>JAMJFZ010000320.1:5460000-6870000 GCA_026225945.1 Cricetomys ansorgei
AAGACAGTACATTTAAATAGAGCCCAACACCTAATAGGACCAGAATTAAGCATATCTCAAAAATGCTTCACTAAGCTGTTTGGAGTCCCTGTCTCTCCTGAGAACTTCTGTGGCTCACTAGGTATTCAGCAGTCACATATATTAGAGGTTTAGGGCTGGGCATCTGGAAGGATAGTATATGAGCTATTCAGAGGTGCACCTTAGCTGACTGCACCGCCCTCCTTTTTCTAAGAAATGTTCCAGCCAGGAGCTTCCAGAAGTGACACCTGAGAGTGAACAGATGTACTCAGATGTGCTCAAGAATCTTCAGAGCTTGGGACTGGAAATAAGGCTCAGCTGTTGAGAGTATATACTGTTCTTGCAGAGGACTTGAGTTCTGTTCCCAGAACCCATGTGAGGTGGCTCAGTGCCTGTAACTTCAGTTCCAAGAGATCCAATGCCTCTGACCTCTGAGAGTACCTTCTCTCATGTGCACATACCCACACACATGCATATAATTTAAAATAAATCTTTTTTTTTAATCTCAGAGCTTTGAAACATGGCCACTATCCAAGGAGCCTAAAGACCTTAGCAAGCCCTCATCCTTACTAAGAAGCTTCTGGGATTTTCCTTAACCCAACTTAAGAGGTCCCAGTTTCTTTGTCTGGTACATTGGCATTTTCACCTGATAATTGGTCTTCCTTCCTGCTTCCCACAGGGTGCATTCTACCCACTGGAAAGCTTGGTTGACCCTCCCTTCCTGCCAGACCCCTTTGAGCTCCCAGACAACAGGGATTCCATGCTCTACATCGGCATTTCTGAGTATTTCTTTAAATCTGCATCTTTTGCGCACTTCGTGTCTGGGGCTCTCGGTGTCATGCTATCCACCAAAGAGGTAAGTAGAGCCTTGGGATGGTGGCTGTGGCCACCATCTTTAACCTTCTTAAATAGGTGTTCCATTGTGCACTTTCTAGTCACAGGATTCCTGGGCCTTTTCCCACCATCACTCCTAGAAAAAATAACGAATAAAGGATTATAGAATGGGTGATGTCATTATTTGGGGGAGAGGGTTGTTAGGTTCTGCTAGTTTAGTCTCCTTCATAGTATCTAGCCACTGCTCTAGATTGATGTTAACTAATACAAAGACATCGCTCCACCATTTATCATCTGTGACTTTTGGTCAATTCAACCTACTTCTACATGTTGGTTTCCTCATCTGAGAAAGGGGGCTGAGAGTCCCACACTTTTAGAGTCATAACGGTCATTAAAGGATTTAAACATGTAAGGCTTCCAGAACAATCTCAGTACAAAGTTAAGTGTTCTGCAACTGTTCTACCACCACCACCACCATCATTATTCCTTGCGTTCTGCCAATGTAAGGATTTATCCTATTGGTAATTAAAACTGGTTTACACCAGCAAGCAGTGATTGATTCTCTCTGCCAGGTGCCTCTTTTATCACAAGAATGCCCCCTCTTGCTAGTCAACCAAAAATGGCATTTTAAATCTTCTCTTTCTATGCATGTCATTGTGCACATTGCAACACCTGCTGCCTTAGACTTGAAGAAACTGCTCACTGGGAAATACTTAAGCTAGTTAAGTTGTGGGGATCTCTGAAAAGGAGAACAATAACCTGAGACTCATTGCTAATGACTGTAGAGTGTTTGCATATAGGTTGTGCATATATGATACAGTGTTCTCCAGTGAAGAGGACTTCCACATTCGAGAGGAATGTGACTTTGGGCAGCCTCTTGCCTTTTCTGGGCCTCAGATTCCCTAAGGTTGGGCACCTAAACATGGCTCCACCTCTTCACAGTTCACATTAGAGGGAACTCTACATTTTGCCCGAGGAGACACCCAGACAATCTTGCAATGATGCAGTACTTCTTTTCTACCCTAGATTTCCAACTATTTCAATCAAAATACTCAAGGAATTGGCAGCGTGCTCTCCAAGGTGAGTGCTCAAGTTTCGCTCCTTGGTGGAAGATGTGTTATCACTGAAGTCACTTCCATGAGACTCTTAGGTTCTCTACGTTCTCTTTTAACCCAAGCCTAAGTCAATCCATCTTTCTATTCTTTTTTTCTTTTCCATTCCCTCTTCCATTTCTTGCTTCTCTCCTCTTCCTCTTGATTCTCTCCCTTCCTTCTCCTCCCCCTTCATTTCTTGACAGGGCCTCAAACCTGCAATCCACCTGCCTCAGCCTCCCATACACTGAGATTATAGATATATACCACCATACTTGGCCATCTTTCCATCATACAATATTTTTTCTCCCTAATCAAATATCCAGAAATATTTACTAAATAAAGCCCCTAAAAGTATTGTAAGTTCATAAAATAACCAACTCACAAAATTCCACCACCCTTAAAATAATTCACTTAAATATGAAATTACTAGTTTAAATGGGAGATTTAATCCTTAAATTACATCATTTATTTATTTATTTATAGACAGTGTCTTGCTATGTAGTCCAAGCTAGTCTGCAGCCCAGTTTTTGACCTAGGCTGGTCTTTAATTCTCTTCCTCCTGCCTCGGCTTTCCTAGTACTGGGATTACAAGTGACTTTAGTAAAACAACTATTAATAGTCACCCAGTCATAGCATTCCATACACATAATGGACCTACAGGTTCAAGTTTGCCTCAAAAGACAAAGATGCTTCAGAAAGGCATTCAAGGAAGACAGATCACGGCTTGAATGTCAGTTCTACAATTTATTCCGTGAGAACTATGAGAAAAGTACTTAGCCTGCCCACAACTCACACCCCATTATAAAATAGCACTATGGATAGAACCTGCCTTGGAGTTTTCTACAGTCCCTGGTTGTAGCTGGCCCGAGGGGTGTGTTCGGAAAGTGCCTGCTGCTGTGATAGTTGGGGTTTGCACCTTGTTATTCCTAGAGGGGTTTTCTTTTCTGACTACACGATGCAAGATTTACTTAGCACAAGCCACCCAGGCTTGTGCCTCCTCTCGTCAGCTCCTGACTCTTGATCTCTATTTCTCTCCCTGAACTGGACAGATTGCAGAGATCTATGTCTTGTCCCAACCTTTCATGCTGCAGATCATGGTCACAGGGCCTCCTGTGATCAACTTACACCCAAACAACTTCAGCCTGGCGTTCCCTGCTGCCGTCGTCATGCTCACTCAGCTGGAGAACTCCACCATCGAGCCCATCGTCTCCATAGACTTTGTGAGTCTGGGAATACAGGAGGACAGCCTCTGGACACCGATCCTGTTCCTTCTGTGAACCTCTAGCCAGCGGCCTCTAGATGGTTGCAATGAAGGGTGATGCCTAAATTAACAGTGAGGACGGAGTGGGTACTGGGGGTGTCTAAAACAGACCCGCCTGCCCGTATAGGAAGTGGCCATATGTGGAGACAGAAGCGCTCATGACCCCATGGATAAAACATCTCACCAATCTCTACTTCCCATGTTCCCTTCCATTTACATCAGAGATCTGTAATCAAGTCAGGTTGTCCTGACCAGTTAAAGTTAAAAATAGTACCATGAAGCTAAACAAAATTACACAGATGAATGAGGGGAAGAGAGATCAGAAGAAAGCAAAACTAGGGAGGGGCTTGGGGGTATAGCTCAGTAGCTTGCCTAGCGTGCTTAAGACCCTGATCTTAATACACAGTACTCCCAAAAAAATTAATTGAAAAGAAACCCTCAAACAATAAACCTTTATGCTTAGCTTCTTTCCCTGAAATATAGTATTTTCAGAGCCATTTATTTGTTTCATTCTGAGACAGGATCTCCCCACGTACAAGCATGACTTGAACTCTCATTCCTCCTTCCTCAACCTCTCAAGTGCTAGAATTACATTCACATGGTGCCCTACGCAGATGTAGAAATATTTCTTGCCAACATCTTTTGAATATGAAGGGACATTGGGATTGTGATGCCTCCACCATAGGAGTTTATACTTGTGGTCCAAATAGACAGTCACTCAACTCAGTAATAAGGGCTTTCTCATCTTCAGGTTGCTAGTACCAGTGTTGGCCTGGCTATTTTGGGACAAAAACTGATCTGCTCCTTGTCTCTGAACAGGTAAGATCAATTGACGTGACTGTTGAAAACCTTAGTAACAAATTAATGGACATTCCCCAAAGACAGTGCGACCATTGAGAAAACAAATGCTTACCACTATGAGAATGTGAGTCAATTCAATGCTCTCCCTCTAACAGAAAAGATTCTTTCAAAGGTTGAACTCAGTAAAAGAAAATTGTGCTTCTCTTTTCCTCCTTTCTTCCTATCAGAGCAATGGTAAGATAAAACAAAAACAAAGTGTTTGTAAAGATAATTCTATCAGCACCTATCCCAGTGATGACTTTTGGTGTCTTGGGAGGAGATATTGCATAAAGATATTACAAGAGGAGGGGTACAAGGGGATATTCAAGTGCAGTATACATCTGTAGAGATTAAGAGACCAAGTTTCAAATACCTTCTCACTGGACTTATGACCATGGTCAAGTCTTGTCTTAGTTAAGGTTGGTATTGTTATGATAAAACACCATGACCAAAAGAAACTTGGGGAGGAAAGGGTTTATTTGGCTTACATATCCTAAGTCACAGTCCACTGAGGGAAGCCAAGGCAGGAACTCAAACTGGGTAGGAACTGGGGGACAGGAGCTGACACAGAGGCCATAATGGAGTGCTGCTTACTGGCTTGCTTCTCATAGCTTGCTCAGCCTGCTTTCTTACAGCACCCAGGACCACCAGCCAGGATGGTACCACTCAAAATGGGTTGGACCCTCCTATTAATCACTGCCTCCTGAGTGCTGGGATTAAAGGCTTGCATCACCACCGCCCAGCAAGAATAATTTTTTAAAATGGATTTCAACTCATTGAATTCATACCATCCCATTTTCCAGCTTCCCACAGTCCTCAGATTGGTCTGACCTCATGATGATGAACTCTGAAATTAGGTTTCCTGCTTTGTCATTCATTGCCATAGGTCTCCTTGAGATTTGTGGATTGGGAGGCTTCCCCTGCCCTCATGTCTTAGTCAAGTTCGAGTTGGAATGGCTACATTATTTAGTCCACTGCTAAAGGGAAATGCAGGCCTCCTACTTCTGAAATTATGAAGAAGGGCTGAGAAGATGTCTCAGTGCTTACTGAATAAACATGAGGACCTGAATTTCAGTCTCCAACACCCATGTGGGCATGGTGGTGCACAACTTAGCTCTAGTGCTGAGAGACAGAGATGGCAAATCCTGGGGACTTGCTGGCCAGCCAGACTGGCTTAAACAGTGAGCTCCAAGGTCAGTGGGAACCCTTATCTTAAATGAATAAATAAATAAGCAAATAGAGAAATCGATGAATAGGTAGATAGATAGGTAGAAAGAAAGATAGATAGATAGATAGGTAGATAGATAGATAGATAGATAGGTAGATAGATAGATAGGTAGATAGATAGATAGATAGATAGATAGATAGATAGATAGATAGATAGATAAATAGATAGGTAGGTAGATGGATGATAGAATAGGAAGTTTCTGGTGATTGAGGAAGACTCCTGGTACGGACATCTGGCCTGCAAAGGTGTACACACTGATGAGCACATCACACACAGACACACACAGGTTAAAAAAAAAATTATGAAGAATTTCAGAGAAAAACTGAAGTGTCTGAAGGCGGCTTCTACAGAAGATGCTGTATTAAACTCAAGCATTGAGCCAGATCTGGGCAAGGTTTGTGGGTCAGCCTCACTTGGCCAAAGAGCCAGAGACCCGGACTTCGCATAGTTGCCCTGGCTGGTCTGAAAGGTAGTCTTGTCCTCAGTGGTGGGAGCAGCAGCCCCGCCTCCCACATCACTGCCCAGTCAGCTCCTCAACTCCAGGGCTCTCAGCACTGCCTTTCAGGCTGAGCTGGTTTGGCCTTTGGCTGATGTCACAGAGAGTCATCAGAAAAGGAAGAGAACGGGTGGGGATCCATGAGACAGACATCAAGGAGAAGAAACAGGCAATACAGTGTCTCCAAATAAACTCCCAGCATACTGTGGCCTGAGCTGCTTGGCATTGGCTGCATAGGTTTGAAATGCAGAAATCAAAGGCAAACCCAATAAGGTGCGGTTGTGATGAACTGGAAAGCATGCCTATCTGAGTTTAGGTCCCAGCACTGCTGTATAGTCTCAGGCAAGATACTTAACTTCTATGGATCTCTATCTCCTTCTCCATAAAATGAAGCTCTGATAAAACCTGCTTAAGGAAGTAGTGGCACTGTGAACCCATACGTACAGTATATTTGGTCCTCAGAGAAGGCTGGGCTGTAAATATTGCCAGCTTCAGCAAGCAGAAAGGAGGTATTCAATTATGCAGGTTCTCTTTCTTCTCTGTCTCTGTCTCTCTTTCTCTCTCTCTCTCTCTCTCTCTCTCTCTCTCTGCTTGGGATCAAACTAACTCAAGGCTTTGCATGTTAAACAAGTGTTCTAACATGCAGCTGCCGCTTCAGCCCCTACAAGGTCACTTCATAAGTCTCCCTATTGAGAGAGCCTCTCACGCCTCTGTCTCACACCTGGCAGGAGCTGTGGAAGACACCACCCTCTACTCCTCTCTATTGCTGAGCTTTCAAGTCTCCCAGGTCCCTCGCCCAGGGCAGCACCTACTTTACTTCACCTAAATCTTGCAGCTCCATTTCATGGCCTGACACCCACGAGTGAGCACCTGGAGGTGACTTGATGGCCACAGAGCTTAGGTAACTTACTCTCCAGGTCACAGAGCTGACCGATGGCTGGACGAGAACTTAGACTTATTTCAAAGCCGTGAGTGTTTACCTACAGTGCTATCTTGCCTTTGGCGCAGGGAAGAGCTAAGGCATAGAAAATGGCACTTAGACCTGGGACTTAGGAGATAAATACGGTTGTCAGGATCAGGAAACTGATGAGCCAGTGTCATGCAAAACTGAGAAAGGCAATAAATCACTTCTCAGTACTGAGCATTGAAAGGCAAAAGAGACAACATGGGACAGAGTACGCTGGAATGGAAAAGGCACTCAGCCCTGTTCTCACTGCCGGAATCAAGTAGAGGAAAGGACAAAAGAAGCTAACAGCCAGGAATACCCATGATAAACTTGACCACTTTGGGACTGTCTACACAGAAGCTTGGTGTCTGGAGTCAGGCACATCTGGACTTGGATTCTGTCTGTTACTTGGTAGCCGTGTGACCTGAAACAAGTTATTAGAGCTTTAATTGTCGGTTTTCTCATCAGACAAACGTCACACTCTCACCTCTGCACAGGGCTGATGGATAAGTGGATGGGATGAGGATATGAAGCCCTTGGCACAGAGCCTAGCCATCGCTGCTAGTCTCGGTAGGTCATTCTCTCTTCCCTTTCCGGGATCCAAGTTTGACTACGGAAGATGGGGAAATTGGTCCCTAAAGGCATGACAAGTCAGAGTAGCCTTAAGAGCCTTCCACATCATAAAGTAGATTCCCACTGTTTGGTCATGGAGCCTCTAAGCCAGAAAGAATTGTGTTTGGAGGCATCTCTAGTACATAGTAGGTGTTTTGTAGATCCACAGGCCAAGTTAAATGATGTTCTTTCTTGGTCTTCATTCAGATAACTTGATTCTAACCCTCAATCACTTGCAAAACTCAAGATAGTCAAGGCGTGGGGAGATGGCTCAGCCGGTAAGGTGCTTGCTGCACCAACAAGATGATTTGAGTTCAGATCCCCAGAGCCCACATAAAAAGCTGATCAGGTGCTGTGACAACTGTCTGTAACCCCAGAGCAGAGAAGGCAGGTCCCTGGAGCTCCCTGGTCAGCCAGTCTGGCCAAATCAGAGGGCTCCAGGGTAAGTAACAGACCCTGCCTCAAAAAAAATAAAATGGAGAGTGATTGAGAAAGACTCTCTTCATTGACCTCTGACATTCACATGGGAGTGCATGCCACACACACACATGCACAGGCACACATGCAACATATGGAAATGTGTACAAAACTCCTTGAGGTAGTAATCAACTGTACATCATGGATGATTCACTAAAAACTTTGGAACAATTTTTGACTTTTCTACGATGAAGGCTCTGGACATTCCCAAATTCCCTACCTCACTATCATCAACACACACACACACACACACACACACACACACACACACACACAGAGTCTATAACCCCTCCCAAGCCACATAGTCAGAAAATACATACAGCTGATTACTAACACTCCTCCTCACAGGCTGGGTGGGTAGATATTTCCCAGCATGAGCTGTCTGAACAGGAACAGGCACACAAGTGCAAATGGAATGTGTCTGCATTCCTTTAGACATTGCTTTAGACTCTGGCAAAAAAGGAAACTTTAAATGGATCCTTCTCAGGAGAATTTCCAGGCTGTAGGAGGAAGCAAAGTTAAAACACTGGGGAATTTTTATCTGTTAAGTGGGTATTTCTCCCCCACAAGACCTTTAATTGAAGGATAAACCCAGAGTCTATTAGGTTTTTGCTTTTTGTTTTTGTTTCGTTTAATTTCAAGTTCAAGGGCAATTTATATTAGGGTTTATAGGAAAGACCCTGGAGCAGACAATCTGGAAATCTCAGTAGCTGCCAAAGGAGGGCAAAAGAAAGCCAAGCTGTTTGATCTCCACTAGATCAGCCTCAGAAGCACTGCAAAAAGGATAAGAGGGTTCAGAGAAAGAGTATGGAAGCCCAAAGTGTTAGAGAAAGCATCGCAGCTCAGCATTTTAAGCTCTTCAACTACTGGTCCTAGCTTCTAAACCCCCAATCCCTGCTCCTCCAGCTTCCTAAAATTTTGCTTTAGAATGGCTTCAATCTCAAAAGGACCCCCAATTTCAGCTAATATTATTTCCTACCCATCTCCTCTGTCTGCTCCTCTCTCTCTCTCTCTGTACCCACTTGGTAAGGATTTCTTTAACACCTGTTTTGTGCCTTGTACTGTTCTTGGCCCAGAGGAACAGACAGAAGGACAATGGTCACTACCTAGCCTGGGAGAGGAGTGTGCAATTACTGGGTGCAAAGTGTCATTCTAGAGGTGCATATGGAGTGCTTTCCTCAAAGGACAACTTGTCTTGCCCCAAGACTATCTTCCCCCACCCCATTCTCTCTCAACACACATACACTCTTCTAGCCTACACTGACTTCTCCCTCTTTTCACACAGTTTAAGAATTCCTGGGTCATCTTTACAGTGTGTAAACCCACAAAAGAACATTGGCGACTACACTCTTTTGTATCATCCTCTTCTACGAATTTAAATTAAATTCTTCACATGGCCTAGCACCTGGCTTGACATTGACTGAACACCTGGGAAGCTCTTGGCCTGTCAGCCGTCTCTCCATGCTGCAGACATCATCTTCAAAATCTTCTGTGGATTCTTTGCTTCTAATTAAAGATCAATTCCACATGATGGGGTCGCCTAGTCTGGGTAGCCTTGTCTGCCTCTCCAACACCATTTTGCTGTGTCCTCTCTGTGGCTCTGTTCTCTCAAGGAGCCTCTGCCGGGCCCCCTTCCTTCTTCCTTCCAGTTTTCCTTTTAAGTGTTACTCATCCTTCTGGTTTCAGCTCTTTCCTTGGGAACCTTCCCAAATCTACTAAGCCAGGTCAAGTGCCTCTGTCATGTGACTCCACGACTTGGGTTCTTTCTTCCCCCTTCAGAGCATTTATCTCAATTTGTAATTAAAGTTTAACATTTTTTGATAATGCCCCCACCTCCCAGCAGGCTGTGACCTTCCTGAAAACTCTAGCTGGATCCATTGTGTCCACAGTCATCTCTAGTACCTGTCCCTGAATTGACATGTTAGGTTCTCGAGAAACATCTTCTGAAAGAGCCAGTAAGGCCATGCTTAGTGCTGAGATATGCTGAGATGTGTAATCAACACCGAGACACAATCATTAAGACCGGATCTCGCCCCTGGAGAAGTTCATGGTCACAGACAGAAACAGAAGAACATAGGGCATCCGGTGGTAGGACTGATTTTCCTTGTCTCCCGTGGTACAGGGTTGGAGAAGTGACCTTGATAGGACCTCTGCACTTGACCTTGCCTCTTGGCTTTTGTTATACCAGTTTTACCATATTGATCCAGGTCACAAATGACCTTTTATTAGTGTCTTAGTTAGGTTTTTATTGCTGTGAAGAGACACCATAACCAGAACAAAGTCTTATAAAGGAAAACATTTCATTGGGGCTGGCTTACAGTTTAGAGGCTTAGCCCATTATCGTCATGGCTGGAAGCATGGCAGCACACAGGCAGACATGATGCTGGAGAGCTAGCTGGGAGTTCTACACCTGGATTATCAGGCAGCAGGAAGAGCAAGTAACACAGGACCTGGCTTGAGCATCAGAAACCTCAAAACCCACTTCCAGTGACATACTTCCTCCAATAAGGCCACACTTCCTAATAGTGCCACTCCCTGTGAGACAGTGGTGGGGGGGGTTCATTCAAATCATCCCACTTATGCTTAAGAGTTTGCGGTTTTACTCTGGCTTTCAATCCAGGCAATAAACTTTCTCTAAAACGTTTTAAATAGGCTATATTCTCTGCCCACCTGCATGCTTGTGTGTTGCTAGGGATGGAGGCCAGTGCCACAGGCGTACTAAGTGGGCTCTGTCGCTATGCCTTACCCCAGGCCAAGAATTAATATTATTTGTCTTCTCAAGGAAGGGCCTTTTGATCTCACTTCCTTCCCAACAACTCCACGGCCCTGCAGCAAGAGTTTGTCTTTAGTAACAGCGCTTTTAAGTATCAGATGAGAAAGCCTAATAGAAGACGGATGGTTCAAAGACCGATGTCAGGCGCCACCTCGTGGTCTGAGTTGGGATTGTCTTTTTCAGGGCCAGGGCAGTGGTTTTGTCTGATCAGTTGTTACTTTGTGTGAACATGTATGATATTTTCAGGATTTTTAAGTATGAGTTTGGTGACACTATCTTTTTTTAAGGAGTATTCGCAGATCTTGCAAAGACATCAGCATTTACTTATGTATTTATTTTAATTTCGAGTGCTCTGTCTGCATATACACTTGCGTGCCAGAAGAGGGCATCAGATCCCATTATGGTTGTGAGCCACCATACGGTTGCTGGGAATTGAACTCAGGACCTCTGGAAGAGCAGCCAGTTAGTTCTATAATGCTTATAAACCTTAGTTCTATAATGCTTGGTGAATAAATCAGCATTACATTTCACAGAACAGGGTTACTGAGGATAAAATTCAACATTCAAGACAATCAATAGCTGATTCTGAAGAGGCAGCTGGGAGCCAAAGTAGAAGGAAATCATATGTGCCATGTAAGTGGCTTGGGCTTTATTACAAGCCATTAAAGAATCTTGGTCAGGAAAGTGTCCTCATCAGACATGGTCAAACACAGCTTACCTTGGATGTGGCACAGAAGATGGCATGAAGAAGACCAAATCTAGAGACCGGCAAATTCAGGAGGAAAATGAAATAGAAATGAGGTCCAGACCTGGGCAAAAGTGAGCCACCAGTGAAAGCTAAGGAAGAGGCAGGAAGAGATAGGAGACAAGGCTTCAATCCCAGCCCTCATGAGGCTGAAGCAGGAGCACCAAGAGTTCAGGGCTAGCCTGGGCTATATTAAAAACTCTTGTCTTGAGGTGTGGAGGGGTCCGGGTTCTTATCCCAAATCTGCCATTTATTCTCTTTTGACTTCAGTTTTTCTGTCTGCAAAATAAAAGAGTCTTCCCCACTAATTACTATGTCTTCAAATTACCCTCACTATTGGATAAAAAAGCAAAGCCTGTATCGTGGGAAAATCCCTTAGCAAAACTGGAAGAGAGACCATCTGCTATCTGGATGCTTGACAAGAAATAGCAAGAAAGCTATGTGCTGCCTTTGGCATTTCTTCTCCCCACAGAAATGAGTCACCTCTGTGTAGTGCAGTAAGAATATGGTAGGCACAGTACATACATTATCTCAGTCGATTTTCACTCGCACACGCATAGGTCACCGTGGAGAAAATGAAGACCTAGAGAAAGCCATAAGTTCCTCAAAGTGTTTAACGATGTTTTGCATTCCGGATTGTCAACTATTAAGCCCCACGTACAGGCCAGAGCACTGGGGGAGTCACCCTGGGGACAGGTCCAAGCCCCTCTGCTTGCTTCTGTTCTGCTTCCTAAGCAGTGAATTACAAGTGGGAAAGAGGCATGCAGTAGACTTTATGACTTTCCAAGTTTGTTTGTGGACTTTTTTTGTTTGTTTTTACAGTAATAGCTTGCTAGGGAGCCCAGGGTTGGCATTGATTCCTCCTAATCGTGATTCAGATTCCTGAGTGCTGAGTTTAGAAGTGTGCATTATCATGCCTGGCTATGTGTGGATTTTTTTAGTTGTGATTTATTTTTATCTAAACAAAACAAAACAGAAACCTACTTTCCTTTTTTTCGTTGTGTTGTTTCTTATTATTTTGTTTGCTGTTGTTGTCGTTGTTTGAAACTATGTAGCCCTGGCTGTCCTGGAACTCGCTCTGTAGACTAGGCTGGTCTCAAACTCAGCGATCCAGTTGCCTTTGCCTTCTGAGTGCTGAGATGAAAGGTGCGAGCCATCACCGCCCAGAATTTAAATTTACCTTTCTTTTTTTTAAAATGTTACAAATGATTGTGAGTCACCATGTAGATGATGGGGAACTGGACCCTACTCCTCTGCAAAAGCAACAATTGCTCTTAACTCTTAACTGCTCAGCCATCTCTCCACCCCCATAAATCTACCTTCCTTTTCCTGTTTCCTTTCAGATTCCGCCTCTCCTTGCCGGAGAACAGCCATAGAGATGTTAAGGTAAGAATGCAAGCCCGAGATGGGCAGAGAAACAGAATTCTGTTGTATCGTAGCCTGTGTATGCTGTTTTATATCTCCACAACTCTAAGTTTCAGCTTTGAAACTTTTTATCGTTCATTTGTTTGGTTGCAGTCCAGGGGATTGAACCTGGGGCCTTCATGTTACTTATCAAGCCCTTTAGCTTAGTAACAAGTTACAGGGCTTTGAAAAGAACTGCAAAGACTGTGTGTGATGCTAGAAAAATGGGCATTGTTACAGGGGGGGGAAGGGGAGGTTGTTTCCTAGATAAAATGATCCTCTAGAGTTAAAGTTAAGCTTCAGAATTCCAAAGGAAGAGGATACATGTAAATTAGCATGCCGTAATTAAGTTTGTTCTTCAAAGGCTTCCAGTCCACATCCTGTCTTACTTACTTTTCTGTTGCTGTGATAAAACACCATGGCCAAAAGCAACTTACAGAAGAAAGAGTTTGCTTTGTCTTATGGTTCCAGAGAAAGATTCCACAATGGCAGGGATGGCATGGGCTGGTAGCAGGAGTGTGAAGAGGCTGATTATGTTTTCATACACACACAGGAGGCAGAGTGAATTAGCAGGAAGTATGGTGAAGCTATAAACTCTCAAAGCCCACCTCCAGAGTCATACTTCCTGAAACTTAAAGGTTTCATAACCTCCCCAAACAGCGCCACCAACTGGAGACCAAATGTTCAGACACACAAGCCTGTGGGAGACGTTCTCATTCAAATCCCCACACACCCCAAGAAATAACTTGAAATATCCATACTCCTAGACCTCAAAAAACTCAGCCAAGCCCACCATGCTCTTTGTTATAGAGAGTTGTAAGCACATGGATTTTGGTGTCAGAATTCCTGGGTAGAACTCTGCCTAGCACATGTTCAGCTATTCATGAACTTTCATTCTTAATGTCATTCTTTCACGTACAACTTCTTACTGAGCAGAGAAATGTTCAAGTCAAGTGATAAATGATGCCCTCGCGACGTTAACATTCTCCACAGTGATTCTCTACTAGGGTCCACTTAGTCCTTCAGGGACCTCTGCTCCCATGACCTGGAGTGGGAAGAAGAGTGATAAAGGGGCAGACGTCAGAGTTGCTTCTACGCTTCCTGTAGCATACTCGCCAGCCCCCATGACAACAAAAAACATCCATTCCAAAACACCAATAGGGCCACTATTTGAAAATCTAGTTTTAGAATATATGAGCGTATGTGTATTCTTTTGCAACCAGTTGAACGTGCAACTAATGATCAGATATACAGTGCATGTACTGAACATAATATATATTTTTAAAAACTCCGAATAAGCAAATGGAGCAGGTATGCAGCTAGGGAGCATAACCTTAGGGTTGTTGAGAGGATCTGCTGAAGTTGAACCCACTCAACATACTGACAGCATGGTAGGTGGTAGGTAGTACATAGATGATGACCATTGTCCCTGTACTTGTGATAACTGGTTTATTTATTATCCACTGATGTCAGTGGATAATAAACATAATAGTTTCATACATTAACTCTGAGGCCAAAGTGCAAGAGTGAACTCCCACTTACTTCACTGGCCGTATGTTTTCAGACAGGTCACTTAGCCTCTCAAGAGGTTGTACATGGGAGATAACAGGGACTTAATTGTTGCCACATCCAACAGAAGGGTGGCGGTCAGACGGGACTAGGTCTGAGGATATTAGTCAAGAAGTCAGTAAATTTAGCTAAGACCAAAATAGATGTTTTGTTTCAGGGAGAATCCTGAGATTAGGAGCCAGGAGCGATAGAGTCCGTAAACTGGAATTTAAGACATACCTTTCACACCAGCCTCTGAAGTCTGAAACATCAATACCAAGGCCGATATATGGTGCTATATTATGCCTGTAAGCTCAGCAAAATGCCCAGTGTTAACAACACAATGTGCTGACCATGGCATTTCAGAAAAGTGGTAATGGGTTATGCCTAGCATTTGCATAGTATTAACTTGTCTGATTCTCACACCCACCCTATAGAAAGCTGCTGCTGATAATGATGGTGGTGGTGATGACAATCACAGCATGGTGATGATGATGATGATGGTGGTGATGATGGTGGTGATGATATTCTACTATTATTGTCTTCACCTTATAGTTGATGGAATTGAGGCACCAGGAGATTGAATAACTCTTCCACTATCACAAAATAACCAGGGAAAAATGAAACAAGAGAGATAAGCCCAGATAGACTGGCTTCGGGACCATGCTTCCTAAGCTGCAAAGACATTCTTATTATTGCTAAGCATATAGGATGCCCAAAAAAGTTTTCACCGATCCAGGTGTAATGGTAAGCACCTGTAATCCAAGGGTTAAGAGAGACTAAATCAATGAGGCCATAATTTCAGGGCTGAATTAGGCTGCATAAGAACTCCCAAGTAAACCTGAGTTATATGGTGGGATCCTATCCCAGCAAACCAATCAAAAAGCATCCACTAAATGAGTTGCTGCTCATTTAATAGGTCCCCTTACTTTTTCAAGGTGTGTGTGTGTGTGTGTGTGTGTGTGTGTATGTACATGTGTGAGTATTGTACCCACAAAGTCCAGAAGAGGGTATCAGATCCCCTGGAGCTGGAATTACAGTCAGTTGTGAGCTACCTAATATGGGTAGTGGGAACTGAACTCCTGTCCTCTGCAAGAGCAATATGTGAGCCACTGAGCCACCTCTCCAACCCCCATTTACTTTTAACACCTGAATCTTTCTAGAAAGCAACACTGCCTAAGATATCCAAATGCCAGAGTTTATTTAAGATGAAGGGAGCAATGCCGTTAAGTTCTGAGTATGATGCAATGCAGAGGGCAGGCCTGTGGTTGAGGTTCCCAGTAAGCAGGGGGAAGGCTGATAATTGGGAAAACGCTCAGCTTTCCATCATTTTACCTGGTCTGTATCTAAACCACTACTATCTTGGGTCTCTGTTCATTATCACCAGTGTGGAAGGAAACGAAAGCGCCCTTCTTCCGGGGAGAAAAGAGCCTGTGTGGCATGGCTTCCACAAGGCGAGTATGTCCCTGCAGGGAAGCTGTAGTCATGGCTTTCTACCCAGAGTTCTGGGGACTTGCGCGCCCAAACCAGGCATGTCACTTTTGGGAAGCCATGACTTGGAAATTCATACAATCTCCTTTTTCATTGTAGGTTGTGAGGTTTGAGAATATCCTGTCTTCCATTCTTCACTTTGGAGTCTTTCCACTGGCAAACAGTAAGGTTTTCTTAGAAAATTATGGGACTGTGGCATTGGCTAAGCTTTTGGTTTTGTTTGGAACGCTCTACCCTGGTGCGTGTATGTTTAGAATGTCACTGTGGATGTGGTCAGAGCCAGAATTTTGTCGTGTACATCATTAGGAGCTGAAGAAACCAGTTAACAGGTTTGTGCTTGTTAACAACACTATGTACAAAATCAACAAGAAAGGCTAACTTGTATTGAATTAAAGAGCTAAAACTTCTGTCCTTAGTAAAGTCTCCTTAAGGTCAACTAGAAATGATATTACTCTCCCTAGGACTAATGTCTGGAAAGATATACTTTAATGGATCCTGGTTCTCTCCCTCAACCACAGTGACTTACAAACCAAAACATGTGGAGTTTTGTTCATCTAAAATATTTTTATATCAAACACAACATTTTCCCAGGTCACTAATTAGGAATTCTCAAAATATAAATAGGGGGCTGAATATTGATATTTATTGATATTGATAGTTAAGTTGGCCAAATGCTTGCCTTGAGCACACAAAGAGCTGAATTCTATCCTCCAGAAGCCCCGCCCCCTTTAACACTAGGCATGGTGGTACATGCGTACATATCAGTGCTGATGGAGGCAGAGACAGGTGGGTCCCTGGGGCTACTGGACAGCCTAACCTACTTGAGAGTTCCAGGTCAATGAGACACCCCCCCAACTTAAATGCAACAACAAACCAAGGTAGCGGATGCAAGTGACCTCCACAACACACATGTGCACACACAAGCACACATACACAAAAAATGTGTGTGTGTGTGTGTGTGTGTGTGTCTTTTATGGATATGCAGAAAACGAAAAGCATAGTCAGTCGTGGTTAGTACTTAAATGGGAGAAACTGGAAAGTATTCTTATTTTTTTAGCATCCAAATATACATAATTACAGTTGCATTTTTATTGAATGTAAATTAATTCCTAATTTGTAGAGCCAAATGTTAGGGATATATCAGTGTGGATTAAAACAAGACCAGGGACAATGGTAAGGTAAACTATTAAAAAGCTTCTAGTTCGTCTTTTTCTAGAATCGTCTGTGCCCATGCTCAATTACCTTACACCTTTTTCTACATTGTAGCAAAGCTGCAGCAAGGATTTCCTCTTCCCAACCCCTACAATATCTCATTCGTCAATTCAGATATTGAAGTCCTTGAGGTAAGATTCTGACTCTCCTCTTCACTATTTGTTTTCATAGTAGAACAAGCTTCCTGTTTTGTTCATTACTTATCTTTAAAAGATGTATTTATTTTATTTCTTGTGAATATGTGTGTGCGTGAGTATATGTATTTATGTCACACTCATGCCGGGGCCACATCGGATCCCCGGGGACTGGCATTACACCCAATCGTGAGTCACCCAATGTAGGTGCTGGAAACCAAACCCAGGTCCTCTGTAAGAAAAATGAGTTTTTTACTCATGGAGCCATTTCTCCATCCCCTTATTGTGTTTTATTTTACTTTCCTTTGAATTTTATAAGTCCAAGGAGTTTTATAAACAAAACGTCCAGCTATTAGAGCTTATAATTAACAATTAAAAGTTTAAAAGTCAGACCAAGTCTAATTTCACTTAGCAGTCACATTAGTCACTCCACAGTGTAAGGAAACACTTTAAAAAGTACTTTATTTCGCCAGACAAGCTTTAAGGCTGAGATTATTAATTCCACTTTATGAATGAGGAAAGTAGACCCAAGGTAAAAGACAGAAAGGAACATATCTGGTATATTAGTTATTTCTCTTGTTGCTTAACTAAATGCATGACAGGATACAACTTGAAGGAGAGAGAGTTTATTTTGGCTTACAGCTCAGAGGGATACAGGTCCATCGCAGCAGGGAAAGATGTGCCAATAGAAACATGAGGAGCCTGGTCACATTTCGTAGACGTCAGGAAGCAGTATGCAGGAAATAGATCAAGCCAATAAATCTCAAGACACGCCAGTGTCTTGTGTCTTCCTTCAGCAAGATTTCATCTCCTAGGTTCCACAACCTTCCAAAGCAATGTCACGCGCTGGCAGCCACGTTCCTTAACACATGAGACTGATGGATATTTTGCATTGAAATCATGACAGCTAAGAACTCTATTGATTGGCTCTTTGACACTTTCAGTCAATGAACTTTTCCCTGAAGACCATCCTCAGGATTAGGCCCTATTAAAAGCTGTTTGGGGGGACATTGTTATTAACTAACTTCATAATACTGCCCCCCCCCTTTCTTTTCTGCATTTTTTTGTTGTAGTTTGGGAAAGTAGAAATAAGTTTCAGAAAGCATCTCCCACCTACATACGAGTCCACACTGCCTCTCACCTCCCAGACTTCCTCTTCTCCACTCCCCAGTACCTACGTCACATTTAGGGACACTGATCCAAAATGGCCTCTTTCTGCATCAGGAGCCCTCGAATAGGTACAGCGGGTAGGAAAGGCTTGGTGCCTTAATGCTGGCAAAGAAACTTTCCTCCCCTCAGGCAAACCAGATACACCCTTAATTTAATATTGACTCCATTCTGCATCCTTTTCAGGGTTTCCTTCTGATTTCTACTGACCTGGCACATGAAGTCTCTTCAAAGCCACAGCCAAATCTCCACAGCTGGGGAGGTCTGAACCTGGGAAATGGACCATGGAGAGAATAGCAAACTCATTGATTGCCTGTTCCCACTCCGCCCCAGGAAGTAAACAATCTTCAGTCCCACAGAAACTGTAAACCTGGAAGATGAAGGCCGCGCACCCTGGATATTAAAGCCCTCGTGAAAAACAGTTTCTTTCTGGAGCCCTACGAGACTCAGAGTGAGGCTGTCTGAGTTAAAGAGCTGGATGGGGACAGGACAGTGGGAGCAGGATCTATGCATGTGAGTGTACATAAGCATGCTGTGTGCCTGTGTTTATAATCTGTGGATAAGAGACAGGCATGTAGATCTGATCAGGTGGCTAAGGAACTTGTCTGTATTTGCACTGGTAGATGTGCATGTGTGTGTGTGTGTGTGTGTGTGTGTGTGTGTGTGTGTGTAGAGATTTTCTTCAGTTGAATTTTGTGTTTTATGTTTACTATTACTGTCCTGTGATTAATTAAAATTATTTTCTATCAATGTCAGGCTCTGTGTATGAAAGCTCCTGTCCTGATTTATTTTAATAAAATATGACCCTCAAATGGAAAAGACTTGATTTTTTTTAACTTTGGCAAAGATTGATGTTCTACAAATATAATATTAAAAGAGAGTTGCTCTAAGTTTGAGGATGTGTTTGAAGGTGAGGATTGGCTGAAATGGCAGTGCAGCTTACCAACCCTAGACAGATGGCAGTCGACATTAGTGTTATTAATCAGCTGAGTGAGACTGGACAGGGGAACAAGAGGATGAGACAATCAGGAAGGATATGTAAAAAGTGAACAGAAATCACACGCTTGGCTTGCACACTGCTTAGGACATGGGGGGATAGAAGAGATCTGTTTAAGTGCTTAAAACCTTGGTCTGGTTACTGTTCCAGTTTCATTTCTATGACCCCCCCACACACACCCACTCTATGGACAATTATGATCCTATTTCATCAATGAGAACATGGAAGCTAAAAGGAATTTATCACATAAAGGTGGTAATGGAACAGGTGGAAACTGAGTCCAAGTCTTTCTTATTGCTACTGTGCTGTTCTTCACCAGAAATAGGACTAGAAATCGCAAGCTCTCTTACCACAATGGGCAAAAGTCAACTACATTTAAAGGCACAATCAGAGAGGGCTTATTCCAAAGAAACCTAGGCTAAGAAAACCCAATGACTCACAGAAACTGTAACTTATTCATCTTTGCAGGGTATCACTCGCTGGCCATACTAAGATACCTTCATAAGCGTTTGTAGAAATAAATGATATGTGGGGGTCCCACCTTAAGATTCAGGTCCCTAGTATAGAAAAAGACCAAAGCAGCCAACTTTAGTCAGGCTTCTAAGAACACCAAAATTGTGTAGTCCCAAGCCAGGAGCACTGTGACCCAAAACAGTTCCCAGTGTTAAAGAAAAACACGTTCTAAGACAAACAAGACGGCCTTGGGCTAAAAGAGTTTCACCACGAAGACAGCCCATGGCCTCGGGCTAAGAGTCTTCCCCCACCCACATTGACTAAGACCCTAAAGTTTACATTTTCTAGGAGCCCGCAACCTTGCTATATGCCAGCACCAATCAGTTTAGAGGTTAACTGGCCCCTACCTATCAAAATGGGAAAACAATTTGGGTACCAATCAACTTGTACCAACTTGGTCTCTGCCTAGCAACTGTACAGCCCCCTAGCAACCATTTCAACGGTAAATAAAAAGGCTTGCTTTCTGCCCCTTGGGGTCGCTTCTATCCTGTGTGTTAGAACGGTCCCAGTATACTGGAATAAATCCTCTTGCTATTTGCATCGATATCCCGTCTGTGAGTCTCTGTGGGGGTGCGGCGTTCCAGTTTGGGCCCTGGGGGGGTCCCAGTTTGGATCTCTGAGGTCCAACAGATACTCTGTAGCGATATGCTTCTTTGGGATGCTCTTTTTGTTACAGAAAGTGTTTGTTGCATTTTGCTCAGCTGCATCACTAACTGTGATCTTCAAGCTATATATTCTCTAGGGCGGTTGACCTGATCCAGATTCAAGGGTTTTCCAGAGCTACTCAAAACCATTCCCAAGCACGCCTTTAATCTCAGCAGTCAGGAGGCAGAGGAAAGAGGATCTCTGGGAGTTCCAGGCCAGCCTGGTCTACATAGTGAGCTCTAGGCTCACCAAAGCTAAATAGTGTGAGACCTTATCTTAAAGGAAAAAAAAAAAGAAATCATCCACGGGGCCATAGAGATGGATCAGTGGTTAAGCATTGGCTGCTCTTCCAGAGGACCTGGCTTCAATTCCCAGCATCCACATGACAGCTCTGTAACTCACACAAGACATACATGCAGGCTGAACACCAATGCACATGAAATAAAAATAAAAAGTTAAATAAATAAAAATCCATGAGACGGCTCGTTTAGCCCGATCTCACTGAAAACGATTACATTTGGTTTAGCTGTCATTCACAACGGCGATGTTACGAGACAGCCGCTTGCCGGATGAATTTTGAGCCTCGGCGCTCTCCATCTCCTTTCCAGGGGCCGGGGCTGGTCGCGCATGCGCCCTGAGCCCTCCGAGGCGGCGCTGTGCGAAGGCGGTGGACATCGAGGCGGCTTCTCTTACAAAGCGGATCCTCTTCTCGGTCACCATGAGTCGCAGTTACAACGATGAGCTGCAGTTCTTGGACAAGATCAATAAAAACTGCTGGAGGATCAAGAAGGGCTTCGTGCCCAACATGCAGGTGAGGCAGCGGCCTTCGGTGCTGCGGGCCGCGGACCGGCCTCCTCCGCCCGGCTCCGGCCTGGCCGGGGATCCGCGTCTCCCTCCCCCGCTTGGGCCGAGCGTCCCCGCGCGACCGGCGCACACGCGCAGGACAGACGCAGCGGGACCGGTTCCCGCGTGTGCTCCCGTGCACCGCGACGCACGTTTTGTCCCCGGTTCTCCGAGATTCCTGTGGTTTTTCCAAGATGGCACCGTTCCTCTTGAGTCATCATAGTGACTTAGATGACGTTTACAGGCGGAATTCCCCAAACTTAGTTGGCTTTTAATGTAGCAACAGTCGGCAGAATTCGGGCTTTTAAAATGTTCTTCGCGGAAGGGCCCCCGAGGATCAGTTGGCGACCCGTCTGTACCCATCTAGGGAGACAGCCCTGACTTCGTGTCCAGCCCACTAATGTTTCTCTGCCTGGATGACGTGTTTCAGCTGAGGACTTGGGAGCCGGAGGCCAGGGACTGAAACCCCTGCTCTCTGTGTCTCCACGGCCATTGTGTTAGTAGCTTCCGTTAAAGTAGAAGAAAACACTTGTGAGGTTTTGGCACATGTGTTTTAAGTGACTCAGTTTCCCCTAAGTGCCATGGGAATGCAATAAAGGTTTACAGTCCTTTATCTTAGTAACAAGTTTCTGATAGGCCTCGCGTGGTGGCTCAGGCCTGATATTTCCAGCTCTGGAGGCTCTAGGATACGTAAGAGTCCAGCCAGAGCAACTTACGTAAGACTCTGCCTCGAAACCACAGAATTTCCTTCTGGTTCCTTTAATTTGGCATTAGACAAAGTTTATCAAATGTCTTTGAGGACCACAGCGCTTTGCAAGATACTTGAGGGAGGAAAAAGTCCACAGCAATAAAGCGATGATTTTTTTTTCTCCCCTGTTTTGTGGAAGAAAGGGAGGTTGGTTAGTAAATCCATTTGCTAATTTTTTAATTGACTTTACCTAGGACACCACGTAGTGTGTTTATAAGGTATAGGTTGTATAATAGCAAAATCATAATAGACCTACAACCTCAGACACTTGTGAGCACTGAAATAGCAGGTTCAGTGTCCCTGTCCTAAGTGCTCATAACCAGAGGTGGTATAGATTTTGAGTTTTTTCGATTTGGAGATAGTTGCTTCGACTTTACTGGTTGAATGTAATTCATAATTTAAACCCAGATCTGAAATGCTCTAAAATCTTTTAGTTTGTGATTGGAAGTTTTTCTCACATAAGAAATAATATGGAAGTTTCATGCAGAGTAAAGCAGTATAAACACTACACATAGTACATACATCCTGCCCAGTGCCCCTGTGCTTGGTGAACTTGGGTTCAGATAAATTTTTTTGCCTTTCTTTTGTATCAGGTTGAAGGAGTGTTTTACGTGAATGATGCTCTGGAAAAACTAATGTTTGAGGAATTAAGAAATGCCTGTCGAGGTGGTGGTAAGTACACTACAGATTCATGTATGGTAGAGCCTTCCCTGTGCCCTGAATTAAGAGGAACTCAACCAGTGTAAAATATGTTCAAGGCATGACCAAGACTTAATTCAAAGCACCTGTTTGTGACCACATGTTAATGTATGCTGCTATATAAAGGATTAAGAGCTCAGGGCTAGTTTGTTCTCAGATAATCTCACACAGTAATAGCCATTGCTATTGTTCATCCTGCACTCACTGTGTCTCAGACATCTGGTACTTTTATATCAGTTGTCTGTGTGATATTTGTGATAGCTAAAAAGGAAGATATTATCCATATTTTGGAGAAGTCCAAAATTCAGTGAATTTAAGTCATTTTTTAGCTTGTCTTTATTCACATCTTCATGGGGACAGAGCCAGGATTCAAATCTCAAGAGTACCTGATTTTAAAACCAGTACTTTTTTCTTTTTTTGGGGGTGTGCTTCTCAGATACATTTATTAATGCCACACTGCAAATGTTAAGTGTCCAGTGATGTTCCATGTTCCCATCTAACACAGCTTGCTTAAGTTTAGCCAACACAATTCATCTTGAGTGGACTCAGGGAGCAGTTAATGATGGCTGCGGGCAGGTGTAGGACTTTCAAAGCTTCTTTTATCAGTGCTCCTGTTTGTATAAAGGATGTCAGTCATTAACCCCATCTACCCAAATTTCTTGGTAACCTTGGGTATAGTAGGGTTTCACGGGGACCCAGACAGTCTTAATAAGGCTTTGAAGTATCTAAGCAGGACCAAGGCCACAGGCCACACCAGATTCCACAACAGACTGGGCAAAAGCAGACCAGTACTCTTAACTAGTATACTAGCTTCAGTGAACATCAGGATTGACAACTATCTCACATGACTGCAGGGAGGTTTGCAGATAAAGCTATAGTGCCCTAAAATGATACTCTAGCGTGATGATGTGATAGAAAGCATTTTAGCCCTTTTCATTCTTTAGGTTAGCAAAATGCTTTCTTCCTTCACTTGAATATGTTCACTTATGTTAACTGGCACTGCTAGAGGCTCACCGAGTAAGGTGCCAGCTGTGTAAACATGAAGACCTGAGTCAGGATCCCTAGCACCCAGGTAAAAGCCAGGTGCAAGAATACCCTGTAATCTCAGCACCTGGTGGGGGAGGGAGACCCGGCAGATCTCCAGGGCTCGCTGGCTAGTCAGGCTAGCCAGTAATTGAGATCCAGGTCGGTGAGAGACCCTGTATCAAAGGTGGAGGGCTAGAAAGATGACTCACTGGAAAAGGTGCTTGTTGCCAGGTCTTACAACCTGGGTTCAGATTCCAGAACTCATGTAAAGGTATGAGAATAGAACTGGCACCACAAAGCTGTCCTGGGACCTTCTGGTGTACACACACACACATCACACACACACACACACACACACACACACACACGAGTAGATAAGAATTTTAAAATGAGGTTGAGAGACACTGAGGAAGACACCGAATATTGATCTGTAGCCTCCACGTATGTGCACACACACTAAAAAAGAAGAACTGCTAGCAATCAATGACACTGGATTGCCCTCCATCTGTCCTGACTCCTAAGCCACTGTTTTGTTTCCCAGCTACCCCATTGCCCTTCTTTGTCACTTTGATTAATGCTGTTGCTGATTTGGGGTGGTTTTTGTTTTGAAACAGTCTTGATCCCCTGAAAATGGGAGTTACAAATGGTTCTGAGCTGCCTTGTAGACGCTGAGACTTGAACCTGGATCCTCTGCAAAAGCAACCAGTACTCTTTAACCATTGAGCAGTCTCCCCAGCCCTACTGTTAATATTTTTAATAACTAGTGTGAAATATTAAGAGAGTATGTTTTGTCCTGGAAACGTAAAGGTTCATAGTTAATGTTTTCTATTTCTACTACCTTTGCAAGCCAGCTTCTCGTGTACACAGAATGCTGACAAGCATATCCAATTGTCCTGCCCTTCCTGTGAATATATTTTCTTCTAAAAGCTCCCTCCCCACTTTCATTTCAACCATCCTTTTCCGCTTTGAACTGTAACCACCGCCCCTTCGTGTGTGTGACTTGATGCTGAAAATCAGATATGTCTTTTTGCTAAGATTGCGTTTTTCCTTCAGGTGTTGGTGGCTTCCTGCCAGCCATGAAGCAGATTGGCAATGTGGCAGCCCTGCCTGGGATTGTTCATGTGAGTCAGAGTCCGAACCTTATTTATATTGTCTAAAGTTTGTTGAATGAATGACGGGCCCCACCTAATAGTGGTGGTGTCCTTTAGACTGTGACCTTTGACCATAGCAGTAACCCTTAGATCTAAGAAGGAACTGAATCTGGGTTTTTATGGAGAAATTTATATCTTGCCAGGGTGCATTATTATTCCTTTACCAGTGCACCATTCTCGGTCTTACTGTGGCTGTTTAAGAGGCTAATTGGAGAATAAATTAAGAGAAAGTTGAACCAAACAGACTTCAAGAGGACTGCCTAGCTAGCAATTCTACACTGTTGTAGGAGAGCAACGGCAGTAAATAGAATGGACCTGGATGGTATAAGCCGGCCTCCACTAACCTACCCTTCAGATTTCACCTTCAGAGGAGAGTGTTGAGAGTAGGCTATTTACCAGACTTGTATGAGGCTTCTTAATGCTAGTTCCAATGCTGTACACTTTGGAGGGAGATGAAACCATGCGGCTTGTGTGTTTACGGGCTCATATTTCTAGTCTCCATGTCCTCACTATATTTGGCCTCTTTTCTGTCTTGCACACCATGTCTCACCCCAGAAGTGTGAAATATGTTGTATTAATGTTATCAAATAGATTTCAGTTGTGAAATTCCTCATGACCTGTGTAAACCCTGGCTTGCCAGTATCTTAAGTCAATTTCAAAACGTAACATTGCCTTGTACTTAATGTGAGATTCTCCTGTAGCCTGTTGCTCTGAGGCTTTTCTTTTGGTGGTCAGACTATGAAAAGATGTCCTTGGCTACATTCAGCGTTGTGCCTAGGAGTCTGTAGATGAATGGCTCACTCAGAGTCAAAGATAGGTCTGTCAGGCAGTGGATACAGAGTGGAACAGCTGTGTTTCATGTCTCATTCTCTTCCAGCGGTCTATTGGACTTCCTGATGTCCATTCAGGCTATGGGTTCGCCATAGGGAACATGGCTGCCTTTGATATGAATGACCCTGAAGCAGTGGTATCCCCAGGTAAGGTCCGTGAACCCTTCTGCTGTCACAGTGTGGCTTCTCTCTGCGTCGTGTGGCCTTTCTAAGAGAGTGGGTTTGTGTGCAGTTCTCGGTCTCATCATAGTCTATGATTTCTTTACACATTAAAATTGGTTATGGACAATTAGGCTGTTAATACATCAATCAAACCACTTACTGAAAACCAGGGAGGACTTTTATCATATGCCAGGCAATATCAGGCATTGACTACAAAATAAATGTTTCTCCGGCAAAATTTGCTCTTGAGGCTCAATTGCTGCATAGGCAAATGTGTCTAATGTCACTACGGAGCGGGAGGAGTGAATGAATTCAGCTACATTCAGTATTTCCTCACATTGTCTCTTTTTTTTAACCACAAGTTTTCATTGAGTTTTAGGTTAATATATAAGAGGAAGGGCTTCATCACGTGTGTTCACACATGTGTCATTCTACATTGTTGTCATCCATTCCCTTCCCCAGCTGCCCTCCCTTACTCCTCCAGCTGCTTCCCTTTCTTACCAAGTCCACTCTCACCTCCAGCTGCTGCCCTACTGTGTGTTTTCGATTTCCCACCTCCCTTAAGATCTTCTCCCCTCTCGTGAGCCCCTTTCTAGCCTTATGACATGCAAACTGTAATACTCTGGAATACATAATTTTAAATTTAGATTCTACATACAAAAGAAAACATTGGGGATTTGTCTTTCTGTGTCTGGCTTATTCTGCATAACAGTACTTTCCAGTTGCATCCATTTTCCTGCAAATATTATTTTTCTTCATGGCTGAATAAAATTATTGTACCTGCACTACACTTTCTGTATCCATCGAGCTGTTGATGGCCAACTAGGCCAGTTTCATTTCCCAGCTGTTCTGAATAGTGCAGCTGTAATTGTGGGTGTGGAAGTATCTCTGGGTACATTCACCCAGAGTCTTTGAGGTGTAAACGCGAGTGGTAGAGATGGGTCACGTGGTGGCTCTGTTTTCAACAACCTCTGTACTGATTTCCATAGTGGAGGCACAAGTTTATATTCTCAAGCGTATATTCTCATCTGTGGTGAGTACTGTTCTTCCTCACATTGTCACCAGCATTCGTTGGTGGAAGCCATTTCTATAGGTAAGGTAGACTCTCACAATCATCTGTTGTGTACTTCTGTGTATCCATCCATCTGTGATTATCAGATATGTTCATTGAAAATCTTCCTCACAGTTAGAAAACCTTCTCACTGTTCCAAATAGAACAGTTTTGCTTTCAGGGTCTAAATGACAAATGAAAACTTTAACTCAATGTCTGACGGTCCTGCCTCTGGCAATGATGAACTAGGCCTTCACTAAAAATGTAAGAAAGATGGGCAAAGTTTGAAAACAGCAGAAACAAAGACCCATTGGAATAGCACTAGATGTCAGAGGGAGGAGGAAACAAAGATCCAGATATGTGAGCCCTTCAAGTTAGAGATGCCTCCCTGTCCAACTTCAGTGCCTTGAAATTGGAATCCTGCTTTATGGCTCATCATGTCATCAGTTGTAAACAAGCACACTTGAAAAGTATATTCCATACTTCTTAAAGGCACTGTAACGTGTGCACATACCAGGTATCATATTTATTGTTCAAATCATCAATATTTAGACTGACATTTGCCGTTACTTCAAGAGAGAAACAGACCACACAAAAAACATTAAAAAATGATGTTGGGGGTGCATGAAGATAGCTCAGTGGGAGAGTACTAGCTGTACAAATATAAGGACATCAGTTCAGATTCCCAGCACCTAATAAAAACTGGGTCTGGTGATGTACATCTGAAACCCCAGTGCTGGGAAATGGACAGATCCTGGGGTCTCACTGGATGACTGATCTTTTTAATATGGTGGGCTCCAAATTCAGTGAGAGACCTTGTCTCAAAAAATAAGGCAGTGGCTTCTGCCCATTTGGTACAGCATGGCTGAACCCATAAGCAAAATAATCTAGACAAAGAAGGACAAATACCACAGCCCGCTCACATAGAATAGTGGATGCCAGAGTAGAGGGAGGATGGAGAGTGCCTACTGTGAGATGTTGGTTAAAGGATTCAGATTAATGTACAGTGTGGTGAGTACAGAAACAGGAGCATACTATTAAAATCCGCTGAGACTTGAGTTCTCTCCCCAGGAAAAGAGGAGTAAGTGTGTGTGAGTGATGGGCGTGTTAGCGAGCTTAATTACAGTGATCATTTCACAGTGTGCACACATATACTTCATAGTTGTTCCTTGTCATCTCAATAAAGCTGGCAGACATGGTTTTCAGAAATACTTAGATCTAGAAATTTTTAATTACTCTTAATCCCATTCTTGGATGCAAATATACTATAGCCTTAAATGTACAAAATAGGAAAGAAGGAGGGCTGAAATTTATTTATTTTTTAATTTTATTTATTTCATATGTATGGGTGTTTTGCCTGCATATATGTCTGTGTACCATGTGTGTGCCTAGTACCCAGGAAGGCCAGAAGAGAGCATCAGATCACAACCAGCTGTAGTGGTTATGAGCTACTTTGAGGGTGTTAGGAATCAAACTGGGGGGCCTCTGGAAGAACATCCAGTGCTCTTAACTACTGAGCCATCTCTCCAGCCTCCTGGAATATTTTAGACTCACATAAGGCAAAAACTTGAAATCATTGAAAAAAACAATAAAGATACGCAATAGGAAAGATCACCAAAGCCAAAGGTTGCCTGTTGGAGAAGACTAACAGAATTCATCGTCCCCTGAAGTAAGAAAGAAACTGGGAGACTCGCTACTCCTTTTCATCTGTCTGCCACATTCCCTGCCGTGGTGAAATGCCCTAGAGCATGTGGTACTTGTATTTCAGTGTCCGCAGACTTGACTCAGCAGAGAGCCACTTTGTTGGCTACATTAAAGCATACTTGTCTTTGAAGGAATGAGCATCCTTTTAACTCCATATTAATAAGAAAGTAATGCTCTGACTGTCTGATTTTGCTAATATTTGACTTCTGTACTTTGTAGGTGGTGTCGGATTTGACATTAACTGTGGTGTCCGCTTGCTAAGAACCAATTTAGATGAGAGTGATGTACAGCCTGTGAAGGAACAACTTGCCCAAGCTATGTTTGATCACATTCCTGTTGGGGTAGGATCAAAAGGTGTCATCCCGATGAATGCCAAGTAAGAGCACAGGTTTCTGGTAAACGGGAAGGGAGAGGGAAACCACACGACTCTCAGCTTTGCTTCCAATTTAGACGTTTGCTCAGTCACTTCTTAGGAAATCCAGATTAATTGCTTTTTAAAGGTTCACTTCCTGCCCATGTTCATTAGAACAGTCCTTGAGCTAGACTTGGTGGCATACACTTGTAGTCCTAACCTCTCAGGAAGCTGACTTGGTAGGATCATTTTAACCCAGTTCAAAGCCATCCTGGGCAACACATAAGACTCTGTATCTAAAATTTAAAAAGAAAAAGCATGCAGCTAGAAAAGAAAGATGACTCATTGATTAAGATCACTGGCTGCTCTTCCTAAGGGCCCAGGGTTTGATTCCCAACACCACATGGCAGCTCACAACCATCTATAACTCCAGTCCCAGGGGATCTACACCTGTTCTGACCTCTGTGGATATTTCCTGTACATGGTGTACAGATATATGTTCAGGCAAAATATCCATATACATAAAAATTAATTAAAAATTAAGAGAAAGAAAAAGCAGTCCTAAGAGTAGAATATTTTTAGAATAATAGTACTTTTCAGGCACTGTGCCTGGTATTTTATCCAGATAATGACCATTGCTAAAAGAAAGCAAACTAAGTGAAAGAAGCAATACTAAATTGAGCTTTGTAAATGATGTCGGGGTTCAGACCAAAGATCCTTTTGTCTTTTGGACAGGCTGTGTTCTGAGTACCACTCAGTGAACCCATTAAGCTACAATCTTCCTTTTGAATGATGGTACTGAATATGTGCTCTGTTTAGCTAAGTGGTCCAGTAATACAACGCTACAGTGTTACTTTCTCTTGGGTATCTATTGACAGCACATCTTAAAGTTGGCAGAGTCTTCATTCCCCTCCTGCTATGTAGCCAGGCTGACTCTGAACTCATGATCCTCCTGCCTCAGCCTCCCAAATACTAGGATTTTAGGTGTACACCACCATACCTGGATCGAATGATGTGCTTATCAAATATAAGTTAAAGATGTTCCTTTGACATCTTCTGCATTGTGTGAACTTTGCATTTTAGGTTTTTATGAATATATTAATGCATAAATGCCTTTAACTATCTATTACATACTCCCACCAAAAAAAGTAAAAAATGCTTGAGGGAAAATTAATTCAGAAGATGCTTACCCTTTGTTCTTATATGACCCGATTGTCACCCCGCTGTGAGAAGCATTTATAGAACAATGATTGACATGAAACATCTTTACAAATATTTCAGGCAGGAATTTTGCCCTGATTCATACTGTTTGTAAAGGTTTGTCATCTAGGGTAGTGGGAAAGGGAGCATTGAATACTGCACTCTCTTCTGGCTGTGCTTGAGAAGCCTGGACCTTGGGTGAAGGTAAAACATCCTCTCTGTGAGCATTTCATGTTCAGTACCCTTCAGCTTCAAAGTGCAGGTGCAGTAAAGCCACACAACGTTTTGGTGAAAGTAAACCTTAAAGTGTAACCTGTGTTACTTGAGGAAATTAAAATACCTTCATTATTTCACTAATTTTTTTCATAAATTATTAATAAAGACGTAATAAAACAGGTAGATGGTAATATCTGGTTAAGATTACAGCCTTTCTTTGGCTATGTAATTGCTTCCTTACGGAATTAAGAATCAGAGAGGCAAACGTACTGTGGAAGAAAACGATAACTGAAAGCTGTATCACAGGGCTGGTGTTTTCACCCAACAGAGTGCTCACCCAGTACGTACAAAGTCTGCGCACGGTGGTGCGTGCAGTGTTTACGCTTGGGAGGTGGAGACAGTAAGTAGTATCTGAAGTTACGGATCCTTGGCCACATAGTTCAAGGCCAGCCTGAACTACATGAGAGCCAGCTTTTTGTTCTGTTTGTTTTAGTACAGCAGACCATGTAGATGTCAAATGGAACTGTAATCATGTTGACGACACTATCAGCGTTTTAAATGGAGATCGTTTGTGTTATTACCTTCCTCAAAAAAAATAGCATAAACTAGAACAATACCTGGTACCCAGGACACAGTAGTTGTCAGTTGTCACATATCCCCCTGTTCTTTGAGATGGGTTCCTTCCTAAGTTCTGGTTGTCCTTTGCTATGAAATGACTTGCATTTCCTTGCTCACCCAGAGACTTGGAGGAGGCGCTGGAGATGGGTGTGGACTGGTCCCTGAGAGAAGGCTATGCCTGGGCTGAAGACAAGGAGCACTGTGAGGAGTATGGAAGGATGCTGCAGGCTGACCCCAACAAGGTCTCACCTAGGGCAAAGAAAAGGGGCCTTCCTCAGGTAACTCACTTTGCAGGGTCAGTGTGCTGCTTTAGGTTTCATCAAGGGAAGAAATCTGTGTCTTCTATTTAACAAAAAGTATATCCTTTGAGGTTTTTTTACAGTACATCAAAAAGAACAGAAATTTGCTTATGTACCATTCTTAAAGGATATGCAGAACTTAGAAATATTCATGAAAGATTGTGAGTTTTAAGTGGATAGGAGAAAAGTGGGATACAATTGTGAGGCTTACAAAATTCAGATTAAAACCTTTTTTTATTTTTTGTAAAGAATGGAGGGCAGTGAGATGGAGGCACAAACCTCACAGCTAAGTTCAGTCTCCCGATCTCCCATAAAGCTGGAGAAGAGACTTGACTCCACAAAGTTGTCCTCTGGCCTCTATAAACCTGCTGTGGCACACATGTGCACACATGTCATACAGACACAATAGTAATACAACAGTCTCTTAGATCTGGTGACTGTTTTCTGATACCCGACATGAAAAGTGATAAATCATTTCAACCTGAGGCTTATCTGAGAATCGGCATTCTTCCTAGAATTTTGGCCCTTCTCAGTGATACTTAAAACTTCCCTAAGTCATTAATGGCTTGGATTTTTGGCTTATATAAGAACTTATGCATATGGTAATCTAGACCTCCAGAGCAGTCCACATTTTTGTTACATGTAGTAACAGGAATTCCTAAGGCTTAGAATTTTTTTGTTACATGAGACAATTTGTATGGTTATTTTGTTGTTTGGTTTTAATTATTTGTTTTTTAAATGTGTGTTTGCTTGTTTCTAACAACAGTAGAAACTATTAAATCAGACATTCTTATATTTACAGTTGGGGACCCTTGGAGCAGGCAACCACTATGCAGAAATCCAGGTTGTAGATGAGATTTTCAATGAGTATGCTGCTAAGAAAATGGGCATCGACCATAAGGGACAGGTGTGTGTGATGATCCACAGTGGAAGCAGAGGCTTGGGCCACCAAGTAGCCACAGGTATATTCTAATTTTTTCCATTGGAACCAAATGTATGTTTTCTGGGGAACAAGATAAGAGTTAATTGAGCCATAGAAATACATTGCATGTTTTTTTTAACTTGTGGCTGTCTTCACCTGTGACCCTGAACAAACTACTGACATCATTGGGCCTTAATTTTCTCATCTGAAAAAAATGGCTATTATTTCATCTGGTACTGTTGTGGATGGTTAGTGAAATAATATATACAAAACGTTTATCCGCATGTGGCATTTAGGATGCACTTGGTAATGCTAGCTCTATTTAGCACTGTCCTTGTGGGTTAGTACAAGGATTGTGTGGTTAAAGTAGATACTCACTCAGTGAGCCTGTAGTATTCAGCAACGTTAGGAATTTTGGTTGGTTAGTTTCTAAAATAGGTACTTGACCTCACTCTCTGGATAAGATCGTGTTCATCGGTGAAAAGAAAGGGGTTAGAGAGATAGCTCAGTTAGTTAGTAAAGTGCAAAGCAAGCCCAGTGACCTAAGTTCAATCCCTCAAACCCATAGAAAAAATACTAGGCATGGTGGTGTACACTTGTGATCATAGTGTTGGTGAAGTAGAGACAGGCAAATGCCTGGAACTCTCTGGCCAACCAGCATAGCCTAATTGTCAAGCTAAAGCCAATAAAACACCCTGTCTTAAAAAAAAAAAAGACACCTAAAGGGACACTCATGGTTGACCACTGTCATCCACATGAACACTTATCCAAACTCTCTACCACCACTAAAGATAAAAAGTAGTAGTTGATTAAAATATTGTGAGAAAGGCAACATAAATATGATGTATTTAAAAAAAAATACTCAGTTTCATAGACAGTACTCAAGCTGTACAAGTACATATGGGAATTATAAACATTCAATTTCATATTATAGTTTGGAGTAGCTATTTTATCCTGTAAGAATCAATCATTTTGGGGGATAGAGAGATCATTCAGATGTTGAGGGTACTGGCTGCTCTTCCAGAGAACCCAGTTTCAATTTTCAAATGCCACATGGCAGCCTACAGCTGTCTGTAACTCCAGTTCCAGGGGACCTGACACCCTCGTACAAATATATATGCAGGCAAAACACTAATGCACATAAAATAAAAGTAAAATTTAAAATGAAAATTATTTGTGCCAGCCTGACCCTTTAGTTTAATTTAGTAAATACATGAAGCATTGACTGTGACTTTAGTGTTGTGTAATTCTTTGCATTTAATATTAAGTTATGTTTAAGACATGTTATAAGCCAGGTAGTAGTGGCATATGCCTTTAATCTCAACGCTTGGGAGGTAGAGGCAAGCAGATCTCTAAAGTTCGAGGCCACCCTGGTCTACTGAGCTAGTTCTAGGATAATCAGGGCTATACAAATAAACCCTGTCTTAGAGAGAGAGAGAGAGAGAAATCCATGTATTTGTTCCACACACTGTGATCTCCTCATTCAAGAGGCTGAGAAGAAAAGTCACAGGTTTGAAGCAGCCTGTGAACAAAGTAGTTGGAAAATGGATGAGTTACAAACTGAGACCCTGTTTTTTAAAAAATCTATTTAAAAACCATGATTATATCGATTGGAGAGATGGCTCAGCTGTTAGGAGTACTAGCTACTCTTCCAGAGGTCCTGAGTTCAATTCCCAGCAACCACATGGCAACACATGGTAACTAACAACCATCTATAGTGGAATGATGCCCTCTCTGGCATGAAGGCAAACATGCAAACCCAGCATTCATACACATAAATAAATAATCTTTAAACAAAAAAATGATTGTAACAAAATATATGCTATTCTCATTCACATGTTGAGAAGTGAGTAAAGCCATGTTCTGTTAATTGAACACATCCCATTTCAAGTTTTTACTGTGTGTCTCACATACCTGTATCAACATACTCAAAAGATTCTCAATAAATACCTTTTTAAGAAAAATTCATGCTGGGCAGTGGGGGTACAGGCCTTTAATCCCAGCACTTGGGAGGCAGAGGCAGGCAGATCTCTGTGAGTTCAAGGCCAGCCTGTTGAGTGAGTTTCAGGACAGCCAGAGTTATAACAGAGAAACCCTGTTTTGAAAAACTAAAAAGAAAGAAAGAAAAAAAATTCATTTAAAGACATTATTTATGTGTATGTATATGTGCCTGCTTGTCTGTGTGTGTGCACATACAGTGCCCATGGAGGCCAGAAGAGAGTGTCAGATCCCCTGAAATCGGAGTTTCAGACAATTGTGAGCCACCACGTAGGTGCTGAACCCAGGTCAACTGCAAGAGCATTCAGTGCTCTTAACTGCTGAGCCATTTTTCCAGCCCCAACTATATCTTGACTGAGCAAATACATAAACTCAGAAGCACACTTGGAATTTTGTTTTGAATTTGAAATCCTCACTGCCTTTCTACAGCAAATCTGAATGACTTATTTAAGAGAGAAACCTACCTGGTTTGACCTGTGGCTGTTGTTCCAGATGCACTAGTAGCTATGGAAAAGGCCATGAAGCGAGACAAGATCATAGTCAATGACCGCCAGTTGGCTTGTGCTCGGATCGCATCCCCAGAGGGACAAGACTATTTAAAGGGAATGGCTGCAGCTGGGAACTATGCCTGGGTTAACCGCTCTTCTATGACCTTCTTAACCCGACAGGTAAAGTAAAATTGCTCTCCTGAGTTAATCAGGAAGTTAAGCATGTTTGGTTTTAGAAATTTGTATTCTAGATGCTAGAGAAGTGTCTTAAGGTTTTGGTGTCTTGGGTCAGGAGAATATCAGGCAGGCCTGCAAAATGAAGAAAAGAGAAGCCAGAATGACCCTCACATTTGCTTTGAGCCTCAGCAAGGATGGAAATGCCTTTCTCTTGTTGAGAGAGGCCTGGGGAAGAGATGTCTCTGCAAGGCAAGATCTAGAACAGCAGTGCAGTCTTTGTACTTGAGGTTGAGTTTGTAGTGAGCAGTGTGGTCTACAGGGCAGTTTCTGTGCTTCATGTGAAGATTAATGAGTGCCACTTTTGAATTCTCTGAGGTTCCCCACTCGTTCCAGGAGTTTACTAGCTGAAAGCAGTAAAATGTGTTCTCAAGAACTAGAGCTGGCTGCTTCTAACAGAAGCTTTCCTCCTAGGCTTTTGCCAAAGTCTTCAATACCACCCCTGACGACCTGGACCTGCATGTGATTTATGACGTTTCTCATAATATCGCCAAAGTGGAACAGCACGTGGTAGATGGGAAGGAACGGACGCTGTTGGTGCACAGGAAGGGATCCACCCGTGCTTTCCCGCCTCACCACCCACTCATTGCTGTTGACTACCAAGTATGTAACCCTGCATGTGTGTTTGAGTAGTAAGGTCATGATCTAGAATATTCTAGATACAGGTTCAGTTAAACAGGAAAGCAACAAGTGTGTAAAGAAAACCCCTGTCACCCATGAAAGCAACGGTTCCCGGTCCGTACCAGTGGCAGCCCGTCCCATGGGTGCTGTCTTAGTGCTACAGTAGATATATTTTACTCCTCTGAGCTGAATTATGGCCTGGAAGTTATTGGAAGGCAGGACAAAGATTAAACTCCAGTGTTTCTTTCCTTGTGCTCTTAGTGTCTGACTAAGATAGAGCTGGAAAGTTCCTCCCCCTCCCCCTCCCCCAGCTGCTCTGATTTTGCAAATGAGGAAACTGAAGTCCAGAGAAGGCAGAATCCTTGCTATGGACGAAAATCCTAACAGTACTTCCCTCCAATTTGAGAGTTTTCTGTCTGTTGCAGGCCCTTACACCTTCCTCATCTTTCTTTTCCCCAGGAGCCAAGAAACCAATGTAATGCCTCAATATAGTTGTAAGAACATTGAGTTACAACACCAGAAGAAATCTCAGGGATAAAAAGCATGTGCCTTTCTAAAATTTAACATTTCATTTTGTGTACCCTCAGCTCACTGGACAACCAGTGCTTATTGGTGGCACCATGGGGACCTGTAGTTATGTTCTGACTGGCACTGAACAAGGCATGACTGAGACCTTTGGAACAACCTGTCATGGAGCGGTAAGGAGAATGAAAACTTGCTTAGAAATTTCCCCTCCAGTTTAGCTGTTGTTTTGCATTTTGACAGGTAAATACCTGTTTAAGTTCAGCAAAACTGAGGTTTGAGTGTGCCGTACTATACTGTTCAGTGAACTGACTGAAGTCACCTAGTATCTCAGCGAGGACTTTGTAGGATCAGGTACATCCTTGTCTGCAAATCCAGAAAAATCCAAGCTGGACAATTACCAATGTGGCTGAACTTACTGCAGCAGGCTTATACATGACATAATTAACTGATGTGCTGCACACACAACCAGATTTGGGGCGTATGCTCTGTTCGTAAAGCAGAGCCTGTCTATTTCCGTGTGCTGCCTTAAATCTTCTAAGCTACGTATCAAGGAACTATCTGTAGAGAGCCTGGAACTCTAGGTATTTTAGGCTTTGGGGGCTGTACATTCTTCTACCACAGTTCAGCTGTGCCATTATAGGCCAAGAGGAGCCATGAATCTTAATGCTATGTAAATAGCCATTGCTATATTTCTGGAAAATTTTACTTACAAAAACAGGTACTTGGCTACAAACTGTAGTTTGCCAGCTCCTATTCTAAGCTATCAAAGTGCTCAGTCAGTGTTGAAAAGGGAAATAAAAACCATCTAGATTACCTTCTCATAGGATAGATCCTTATAAATATATCTTAATTTACTTTTTTCCCCCTCTAATCACTTTTTATTTCCAGTTCTTTGTCCTCCTAGTTCTCACCTAGTGAGTGTCAATAGTGTGGGCCGTCTACCCCTCTAGAGGCATTGATAGCATCTGGATACTTTATCAGTGCTCACGGTTGGATTGGGGGAGGATGTTTCCTGTATCTAATGGGAGAGGCCGATGGGCTACTAAACGACTTGTTAATCACAAGGCAGACCATGGCAGTTACCTAGTTCAAAATGTCATTGCTAAGCTAGAGAAATGTTTAAATCACAAAAAGCTGTGTGTAATGAAAAAAATAACATTTACATTGAAGTGATAGCCAATGGTACTTAGAATCATACAAAATAAATCTTTAAATAGAAAATGCTTTAGGTAGGAATTTATTTTCAGGAAGGGTGTGATGAGGCTTCTTAATAAAAGGTACGTGATAAGGTTAAAGTAGCAAAGACAGGTTGGTGTGTTATGTGTGTTCATGGACACATACAGGGTGTGTGTATGTGTGTCCGTGTGTCCAGAATCCAACACTGGTTGTCTTCCTCTACCACTCTCCACCTCATTTTGTGAGACAGTGTTTCTTATTGAACCTGGAACTCACTGATGGCTAGACTCTCCTCCTGTCTCTGCCTCCCCAGTACTGTCTGACAGGCTTGTATAGTCATTCCTAGTGGGCACTTGAGTCAAACTCAGGTTTTTATGCTTGCCTAGTAAGTGCTTTCTCTACTGAACCATCTCCGTAGCCCAGGTCGTTTTGTTTGCTTTTAAACTTTTTATATTTTATTTCTTTCTTTGGTGTATGTGGGTATCTTAGGAGGAGTATGAATATAACATAACATGTGTGAGGAAGTGGAGCTGGGTCTCTCCTTCCATGGTGTAGATTCCAGGGATCAAACTCAGCTTGTCAAGTTTGACAGCAAGCACGTTTACCTACTTTGCCATTTCAATGGCCTGAAGGCTGTTTTTTTTGTTGTTTGTTTGTTTGTTTTACTATAAGATAAAAAAGAAAAACAAAGCCTCAAACAGTGATGTGTGCCTGTAACCCTAGCCGACTGGGAGACTGATGAGAAGTGCTAGTTTGAGGCCTGCCTGGGCATTGTAAGCAACACAGCAAGACTTAGCTCGAAAGTGAACACATAAGCAGGTGAGATGGTTCAATGAGTAAAAGCACTTGCTGCAAGCTTAATGGCCCTAGTTCCAGCCTTGGAACCCTCACATCTGTAATCCCAGCACTCCTTAGCACACACAGTGGGAGGCAAAGACTCTCTAGTCTTGGTGAATCTAGAGATTCACCGGAAGTTCGCACATCAGCCATCCTGGAGTTTACAGCAGGAAGAAGAGACCCTGCCTCAACAAGGTGGAAGGAGACAGTCCACTTACGAAAGTTGTCTTCTGACCTTCGCGCACATGCCGTGGCTTTTATATCTGTGTTTCGCATATGTACATGCACTAACAATAATGAGGGGAAATGAACAAGTACACAGTAGGGCGTGATAATGGTAGGAATGTAGATAAGGAAAAGGCATATAATCCCGAGGGCTTAAATAATTCCTGGAGTCCACATTCTAGGTCCACATTAACAATCGGAGTTCACTCCTGTCATGTGTCTGTGTGTCGCCCTCCCCCACTTCTCATTCTAGGGCCGTGCATTGTCCCGAGCAAAGTCACGCCGTAACTTAGATTTCCAAGATGTCTTAGACAAACTGGCAGATATGGGGATTGCAATCCGCGTCGCTTCACCCAAACTGGTTATGGAAGAGGTGAGTGAAGTCCTGATAAATATTTAACATAGAGCCCCTTAAGATTTATGCCAGTGGGCAGAGACAGGGATTTTTGCTATTACTTACAGAAATGACTTGGGGTTTTTGATGGCTTCAGTTTGGGTGATTGGGGGATTTTATTTTGTTTTGTTAATTTTTCCTGTTTTGAGAATTCTGTCTCGTAGTATGTTTTATCATGCCCACGTACCCTCACCCTCGAGGCTCCTCCTCATTACCCACCACCACTCACTCTTCCTACCCATTGAGACAGAGTTGCACTCTAATCCCAGAGTAGGCAGACAACTCTAGCCTACTTTGGCCTTGAACTTAAAACAGTCCTCCTGCCTCAGCCTCCTAAGTGCTAGGATTACAGGTGTGAGCTACTACGCTGAGCTTTAATTTTGGTTTATATCATTTTGATTTTATATTGTCTTTTGGGCACTAATTGCAAGCTCAGTCTATAAAAATGATTTTACTGTTCATATAGTTTCTATCCACATTATAACATTTAAAAGTAGGTTGAGAGGGCCAGCAAGGTGGCTCAACGTGGTGATCTGAGTAATCCCTAGGTTCCATATGAAGGAGAAAACTTACTCCTTCAAACTGTCTACAACCTGCACATATGTACACACGCAGGTGATAGAATTTAATTGTAAGCATTTAGAAGTAATAAATAGAAGTAGTTTAACCTATTGTAACCTTGATTTTGCACAGTTGTATAATCACATATCAGTTTAGGAGAAAATTTGAAAAAGGAGAGAGACATGTTTAAAGAGAGACAGGTTTTGTTTAATTAATAGAGAGGAAACTTTGTGTTTAAATGATTTGCATAAACGTAAGAGAGAACCAGTTATCCAACCCCTTCTTCGTTTTGTAGAGCACCTACTACCATGTTTCTCTCATGCTGTTTTGAAGCTGAAGTTGTTCCTTATTCATCCTTTTAAAAATGCAACTCCTTGTAAAGTTCTCTCACTCAGTGCTGCCAGCTGAGTGTCTTAGCTTCTGCGTATATGGGTTTTTACATAGCTTCCCTGTTTTTGCTGCTGTAAATTAATTTGTGGTAGGTATATTCATTCTTGAAGCTTTTTTTATGATTAGGAGTCTCAAGTAGAAGTACTGGGTCAGGTCTCATTTTTGTGATAACTTAATTTTTATTTATTCTTAAGAGTAATCTATTTGGGAGGATGGGGGTTGGAGCCATGGCTCAACATTTAGGAGTACTTGTTGCTCTTTCAGAGGACCTGGATTCCATTCCCAGCACCCACATGATTTCTCACATCCATTTATAGTTCCAGTTCAGTTAACCCTGCCCTCTTTGGCCTCTGCAGGTACCAGACAGAGATGTACAATGTACAAAAGTGTCCTACACATAAAATAAGCAAATCTATAAAAATAAACACAGTTTAAAAAGTAATAATTGTTTAGTATAAAGAATGTGGAAAACACTAAGAAAAAATCACTAGCATTCAGCCAATCAGAGATGGCCACTGCTGAGGCTTTTCTGCTTTACTTGCTTCATAGCTTTTTTCATTCCTTCAGCTCCTACTTATTAGACATTTGTTCTGCCTGCTAAGGATGTCACAGTAGACAAAACCAATATATGACTTAACATAGTAAAATCATACTGTATTACTGATGGTGTAAATGCTATCAAGTGAAAGGGAACAGAAAAGGGGTGTATGGGATGACTGGGAAGGATGCACTTTTGAATAAGGTGGCCAGGGAAAGCTTTGATGTGGTGATACTTGAGTGTAGGCTTGAAGGGACACAGGTGACATGGGAACAGTAGACATGACTTCTGAGCTGAGAAATCAGAAGAACTTGAGTCAAGTACAAGCAAGAAGGAGATGAAATCAGACCTGGAAAGGCACCAGATCCCCAGCCTAGCCTTTGCTATACAGAAGGGAAGACAGTGATGGATTTTGGGTGAAGAATGGTATGATCTGACTAATGTGAATGTGCTGATGAGAAGAGAGAAACTGATGATGTAAAAAGGATGGGGTGGATTAACTACTAGACCTCAGTATCTTTGAGATGAGAGGAGCTGGGGCCCAGAGTGAACTTCGGTATGGTGTTGCCAGTGGAAGCACCTGGCTCTGTGTGGGTGGCACAATGCAGGCACTATCCTTAAGTACAGCACAGTGAAAAAGATGCAAGTTTTTTAGGGTGTTTCATTAACAGGGACAGTAGGGCCTGGTATGATTGGCTAAAGGACTATCACTATGGAGAACAGGTAGGAGGAGGAGCCCGAAAGTGAGCTTGTTGAAGAGTTATTGTCTCTGGTCATGACAAGCTCTGGGCTGGAGGTATGCAGAGCCACAGCCACCGGCAGCGTGGAATAAAGGAACTTGCAAGTGAAGAGTCTTCACTGGATAATGACATAATTCAGTCATTGCAAGAGGGTGATGGTGAGTCAGCAGCTGGACGTCTGTCTCCCAGGTCGTACGGGGAAAAGTCACGTGCTGTCAGATAAGAGCCTGTGGGTGGTCTAATATGACTGCAAGATTTAAAAGCATGGTAGTTCCCAGTGAGAATGATGCAGAAATGTAAACAGGAGCTGTGGTGCACACAGCCCAGTCAGGGTCTGGGCAGCCTACCCTTGTGATAGCAAGCACAGAGACAAGGCAGGTGCAAGGGATTAGCAGTGGTGGCAAGACAGCAGGTGTGGGTAGGGCAGGCATTTTGTGTGCGTGCACAGCCGTACACACTTGAAATTGTTTAGATAAACACGAATCTGTTGTGAAGAGAAAGTTACTAATACACATTCATTCAGAAACTTTAATAGCTGCTGAAATAGAAATAATTTTGTCCATGTCACTAGTGTATCATTTGGAGCATTTCCTTCCAGGCGGTTGGTGTGTGCACTTGAAGTGTGTTTACCATACTGCTTTCCTTTTTAATTAGCATATGTAGTGTGTGTTCATGCATGTTTGTGCCAAAGCTCACATGAGGGCCAGAACGATTTAGTGGAGTCAGTTCTCTCCTACTTACATGGGTTCCAAGGATCGCAGCCAGGTCACTAGGCTTGTACATTCCCTACTTAGCCATCCCACTGACCCCTTGCTTTTAATTATACAAATAATACATGGTTTTGGAGAAAATTTTAGAAATGGAGAAGAAAATGCAAGACCAAGTATTTATTTCATACCCGTTTCCAACATTGAGTTTGCTCATTTTGAACCTTTACTAATTTAATGGGCAAAAATATTCCCAGAGTATTTCTTTTAATTTCTTATAATTCAAGTAAAGCCTAATGTTTTGAAAGATTTCCTGTTAGTGGATTTTACAGTGTTCAATTCCTTCCTTGTAGGCTCCCGAGTCCTATAAGAATGTGACAGATGTTGTGAATACCTGCCATGATGCTGGGATCAGCAAGAAGGCCATTAAACTGAGACCAATTGCTGTTATCAAAGGATAGAGCCAAGACCATCAGAACCTGAAGTGCCAGTGGACTGAACCTCTTAAGACATCAGACTCAAGGCCTGAAAAGATCCAAAGTGTACAGCTGTTGCTGTCCATGCCACAGTGGCTAGTGGAGAGACTGCTGTTAGTGGAGCCAGGGTTGTAAAATAGCCTTCCAGGAGACATGTTGTCTCCATTCGGAACAGGGCAAATGTGCTTCTTCCTTTGTCCCATGGGCTTTTGGGAAAATCTACTGAAGTGTTGGGAGGGGTCAAGAAATTGCCTTACTGGGTCATATAAGTCTGTATCACCGGAATGGGCTTCTTTATACCAACCTGTTTTTAGCCCAGTAGGTATCATGAAAAACGTTCTATTAAATATAGTTTTTGAATGTTTTCTTTTTTCTCTTACTATGTCAGTTTGTGTCCACTCATTTGTGGACCTCCTCTATACTAAGAAGAATCTCAGATTCCCTTCTCTTGTGGAGAGTATCAAGCACCCAAGGTGTTGTAATCAAGATACTAGATAAATGCATAGTGGGGTATGTTGAGGAGGAAATAGGGTGTGCAGAGGAATAGGGGTGAAAGAGAAAGTAACTTCAAATAGTCTTCCTGTCTTCCGTATTCTAAATACAAGGCAGAGTACCTGCAGCATGGCATCAGCTCATGACTCATGGATGAGGTTGGCATGGACGACTCTGAGTAATGCTTCACACAAAGAGCACCTGAGACACCACCTTTACATTTTTATTTAACACTTAAAAAACATTAAATGACCACAGCTGGTGATATTAACAGTTGCTTTGTGTTGCTTGTAAAATTTGTCTTGTAGATGGTAATACCTTAAGGAAGCATTCCGTATGGCAGGGAAGGCATAGCGGCAGGAGCTGGAAGCAGAGGTGAACTCTGGTGCCCAGCTCACGTTCTTTTTATTCATCCCCCAGCCCATGGAATAGAGCCATCCACATTCAGTCTTCCCACCTCAACCCAATCTAGAAACTCCCTCACATACATATTCAGAGGTTTGTCTTTTAGATGATCCTAGATCCTATCAGATTGTCTGTACTAACAGTCATAAATGCGAAGGCTGTGCGTTTTCAGTCAGGCACTTTAGTCTGTATATGTGTGAGACGTCAAAGGACAACTTGCAGAAGTAGATCTTCTTCCTATGTGGGTTCTAGGGATCAAACGCAGGTTGTCAGGCTTGGTAGCAAGTGCCTTTACCCAGTGAGCTGTCTAGCCAGCTTTACCCAAGTCTTGTCAATTCTAACCCCTGGATATCTCTAATCCTCCCCCTTTCATTCCAATCCCTATGCCATTCTTTAGATACTAGTACTGTCAAAATATGACAGCCAGCTCCACATTCATCCTTTTTTCTTCTGATAACTCATGCTTCTCAGAGAACCAACACCCCCATCCCCACTCTCAGTTCATGTGGATGAGCTAACCACACTTAGGCTCAGACCAGAATATCCAGAGCATCACTTCTTCCAGTTCCTGATTGAGGAAATGATAATTAAAGACGATCCTGGAAGTTCTCTCTTGTTCAAGAACAAGGTGCTATCTTTCCCCAGGGTTGCTAGGAGGATATGATATAGGTGTAAACCTGTTAACAGTCATCTTGTTACATAAACAACCTCATTGAGACTGGAGCCCACAAAGGAGAATGGAGCTGAAGGGAAGAGAAAGCATGAGTCCAGGTGCATATGTGAACTCCTGGACTCATCTGTCCCAGAAATTAGGAAAGACCTAGACTTAACCAGTGTATACATGAGGAAGGATCATCAGTGATGCCGGCCCATTTGAAGAATAGAAGGATCACTGTAAATCCTTGTTTATTAGGTACATCATAAGCAGAACTTAGTACTTTCCTGTTGGACCAAGGAGGTGTGACCAGTAACTCATCTGATGGTTCTGCTTTAAGATAAAGCCACAGGCAACATGTCAGAGAAGCCAATAGATTTAAGACATCTGTTGCAACTCATCTTACCATTCTTGAACCTGACATTTTCGTTATTTTCTTTCACTACTAGTAAGACCAGCACCTAACATTTAATCATTTTAAGTACTTTAACTTTATCTATTACTGACCCAGCAGTGATAAAAATTAAGCCATAAACAATGTGACTGATGAAAATGCTGTTGTATCAGATTTCCTCAGCACTCACTAAGCAGGAGACCTTTATGAACTAGTGTTCTTGGGCCATAGATGAGTGAGTTGGCTCAGAGAGGCCAAGTAACTTGCTCAAAGTCATGTAAGAAGGGTAGAAGTTGAATTTTAAAGTATTTCTGTGGTTTGGGTAAGTGTCTCAAAAGGGGGCTAAGTCCTCAGTTGGTGCCATTGGGAGTTAGAAGCTTTTAAGCTAAGCAGTTAAGATAACTTGCTCTTCCAGAGGACCCAGGCTCCATTCCCTGCTCCCTACACCACCTAACTTGCTTCAAATTTGGCTCAAAACTGTGGTAATGGGCTTATTCTCTACTGGTGAGATTAACACCTGGTTAGAAGTGTCCAAGTCCTAAGGATCCAGCAGAGAGCAATAAGTTGAAGTCTTGGATCTCACATAAGCTGGTACAAATGCTGCTCTTCATTTATACATGAAACAGGATAATATACGAAAAATAACACAGCAGCCAAGTGGCAAAGTTGCATGGTACAAAGCTTGAAGGAGGCCAGACAACCCATAATTCAGCTCCTTATGACAGATACGGAAACTAAGATACTTCATGTAACTTCCTCACGCTGAGGAGCTGAGCAAGGGTGACAGGCTCTCACTTTTGCAGAAAGCTTTTCTCACATCTGACAGTGGTTTACAGTTAAAAATGTCAGGTCTAGAGAGATGGCTCAGCAGCTAAGAAAGCTTCCTGTTCTTCCAGAAGACTTGCACTCCAGCTCCCAGCACCCATACCGGGTGGCTCAGAGCAGCCTGTGACTCCAGCTTTAGTAAATGCAACACACTCTTCTTGCCTCTGTGGGCACCTGCACATGAACATATACACACACACACATAAATAAAAAAATGAAATCTTAAGAAGGAAGGAAATACAGACAAGTAAGAGTTTTACTCCCTGCCTTGGAAAGCTTTCAGCAAATAGGTAACGTGAATTCCAGAAGAAAATTCATGACTCACTGAAAATGCAACAGTATATACTATGATCTTCTAGGGAAAGAAATTGCCTCAGCTGTTCTGGAATATTCTGAAATGGCACATATCTTCTCATATTACTTGTAGCCATACCAACCACGGTGAGGGAAGGGGGACTGAAGCAATGGGGAGCATGATAATGGTTTGGGTGTCTTCTCATTTCAGGGCTGTCAAGAAGCTTCTTTCTTACTTGACCAGCTTCTACTTGGGACACTACAGAGTCAACATGTGCTTCCAAATGCAAGAGCTTCTTCATCTCCCCTTATTTTTATAAGTTCTATAGCCTTCAACTAGGAAACCCCACTGGACTACTCAAAACTTAGATCCTGAAGGCTCTAGCATCAGAGCATGAGGGTCTTCCCGAATAATCCCAGAAGCTAATGGTTACTGAACATTGTTTTAGGTTGGAAGCAGCAAAACCCCTCTAAGCTACTGTGTACAGGACTGGTGAGGCAGATCTGAAAGAATGGCTGGGTGCTAGAGATGTTAATCAATGTTCTTTGACTGCATTGAGGTAAGGATCTCCTATAATAATCTAGGCTAGTCTCTCTCCCAAAAAAAAAAAAAAAAAAAAAGCACCATTCCTCAGGAAAAAAATAAATACCCATGATTTTCACTTAAATTATGGGTTTTTCCAAGTATCATCTTAGATGTAGAATCACCTAATCACCTCTGTTTCTGGGGAATTATCTAGATCAAGTTAGCCTCCTAGAATCTCTGAGGGATCACCTACATTATGTTAACTGAGGTGAGAAGATCCTCTCAATGTGGGTGGCATCATTCCATGGGCTGAATAAAAAGGAGAAGACAAATCTGATCATTCATTGCTCACGGCGTCCTGATTTCTGATGTAATCAACATCTGTAGAGTGAAGCTTTGCCAGGGAAAAGTCCCTCCCCTATGTGGTTGCTTTTTACAAACATTCTCATGGGCCTGCTGCCACATCTTCCCCCACCATGATGGTTTGTACCCTCAATCTGTGAGCAGAGTAAACCCTTTGTTCCTTAAGTTGATTTTGTCAGGATATTTTATCAGAGCAACAGGAAAAGTAAGACAGAAAATTAGTACTAAGAAGTAGGATCATTGCTGTGATTAGCTCGACCATGTGTTTTATAGGCCTTTGGAGCTAGCTCTTGGGAGGAATGTGGAACAGTTTGTAACTTTGGGCTAGAAAATTCCTCAAATGCTGTAAGCAGGCCTTAGTGGGCCTTCTGGATGGGAGTTTGGAAGACCAGAAGGCCAAGTGAGCAGATAGTGAAGGCTTAGCTCTTGTGGTTTCAGAGGGGGGAAAAGACTATCAGGAAAGAGGCTAAATGCCATTTTGATTACACTCTGGCAAAAAAAATAAAAATAAAAAAATCTAGTGATACCATCTCCATTTCCTGAGAACTTGCATGAATCTAATTTCTTTTGCAGAGAAACTTTCAAGACAGCAGAACACAGATGGTCCCTAAAAGCCTCTACCCAGAGGAGTGTTTTACCTGGGTCAGAACACAGTCGCTAATACAGCTGTGATCCAAGGGGATCAGGTAACATCTCAAGCTGGAAGCAGAATGGCAGTGTCATCCATGTGGTACAGGTGTTTTCAGGCATGAAAGATGTAAGATTGGGGGAATCATGGACCCTTTCATCACGCTTTCCAAGAGCAGCTGTGTGACATTGCACATCAGGCAATATGTGGTATTGTCAGAAGCCCTGAGAGGCTGCTTCATGAAGCTGTAAAGATAAAGCCCAAGCTGCAGTAGAGACTCCAGTACCTTGGGGTGACAGATGTGGGGCATCCACTAAGGAAAGCTGCACGTGTGAAGTGGAGCTATCCCCAGAGAGGCTGTATGTCTTCAGGCAGCAGACATAGAGGGGCAGGGCTACCCAAGCCCTTTGGAAGCCCAGGTGGATTCCATGGCAAGCCCAACATGGAGCTTCAGGATTTCTTGGTCGCCCTTGCGTTTGCAATCACTACCGGGCATCCACTGACAAGACTGCAGGGCCTGTAGGTCAGTAAAGGGTGCAGAGACGAACCACTCCAGAGACTTTCAGGAAACAGCGTTGACTATTGCACGTGAGGAGCTACTTATATAGTAGAAGCCTATCAAGTATGATTGGTTAGCATCTTGTCTCCGATTGGACAGAGAGCACTCATGCCACCGGGGTCTCTGTGTGGAAGAAGCACGTAAAAGAAGATGCGGAGAGGGCAGACATTTGAGTAGGCCAGCCGGCTACTCACGCAGTTTCAGAATCAGTGTTCTGACTTCTGGGGATATTCAGGAGCATGTGTGCCATGCTCCTTACTGAGAAGTGCAGTGTGCCAAGCCATCTGACCACCAGATCATGCCTGTATTTTCTCCCACATTCCATGCTGGTTTTCAGTCTTGTTTTGGCCTGACCTTTCTTTGCTATCCCCTCATCCCTCCCTGCTGGAATGGGAATGTTATTCTATGCCATTGTAATTGGAATATTATTCTATGTCATCATAAATTGGACAATTGTAATTTCTTTTTTATTTTATTGGTGGCCACAGTTAAGAGACTGCCTTGGATCTCAGAGGAGATCTGGACTTTGAAACAGTGTTGGAACTGTTAAACACTATGGGACTTTTAAATATGAACTGAATGCATTTTGTGTTATGACAGTGGTTCTCAGCATGTGGGTCATGGCCCCTAAGATGGTCTCTTTAAGACCATCTGCATATCAGATATTTACATTACTATTCAGAGCAGTAGCAAAATTACAGGTAAGAAGTAGCAATGAAAATAATTTGATGTTGAGGGTCACCACAACATGAGGAACTGTATTAAAGGGTCGCAGTATTAGGAAGACTGGGAACCACTGTTCTGAGATGGGGATTAAGAGGCAGAAGATGATGATTTAAAGTGTTGTGTTTGGATGTCAAGCTCATGAGGGATATAGTTGTGGTGGTTAATTTTGTCAACTTAATGTTGAGAATCATCTAGAAGAAAGCCTTTGGGCATGCCTATGAGAGATTAATTGAGATCGGAATACCTGCCCACTGATGGCAGCATCACTCCATGGGCTGGGAACTAGGACTAAATGAAAAGGGAGAAGTGAAATGAGCATTCATCGCTTCGTGGTCCCTGAATATGGATGCAATATAACATGCTCCTGCCTCAACCACCATGATGGAACCGACACTCGAACTGGGAGCCAAAATAACTTTCTTCCCTGAAGTTGCTTTTGTCAAGTTATCATTGCAACAAGGAAAGTAACTAACACAGCAAGACTCATCATTATTAAGCTAGTATGCGTCTGAGGCCAAAGAGTATCCATGTCATGAAAACTCAACTGAGGCTGAATTTAAAATAATAGGCTAATTTATTTGCCAGAAAAAATAAAATTTCAAGAGAGCATGATGTTCAGGTGGTGGCATGGTTATTGCTCACAGAACTGACCCAGACTTAACAGTGAGAAAGAAAGCAGAAAGAGAAGCAGAGAAACTTGAAAGAACGTGTAGGCTGTGTTACAGGGTATTCACCAGAGAACACTGCTCAGCTGTGGATTTAAACCAACAGAAAGTCTTTATTAGCCTACCAGTGACTACACTGGGTGCCCGAGTCCAGCTCCAGTGGGGTTCAGGTCCCTAAGAGGAGGTGTGGAGTCGGTGAGAGTGAAGGAAACGGACACATGTCTGAGGGTGATCAGATGGTCTCTCTAAATACCCAGAGAGCCTCTGTATTCATAAGGCATGATTGCATAATCCTTATTTGGCAAGCATCAGACCAAGTAGTACAATACTATTATGATTTGATATTTCATGATCTCAAGATCATGATTTCAAGATTTCAAGATTTCATGGTCTAATAAGGTACAGGCCTCCTAAACCATTCTCTCTTCCTTTATGGGGGGTGGGGGGGGAGGTTAATCTAGAAAGGTCAATCTATTTCTCATGAGGACAGTGTCTACCAATAAATCAGGAAGTAAAAGTTCACAGAGTCTAGTAGACATTAAAATCACAGAAGCATACTATTTTTATGGCCTATGTCTTTGTAAGCCGTACATGTGATTCCTAGGTGCTTAGATAATGTCTCTTGGGCAGAAATGAAAATGCACTCTTTGCAGTATTTTCTAAAGTATTTATTCATTCGTCTAATTATAACATTCTTCTGTTCCTTAGTCCTACAATATGGACCAGCTCCTTTTATACACTCCCAGAAAGTCAAATCATTTTACCTAACTCTCTTCCCATTCTTCCATACCATTTTTATCTCATCTATATACGTTCCTGTGTAAGGCAAGGGAGGATCTGGATGTGGGAGCTATGTCACAGAGCTCTCTCCTTTTGGAGCATGCCACAACCTACCCCCTATGCCACAGCACATAAGGGGGGTAAAGAGACTTCATCATGGAAACTACTCTGCGAGGATTCCATGGCTGATCCCTCTTCCCACAGGCAGGCAGTACTTCAGCCTCTTCCCTCAAAGAGCCCTAATGGGGGAAGATGCACTTAAGATATCCTGTAACAACATTTATGTTCTTAATAGAGTCACATCCTTTAGGGCATAAAGAAGACTCTGGTAGGTTTAAATCAGGAAACTCCCAACTGTATGCAAGGTAATTACTGAAAATGAAAGTAAAAGGAGGCCTGATGGCCTGGCAGGGCCATCGCTGGAACCTGTTCAAGCAGTGGATTTGCCATATTGCTGGCCTGTGCCAACTGGTGTTCAGGATGCCATTGTAGCCCTGACCCTTCCTCAGGGTGAGCTTTTAAGGGGGAAAAAGAAAAAAAACCAAACCAAAAACATGATTTAGGTTGACATATTTCAGTTAACAAAAACAGTAAAACAGGAGCAGAACTACAGAAACCAGAAAGCGAGATGAGGACATTTAGAGATTTTCCAAGAACTATGGGCTCTGATAGATTAGGCTTTGCTTTTAGTTTTGGCTGGTGGTGCTATCTACATGCTAAGTTTTATGGCCTGAATGGCACTTTTATCATGGAGTCAGTTGTGTTAAGGTTTGGGGGGGCCTACTTAGTTCTGGGGCCCTGTTACAGTTTAGAGAGGATAGAAGCTGGACCTGATTAAAATTGCAGGTAGAACTGTGCAGCTTGGTGAGGAAGGAAGCTTGAATCCAGTTAAAGTTAAGATCAGGGCAGGTGCAAAGTGATTGTAATTGATAAAGACCTTAGTGTCCTTAGGAGAAACCCTGGACTTTGCACCAAGACAGTAGAAAAGATGCCTTGAAGGCAATATTCCACCCATCCAGAACCCAAGGATAGAACAATGCAAATTCATTTGGAATACTTTTATTTGAAAAGAGAATAAATGGATAAAGGTCTAAGGCATTCTCCTCAAGCAGAGCTATATTGAGAAGTATTTTTCCAGATTCAGCCAGGAAGATACACAGCTACAGCACCTGTAGTCCAAAGTGGACAACCTACATCTCAAGTTAGAAGCAGAACTCCGTGCTATATATATGGTGCTTTTAAAACATTTTTTAATTCAGATTTATTTTTTATTTTATGTATATGAGTGCTTATGTGCATAGCTGGTACCTGCAGGGATCAAAGAGAGCATCAGCTACCCTAGGACTGTTGTAAGCTGCTGGGAATCAAACTCGGGTCCTCTTGCAAGAGCACCAAACGCTCAACCCTCTGAGCCATCTCTTCAGCCCTTATGTGTGTCGGTTTTGCAAATCAAGACTTACGGGGTCACAGAAGTTTACACCGAGATTCCAGAAAGCCAGTGAAGCCATGCATTGTACTAGGGTCACATTAGCTACATGGGTTTCCTGAGTGGGCGGAGCATAAAGCTGTGAAGGTAAAGCCTATGTTGCAGTGGAGACTCCAGGAAACTGGAGATGCCAGAAGTGTGGAACATCCACCAATAAAAGCTGCAGGCTCCGAGTGGAGCTGGTCCAAGAGAGACACCAAATGTGTTGCAGGCAGCAGAACTGGAAGTACAAACTTGTTGGAGCTCAGACAATGTCAGGATGCTACCCAGATGTCACACATTGGGCTGGAGAGTGGTGTTTGCTCTTCTGGGTTTCAGTTTTGCTTTGGTCTAGTTTGTCCCTGTTATGTACCCATTCATCTCTTTTAGAAAAGGAATGCATTATTCTTTGCCACTGCATAGTTTTTAAAAAATTATTTTATAGGGGCTCCTGGTGAAGAGAGTACCTTGAGACCCAGAAGAGACTTATAACTTTTAGCAGTGGTGAACTGTTAGACTGTGGAGACTTTTGAAGTTGAATTTACCGTATTTTATATAATAAGATAGCATGAACCTAAGCAGAGTGCTCTGGTTTGGATGTAAAATGTCTCATAAAGGGCCATGTGTTTCAACACTCAGTCCCTAGCTGGTGCTACTTTGCGGGGGTGGGGGTGGGGGCGGTATGCAGCTTTTGGGAAGTGGGGGAATCAACAGAGGAAGCAGATCTCTGGGAGTGAAGCCTGGAGATTTATAGCCTGGTACCACTTCCTGTCCTGTTTCTGCTTTATGATTCACAGAAATGTGAGCAATCAGGTGCCGCCAAACTCCCACCACCCTGGAGCCACAGGCTTCCGTGCCTTCCCCTCCCAACCGTGATCCCAAATTACCTCCTTCTCCTTTAAGATTTTTCTCTGTTGGGTGTCTTCTTGGAGCAGTGCGCAAAGTAACTGATTCAGTCACTTGGTCTCTCTAAGCCTCAGTTTCCTCATCTTTAGAATGGAAATGATATACCCATACCTGCACACAGTTGTGAAAATCAGCCGAGAAGAGTCCAGCACTAGGGCTAGCCTGCTCTACAGTATAACCTCAGGAACTGCTAGCAAATGGAATGATCTACTGTCAATGGTGTTTTACAAGGAAGGCCCTATCTAGCCCTATGACTCACGTATTTTGATTATTTCCCAGTGTCAGGGAAATGAAAACCACCTTCAGGAGTGGCGTCCTCTAGACCACTCTAGGAAGCAAAAACCAGTTGGGAGAGTTCTGTTGTCTGGATGGACACCATTCTGCAGCACCTGTGGTTTCATTCTGGCTGCAGTTAATGACCGTGAATAACACGACATGAAAGGATGGCTGACAGGTCATCAAGCAAAGGACACGGCTAAATAGCTGTGAGATTAAAAAGCAGCCTCACCACCCAGAGAGCCTACAAGGAAAACACATATGCAACTCAGTAACGATAATCAAAGGGCTGGAAATGGTTTTAGTTGTCACAGGCCAGTAAAGGAACTATAAAGCAACTTTGGGTCCTCTGCTCTTCCCCAGTAGGCAGCCTGTCTGTCTACCATGGGATGAAAGGTGTGTGGTATCCAACAGAGAGGGGTCAAAGGGGCTACCTAGTGGGACCCTACCTCGCAACCATCACTGCAGTGGAGGATTCTGGTGACCCACATTTCTAACCAAAGTCTCATTTCCAGGATGACAAATGTGATTACTACTTGTTTTTGAAGATAGCAACAATAACTTCAGGAGCTCTGAAGAAAACCTGTCTGGATGGAAACCGTTCAGACAGTTTCTGACAGCAGTGTCCCCCTTAGGGCCTGTGGGTGCTCAGGGAGCCTTGGTACATTCCTACACCTTCTCCTTGGCCAGATGAGACCTGGCTTTCAACTTCAAGGTAATGCTTTGTCATGGGGGGCTTAAACAGCAAACGTTTACTTCACAATTCTGGAGGTCAAGAGTTCCAAAATCAGGATTTCTTCTTCTTTGCCCTGAGGGAGTGGGTGTCACAGCAGCTATCAGGGTATGAACCTTGAGGGACATCTGACTGCAGTGAAGTATAACCTCAGGGGGAAACCAAACCCACCAGGGAGGATCTCAAGGGACATGGAAGCCTCTGTTTTCCTCATCAACCCTGTGTTTCCATAACATAATAACCCACTCCATAAACAGCGTTAGGGCTTGACTTTGTTCTTTTAGAAGGCACAACTGTTCTGTGGCTTGATGGAGTGCTCCATCACAGGAAAAGAGAGGGGGAAAGGTTTTGTAAGCTCTCATTCCTGGGGCCACTGATATGGCTCAGTGGGTAAACTAACCATGCAAGCCTGACTACCTGAGTTCAATCCCTGAATTCACACAAAGGTAGAGGAGAGAACTGACTTCACAAGGCTTTCTTTCCCCCCCTCTTTCACACACACACACACACACACACACACACACACACACACACAGTGACAATAAACAATTTAGAAGTGAAGAAAGTTCTCATTCTAGTTGGTGCTTCTCCTGTAAGCCATCAGGACGGTCCCAGGAAAACTACCCCCCTACCAAATATTACAGGATTGACACAGGCTGTTATTCTTATTTTTCTAAAGAGCTCCCCCAAATCATGGCCTCAAACAATAGGAGATTTCCCAGTGGCATGGCTAATCTCAACCCAGCAGAAAGGTGCGCTGGGTATTGTCTCTTTTTTCCCCTCCTAGGAGGGAAGGCAGTGTCCTCACTGAAGCCCCCATTTAGAACAACTAGTTGTCTACAGATCAAAATGAAAGGCTTGAGGAGATTTAATGAAGCACAACTGAGGGAAAAATTAGCTAGATCAACCCAAAAGACCACGGGAACGTTTCATTTTTGCTTCGTTTGGGCAGGGTCCCACTATGTAGCCCAGACTGTTCTCAAACTCACAATCCTCCTGCCTCATCCTCCTGATAGCTGGGATTATAAGCATCCAGCACCACGCCTATGTTGGCCCCATCTCTTAGAAAAAAGGAATAATTTGCTTGCGAATTGTACAACACGTTTCTATGTGGTCCGAAACCAAAGTATCAGGTTATAAATCATTATAAGCATTAGCAATTACATGTTCTAAGGTGGATCCAACATACTAGGGATCCAAGTCCTGTCCTCTAGAAGCATAGGTCAAATCCTAAAATAAGATGTTCACTCTGTCCTTTGGAAACATCCAGGCCATTACACCACCTCCTCCCAGAGGGTATTTCTGGTTTGACCCCCATGCAAGAGACAAATGGTGCAAGACTTTCTCCAAACACTATTGACTTAACATGCGTACTTCACAGACCACTAAGCTCTCCACCTCCACATCTCCTGTGAAATAGTAAGAGAGATGATAAACAACATTGCTGGGTCACTCAGCTAGCTGATAACAAGCAAGAGAGCACAGGGCTGGAGAAAGCTGCCCTGGGCTTTGGAGTTAGTCAGACTAAGGACTCAGCTCAACTCATCCTAGCAACACTGACTTGCTCAAGGCATACAACCTCTTTCGCCTTTTTTTTAAGACTTATTTTTATTTTATGGAAGTGCCTCACTGGCATTATATAAGTACACCACGTGTGTGCAGTATTCATGGAGTCCAGAAAGGGACATCCAGTCTTCTAAAACTGGAGTTACTGCTGGTTATGAGCTACCGTGGGGGTGCTGGGAACCAAACTCAGGTCCTCCGTAAGAGGAGCCAAGTACTCTTAGTCGCTGAACCATCTCTCCAGCCCCTGCCACTTCTTAAAATGAAAAGTTGTTTTCTTAGACAGGGTCTCATCACCTCACTCTGACTGGCATGGAACTTGTTATGTAGACCTGTCTGGCCTCGAACTTAGAGAGATCCTCCCACATCCACCTCCCATGTGCTGCTATTGAAGGTGTGCACCGTCAGGCCCAACTCAAGAGCAAGGTCCCACTGGGATAGTTTTTTTTTTTTTTAAGTACAATATATATGTGATACCCATCCCACAAATAATTGAGAATTAAATAAGACAGAATTTAAAAGTCAACAGCAAAGCCCCTAGCAAATAAAATAATGAATAATGGGGCAGGCAGTAAAGTCTACTTCATGCAGCCAGTGAGGGATTACATGAAATAGTGCCTGGACGGTTAGTTCCCTTCCTCAATTCCACCCCTCCTTAGCCACAGCTACCTCCAAAGAAAGGGTAAATCTCTATATTAGAAGGCGCTTAGGGATGGGTGTAGAGCAGTGGGAGGTCACTTTCCTAGGATGCTTGAAGCCCTAGGTTCGATTCCTAGCACCACAGAAGGGCTGGTTGAGGGTGGGGGCTTTAGAAAGTACATTACCTTCATATGTCAACAAGCATCTAGAGATTTCTGTAATTCATAACTGTTTGGTGAGGGAGAGGAAACGACCATAGTTAAATATCCAATACACCCGAAAGCCTTCAAAGAAAAATAGCTTGGACATGTAGCACGTTCAACTCAACCCTATCGTCCACATCCCTCCCCATTCAGTTCAAACATCAAGACACTAAGCATATTTGCTTTTTAATTTTTCAAGCCAGTGTCACTTTTCCAACTAAGAGTCAGACGGGATGAGAACTGTACAGGAGAACATGCAAAGGAGTAGGAGGAACAGTAAGCAGAAACTAGGAGGGAGGACGGCTGTCCGGGTCTTCTCAAAAAGATTATTAACATCAAGACACCTGCTAAAGTTTCCAGGCAACCCCTTGCCGACAAAGCAGTATGTGTCAAGCAAGAATGGCTTTTTTAGAACGATGATTCAGTCAGCAAGCCTGTGTTTAAGTCTTGCAGATTCTCCACAGATCTGTTAGTGTCAGCTCAGCCACCTTCACCCACAGTGCAGTGTTGATGAGATTTCCAGTACATTTCCCCAAAGGGAAGGAATGTGCCAGAATGTTCCTCTCACAGGAGAGGACTGATGCGTGTGTGTGTGTGTGTGTGTGTGTGTGTGTGTGTTCTCCGGTTAAGGTTTTTGTTACAACCCTTTGTGTTTTAAACATCACAGTTCTTTTGTTCTTCACAAGTACAAGAAACAAGTTTCCTTATGCATTTATTTGTAAGTTGCAACCTCGGAACCAATGAAGGTGGAGGGAAAAACAAAAACAAAATAAAACCTCCAAACATTAAAATACCTCCCCATCCCCGCCTCCAGAAGCAATTAATTCTCTTCCCTGAGATTTGAGCCCGGAGAAGAAACCAGTTACTACCGTGAAAGCCCGGTGGGCGCGGGCACTGCTAGCCGCGCTAGTCCAGCTCGCTGCAGGGCGAGGCCCCGGAGGACGCCCTGGACTCGCCGTCGCTGTAGCAGTCCGGCCTCTGGCACTCCAGCAGCTCCTGCAGCTGCTTGATGTAGCCGATGGCGGCGCGCAGCGTCTCCACCTTGCTGAGCCTCTGGCCCGCCAGCTCGCGAGGCAGGTGCTGGCGGAGACGCGCGTAGCCCTCGTTCACGCAGCGCACGCGCTGCCGCTCGCGCTCGTTGCGCTGGTGCAGGAGAACGGGCTCGCCGGCATCCCCCAGCCGCAGGGACGGGCTCGGTGGTCTCCGTGCTCGGCCCGCGGCGGCCTGGCGCGCGGGGATTCCGCGGGGCTCCCTCGTGGGCGCGGCGTCCACAGGCACCGTACTAAGCGGGGACCGCAGAACCAGCAGTCCCGCGGGTTTGCGTTTCTCCATCTTCCGCCGAAAGGCGCGCGGATCACCCGAGAGATGACTTTCTCAGCCGGAACAGGAGACTTGAAGCCTTCGTGGCTGAGATGATGGTCCATCCAGAAGCCCCGGTCTGTTTTTTTTGTTTTTGTTTTTGTTTTTTTCTGGGAGACGTTTCTAGGTCCAAGTACCTGAACTCAATTGGAGGGAACTTTGCATGATTTCCGAAGCTGTTCTCTTCCAGTCTTCATAAAGCTTCAGAGCAGAAGGGGCAAAACCACCTCATCCGTGCTTGTTCCCGTGTATCCCCTCCGATTGTGGTTTAAAAGTTAACAAAGGGTCTCCAGCCTGAAGAGACGATCGTACCCCAAACAGGTTAGTCTTACAGAGCTGCCCAACTGCAGTTAATTCACTCCTGGGTCAGCAAGTGTGACTCTCGGGAAGCCCAGACAGGTTCAGGATTGAGCAGAGCCCCTCCCAGGCACATGCAGATCTGCTGGCCGCCAGAGAGAAAGTTTACTCGGGCTTTCTCCTTGAAAATCCAAACTTGATTGCCCCTTGTGGTTTCCTGCGTTCAGGTCTGATGGAAAGAGCTTTCAGGGTGTTTGCAAACTTAGACCTGCTCTTTCATTTCTGGGGAGGTGGTGAAGAAGCGCTCATCAAAGGGAAGACTGCTGTCTTGTGGTTAGAAGATGTGTCAAGTCAAGGAGGACCTCCAGGGAAGCCCGAGGTTTTCTTCTATGAAATCAAATCTTTTAAAAACCAAATTAGACACTTTTTGAAGGTAAGGAAAGCAAAATCTATGTACTTGAGCATTAAATATAAGGATCTCTCTATATTGTGTTCTGACCTATTTTTAGCGCAGGGCCCTTAATGCTTTATGTTTTTGCTGCTCTGTAAAAACACATCAAAAGCCTAAACAGTAACAAACACTTTCAGTCAGTTATTTCTCAGGGTGCTTACTGTAAACACAGCTTTAGTCCTGCCTCCCAACCTCTTCTAATCCCACTCAGGATATGATATCTTCCCACAACACAAAGTATTCTCACATTGTATTTATTCATTTTTAACGTTTATTTTCTCCCTTGAGGATTGGAATTTGAAAAGAGGAGAGCCCCATTCCAAGGAGAAGGGTTATGGCTTTGAAGGCTTCTCTTTTTAACGCTCACCCCCACCACACACACAAATTAATCCATCTGTGTTGGTAAAGAGCTTTGAAGATGAAAGTGTCATTAAAAGTTCAACTACGCTGGTTTAATGTCAAAGAGTGTTATCACATGGAAAAATCAGACTTCCTGTTCTGCAAACCAACACATTAAAGGCATCTTCTACTTGAAAAGTCCAACTTAAAGGCAAGAGACGCATAAACCCCCTAAGTTTACAACCAGACCTTCTGCCTCTTCCCTGGGAGCTGGAGTGTCGCCCTAACATGCCCCCCCACACACACACCTTAGGAGTCATCTGCTTCCATGTTTAATCTAAATGATCAGCCTGAAGCAAATGGAAAAATACTTGCATCAAGGCAAATAAAATAGAAATAATTACCCCTTTCAGGCATAAGTTAGTCACACTTTAAAAGCTGTAGTTCCCTATAGGCTTATATGTGAGCAAGCAACTCCACATGGCATCATGAGTTCTCAGGTCATCGTTGTTTCATGAATTGAGAAAGTCTTCCTATTAGTAAATAAGCCCCCTGCGGGGCGTGTAGGTTCCTGCACCTGCTTTGAGCCAGGCCAAACATTTTGACCTTCCTGCTAAGGGTGATGAGAAAAATGAGATAATTGAAAGTAGGGACATAGATCTGTTTTTCTTTCTCAGGCTGACAACATATAAAAAAGACTGCAAGCCAGATGTGGTGGTACTCACCTTTTATCCCAGCTCCTGGGAGACAGAGGCAGGCAGGCCTGCGTGAGTTCCAAACCAGCCTGATTTACAGAACAGGTTCCAAGCCAGCCAGGCTTTTTAAGATCTTGTCTTAAAAAAACAAAAAATAAAATAAAAACACATAAAGGTCGACTAACATCCAGTGATGTTAAGGATTTGAGGATGGGATGGAAGCATAAATCATTGACGTGTTTGGGGAAGAAATGATTATAACCAACAGTAAATTATCACATTGCCTTTGATCCAAAATGTTGATTGTTGGACCCCAGGGGCCCAAACCAGAACGCCGCACCCCCACAGAAACTCACAGTCGGGAAATCGATGCAAATAGCAAGAGGATTTATTCCAGTATACTGGGACCGTTCTAACACGCAGGATAGAAGCGGCCACGAGGAGCAAATGGTGAAGCTTTTTATACAGTTGAAACGGTTGCTAGGCACAAACCAAGTTGGGACAAGCTGATTGGTCCCCAAATTGTTTTCCCATTTTGATAGGTAGGGGCCAGTTAACCTTTAAACTGATTGGTGCTGGCATATAGCAAGGTTGTGGGCTCCTAGAAAATGTAAACTTGAGGGTCTTTAGTCTAAGTGGGTGGGAGAAGACCCTTAGCCCGAGGCCATGGGCTGTCTACGTGGGGAAACTCTTTTAGCCCGAGGCCGCTCTATTTGTCTTAGAAATTGTTTTTCTTTAACTCTGGGAACTGTTTTGGGTCACGGTGCTCCTGGCTTGGGCCTACACAATTTTGGTGCTCTTAGAAGCCTGACTAAAGTTTGCCTGCTTTGGTCTTGTCCTTTCATTGACGATTTTGTCTCACTGAAATAAATGCATCGCTGTATGTTTATATATACCTTCAGATCAATGCTGGTCCCAGCGTTTGTAGTGAATTAAAAAAGAGAAGGAGGCTGTGCCGGGTGCTGCATACCTGTAATCCCATCTACTTTGGACAGCTTGGCAGGATGACTGCAAGTTGAAGCCCTATATAATGCTACTTGGAGGTATGATTTCAGGGCTGACCATGTGGTATTGGTTAACTAACTGGTGTGCTTTTCCTTGGAGATTTTTTCCCCCCTGTCAGCATCCTTAGTTGCCTGTAGTTCTCTGTGTAGGGTTGAAGCTCCTCCGGCTTTCCCCTGTCCACATTAGCATGTGTATTGCTGTTTGTCCTTGTTCAGCTCATGTTTAGACAGCTGGTGAGACTTTATGTATTTAGGAGTATATATGCTTATAATATACCTACATGTGTGTAACAACAATCAATGGAGAAAGAGGCCATGAGTTTGAAAGAGAGCAAGGAAGGGTATATGGAAGAGTTTGGAGGGAGGAATGGGAAGGGGGAATTGATGTAATTATATTATAATCTCAAAAAAGAAAAAAATAATTAAAAATTTAAAAACATAATAAATCTTAAAAAAATAAAAGAAAGCCCAAGGCCTGCCTGGGCTGCAGAGTGAGTTCAAAGCCAGTCTAGGTAACTTGGTGAGACTGTGTCTCAAAAAAGAAAAAGTAACAAGAGAAATAGGATTATCCTTAGGTTCTATCCCAAGGGAGTAGGGGGTGAGGAGAATACAAGATGCAATCTGAATACTTACTCATCAGGAAAAGATTAATACATACAGTTATTATTAAAAATAATGATTGAGATATAGATGAGTTCTTACAGAAATATAAAAAATGTGTTAAGCAAAAAACAAGAAAGAAAATTACAGACTAGTGTTTGCAATAGGAATATAAAACAATTCTACATAATTTATACATTTTGTGTCTGACTTTGAAACAGGATCCCATTGTATAGCCCAGGCTAGTCTCAAATTCAAGATCCTCCTGCCTTAGCCTCTTGAGTGATGGAATAACAGGTGTGTGCCACCATGTCAGGTAACATATATGTCTTGATGTGTTTGTGCAGACATAGAGAACGAAGTGAAAAGGTGTATAACAAAACTGGTTGCCTAGAAAGTATGTCACTGGGTATAGAAGAGTGATCGTTTTCCTTCAGAGATCTCTACTGTTCACTTATTACGAGCAGCACGTGCTTTATATTTTCAATCCAACAAGTTTTAAAGTAATAAGAGGAAATGCACAGAACACTTACATGATACACTGACTCAAGCCAGGCATACAGATTTATCGTTAGCATTCAAGATTATTAGACCAGGTTTTCTTATAAGTTCTGTCTCTGAAGAATGTGGCATAGTTGTTTCCTGCAGGCGTGTCATAAGCAGCACCATCATGAAGCAGGGAGGCTGCAGTGATCCCAGGAGACCTTGTCCACCAGCGTGGCAGTGAAACACAAAGAGCATATTTCACTTGTAGTTGTACACCTACTGTGGTGGCTCACCAGAGAAGGACAAGGAAGCATTTTTTCATATTGCAAGCCCTGCCAGACCTCAGCTGAGGGAACCACTATCATGGCAAGCGCCATCCTTGACAGTGGAACCTCAAGTGTCTGAGCTCAGGCGTTTTTATTGATACAGAACTCTTCAGGTGTTCTACTGATAGCACGTGCAGGTCATAGCAATCAAACATCCCCCACATAAATCCTATACCTGCAGACAATACAAAACGCCAAGACCTTGGCAGCCCCTCACCTAACAGTGCACAAAACTATTTTATACATAACTAAAATAAACTTTCATAACATTTCCCCCTTTCTATGTAAGACAAAAAAAAAAAACAACCCTGCTTTATTACTACAACACAATTTAACACAACACCAGCAAAACATTTACAAGAGGAACAATCATGAGAGTTGCTAATTCACAAGACCCAATGAAACCAAACATTTATCAAGCTTTTCACAATGTCTTTGGACAGCAGGAAACTCTATCAATGTCCAATTATCTGGAATTCACTCATGATCCTCTGGGCTCCTCCAAAGGTCTTGGGTCACTTCTCTGACCTGCCCTCCGCAGCATACACAGCTTGTCCTCCAGGCTCTGGCTGGCTCCGTTCCACTGCTGCTGCTGCTCTTGGTGGTCATCCCATGGTGCTGGCATCCCCAAAATGCTGGGGTCTTCTAACTGCAACTGGGATGCACTTTCGCCAGTAGCCTCTCCAGGGTGCTCTTCGTGGTGCCAAGCCTCAACTTCCTTACATGACCCCTTCTATCTGGGCCTTCAACTACTACTGAGGCTGCACCCTCACCAATGGCCTCTCCTGGCCTCTCACCATGGGAAGCCTCAGCACATCTCCATGACCCCTTCGTGCCTTCACCAGTACACCTGCACGACTCTTACAGTACCAGGTTCGGCTACCAGCGTGAGATACAAACTTGGCCAGTTCTGGAAGACAACTTTCTGTGTACTGAACCTGAGGAAACAGCATCAGATGAGGCGGAAAAATGTTGAGTACAAGGCTAGTCTAGGCTACACAGTGAGACTGTCTCAGGAAATCAAGAGCTGTTGGTACAGCTCAGCGGTAGAGCACTTGCTAAACATGCAGAGAGCTTCGGCTGACCCCTCAGCTTGAAGAAAGAGGAGGAGGATAAACCTGCTGCTGCTGTTGCTACCACCACACTCAGTTCTTTAAGAAAGAGCAAAGCACGTGCATTCCTTTTCTCATCGCCATGACCAAATACCTGTAACAACTTAAGAAAGGAAGGGTTTCTTTTGGCTTATGCTGTGAGGGAAGGCGTGGTGATGGGAGCGTCAAGCAGCTGTTCACATTGCAACTATGGGTAGGAAGCAGAGGGAATGCTGGTGCTCTGTCTCCCTCTTTCCCACTTTTTGTTCAGTCTAGAACTCCAGTCTATAGGACGTGCTGTCTGCATACAGGGTTGATTTTCCCTCTTCAGTTAACTTGTTCCTAAAACTTAAAGTCACCCTGGCAAAACAGAAAACTAAACGGTGACTATAATTGTGAGTATAACAAGAAAGCGTACTCAGCAAAACTCAGTCTAGAGAATGGGATGAGAATACTTCATTTTGAGGGCGATTTAAAAGAACATTTTTATTGGCTGGGCCTGGTGGTGTATGCCTTTAATCCCAGGACCCCAAAGACAAAAATAGGTGACTCTTGATGAATTTGAGACCAGCCTGGTCTACATAATGAGTTCCAGACCAGCTAGAGTTATATATAGTGAGTCGTTCTCTCAAAAAATGTTTTCTTAAATTTACTTACTTGTATGTGTGTGAGCATGCGTACACCTGTGCAAGTTGTCTTAGTTGGTGACAAGGGGCTTTATCCGCTGAATCATCTTGCCAGTCCCCAAGGTGATATGTTTTTAAATGAGTTTTTAAAAAGACTTCTTTATTTTATTTATGAGTGCTCGGTCTGCATGTACACGTGAATGCTAGAAAAGGGCATCTGATCCCTGTAGATGATTGTGAGCCATCATGTGGTTGCTAGGAATTGAACTCAGGACCTCTGGAAGATGAGTTAGTTCTCTTAACCATTGAGCCATCTCTCCAGCACCTTAAAATAATTTTTTTATTTGTTTGATTCTTTATATTTATTATTTAAAAAATATTTCTTAAAATTGGCTTGGGTGGTGGTGGTGCATGCTTTTAATCCCAGCATTTGGGAAGTAGAGACAGGTGTATCTCTGAGTTTGAGGCCAGACTGGTCTATAGAGCAAGTTCTAGGACTGCTAGGGCTGCATGGAGAAACTTTGCCTTGAAATACACACACACACACACAATTGGGGCTGGAGAGATGACTCAGCAGTTAAGATTACTTGTTCTTGCAGAGGACCTGGGTTCAGTTCTTGACACCCACATGGGAGTTCACAATCATCCATAATTTCAGTTCCAGGATGCACACCGTACAGACATACATGCAATCAAAAACACTCATAATCATAAAAAAGAATAAATAAATCTAAGGTAAAATTTAAAAATTATTTGTATGTGCTTGTTTGTGTGTGAGTATATGCACATGAGTGCAGGTGCCTGCAGTGTCCAGAAAGAATTCATCAGATCCCCTGGAGCTGCTGTTACAGGAGGGTGTGAGCCACTCAACACAGGTTCTGGGAGTCTAACTTGGGTTCTCTGCAAGAGTGTTAGTATGGTCTCCTGCGCTCTCTCTGTTCTGTCCCAGCTCGCAGCTGGCTGGGTTTTGGCCTGGTTCCCTGCACTGGCCAGATGCAGGAAACTCAAGCTGGGGGAGCGGCAGGGAAGCCTGCGAGCAAGAGGACGGGAATTCTGCGACCGGGCAGACCCTGATTCCCTGTGCTGAGATGCAATGAATCAGTCCCAGGAGCCTCTTCTGGTGGAAGCAGCGCTCAGTTTAATGCAGGATGTCTGCTACATATATTCAACATCGGGGGAGGGTCCTGGGTGCTCAGGGTGGGGAATCTACTGGGCTTAGACCAGGGCACTGGGGTAGCCTTATTTGCATGAGGCGCCAGGTGCCTAACGAGGGGGCGCCTCCTCGAAAGGCATGGTCTCACAGAGACAAAGAGGGAGGTATCCTATCAGCCACGGGGCAGACAAGCACCTACCAAGTTACTTTCCTTTTGCTTCTGTGAAACAAGCAATATTTAATATTTAGCTGGGATCTGACCAGGGCCAAAGGCGAGGAGCAGCTGAGCGCCCAACGCTTTCACCTTCTGGGATGGTGAGGGGCTCCCTAGCTGCTTCAACCCTATCCTCAGCCCCATGTCGGTCCCACACAAGAGCAGTATATACTCTTACCTACTGCTGAGCCATCTCTCTGACCTCTGTTAGTTTGCTTGTGTGCCTGTGTGCATGAATATGCATGCATCTACAAGCACATGAGTCATGACAATACATGCACATGGAGATCTGAGGACAACTTATGAGCTGGTTCTGTCCATCCACCATGAAGGTTCTGGAAACTGAAATCATGTTATCCAGCTTGGAAGCAAATGTCATTACCTGTTGAGCCATCACAGTGGCTCTTCAAAAAAAATTAAAAAATATATTGTGCGGGTGCATGATGTGTGTGGGCACATGTACCATGGCACACATGTGGAGATGAGAGGACAACGTTTTAGAATTGATTCTCTCCTTTCACCTTTGGGTTAGGGTTCCAGGGACCAAATTCAGGTCATTGGACTCATATAGAAAGAATCTTTATCTGCTGGGCTATATCCTGCCAGAATCTACTGTAGCCCAGGTGTGCCCAGAACTTACTGTGCTGACCAGAGTGACCTTGAACTTCTAATCCTCTTGCCTCACATCCCTAAGTATTGGTATTACTGGTGTGTACTACTGTGCCCAACTTTTGACTTTTAAAGGTATTTTTACACGTGACAAAGCTCAGCAATCTTAAGTTTACTGTTTGATAACAGCATACAGGCATGTAAACACCACCCTAAATGGCCCCTCATGTCTCTCTGTAGTCAATTTCATCCCTGCCCCCACTACTAACTCCCAACAGCCATCAGAGCTGTTAGTACAGTCTGGCCTTTTCTAGCATTTCACACAGGCTTGCAGTCTTTCGTTTCTGATGTTCTTCATTTAGCCTAGGAAGCATCTTGAGGTCCACCCACATGCTAATAGCTTGTTCCCTTTTATTGCTGCCTAGAGCTCCGCTACAGTGATTCAGTGTAACTACTCACTGGTTGATGGACATTGGAATAGTTACAGATCATTATTAACAAAGTTGCAAGGAACATTTATGCATATGTCTTTGTACATACATACATACACACACATATATCTGTGTTGGGTAAAAAGGAGTATAATTAGTGAATTATGTGGCATAAGACATTGCCACATATATACTGACAATGCTCAGAGAGTAAGGCCCTTTGATCTCTAGGACTCACATGTCTAACCTCCACATGCACACTTGCTCTGGTAACTGCATACACACCCACCCACCCACATGAATAACTGTAATGTAAAAAGCTGGCTACCGAGCACTCGGTTTGGTTTCAATGAACATTCTTAGTACTGTGCCTACCTGCGTAGTAGGGATGGAAAGGCAAAGAGAGAAGGAGAAGAAAACCTGCACAAATGGGAAACGTTATCATTCATGACACGGAAGCAGGGAAACTTCACATAGGGTGCCAGAATTTCAGAATCGAATCCCAATTCCTCCTGGGCCACACCACCACTGTCTGGCCTACTCCTACATTTCAAAATGTTGTTGTATCTGGATGCATGCCTTCCTACTTGAGGACATGCCATTAGAACCAAAAGGCAGAGTCTGGAGAACCTTGGAGTTCAGAAAGCACCTTTAGCATGAGCGTCAGTTTTGGTCTCTTAGTAACGGAGGCTCGATTACTCGGCGCTCGATTAGATCGTGGTCCGCCTGAACTGCAACGCTCTGGGCGGAGCGTCTCGAAGGAGGCCCACTCCCGGGGCTCCCTGCGGTGCGCACGCGCGGAGAGGGTCACCGCGCACCTACGGAAGGAGGGTCGGAGCGCACGCAGGGGGCAGGTTGCACGCAAGCCGAGTGGCTGAGAAACCGGAAACGCGCCCGGGAGGGTGCGGCCCCGAGGAGGCGCGGGCCTGACAGGGCGGGGCCGGGTAGGAGACGCTACTGGAGCCGTAAGCGAGTCGCTGGGTCCTGGGAGGGCGCGGGCCCCCGGGCGAGCTCCGGCTGGATGAAGAGCCAGGCGGCTGGGCCGGTGCTCCCGGGTGCGGGCCTCAGGTGGGCGACACAGCCGAGCCGGCAAGGGCGGCCGGGGCAGGGAAAGGCCGCGGCTGACCGCTCTCCTCTCTCTCCAGGTCGGCCAGCCCGGCTGCCCTCGCTTCCGGAAAAACAGCCCCGGGCGCCGCCCAGCATGCAGGGCACTCGGCGCGGAGCGCGGCCGCTAGCCCTCGGAGACGTCGGGCGGTCCGGGGCGGCGTGGCCACCGGCGGGATGTGGTAGCACGTGACACCGGCCCCGGCGCGCTCCAGTCGTGACGCCGGTCTCCCGCACTGCCCGCGCAGGTGAGGAGGGCCGGGGAAGCCGGGCGGACGGCATTGGAGACGGGAGTCTTTGTGTGCCTTCGGGGGTACACATATGACGGGTAGATGGGTTTGAGCACCTGAACCCGACAACAGCAGAAATCCAGAGTGCTAGTTGATTCCAGGTGTGAGTGATTGTTCTGAGTAGCCGCACGTTGTAAGCTGCTTGACACCTCTCTCCTATCTTTGAGTTAGGGTAGCGTCTGATATTTTATTTGAGTCATCTGTTACTGTAACACCTTTCAGCCTTTGGCTTTGTAGGTTACTGTAGCCGGGAATGGCGGAGTGCAGAGATTAATTCTTAGTTTTGCAAGCTTCTTGAATTAGAAGGCACTGTGCCAACACAGCACAGAGACAAACCAAAGGTGGAGTTATATTTAGCTGGTGTTTTTCACAATCGTTTAAAAGTCTGTTTAGAGCGGGGAAGAGAAAACGTGTGTTGATCGAACTTTTTTGGAGCTGGTCGGTGCATTTTGTAAAGTGGCTGTGTTTCTGTTTTACACGCCGTTTCCAGAAAACGGTGTGAGGTCTGCAATTAACAGATGATTATGTAGGTCTGTTAGAAACAAAAACAAACAAAAAAGTAAAGAATGATGTGTCGAGATGAGCAGTGGAGAAGACAGTCATCTTGACTTTAGGCCTCCGAGCTAGCTTCTTAGAAATTGATGTTGAGACAGGTAGGTAAACTGGAATTGCTCTGTCAATGAGAAAGCCCTTTGAGAATCACAGTGTACATTCTTTCCTAGTGTCTGCTGTCTTTCAGTACTAGTTACCTTTGGTTTATGGCTACATAGTTTAGGGACTCACGACAAAGCAGAAATCTGCCAAGCCTCTGGCATTAAAGTTCGATTTGAACTGGTTTGAGAAGACCCAGGAGCTTTCAGAATAGGAGATGAAGCCACACACTTTAACTCTGCTCTAAAAAGTTACTGTAATCAGCATGTTGTATTGTAGGCTTTATGGTGCCAGTGTTTCAGGTATGGTTACAGCTGGGAAAAATTAGAGAAGTCTGCTTTAAACCACCTGGAGCCTAGAAACTGCTAGTTAACGTAGCGATGGTTTCTTTAGGCTACAACGAGTTTCCATTGTTCTGTAAGAAATAATATACTTTTGTTGGTGTATGGTCCTTCATTTGCCACATGGTTCTGTCTTTTTGGTCAGAGTGATGAGTGGACATTGCTTTAAGGTATTGGGTTTTCTTACTCAGTTGATGTCCAAACGCTAGTTTTAGGATTACCTTATGGATATCGGGTAATTCAAGAAACAGGTCTTGGTGGGACTTTAGACCCCACAGTTTAACCAGGTCCTACGGTAAATAGGACTGTGTAAAAGGCTAAAACAGTTTCGTTTTGTTTGTAATTGTACTAAGCTAAGAGGTTGGGTATCTTAAGTTATATCTGAGTTCAAAAATCAGCTGTACCTCTAACTAGTTATGTGATTTTTGGGTGCTTTTTAACCTCAAAATCTAGGCTTTCTTATCATTAAAATGGGATTAAGGTACTAGTCCTGGACTGGGCAAATGGCTCAGTGAACAAAAACACGAGTTCTGTAGGGAGGCTGACAATTCCATTTAGGTCCCTGGAACCCACATAAAGATCTGTAATTCTAGCACTTCTAGGGGGGATGGGAGGCAGACTCAGGAGCTGGAAGATGAGCTAGCCTGAATGTAGCATAGCAACAAGAAAGACTGCCTCAACTACGTGGAAGTTGAGAACTACCCCCTGACCTTCACATACATCCTCAGCCCTCTTCTTCACACACACATGTTAATTAGAAAAAGGAGGTAACAAGCTGGATTAGCTAACATTCTGGTTGCTATGACAAAGTGCATGAAAGAAGTAACTTATGGGAAGATGGTTTATTTTGACTTAAAGTTCATTATGGTGGGGGAGGCTAATCATATTGCAGATAGTGTACCTTATTTGCCACATGGTTCTAGCTGTTTTTCTGGTCCAGGTGATGATTGGGCATCTGGAAGCAGAGAGAAATGCTGGTGGAAGGCTTGCTTTCTTATTTTTATTCAGTACAAGCCCCTACCCCATTGAATGTGGCTGTCCCCACCCCACATAGACACTCTCAGAGGTGTGTGGTTCTAAGTCCATTGTGGTTGACAGTGAAGATTTACTGTCAAACAACCCTAAAGTATGAAGTTCAGGAGAGGCAGGAGTAAGTTACTTATCCCATTGTTTCTTAGGTACCCTAGGCTCACAGGAAGATTGTGTTTCTATGAATAAAGATGCGAGGTCATTGGAGATCTCCTTTGAATAGTCTGTCTGGCTTCTGTAAATGATGATATGATGGTCTCTAAATTCTGATTAGAAACTAATATATATATACATATTTGAAAATACTTATTTTTATCCGTGTGTGTGTGTGTGTCTATGCCTATGCAGTGTGTGTAGGTGCACTCTAGGTGCCATAGGAGGGTGTGGAACTCCTGAAGCTGGAATACAGGAGGTTTGTGAAGCCACCTGCTGTGGTTGCTGGGAACCTAACGTAGTTACTGGGAACTGAATTCAAGTCCTCTGGAAGAACTGCAAAAGCTCTTAACCCATGAGCCATCTCTCTAGCCCTATATATTTGAATCAAGATCTTGCTTTGTAGCCTTAAGTTTACTGTGCAGGTCAGGGTAGCCTTGGAACTTCTGGCAATCCTCCTGCCTCAGCCTCCCTAGTTCTGTGCCATTACACCTAGCTAAGACTAATGACTTTGAATAACATTGCCAATAATGGCCTTTTCAAATCAATATTATTCTTTTAAGATATGCTTAGAGATACCACAAGGTAGGGATTGTACAGAAAAGTTGACTCCTTGATTCTTAAGCCTTCTGAAAATGGTCTGTGTATTAATAGAGCCTAATGTGTTGGAACATCTTTGGCAGTCCTTTGCAAGATGGTTGATGCCCTTTTATTGAACTTTGTGATTTGAGGCCTATGTTATATCTGTAAATCTAATTTCTCATCTGCCTTACTTTGCAGAATTAGTGTGAAAATCAAAATTATTTTAGTAGAGTTCTAGCAAAGCTTACATGATGCACCTCAGTGTATAAGAGTATTAAGATAATTGTTTAATAAGGTATGGATACAGATTTTTAAGAAAATATGGCACTTCTTTATGCCATTGATAATCTGAATTAGACCCAGGATTACTTTTAGTTTACTATAAGAAGAGTTAGTAAAACCATTTGAGTACTTTAAGATGAAATATATTGCCTAAAAAATTACTGGTTTTAGCTGATAAGCCAAATGGAGATGATTAACTACCATGAGAAGAAAAGCTTGTGTGATTTAACAAAACAGACAAAATAAACCACCATGGCTAGTGCTGTAGATTGTAGACTTGCATTTGGATGTTGTGTGTAGAGTTTGGAACAAGGCAGATGGAATTCAAGTTCTGTATATGGTGTGCAGCATTGATACACATTAGTTAACTCTGAACCACAGTTACTTCTTGTGGTTTCAGAGTCACGTGCATAAAGAATAATTGTTCAGGTTCCATTTCCCCATTCCTAAATTCTTGGCTCTTTTAACATGTCATTATTACTATGGTTGTATGTGCTTTTTCTTTTCTTTTTTCTTTTTTTTTTTAATAGGATGAATGACATGAACTTGAGCCCAGTGGGGATGGAGCAGCTGTCTTCATCCTCTGTGAGCAATGCCCTGCCAGTCTCAGGAGGACACCTGGGTTTGGCTGCCTCTCCCTCTCACAGCGCCATTCCTGCCCCAGGTGAGTGGGAGGAGGACCCACTGCACTTCACTATTGTGTTCAGTTCTAATTGCTTTTTAGAGTCGTACAGAGAAACTAGTGATTGGCTTCTGCAAAGTATTTTGTATAGTTGCAGCATCCTCGTGGATAGGAGTAGCATTTTGTTTTTCCTTGATAGTCTCTTTTGGGTTATTCTCTTTTCATCCAGAGCTGAAATTGACTTGGCTTTTTTCCAGGGCTTCTCACACTCATCTGGTTGACATTTTGGCATTATGTCCCTAATTAATAGAAGAGGATCAGTTAAATTTCCTCTGTATGTTCCCAAAGCATTTAAAATTGGGCTTGTTTTCTTTTAGATTGGAAACTAAGCGTCTGTGGGAATGTGCAAGGCCTGACTTTACTGTAAAGTAGTGCCAGAGATGGAGCTCCTATGCGGAACTCCCTGTGAGCATTCGAATCCTCAGAAAAACAGGAGGGGAAGCTCATTCTTCCCTTTCCCATGCCTTAACACACTAACTCCCTTTTTTGTTGTTGAGAGATTTTGTTTTGTTTGAGAACTGGCCTTATGTAGCCTAGGTTGGCTCAATCTTAATATAACCAGGATGACCTTGTACTCCTGACCCTCTTAGCTCCACCTCACAAGTGCTGGGATTACACCACACAGAGTTCTGAAAACTCTTTTATTGTCTAGTTTTCTTTTCTTATTGAAATGAGAATGAGTAAGCTATTGGTTTCTAAGGATATGTAGCATCATAATATCGTATTGGACTTTTTGTTTAGTATGTTAAATAATATTTAAGAGATATTTAGATAGTTCTTTGTAGAGAATTATATCCTGAAATAAAATGCAGTAGCCAACTCAGATTAATTGAAATTAGCATCTCTTTCCTTAAGGTGTCAAAAAAATGAATTAAAAAAAAAGTTTATTTATGTTATGTGAATGTGTTTTGTCGAATATGTGTTTGTGTCTTGTTGAAAGCATTGTGCTTCTTTACACCACTGATAATCTGGAGCAGACCCAGAATCACTTTTGTGTGCCACATGTGTGCCTGGTGCCCATGGAGGCAGAATAGGGAGTCAGACCCCTTGGAACTAAAGTTTCAGGTGGTTGTGAGCTACCCTGTGTGTGCTCAGACTCTGAACCTGGGTCCTCTGTAAGAGTAGCAAATGCTCTTAGCGTCTGAGCCATCTCTCCAGCCCCATGAAAGAAACTTAAAAGAGCATAGTGGAGTATGCTGTAATCTCAGCACTTAGGAGTATATGCAGGAAGATCAGGAGTTGAAGGCCAGCCTTGGCTACACGAAACCCTGTCTTTAAGAAACTGTTAACCTGTCTTTTTATTTCCGGCATTCTTTATAGGAGGCAAACTTATTAAGTGGAAAAGGCTCATATTAAAAATACTCTTCTCTGGCCAAAATATGCAAATCAGCAGTGATTAAGTTGGTGGATATTCATTAGGAAGCTTAGTCTTAGGAAAAGTCATTTAAGCGTTTTGCAAATGGGTAGAATCCAAGGTGAATGTAATCTAAGGTCAGACTTTTTTGATTGTGAAGGACAGGATGTAAAGAAAGGGCTGAAAATACATACAGGTCCACATCTAACTTGAATCTGGATGTAGTCCATGTACAAACATATCTGGTTTTTGTTTGTTATATTTTTAGACAGGGTCTCACTGTGTTGCTCAGGCTCACCTTAAACTCAAAATCTTTCTGCCTCAACCTCCCTGGTACTGGGATTACAGTAATGTACTACCATGCCAAGCATTTGAGTGTTTTTAAATGGAAATATATAGTGATTTTTAAAAGAAAATAAAGCTTCAAAAAAAGTTAACACTGCAAGAGACTGTACCTGTGAACAGTTTCTGTTTGTTTTGACACAGGGTTTCTCTTTGTAGTACTGGCTGTCCTGGAACTCTCTGTAGACTAGGCTGGCCTCGAACAGAGATCTTCGTGCCTCTGTCTCCAGAGCTGGGATTAAGGGTGTGGACCAGTACCACCTGGCTCAGTTTTTGCTTTTAATATTTATTTATCGTAAAGATTCATTCTTTTATTATTTTTAATTATGCGTAAGTATATACACTTGAGGGCAGGTACCTTGCAGAGGTTCTGGCCTGGAGCTAGAGTTACACACCCCTGATATGGTTGGTGGGAATCACACTGATCCTCTGGTGGAGCAATGCATACTCTTAACTACTGAGCTATCTCTCCAGCCCCTTGTTTCGTGTTTTTTTGTTTTATGTAATTTGTTCTCTTAGCTGTTATTAAAATTAGATTGTTACTTGTTTTGGTATTTAGGAGAAACATGACTAGAGAATCATTTAGCACTTTAAAAATAACCTGATGTGCACACATATACACTAAACCAATTTGAAGGCCAGGTCTGGTCATACACACCTGTAATCCAGCATTCCAGAGGATCATGGGTTATAGGTCAGCCCGAGAGCTACATAGCCTGAAACTTTTTGAGAAGTAATTTGGGGAATATGGCTGTTTGGTTATATTATAGATGTTTCCCAATAGTATCTTGGGTTATAAAGGGCTATCAGGGTGAGAATTTTTGTTTCTCTAAATTCTAAGAATTTTGCCAGTGTTTTTTAGGTACTCATCTTTTAATTAAGGAAAAAAATTATTTTTAAGGTCTCCCAGTGGCAATTCCAAACCTGGGTCCCTCCCTGAGCTCTCTGCCTTCTGCCTTGTCTCTGATGCTCCCCATGGGCATTGGAGATCGAGGGGTGATGTGTGGGTTACCTGAAAGAAACTACACCCTACCTCCACCACCTTACCCTCACCTAGAGAGCAGTTACTTCAGAACCATTCTACCTGGTAAGTTTCATAGTTACTTGTTGGGGTGAGGTGGGGGAGTGGGGGAATAAAACCAACTTTTGACCTCAGCTTTTGGAGATTTGAATTAACATCTTATTCTCTGTCATTATTGGATATCAGTCTCTGGGTTTGCTAATACTTGTGTGCTTTGCTTAGAATATGCATATAGTTCAATATTAAGGAAGCAGTTTAAGGTTTTTTTTTTTCAGAATCTTGTTAATATAGTTTTTATTTTTTAAAATTGTTTTGGTTTTTTGAAGTGATAGGAATTGAACTGCTAGAAAGGCACTCATTGAGCTACATCCTAAGCCCATTTTATTTTGAGACTGGGCAATTGCCTATATAGCAGAGAATGACCTAGCTCTCATCTCTTGCATTCCACCTTTAAAGTGCTTAAAGTATAGGCATGTGGTTTTTTTTTTTTTTTTTTTTTTTTTTTTTTTGTTGGTGGTGTGTGTGTGTGCGTGTGCACACACTTTGAGATACTTGCTTTTGAGGTCTTGTTTGTAATCCTGGAACCTGCTATATAGACAAGGCTAGCCTCAAACTTGGGGTTATTCTCTGGCTTTGCCTCCTCAGGGTCAGGATTCTAGGTAAGCATCTGTTTATGTGTTGGTGCATGTGCCTGTGGAGACTTCTTTCTCAGTCGTTCTCCCTCCACCTTACATATTGAAGCAGAGTCTTTCACTGAACTCAACTTGATTCAATAACTAGTGTAACTAATCAGCTTGTTCTGTGATCAGTGGGATTAGAGGTGGGCCACTGTGCCCTCCTGGAATTTACATGGGCGTTAGGAATCTAAACTGAGGTCCTTAGGCCTATATAGCAGTGTTTTACCTGCTGAGCCATCTTCCAGTTCATCTGTGTTACAGTTTCAGCCAGTCTTTTTGTAAAGTGGATTATGATCAATGAATATTGTTTTAGTATTTTTAATTTTGTAGTTTACCAGCTACCTGTCCTGCTTTTTTTTTTAATTTATTGATTTTTTTTTAAAAAAATTCTGTTATAAAAGCATTATATATACTCTTTTCAGAAAATTTAGTGAACAGGGAGAAAGGGAAGCCACACCGGTCTGTCTGGTGTACCTCTCTCTCTTATTTTGGAGTATTTATTGTTACAGTTTTTCATGATTAAGATGATTTCTCCACATTGGGTATCTTTTTTTTCACTTTCGCCTGCTACTGCATGATTTTCATAACCCTCCTTCCCACCCTTTTTTGAAGCAGATTTTCATTGTGTTGCCCTGGCTTGTCTTAAGGGCTCAGTATGTAGAACAGGCTGGCCTTGAGCTCACAAAGACTTGCCTGCCTCTGCCAAGTGCTTAGATTAAAGGTATGTGCCACAAAGCCCAACACCCATATGGTTCTTTTAGATAACATACCCCTGTAATTCAAGCGTTTGAGAGGCTGAAGCAGGGAGGTCAGGTATTCAAACTAGTGACTAGCTTGTGTGTCTCTCAAAACAAAACAAAACAGAACTTTACTGAATGGATAATGGTTTAGTACATCAGTCTTTATTGTTGGGCAGCTTGACTTTTCCAGGTTTTATTGTCATTGTAGCTGATGTTCTTAGAGGTGTCTTTGAGTTTATTTACAAAATATACTCAGGCATTTAGGGAAGGTAGCTGTAAATGGAATGTTTTTTTGCAAGACAGATCATTTTTGAAGTTCATAAACATACTGTGTTTTAGCATATACTTTCCCACTAGCAGTATAGCAGATGACATCCCACATGCTTGGAAGCACAGCTTTGGACTTGGGATGTAGCTCAATGGTAAGACTTTTTTTTTTTTTTTGAGGTTGTGGGTCTGATCCCAGGACATCCTTTCCCCCTAAAGTTCCTATAACATATGCTTTTTTGAGTAGTTTAATGTGTTTTGATAGTTTTATAACAGAAATTCTTAAATTATTTTATTGTTTATTTAAATTTTTTTTGTAGCGCAAATTTTAGCATCTTAGGACCAAAGAACTGCAACCACACAGATGTTAGAGTTCCCATTTAAGATGTTTCTAGTTGGCTTTGTCAGATCAGCTTCATGTGTTTAGGATTTGAGTTTCATAGGGAAACTCAGAATGGTATATTTGTACTACTTGTATAGGTATTGATTAAAAAAGTAGCAGGTTATTTATCTTAGCTATATTTGTAAGGAAAATGACTTCAAGGACTTGAGATTTCTTATGGTTAACAATGTGCTAAATATCTCTGATATCTCTTCTTTTCTCAGGCATTTTATCTTATTTAGCTGACAGACCACCTCCTCAGTACATCCACCCCAACTCTATAAATGTTGATGGTAATACAGCATTATCTGTCAGCAACAACCCTTCAGCACTAGATCCCTATCAGGCCAATGGAAATGTTGGATTAGAACTAGGTGTTGTCTCAATAGACTCTCGATCTGTGAATACACATGGTGCCCAAAGTCTTCATCCTAATGATGGCCATGAAGTGGCATTGGACACAACAATCACTATGGAGAATGTTTCTAGGGTTACCAGCCCAATCTCTACAGATGGAATGGCAGAGGAGCTTACAATGGACGGTGTTGCAGGAGAACATTCCCAAATCCCAAATGGCTCCAGAAGTCATGAACCTCTCTCTGTGGATTCTGTGAACAACAACCTTACAGCAGACACTGTAGGACATGGTGGTGTGATACCCATTCATGGGAATGGGCTGGAGCTTCCTGTGGTCATGGAGACAGACCACATTACAAATCGGGTCAATGGAATGTCTGACAGTGCCCTCAGTGACTCCATCCACACCGTGGCCATGAGCACCAATTCTGTAAGCGTGGCACTCTCTACCTCACACAACCTCGCCTCCCTAGAATCTGTTTCCCTCCATGAAGTTGGCCTTAGCCTAGAACCTGTGGCTGTCTCTTCCATCACGCAGGAGGTTGCTATGGGGACAGGTCATGTAGATGTATCTTCAGACAGCTTGTCTTTTGTACCACCTTCACTACAAATGGAAGACTCCAATTCAAACAAGGAAAACATGGCAACCTTGTTTACAATTTGTGAGTGTGCAGTTCTCTTATGGAAATTCTGGTTTTTGGTTTTTAAAATTGTGTTTGAATGTTTTGCCTGTATGCATGTATATGTACCACATGCGTGCTTAGTGCTCACAGAAGCTAAGACAGTGTTAGATCTCTGGGAACTGGAGTTAGAGATGGTGTGAGCCATCATGTTGGTTCTGGGAATGGAACCTGGGTCTTTCACAAGAATAGCGAGTGTTCTTAATTGCTGAGCAATCTCTCCAGATGCCAAATATTGGTTTTAAAAGGCCATTATCCTGACTGGTGTTTGTCAAAGTCTGACAGTGGTTAAGAGAGTTTAGAAAGAAATTTCAGTTTGGAATTTTTCTTTGACCTTATATTCTTTTATTAATCTGGTGCTATTTCCTTAAGTCAGATAATATATGCACAATTTATTGGTTCTTACAGTGACTCCCTGGAGTAAATAGACAATATAGTTTGTGTCTATATTTTACCAGTTAAGTTTAGCCATATAATTTTCAAGGTATTTCCCAAACAGCATTACAGGAGTAAAACTTAACACAGGTAATTTTGGTGATATACTTTGTATTCTTTCAGTATATGCTAGAAGAGAAAACCTAGATAATTTTTATAACTATGGAAAAATGTAGGTTGATATACAGTGACTTTTCTTAGAGTGTATGAATTACCACAATTGGGCATGTAAAAGTTATTTTTTATTGGGCAACATCAAAAAACCCTATAAAAGTAGTTGATTTATTGATTGGTTTCACTGTGCGCTTAATCCATGCAAGAGACTTTCATGTTCTTACTATTTGCTGTGCTCTGCCAGATACAGGGTACAGGGCAATCTACCACAGTACAGACTTTGAGGAACCTGTAGCCTGGTAAGAAGCATAGACAAGACACAGGCTGCTGTATAACAGAATAACAGTAAAAGTGTGATGATGGGGTTAAGCTCATGGTGCTTAAGGAGCTGAAGAACAACTAACTAGGCTGTGGAAGGGTCTGAGCAAATTAATCACAGAGGGCCACATATGTGTTAACACAGGCCTGAGGACAGGAAAGTTGGTAGGCAATTGATAGGAACATAGCAGCTGGTACCTCCAAGTGCCTAGAAGGAAAAGAATCATAAATGATTCAGATGGCTGTTGTAGAAAATGGGGATAAGGGAACAGTCACCTGGGGAGACAAATAGTAGAACATATAGGCTTTATAATAGCAGTAAAAGTTTTAAGAGTAATGATTGGTATGAGGTTCTACTGCAGTGTGAGCTGTTTGATTTGTTAGAGACAGCTATATTAGGAAATTGGTGTTGAAATTAACTGAAATGTGATGATTTCCTGACCTCACAGTAGAAGAGCATATGTAGAATAGCCAGTAGAGCTTGTGTGTGGGATAACGGGTAATACTAAGGAGAAAGCTCTGACTTCCTGCATGAGAATCTACATAAACCTTATACTGTAGGGTAGGGGAGAGGAGGTTGGTGGCTTTTTTGGTATGGGGAGTGATGAATCCATTTTAGATACTGGTTCAGTGTGTAAGAGGATGTAAGGTGCTCAATCGAGATGTCTAAAATGGAGCTCAGGGAGGATTACCTAAAAGGTAAATATCATGGCCATGGCAGTGGGATGAAATCATCTGGTAAGGGCACAGAAGATCTTCCTTATGTAGAAAACAGTAGGCTCCAAAAGTGCCAAAGCCAGTCTGTGGGGAGCCCCTTTGTATAAGTCTTTAAAGTCTCAGACTTATAACAAATGTTATCAAGACCCTTCTTACTGGTTGCATCTAGTAATTACCTTTTAATACCAAGTGGCAACTTAGCTTACGTGCACTACACCCATTTGTGTCTTTCACATGTGCTGCCTACAGGGTGCACTCTTTGTGACCGAGCCTACCCTTCAGACTGCCCTGACCATGGACCAGTGACTTTTGTTCCTGACACACCAATAGAGAGCAGAGCAAGACTATCCCTCCCAAAGCAGCTTGTTCTCCGCCAGTCCATTGTTGGAACAGAAGTTGGTAAGAATAAACCACAAAATCCCATCGAGTCTCCTTTATGGAGTGGGTTGTTAAGTTTGTGTGTTTAATTTGTGATCAATTGATCTAAAAGTCAGTGGCTTAAAATTTATATTGTTAGGGAATAGTTGACTTCCCTGATGGTGAGAACAATAAAGCCTATGAAAACTTAAGTGGAAAGGTTCTCCTGAGAATCAGAATTAAATAGAAGCACAAATCCTGGCCAGAGTCTTTGAAGGGCTCTGCACTCAGCTGTTACATCCACTCACAACTGTATGCTACCATACTCCTTGAAACTTATTTTCTACTAAAACATGGAAAATTCACCTCTGATAATCGTGTGGCACAGAAGATATGTAGATTTTTTAAAAATGTAATTGTGTAGTACTTCCTAGGAAGGAATCTAGACTACCAGGGCATATTTACCCTTACCTGAATTAACATAGCTTCTGAATTACTGTGTCAATCCTTTGAAAATATGAAATTAGATTTATTGTTTTTCAACTGCAGCTTGGGTCTGAATCTTGAAGGCAGTAACACTTAGATAATAACCATGCAGTACATTAAGCATAAAAGATTTTAAAAGCTTGATTTATTTTATATAAATTGCTTCTTCCATAAAATGTTTTCTGATCGCTTGCTTATTCTAAAGTAATATGTTCGGAAGGACGTAAGTTTTGTGTTTATACAGAAGGAATTTGATTTTGCTTCTGCATTTCAATTTAATTTTATGATTGTGTATGTATATAGTGTGCGTGTGTGTGCAAGTGCAGGCACACTCTTGCCATGATACACATGTAAAGGTCAAAGAACAACTTTTGTGAGTGGAATTCTGCGGGTGGAACTCAGGTCATCAGGCTTTTAGTATGAGTGCTTTTACCCACTGACCGATCTTGTTGGCTACTCTTCCTGTTATTGTAGGCTAGGACCTACAAGTCTTAGCTGTCTCAGGATTGTTGACACATCAGAAATTGTTAGCTTTAGTGAAATGAGACTCTTTGTGCAGGTTAAGCTCCTGTCTTTATTAGCTGTTTAGATCATTGTATAGTTGGTGTTCTTCCACTGATAGGCGTATGGACTGCAGAAACCATTCCTGTGCGGACTTGCTTTGGGCCTCTAATTGGTCAGCAGAGCCACTCCATGGAAGTAGCAGAGTGGACAGACAAGGCAGTTAACCATGTCTGGAAGGTCAGTATTGAAGAAACTTCTCTGGCTTTTGGCTGCTGCTGTTGTTTTTTTGTAGCCCAAAAAGATTTTGTAGCTTCAAAAAGATTCTTCTTCTTCAGTCTCCCAGATGTTGGGATTATGTCATGCCGCCACCATGCTTGACATTTTGGACTGTTTTCATTATTTTGTGATAGTTTAAAAATGTGACAAGTCAAAATCACCCAGAACTGATGGTACATTCACCTGTCCATTTTTTATTTGTATTATATTTTCTCATTTCTGGTATAAAATTTTTAACCACTGTGCCAGCTGTTGAACAAATAGGGGATAATCTATATAGTTTTCATTTTGTGGATTAATGTGATTTTTTTATTTCTTTTAAAAAAAGGCTTATCTTTATATGTGTGGGTGTTTTGCCTGAATGTATGTGTACCACTTGTGTGCCGTGTCTATGGAGGCCAGAAGAGGGTGCCAGAACCCCTGGAACTGTGGAGTTAAGAGACAGTTGTGACTCTTCATGTGGGTGTTAGGAACTGAACCCAGGGTTTCTGAAAAAGCGGCTAGTGCTCCTAACCACCAAGCTTTTTCAGCCCAATTTGAATCATTTTATGCATTTTAATTTCTTATGGCTGCTGAGACTGTGAACTTTTCTTACAAAATAAAAGTTATTTTTTGGTTGTGAGCCTAGCCTTTAACGACTGAGCTACCTCTCTAGCCCTAAAATGTATGTAGCCCAGGATGGCCTCAAACTCCTAATTTCACCTGGCTCTGCCGCCTTCAGTGTGTGCCACCACAACAGCAGTAAAAGTTATTTTTAATTAATGAAACATTCCTCAAATATTTGGCCTAGGAAACAGTTTTAAAATTAGCTGCAATTATTTTTCTAGTTTCCTAATGAAAGTATAAGATTTTGACATCAGTAGCTATACTAGTAACATATTTATATAGAATCTTAAAGATTGATGGGTACAAAATTGAAATGGGAGTCAGTTCATCATAGGGGACTTTAACTTTGTTGTCTGACTGGAAAAACGGTTTTGGGGTGGTCCTCTGCCATTTTATAATTATAAAGTATAGCGGAAATGACAGTTACGCCCACTGTACTTACCTGGTAGTGTTGATAAAGACAGACTTGTAGACTGTATTTTATCTTTTTAGCCAAAAGGTACATACTCAAGAATGAAGTCATTCTGTACATGGAGTAGCACCTAAAGACCTCTGATATTCTTGTATTTCTGAAAATAGGTAGAGTAGTGAAATAATATGTAGAGGGCACTAACTAGCATTTACTAGATGAGAAAATGAACGATTTACTTTCGTTTTCAAATGAAATGAAAGTGAATATGTCAGTTCACTTGACATGTATGCTTACCTTCTGTTGACAGATATACCACAATGGTGTCCTAGAATTCTGCATCATTACAACTGATGAAAATGAGTGTAACTGGATGATGTTTGTGCGCAAAGCCAGGTAAGGGGGCTTTAGATAAAGGGATTGTTATCATTCAGATAGTTTTTCAGTAGGAGATTTTGCATAAAATATTAAAGAGCTAAAGAGTACACCAGAATAGCACCAGAACCTTGACATGCTTAACGCCCAAGCCTTTTCAGTGTTTTCATTCTGGTAGTAGCTGACTGGTGGTGACTGTAAAGCAGTGTATCTTTTTTTAAATAAACATTTTATTCTGCTTCTGGTGCAGTGATGAACGATATAGTCACCCATGAGTTTGCAAGTGAATGCATCTTCATATCACTGATAGCCTTTTTCAGGTTATTACTGGAGTTAATTTTTGTTAGCTTTATATATTTTCCATAAAGAATTTAAGACTTCATGGGGATTGTGACTCAGGCCTGTAATACCAAGCAAGCACCCAGTACTTGGAAGGCTGAGGCAGGAAGATCTCTGCAAATTCTAGGCCACCCGGGCTACATAGCAAGTTCTAAGTCAACCTGAACACAGAGTGAGACCCTGTCTCAAAACAAACAGGAACATTTCATTTTATTTATCTTTTGTTTGTTTTGAGATAGGATCTGTTTAGTATCTATTTTGCATCTAGTAACAGACTGATGTTTCTGACTGTAAAGGATAACCTCCTATGTACTAAAGTAAGAATTATGCTTCTTCACAATCCCTAGGAGGGAGGATAGAGAATTACAGAAACACAGAAAAAATAGTTCTGTTTAATCTTTTGGATTCTGGTATAGAGGGTGTGACATGTTTAGTATATATTTCAAAATTACTATATTTAAGGTACAGGATATATAACTTACTGATAGGATTGCTTGCCTACTATGTGTCAGGCTTTAGTGTGATCCACAGCACTAAATCAAAAGTATCCTTAGCCAAGTATTATGGTACATACCTATAGCCCTAGCTGTTTGGGAAGCTGAAGCAGGAAAACTGAGGCCAGGGGTTTGCAGCCAGCCTGAGCAACATAATCAGATCTTTCTCTCACGCTTACACTTGATCTATTAAATTTGATGTAGGAACCGTGAAGAACAGAATTTGGTAGCTTATCCCCATGATGGAAAAATCTATTTCTGTACCTCACAAGACATCCCTCCTGAAAATGAACTGCTTTTCTATTATAGCCGGGATTATGCGCAACAGATTGGTAAGTCTGTGAGACTTGTTCTCATGACTAGTGCAAGTACCATCAGTGACCAGGAAGAGAGTTTGGTAATGGTTTTACAGAGGTAGCTTTATGAAAGCAAGCTGTTAGCTCAGTGTGCAAGGCGACAGAAATCTGTAGTTCTTCACTAGGTTGATGTTACTGAGTGTTTCAAATAAATAAGCTTTTGTTGTGGGACTTTGAATAAAGTTACAAAGTCCCTTGGGTTTGATTTAATGTGTTTTAGCATTCTCTTTCTACTCCATCATGTTGACAAGTCTGTTTAAGAGTTTTATGCACTACAGAATCTAGGTGGTTTCCCCAGGAAAAAAATCCTGTGTTTACCAAGTACTTTTTGTGTGCCCTGGTATACTATTTTAGATGGTGGGAATGTGGCACTGAACAAGGCATCTTAATTTGACAGGTAGTGAGCAAGTTAGACATTTTGCTAGAAGGGGAAATTGTAATCATTAGTTATTAATATCAATAATTTTGAAATTAAAGTAACAGGAGATACTGATTTAATTTTTTAAAGGTGTTCCTGAACACCCAGATGTGCACCTCTGTAACTGTGGCAAGGAGTGCAATTCCTATTCAGAGTTCAAAGCTCATCTGACCAGCCACATCCATAACCATCTCCCTAGCCAGGGCCACGGCGGCAGCCATGGGCCAAGCCACAGCAAAGAAAGGAAATGGAAGTGTTCAATGTGTCCCCAGGCTTTTATCTCTCCTTCCAAACTCCACGTTCACTTTATGGGTCACATGGGTATGAAGCCTCACAAGTGTGATTTTTGTAGCAAGGCTTTTAGTGATCCAAGCAACCTACGGACACACCTCAAAATACATACAGGTAAGCTATATTGAACCATTGGCATGGAGTTTTTATAACAATTAGGAATTGTAGCCATAAAGACTTGGCAGAAAGAAATTATTGGAAGTAGAGTTGTAGTATGTCAAAGAACATACCCTGATGGCTGTGGGAGGGTGTCATTGGTCATTGTAAACCTCACAAGGTACGTAAGGCTCCTAAGGGTGTTAACTTCCAGTTATAAAGGCAATTGACTTTTAAGGAGTCGCACTGTGTATCTTGTAGGAACTTGGAAGAATGTAATTAGTAATCAGAAATTGATCCTGTGTTTCCATTTCAGCAGAGGGGAGGCCATCAGAGCATCTGAGCTTCCCTCTGCAGCTCTGTCTGCCATTAGAGCGAGTATTTTTTTTTTCAGTAGTATTCAGTAAACACTGTCCAATATTGATATTTGAGCTTTCATTTTCTAAACTCCATGTAAGCCAGTCTCTTAAAGCTCTTAAATATGATTCATGCGTATGTATATTTTATCTGCATGTATGTATGTGCACCACTTAAACATGGAGTGCTTGTGGAGGCCAGCTGGGAACTGAACCTAGGTCCTCTGCAAGAATAGCCAGTGAGCTAGTGGCCCATTAACATTGGCCCATCTCTTCTGCTCTTTTTCCCTGATGCATACATACTACAAAAAATAACCAGTGAGGTTTTAACTTTCTTGACTGAATTATTTATTCTACAAATCAGTAAAAGGAAGTTTCTTCCTCAGCCTTTTTTATTAAGACTAGGTAGTGGGAACAGAGACTATATGTCCTGTAGAAACTGAAACACCCACTGTAGTTTTTGTTTTTTTACAAGATTTGCCTACCCTGACAAAGAATTTTTCTTAACATATACTTGGGAGGATTTGATTTCATCTCTGCTTTGTGAGATTCTACTGTGTTTAAAAGAAAAAAGAAAAATACAAAGTATTCAGTATTCATTGGAAATGTTAGCCTATCGACCTATAGATGGGTGCTTTAGTATGAGTTATCTCTTCTGTGAAGTGAGTCTCATTAACTCAGTCTATCATACTTGCTGGGGATGACCTTGAACTTTTGACTCTCCTGTATCCACTTCCAAATTTTGGGCTCTGAGGCACGCACCACCATACCTGGCTAATGTGCTGGAAATTGAATCCAGGGCTTTAGGTCTGTACTCTTACCAACTGGTACATTGCTAACTCGTGTGCCAGATACAAATACATACTTTTAGGTCAGAAGTCTTAGGAGGTCAGATTTATTGGCTTTACTAGCCTGAGTTGAGGTTATAAATGGAATGGCTTAGCGTGTTTTTAGGTAGGTAGCATAGGGAGTGCAGTGCCAGGTGTGAGCCAGTTCTGCTTGATTCTTGTTTCGGCCCCTTCTCCAAACATGCCTGTTTATCTGAGACACTATAGTTGTTTTATTCTCAGTGTGGTATCCTGGGTTAATTTGCAGGTCAGAAAAATTACAGGTGTGCTTTGTGTGATAAGTCTTTCACTCAGAAAGCTCACCTGGAGTCGCACATGGTCATCCACACGGGTGAGAAGAATCTCAAGTGTGACTACTGTGACAAGCTGTTCATGCGGAGGCAAGACCTCAAGCAGCATGTGCTCATCCACACACAGTAAGTACCTTCAGTAAAGATGTTGCCTGCAGGTGGTGACCCATCGTGTGTGCCTTCCTGCATCTGAGGTGCTGACTGAGCATCTGCTTCTTGCCCTTGTACAGGCTAGGTGCTTCCTGTGTTCCAAATAACTAAGCAGTGCTTGGGCTTTATTGTGGAAGATTTCACTCTCTGTTCTTATTTTTATACATTCTTTGTGTTCATTTTTATCCATCAATAAGTTTTTAAAATTACCTCTTTGATGCTCAGCTTTGTGCTAGGGGATAGAGATACAGAGATGAAAGTCACTGTGCCTTTCTTCAAGGAGTTCCAAGTTTGGGAAGTGAAACAAGTAAAGAGTTACCATGCTGTGTCATATTGGGTACTGAAGACCACACAGATATATCACTATAATGTAATCTCGTCCATTCAGGAGGCTGAGGAAGGAGGATTATGAGTTAGAGGCTAGTCGAAACAAAAATTAGGGGGTGCTAGAGAGGTGGCTCAGTGGTTAAGAACACTGACTGCTCTTGTCAAAGACTTGGCTTTGATTCCAAGCATCCATCCACATGAAGGCTCAAACTGTCTGTAACTCCAGTTCCTGGGTCCAGCATGTGTGTACAGACAGACAGACATGCAGACAAAATACTTGTATACATAAAATAAAAATAAATCTTAAAAACAAGATAAAAGGTTTGCAGTACAGCTCAGTAGTAGAGCAGTTGTCTAGCTTAAGGCCAGGGGTCCAGTCCCCTTTACTGAAGAGGGGTAAATAAGCCAGCCTGGACGATCTGGCCACGCTCCCTAGTAGTTTGAGCTTAGTCTTTGTTGTTGTTGTTGTTTTGTTCTGTTCTGCTTTTCGAGACAGGTTTTCTCTGTTGTGCTCAACTCTCTAGACCAGGCTGGTCTCAAACCCATAGAGATCTGCCTGCCTCTGCCTCCCAAGTGCTAGAGACTAAAGGCCTGTACCACCATTGCTGGGCTCTGAGCTTAGTCTTAAGATCAGTGAGATCTAAGAAGATAGAGAAAGGTAAGGAATGAGAATGATACGCTAGATGGCAGCAAGGGTGTAAAAATAACATAGGCAGAAACAGAGGCAGAGAAAAACATAAAATGTGTTTGTTAGAAAATAGCATACTTTGGAGATAGTGGTAAAGAGGCAGATCATATAACATGAACAATCTCTTTGTTTAGGTACAATCTCATGTATCTCTTGCTGGCCTTGAACTCACCACATAGTTAGGGATGTCCTAATAAGATAATATTAGTGCTGTGATCAGGCTCTGGGTACTAGGCACGCACTCTACTAACTGAGCTGTCTTTGTTGAAGATCTACCAATGAAATTAAATTTTCAGAATAATAGTGAGCTGTGTTGAACAGATCTGGATCCTTACCCACTGCCTGCTGGGGTAATTCTATGCCGAGGGTATGTGTGTATTGAAATTGTGGTTAATAGAAAAACAATTCATTTCACCAATATTAGTTTTATATATGTAGTTGTAGAAGTACTGAGGGACTTTTAAGGAAAAGGGTGTCATGTTTGGTGATGTACCTCTTCTGTGAAGACTATACGGTGTCAGATGAACAGAATTGAAGGCATGTCGGGGTGGGGAGAGGGTGCCAGGCAGGAAATGACTAGGAATGTTTTACTGAATCTGGGCATAGAAAATGATCTCTCCTGCCTTAGTCACAGTGGTAGTAGGCAGGTGCAATAGATTTTGTTGTCCTCGGCTTTGAGCCAGTGTTGGAAGAGGGAACTTCACTGTAAACTTTGTATTCTTATCATGGGGTTTGGATAAAGAATCTGCTTTGGTTTTAGCTTTAGTCTGCTTTCTAATCCCAGCATAACCAGAAACATTTAACAGCTGGAAGTCAGCATCTACATTACAGTTCTTAGGACTTTTTTTTTTTTTTTCCCCAAGACAGAGTTTCTCTGTTGTAACTCTGGCTGTCCTAGAACTCATTCTGTAACCAGGCTGGCTTGGAACTCACAGAGATTGTCCTGCTTCTGCCTCCTGAGTGCTGGGATTAAATAGGTATGCCACCACCACTCAGCAGAACATTTTTTTATTTTTTTATTTTTATTTTTAGTGAGACAAGTCTTGTTTAGTCCAAGTTGATCTTAACCTCCTGATTAGCTGGGGTCCAGGGAGGCACCACTGTATCTGCTATACTGTTACAAAGAATCTTTAAAAAACTTACTTGTATGTGCTTGTGTGTGTGATGCATGCATGGCACTAATTCTAACATCTTTCCTGCCAAGATTTACAACTTCTTCTGGGTGTGTATGTGTACTATGAATCAAAAGCAGGATCCTGCACATGCTAGGCAAGTACTCTACCATTGAGCTACATTCCAGGCCCTAATAGTTCTATAAATTAACAGCTTTTTATGTAATTTGTGGTCACTGTCATGTTCCCATGTAGCCTTCCTTTTACCAGGGCACATGCTATAGTTTCTGCAGCTTGTTAGTTATTGTTAGTTACTGGTTAGTTTCAAGTTTGGTCCCTTCAGAGGAGAATATATATTTCAGAAATGATCTGTTTAGAGATAAAGTTCTGTAGTGGAGTGCTTGCTTAGAATGTGCAGAAAACAGCTCTCATCTTTGACCTTAAAGATGGGCACATCTTTTGATCCAAGGGAATATTTTTTCTGTGTATATCCTTTATATATATAAATACATATATATATGTGTGTATATATATGTAAATATACACACGTGACCACATATACACATATATAAAATCTCTTCTATAATTTATATATAATCAGAAAAACAGAGAATGTTCATGGAGTCTTGCTTTTCAAAATACAAAAACAAAAGCCACCAGAGGCTAGTAGGAGTAAGAAAAGCCAGTTGCAAACTGTAAATACTGCATATCGATGGAAGGGAACAAACTACAGGCACTTGTGCAACCTGAGTGATTTTCATATCCATATTCAGTGAAAAAACCTATACTGGATGTTTTCTGCATCATACTCTAAGGGGAAAGCGGCCTGTTCTCAGAGCTCCTGTGAAGACGAGATCAGGCAGTGTTTGGCTCGGTTGTTGTTTACACCTCCAAAGCAGATGTTGTTCTTGTGTTCCTCCCAGAGAGCGCCAGATCAAGTGTCCACAGTGTGAGAAACTGTTCTTGAGAACAAACCACTTGAAGAAGCATCTCAATTCTCACGAGGGGAAACGAGATTATGTCTGTGAAAAATGCACAAAGGCCTATCTAACCAAGTACCATCTCACCCGCCACCTGAAGACCTGCAAAGGGCCCACCTCCAGTTCCTCAGCACAGGAGGAGGAAGAGGACGATGACTCTGAGGACGAAGATCTCACAGACTCTATGAGGACAGACGACTGTGGGATGAGCAGTGCCATGTACTCAACAGATGAGTCTCTCTCTGCACATAAATAAAAGGACAAAGCAACTGCTTTGGATGGAACATGCGTTGGGAAACACAAAACCAACTATATCCACTGCAGTGGTTTTTATATGAAATGCTTTTTGATTCTTCCAACCCACTGTCAAAAGTGGATTGAGTAGAGATAGCTAGAGAACTTAGAGAATAATGTCCAAATGACTTCTCTAAGATGGACTGGGAAACGAGGCACGTGTCTGTCCTATTTTTAAGTTAATGGGTGGCAAGCAAAGGGCCAACTTTTGATATCTGTTCTTTATTTCCATGGTAATTTGGAAGATGCATTTATGCCTGAGTCAGAGTGGCCTTTTGTCCAAACATACCAGCTTTATCTCACAATGTTAGATTTTTTTTTTCCCCTCAGCCAATGTGATTTGACCCCAGCCATTCCCACCGCTGACCACATATTATACACTATTGTAAGGTATGCATTTCACAGAATTGCAACATAGCAGTGTGTTAGGGTGACTGTAATTCATATAAAAAAAAGGAATAACAACACCTGCCTAACTTCTGGCCATTTGGGAGTTTAGACCTTGCTTCCTAGTCTCAGAAGGTGTTGAGAAGGCAGGTAAAGAAGAGTAATGGTTCACAGGACAGTGACTGGTAGAGGAAAAGGTCCAGAAAACCACCATCAATGGAAGCCAAGGTTAGCCACCTGGTTATGTGACAAACACATCTTTTTAGTTTAGTGGTGTCTCTGTCTTCAGGAAAACCTCCAGGCATTCAGAGAGGACCCGGAATTAACAGTGTCCAAATTATGCCTGCTGGATAGTCTCCAATCAGCAGGTACACATGGACTCACCTGACAAGACTGGTACTTCAGCCTATAGGAGGAAGGAGGGGAATGATCTTTTATGTAGGTTTACTTTATGAAAACCATTACAATGTTGACAGCTGAAAGCAACAAGTAGTTTAAATGCATTGGGTTTCACAGTTAGGCCTTCCCAGTTGTCTTCCTTGCTGAAGGTCCTCACTAGCTAAGTGTGGAGGATACCAAAGGATTTGGAAGATAAAGCAGTCATCACATGTGTCTGTTTCCAGGTCCCTGTGAGCAGGCATAGACAGCTTTTGGCAAACAGACACATCCTGAAGTTGACAGGATTGGTGGACAGGCCTTCCTGTTTATGGACATAACCTTGGTTTGAGTAGAGGACTCTGTTGGGAAAGTTTTGCTGCTAATGTATTTATGGAATGAATGTATTTCATTCAAATCTGTATTCCTCTAGGAAGGATTAAAATCAAAACTTTTTAATGAAAATACGGAATTTCTCAATCTTTGCTGGAGGAAGAACTTGAAGGTTAAAAACAGCTTTTTTTTAGTTTTAGCTCTGAGATCATATCCTAATTGTTTCTGTGTGATGGTGCTTAGACAAACCGTGTCTGTGGGACTGCAGCTCCCCTGCCCTCTTCCTACAGCAGGGCCTTTATGCTTCCTTGGAAACAAGCAGGTCAACAGCTGAAAACTGCGGGTATCTAGCGGTGAGTAACATCACGGCGTGAAGCCTCGCTTATCACCATTAATGTTCAAAGTCATTTCTTCCTTTTCTCAGGCGTGCACTGGATTAAATTCCTTTATCGCCCTGCACAGTGATGCTCCTCAAAATAGTTAAGCTAAATACCAAAAACCTCAAAGCAAGAGGACAGGCTGCTATGAGGATGTATCAGGTATTATTGTTTACAGTGTTTAACCTCTCAGGTTTAAGTGGCACATTCTAAATCATTCTCTTAAGAGATAAATTAGCAACTACCCTCTGACAGGATTTACACTTCTCTGCTTATTTGCAGAAGGTATTCACTGTTGCTGTTGGGTCAGCCCACACTGACAGGTAGGATATGGTCAGTGTGTGCTCTGGAGCCAGCTGAAAGTTCTCATCAGGGATTTACTGTGGGATAATCCTACAGCCTCGAGTGCCTCTTAATTGTCATTAATACTGTATTTTATGCTTGCCTACATTTTTTTTTTCAATATTAGTACAGATCCTGGATAAACTGGATACACGTGACACAGGAAGTCCTAAGCTTTGGAAATTAAACAGGAATAATGTCTTTTCTAGGCTAAAACCTAGAAACATTCATAATGCCTTGATTATGCTTAGTGGTCCATTAAAAGGTGAGTTGCTTATATTTCTTGCATTACGTGCTGGGCTGAGGTTAAGAGAGTGACATTAGAAGTGGGAGAATGTCTGGGTCTGTACCAGCTTTTTTAGACTGGTGACCTATTTACAAAATGTGCAATAAGTGCTCTTTTACCTGTTTTCTGAGAAACATAAATATGCCAGCAGCTTTCAGTCCATCAGTTGCATTAATTTACATTAATTTACATTATTCCATCAACCTGCCTTCTAGAAACAGGCTGAAGGATGCCCTCTAGTACCTCAGAATGTAACCACATTTGGACATTTTATTGAAGTTAAAATGAGATTCTCAAGTTGGGCTCCAATGCAGTGAATGATTGGTGTTTTAAGAATAGCTTAAGTTTGTACAGAGGAACATAGATGCCTATAAGGCAAGAGAGAGTTCCTTCTCTCAGCTACTAGGAAACACTGCTAATCCCCTGGTCTGAAATTTTCAGGGTATAGCATAGTGGGACAGCGCCTGCTGTTTAAGGCCTTTCCTGGCAACTTTCCAGGCTTTCCAAGGAGTGTAGAAAGAGTAGCTTCCAGAAAGCCATCAGTCATGAGCAGTGTGAAAGGCAGCTAATGTGGTGGCTTCTTTTGCCACCAGTGGATTATTTCCTAAGTGTGTAGAATGCCACCAGTATGACTTTTTTGTTGTTGTTCCTTAGTTTTTCTTTCATATATATTTAAAGGGCCTTGGGCTGTCGTTCTGACACACCACCATGTAAGGTATCATGGTGGCACAAGCTGGTTATCTGAGCATTTAGGAGGGTAAGTCAGGATAATTGCCACAAGTTCAAGGCCAGCCTGGACTACAAGACCCTGTTTTAAAAAGAAAGAAACCATGTAAAGAGCCATGTTTAGGCGTTGTAGCAAAAATGAGAAAATAATTAGCAATCTGCTGGGTCTTTAAGATCTAGCTTCCCATCAGATTCCCTAAGGACTATGAACCCAAGGTACCCAGCCAGCCTGTTGGCTCCCTAGTTGATTCTGAAGCATGTTGCAGTTTTATGTAGGAGCCCTGCAAATACAGTGCAGATGTCTGAGTCATGCTAGAGCAACGTTGTGATCGTGTTGTTTATGGTTGAAGACAAAGTCTGTTCTGTTACCAGACAATTCATTGCTTTGCAGCAGCATAGAGTGCATTTACACAAACTTAGATGGCATAGACTGCTCTTATCTTGTGGGGAGGGTGCAGGGTAGATCTGGGGGAGAGGTCAGGATGCGTTATATAAAGGAAAAAGGCATAGAGATTATGAAGTACCTAGAGGGAGAACTTATACCTTTCTGGAACCAAAACTCTGTTTTCTATTTAGTAAAATATTTTGATCATAGATATTTGTATGAACGAATCCCTCAAATTTTTAAAATACTGGGACAAAAAAAAAATTCCTGGAAAATGTGAGTTCATAACCAAAAGATGAGTAGCATTGTCAAAAAAGTGAAAATGCCTTTAGGAATCACATTTTAAAAACAAAATGGGCTAGTGAGACTGCTCAGTTAATAAAATCCTTGCTTTGCAAGCATGAGGACCTGAATTCAATTCTAGAAACTACCATGCATAGTGGTAATTCCAGCCTGGGAATTGGAGACAGTGGGTCCCTGAGCAAGCCACCTTCAATCCAAGTTCTGGGACTACAAGCATGAACCACCATACCCGCATAGCCAACAAGCAAGACCCAGTAAGTTACTATATATTTTATAAACGTAGTTGGTATGTCAGACAGCATGTTTGAATTATTTTTAAGAAACTTTATTTTCAAGAAATGCAAGAACTCTGTACAATACCCAGCTGGAGGCAGACGCAAAGGCTATGGACTGCCACCAAAGCTGCAGAGAGGAATGGCAACAGGAACTGAATTTTGTTTCCATCATTGTATGGCTGTAAGTACCATGGAACGTTAGGCCAGCTTTTTGAAACCCCAAGTTAAGGTAAGTACACCAGGAAATTGTGATCTCTGTCAGGACTCCATTGGTGTCTGTGGGCTCCCACTCCCATAAGGGCCACTAACAGACAAGCCTTTTGCGCTGCCAATAACCAGTCTCTCCCGTCTTCCAAATGCTTCTTTTACTAAAAGGAACCATGAGATAAAGAGTTAAGAATTTATACTATAAGAGACTAGAGTATAAAATAAGATTGTTAGGTGAAAACTTTCAAAAATGTATTTACCATTAAGTGAGAAAGTAACCAACTTTGAAACCTGACCAATTAAGGTACCGAATGAGTGTCTTTTTTTTTTTTTGTACTTTTCATAGGCTTCTCCTGGATTTCTCTAATCTGCCTTGGAATAGGGCTCTGCTTCAGTTTTTCTCTGCATGATGACCACACATAAATTCAAAGCAACCCAGACAAATCTTAGGATCCTTCCTCATCATGGGAGAATTTATTGGGGACACGCTAGACAACCTAAAGATAGTAAGCCAACAGTTACTACTCTGAAAGGGAAGCAGTATCTACTTGTAGAGTTGGGAAATGAGCACACTGATGCTCTCTGGTGACCAGGAAGAAAGTTCTTCCTTGAAACTGCTCTATTTCCTCTCAGCTTTCCTGGGAAGCTTTTGATTGATTTTATGTGTGTATATGAAGACAAAATTTGTGACCATCCCCATTTTGAAGATCTATAAGATCTTTGCCATTCACATAATACATTAAATCCCTACCCTGTACCTTGTCCTTTCAGACAGAACAGGAACTTGAAGGTTCTTACCTGAAGAAACAGTGCTTATGTCCCAAACCCGAAGCCCTTCTTTCTGACCTCCAAAGGCATAAACAAATGGCAAATCAGGACAACATGAAGAACAAAAGAGAACTCCCTGGGGAGAAAGGAACTGAAAATCAGTGATTTCTTCCAGAGAGTTCTAACCTCTAGGCCCCAAACCCTATTCTTTAAGAAGGGGTTTGATCTGTTACTCAAAGCTAGATAGGTACAGCATTACAGCTATACCATGAGGCTGGCTGGTCAAGCTCTCACTATGCAAGTCTGGTTCTTTTATTGCTGTGTACACCCAGCACTTTATCCATCATTTCAAACAGTGATAGCAGAGGTCACTATGAAGTCTTTATTCTTATATAATCCTTTTGCACGTATGGGGGCTGGGGATCAGGCATTTCTAGGTAGGTGCCCTACCAAGGAGCTATCTTCTCAGCCCTTAAGCCACCTGCAAACATTTATTTTATGTGGTGGGGATGGACATGTGTGGTCAGAGGAAAACTTGCAGGAATGGTTCTTTCCTTGTACAACGTGGCCATCAGGCTTAGCAGTAAGTGCCATCTCTCCAGTTCCCCTTAACTTACATGTAAACTTAAAATGTTTTCATTTCTTACTAGTAGATATTAGGAATATGCATTATTGAAAGTATGAATGAGGAAAATATAAAATCCCTCAGAAAGATAACCTATTTGTCGTTTTGGGATAAGTACTGAATCAACTAGTCATTTATATATAAGCTTGAGTTAGAACTAAGAAACTTCATAGCTTGCCTTTCAGTATGCTAAATGAATATATACATGGTTTTTGCCATATTCTACTGTACTACCAATGTTCTTCATGTAACTCACTGACACCACCCCCGCCCCCCGTAGTATCTGTTAAAGAATACTACTTATTCTAAGTGTTTTGCTCACATCTAACCAACTTCCATGTAGACAGAGCTATTGGGAGTAACTCTAGTGCCTGAAGTTCTAGTATTTCCTGAGGTAGTTCTGAGTTAAGGGAAGTGGCCACAACTTATCCTTATGTTCTTTCCCCATTCTTCTTGATCCTAGCAAGTGACTATTAGGAGAAACTGAATTCTTTAAAATTCTAAGTTCTATAGCCAGAGTTACAACAGAGAAACCCATCTCAAAACAAAAATCTAAGTTATAAACTCCCACCAAACTTAACTAGCTCAAAATTAACTTAAACATATCCCTATTTTTTTTTTTTTCTTCCTGAGACAGGGTTTCTTGTAACTCTGGCTGTCCTTGAACTCACAGAGATCTGCCTGCCTCTGCCTCCTGAGTGCTGGGATTAAAGGTGTGCGCTGCTACCATCACTTATTGACTGCAGTGATTCTCAGGAAAAGACAAGCAAATAGGTCAGAAACAATCATGTCAGATGCTCACCATTTTCATGTCTCTGGAATGAATGAGACTTGGCTTGTCTCCTAGGATGTCCCAGATCTTCACGTATTTGTCTGCTGAAGCAGTCACGAGGCAGCCCTTGATCTGACTGCTCAGATCAAGACCTGGAAGATAAGATTAGTTCAGAAGCTATTCCTGAAATTTAGAATTACTTTGTCATAACTTAATTAAAAAGACACAACATTATTGCTTACCAGAGATTTCATCGTTGTGTGCGTTAAGTGTAAAAACTGGCTTATCTGAACGTGCATCCAGATTATACACAAAGCCATCATCTGTACTGGCCTGCAGAGTAAAAGATGGGTAAGATCACGTTAGTTATGACTAAAATTTGGCGATGGAAAAGTATATAAATTATAGTAAAAATCAGTTATCTGTGGAATTTATTAAAATAGACACAACCATTTACTTTTACATGCGCTGCTTTAGGTTTATGAAGCAGGAGAGAGAGAGCAGGCTTAGAATATGGGAACACATGAGGGCAGAGGAGGAATATCTGTGGGGTCTTTAACTGAAGAACAGTGAACTGGCACCAGAGGCTTGGTGAGCATGGCTGTTGCAAGTGTAAGCTGAGGAGCACACAGAATGAGAGGCAGAGGAGGAGAGAACAGGGATGTCGAGAGCCAATGAAGAATTTAAGAATGGCATGATCAGATTATGTCTCAGCACTGCAATAGCAGTGGACTGACAGATGAAAATAAGCTGTTAGGTTCTCAAGAATCAGGAAGCAAAGGAAGGTGGGAAAGAGACCTAAAGCTTTGTATAATCAAAGGACAACACCAGCACAGTAAAGGGTAGGAAAACAGGTCCTGGTAAATGTTAGATGTAGGATCAAAATCTAAGAATGGACCTGGATTTGATATACAGCAGCACATGGTGGCTCAACCATCTGTAGCTTTAGGGGATTCAAAGCCATCTTCTGCCCTCCATGAGCAACTGCATATACATGGTAAATTTACACAGGGACAAAACACTCATACATACTAAAATTTTCATTAAAAAAATATCCTCTAATGTAACTAACTATGATGTATTCATCTCAGGGACCCCAGGGTGAAATGGCTAGGCCTCTCTAGTGAATGTCATAACATCACCAATTCTTACAGGAATCATGCCAGTGATTATCAATCCAGTTCTTAAAGTGGGAGCCTTCAGAGCAGGAGCCTGCACAGGTTCTATTTGGAACTGTTGTACTCTAGGGGCTTTGTAACTTCACAGTATTGGGCACTGGTGTTGGGTAGTACATAACTGCTATGGGTGAAGTTCTTGAGAAAAAATGATCTTACATTAAAAAACACTTCGAATTCTTAAAAGTTGTTCTAAAACTCGAGTGCTCTTTTAATTCCCTAATTAGCTGGAACTGGAACATTTTCCAATCTGTATGTAAAGAAGCTGTGTGGTACATTGTCATAAGCCCTCAGGAAGCTAAGGCAGGAGAAGTGTGCCTTTGAGGCTGTTCTGGAGTGGAAAAGAAGGAAAGAAAAAACAGCATAGGCTATAAATGCACTTGGAAATGGCAATACTACTTATTGACCAACTTTTCAATTTTTTTTTTTTGATTGGGGTAATTATAAATTAGACAAATAGCTTTATGTTGTACAGCTAAGAGTACTCTACTTAAAAGCATTTAGAGTTTATTTTTCCATAAGCATGATTTCATCCTACTGTTGTGTGGATATACTGCAGGGCACAGCTTGCTTAAAATGCATGTATGTATACATTGTATTTTCTTAGAAATGTGGGCAATTAACACTATTGTGACTTCTGTTTTCCAGTGTTTTCATGAAGGCCATGTTATATCAGAGGCTTCCTATTATCAAGATACAAGCCAGATACAAGTGTAGGATTAAAGGCATGTGCCACAAACCGCCTGGCCTTATTTCTCTTTGGCTGATGTTAGTGGAGTCTTTACAAAGTCTTTACTTTCTTCCCATTTGGTACACAGTGCTGCTAATACACCGGCAATCTTCATCTCTAGAGTTCCATTTACACATAAGGATTTAAGTAAGAGTATCTTTTGGACTGGTTTAACCATTAAAAAACACTAAAAATAGGTAGAAGCAGAAAGATCTGCAAGGCCAGTCTGTCTCAAAACCTTGAAACATAGAATACTATTATGATATTTCAAAAATACTGTATCTGTAGTAAAATGGTTTTAAAATGTAGTACACCGGAATAATTGAGAATTAGCTAAGTCATTCTCTACACTAAGTGTACATTCAGCTACAAAGGTAAGAAACATACTTTAGTTTTTTTCAATTCTAAGACCAGAAGCTTCACACTAACAGAAAATGCTTTCTGCGAGTCTCTTTATAATAAAATCAGAAAAGCACATTTAAAAAAAACCAGAACAATGTATATGTTCTTACCAAAAAATGACAAGGTGAGAAGTGGTTCCAGGTCACTCTCTCAATCTGCCCACTGAATCTCCACAGGCGGTGGTTCTGGTTTGGATTTCGGCAGTCATACAGAGCCACTGACCTGCAAACATGGTAGTCATGTTAGGGTTAAATTTATTTTAGTGAAATGGTGGCAGAGCAGCACTGTGAATCCAAAATTCAATTATTTAAAGCCAGTTTTAAGGTTCTAAATTAAAAAGAAAAATTCCATGTATGATGTGTATTTGGTAGCCCATGTAGTTCAGAAGCCATTGGATCCCTTGGAGCTGCAGTTAGAGGTGTCTATGATGAAGGTGCTAGGAATGAACTTAGGTTCTCTGCAAGAGAAGTAAGTTCTAACTACTGAGCAATCTCTGCAGCCTGCTAAACTCTTCGTTTTCCCTTCTGGCAGTGTTTTGCCTGCATGAATATAGTATGTGCACCATGTGCAGTGCTCACAGAGAGCATCAGATCCTCCTGGAACTGGAGTTAGGGGATGGCTGTGAACTATCGTGTGGATGCTGAAAACTGAAACAGGGTCCTCTGAAAGAACAAAATGTGTTCTTAACACCTGAACCATCTCTCCAGTCCCAAGAATTGAATTTCATTGGTGGATTCTATTTTTGTCACTTGAAGGTACTGTGGCTCTAACTGGGCCTAACTCTTCTGCAGGTCAAAATCTTTATTTTTGATGTTGAATCTTACTCCCAAAGTCCAAGGCAATTCTTCCTTTGCCACGCAACTCAGGATCTAACCAAAGCTGTTTTCTAGCCAGTTATTGTGCTTCTGGAACTAAATGATAGTCCTGTAATTTTTCACAAATCTTATCTTAAACTGGAAACTTAAACTCTTCTAAAGGATAAGGAATGAAAACAATGACTGCTAACTGTTCTGATTCTACTAGACATCCCTTCTCATCAGACAGTTTAAAATGGAGAGTACCTGTGATCCAGGCTCCTGCAGTTGACTGTAGCTCCAACTGTTCATTTCTCTTATAACCCATGGCTTCTACCATGTGAAGTGGGAATGCTTCCCATAGAGGCAGATTACATCTCCCACTCCATGTTTCATGGGGGGAAGGGTACTAGTTTTGAGTCAAGTCCCCAAAGGCCTTGGTGTCTCTGTTCAGCCTTAACCAAGGCATTGTGGGCAGTTATCAGCTGAACTCAGTCTACATGGGTAGAATCTCAAATGATAGAAGAAATGTTTGTATTAAGTTTGGGATGGCTTATATCACGAAAACTGGCTAGCTCACACGCCTTTTAAAAAACAGAGAAGTTGCTAGTTCTTATAGTTAGATTACTACAACAAAACCACATATTGTTGGGTTGAAAAATAGCACTAACAATTTAAACATGTAGCTACCTCAGCCTGTCTAAGCATTAAATGACACTTCTGTCTTGCTTGGTGTCGGTGCAAATAGAACTAAAGGTATTGTGCATACTGGGCCCTTCTGAGCAATACCCCGAGGCCAAGAACTTTTAAATTAGTTCAAGGATAATGCAGTAGCAGTAAGAGAAATGCTTTCTTACTTATCATATGATCCAGAAATCAGAGTTTGTGCTTCAAATGGATGAAACTGCAGAGTCTGGACCTGAAAGGAAGAAAGATAAGAGATTTATTTTTATCCACTTTGAGTAATATTACTGGTGAGACAGAATTGGCAGTGTTTCTATGCATTCCCTTATTTGAAATTCCAATATTATGTAATCTGCAGGTTTGGCTTTTTTCTTTTCGTCTTTTTTTTTTTTTTTTTTTTTGAAGAGGGTCTCACTATGTAGGCCTAGCTGGTCTCAAACTTAACTTGTTAAGTAGACCAGGCTGGCCTAATAGCCTTGAACTCAAGAATTCTGCCTATTGCCTTCTGAGTGCTGGGATTAAAGATATGTGTCACCATTCCTGGTCAAGAGACAGTTATTAAATACTCAAAAGGGGAAACCATATTCTCAAAGACAATCACTTAAAGGAATAATGTAGCACTCCTCAAACTCTGTGGTGAAATACTTACATCCCTCAGAAGAAAAGGGAGAAGAGTGGAATGGATTTGGGCAAGTGAACAAGCCTCAAAGTCCAATTTTTTTAGTACAGAGTTTTGTAGTTAAATATCTGCTACAGTCTTTCTTTACTACTGACAATCCCACCTCCTCATCTCTAGGGCACTAATGTTCCTGATTACTATCCTGTAAGATAAGAGGATTGTATCTATTACATAGGGCTCTGCAAACTTCAGTGGGATAACTGTTGAAAGCACTTTATAAGTCACAAAGTCATATACAAATGTCCCAATTACTTTAGCCAATATCTGTCAGATTCTTTAGAAGCCCTTATCCATGAAGTCACCATACCTTGTCTGTATGTGCAGTAAGCCTGGCTGCTGGCTTCCCCACAGACATATCCCAGAGAATTATGGTGCTATCTGCTGATCCACTTGCCAGCACATTTCTGAGAAAGGGAAGAAACAAGTTAGAGAAGTTATTTTTAAAAACAAAAGAAAAAACATTAAATACAAGGAGTTCACTTACAAGACCAAAGCAGTAAAATATTAGGAATTTAAAAAACAAACCATAAGACTTACATACTGAAATCTACCAAAGATTATCAAAATAAATGAAGTAATATCAAAGTAGAAAGACCTTTCCCCATTTGTACTGGAAGATGAAAACAGCACCTGTTACAGGTTGAGCTACAGGCTGATTACCAATACAGCCACATACTCTGTTCAAAAGCTTACTTCAGCAGAAAGTGGCAAGCTGATTCTAAAGCTTCTACGCCTTTATGAGAGACCCATAAACAAAACTGGGAAGCTCACAGTTCTCAATTTTAAAATTAATGGAAAAGTTAAGAGAGTATCACAACAAAATGGCTGACTAACCATAAGTTAAGTCTCAGAAAATACAGTTGTGTCCCACTGGATGTGGGTGCTGGGAACCAAACTCAGGTCCTCTGTAAAAGCAGGGAGTGTTCTTAATCATGAGCCACTTCTCCAGCCTGTTTTGTTTTTGTTTAAGATGTAGTCTCACCATGTTGCCCAAGTTGTCTCAAACTCTGCTCTCAAGCAGTATTCCTGCTTCAACCTCACAGCTAACCTGCTGCCCACTCGGTGTGTTAGTGCACTTCTCAGTGCTTGGTATTTTTGATTTTTAATAAAAGTGCGGAGACAATTAAATGTTCAAGTTTGGGGAATGACAGTGACAACCATATTTTCAACGAATGGTTCAAGGACAATGGAATATACTTGTGAAAAATTTCAGCCCCCATCTCGCCATCCACACACCTCAAAATGGATGACAGACATAAGCGTGGGAGCTGATACTATAAAATCTCAGAACAACACATTAATATAGATCTTGATGACCTTGGGTTAGGGAAAGGTTTCTTGGATGCAATAGTAAACACATCAACAAAAATAAACTGGACACTGTCAACGTGAAAAGACGACCTACAGCCTGATCAAGATATTTGGAAACAGTTCTAAGTATTACTTCAGAATACATAAGAGACTTTACAATTCAGTTTGGAAAAGGCATTTCCACAAAGAAGGTATACATAATAGGTAATGAGCACTGAGATGCTCAACATCACCAATCACTGAGAAATGCTTCTATAGTTGCAGTTAACGGGGAGGCTAAGGCAGGAATCCTGTTTGAGTGCAGGGTTTGAGACTACTTGAGCAACATAATGAGACTACATTTTCCAAAAGAGCAAGGCAGGTGTAGTGGTGCAAGCCTTTAACCCCAGCACTTGGAAAGCAGAGGCAGGTGGATCTCTGTGAGTTTGAGAGCAGCCTGTTCTACATAGTAAGTTTCAAGACAGGCAAAGCTGTAAAAAGAGACCCTGTTTTGAAAAAAAACAAACAACAAAAAGCAAAACACATTCTAAATACATTTTGACAAGGAAATTGAATTGTGGCTGCCAGGTCTGAGAGGAAGGGTTTTGATATTTGTAAGGTTCAGAGTATCAGTCTGGGAAGACAAAAGATCTGAAGATGAGTAGTGGTGGCAGTTGCTTAATGTGAATGTCTTGAATCACTGAACTTAAGAGGGGTTAAGTAATGATTTTATGCTATGAATATTTGACCATAATTTAATATAAGCTGGCGATATGTGAAAATGAAATAAAGTGAGAACAATGTTTCTGAGAAGCAAAGGCATCCTGCTGCATCACCAGCACTGTAGTGCGCATTTCCCAGTGATGGGGAGGAGGCTGCAAGATCCCCAGGCTTGTAAAGGGCACCTATGGCAAAGTCTGCTAGGGGATGTGAGGATGCAGCTAAGCACAGCTGCTGCCCTCGAGTGCTACATACTGCAGGAAAGAGGAAAAGATAGCACAAAGGCCCAAGCACAGGAGGTGGACAGTGTAGGCATGAACTAGAATACTGCAGATTACATTATATGAATGCCATCTTTTTACCTGATTGTCTTATTCCAGGAAAGGTCAAGGACAGCATCAGTATGTCCTTCTGCTGAGGAACTCTGTAATAATTATTGTAATTATTATTATTATTTTTGTATGCAAATCACCCATCACAAACTGTCTTCCTATTAACCTTATCTAGTTAATCTTATTAGGGTAAATACTCTTTTCAGAAACAAACTATAGCAGGATCTATCAATACTGCTCTTCACCTCTCCCCAAACCTACTTTATAACTACGAGAATAATATAGATGTTTAGAACTCATCCCACAAGCAGCTGAATAGAAACCTTAAGTTCAAAACTAGTGTTTAGTAAAATAGCTCCTTTATGTGAAGGCTCATCACCTGAATCATGTTTTGTTTGATGATTACATGTCAACAAGTTTCATGCAACCAGAAATTGCATAGGGATTTCTGAAATTAGAAATTGTCAACCCTGTAACTTTCTGTCCTGATCTACCAAGACTGATTGCAAAAGTATATTCTTATACCCATCTCTCCAGTGACTTAGCCCAATCTGTCTTTTAATATGTACTCCTCTTTACCTTCTTCCCTTTCTTCTTCTTCTTTTTTGAAAGCTTGCTTCCCAGTGTGAAGACTGGCTCTAGAGAGTCCACTATATCCAAGTCCCACACCTCGATAACAGGGGTCATGTTTCCCACAGCAATGTAATTTCCTATGGAAAGAAACAATGCACTTTCAATTATAAAACAAACCCCAAATCTACCAGTCTAGTACATTACTCTAACGTGCCATTTTAAGAACCATAATTCCAGTAATAAAGGCTCGATCCTTTGGATTCAGTTATGAAATTTATTGTAGTTAAACAACAACTCTCGACCTTTCCTCCATGGACTGCTGTGGGGATGAGGGTCCAGTCAGACTGTGAGCATGAATAAAGCCTTGCAAACACAAAGTTTACAGTGTCAGTGTTTACTGCTACTGCAGAGCATTGACAGGGCAACTGAGAGTGTGCAGAGGCTGCTGAAAAGGCCCCATGAGAAGCTAGTAACCTAGGACAAAAGTCTTTGCTTTACTTTTATCTGCACCTTCCCCTTCCCACCCTCCAAACGAGGTCTCACTATAATAGTCCAGGCTGGCATGGAACTCAAGGTTTTCCTGCCCCAGCTCCCAAATGATACACCACCATACCATACCATACCTAGCTCATTGAGTGTTTTCTAAGACAGGTTTATGTCCCGAAATTCCAGCTGGCAACATGATACCACTTTTTGCTGGGCTTTCATGAGATCCAGTAGTTCTATAGCTAAAGAAGTTTTCAGATAGTATCTTTCACCCCACGTGTAGCATAGTGGCGTTTGTAAACTCTGGAGGCACACAGATCCCAAACAAGTGACGTTACGCCAAGAATTACATAAGTACCACTTAATAAACTGTCAGCAACAATTCGGACCCATGCAGAACAAACAGGTTTCCCAATTACCAGTAGAAGCATCTGGGCTAGGATCAAAATTCAGCCATTCCACACTTAGAGGATATGCAGACAAGAGTATGTCATGGTGTACATAGAAAGACTCCTCTTCTTGATTGTAAACTGAAAAGATTGGGAAGAGAGACTTTAATAAGTAAGAGACTTCAGAACTCATACCCGCCTCAGAAGAGCACTGCTACTAAGACAGGTGATGACACCGAAAGGAGACTTCAGTCACTACTGTCACAAAAAGTCTGTCCAGACTGACAGTCTCATCTCCTGGCATTTTCCATGAACATGGGCAGCCAGATAAATGGTTCTATCATCTACTTCCTTCATTACAAAAAACATACTCTATAATGAGGACAGACATGCCAATCAAAGAACAAAAATAACATTGGAGAAAAATAGTCATATTTAGAAATTAAAATGCCTACCAAATTTTTTTTAGTATTTCAAGAGTTTATGAAGACTGACAATGTAAATCAAACTTTTAAGGTATGCCCAGTCAAATATGGCCACTCACAGAAGTAGCTCTTTAACATTCACATAAAGGAGCAAAATCATGTTAAAAATCAAATTACTAAGAAGTATGACATGACATGACAAAATATAGCCCAATAAGCAAAGTCCTACTAGCCCTTGTTTCCTTAGTAAGTGATAAAATAAGCTAAGGATTTTTTCTTCTCAATTCTCAGATCTCTGATTATAGGACAATTTCTGGGACTGGGGAATTTCATTTCTAGTCCTATCAGATTAGCCTCTGCTGCAAAAACCTTAGCCACTACCAATGTGCTCAGCATACATTGTAAATTAAACTGCTGATGATACAATCATCTCAGGTGTGCATGCATAAACCAAAATTTATATTTATTTATATTTTTCAAGACAGGGTTACTCAGGTAGCCCTAGCTGTCCTGGAACTCACTCTATGTATCAGATTGGCCTCTACTTGGAGAGCCACCTGCCTCTGCCTCCCGAGTGCTGGGATTAAAGGCGTGTGCCACCACCACCCAGCTAAATTTTTATTTTTTAAATGACAATTTTCGTGTGCTTTGTTTGAGATAGAATCTTGCTAATTAGCTAGGTTGGCCTCTAACTTGCACGATTCTCTTGTCTCAGCCTCCCTCCCAAAGATAGATTATAGGTCTGCACCGTCACTCCAGCTACAATTGGTCTTAAAAGGAAAATTAACCAACATGGTTCTTAGCTAACATATGTAGAAGTTTAAAAACATCATGAGTTAAAACAACTTCATATACATGCTATTGAAAGCTGTATTTTAGAAAAATTTCATACTGATTGAACACAATAACCTGTGGGATAAAATGAACCTAATTTTAGGCTTCCAAGAGAGAGTCTTGAAGGTCCTTAAGAATTACAGAAATCCGAGCTAAGAGGGCTGGCAAGACTGCTTACTAGGTATTTGCCTATAAGTCCAACTTCAATTACCAGGATCCACCTGGTAGAAGGAAAGAACTGATTCCTACAAGTTGTACTCTGACACACACACACACACACAACTTAAAAAAGAAAAAAAATGAACCCAAGATAAGAATTGGAATGGGCCAGAAAGTTGGGTACAATAACATGGTTCAGAAAGTCAAAGTACTTTGTTGTCTGCCCTGAAAGCCTGAATTCCATAAATAAAACTGGAAGGAGAGAGTGAAACAATGGGGTCAGAAGTGGGGCCGGAAAGCTCAGTGGTAGTGTACTTGCTTACTAGCATGCTAATGCCAGTCCCTAGGTTTGACACCAAGCACTGGGGGAGGGGGGGGGGGGAAGAAACCCAAAACTAAAACACAAAAAGAAATGTAACTAATGAAGCAACCAGAAGAGGCCAATAAGCCACCAAGCCTCAAGGTTTCTTTTTCTTTTTTTTCAAACTGCAAATGTGTCTCGACTGAGCCATCCTCACAGAAGACTGAAGGAAGCCGGTGTCAGGGCAAGTGAACTGCTCAGGAGGTAAGTGCTCAGAGGAAGGAGACAAGAAAAGTCACAAAGGAAAATAAAGAGGCAAAGTATTCTGTATACTTGGAGATCTGTTTTTACTTTTAGTATATAAAATATAAAATGTATTTCACACTGGAAATACCAAATACTAAAAATATCACGAGTTATTTTTTATATGAAATCACAACTTAAAGCATCTGCTGTAGGACTGGTGAGGGAGCCATGTGCCTGTCTGGTATGAAGTCATGAGTCTAATCCCCAACACTGAAAAACAAAGGGCAAAAATCCCCCAGAAGCTCGATTTAGGACTTTCTAATCAGAAGCCTTTAGAGCCTTCGCCTAGCTTAGGGTTAAGTGTTTCCTGAACTGACAGAAGTGACCGAGATGCTTTGGGCAAAAAAAGCATGGTGCTGGAGACTGGAGAAACGGCTAGGTGGCTAACAGCACTTGCTGGTCTCTCAGTTACCAGCACTGATATGGTGCTACTGACCACCTGCAACTCCAGTTCCAGGGGATTAGACGCCATCTTCTCGCCTCTGTCGCGCTGTGCACACCTGGGACACATACACCGAGGCAAACACATTCATACACACAAAAGAAGTAAATCTTTATTTAAAAAAAAAAAAGGTAGCTGTGTTAAAATTACGAAGAAATAGAATGTTCTGTGAAAGGAACCATTTCAAAAAGCCTAAAAAAGCCCCAAAAAACAAAATGTAGGACAGGATCACTTGTTGCTCTTGCGGAGGACTTGGGTGTCATTCCCAGCACCCAACATAGTTGCTCACAACCATCTGTATTTCCAGTTCCAGTGATCTAACACCCTCTTCTAGTTACCTTGGGCAAACACGCAAATGGTACACATACTTACATTCAGGCAAAATACTCATACACAAAGAAAACAAAAATAAAAATCCCTTCCCAAAGAGACCTATTTCCAAAAATGAAAAAAAAGACATTTCAGACTACACATGCCTGAATAACTAGCAAAGGATGTACAGTAGGACCTGGCCTCTAAAGTTGCAAAATAGTGGCCGCTGCAATATTTTAACATCACTTGCAAATCCTTTTAGTGGGATATTTCCTTACTTACCATGAACCTCTAAATTACATTGCTCCTGTTCAGCACGGCCACAAATGATGAGGTTGTCAGTGGGCTTAATCAAGAAATCTTCATGTTCATATTGTTCCTAAGTGAGTAGGAAACAGTCACTGGCTAGATGCAGAGATTCAATAAGGTTTTTCAACATTTAGGCTCAATTTGAAAACTGATGTGGCTAAACAGTTACCGTGTCTTTCAGGGTGACATATGGATCTTGATCATTGCTACCATAGACGGTAAGACCCAACAGAGATTCACCAATGGTCTCAGCATCTGTAATAAGAATTCACCCATCAAAATGAAAACATAAAATAAAATCATCTTAACAAACCTTTTCCCCAAGACATCTAGTTTTGGGATTGGGTCTATGTACAAATTTCAAAGTCATTTCTATTTGACATCTGGAATGCATTCTAGTCTTAGAAGTTACAATCTTCCAATAAAAGAATTAAACCAAGAATTTAACTTTTAGAAAACAGCTCTGTTAAGACTCTCTAGCTTGTTCCATACAATTAAAATTCAAGGTATTAAAGAGGCAGCTTTGAGCATCTAATAGTGGTTCTCAACCTGTGGGTCACAAGCATCAGAAAACACGTATTTCTGATGGACTTAGGAACTGAGATAACGCCCAGTAGCAAAATTAGTTATGAAGCAGCAATGAAAATAATTTTATGGTTGGGAGTCATCACAAGATGAGGAACTGTTTTAAGAGGTCACAGCATTAGGAAGGTTGAGACCTACTGGTCTAGAAAGTGTCCCTTAAATGCTGAAATCAACAAAACAGGTAAGAGTTGCTAGGTCAAAACTACGACAGGTTTCACAGTTGGCTAGGGTGCTCTGCAGGCAGTGCTCTCAGGTGACTAACACTCATTTGCTTCACAAAGCTGCAAATGGAGCCTGTATACCACCTTTGCAAGGGCAGCATCTAGCAGACCTAGAGTAACTGTTATGGTGTGGATCTGAGATATCCTCTGAAGGCTCTTCTGTGAGGGAATAGGTTGCCAGCTGACAGGGTTTTTGGAAGTAATTAAATCCCTGGAGTTCCAACCTAATTAACGGATTAGTCCCTGTTGGATTTATAATTTGATGGCATTTTCTGCAGGTGGTGGAGAGCAGGTGATAGGGACAAAATGGAAAGCAAATCAAATGCAAGCTCTTGTGAAAAGAAACAGCACCTGACTATAGCATAACACTCTCTGCCCACAGTACTGTATTCCCTTCCTTTACGTGGTGGGGCACTAGGCTAAGAAAGAGGATCAGAGCAGCAACAACTAAAAGGCACAAAAATATCAAAACAGAGGACACATTAAAGAAGCACCGTTGGTATTTATATACTCTCCATTACATAATGAACAGCATGCTTCCATAGACCATGTCTCGCTCACTAGGAATCCTACGGCAGACAACTTTCATACTGAGCTGACGTTTTATCTGTTGAGCCATTTGTTTTTCTGATATTACAAGTTGGGAGTTGCTGATTCTGAGAGAATTCCAGTAGGTCCCAGAGATGCAGAGTAATTGGGATTTACACATTACAGAGCTTATTAACCTATTCAGGGATAACGCTAGTGTCTGTTTCTCATCCTTAAAATTTCAGATTAAAATTACCCAGGCACCATACAGGAAGGCCACAAATCAAGCACACACAGCTTCTGCCAGGTCTTTACATTTATCATTATACTTCCTTTGCTGAACGAGCAGCTCTGTCACTGTTCTCAACTCAGTGTATTTCCCCCCAGGCTTCCTACTGGGTCACTCAAAGCCTTTGCTGTACCCCTCCTGCCACCAGGCTCCCTCACCCCATTATCTCCAGCAACAGTGCTGTCACTGCAGAGAACTCACAGGTCGGTTCCAGAGGATCACACCTGCCACATGCAATAAAATAGATTGCAAACTTATACTTTAGATCAGTGGATTACAGCTTCTTTCTAAATTAGTTTAGGAAACAAGTACAAATCTTCAACAAAGGGTAACACAGCGGGATCTAGAGCGCTGTGAGCAGACACTGGAGGCGAGCCACTTCTCACCTGGGTTGTCCTCCTCGTCATATTTATCCAAGTCGTACTCAGCCAGCTCATCATCATCTAGCATGCGGTCATCCTGTGGGTCACCATCCTCCAGGGGCTCCCTAGACCGTGCCTGGGTACGGGCACTCCGCATGCCATCTTCTGAAGGACTGCCTGCTTCCTCTTCCTCACTGCCACCTTCTTCTCTGAGTGAAAATGAAAAGGGGAAAAGAAGTCACCCAGATGGCACCTCAACAACAGGTTGCAACACACTTCACCTGGACTTGACCACAGTCAGCAACACTTCAAAACTTACTGTAATTTTCCTTTTGCTTCAGCAATGAGACGCTTTACTTCCTCTTTACTTAGCTCTACCTAGGGAGCAAGGATACAAACACTTTATTAAAGCATACTTACGGAAATTGTTAGAAGCCTTAGAACTAAGTCTTCAAGCAAATGTAAACCATAGCCATCAAGAATATCTTGCACATTGATCTAGGCTCTAAATTTAACTAGGCAGGGCTTGTATAGGTCCTTATGATTAAGACCCCTCCTATCTAACACTGTTCAGAAGTCATGCTCATTCTGCTCTACCTTCCTCAACATTCAAATAGGTTGATTTTGGTAAAATGGATCTGTGGTAGCCCATTTTTCATCTATCTCAGACTCCAAGGGCAACTCCCTCTCTTGCCAGTGGTCATCCATAGCAAACGACATAGCACTGGTCCTCTGGTTGTGTATGGTTCTCCCCCTACTCCCATCCCCCCCGTCCATCATCATTGCCAGGTGCAAATTGATTCTTACTGGTAACCAATTAACCCACAACTTCCCCCATCTCTAATCTTGAACTCTAGCTCTATGTTTCCAACTTACAGTAAGATTTTGTTGGGGCACGTTTTGTTCTAACAGAGTTAAAAACTGAGGCTGGCATTACCTCACTTAAGCAATGATTCAGTAACTTTAAAACATCGAATACTACTAAATTAAGCTTGTAAAGGCCAACACTTGGTATTGTATACTTAAGCCCATAGTGCTGGCTATAATGACAGTGCTCCATGGTTGAAAGTGGATCAACTGCTCAGTTTCTACTAAAGAGCCTTTAGTGGCTCATACCTTTAACACTAGTATTTAGGAGGCTGAAGCAGGATTGCCATAAGTCTGAGGCCACAGTGGGCTAAGGAGTGAGTCTTAAGCCCCAAAACAAAACCAAAAATCTTGCAATACAAGAATCCTGAGAATGACACTCCAGCTGAGACAGATCCTAAATTAAAGGTTAGAAAACACTGGGTAGAAGGCAAGCTCAATCAGTAAAGTGTTGAGCAAACATAAGGACTTAAGTTCCATTACAGAACCTACTTAAAAAGCTAGGCCTGGTGGCAAACACACCTGTAATCTCAGCACTGGGAATTACAGAGACTGAAGCATTTCTGGTGTTTCCTAGCCAGGCAGTTTATCTCAATTTGACTAGCTCGGAGTTCAAGCAGTGCTCTCATACACAACCAGATGAACGTAGGCATACACAGAAAAAGGTATTTGCATTGCTTGGGGGTGGGGTATGAGAACTAGGGATTTTTAAAACTCGATTTCAAATATTTCAAAGGTTGTATGTCCCTTTTAAAATGAAAACCTTCTGGACGAATTTTAATGAGGTAATTTGTTGTTCCTATTCTATAAATATGCAGTGACTGCCTGCTGTAGGCAAAACACCAAAGAAAACAGTGACCTACAGACTCTCAGTACTCTGGTGGAATTTACAACTATAGGGAGTATTTCCATCCCTCACCGCTGTAAATTCACGTACAGGCCACTCCCATGTCCAGATATCACGGACCCAGACAATTACACCCACAACAACCCCTTCTCTTCTTTTAGGACACTTACTAACGTCTGGCATCCCGCACACCCTCAAGTTAAGTGCAAAAACGACAGGATTTTGCCCTATTTCCCACAAACATAACCCGGGAGAAGGCATTCAGTGTGATGACCAAAGCACCTGAGTAACCCCCTCCTTTGTCAGTCTCCAGCTTTTGGACGAGTTCTTTCATAATGTGTCACAATGAGGCCTTGTCCTCCCCGCCCCACAACGTTTTACCTGTATCACCTTTAAACAAAATTCCTAATAAGCAAGCACCGCCCCCGCCCCCTTCCGGTGCACAGAGTCCACGTGCTCGCGAATTTGGGGGTGGGGCCGGGGTTCCGACTCCGGCAGTGAAGGGGCGCAGACCCTGCTCGCCCAGGGCACCGGAGCCTAATCAGTGGCCGTAGTCCGGCCGACCCGAGCAGGTCGCCGCCGGGCGCGAGCGTGCCCCAGCCAGGCCGACCCCGTGAGCGCCCGCAGGCGGCTCCTCGCGGACGCGCCTCACCTTGTCCGGCGTCTCTTTGGCCACTCCCTGGCGAACCCAGGCCACGCAGGTCACTTGGCGGCTGCGGTTCATGGTCCTCGCCTTGTAAGGCGTCCTAGGCTAGGGACCAGTTCGCCGGGAGATCCTCAGGCTCCAGCCTCCGTGCGGAGGGCAGTGCGCAGGCGCGGGCGCCCGCTTGACGTCATTCGCAGGCGCCGCTGGAAAGGGGCGGGGAATCTGCACGAAGTGGGCTGGGCCGCGTGCAGATGCGGGAAGACGGTCTTCTGGGTGGTCTGCGCTTCTATGAAAGTGACGCTTTGTTGGAAAAAAAGGAAATTATTTAGAACTGTAAGAGCCAGAGGCGAGACCTTATCTGACCACTCGGATTTTGCTTGTAGCTCCATGGAGATGACAAGTGGAGACCTCTGTGGGATGTTTAAGCTTTCAATGAAATGAGTTTAATTTTCAAGGCGGTTTCGTCTTTATGTTTCTTCACTTTTTACCTCCCCCTCCCTACAGTATGGGATCAGACCCGGGGCCCCAAGCATGGTACGTAAGCGCTCTACCGCAAACACCATCCTCTTCTTTTCCCCACCGCCGGCGGATTTTGGAGACAGTTTCTCACCATGTAGCCCAGGCTGACCTGGTACTCTGGATCCTCCAGTCTTAGCCTTCTGAATGCTTGAATTACAGGCCCGAGTCAAGTCGCCCAGCAGCGTTCATTACTGAATGTTACTTTCTCAAAGTAAAACATCTATAATTCCAGCACTGGAGAGGGTGAGGAAGTGTTGCCACTGAATTAAGAAAAAGAAAAGGAGGACACGACTGCTCCTAAGGGGTTGAGGTTTTTATTACAGAAATAAGGGAGAATACAGGCAGAGGCAGAGACATCTGGGAGCGTCCAGAATGAACATGGCCTGAAGGAGAGAAGGAGAGAAGGGGAGGGAGAGCAAGAGAAAGCCAAGAGACTAGTGAAGTGGTAAAAAGCAGAGTCACTGAGGGAAGGGCAGTTCAGGTTAGGGGGTGGGGTATGCCAGTCAGGAGGACCCGGCAACAGGTAAGGGCTAAGTGAGACCGGAGGCCAGAGGCCAGCCATTTGTCGTGGGTTTGAGACCTAACAGCCATCAGTTGGAGGCCAGCCAGGACTCCATAGCAAGACTTGGCTCAAAATTCCCAAGCCCTTTGTCTTAGGGTTTTTATTGCTAAGCACCACGTCCAAAATCAACCTGGGGAGGGAAAGGTATTTTTACTTTACTTATAACTTTATTGTTGAAGCTGTCAACTAAATAGGAGAGGAGGCTGGAGGCAGGAGCTGACTCTAGCTTGTGTCAAGTTGACATAAAACAAGCCAGCTCACTCTCCTCTCCCTAAAACAGCACCTATGAGTTACCACAGTTACTGATTGCAATGAACACATTGTACTGTTAAGTTAAAGGCACATTTTTTCTTTTTGATTTTCAAGATAAGGTTTCTTTGTGTGTAGTCCTGGCTGTCCTAGAACTAACACTGTAGACCAAGCTGGTCTTGAACTCACAGAGATCTGCCTGCCTCTGCCTCCCGAGTGCTGGGATTAAAGATGTGCCCACCACTGCCCAGCTAGTTGAAGGCACAATTTTAAGTGCTCCATTAAAATGGTCATCCAACCATGAAAATTTGCATATGCCAAACAAGTGCTCTACCAGAGCCACACCCCAACTCCATAATTATCATTATGGCAAAATATACATAAGATTTACCATCTTAAACCATTTTTAAGTGTAAAATTTATGTTTGTAATTATAACATACTACATTCTGAGGTCATTTAAAGTGCAGCAATAATGAACAGGTTAGAGAACCTTCCTGTGTTTAGACTAGCACATATGAATTTACTTCTTTTTTTTAACTGTGCTGGGGTTGAACCCAGGGCTTTGTGATGGACAAGCACTCTTTAGTACCTTCTTGGTACTACACCCACTGGATGAACTAACTAGTAGAGGCTATTTCTAAATACCCAGCTAAGCTTGCCTAGATGGATTCATCTGGCATATGGGTCGGTGTGTGTCTGAGTATTCGATTTTGGGACTCCCTATGGCAGTTACCCTACTATGAGCCAGCTGCTGATTCAGTCTGCTTTGTACCCAACACAGTGCCTGATGCAGGGCAAGCACTTAATAAATATTTTAATTCCTTTTTGCTAAATGAGTGAACAAATTAAGAGAAGAAGGTGAGCTAGCTCCATGGTTATTTTGGGCCTACCTAAACTATCCCCCTTTTCTGAACTTCTTTCTGACAGTGTGCCGTTTCACCCCAAGTTGTGGATTTGCTTGAAAAATGAAAACCCAACCTCTGTTGACATCATTGTTTTTTAATAACAAGAACTGATAGATTGAGCTTAAGTAGCTCTGTTCCTAAGTTTTGATCTTGAGAACTGATGAGATGATTTAACCCAGAAAAGTCTCTTTGCTGGAGACATGTTGGTAGCTAGATGGTGCAGCAGGAGCCTGGTATGGATCTGGGTTCAATACACAGGGACCCTTAACTCCAAGAATAGCCAATGTGCTACCAACATGCCTCTGGCAAAGAGACTTTTCTGGGTTAAATCATCTCATCAGTTCATGAGCTTCAGAATGCGTGGTTGGCCCTGACTGGACAAAGGCAGGAAGTACATAGCCTTATGGGTTTTGCCTTTCTAAGCCCTCTGACTAATGTATTTCTCTACCATTTTCTGGGAATCCTGGGAAGGGACCTGGCCAGTGTCCATGGCCTGACCAGTATTTAATAAAGCCTCTTATTTATTAAAATGTATTCACAGTCAGACTGGTGAATCTCTGAACGGCCCCAGACCCACAACCAACTTTATACCGCCCACAGCAGCTTCAGACTTACAGTGTTCGCATCACCAGTAACACCTAGCAGATAAACACTTGCACGGAAACACTTCTTTCTGTGCTGGTTTGGGAATCCGGCTAGAATGGGGTGGAAAGAAATGGAGAGAAATGTCATCTCATGATTGGAAGGTCTGTTTAAAAAAAAAAAAAAACTAGCCACATTCAATCTACCACAAATGAGAAGAGTGAAGCCTAGAAAAACGAAATGACGAACCTGAGACCGCACATCATTTAAGTGCCAAGATGTGGGGACGGAGTCCGGGTTTCTAGCTTCACTCCCGGGTAAACACCCGGAGGGAAGACAGGATTGTGTGCACAGGAAAATGGAGAGCTTTCCCCAAAGTCACGTATATAATGAACTCAGTCACGTCCTTGCCACCTGGAACCCAGTCTCAGTGGCAGTCACAGAAATGCCTGGGAAGACAACGACACAGACTATGTGCTTGCAAGAAACATAGGAAGAATTGCTGAGCAAAGGCTTGATCTCCCTCTTTTTATGAGGCCACAGGAGAAAGGTCCTATGGTTTTCTGGCATTTGCAAGCACCAGTCATCATACAGATCAGGCCATATAGACACCAATCATGTGTCTCTTTTCTCTACAGGTTCTAGCATAAGAATTCTAGCGTTCCCAGGGACCGACAGAGAGTTGAGGCCAAATAAGTATCTGAAGACAAAAGTGAAGAATCACATCTCTGTGCGCTTGTTACAGAAGAGTGATTGGAACAATATAGTCATCCCAGAGCTGTGAAATTCATATGGAGACTGGGAAGGGTTAATCCCACAGATGTGAAGAGAAAGACCACCTACCCAAATCACCATGGCCAAATTAATGAAAACAAACATTTTTTTACTCATGCACAGAGGCTATATTTCCCTAAAGGCGGGTTCAAGAGATCAGCACTGGACATGGTAAGATAAGGGTTTTTATAGTTCAGGAGTAGGGGGAGTTACTAATGGAGGATTTGGCAGACAAATAGGCAGGCTTACAGAAGTAGAACATAAGCATAACAAGTTAGTCATAACAACCTCTTGAAACAAAGACATAACAATAGGTGGTCCTAACAACAGGTAGTCATAATAACCCTTTGAAACAAAGGTTGCCATTACCTGGAACAGGCAGTGCAGAATCATCTGTAGTCAAGGTTACAGGTGGGTCATAGTCCAATCCTTGAGAAACAGATGTAATCATAAGAAGAATGAATCTAGTTTGTCTTTATTATAAGATGGCATTTAAGTCTAAGATGGAGGCAGACTGGTTCTTCAGTGTTGGGTCTCAAACTCACAAACTGCTGGCTGAGATACCTATTTAACATACCCTGAACTCTCCAGCCCAGCGGGGCTGGGCTGCCCTTCCCTATATAATTCCAGCCATTTTGGTTACTCTCTTGTTCTCCTGGCTTCTTGGTCTCCAGGTTCCCCTTTTCTCCTCTTTCTTTTCTCCCCTCCCCTTCTCCTTACATAGTCTGATCATGTCTACCGTGGACTCCCCCAGATGTCTCTGCCCCTGGCTATGCTATAACATCTACTGTGTCCTCCCTCATGTATACAGTAAACTTTCTCTCTCATACCTAGGAACAGTCATATTCTTTTCCTTTTTATTTCTTTTTTTCATTCAATCATGAAGTTGACAGATTAAGATTAAAGTGGTTTTAGATATTGTCTATACTGTTGAATACCCCGTGACGGTCATGTGTATTTTCACAGTTAGTCAAGTTTTAGTGAATGACTGGATAGATGAATGAATAAAAGAAACTTCTCAAACTCCATTTTAAGAAGCAGATTAATGTTCCTCACACTGAATGTAGGGATATGGCTCCACCTAGTGGACACTTCTTAGTTATGCCGGAACCTTGAACATTCCCCTGCCCCCAACACTAATTTTATTCTGTGGCTTCTTCAGCTTCATGTTTCTGCTTCATACGCACTGAAGATGGCAGCACAGCCTTGCGGGTGATCCGGAGAGCCAAAACGGGCAAGCTGAGAAAAAGATGCTCTTAAAGAACAGAGTAGAATAGCTAGGATGATTCACCTTAGAGCTGCTGGTGATGTATGTGCAAAAGACACTGCAGCTGGTATCCTGAAATGCATACCTAGCTGTGTGGCTTTGAGCAACCCATCTCCTAGCTCATTTGGGGAAGCTGAGCCTGAGATCAGATGCATAGATGATGATGGTTTCTATCACACATCTAGGGCTACTTCCGTGGGGACCACCATGTTTATGTTATAGTAGAGGACACTGGCTTTAGACCAAGTAAGAAACCCAAGACTTCAGTGCTAATGAGAGTCAGCTCCAAGGTCTGAGCTTCTGAATTTGCTGCCCACCCTGTTGGTGTCACACTGTGCCACATTTTAAAGACTACATCAAAATGGTGACAAGTATGGCCCTTGGAGCTTCGATCTCCCTAAGTGGATCACGGCTCTACTTATGGACCCATCTAGCGATGTGTGATTTTGGCAAGTCAGTCTCTGAGTTTTGGTTTTCCTGTCTGCAAACTGGGATAGCAAAGTACTTGTACAAAGTTTTCTGCATCCCCACAATCCACCATTTAAATTGCTATCTAGCTATTCTAGCCTGTAACTAAACACACATACGTGGGTTTCTCCTGACCTCCCGGGGTCCCTGATCTACTGCCAAGGACCAAATCCCAGAACTCCCTTGGGAGGTGTGTTGATTAGGTTGTTTTTTGTTTTCAACTTGACACAAGCTAGTCATCTGAGAGAAAAATCATTGAGAAAAATTCCATCAGACTGACCTCTACGAAAGCCTGTGGGACATTGTTTGATTGGTGATTGATGTGGAAGGGCAGGCCATTGTGGGTGATGCTGCCCTAGGTGGTCCTGCCTAGGTGTCGTATAAAAACATAAACTGAGCAAGCCATGGGGAACCATGCTTCTCCGTGGTCTCTGTTCCAGTTCCTGTCTTCAGGTTCCTGTCTCGAGTTCCTACCTTGACTTCCTTTCATGAAGGATGACAAGCTGTATGGTGAGATTAAACCTTTCCTCTGCAGGGTTTTCTGTTTGTTTGTTTTGTTTTTTGAGACAGAGTCTCACTATATAGCTCTGGCTGTCCTGGAACTCACTATGTAGATCATGCTGACCTTGAACTCACAGAGATCTACCTACCTCTGCCTCCCCAGTGATAGGATTAAAGAAGTGTGCCATCACACCTGTCTTCCCAAGTTGCTTTTGGTTCTGGTGTTTTATCACATCAATAGAAGTCTAATTAAGAGCCAGGCATGGTGGCTTAAACCTTTAGTCCCAGAAGTGGGGAGGCAGAGGCAGGTAGAGCTACATGAGTTCAAGGCCAGCCTGGTCTACAGAGTGAGTTCCAGGACAGCCAATGCTCCATAGTGACACCCTGTCTCAAAAAAAAAAAAAAAGTGTGTGGGGGGGCGGGGGGCACTAGAGAGATGGCTCAGTGGACAAGAGCACTGGCTATTCTTCCAGAAGACCTGGATTTGAGTCCCACCACTTACTCCAATCCCAAGGGATATGATGCCTTCTTCTGGCCTCCACAGGCACTGCATGCCTATTGCCACTGCGTGTCGTACTGGGAAAAGGGGGAGATAATGAGGTCTCTCCCCTGACGCCAAGGCAAATAAAAGGCAAAAAGTATGCATACACATATCTGTAACTTTTTCCCTGTTGCTGTGATAAAATACCACAACCAAAAGAAGAAAGAGTTTATTTGGCTTATGGTATCAGAGGGACTAGACTCTCGCGCCCAACACGGAGAGAAAGCGTGGTGGAAGGAGCAGGAAGCTGAGCGCTCACATCATTAGACACTAGCATGAGGCAGACAGTGAAGAGGAAGAGGGAAGAGACCGTAAGCCATCAAGCTCACCCCCAGCGATGTACCTCTTCCAGCAAGGATCCGCCTCCCAAAGGTTCCACATCCTCCTGCCGACAGTACCAACCTGTGTTCAAATACCTGAATTCTGTTTCTTTCTTTTCTTTTCTTCTTCTTTTTTTTTTTTTTTTTTTTTTGTAGCACCATACTAGCTAAGGAGACTGTGTCAGGGCGTGGTCCCATCCATCACTGATCCATCATCGTCTCTGCTCCAGTCTCTCCTGCTAGGTGTTCTGAAAAGTTGTCGGTTCTGCGTGAAATTTTCTGAGAGACCAGCTTTCCCCTCTGGCTGGCATCAAGGCTTCAGTCTTTTTCTTCCCCAGCATGAGACTCCTTGGGGTCCATTTTCTTTTCGTCTCTGTCAGTCAGGGAAAGGCACAGATGTGGCTCTGGCACATCTTCACTTTTCACGTCAGCTTTAGGCGCCATCTTTCCCACGTTGTGCACAAGATGGTTTGGGCAAGATTCCTGCACGTGCTTGTAGTTTCATAAAAGGCACCCTTCAAGCTCTGTGTCCTCTTCCCCACAAATGGGATGCTGCAATCTAATGCCTGCTAATGCACAAAGCTGTCATCAAAGCATGTGGCTAGAAAGGGTGATTGCCTATGCAGGACGCCAAAGCTTTCCCACAACATTCTCCACTGGGAGAACCAGCAGGGAGAATGCCATCCGGTGGGAAGGGTCATTTAACAAACATTCACCAAGGACTTGAAAAGCACCTCATGCCCTCCACCAGGGGAGAATCACGGGCAAGAGAAGGACGTATACAGAACTGTGGAAAAATGCCTCAGAGAACAGAGGTCTCTTCAAAATGACTCATTCCAAACAAATACAGAAAGCACTTTAAGTATCTCCTCCCGCTTTCCATCCCTTCCTGCAGTCCTGGCCGTACATAGGTTGCCTTTGCAGACAGGATTTCAAGTATCCTCAGAGTGAAAGGAGCAGGTCACAGTAACCTGGGAAAGCAATAATATTCCTCAGCCATCAACCTGCTCAGCAGTTTCTGGACCTCTGGCTGTAGGTGGCAGAGAACAACTTCAGGTGCTGTTCCCCTTGTGTTTTTAGATAGGCTCTCTCACTGGCTTGGAACTCAACAAGTAGGCTACGATGTCTCTGCCTCTCCAGTGTTGGGATTACAAGTGCACACTGCTACACCTGGTTTTAGTATGTGGATTCTATGGTTCAATCCTAGCTCCTCATGCTTGTGCAGCAGGTGCTTGACTGACAGAGTCAGCTTCCAATTCCTCAAACTTGTTTTTAGTGTAGTCTCAGGAGGGGTAACCAAACAGATTGGTTGTATTCCTGTGGAAGTAAGAAGCCTGCTTGTGAGAACTTTGCATGTTCCCTGTATTAGTCAGGGTTTTCCAGAGGAACAGAACTGATAGAAGGAGTCTCTCTATCTATTTGTCTGTCTGTCTATCATCTATCTATCTATCTATCTATCTATCTATCTATCTATCTATTATCTATCATCTATCTATCTATCATCTATCTATCTACCTCTATCATCTATCTATCTATCTATCTATCTATTATCTATCATCTATCTATCTACTTACCTATCTATCTATCAATCATCTATCTATCTATCTATCTATCTATCTATTATCTATCTATCTATCTATCTATCTACCTATCTATCATCTACCTAGGGATTTATTAGAATAGCTTACAGATTGTGGTCCAGTTAGTACAACAATGGCTGTTTATCAACAGAAGACCCAAGAATCCAGTAGTTGTTTAGCCCATGAGGTTGGCTATCTCAGCCTGTCTTCATACATGCTGGAATCCTGTGAAGTAGGCGCTAATGCCAGTGACAGCAAGAACAAACAGGAAAAGAACAAGCACTTTCTTCTTTCATGTCCTTTATACAGGCTGCCAGCCGAACATGGAGCCCAGATTAAAGGTGTATCTTTCTGCCTCAAATATCCAGATTAGAAGTGATTTTCCCCAATATGATTTAATTAAGGAAAAAATCCCCCATAGATATACCATACTGCTTGGGCTGAGGTTACTTCCAGATGTCATCAAGTCGACAACCAAGAATAGCCATTTATACTCCCCATCCTCAGAGCAATAGAAGAAAGGCCATCTCCCTTCATGGGCTCATCTCATTCTAAAAGCTCTGGAAGTAGGTCAGTGTTTGGTGGCTTCCTTTGTTCTAATAAAAGACTGAAATCCACATTTCCAAAATCTAGATTGTTCTCTGGGCCTGGGCTCTGAATGCTGCAATGTGGCCTGCTAGGCAAGATGTGCCCACTGGTACAACTGTGGCATGAATGTCTTGGGAGTAACCAACCACTCTCTCATTGGATTTGGGGTCTGATCCATGAAAATTGGGTCAAAATCTATGACTGGGGAGGTCACAGACCCTAGAGTCTGTGAGGTCAACAAGAAGGAAAGAAGGACAAGGGAAGGAGAAACTCCACGACATGTGAGTTTTTATTTGGGGGTAAAATAACTTACAGAGGGGGCCTCTGTAAGAATCAGAACCTACTACCCATGTCTTAGTTAGGGTTGCAGTTACTGTAATGAAGCACCATGACCAAAGCAACTTGGGGAGAAGAGGGTTTATTCAGCTTATGCTTCCACATCACAGTTCATTATCAAAGGAAGTCAGAACAGAAACTCAAGCAGGGCAGAGTCCTGGAGTCAGGAGCTAATGCAGAAGCCATGAAGAAGTGCTGATTACTGGCCTGCTCCTTATGACTTGCTCAGTCTGCTTTCTTATAGAACCCAGGACCACAAGCCCAGGGGTGGTACTACCCGTGATGGGCTAGGCCCTCCCCTATCAACACTAATTAAGAAAATGTCCTACAAGCTTGTCTACAGCCTGATTTTATGGAGACATTTTCTCAATTGAGGCTCCCTCCTCTTTGATGACTCTAGTTTCCTCTCTAGTGTCAAGCTGACATAAAACTAGCCAGCACAGCCCATTTACAAGCCAGGGTAGTTATAGGGGAGAAAGGGGAGGGGAGGGAAGGAGGTTGAAAAGTTTCCTTTTTTGGTATATTGTTGGTCATTGATCAGAGTAACTACTGAGAAGTGGTTAGTTCAATAATGCTAGGTGGTTGATAAACATCTTTTCTACTAGGACATTACCTGGGATTCACAGGGCAGGGTGAGGGAGCCAATAATCTAGGGAAGCTGGGTAGAGTATATCTTTAAGTCCTAGCACTTGGCAGGCAGAAGGAGGTAGATGATTTCTGTGAGTTCAAGGACAGGATGGTCTACATAGTGAGATGCTGTTTCAGGGAGAGAGAGGAGGGAAAGGAGGGAGGAGGGAGGAGGGAGGAAAGAGGGGGGGGGAGGGAGAGAGGGGGGGGGGAGGATATGAGAATATCTAGAAAAACAAGTTGGCTTTCTTCTAGAAACCAAATTACTATAGTTATTAGAATTGTCATAATTCAGTACAAATGAAGGAGTTTACAAATGCCCCTAGCTAATAGAACCTATTATTATTATTTTGCTAAATGGTCATGTTATCAAACTGCCTTCTCACTATTTATGTTTCAACACATAGGCTCAGCCTTTCTCAGCCTCGGTCATAGAAGTGTCTGTCTGCACTGGGCAGCAGTCAGTGCAGATTATTATTTTTTTTTTTTTTTATTTATACGAGTGCTCTATCTGCATGCCAGCAGAGGGCATCAGACCCCATTACAGATGGCTGTGAGCCACCGTGTGGGTGCTGGGAATTGAACTCAGGACCTCTGGAAGAGCAACCAGTGCTCTTAACCACTGAGCCATCTCTCCAGCCCCAGTGCAGATTCTTAACTGGTTAAAGTGTTGAGACTCGTAGAGAGTTGGAGGAGATAAATAGAGGGTAGATATTATCATACTTTGCTGTATAAAGTTCTCAAACAATAAATTTGAAAAAAAAAAAAAACAATGAAAAAGAAAAAAAATAACAAAAGAGGCATTCTAAATGAAGAAGCAGGTTTGAAAAGAAGCTGTGAGTGGTCAGACCGGCTCCCATCTGCATGGCGGCTCTGCCACTTACTAGCAGCTTTGCCTCAGTTTCCCTATCTGTGAAATGGAAATGAAAGTGCGTTTGCAGGATCTACTACAAGAACTGAGATGATGTGTATGTAGAAGAACATGAAGAATGAGTGCATGGAAAACATATCAGCCCCCACACAAGCGAAAATTACAGCCCATGGGATTTCAGTGACAGAAGCATCTGAGACGCAGCTGACAGAGGTGTGGGACGCAGGCTGCGCTCCTGTGGCCTCTGAGATGAAGTGTAACAATTGGCTGTCATTCATACAGTGAAATTCCCTCATTCTGGTGATAGCTCTGAGCAGAAGATGCTTCTCAGAACCCCAGGGACTGAGGCTGTCAAGAGTGCCACAGATCAACCTGAAACGGAACAGATGCTTTCTCACACTTCACAGTGTAGCATGAGTGGGGCGGGGCTGGGCTGCCCCGCCCTAGAAGCCTCTGAGAGCCAATGCTGGTCTTCGGGGAGCCGATCTCCTGGGGAAGTGGGTTTAAGTAATTGGTGATCAGACTAGACGCTGCCAGACATTCTTGCATAGCTTCTGTGAACATGGCATTCTGAATTTAGGCAAAAATATCCCTTCCATTCTATGGGCAGGAAGACTGATGCTGATGAGGGAACTCATTCACTAGACGCCTGTGCCAAACTCGTGTTTTTTGTTTTGTTTTTTTCTTTCTGTTGAAGTTAGTTCAAGAACCACGTTAAAGGGACTGGAGATCTAGCGCAGATTATACAGTGCTTTAGCACACACAAAGCCTTGGGTTTGTTGCCCTGCACCATATAAACCAGATGTAATGGTGCACGATTGCCATTCCTGCACTTGGGAAGTGGAGGCGGGAGGATCTGAAGTTCAAGGTTATCCTCGGCTACATGGTCAGTTCCAGGCTAGCCTGGGTTTCGCGAGACCCTGCATTTAAAAAAAGTCATAAGAAATGCACAGCAGAGTTTCTGTGTGCCATCCACACGCTTTCATTGCAATCTAAAGATAGCCCTCTCCAGGCATGGCACACGTCTATAATCCTAACACTTGCGAGGCAGAGGCAGGAGGACCAGGAGTTCAAGTTCATCCTCAGCTCTATATTGAGTTTGAGGCCATCTTGGGCTACATGACACCCTAGACCCTGTCTTAAAAGTTAATTAAGGAAACAAACACCGCCCTTTGAGTTTATAGTAAGAGAGACATAAAGATAGGACATGTGTATTTATGCGGGGATGAGTTAGGGTATAAACCATGGAACTAGAAAGGAGGCTATGAGAGGACAAAAGAGAGTGCGAAGAGGGTGATGGAAGACCAGAGACCTGACAATAGAACGGAGATTACTGGGATAGAGGCTTGTAAGAAGGGGAGAGCGGATTGGCTGAAACAAAACGTGTATGGCATTGCCATAATGAGACCAGTTACTCTGTATGCTAATTAAAATAACGAATGAACAATTGAATAATAGAACACTCCAGTTATAAAAAGGCTCTTCCTTAGCTTGATTGATGATCGGAACCCGTTTTTTTTTTCTTTATAAAAAAAGAAGCGCCATATTTCAGTGGCGGCGCAGCTTCTAGCTCCCTCTCCTCTTCTAGCTGAGGGGGGGGGTTCTGTGGCCCATTTCTCTTCCTCCTGTACTAGATAAGTAAGAACAATGAATCAGCCTGCCACCTCACTAACTTGATGAAGATAGATAGGGTGGCAGGTTTTAATAAAACGCAGTCCTGGCAAAAAAAGAATAAATGGATGCTGATAGGTCATTATACTTGCTACACGAGATCCATCACGGTCGGCATTTGTCTTCTGAGGTCCTATAAATGATTCCTATCAGAAGGAAAGAGTGAATAATTGTGTCTGGAGACTGTAAGGCTCTTAAAAACCCTACCACCTTGTATGTCTTGAACCCCTATCAAGGGTTGACAAGTCTCTCCTGTGATGAGAGACATACTTTCCCCCACTGCATTTCATTTTTTTTTTTTTTAATCTTTTGAGACAAGGTCTCACGTGGCCTAGGCTGGCCTGGGACCCCTGGTTCTCCTGTCTCTACTGCTCAGTGCTGGGATTGCCATGTGCTACCATGCCTGGCACATAGCATCCTGGGAAGGCTTGGCTCTGACTATTCAAAGTCCTTATTCATGAAGTGGACGCCGACCCTGGCTGAGCGCGCAGTCAGAGCAGCCCTAAGCCCCGGTGCTGCCTAGCTGACTCCTCTCAGCCTTCCACCTCTGCTTACTTCCTCCTCAGGAGCCTGGGGCTTTGTCACATTTTTTTGTGTTCATGCCCCACCTTCATTTCTATCTTAAAAGCCTCACAGCCTTTTCTTGTTGCTGTGACAAAAGACCTCGCAAGAGCAGTTTAAGGAACGCGGGGTTTGCATTGGTTCACATTTTGAGGCCCTTGTTCACTACGGGAGGGGATTGATGGCAGCGGGAAGATGATGTAGCTGGGCACACTGTGTCCAAGGACAGGAAGCAAAGTGCAATGAATACTGGTGCTCAGTGTTCTCCCCCCACCCTCTATCTCCTTTCTCTCCCTCCTTCCCTCCTTCCCTCCCTCAGTATGCATGTGAGTGGCGTGTGTGTGTGTGTGTGTGTGTGTGTGTGTGTGTATGGGTATGGGTATGTGCATGTGTGTGCATGTGGTTGTGTGCATGTGAAGGCCAGGGTTTGGTGTCATGCGTCTACCTCAACCCCTCTTCGTGTCCTTTCTTTGTTTGTTTTTGATATAGGGTTTCTCTATGTAGCTCTGGCTATCCTAGTGGTCACTATGTAGACCAAGCTGACCTCCAACTCACAGAGATTGTCCTGCCTCTGCCTCCTGCATGCTGGGATTAAATGCACATCCCACCAAGCCTAGCTCCATGCTGTTTTTGTGTGTTACAAGCTGACTGAACCTGGTGCTCATCAGTTTGGCTAGGCTGGCTGGCCCGGTGAACTTCAGGGATCCCTTTGTCTTGGCTTCATACATGGTTAGCCTCCACGTGAGTGCTGGGAATTAATTGAACTTGGGTCCTTTGCAACAACAAGCACTTTTAGCCACTGAGCCAACTATCCAGCCGAGAATATTTGGTTTTAATGCTAGAAAGGATGACAGGAAGCAGATCTTTGCGGTGGTGGCACGGTGACTGTGGTGGTGTTTACATGAATCTCCATCTGATGTCACAGAACTAAACGCATACTATACCAACGCCAATTTCCTGGTTTTGATATCTATGAGACTTACCCAGCTTCCACCCCTGGATGAAGCCGTGGGGAAGGGAGATGGATGCAGGACCTTTTTGCCACCTCTTGCAAACCTATTAATAAGATGAGAAGTAAACCAGCAAGACAGAAACAAGATGGTCGTCACAGTGTGACTGAGATCCAGTGAGAACAATCTTTGGAGTTAGATATCCGGGACCTTGTTCTGAGGTCTGCGTTTGGTTTTCTACTGGGAGCCCGTTTGATGATGATATCACGTTACCAATGCATTCTAGAATGTTCCATCACTCTAAATGGTGTTACCAGCTTCTGCGATACATGAATGTATTAAGGGGAGAGTGAGATGACCCACGGAGCACCAGGTCGGTAGACCCTTGCTTCAGAGCTGAGAAAACACGTCCAGGAAGAGGCCTGGACAAGGTCACCCAAGCAGCTGATGGCAGAAGCAGGACGGAGGATGAGTCTCCTCTCTTTTTAGCTCTCCTTTCACCCTGGAGGTTGAAGACATTAAAATTCAGAACTCATCTGAAGGTTAACTCTGAAAAGCAATAGCCGGAGTAGATCAACACCGGGGCGTCTCTTTTAATTGCCTATTCAAACAGACAGGCTGTCTTTTCTCCTTCAGATCTAAACTCGGAGATGGCGTGCTTCGGTTCGTTATCTGACCGCCTCATCAGGAATGGGAACTAAAGTACGATTTGATTGCTGAGTATAGGTTCTATTTTTTTCCTCCTAAACAGGAAGTTCAAAATCTACTGGGTTATTTTTAAAAAGGATAGAAAAAAAACCCTAGGATCATGACAGCTTCCTCAGAGGCCCTGTCCGAAGACACGTGCTGCCAGGCCTCGGCTGGTCCAGGAGCTCCAGAGGTGATGCAAGAATTGTGACTGAGCCATTTGCCAGTGGAGGTTGTAGAGGCTGAGTAGCAGCCATACGCGAGGCAGCAAAGGGCATACGGAGTTGGTGCTGAGTCCCTGGTGACTATGGTCCCAAGGTTTCTGGAGCTGTTCTCTGTCGGGATTCATTGAGGGACTGACTACCTTCTCCTTGTCCACAGAGTGGTTCCTTCTCCTGTCCTGACAGGTGACTCTGGTGGGTCAGGGCTCTTTCTAGTCTTTTGTGGAGCCTGGAACTTTAGGCAAACACTATGGGAGTTACACATGTCACCCTTACCTTCCTGAGTGAATTCGGAAGAATGACTCCCTGAAGCACTCACGTATCCAGAAAACATTCTCTCTACAGGGAAGGAGATGAGCTTGCTGATGCTGACCTAACCACTTATCCATGACCGACCATATGAGGCAATATGCTGGGAATGAGAGTTAAAAACGAGATACTCGGTTTCGGGGGAGGCTCCCCACATTCATCAGAACAGGAAAATCCTGGGAAACAGCAAGGCATCATGGCACTTGCTTGAAAGTTCTAGAAACAAAGGGCAAGGGCATTAACTGTTCCTTTTCTTGTGCAAATTGTCCATTCCCTTTTCCCTCTGTGTAGCCTTAGAAGCTTAGGAGTGCTTTCTTCCAGCAGTTAGCAGTCAGGGGAAACTCACAGAACACACCCCTTTATCCTTCTAACCCCTTCAACTAATTATAGTGAAACCTAAATTTTCTCTCTCTTTCCTACTTTCTCTCTTTCCTCTACCTGTCTTCCTTCTTTTTCCAAGACCACGTCTCATGCAGCCCAGCTTGGCCTCACTAGTAGCCGAGGCTGACGTTAAATTCCTGATCCTCCTGCCTCCACCTCCCCAAGTGCTAGGATTATAGGTGCGTACCATTACACCTGGTTTAAGTGGTGGCTGGGGATTGAACTCTGGTCTTTGTGTATGTTAGGCAAGCACTGTACCCACTGAGTCACGTCCCTTAAACCCAGATTTTCCAAAGAGGAAAATACAAACTAGACACGTTGGTAACTTGTCTCAGAGTTACCTGAGGATGGAAACAGGTTGGAAAGGGGAGGCTCTCAGGCATGTGTCCCTGGGAGAGACCTGGAAACGGGTCTATCAGCCTTGGAGGGTCTCTGGTGGGTGCGGCACGGGTAAGAAAGGACATGAGAAGCGGCAGGAGGCAGCATTCCTGGAATCCTTGTCCTTGACTCAAGGTGAGCAGAGGCGAGTGCTGGGTTCTGAAAGCAGACCTTGGGCCGTTAGGAAGGCTTCCTTAGATCCCTTTGTCCATACACCCCAGAGTAGGTCCTGTGTGCAATAAAAGGTCTTCCTTGGTGGGCTCCCCACCCTAACTGGGGTGACACTTTTGCCTGGGACTTTACACAAGGCGTAAACTGCATCACAGACTCCCAGGGACTTCCATCCAATTCTGCTCTTGTGTCTTTCCAGTTTTAGCCAGCGGTGGGTGCCCACACCTGGTTTCTCTTCCAGGAGAATGACTGGTATTCGGGGAGAGCATATCTAAGACCAATCACCTCGGGGTGGGCCTAGAAGCCCAAATTAGGCTTTGTGTTAATCTTGCAGAAAGAGGGGTGGGCAGATGCTGAGGGCCCCTGTAAGGCTCTGACTAGTAGTAAAGCCATCTGTTATACAAAAATGGTGACTGCTACAAAACTCACTTCATTTTGCTCAAGGGGATGACTCCAAGAGCTCATTCACCGGAGGCTGTGGAGGGGGAGAAAGCAGCACGTGAAAAATGACGGACCTTTTGTCCTGACCCGACTCAGCTCTGTTCCCCCCCCCCTACCCGACTGCTTTTTAAGGAAGAAGCAGACCCAACTGCTGAGCAGAGAAAGCTACCGTCATGGGGAGGTGTGGCCAGCTCTTTCCCAAACTGCTCCAAAGGACCTTCTGAAGCAGGATGGCCTCCTCCTGCTATGAAGAACGTTGTGGTTCGAAGTTGAAGTGTCCTCCATATGCTCCTGTTTGAACGCCTGGTCTCCAGCGGGTTGTATTGCTTGGGAAGGTTGAGCTCCTAGGGAGCCACACCACCAAGTGGGTGACTTGGGCTGGGCCTTGAGGTTTTATAGCCTGATCCCACTTTCTGTTGCCTGTTTGCTTCCGGATGCAACGTGACCAGCTGATCTCGTTGCCATGCCTTCCCCTTCATGATGGAATGATCCCTTCAAACTGTGATCCAGGATAAACCTTTCTGCCATGAAATTCCTTCTTGTCTCAGCAACAAGAAAAGAAATTATACAGTGTAGCTATGTAACCAAGGGACACCAACGCCATGGGGGTCTGGGTTGGGCCAGGCTGGGCAGCACAACCCAACTGGGAACTTGGTTTGACTTCAGTGATGATGGCATGCCAGAAGAGAATTCTTGTCTTCAGGCTCCCTCTCTACACAATAGTATCAACTCATGCTGGTCCTGGGAGGAGGGGAACCATGCTGAACCCCCCTCCTATTGCTTCTCCTCTTCTTTTTCAAGACAGCATCTATACTGTCTAGTTTTATGTCAACTTGACACAAGAGTTATCTGAAAGGAGGGAACCTCAATTGAGAAAATGCCTCCATAAGATCTGGCTGTAGGGCATTGTCTTAATTAGTGATTGGTCGGGGAGAACCCAGCCCATAGTGAGTGGTACTATCCCTTGGCTAGCGATCTTGGGATCTATAAGAAAACAGGCTAAGCAAGTCATGAGGAGCATCCAGTAAGTAGCATCCCTCTGTGGTTTCTGAATGGTATCCTGCCTCTAGGCTCCTGCCCTGTTTGAGTTCCTGCCCTGACTTTTGATGATGAACAGTGATTTGGACGTGTAAGCCGAATCAACCCTTTCCCCCCAAGTTCCTTTGGTCATGGTGTTTCATCACAGCAATAGAAACCCTAAGACAGCATCTCGTTATGTATCCCTGACTGCCCTAGAACTCACTACCAGGCTGGCTTTGAACTTGCCTCAATTCTCCTGCCTCGGCCTCCTGAGTCTGGGATTATAGGCGTGCATCGCATCAGAGACTTGCCTTTTTTCTTTTAAAATTTTATTATTTGCGTGCACGTGTGTGTGCATGTGTATGTGTGCACATGCACAGGCATGCACAGTGTGAGGTGCAGTGACATCACACTTGGGTGGAGGTCAGAGAACAACTTTGTGGAGTCTGTTTTCTTCCACTTTTATACAAGTTCCAGATATCAAACTTAGGTCTCCTGGCTTGCACAGTTAAGTATGTATATTCAACCACTGAGCCATCTTTTTTTTTTTTCTTGAGGCAGGTCTATTTATGATGTAGGTCTGGCTGTACTAGAACTCACTATGTAGACCAGGCTCACCTCAAATTCACAGAGATCCACCTGCCTCTGTTGTCCAAGCGCTGGAATTAAAGGCACGTGCCACCATCCTAGGCTGGCCACACTGGGCTATCTTGATGGCTTGATGCTTGTCAATTTTTTTTTTTTTAAATCCTCTAGCCCCAAAAAGTGTCATCACAGTACACCAAAGACAGCCATAACTTGGTTCCCACCAGCAAGATCTCCACAGTAGACAAGAAGCAGCACTGCAGTGGTCTAGGTGGATACACCTATGGCTCGTTTGCCTGATGGAAAAGAAATCTGGAGCATTACTCAGAGGTATGTACAGGCCCTTCAGCCCCTCCCACTGCCCTCAACAGTACCTCTACGCAGTACCTCCCCATCCTCTACTTGTTCTACAGAGGCCTATTCTAATCCTTAAGGCGAGGAAAGACCTCAGGCTTGAGCGCAGGGAGGAAGTGCTCCTGTGTACCACACAGAGGATGCAAACCGTGGGAAATCATTTCTTTTAATGACAGAGAAAGCACACCAAACTGTAACAGAAACCTGGGTGGGAGTTACCGATGTATAGACCGACACCTGGAGGTTCCAGAGTACGTTAGACATTCACAGAGAAGCCGGCTGATTTAGAGAGCAGCGTCCCCGAAGACAAGCGACAGCGTGCCACCCCCCCACCCCCCCGTGTCTGTGACTTGGCTGTCACCTCAAGCAGTTTTTCCCTTCCTCGTTTGATGGTGGGGCTGGGTAGGCTCGCAGATGACTACATGGAAGAGAGGCCTCAGGGCCCTGGATCACAAAGGGGTTGATGCTGCAGACAGACTCAAACTGGGTACCTTGTACACCACACCCATGAAACAAGACTTGACGTGGGTCCTTGACAAGCTTTGAGGGAGCAGGACAACAGGCGAAGGGTACAAGTTCCTTTAGACTCTAGGGTTTGGCGCAACTTCCCGAAAGCATGCTAGGAAATAGGTTTATCAACAAAACTTTGCCATCCCAAGATAAAAGCCACTCTCCTCGCTTTTACCGTAACGTATCCAGGATTCAAAGTAAAGAACAAACAAACGGAAAAGGGCTGCAGTTCCAAAATTATTTGGAGTATGTGGCACTTTACCAATCTCTTTTGCATATACATACATATGTATACATACATATATGTGTATATATATATTATATGGCAGAATAAACATAGCCTTGTCAATATAAACTTTCATCATAGATAACTGTAGACTGTACACTCTCGGAATCTAGAATGTGTCAAATCTATCTATCGTACACTTTTCATCTTCAAAAATAATCTAACATAGTCATACTCTCTGGCTAGTAACAAACTATGAACATCTTCTGAGAATACAGATAAAGCTCTTTGAGATTAATAGTAAATTCTCGGACGTGCTTCCCCCACCCCTATTCAGTATCAGAAACGAACGTGTATCTGTAAGAGCATCCCCAGAGCCATTCATAATCAGGAAAAGAAACAGATATGCTTGTTTCGCCAAATGAGCCTTCAGCAGGAAGCGAGGGAACGTGGTTTACTTTGGCAAAAGAAAACGAAGCAGGAACATGATGTTGCACAGGTTTGTGTCCATGCAAATGCATGTTTCGTTATGTGGGGGTTTCCTAGTCTCACCCCAAAACCACAATCAGCATGCAGCTTATTGTCAACTATTGGATTAGAGATAATTAGAGATAATTGGCAGTGCACCTCTTTTGTATAACCATGATCACTAAGGCAGGAATATGTGACCTTGTATCAGCAGGAATTTGTCAGATGCAAGTTTACACGGTACGGACCTGCAACTTACTGTCTAAAAAAAAGAAAGCAACCCCCAACACAGATCCCCTAAACACAAGTCATTTGAAAATGAACCATTAAGCTTTTAGAAATATATTTGAAACTACGAGACTGCTGTGTGTTTGCTATACATGAACATTTTTAAAAAGTTCCCACCCCTAAAAATTGGCCGTGTGGTTTCCTCATGCTGAGCGTCAGTATCAACAAACCAGCCAGCATGGCTGGTGTCTGAGCAAGTACAGCCTCCAAGGTCATTCGCGTGTGATGGGATGCTTTTCAAGGTCGTACTGTTGAGTTTTTCAGCAGTCAGCCACTGGGAGCAAAGGGTCCTTTAAGCCTTGGTCCATCTGTTAGACTGTGGTCCTTGGCAGCAGGTGTCCATGGCTCCTGGACACTTTCCGTTGGAGGCGGCTTGGCTGCTGCAAGTTGGCCTGCAGGTGCTGGACCCGGCTACGATCGAACCTGCAGATCCACAGAAGGATCCTCACTCGGGAGCACACGGAAGCTGAGTTCACTGACTGGAGAGCCGCCGGGGCAGCGGAGGCAGCTCCTTAGCTCAGCGGAAACAGACACCGGGTACAATTTGTATTTTGGCGGAAGCCAATGCGGGAGGGGACCAGAAATCTTGATCCTAGGAAGTGCTTGCCGCACGGAGGGGGGGGCAGTTCACACCACGGAACCCTTGGAGGACGACAGGTGGATGGACTGAATCCTAATGGCCAACGTCCTCTGTAAGTCCTGAAGCACATCCTGGCCCGTGCCCTCGCCGTTTTTGTCGTACAGGAGCTGCTTGAAGGCTTCGTTTTCGATGAGGATCATCATATTTTTAAGAAAGTACCCTTCACAGTATGCTGAGAGCTCTGTGACTCCAAGGAACTGTGCGGAGGGGAAAGGAAGCAGGTGGTTACTGCGACAGTGGGGGGGGGGGGGGGGGGGGCAATCCACCCAGCTGCATCAGCCTGATGCTTCCTCAACCCCATTCTCCTGACTCCAGGCTGCGGCTTTCTGGCTCCTACTGAAAGGGCTGAAGTCCCTTCTTTTACCTCCTGTCTCGTGCAAGTCTCTTTTGAGCCTCAGTTTCCCAAGCTTCAGAATGGGTGAGGTAGCCTAGGGGTACTGTTTAGGACATGGGTATAAATGGGGACTCGGTAGTCTTCAAGGGACCTGAGCAGTTGAAGAACCAATCAATCAGAGAGTTGGTGTCCTACCGTATTTACATACAGGTACAGGGTTCTTCAGTTGGGCTGGATCCTAGCATCGAGGTCACGCCTTCAATGTGTCAGAGTACAAGGCCTCATTTCTAAAGGTAGGGAAACTGAGACTCAAGAGTGTCCTAGCTCAGATTCTTTGGAGCTTGCTTTGTGGATGAGTGTCATTCTACACAAGTTAGTGTGAACGGAAAGTAACACACCATACTTATATTCTGCTGATATTAATGGAATGGTGACTGTATTACCAGCGCCTGCCTATCAACGCCACGCAACTAATTGCAGATCCACACGAGACCGAAGCTCTCACCTCTCAACTCCTAGACAGGAGTTTGTACGCTACAGCCCTCTAGGCTAAATTTGGCCCGTGATTTGTTTCATAAGGAAAGTTCTATTAGAACGTAGTTATCCTATTTGCTTTCCACCTATATATGATTGTTTCTGCGCTACAGGTAGAATCAAGTAAGGACAAATGAAAAAAACCAAACCAAACCAAACCATTAAAACAACAACCCCCAAGCCTGCAATAGTCTGCAAAGTTGAAAATAATTATCTGCCCCTTTACAGAGCATGTTTGCTGACGCTTGTCCTCTGTTACATTTTTTAAATGCAGAGATCATGTCTTACTAATTTCTTTATTGGATTCTGATGAAGATAGCCTTGGTAATAAGCAGGTGTCAATAAACAGCAGAGAAGGACTCCTGTGATTCCCAGGCTCTTGTTCTCTCCATCGTGATACTGGTACTGGATTGAGCTTTACTAAAGCTTGTCCTCTTTTTCAAACACAGAGATAACCTGAAAGGACCATCAGAGCTCAAGACTGAGCAGCTGGGACAGCTTCTAGAAGAAATAAATGCTAACCCACTCATCAGTGGGCCGACTTTTTCCATCTGTCTGAGTTCCACAGCTGCCTCAAGCACTTTCCTGAAGCACAGGGGTGATACTGTGGAGGTCCTTGCTAAGGTTTGGAACTTGGCTGTTAGCATCTAAGTGTCCAAATCTCCTATGGTTCAAAGCAACCTCTGCTTTCTTGCTTTTCCACTTCTTACTACGCTACTGTCAGTCTGGGCAGCACAATTTGTCGGTAGAATCCCAGGAGCTGGAGATCACTTGTTGAGGCTGTATTGTCCATCACTGAGGGAAGCAGTGTACACATGAAGCAGGAGGCGGCTGGCCCTGCCTTCCCCTCATGCAAATATCACACATGGCGGATGTTGATGTTGGAACCACTCCAGGATGGGCTCTTGGAGGTGGAAGCTCCAAGCTGGTGTCTGTCAAAGCTGAGGCCCTGGCCACAAGGCTATATTGTGGAAGACTCTGCTCCCCTGCCGCAGGTGTTCTTGGCCTGTTTTCACTGCTGGGACTCACGTGGCATGGCTTTGCATTATCAAATCATGGTACGCGACAGGGACACTCACTGCTAAGGAGCCTCAGGAGACTGGGATAGGACTCAGCCAAGGTGAAAGTCCACAGAAAAGCTACCTGTGGAGGTTAGGTTTCTGGGGCAATTCAAATGACCATGTCTAAGGGAGGGGAGCAGGAAGACACTGGCTCTCTTCCTGCCCAGGAGGTCTCTCTGGGTGTGGCCATTATGCAGGGTAACCTATTCAAGACTAAGACAAATAACTGTTTAGCTGGAGTTCAGGTAGAGAATTTCAGCCTTTAGGGTCAAAGCAGAAGGATGGAGAGTTCAAAGCCAGTTAAATAGTGACTCTCAAAGAGGGAAAAAATGCTTAGAGGGAAAAAAATGCCAGAACACTATGAGTTAGTGAGTGTGCACGCACGTGTGTGTGTCCCAGAGCAGGAAGAAGAATGGTGTTCTCACCCTTTGTGGTGGTTTGCATGAGAAGTGTCCCCATAGTTCTGGACATTTGAACACTTGTGCCCCAGGTGGTGTGCCAACTGGGTTTGCGTGGTGTAGCCTTACTGGAGGAAGTAAGTCACTGAGGGTGGGCTTTGAGATTGAAGCCTCACACCACATCATCTTTCTTGGTTCATGCCTGCCTCTTTCTGCTGTGTCTCCCCACCATGATGGATGTTTATCTGGCTGGAACTGAAAACCCAAGTGAGCCCTTCCTTCTGTAAGTTCTCTTGGTTGTGGTGTTTAATCACAGCATCAGAAAAGTAATTAACACACACTTGAACTTGCACTGGAATCAGGAACACATCTCCAGAGTTGCTGGTTTGATAGCTCTGGAGTGTGTCCTAAAATTTGACATTCCTAAAAAAACTCCTTGTGCTGCTGCTGGATTGGAGACCACACTTTGAGAGCCACTGTTTTGAAATCTTCCACTCGAGATTACTTAACAGCAGAGACATTATCTAGAACCTGATTAGGAGAGCAGAATGGAGAAGTCAGTCCAGGCCCAAGGAGTCAGTCTGTGACATGATTCCTGGGACAGCAGAGTGCATGACACTCTTGGAGAGCACTGTTGCCTGGCTTACTTTTCAGTCTTCAAGGAGGAAGAGAGGTGTGGGGGTGGCGTGGGTGGGGGTGTGTGTGTCAGATCTGAAGCAGGGAAGAGAGCCCTATGGGCTGGGAATGTGGCAGAAGCAACTGGCTGGTATTGCAGAGGCCCAGAGTTTAATCCTAAGCAACCCAACACAAGGCGGTCTTAGGAGCACAGGCCCGGCTTTGGGGAGCAATGGGAGGCTTACCTTGGCGTGGCTGTAGATATCCACACAGTTGTCAGTATTGATGCTTTTTGCACAGATGATCTCACAGTGTCGCTGCAGAGCCTCCAGTTGGAAAAATTTAGCGGCAGATAGAAGCTAGGATCCATTAAAAAAAAAAAAAAGAAAGCCTGTTAGAGGCAGAGAGGGGGAAGGAAGACCAGCAAGATAGGGGTGAGCCACTGTGGCAGTTTGAAGACGAATGTCCCCCACAGTCCCAGGCATTTGAACATTGAGTCCCCAGATGGTGGCACTGTTTGGGGGACAGTTTAGGAGGAGTGGCTTTGTTGGAGGATGTACGTCACAGGAAGCGGGCTTTGAGAGCTTAAGGCCTTTCCTGCCTCCCAGTTGGCTCTCTCTGCTTTGTGCTTGAGATTCAAGATGTGCGCTCTCAGCTGCTGCTCCAGGCACTACACCTGCCCCCCTGCCCCCTGCCGGTCATGATCAAGATCTTCTCTCTCTGCAACTATAAGCCCCAATAACCCTTTCCTTCTTCAAGGTGCCTTAGCCACAGTGTCTTGTCATACCAATAGAAAAGCAACAGAAACAGCCACACACTACAGGGTGCCTGACTGAGGGTCTGGAAGCAGAGATGCTGGCGTATACTGCAGGCGTAAGGTGAGACCCGGGGAACGGGTCCCAGTTATAGAAGTTTATTGTGGGGCAGAGGGCATGGCGGAGTGACTCACAGACTCACCTGTTATAGTGGGTCAGCCCTAAATAGCCCAAATCACATTTAGCAAGGATGAGGGGATATGACATCAGTTAGCAAGGTGGGTATCACTGTGGCTCCCTCCCTGCCATGCTCTCTGGGGTCTCCACTCCAATGTCTTTATTTGCCACCTTCCCTCACAGTACTTTCTATTTAGATGCTGTGTCACTCCTGCCTCCCCTGACAGAGTCCAGGAGGTCTTCAACCCATTGGACCATTGCCATACCCAGACTGAGGTCAGTTCTGGGCCATGGGAGGCTCCCAGAAGTGTACCGAAAGTGACAGGCTCTGGAGAGGAGAAGCCATAGTTCCCCAAGTGGGGAAGGGCAAAGTGGGGTTTATCATGAGCCTTCTTGTGATTTGTTTTTAAGATGCAGTCTCACCGTGTATCCCTGGCTGGCCTAGAGCTTGCTATCTATTCCAGGTAGGCCTCAGACCACTCCCAGTGCATTACAGGCATGAGGCGTCACGGCCAGCTGTGACTTAAAGGCTAATTCATTCACCTCCGTAAATTCTCTCACAGATGGGGCTCTGAAGGGCGCTGGGTGTGTGACTATGTCCCTGGCCTGGGAAGGCAGCACATTCTAACTCCACAGGACTGGAGTTCTGAGCTTGCTGTGTGGATTCCTCCCCTGGCTATTCACCCTGGCCCTTTATCACAGACTCTTTAACAGAAAGAAGTACTCATTATTTTGATTTTCAAGTGAAATTTCAAATGTTTACAAAAGGCCACCGGGTCCCGGGGTGGAATACAGGATGGGCAGAGGGGTCCAGAGAGACAGGAGCCTCTAGCGTATCTGGGCAGAGAGTAAGGAGAATAGAGTATGAAGACAGGACAAACCGGGTACTTAGTGACTGTAGACTCCGATAGTGCTCACTGTGGCCAAAGGTGACTAGGAATCTTCTAAAACAGACGTTTGTAAAATCAGACCCGGAGAATGGACATTTTACAGGAGAGGAAACAGAAGCTCAGCTAGGTCTAACAAGCTGCCCGAGGCCACACAGCTCAGACACGCAACGTGACCGAAGGGCTTTGGGTACTAAACTCCCAGCTGCTAAGAAATATTTAACTATTTTTGAAAGATAGGGTCTCATTACGTAGTCCTGGGTGGCCTGGAACTCTCTATGTAAACTAAGCTGGCCTCCAACTCACAGAGACCCACCTGCCTCTGCTCCTTGAGTGCTGGGATTCAAGGTGTGTGCTACCATGCCCAGCTAGCTCTCATCTTTGATTGGGAAAATGGATTAGAGCTCTGTCTATGGATGGGGGAAGAGAATAGGGAGTTCGGTGCAGTGGAATCAGCAGCCTGGGATGGGAGAGGGTGGTGATGGAGGCAGAGAGCAGCAGGCATGGGTGAGGGATGGTTCCCAGATCTCAGCTTCTGGGTCCCAGCTGGCAAGGTAGGGGTGAGTGAGAGCCACGCTTCTCATGCATGTAATTCTCTTATCAACCACAAGAAGGAGGGAGCCTTCTAGGATACTTTCTGATGGTGCTGTTAGAGGTCCAAGTGTGCCGTGTAGGTGGTGCCCCAACTCCTCAGTAAACTTGCCCCTAATAAGCCAGTTAAAATTGGTTTCCACCCAGTGCCCCCGGTGCAGCCAGGGTCCCAGGGAAGGCCTTCCTGGTGTAAGACACCTTGCTTAGGAGGACTACAGAGTCAGGGAGGGTCATGGGGCCAGGGAGGGCCACCGATTCTGAAAAGACCACGGAGCCAGAGAGAAGGGAGGCTGGGACAGCCAACAACGCAATGGTACCCTTACCTCCATGACCTCGTTGTTCTTAATGAGAAGTGACTCTGGGCCACCGTAGTAGAGGTACTGCATGACTAGCTGGAAGGAAGAGCACACAGTGAGAGAAGCCTCAGCCACACACAGTTCCTTCGAAAGCCACCGCCTGCTCTAGAGCATTGCTCTCCCTGATGGAGGAAGAATCGTGAACAGGTTTTCACGGTCACACGCTGAAATCGTGACCCCGCTTTCCAGCCTGGAAACTACATCTCCACGTTTATTCACAAGGTGGAATCTGCCTGAGCTCGGCTCCTCGTGACAAGTGGGTCACCGGAGGATGATAGCCAAGGGGTGCCAGTCTACCTTCAATCCAGTCAAGCCGTGCAGGTGACACAACTTACAGAGCCTGACTTAAAACTTCCCGAAGTCCCCAAGGGCCGTTCTGGGCAATGGCTCCTTGGAACAAGCTGACACAACTCCAGAGGAAGCTGTCAGGGGTCCAGGGTTTTGATACTTACCGATGGTGGTGTGAATAGCTTAAGCAAGGCTGTCATTTGATTTCCAGTGTCTCAAGAGTGTCCTAAGTTACAGAGTTTTGAGTATCTCTTGAATGACAGAAGACCATGGATGTATCCGAATTTAGTGTAACTGGCTCACATGACAACCAAGTGTTCCTTTGTGCAAGGTGCGTATGCCGTTCAGTTTGCCCTAGTCTCTCCACTCTCAGCTGCCTTTCACATGCCTGGCTTTCCCTGCCTGGAGCCGGCACGACTGAGTTGGCAAAATCCGAAGACTGGTCACATGCTGGTGTCACACTGTGGCACAACCACCACGACAACAGAATTTTGGAAACAATTTCAAATACATATTCGCATGTATGTGTGCGTGAGTACACACACGGACACAAAATAAACAAAACACCAATTTGGGAAAAAATTTTAACACTCTTAAACTATCAGGTAGCAGATATTTCTGTCCCCTAGACTCCTAGCCCTGACACACTGTGGAATTACATAGTTTGCATTTCATAAAAGCAGATTCCTAACAGGATCTGTTTATTTGTTGTTTGAGACAGATTTTCACTGTGTAACAAGCAACTTGCTGTGTCCCCCAGGCTGGCCTCTAACTCGCTTCCACTTCCTGAGTGCTGGGAATACGGGTGGGTGCCACCACATCCAACATGGTATCGGTCTTGTGTGCACTGTCTGCGCTCTCCCCTTGCTGCTGTCAGAACCTGGCCGTGTCCTCCAGCCCCCTCATCCTGGATGTGCTCTCCTCTTCACCAGTGGAAGCCGGTCCTCCTTTGGGTCCAGCTCAGTAGTCACTGTGCTAAGAGATCTGGGTCTCCTTCCCACCCAGCTTTGTTTCAGGCAGCAGCATGTCCACAACCGAAGTGTCCTTTACGGTTGTCCGAGTCCCCGCTCATCGCTGTATTCCTGTTCCTATCGTAGTGTCTGGCACACGGACGCCACATGGACACTTTATTTTGTCATTGTTATTTGGATACAGGGTCTCATTTGGTGTCTCAGGCTGGCCTGGAACTCATGGCGATGCTCTCGCTTCAGTCTTCCAAGTGCTGGGACTACAGGCACATGTCACCATGCCTGGTTCATGTGAACATCTTAGACATAACATGTCTCCTGTGGCTGAGTCTCCCTTATACTGATTTGGGGTTTCTGTGTCCACCTGCCTGCTACAGAGGTGGTGACAATGTCTAGGTCTTGGGAAATTATACTGCACTGTTCCCCTCCCCCTCCTACCTTGGGGGGCTTATAAGTGTGTGAAATACTGTCAGCCAACCCTGGGCTATTGGCAACATTAAAACCAATCAATTCCTCTAGCACCTGTGTTATGAAGGCTAAACTAAAGCTAACAAGAAGCAGCATGGTGATGTCCACCCCCGACAAAGGCTCTCCATTTACGAAGCACTTTCTCCTATTAGTCGCATACACTGTCTCATTTATTCGAGGTTGAGCCGCGGGCTAAAATTGCTGTTGTGGTGGAGGGTCATCCTGTTCTAATGGAACTTAAATCAGGCCATCCGAGACCCCGTCCAGGCTCTGCCAGCGTAAGCGTTTTCTTTAAATGGGTGCAATGAGCCCTTATTAGGCTGAAGGGCTTACGCATGGAGCTGTTTTTCTTGGCGGCTGCCAGCCTACACGAGGCAGGGACTTTTGCAGCCTGATAGAGGCCCAGCTCCAGGTGTGGCCTCAGTGGGGCTGGCTCTCGCACAGATGTGCTGTTACACAGTCTCGAGGGAGGAAACACAGTGCAGCATCAATGACTAAAAGTTCTTCTGCCGGCAGAGTGTAAAGTGCACAGGCTGCTGGGAGCCTGCTTGTGGGTCGAATCCAGTCTTCCTTGGCCTATTTCAAGCTACAAATGAGGCTTTTCTTTCTGTTTTTATGGGGAATGGGCAGGACATAGACAAGTCCCCAGGGCCTGATACATCTTCCTTTCCCATTACAGGAACTTGAAGCTAATGTGGCTAGCAAACCTTCCCCATTAGAAGCAATTAGAGGCCTGGGGATCCCTCTGAGGCCAGCTTTTCCCACACAGGACTCTGACAACAAGTCCACTGGGCAAACATTTACTGAGTGTCTACTTTGAGTCAAGCTATTATTACTGGAGCCTCCCCAGTGAGGGCCAGGCTCAACAGTCATGGGGGTACTTGCTGGTATGCCTTCAGCTCCGGTTCCCACTCTAACAGACCATAGGGCTGAGTGACTTCAGAGCAGACCCATGTTTCCAAGGATGTGAGAGAATGGGACTGGGTCCAGATTTATCCTTGGCTCTCCAAGGGGCAGCTGTGGGAATTCAGCCACATCCTTCCCAGAGCTCCTGTCAGGGGAAAGATCAAAGGCTACAAGACAGCACTAGCTTTCAGATTCGGAACCTGGGGCCCAATGGTGTCCGAAGCTCTTGCCAGAAGTGGGCATTCTCATGCCTGAAAGTCAGGCTCTAGAGGCAGGCCCTAGGAGCTCATATTAAATGTTCTTCTTTTTTGAGATAGGGTTTCTCTGTTGTAGGTCTGGTTGTCCTGGAACTAAGTCTGTAGATCAGGCTGGCCTGGAACTCACAGAGAGATCCACCTGCCTCTGCCTCCTGAGTGCTGGGATTAAAGGTGTGTGCCACCACTGCCTGGCCCGTGTTTTCTGTCGTTTAGCAGTCATCTTAAGCATCTCCAGGCATGTGAATACCCGATAATGTGCGGAAGATGCTCTAAGGTAGAGTGACCGGCTGCACAGTGACAGGAGAGGAGGAGGAGGCCTCAGTGTGCCCAAGGTTGGGACCTGCCCTAAGATTCTGGTTTTATGGATCTGATATACAGATTGGACATTTTCAAAGCTCCCCAGGTAACGCCAGTGTGTGGTGGAGTCCAAGAGAACAGATTTTTTCTTTTTGGTATGATTTCTACTTAGAAAGACCATCTCAGAATCAAGCCCCTGAGCTGTGGCACCAGATGGGCTGGGTGCAGATCCTGCTGTTTCTAACATGGCTGGGATGGGAACATCGTTTGGGGGTACAGAATGAGACATTCTGAGTCCCCCCAGCTTTGGCTTGGCCTTTGATTCTCCATTCCTAACCCTGTTCCAATGTACTGGGTCTGAGCTGCTATAGTACATGGCCCCGAAAAGCACCCCCCCTTCAAATACCTCATGGTGTACTGTAGCTGACTAGTGACTTTGAGATAATCCTTCTAGATTTATGAGTCTTTGGGAGAGGGTGTCCCTTACCTTTGGGTCCTTTCCCCCAATTCAAGACTGGGACCAGCAGGCACCTGGCTTCAGTGATTGCTGCAGGGCTGAGTGGTGGGTGGAATGGAGGGATGGAGTAAGGGAGCCTGTAGAGCAGCTGCTGGCAGCTCAGTCAAGGGTATCCTAGGTTGCAGGGACAGCCGAGGGCTGAAGGCTACCCAGGACTCACCTGGAAGATGGGGTACTTCACGTAGCCAATCTCTATGCAAGTGCTGTCATTTGTTGGCTTGCTGGAAAGGAGGGCCTTGAACCTGAATAACATACAGAGAGATCAAAAGACGTTTCCACATCTCTCCCTATAGCTTGCCCAGATCGACTCTCCTCATGACATAAATCTCTAGATCCTGCTCTGAAACACAGCTCCATGACAGCTATTAAAGTACTCATTCACAGCTAAAGACTGTGCTTGGAACTCATGTTCTTTCCCAAACTGGCCACTGGGAAGGGGCAAACACCCTTTAAAATCCTGTCACTTTCCAGCACTGACCTGGGGCCACCTCCTTGGGGTGTCTGACTGCTCTGGGCCCCAGCTATGGCTTCCCTCTTGTGCGGTACTCAGGGTGTTGTCACTTGCCCCTCCTCCCTGCTGTTCAAGAGTTGCTCCTGGGGAATAGGAGCTTCTGTCTTTGTGAGATGTGAAGCCTAGAGGGCATTTAACCCACACTTGCTGATTGGGGAGGGCTTCCCCAAGGTGGCCATCTGTCTTGGCATTTAGATGCGAAGCCTCTGGACAGTTGCAGTGATTTAGAGAATCATGTAGAAGATGAGGTGTTAAAGAGGATATCTTATTTCTTTTAAACACTTTCCTTTCAAACTGATGACAGGTTTGAAGAAGAGCAGCAGATAGCTTCCCCCAGGGCTGACACCTCCAGGGCCACAGTTACCTTGAAGATAACTAGGACTTGGACACTGGTACCCTGTGGAGCTGCCTCTCTGGTGGTACCAACCAAGAACTCATGAGGGAGGTTTATTTTTCTTGTGGCTGCAAAGCAGACGTCTGGGGTTGGTTTGGTTTTGAGGTACACTGGAGACAGATGTTTATGAGTCGCCGTTCCCTAAGAAAATTCCAAGAGGCAGGGGGCTTCTGTATCTGCACTGCCAGAGTCCTGACCCTACTTGGGCACCCTCTGCTCCCTCCTGCCAGCCTGCTCTTCATCACGGCAGCACAGTCCTCTTCTCTGCCAGGCCCTCTGCTCCCTGCACATGTCCCAGGCAATGTGGCTTTGCGCTGTGATCCAATCATAAGAGATGGCAGCAGGAGGGAGAGAAAGGGAGAATCCAATTTCCCTTCCTCCCTCCTCTCTCCCCCTGGGATGGATCCCAGGGCTTCACAGGGCATTCTACCACTGTGCTATATCCCCGCTCACTTTCTCTATATGATGTTCTCACCTGTTAACTGTACAATTAGGGAAAAGGAAGGCCAGGGCCCTTATATTTTGGAGACTTATACCAAATGTTTCCTAACACTAGGAGAATGGGCCTCTCCAGGCTGCCATGTAAGGAGTCTCAAGTTGTCAACGGCCAAGGGCATCTGCTCACAGACTTCTACCCCTGGTGCAGAGCTCTGCTGAGACAAGAGGGTCCCTAGGTTATCTAAAGAGGTACCCTGTACTCTGGGATCTTTGGTTTTGAGAAGATGTTCAGCGAGCCCAGTGAAGATGCCACCAATACTAAATTTTAAAAAGCAGCAATAGCAGCTGGGGATGTAGCTCAGTTGGCACAGTGGTGCCTAGCATTCGTGAGGCCTTGGGTGTGATCCCCAGTACCGAATGAATTTGGCATGGTGCAATCTCAGTACTAGGGATGTGGAGGCAGGAGGATCCAGAAATTCAAGGTCAACCTCGTTACACAGTAAATTCCAGGACATCCCGAGTTATGTGAGATTTTATCTCAATAAAAGAAAAAGAGCAACAATAGGAATAGTCACTGATATACCCCAGCCACAGGTAAAGCCAAGGGTACGTACCTGGGAGAGGCTGTGAACAACAGCACTTTGTGAGCATAGAAGGGTCTTCCCTCTACCAGAAAGGTCACATCAGACATTTCTTTATTATTAAGAAAATGAGGATCTAGAAAAGAAAGAGGGAGGGGCGTGTTAGTGACGGAAAAGTGAAGTTGGGTTCCTCTGGTCAACGCACAGGAGATGACAGGGAAGCATGGTGAGTTAGCCATTCCCCACGGGTGACCTAAGAGTCAAACAGGAGATGGCATCCACAGGGGGCCGCAGAAGCATCACTGCCAACTAGCTCATCACAGGAGCTGCTCAGAGCTGACCTGTGGTTAGAAGCAGCCCTTGGGACGGAATGATGGCTCAGTGGGGTAACAGCACTTGCCAAGCATGTGGGATGACCTGAGTTCTGATCCCAAAATCCACTTAAAAGTTGGATGTGGTAGCGCTAGAACCTGGAATCTTAGTGCTCCTCCAGTGAGATGGGCAACGGAGACACGAGAAGCCTTGGAAGCCAGCTAGACTGGTATGCGCAGCAGCAAAAAAAGAGACCTGACAGGTGACCTCCTGCACACTCTCTCTCAGACTCACAAAGATTGGGGCGGGGGCGACTTATTCCACAGCCGACACACCTCCAGGAAGAGCTCAGAGACCTCAGGGTATGAAAGGCATGTCTGTGGAGGGCACCCACCCGTCCTCAAGCCTTCTCAGGCTCAGAAGAGGTGGTGTTAGAGCAGCTGCCCCATTGTCACTGGGCTTCAGGTCTTTCTCTCCCAGTATCAGTGACAAAGGAGCCGGCCCCCTGTTCTTATCTGTCATAATAAAGAAGATGCAGCTAACACACATTTACTGACATGACAGGCCTTGTGCGGGGGTCACGTTTCCTCCACTGTGCAGTGGAAGAAACTGAGGCATAGGGACATTACAGTAGCTGTGCAAGCCAGGGTCTGAACTAAGGCAATACAATTCTATGTCTTGACTCATCAAACAGAAGGCTCCTCGGTATTGCCTTTGATTTAGCCATGCAGACCCAAGGCCCTTCTGGGTCCCCTTGGAATCAGTCCAGCACTTCTTCTGCCTTGCTAGGAATAGCCTCAACTCCCAGCTCTTCTACTACCCTATTCTGGTCAGTCCTCACCCAGCAAAAACAAGGTGGCCCTAACCTGTGCCAGGGTCCTGCGGTAGGCCACCTGCATGCCAGCTGACTAGGACTGCGGTGCTCAGGGATGGCCATTCGGAATGCTTCCTTGGGGAGCAGCACCCATGCTTGGGTTTGAGGAGCCATAGAATCGCCACTCACCAAAGTGATTCTCCCAGCCTCCTGCTCTGCGCTGGGTGCCTCTGATCCCTATGAGAAGTGCCCCAAACCAGGACCAAAGGCGGGAGAAGACTTTTCTTCCCTAAGGTCATCATCTCCAAACTCCTGACCATTCATCCCTCATTCCCCTTCACTCTGTTACCTCCCTTGTTTAAGTTACAGCATCTTTTCTAGACACTTCTGGAGCTTCTGTTGGTCTCTCTGCAGGGATCTGCACATACATACTCTCAACGGTTTGGCAGGGCAACTGTTAACGGCTTGCTGGTTCCCGGTGAAATCTCTAGCCCAGGTGGCTCTAAGAAGTGTCAGAGCCCAGATACCCAGAGAATGAGCACCAGCCCAAGAGATGGTAACTAGAAGAGGAGGCTCAGAATTGACTGGCCACCCAATAGAGCGGCAGGACTAAGCTACTGAGTGGTTAACTAGCTTTGTCTCCACCCTCCCTATAAAGCTTGCTGGCTGGAGAGGAGAGGAAAGGTTTGTTTTTAGGGCGTCAACCCACTGCCATCTCGGATCACAGTTCTCTGAATACAGAACAACTTGATGATTCAGTTCCTGTCTGGGACGCTGCTGTTTGTGGTGACCAGTAGCGTGGGCTCTGATTTCAATCCACCTCTCTCCTCCTACAAAGGAGTGCTCCCAGGAGAGGCCACACTTCCTTTTGAAAACAGACTTGTTTTTATTACTTTTAATGGCATGTCCCTGGATGGGTGTGAGTGCAGGTGTCTGTGGATTCTGACTTCCCAGGTCTGGAGTTACAGACAGTTGTGAGCTGCCTGATGTGAGTGCTGGGAATAGAACTCACGTTCTGGAAGGGCAGTACCAGTACACACCCTTAACTGCCAAGGCATTTCTCTAGCCTGAATACATACATCTTGACAAGACACTGTGATTGAGTTCCTTCTCCTCTTCTGCCTAGTCAAGGCCTCCCTGTCTTCTTAGAAAATACTCATTTTATTTTATGTATGCAAGCCTGGGTGTAAATATGTGCACCGTGTTTGCAGCCCAACGAGTCAGAAGAGGCATCAGGCACCCTAGAAATGGAGTTACAGACAGCTACCGGTCACCACGTAGGTGGTGGGAACAGAACCTGGGTCTTCTGCAAGAGCAGTAAGTGCACTTGACCATGGAGCCACTTCTCCAGTCTCACCCCTGTCTTCTCATGGTGCTAACCTTGGAATTCTGTCTTGTGTCCTGAAGAACAAGAACCTTTCACTGCTAGTGAGAGAAACTGCACCAAATTCAAACATTCTCTTCCCTCTGTGGCTATGGGAAGCAGAGCTTACATTGTGCCCTTGACCTAAATGTCTACACTAACAAGGTGCCTCATAAGGCTCTCAGATGTTGTACACTGCTGTCATGTTCTGGGAAGTGGCCTTTCCAATGGTCAATGTTTTCTGCAGGGCAGAAACTCTTGTGACTCAGATTTGCCACATAAAGGTAACAGATAACCTTTGACTCTGTTGCCAACTTTCCCATTTTAGCAGAGAGCCGTGTCGCATTTAAATAAATGTACAAGTTACCCTTGACAGTAATGAAGATACTTTGAATTAGCTCCAGGCACTCAACCTTTCAACAAAAGGAAAGGAAAGCAAAGCAAAGGAATGGTTTGGCTACAGAGTAGAATTTTCAGATGCTTCCATTTCTCCCACGTTTCATATATACAGGGAAAGGATACAGGAAGCAAGGAAGATCCCAACCTGTATAGGTAAAGGATCCTTCATTGTTAATCTTGTATTGCTCTCCAGGCAGCAGGGGATGGGCTTCTGCAACAGCAGGCTCAGGCTCCCAGCCTCAAGACGGCCAGACATTCCTCTGTCTTTTCTATCCTGCCCTGCCTGTGGTAGCCCCAGATCTTCCGGATGAAGCCAGTGTCTGCTGGGGAATGTCAGGAGCAGGCTCTACACAGTGAGGAAGACCAGCATTGGAAAGGCTAGTCTTCAAGTCTCAGCTCTTCCCTGTTTCCAGACTGCAATCAAAGCATGGAATAGGCCATGCCTATCTCCTGGAATATCTGAGAGCTGACAGGTGGAGGTCAGGTACATGGCTGGAGCTGGCTCAGTGCAAGTATCCAAGGAGGATGTAGAGTGACCGACCAATCAGCTGTTCTTACTGGGTTTCTGAGCATCCATCCCCCAGTGCTCAGGCATGCCATGCTTTTTTAATTTAAGCAAATTATTCTATTTTTAATTACCTATATATGTGTGTGCCTGTGCGTGGGTGCCCACAGAGGCCAGAGGTGTTGAATACCCCTGGATCTACATAAGCCACTTGACACAGGTGCTGGGAACTGAACTCGGGTCCTCTGGAAGCCCACTTTGGAATCTCTGGGGCAACTCTCCAGCCCTAACCTGCCCTTGTTTTTGTGGCCACGTGTGGTGGGGGGCACCGTTCCCGTCTTTTCATCATTTCCTAAAGCAGGACTTCTATTAGGGATGCTGCTGGCTGGCTGACTGGTGTCTCCTGCTTATTCCTCTGCCGAGAAGACGAGGGACTTCACAGATGGGTAAGTTGCTGTCTCAGTTGCTTTTCCTGTTGCTTTGAGAAATCACCCTGACCAAACAACTTAGGGGAAAAAGGGTTCAGTTTAGCTTACAATTCCAGGTTGCATACAGTCTTCGATGGTCTGAATGAAAATGGCCCCCATGGGCCCATAGGGAGTGGCACTATTTAAGGAGGTGTGGCCTTGTGGGAGCACATCACCGAGGGGTGGGCTGTGAGACTTCAAATGCTCAAGTCAGGCCCAATGTTGCTCTCTCTTCCTGCTGCCTGCTGATCCAGATGTGAAACTCTCAGCTTCTTCTCCAGTACCACGTCTGCCTGTGTGCTGCTATGCTTCCTGCCATGATGGTGATGGACTAAACTGCTAAACCTGTAAGCCAGCCTCAAATTAATGTTTTCCTTTATAAGAGCTGCCGGGTCATGGTGTCTCTCTGCAGCATTAGAAACCGTAACAAAGACAGAAGTTTGCACCAGGGACTGGGGCATTGCTGCGATAGGCAAGGCCATGTCTTTGTTTGGCGGAATACAGAATACTTTGGGACTTCAGATTTTAAGAGAGGTTTAATGGGCCGTCCTGGTAGGAGCATGGAAGACAGTGGTGCCGAGGGCGATTTGGACTGTGGGGGCCTGGCTCAAGAGGTTTCGGAGGGAAAGCATTAGTATGTGGCCTAGAGACCGTTCTTGTGATATTTGGCAAAGAATGTGTCTGTCTTTTACCCTTGTCCAGAAAGATCTGCCCAAGGCTAAAATTGAAGAGCTATGGATTAACAACATTGGCAGAGGACATTTCAAAACAACCTAGTACTGACTGTGTTGCTTGGTTATCAGTGGCCACTCTTATGCACGTCTATAATAAAAAGGAGCAAGCTGAGCAAGGAAAATTACAAAATGTACAGTTTGAGGAGAAAAGTTTTTTAAAAATCTGAAGCTGAATGGAATATAGGAAGTGGTGACCTCAGGGCAAGACCCCACCCAACTAAGCTTCCAACTTGAGAAAAATAATTAAAGAAAAACTTACGGCTGGGTGTGGTGGTACACACCTTTAATCCCTGCACTGGTGGGGGAGGGGAATGCAGAGGCAGGCAGATCTTTGAGTGTGAGGCCAGCCTGGTCATTTACAGAATGAGTTCCAGGACAGCCAAGCTTAGGCAGTGAGGGAAACCATGGAAAACAGAAAGCTGGTGAAGACGTAATTTAACGAGGGGGCCATGTTCCAGCCCCAGCAAGCAGCAGGACTTGGTGGCTTCAGCCACGTGGTTCTGGCTTTAGAGTCAAGGATACAAGAAAGAGGTTACAGAATCTCCCTCCACAACCAAGGCAAGTTGCTGAGGCCAGACATGTGGCAGAGGAGTCCCTGCAAAGAGGCCTAGAGAGGTGTGAAGCTGTGAAGGTGAAGCCTGGATTGCCTTGGAGACCTCAAGATGTTGGAGATGGCCAGAGCCATGGGATGCCTGCCGAAGAAAGTTGCTAACAGGGAGTGGAACCAGACCAAGTGAGAGACGTCAACAAAGCTGAAAGGAGTTGGAGATCTGAAGAGTGCATTGACATCGGACACGGAGATGCAGTTTGGAGTTTGCTCATCTGGTTTCTGGTCTTGTTTTAATCTAGTATTTCCTCACTATATGCTCCCGATCCTCCCCTTTGGATCAGTAGTGTAGGAAGTATGTCATCTGCTTTTTCATTTTGATTCTACAGGAGATTACAGTTAAGGAGATTGCTTGAGTCTCAGCAGAGATTTTGAATTTTGGACTTTTAAACAGTGCTGATACTGTAATAGACTATGGGGCGGGATTTTTGAAGTTGGACTGAATGTGGTTTTGCATTATGATGTGACTACATGCTTTTAAAAAAATTTCCAATTCCCAAAAGACTATTCATTGTTTCAAATAGTAAAATGTCACTGGTTTCTGTGGGGCACCTAGTGGGACAGAGGGAGACTTTAGGTGAGGGCCCATCTATTACAAAAATCAAAGGCTTTTATACAAAAATGCTGTAAACTGGTATCGAAAGAGAACCCAAGGGAGGCTGAAGGAGGAAGCAAAGAGGGTGAAGGGAAGAGAGTGAGGGAAGGACCGGAACCTCCAACCACCAGGTAAAGGAATCCAGGGAAGGAAGGTGTGGGAGAAATTGGGATGGTGACACAGAGTGCATAAATGTGCCCCCCAGACACTCCTCAGAAGTGTGGGGGGCGGGTGCAGTCCGAGCCTCAGTGGGGCTCCAGCTGTCTCACTTGGGGACCCCCACAGGAATGGCGCTGCCTGAGACCATCGATGGGAAGGACCTGCAACTTGGGCCTTGACTAGATCTGTCTCTTCTTTAGCTTCAGGGCTTGTAGCAGGTTGGGCAATGATCTTTCTGACCCCCAGGGTTTTTCTGGCTTGGGGAGTAATATGAGGGGTTTCTCCAGCCCTGGGGACCTTGCAGGACTTAGAATGCTGGATGTAGGACTCCTTCTGGCTTGCTCTCCATCACCTCCCTCAGCTGAGCAGTTTCAGGAGTGCAGCTTGGCCTTCAAGGCTTATGGGCTCAGGCCAGGAAAAAGGTTGACTTTCAGCCCTTTGGTGCCCAAGGACATCCATGTCTGGCAGCTGTGAGGATCCTCCACTATCTTCTCACCTGAAGATGACACTCTGGAAGTCCTTGGCTTGGTTGAATCTTGGAACAGTCAAATATCTGAGTCTGCTGTCTCTGATAGGCCCAGGGTACCCCCAGACTGGATGGCTGGGGCCCAGTGCCCCCACTTATGCCCTAGCTTGGCACGACTCCAATACATGGCATTATCAAGGATCTCAGTGTCTTCTATGAAGGTGACGTCTTTCCTGGGGCAGCTGGGTAGAGGTCCTTGGGGAGCCTGCCTTGGCGGGGGGCTGACCACTGCTCCACTTGCTTAGCCATCTTTGTACGTTCACAGGTGTCATCTACCTCTTCTATTCAGCTGACTTCACTCTCTGGCTAAGGCCTCAAGGAGGCAAAGGGTCTCTGCTGGACTCCTGAGGCTCCCCTTGGCCAGCACCTGCAGTGGCTCCTTCCTCCTCCAACAGGACCCTGAGGCCCAAAGCTGCTGAATCCCTTTGAGTAGCTGCCTTAGAGCTGCTGGCTGCCATTATCCCCTCTAGAAGGCTCTGGGAGCCGGAAGGTGGGGAGCAAGCCAGGCACCTGCTGGGGCTGGCTCCCAAGCCCGGGCTTCTCCTGTATCCATTCCAGTGCCTTCAAACTGAATCTCAAAGGAAGGTGATGAGCTGTCCTCACCCTGCGACTCTGGACTACTTGTTTCACCAACCCTCAGCTCCATGGCCTCCAAGGGGTCTTCAGTCCCCCAACCAGGGGACAAACTGCCACTGTTCCTAAGATCCAGCTCTAGACCAGGGCCCATTCTCCCTACTCCACATTCCTTAGTGTCACTTGGGGCCCCACAGAGCTTCAGGTTCCCGAGTCCTAAGTCCTGGGCCCAGTCTATCTGCCTCACTCCACAGCCCCCAGAACCTCCTGACTGTAAGGTCACAAGACACCTCCAAATTCCTCGGACCTAGATTGTCACCCCAGTCTACCTGACCCATCCAATGTTCCCTGGGCTCTCCAGGGCTACAGCCTGCCTCTGGGGCCATGTTTCTTAACCAAGATCAGGTGTCCAATCTGCCTGTCCAACTCCATGCTCTCCTGACTTAAGGAACTCTCCAGCCTCCACACCTGACCAGTTGGGTTGCCCCACACCACTCTCTGGCTTGGCTGTGCCCTTCTAAGTCTCCCTGGCCTGGTAAATCTCACTTCAATGTCAGAAGTCCAGTCATTCTCCCCGGTTCCCATCCCCCTGGGCTCTTCAGGACCCCCAGTTCCAAAATGGCTAACCAGATCCCCATTGTTCAAGCCTAGAAGTAGAATGTGGTAGTTTGAATGAAAATGGCCCCGTAGGCTCATAGAGAGTGGCACTATTAGGAGGTGTGGCCTTGTTGAAGTAGGTGTGGCCTTGTTGGGTGAAGTGTGTCACTGTGGGTGGGTGTTGAGGTTTCAAATGCTCAAGCCAAGCCCAGTGTCACTCTTTCTTCCTGCTCTACATCTGCCAACCCAGATGTAGAACTCTAGGCTCTGTGTTCAGCACCATGTCTGCCTGCATGCCAATGTGCTTCCCACCATGCTGACAATGGACTAAACCTCTGAACTGTAAGCCAGCCGCAATTAAATGCTTTCTTCTATAAGAGTTGCCATAGTCTGGTGTTTCTTCACAGCAACAGAACACAGACTAAGACAATCCATCATCGCAGAAAGTCAAGGTGGCAGGAAATTGAAGCAACTAATCACACCCACACTCAGGAGCAGAGAGAAGGTAAATACATGCATGAATGTGCTCAGCTTACTTTCTCCTTTTATACAAACCCAGGGAATGGTATTCCACTTTTAGACTGGGTCTTCCCACATCAATAAGCCAATGAAGACAATCCCCACAGAGCCACATAATCTAGACACTCCTTCATTGACATTCTCTTCCTTGATGGTCCTAGACTGTATCAAGTTGACTATCAAAACCATCACAGCTGATGTGGACACTGGGCCATCCATCATAATCTCCTGTGCGTGGAACTTATGGATCAGAAGTCTCAGCAGTTCCCAAGGCCAATGACTGAGGGAAAGGGTCCCATAGGTGCTGTTCTACAGTCTCCTCACCCACACTCTCTGTTGAATTCCCCAAAGGGATTTACCACCCACTAAGGAAAATCTCATCCCTTGGGTCTGGCCCCTCTTCTCTCTGTCTCTTATTTGTCCTCCAAATTTTCCACCCTGTATTTGTTCCATGTGTTTGCTTCCTTCCCATCCCAGTGTTCCACAGCTATAGCTTGGATATACCCGGACCACCACTCACCTAGGCGTGAGGTCTGCTTCCTCTTGATCTCCGTGAGCTTGGGAATGGGGTAGGGGCCATAACAGTGTGTGAAGATGACGCACAGCTGCTGGCTGATCACTTCATTCTGTGAAGGAAGAAAAGGACCTGTGTTATGAGAGGGCTTGGGTGGTACAGGCCAGGCTGTCACCACAGAAACCTGTTCCCCTAGGCGAGAGGAGCCCATGCATTTACTGTATGCAAACGTTCGGTTTGCATTTACAATCCCTGGTCTGACCTGCTCTATGAGTCCACTGTCTCTTTCTTATGAGTTCATTTCTGAGTGCTTATGAAATTATAAAAACATTTTTTTTCCATCTCACCATGACCACTTACTAGCTAAGGGAAAGCAGGCTCATAAATAGAAAGCTTTTATCCCCAATCCACTTTTATCTGTATTTGAAAATTCTGGACCTGGTCTATGGTCCTGACCAAGAAGCAGAAAGCCGTTTTGGTTCAGTGAGAAACTGTGCCCTACAAGGACAGGATGAAAGCTTCTGATTCAGCTCTGTAATAAGTTGGGTTCTAGGGCTCAGACGTTTTGGATCTGGGAGTCATCAGTTGAATCACTTTTCAATAAAAATAAAAATAAGAATGGAGGAAGACAGTTCTGTCTTCAAACTCCAGCTGCCTGTGGCTCAGGGAGGAAGGAGACTGCACTGAGTGACATCCATCCTAGTGTTTTGGTTCTTTCCATGTCAGAGTCCTTCCTTCTCCCCTCCCTCCAAGAGCAGATGTGCAGGCTGGGAGGGGGGATGCGACTCAGAGCATTCTGTTGCTTTGCATCAGGCAAATGGCTAAAACAGGGGCTAGACAGGTATTTACAACTGCTGCAGTTTAACTAAGTGTCCCACGTATTAGGGGTATGGTCCACTGTTCTTGGTGCGATATGGAGATGGTTAAACCTTCATGAGACCTTGTAGGAAATTTGAAGTCCTTGAGTGCATGTCCTTAAAGGGGATTATGAGATGTTGGTCTACTCAGCTCGTTTTCTCTTTGCTTCCTAGCTGCCCCCACCACATGCTTTTGCCCCAATGCACTGTCTCATCTCTACCCCAGAAGCAATAGACCAACTGACCACGGACTTCAATGGACTAACTGACCATGAACCTCAATGGACCAACTGACCACGGACCTCAATGGACCAACTGACCATGGTCTTCTGAAACTGTGAGCAAAACAAACCTTCCCTCTTTTAAGTTGATTATCTCAGGTGTTCTTGGAAGTAACACCGGACTGAGTAACACAATAAAATATTTTTTTAAAGTAGGTTAAAACTCACACTTTGTACCATATCTCTTTAAAAATAAAAGGCTGAAGAGGTCTTAGAAGAATAGAGTGAGATACTTGTTCTGTTCTTTATATTTCTAACAAGTGAGAATTGCTTTTGTGATGTAATCCCTAAGGCAGGACACAGCTCTGCCACATGTGAAAAGAAAACCTAAACCCTTCTATTACAGTGGACAGATCACAGAAGGCACGATGTCACCTGGGATGTGATTCACAGAGGCGTCATTCGAGCGAAAGGAAGAAGGCACTGTGGTCTATTCTCAAGGGCAGCATGGATGATATGTTATGAGGTACTCCTCCCCCTCAGCAACCACACCAGTGGCTGCCACCTCACTCCTGCGTTCCAGCGTGAGCAAAGTGTTGTCTCTCACTCCCCCGCGCCCCCCACGCACACACCCCATCGCCATGATCAGAATTAGAATCTCTTGGGAGCTGGTAAGGAGTAAATTCCTTTCTTTTCTTTCTTTCTTTTTCATTTTTGTTTGAGACAGGGTCTAGATATATAGCTCAAGCTAGTCTTGAACTCAGGATCTTCCTGTCTCATCTTCCCAGGTGTGGGCATAACAGGCAAACGCTACCAGACCGGACCCCACTCTTTTTTAAAAAAAATAGTATTTCTTTTCTGGAGCTGGAAAATAATCCTGGCAGCAGGGTGCACACGAGTCGGGGAAATCATTGGGTATGTGACAGTCAAGGTTCCTTTCAAGGCAGCCTCTACTGGCCGTGACGTCAGCAGATGTGGGGTGACCTTCCCATCGGCAGAAGGTTCCATTATTGCATACCAATGTTTGTCTTTGTCATTCAAGAAGATAAAACTGTCATTTCACAGCGAAACATGTACTGCAGGGAAACCCAAGGGGAGCTGAGGGCCAGCGTGACTTAACAGTTGAGATCCTGAGGTTTGCAGCCGCCAGACTAGCTGGATCAGAATCCTGGCTCTTCTGCGTCCCCTCCAAATGGGCCTCAGGTCCACCATTTCTAGGAGATGGTGCTAATACAACTCCCTCCCTCTAGGGGTCTTTGTGAGGAGTAGATGAGTATGAAGTGGCTAGAAGGGCCCCTGGCACACGGAAGTGCTCTGTAATGTGGACGATTATCATTAAGCCCATGTCCTGGCTCACATGACGGGAGCAGGTCACTTCCCCAGCCCATGCTGTAACACACATGAGAGAGAGAGCTGGGAGAGCTGGGAGGGCTGCGTGAGGGCCATAAGAGGAGAGAGAAAATGGGGGAAAGACAGGACTAAGGAGGCTGTGATGAATGGGGGTAAAGAGAGGGGGAAGGCTGCTAAGCACACACTCGTCCTGCTTCAGTGTCTTAGCAAACAGTGTTTACACCGAATCCGGTTTTCAAGGCTTTTTCATGGAGATTGTGTGAGAGCTCTGATGTGAGGAGCTGGGAATGTCTCTGGTGACTTCTGGTGACTTCCTGACGCTTTCAAGATTTGATCCGAAATTCACTTAGGCTGCTTTTCACCGGCAGCTATTTGACGAGTGGAAGGTGAGACGGGAACGCTGCCCAGAGGCTTTCTGGTCCAGCTTATTTGCTGATTTGTCTGCTTCAGTAATTTTTGTTTGTTTGTTTTGTTTTTTACTTTTGGTGCTGCTGCTGGCTATTGACCAATGAGGGACTTTGGACATACACCTGCTTCTTTGAGGGTGACTGAGATCCTAGATGTTTTCCATAGAATAATACTGGTACATAGCAGCCAGAATGATTTTTTTTTTAACATTGTAAAAGAGAGGTTTAGTTCCAAAACATTACACAGAGGCCTCCTGTAAGTCTTATGATAATGGATAACAGACTGATTTTTTTTTTTAAATTTAAACAATCATTTTTCCTTCTGTTGGTTGAGAGATGTAAGAGCCATACCTTCTCTTACTCCTCATGATAAGCTCCTACAGTTTAATATAATCTGTCCCCTCTGTAATATATGTTAAAATTGGATTCCCAATCTGATGATGCTGAGGACAGTCAATAAATACTAACTCTGAGATGACAGGATAGAGGACAAGCTACAGAGCGGGAGAAAATAATCTGCAAACCATATTGCCGACAAAAGACTAGTACTTAGCACATAGAAAGAACCCTTAGGATTCAACAATTCAAACATAACAAACAATTCAATTAGAATGCAAGAAAAAGACACAAAGAGAAATTTCAATGAGAAGAATATATGGATGGCAGACAAGTGCATGCTTGGGGTGGTGGACCGGTGCATGCTTGGGGGTGGGACCAGTGCATGTTTGGAGGTGGTGGACAGGTGCATGCTTGGAGAATGTTTTACCATACACTGCAGCTATGTTAGACCACCTGTTTCCCTGTGTCAGTCTATGTGATGTCACACCATACAGGTAAGGGTTTCCATGGTACTTCTTATGAAAGCACATCAGCCCTGCTTCCTTCCTCCTGGCTGTATCACCCTCTTGGGCCTGCCCCTTCCAGGGAATAGAGCTGCCTGCTTTGTCTCTGGACCTGCCTGTCCTGGATGTGCAGCACAGCGGGCAGGGGGCAGGTTCTAGTTCACATTTGGCAAAGACCTTTCTTTCTTCCTGACTTCCAAATGTTGCTGTTATGGCTGTTGGGGATTTTCATTTCCTTTTGTGAAAGGCTTCTCATACCTTGAGCTGTGCTAGTTCAGTGGGCCACCAGGCAAGATGGCCCCACCAGGAACATGGGGGTGTTAGAAGTCAGGAGAGAGATGGCTTTTTGGGTGGCCTGGGAGACTGAGGAGCTTGGGGTGCTAGCCATGTTGAGTTTTACGGTCTAGTACCGATTATTTGATGTTCAGCTGGTATAATTCACTTGCAGTTATGACCCAGGAAATTTTCTGAGTATGCCATACTTCACAGTGAAGTTTATTTTTTAAAAGGGACATAAACCCAGAACATTCAATAAATTCTGGAATTCCTCTGTACCCTGGAAAAAAATATTAAAACCAGACAAGCCAGAAAATGCTAGAACATAGACACTGGGAATGCATCCAGTAATGCTTTTCACCAGGTGGTTCTTGGGTAATTTCAGATGAAAGCCTTTTATTCATTTATTTTAAGTTGGAGGGGGGAAGAGGAGGAGTTTGCTTTTGAAATTTTCCCAGCAGGTTCTGCTTTTCTTGGACTCACTAGGGCCTACTATACTAAGGCTTTACTGTATTGTGGACACCAAACACAGCCAGCAGGGTTCTACAAAGGCTGGGTTGAGGATGGACACTGACCAGAACACCTGCTGACACTCCCTCTGGTCCCAAGGCCAAGAGCTCGAGATGTCCTGAAAGCAGATGGGCTGTGTTGCTGATGGGCTGACCTTGCCACCCACAGAAGGCAGTTCTGTGTGCTCCTTGCACTCACAGAGAACAGCCCATCAGCCTAGCCCTAGATGAGGGTGGGACAGGAACCCCCACACTCTGGTGCATGGGCCAGCTTTTCCTCCTGAGTCTTCACAGGCTCCATGTGGACCCTGGAGTGCCCCATAGCTTGCACTGGGGCAAGAAGTTAGAGGAACAAGACTAAGCTCACCCAGGTCTGGTCACTTAGCAGCTTAGCAGTTGGGTGAGCATGGGTAAACTAGTTACCTAATTCCCTGCCTCCATTTCCCCTGTTTGTTAAATGGAGATAAATGTAGATTTTCCTCCAGAAGTGCTTTTGAAGATTGTATGAATTAAACCTTAAATATGCTTAAGTGAGTGGCTTAATTTAAATTTAATATATATTATTAATAATTATGTGTATATGTACACACACACACACACATATAAGCTTTGAAAAAAATTTCATTTATGTCTTGATGTTCATTATGAAAGGGTTTCACAGACAAATGAGTTTGGGGAACATCCTAGCTCCCTTTGTGAATTAGGGTACTCAGGACACCAGAAAAGTGTTTGCAATGCAAAATGTCACTCTGAGGAGGGGAGAACGCATGTGACCCAGGCATTCATATCTGGCTCGTGCCTGCGGCTGCCCTGGGCTAGTGTTGGGGAAGCACAGAAAGCCCTGTATCTTCTGTGGGGGTAGCTTTTCGAAGCTATTAAGAAAGCTTTTAGGTGGGGCCAGGGAAGAGTGGAAGAGCACTGAGCCTTCGCCATTTTGCACTTACAACCACCTAGAGAGGCTGGTGTGATTGTTGACTCCTGTGCAGCCAGGGACATTGAAGCAGAGAGAAGCTTAAGAAGCATGACTAGGGACGTAAGGCTTGGAAGTGGGAAAGTCAGTATTTGAACCCTTGTGATTTGACTCCAGAGTGCATATGCTCAACCACTGTGCTACCAGCCCGGGCTCCTGGGGATGTGATGGTTTAGGGTATGAACTCTCTAAGACCTCTCAAGGAGAGTGGTCCTCCCTAGCGCTTCTCATGGTCCCTTGCCTTTGGCTGCTGACCCCAGTGGGTGGGAGGGAGTAAGTTCATCAAGTCAGTATTTTCCATCAATACACAGGATGGGGCTACATACTGCTGGAAGGGCCTGGAGTGTTTTTATGACATCCCCAAATGGACGACTCTAGAGATTTTATGGAATGACTCTCATAATTACCCAACAGCAAGGCTGATGTTTGGAAAGGGATGTGGAAATGTGGCATCCTTTGCTAGGAGTGGAGGGTAAACCCCAAGGGGTCAGAATGGAGATCCTCTGGCTGGCTCTCCTATCAGAAGTGTCTAACATTTGGATACCTGGATAATGACATCATCTACAAAAACTTATAAACTCATAACTCATACTTATCCTGGGATATATGTAGCCTATGGGCTGCATGTTGGACATACCTTCAATCTCCATGAAAAGGCTTCTCCCAAGGCCTAACACTCCAGAAACTGTAGCAGAATATTGTTCAGGGATAGTACCCTTCCCCTCTTCCTACTTGATTCCTATGGCCCCTTCAGGTCTGGCCAGTGCCAGCCCCTTGGGGAAGCTCCCCTTCCTCCCTTTTACATTTTACACTTCTTTTAGCCAGGTCCAGGGAAACAAGCTTTCTACGCTTTTAAGCACCTGTGTGTGGTATTATCCCCTGGTTTGAGAGCAAGTTCCGCGAGTCAAAGACCCTACCCTGCCACTGTGCCCAAGTGCGCGGGGACATAGCAGATGCTCAGCCAAAACGCTGCCCCACACGTGACTGCGCGAGGGGCTGTGGCCAGCCGGGATGCACTCAGCACCCGTGGCTACGACGTAGGAACGTGAAGGACCGTGGGTTCCCAGCAAGGGACCGTTCAGATCTGGGAGCCTTCACCCCCACTCTCTGCTGCAACCACAGCGGCCTCACCCACCCTTGTACCTTGCTCGCTTTTAAGATCTCGAACATCAGGGGCAGGCCTTGGGTGACAAGTTCCTCTGTGTACTCCTCCTCTTGAATGGTCTTGAACTCCTTGAGCAGACACTGGATGAGAGGCCGGCGGTGCTGCTGGAAGGCGATCCGCAGCGACTCCAGCCATGTGTGCAGAGTCCATGGGACACCTGGGCAGGGAAAAGGCACAGGGCCAGGTGGGAGGGGAGGGCACGGGAGGGGAGGGCAGAAAACAACCAAGGAACAGGAACATTTTTATCTGGAAGTTGGCCCTTGTCTAGGTCATTACCAAGCTATGAGACCGAGGGACTGACCTTCAGCGAATACGGGCAAGACTTGCAGAAGTTGAAATTAAAGGTCATAACTCAGTCTTTTCTGCTTACACTGCTACTCATACTATTAGGGGCTGCATTTGACAATACCGATCACTGTGAAGAATCTTTTGGTTACTCATTCTTGTGCATCTATGCCTTTGAGTTCACCGTCTTCTTTCTACTCGCTGGGGAGGGGAAAACTCGGGGGAAGAGGGAGTTTTGTCCAGGGTTAGATGACATCTACACTCAGATGAGGGCGGAAAACTGGTGAAACCAATCAAAGGACTTGACCGTCTCCAGTCACATCTAAATAGATGGGAGGAGACCATTGCTGGTCCCCCGTGTGAAACATTTCCATCTGCAGCACCTCACCAGCTCACCAGGTCTTTTTCCTTTAACAGGGTCTCCCCAGCAGATGATTGGGGCGATGAGGTGTTGAGGAGGGAGAACAGGTAGATCGTTCTGAGCCCCTGAGCTTCATAATCATGTGAAATAGACTCTCAGGGCAACAGCATAAATTTCCCATATACTGAGCAGTCAACCTGCCATAGACTCTTTCCAGAACAGTGATCCAGAGGCTTCTATTTGGTTTTCAGCCTGCCATAATAGGGATCCATTTTCACGTCTTACTGTTTCCTTCCTAGACTGGTGTTAGGCTAGCCTTGATCCCCAGACTCGCCAATCAGACAGCTCTGGGCTAACTCACTCAAGAGAGAGCTGCTGCTCGCCTGAATGGCTCTTGTTGGCTTAGAGGAAAAGTCCCGATGAGGAGGCATTTGTCTTTGCCCTGTGGTCACCCTGTGTCAATGGAGTCGGGTGTTCTATACAGTAGGTCCCCAACCACTGGGAACCACCTGGAGTGATTGTTAAACATAAAGATTCCAGCCTTTATCCATCCAGACCCTCAACAGCAGAGCCTCTGGGTGTAGGGCCTGGCAATCCGTATTCAGACAAGCTCCCCAGGTGATTTAAGTCCTTGGCTCAAGGTCTAGGGTTTGGGAACCAGGACAAGATGGTCTAAGGGCGGGGCTTAGGGCAGGTAGGGTACTACTGTCTGTGGGGACAGTGTGGGTGTCTTGGAAATGTTCTAACCAGTGAAAGAGGAGAAGCTCCCTGGGACCCCTTGACGTGGTGTGTGTGTGTGTGTGTGTGTGTGTGTGTGTGTGTGTGTGTGTGTGTGTGTGTGTAGTGGTGAATGGTGCCCGGACTGACCTATACTCCTGATATCAATTGTGACATCCACGTAGCCATGCTCAGCGCTGTGATACATGGCCTCCCTCAGGGCCCTCATTTTGGCCTTGCTGTTGCGGCTGGCACACAAGGGGGGCGGGGCTGTTTCTGCCAGGTCAGTCCCCTCAGCCAGAATCTCCTCCAGGGACAGGATATCGCTCTTCTCCTTCTCTGGCTGAGCGAGCAGTTTGCGGAACACATTCCTGTCAATCATAAACCCAGAGAGGAAGACACTCAGAGATGGAAGTGGCTGTGCTGGGGCAGGGGCACAGTAGGGGTTAGGAAGCTGCTCACTCAGGACCAGGGATGAGAGGATAACTCCCGGGTGGTGTCTTTATGGATGACAGGCTCTGGGGATGAAGGACACTGGGGTATGACTGGCCATGTTTCCTGGAGGACTTGAGGCTGAGTAATAGCCAGAAGGTTCTAGAACTCTGCCTTTTTGGTTGTTAGTCTGGTGAATTTTCTTACCGTGGGGTAATGTGTAATAGGGTTTCTGAAAAAAATCTAGAAAGGACGTGGGCAAACATAGAGAACTCTGTCATTTTAATGTGAATTCTCACATCGTGGCAGCTGATGTGATGTACTCTGATCCATACCGGCCGAGTGACCTATCTCTGAGGTTAAAGCTGGCTGAGAGTGAACAGAATACGGTACTCTGCACATATGTGTGGTGCAGGAATTGGTTCTTGGCAGAAAACTGTGAGTGAAGGCACTCTGGTTAGGCCTGGAGCCTGGGTCACCCCACTTCCACTAATCCGTGGGCCCCACATCCAGAGAAAGAACAGGTCTGGGGCAGGCCTGGGAATCTGCATTTTTAACAAGCACCACTTGGGACCTGGCGGCCTCGGCCCATCCTAGCCTACCTGTGTCCATGGGCTGCGGCCTGGCTGAAAGAGTTCATATCACCCTGGGGGGTGGTAGAAATTCCATTCCTGTACATGGTTCCTATCAGGGGATCCGCACCACGCTCCAACAGCAAACTAACCAGCTCAAAATTTCCTGCAAGCCCAGAGAAGGTGATTTCATAAGAGAATAAAACAAAAACTAGTCACAGGTACATCAAAGGCCACAGTGGAGACACCAGATCTGGGTTGGAACTGGTAACTTACCAACAGCCGCTGCAAGCTGGAGGGGGGTTTCTGAATAGTTCTCCTCGCCATGTTCCACTGAGCCTTCCACCTTGGCCCCAGCATCCAGGAGGAGCTGCAGAGGAAGAGGGGCCACTGAGACACTTGAAGAGCATGCATCCTGAGGAGGCATAAGTGCACTGGTAGAAACTGGTCAGATACCAGTGTGCCCCTCCCCCAGGTCAGTGACCTTGTGCACTGGGCTGGAGGCAACTTGACTTAAAAGGAGACTCTCTCATTTTCTAGAACCCCAAACTACCCACAGTGTGGTCCATGCACAAGGACATGTTAGCGAGGTTTGTTAGATGAGCTGCTTCTCTGCCCCCAGCCTGGACATACTGAACTAGTCTGCATCTTAACAGGCTCTCCAGGGCATCCTTAGGCATGTTAAGGTTTCTGGAAGCACCGAGATAGAAGCATCCAAATGCTGGAAGTCTCCATTGTTGGGTCTGTGTCACGAGCCTCAGAGAGCAACTGCTTTGGTCCCTTCCAGCCACAGATGCTCAGGAGTTATGACTGACTTCAGGGACATGCTCAGCCAGTCAAGGTGAGAATCCCTTCCTGAAGCCCCTGGACGGCTCTGAAGGCAGGTGAGGCGTTTAGTTCTCAGCTGCAGAAATTTTGCTTCTCCTGCCTTCATTCGGTGTACTTGCTGAGATATGCGAGCTTATTAAAGGAGGCAGAGGCTCTGTCCGTGCTAGCTCACCACTCTCAGTGAAGGTGCTGCCTGCATGTAACATGTAACATGAGGGAGAATCCACCATCATTACTGCATACCTACTGCTACCTGAGGGGACAGCCCCACGACTGCACCTGCCGTAGGGATGCAGCCTGACTACCAGGAGGTTCTGCCTGGCTTTCAGCTGTTCCTCTTCCTGAATGAAGGGCCGAGGGTGCCGCTGCCCACTAAGGGCGGGGTCTGTGCTCTCCAGATGCCATCAGTTCCCTTCTTTTCTTAGATTCTCCTCTGCTAGGAAGGGGCTGAGTTTGATATTCTACAAGCAGAAGCCTGCGCCAAGGGTGTCATATCACACATTCAGCCGCCTGAAACGTCACTATGGGCCTGTCATGAGGATTCCCATAGCCAGGGAACAACAAAGGCTCCTGTGAAATGCCAACACTGTCGAGCTGTCCCTGCCATTCTACTCTTTGCTGCACAGAATTCAGAAGAGTGGGCCACATTAAAGAGGTGTGTTCTTGCTGCCTCCAAAGCTCTGCACTCACTGTGTGGCTGGGTGTGGTCCTGGGCTTGGATGCCAGTCTCCCTCTTCTGATGAAGTAAAGACTGAGTTACAACTGAGGCCATCCACTGAACGTCAAGTCTACCATAGTCAGAAAAGTGACAGCAATACTCTCAAAGGATCGGACATACGGGCATGTCACCACGCTTGGAGCTGTTTCAGAAGACACGGGGGAACTACCGTAGACCTCTAGGAGCTGATTTTCAAGAGTCAAGACTCACACCAGTGCATTCTTCAAACATTCCCTTGTTGATCTGGATGCTTCTTCCCACTGGTTGGAAGCCAGTGGAGTCTACAGGACACCAGGGTCACACCGGAGAGAAGATTCTCTCCGGGTACTGACCCTGGCCAAGACTCACAGTCATGTTAAGACAAGAAAAATGAACAAAACCACAGAATAACAACTGAAGTCCCACCTCAGAGCAACCAGGAAGAACTCCACAAGTTTGTCACTCTGTGTGTGAGGCTGCATGTGGGTACGTGACGGTTTCATATTGGTTAATGCTTGGCTAATTAGAATCTTAAGTATAATTTTATTATAAAATAGGGAAATGCTACATTGAATTGCAATTAACCAATATGAATCACTCAGGGAGATATGCATGCTGGGAGAGATTTAGATTTGCATCATGGAGGAGGTTACAATTAATGGTCGGATGTGGGTAGGGGAATACATTAATACCTGAACTACAGGAATATGTCCATGCAACACAGCAAAAGTCAGAGCCGTCCAATGGCGGGTCTCGGGGTGGACGGATGGATATTTATGAGGAGTACTGACAACCTATAAACAAATTATAGTTATTTTCAAAATGTGACCTTCACAATATTTAGGCTTGCAGATTCTGTCCTATCTGTGGTCAGGCACACAGGCTAGGAATGTACCAAAAAGACATCCTGGCAGGCGCCTTGGGAAATGTGGTGACTTCAGGTGGTGATTTCTCCTCTTGGAGACCCCAGCAACCTTTCACCAGAACTGGATGCTGGTCTTGCTTGTGTTTGTTAGAAGAGACGTTGAAGCAGCCTTCTGAGGGCAGGCCACTAGAGGACTGTATTTTGGGGATGTTACCAATTAGGGGGCAGGGAAAGGTTTTTGAGACTGTGTTCTCTGAGTCCTCACTTTTCCCCTGAAAGGCATTAATGCTCATTCATAGGGACGCTTTGGACAGCTCCTCGGCCTGTCTCTTTCCCTCTTTCTGCTTAAGGAGCATGGTGGTTCTGAGAGCTACAAGAGGTGAAGTGGCCTGAAATGTCACTAGGACTCTATCCACTCTATCCACATTTTAGATCCTCAAAGTGGGCAGCTAATCCCAGGCAAGGGGTAGGCCTACTTCATGCTGTCACAGGAGAGAAGACAGGCAGTGACTGGATGCCCCGCCCCTCGACTCACACATCCCGTTGGCTTCCTAGCTGAAAGGGTCCTTCCTGTAACTGGAAACACAGGCACACAACTTGCCCTGAGCATACCATGAAGAAGTAATGAGACTGGGTTTCAGGATGGAGGGAGGCCTTGGAATAGACCAAGCTGGGATGTAGTAGGGAAGCTGACAGCTAGGGACTTGTGATATCAACACCAGCGCATGGTATTCTCCACACCATTCCTGGGGCATGCAACCTTGGCCCGAGTGTCCTTACAGTAGACAAAAGAACTGAGCAAACAAAACCCACGGGAGGATCTGGAGAAGAGGTTAAAAGAACGCCTCTAGCTGAGGAGCTTGATGCTTGGAGACCCATAGCAGGGTGGACAATCCCTGTATCACCTGAGACTTGTAAGATCCAAAATGGGTTTGGATTCAGAGCTATGTTTATTGCCTGCTTTCCTCAGATGAATGTAAAACTCACCCATAATTAAAAAGAAAAGCACAGTGACACTGTAGCATGGTAACACTCCAAGGACATCTAATTTTGGAGCAAAAAGGTTTCCGGGACTTCTTGATTGATGGCTGCAGCATGCCAATCTGCTTGACACATGCAAATACCAAGCCCTGGTGGATCAGGGCTTCAGGCAGCAAAGAACAAAAACGTGAGATTCCACTTATTTTGAGTCTTGGGTGGGCTGGAGCAACTACTATAAATGGAGTCCCTAACCACGGCTAGGTGCCTCTGCTGGATATCCATCCCTCCCAACAGTGTGTACATCAGTGATTCTTTTCCATTTCATAGGTCACGCCACTTCTCAAGCTTCAACGCAGATGGTAGTTTGAGAACCGGAAACTAAACTTGTCAGCGTCTAAAGTCTGTTGGGAGGGGAGCTTCAATTTCCAGCCTACCGCACCGCATCCCAGCAGCCTTGAGATAACTCAGCCAACAAGGTGAGCCAGTATGTCTGGTGGGGAGGACAGAGGATGTGCGGAGGGAAACCTCAGCCCACGGGGCCAGGCCAGCGTGTGTCAGGCATCAGGAAAGGCCTGGGACTTGGGAGTGTCCTGCCTCATCCCTGCAAAAGGATGAGTCAGAAGCTAGGAGCTGCTTGGTCAAAAAAAGCTACAGCTATTGCTTTAAATCAGTGGTTCTTAACCTTCCTAATGCCGTGACCCTTTAATACAGTTCCTCGTGTTGTGGTGACCCCCAACCATAAAATTATTTTTGTTGCTACTTCATGACTCTAATTTTGTTACGGTTATTAGTTGCAACATAAATATCTGATATGCAGATGGTCTTAGGTAACTTGTATGAAAGGGCAATTCGACACCCCCCCAGGGGGGCTGAGACCCACAGGTTGAGAATTGCTTCTTTAAATGAGGCACGCACAGGGGCAGCTACTTGGGACTTCGGCTGGGGCCTCAGGAAGGACACAATCTGCTAGGGGGGCTTCACAAGGGTCACAGCCACTGAAAGGGTTGAAGTAATGTGTGAGGGTAATTGCGAAGGGAAAGCCCCCTGTCTGGGCTGGCAGGGCTTGCAGTCCTCTGCACCCTCACCTCCACATTCAGGTCAGCTCCGGCATCCAGCAGCATCTGCACCATTGCCTCATCCCCACGGACGCAGGCGTACATCAAGGGGGTCATGCCCTGTGGTGGTTAAAACCAGAGATGGAGACATTTACAAGGTGGCTGTGGTCAGTTGACAAACACATGGGATGTCTTACTGGTGTGTATACTCAGACTCTGGCAGGACAAAAGAGCAAACGTGGAGCCCTGCGACTCACAGGGTCGCCGCCTTTCACATTCTGGAAACCAGGGTGCAGGAGTGAAGGGAAGTGACATCACTTTTTTAGCACTATTTTTGCTTAGGATGGAGGGTTTTCCTGTATTTCGTGGTGCCACAGACCTATGTGTGTTTTTTAAAACAAGTGGCTGATTGCAGTGGGTTAGGGCTCACAAGAACCTTCTGGGTTCTGCAACATCAACCCTAAGCTATTTAGTTACAACGAATGCAGTTCCTTTGACATTTGTATCCTTCACAATGTAACAAAGTGTCCTTGTTGCTCTCTATGAGCGTCGAGTCAGACAAGAGTCAAGGGTAACTGGATGCCCCTGAGCATATGGCCACCCTCACCACGTCTACTCTCTGATGTCACCCTTTACAAGCACAAGGCCCACAAAGGACGTGGGATAGCCTCTAGGAAAACCTTCTCTGCTCATCACAAAGCCAGCACCACATTCATCAGAAGGAAGGGATGTAGTTCTCCATCAACAGTGCTGTGAAGGCAGTTATTTGGGAAAACAGTCACGTTATAGCCTTATCTCACACTATACTCCACCGTAACTCTGAATTTTACTAGAGATAGCCAGCTAAAGTTAAAAGTCTAAAAGATACCAAGTTGGTTTCTGGATCCATTTCTAGGCATAAATGTGATGAAAGATGTCATACATAAAAATTACTCTAGCACTGGTGCCATGTAATTGAAAACATTGTAAGAAAAATTCCAAGGTCAATGACAAATCAAGATGCATTTGTTCCATTAAAGGACTTATGCCTAATACAAAAATAATTCCTCTAAGTAAACAAGAAAACAGTAATGCCAATTTTTATGCCAAGAAAAAGCAGACAAAAGGTAAGCAGATTAACAGGGAATACATATGTAACCAGAGGGTGTGCAGAGACTGGTCAGGTTCCTAGGAGACAGGGTGGGGGAGTACTGAAGACTGAGAATTTAAGAAAAGGTGGTGCATTTGACATAGTACTTACATTTAGAAGAAAAATTTCCCCAAGGAAAAAGAGATTGGAATAGGATTTGTATAAGAATGTTTGGCCCAACATTATTCACAAATACTGTAAATATCTGACGTTGGAAGGGCTGCTAACGAATAAACACTGTAATCATTTTATATAGATACTAAAAGCAACTTACGAAAGAATATTCAATAACATTGCAAGGTATCAGAAATATAAAACTCCTGACTTTAAACATAAAAGATACAAATGATTGTGTATTCTTGATGTTGCTCAAGAAAATGATCAGTTGTCATTAAATAGTCCCTTGAATGTTAAATGTTAAATATCCCCTTCGCAGAACTCTTTGCGAGACTTGTCCTTTGTAACTCAGAGTTCACACTGAGAACTGGCTGTCTGTTTTCTCTGTGATTCCTCCACCTCCCCAAGGCGCCCCTGTGACTTAAGGATGCCCCTCACCAGTTTCAGGATCCGGTGAGTGCTGCCATGTCTGGGTGATGCCCTAGGGTCCCCAGACTGACTTTGGTGTCTCTTAAACATACCCTAAAAACACAGCTCGGGAGGCCTACATCAGTCTTGAGCCACTACCGCAGAGAACTGACTCTAACCATGCTGGTTAAGAGACTTGAAGGTTGCAGAGTTCCAAATACAAACAGGTCTAGTTTTCACTCTTTTATTTCAGCTGCAATGATCATGTGAAATTTCCATAAAGATGGATAAGTGTATTTTTAAAAGATTTAAAACACCCAAAACACTAAAAAGGAGAGGAAAAAAGTGGCGGCGTGGGGGGAAGAGGGGAGAGGGGGGGCAGGCACACTAAATATTTTTTAGCGATCAGCAGAGGGAGCCTGTGTCCCACCAGCTGCTCATGCCCAGCCCCAGCGCTGAGGGGATGAGGTTCAAGCAGACCCGGTACCTGTTCGCTCATGGTGTTGATTCCATCGGGCCCCAGCAGAGACACTGCCTGCTTCACTAGGTCGGTCCGCCCACAGTTCAGCATCCGGAAGCCTAAGTCCTGCTTGAACTTGGCTTCGATGGCCACTGCGTCCAGCTTCCGAGAAGCGCAAAAGCAGTCTTCTGCCCTGAGGGAGGGAGAGATGGTCACGTGGGCGCAGTTACTTTTCTCAGGATCTAGTCCCTGAGAGCAAACTTCCTAGCAAGCCCCACCAAACTCCTCATTTGTTTTTCCTGCAAACTGCCTGTTCTAGGCTCCCATTTAAAACAACTGCCTTCTGCTGGCTCTTAATCCTCTGTCCCTGCTGCGGCTGGGTCTGGTCCCTTCTCTGTGTGTTAGTAGCATTCTCAGCTAAGAATCGTTATGCAAATATTTATGGACTATTTATATAGCTTAGATCCTCTGCCAATTTATGTGAGTTGGTTCCCACACAATAGAAGGCATAATTCCTATGAGGAACTTTCACTCACACACACACACACACACACATACACAGCCGGGCGCACCCCCATTCCACCCCACCCTACCCCAAACAAGGGATAAGGAACCTTCCCGAGGTCGCTCCATCTCAGGACAGAGCCTGGATTTGAGCCAGAGTAGCCTGTGTGGAGAGCCGGTCTACGGATCTACTGTGCACCCCCTGTCTCCCAAGCACAGCACCCACTGTGTGCTGGTTCACTTCTCTGAGCCCTCACACTAGGCTGCGGACATCTGAGCGGGCATTCGCCTGTGTTCATTCGGTGACAGACAGGAGACATGGAGGAATTAAGAAATGGGAGTGAATGGATCACAAGACGGAATTCCTACGTTTAAAATAGAACAAGCCAGAGAACTTGCGAGAGGAAATGAGAAATGGCAAGGTGCTTCAGCAAGCCAGTTCAGGGAGAGAGAGGTGGGGACAGGAAAGGGGAACCGATGGGAGATGCAGGCTCCATGTTGAAAGGATATTACTACCTCTTCCCAATGAACTGATCAATAGTCATTAAATCAAGCTCGCCAAGCGTCCACTGAGTCACACTCTGCTCTAAGTGTCACATCATCACCCCTGCTCTGGAAGCCCACACTCGGGTAAGGGAGAAGAAAGGTACGAGTCATAATTCCATGTACTTAATGCAAATACCGAGGGTTCAGAGACACTTTATGAATGCAATGTGTTATGGGACTGTAAGTCTCTCTGCGCCACACACGGCCAAGGAGAGCCTAAACTGGTTGTAGGAATGGGGACAGGAGAGGACCAAGGCACAAGCACTTTGTGCAGGGCCAGCAAGAGCAAGGGTCCAGGTGAGACATGGCAGGCTGTGTGAGGCTCCCTACAGAGGACAGTGTTTCTAGGGCATTAACCTCAGGGCAAAGTGTGCCAGCAGCTAAGGGAGGTGGAGCAAGGCCACAGAGACCCTGTGTGGTAGACAGGATGGAGGGACCCAGGCAGGGCCTAGCTTCAAACATGGCATCAGCACCCTAGACTTTTGGGTGCAGAGTGGGGCTGTGCTTCATGGCTTCTTGGTCCAATGTACACAGGCTTTGAACTTGGCTAGAGTTGCTACATTAGGCAAATACAAATGCTAAATCAACAGTGCAGGGGGCATCTTCATATCAAAGTTTAATCCATTGTTAATCAAAGGCGGAAATTTAACTAGGTTCCCTCTCTTTTCTTCTGGAGAAGGGCAGAGCAACTCAGGATCCCTCACCTTTAGTGCGGTGGCAGGCTTCATCCAAGGGACCAAATGGTCCCCAAAACTGCCCATGGAAGCTTTGTGATACCAGAGTAACAGGCCAAGACCCTAGGGCACGGATCACAGAGGCCTCCAGGGAGAGTAAGTGTGGCACCTCTCCATGTTTGTACTAAAGAACCGGGGTCCTTCCTGTGGGGTGTGTGTGTGTGTGTGTGTGTGTGTGTGTGTTTGTTGTGTACATGCAAATTTCTAGGAGTCATAAGACTTGACTCATTGCACGGACAACCTTTCTTCTTCAAGATGCTAGAAATGCTGGAAGAAATTGCTTTGTGAAATCACATAGTTTCTATCCTGGGAGAAGAATGAGAGAGCTAGAGCAAGGTCTGGGAGTGGTGTGGAAGGCTGACTTTGGGGCACGACGTGGCTGGTGCACTCTTGAACCAGCAGGTAACTCTTGGTTACCTGCTCAAGATCTGTACAAGCCTGGGCCTGTCAACATCTCACATTAATGGGTTCATGAGGACACACAACTTCCTGAGGACTTACATGTAGCTAATGGTTTCTGGGGGTGAGGGAAGACATTGTCTTCAGTGGTAAAGCCATTGGTAATATGCCCATGCTCATTTAAACAGCTCTAATAAGACTCACTGGGTTATTAAAAAGCAAAACAAAACCTGACAACAGAAGGATTATTTGGAAAGAGGGGGGGGGGGGTCAGCAGGAGTGGGAGGGGCTGAACGTGACTCAGTGGGGGATGTGATCAAAATACACTATATACATGTCATGATGAAACCCAATATGTATCGTTAATTCACACTAATGAAACATTAAAAGGGAGTTCCCATCTGGGGACAGAGCTGTGAACAAACACCGTCACAGGAAATCCCAGCTAGTCATTTCCTCTCGCTCGTCCACCTCTAAGTCCGTTCTGATAGCCTCAGTACTTTGTGGCCTCATTCAGATCAGCATTTCCTCCCCTTTCTCTGCAATCAAGCTACATTCCATGTGATTGGGCAGGCATCCCCAGTGCCTACTGTGTGCTGGACTCCATGCCAAGGAGCTCCAGAGGAGGGAGACAGAGGCTTGGTTCACAGAACTCAAAAGCTTCTAAACAGATAATTCTAAGAACATCACAAGTGTTTACCAGCTCCTGAGGTCCTTGATTTTAATTAGAAAGAGACAAATGGCAAGAAAATTACTGCAGCTAAAATGATGATAATTGTTATTACAGGAAGCTGACGTTTACTGAATGCTTACGGTGGGGATCTAAGCTCTTTCTGTGTGTTAACCCATGCCATTCATCATAGTGAGCTCTAGAGCTAAGTGCTATGTGCAGCCTACCCCAACAATGAGGAAGCAGAGGCTGAGGCATTACCAGAGACACAGGTGCTAAGGCACAAGCTGGCATGTTGTTGGGGATCAGAGGGTCCTGGAACACACCATCATGTCCTGTTCATACACTGAGCTTCTGTTGGAGCTGGACTGTCGGATATCTCTTTGACCCCCCCATTCAGCATCCCCAAACTGGAACTGTATGAACACCTCTGCCCTCACCCTCTAAACTTGCTCCTGGATGCCCCATCTCAGCCACTGGCATTGCTGCTCACTCAGGGACTGAAACCGGCATCTGCTCTCACACCCATATCCATTCCAACAGCAGTTATATTGCACCTGAATCAAAAATCACCCCCTTTTCTCCACCCTCAGGGCTCTTCCATGGTCCTGGGCCCCAGCACCAATCTCTGGATGGAATACTTTAGGAGCCTAAGAGTCTTGATTTCATTCTCCCTGCCCCATGCCTCCTCTCACACAAAGTCAGAGTGAGTGCCAGCGTGGGCAGGGTCCATCAGGACCTGCGTAAAGTTTTCTAAGACTTTTCAGTATACTGAGGATAAAACTTGGCTCCTGACACACAGCCTGAAGGGGCTAGCTAGGCCTGCTGCCCGTGTTTCTTTCCTCCCCCTGCATCAACAGCCCTACCCCTCTTTTTCCTGTTTCACACACCAAGGTCTTTCCTGCCCTGAGGACTGTGTTCCTTACATTTCTTTTCCTTAGAAAGCCTTCCTTGAGGTTCTTTGGAGGGCTGGCTCCTCCTTGTCCTTCAAGGGTGAGCTTGATCATAGTCCAGGCAGCCTCTGATCAGACCTCCTATATAAAGGTATGCTCTTCTGTCTACACATCCGTCTCCTGGCCAGTTTCCTCTGTCCCCTTACAGTTAGTGGCTAGTTTTCTTTAAAATATTAAATGGCATTTAATTAATTAACTAATATGCGTCTCTCTCCTCTTCCCCCCATCTCTCTCTCTCTCTGTGTATACACATGTACACATACACAATGCTGTATGTGTCAAGGTCAGAGAAGAACTTTTGGGAGCGATTTCTCTCCTTCCACTATATGGGGCCTAGATCCAATTTATGTCATCAGTCTTCGTAGCAAATGCCTTCAACTGCCGAGTCATCTTGCCAGCCCTTAGTTTAATTTTTTAACCCTCCCCCACCACCAGCATGCAGGACCACACCCATCTTGTTCTCTGCTGTAGGCAAAGCAGAGTTGAATACAAATGCCAAGAACTGATAGGGCAGACAGGTGAGAGCCACCATATATTCTTTTAAAAATTAATCATAACTGACTGCTAAAAACTGTACATATATGCATGCTTATAATGTACAGCATGGTACTTTGAGATATGTATATACTGGAGACTGGGGAAATTAAGAAAATAAACGTGTTACTTTACATCCTTAGCATGCTTGTGGTGAGAGCAGTCCAGAACATTTTCCCCTCCTCGTGCACGCTAGCCAGGTAAGCAATCTACCAATAAGCTACGTCTGCAGCCCCAAATGTACTCACTTAGCCATTTTCAAGTATGTAAACACGGTTATAAAGTACATTCCCCGTGCTTTATAATAAACCTCCTGATTTATTTCATCCTGTCTAATTGAAAATGTGTATCCTTGGACTCATATCTCCTGACCGCCCCCCCAACCTCAGCCTCTGTTAACCACCCCTCCTTTCTCTGCTTCTCTGAGAACAAGATTTCCAGATTGCACATGTGAGATCACACATCATTTACTTGTCTTTTTGTGCCCAGCTTATCTCACTTAACATAATGCTCCCCAGGTTCATTCTGCATCACACACACACACACACACACACACACACACACACACGCACGCACACACTCACACACACACACACACACACCCTGCATTTTCTTTATCCATCCATCTGCTGATGGACAGTTAGGTTGACTCCATGTCTTAATTACTGTAAATGGTGCTTCAGCTTAACATGGTGACATGAACTCTGGCTACCGACTTCCTTTATGTGTCTATTCAGTAGTAAGAGCGCTAGATTCTAAGGTAGTTCCACTTTAAAAATTCTCAAGGAACCTCTATGTTTTCCACAATGGCTGCACTTAGGCATTCCCACCAACAGTGCATATGGTTCCCTTTCTTTTTGACTACAGCTATTCAACCAGGTGGAAAGCAGTATCTTATCACAGTTTTTGTTTGTTTGTTTCTGTTTTTTCGAGACAAGGTTTCTCTGCTGTAACTCTGGCTGTCCTGGAACTCACTCTGTAGACCAGGCTGGCCTCGAACTCACAGAGATCCACCTGCCTCTGCCTTCTGAGTGCTGGGATTAAAGTCGTGCGCCACCATTTGCCCAGCGGCTTCTTATTGTAGTTTTAATGTGCAATTCCCTAACAAGTAGCGATGGTTGGCATTTAAAAATACAGCCACTGACAATTTATTTGTCTTCTGAGAAATGTCTCTTCAGGTCCTCTGCTCATTTTTAGATTGAGTTATTTGCCTTGTTGCTACTGACTTGAGTTTATTCTGTACCCTCGCTGCTAACTTTGTGTCAGATGTGTGTTTGCAGACATGTTCTGCTCTGCATAAGCACCACATGCTGTGCATCTTTTATGCTCTGTTCCATCAGCTGTCTCTCTGCTGTTGTTTTTCTTTGCTGAGCAGAGGCTTTTAGATTGGATGCAATTCCATTTGTCTACTTTTGATTTTGCCGTCTGTGTTTTGGGGGACGTATACAAAAGAATTGTTATCAAAGCCAATGTCATGGAGTTTTCCCTCTGTGTTTCTTCTGGTCATTTTACAGTTTTAGATGTTAAAGTTTAGGTCTTTTGAGTTGGTTTTTGTATATAGCATATATTTTGTATATAGTATATTGAGTTGATTTTGTATAATATAGTTGATTTTGTATTTTTATATAGTATAAAAGAGATAAGGGCCTAATTCCATTAGTCTGCATGTTGATGTTCAGTTTGCCCAACACCACTTATTGCAGAGACATTTTTTTTCTCCACTAGAGGCCCCCTCCCCACAATCAGGGTTTTGTTATGAAGTGCATGCTAGCCTGGAACTTGCAATCCTTCAGTCTCTGGAATACTGGAATTACAGACCTGCACCATCACCCAGTAAGCACCTGTTTACCAAGCAGCCCGCAGACACACAGAACAAACAATGCTTCTGCTTTCTGAGCCACGTTGAGCAAGCTAACTAAAGGCAGGTAAAAACCATTTTCCAATAAAGTGTCAAACATGGCTTCCTGTTCAACCCAGTTTGTCAGAGAATTGAACTCTGCAGAAATTCATCCCTGCAGCATTCCCCAGGACAGGGCTACAGCTCCATTCATTCCTGGAAAGTCCCTGCAGAAGCTCCAAGCTGCAAACCAACATGGCCCCATGTGGCCCAAGCAAATAAATCTGCCCTTCTCTGTACGTGACTTATTTATGCAGAAATCTATTAAGCCTGCCCCTGGGGCTATCCTAGGTAGCCAACTTTGTGGTTTTCCCTTTTGCTTTCAACAATGCCATAAAAACTCCAGTCAATTTAAGCAAGAGGTGGTACCGAGATGGTCAATTTCTCTGATTTCTCAAGTGCCCAAGTCCTGAAAGACTGGATCAGTATCTTCCACCACTTCAGACACATGACCTCAGAAAGGTGTTTTCCAGAGACTTCTGGCTTCAAGGCCTGAGTGCAGGGAGAGCCTGCACTGCTTAGTCTCCTCTATAAGGAGGAGCATGTGGGTTGAGGAGCTAATGCACTCTGCTCATCTCTCAGTGCCTTCTGAGTGACAAATGCCAGCTAGTGATGTCCAGGTACCTTTATGCGTTCATTAGCTTCCATGCTAGCTTGGAAGTGATAAGCTTGAGCTCTGCTGTGTCTTTCGCTGGGCTCAAAGCCAGCTCTGCTGCTCAGTGGCTATGTGATCTTGGGGCCAGTGGCTTTACTATTTTGTCATCTGTTTTTCTCATCTGTAACATTAGCTTTGTAGTAACACCTGCCTTCTAGGATGCTGGCTGAGGGTCAAATGAGGTAACCCTCAGGAGGTGCTCAGAAGAGCAATGTGCCGAGCACACGAAATTACAGGCCTGGGGAGACAGCTCAGTTGGTAAAGTGGTTGTCGTAAGAGGATCTGAGTTGAATCTTAGCACTCACATAAAAAGCCTGGCATGGTGACACACACTGATACCAGTGCTGAGGGGCTGGGTGGGAACAGGAGTACCCCTGGGACTTGTTGGCCAGCCAACTTTGTTGAGTTAATGAACCTCAGAGAGACTCTGTTTCAGAAAACAAAGGGAACTGATCCTGAGGAATAACACCTGGGCTTGACCTCTGGCCTCCACACACACACACATACACACATGCACATGTATGCCTGCGTGCACATGCCAACAGATACATACTCCTGTACAGATACTGTCCCCAGTTGTATAGTACAAAGCCAAGTGCAGACTGGAGAGGATACACTGTGGGAAAATGCAGACATCGAGTACACAGACCACTGCAGTCACAATGCTCCCCAGTTCAGATTAGACATTGTGTCCAACAAATGCCACAGGCATCAAGGAACTGAGGTGACCTTTTCCTTAGTGGGGGTGCCTGGCTCCAGAAGGCTACCGCTTGGGGCCAGCAGGGTTTTTGCAAGGAAATTGTGATGACAAAGTCAGAGGGAGTCAGTGCTGGGTGAAGAGAGGTTTGGGGGATAGTTCCACAAGTGAGCAGAAGCAGAGCCTCCTGGAGTGCTCTGGGTCTACACACAAGGCTTCTATCTCCCCAGCCCCGGACTGATCTTGATCCTGCTGGTGCTAGAAGGCTCCTTGAAGTTTGCATGCACTGTCTCCCTAGTGAGTGGGTCCTGGGAATGCAGGCTTAGAGACCAGCCTGCCTAGGTTCAGCTCTCAGCTCCATCCCTGCCAACTGGGTCAGGCTGCATAGGTACTTAATTATCTTTAGTTTTCTTATACATAAAATGGGCACATTGTACTGGTTTTACTAATTTATCAAGTACGGACATTGCACTTCACAGTAAGTAAATTTTAAGCTTTTTACAAACATCAGTTTGTTTGCAAGCTTTATTATCTTTAATCCATTTTACAGATAAGAAAAACGAGGCACACTACAGCTTAATGTACTTTATACATTCATCTATTTTTCTATCACTGTAACAAAATATTGAAGCTGGGTATGTATAAAGAAAAGAGGTTTTTTTAGCTTACGGTCCTGGAGGCTAAAGTCCAAGATTGTTCTGATAATTTTGAGACAAGCTTAGGTAGCCCAGGCTGACTTGAACTTGCTATGTATCAGAGAGGACCCTGAGATTCTGATCCTGCTGCTCCTCGTGGTCCTTTAGTGTTCTTGCCCACGAATGGGCCCAGTATGCCCCTTGCTCACAGCCACAGAGTCGAATTGATGAGTAGGAGTGGTGACTGGACTCTAGGGGCCTGGCTCAAGCTTCTGCCTCGCTGTGCTTTCTGAGGAGCTGCTGGCCAGCAGGGGCTTGTTTGGGATGAGAGCATGCTTCTGCAGAGATTCTTCATACTATGACTCTGGAATCTTTATGGCAACAGTCCTCATAGCCATGGTCAGTAATATAAACCCCCTGTACTGCATACTTATGAATACCAGGTGCTCCTGGCTGCTCAATTTCTGCCACTGCAACTGATTCTCTCTTGGGATTACCATTACTATTACTACCACCACCACCACCACCGCCACCGCCGCCACCATCACTTTCTCCATTCTACAGGCATGGACTCAGGTGGCTTAAGCCCCAGCTCCTAAAGGTTCCAATGCACCATTAGCTAGGACCAAGTATCCACATGAGCCTGCAGGGTACACTTTACATTCAAACCATACCGGTGTCTGACACCAAAACCACTGTGTTTTTGCGGGGCAGCAAAGCCTAGTGCCCAAAGGGAATGCTCATGTCCCTATTCTTCTACGAGACTTTGACAGGTAACAATCTCTGTCAGCCTCAGGTTCTCCATCTGCAAGGCAGTACAATGCAGTTTCCAGTGTCAAGATCTGTGATGAGGTTTAAAGAGAAAACACTCTGGAACCCCTCAGTGGAGAGTGAGACATTATGCACTACCCAACATCATCACCATGTAGCTTAAATTCTCCCTCCAGAGATTTAGTTAAACCATGTCCACCTTCTAAGCACTCAGTCCTCTAGCTCTAGAGAGGTCTTTCCTAACTAAGGCCTTTTCTAACTGTTCCGGAGTCTGGTCCCTGTGGGCACAGCCCTTGCTATGACCTTTCGTCTTCTGGGCTCCACTCATAGCCTGGTTTGCTTGGGTCGTTTTCACTCCATCATCCATGTGTCCTATTCTCATTCATCTGGTTCCACCGTCAGGCAGGCCATCTGGAACAGGGCAACTAGCGCAGCCCTTCTTGCAGGCAGCAGCCAGGAGTCAGTGGGGTGGGGGTGGGGTGGGGTGGGGTGGGGGTGAGTGGGGAAAGAGATGCCCTATAAGGGAAAGCCACATTCTCCTGCTTGAGGGGAAGGTCCTGCGGGATGCAGGTTGAGGTATTTGGCTGAGGATGAATATGAGAGAATGTAGCCTGTGCTGCCTAGGACCTCGCCAGCGGTAATCTGGGTTACAACATGGTTTCCCTAAACACTGGTTCACTAGCTGTCCTACAAGAGAATGATAAGGATGACAGAGGAAGGCTAAGCACTTACAAACAGCTTCCCTGACACACTAACTATTAATATTAATCACATACTATTATGTTGATATTATTAGGCATTCACACATATTTGATTTGTTAAACATTTCACATATAATACTTCAATTAATCTTCCAAGTAACCTGCAAAACAGGCTGTTCCCCTCAGTTTCCAGAGGAGAACTGAGGCACTCGGGTTCCGTATCACCTGCTCAGGCTCACACAGCTTCTAAGTGACAGAGCCGGCGATAAGCCTAGGCAGCCTGATGCAGCTCATACCCCCTCGCTTTTCCCTACCACAACGGGACCCCCTAAATCAGGTTTCATTAGCCTCATTTCACAGATGTGGGAATGGAGACTGGAAGGAGTTAGCTGTGGTGCCCAAGTCACCTGCGTCCTTTAGCTGTGTTTCGACCCGGCCATATTTCTTTTTAAAGGCCAAGCTTAAGTAGGCTTGTGCCTTTTAGTTCCTTTGACACAGCCAGCTCCAGAGAGTTCATTGCTACCAACTACCCTCTGTGCGTTACACACTGCACCAGCTACAGGCCAGGCGCTGGGTCAGCTGCCATACCAAAATTGCTTCTCAGACAATAAGACCAAACCTGCGTGTGGAGTTTACTGTCTCCCAGTAACTCTTCTGATTTTACATGAACACACACTCATATGTGCCTTCATGCATGTGAATGCATACATATGTAAACATATATAAAATATCCATACACACATATATACTGTTTCATTTATATAATCTTTATTTTAACCCTATAAAATTTATCTTCATTACAGCTCAGGGAGGCTAGGAAATTTGCCCAAAGACACACTGTCAGTGGTAGAGCTGAGATTTGAATCCAGGCAGGCTACGGCTGGGCCCTGAGTCTGCTGCCTGACTCCACCATCTCTTTGCACTACTGAAGGACTCCCCTGTTTGCTTAGACTCTTCAAATGCTGGGTACTGGGGTGAGTGCCAAAGCTATGTGGATTCTCAAGCACAGCCTTTGACTGAAGGTTTTCCTGCAATTTCTCCTCAGGAGAGTCCCCGCCTCTCAGCCACTTTCTATCTCCTATCTTGCCAGCCAAAAAGACCAGATTACTACTCCAGACACCCATTTCCCCACTGTTTTTCCTTGTATGCATGGTCTGACTCCCACTCAAATCTTTTCCCATTTATCTTGCTTTCCCCCAAATCATATTCTGGAGACAAGTCCCACTGAACAGCTTCTGACCGGCAGAGCCCCTCGTGTGCAAGCCAAGGGCCCCCCATGGCTCACCTCTGTACCTTCCTGAGGTCAGGAAACTGGAGGCCCAAGAGTGTTGACTGATTTGTACTAGTCACAGAGCGATTTAGGAAAAGAATCCTTCCTGTTTTCTAGTCACTTTACGAACACCTTTGGTTTTGGGTGGATTAGCGATTCTCAGCCAGCGGGCGACTTCAGCATCCGGGGAGTGTCTGGTGAGATCTAGAAGCACATTTAGTCTTCCTGTCGGGAAGGTGCCGCTGGCACCTAGGAGACAGGGATGCAGCTGCTGGTAAACAGCCTCTAACGCACAGGAAGGCTGCCTTTTTCTCCCTGCCACAACAAAGAATTATCTAACTCCTAATGTCAATGGGGCTGAGGCTGAGAAAACCCACTGTAGAGAGATGAAGTACTCATGCATCATCACCTCTCACACGTCAAGCACTTTCCATTACAGGATTCTGTGAGTGTGACCATCAAATGGTGTTTTTGGAATTGAATAATGAAATGGCAAATCGGAGGACTATAGGCCTGACTTGCACGTAGCCCACAGCCCCCTCCTTAACACCCTTTCCCGTAGAAAGCCTGAGTCAAACTCCTTTCATAGGCTTAAAGTCCTGAAATTGACGACCTTTTTCCCTTTGCTTTTGAGTAGCAGAGATATTAACAGTTTGATCGCTTTTTGAGCTGGAGTAAGTCATACCAAGACCTCTGTATACCTTTCTAAGAGGGAGAAAAATGGTATTACTGCAGCAAATGGAACATGCAATGCTTGCAAAGTTCCTGCGGGAAATCTCAGCCCAGGAATCACGCCCACTTCCAGCTTTCCACTACTATCAAAAACACAGAAAAGAACCGGCTGATTAAGTTGCCTAAGAGAAAGGAAAGCAAGCCTGGGGACTCTGTTTCCTCAACTCTGCCCATCATTTCTGCCTTAGGAGAGATATTGAGGGGCTGGAAGCCTTCTCTTTGGAATTTGATGTTCAGCTGGCAACAAAACCTAGTCACTACCTGTCCCGAAGATGGAAATTCTGGGTCTGTTCAAATATGCTTACAAAGATTTATCTCAAAAGCAAGGGCTGCAAACACCCAGGAGGAGGAAGAAGTGTCTCTACCTGAATTTGTTGTCATATTATTTTAAGCAGAAAATGATGAAGGAGCATTATAGATCTTTTGCTCTGGCATCATAGTTCTTATATATTTTTTTAAGAGCAGAAAATACGGTCTACCTACAGGGAAAATGTTTCTGGACCAAGAAGGCAAACTCTTAATCTACTTCTCCTGGCAGACACTGCTTGGTGTCCCCCAGAATCCTTTTTTTTTAGTCTCCATGTATCGTTTCAAGATTGAAAAATTTCAGCTGGTCACATGGCTGCTCAGCTAAAGACTACGTTTCCCAGATTCCCTTGCAGGTATGAGTGGTTATATGACAAAGTACTGACCAATAGGAGGTGCTGTGCGTCATCTCCGAGGCCTTCCCTGCTCTTCCACTTTCTCTTTTCCCACTGGATAGATGCAGTCCTGTTGGGCGGAGCCATTAAAGGAAGACACCATGCAGGGATTGGCAGAGTCTCAAGAGAGAGAGTGCTTGGGTATTGACTTTGAGCGCCTGTAACAGCTATGGACTGATTATCCCTGGCTTCTTATCTGAGGGAGGTACTTGGTACTCCTGTAGCTAATGAGTGTACATTCTATCAATCCACATCATGAATGCTTTTTAAATTTCAATCAATTCAGGGAGGCACACAGGGAGTACTAAGTATAGGCAGGTACTGTTCTGGATGCCGGAGATGCAAAGATAAAAGCAGGCACCACCCTCCAAGGAATTCTAGAAAGAATAATGGCTTTCTATGACTTTTTATGAATTAAACAACTCTGCTTCTGAGGTGTGAGAGGACATTCTAGACTTGTAATCCCAACTGCATTTTCGGTGGCACCAGCTTCTCAAGATGCCCCTAACAGAGCCAAGTAGAACATATTTTAGGTTTTGTGGATCTCTGTTGTAGTTACTTAATTACCACAGTAGCAGCCATGAAAAAAGGCTTGTGGCTGTTTTCCCATACAGTTCTATTTACAAAATTAGAAAGCAGATAGCTGGAATTTGATGACATCTGCTCTTAGGATACCTTCTCTCGTTTAAACATATTTTATTCATTTTTATTTTATATGGATGGGTATTTTGCCTGTATGTCTGGCTGTGTACTATGTGTGTGTGTGCAGTGCCCAGGAAGGACAGAAGAGGGTGTTGGGTACCCAGGAACTGGTGTTACAGATGGCTGTTAGCTGCTATGTAGGTCCTGGGAATTAAACCTGGGTCCTCTGGAAGTGCAAACGGTGCTCTTAACCACTGAGCCATCTCTCCAGTCATGGATAACCTGCTCTTTGAGATTTATAAGAAATTTAGGATGCTAAAAGCACTGAGAATGCTTTCAGGTTTACTTATTTTTATCTTATGTGTATGTGTGTCTTGCCAGTTACGTATGTATGTACACCACATGAGTGTCTGATGGCCTTGGAGGCCAGAGGTGGGCATTAGGTCCTCTGGACCTGGAGTTTCAGGTGTCTATGGGACACCATGTGACTCTGGAAACTGGGTGCCTTCTCTGAAAGAGTAGTATGCTCTTTTAACTGCTGAGCCTTCTCTCCAGCCCCTCAGATTTTTTTTTTTAAAGTCTTTGAAATTTTCTTCAAGAGAGTGTTTCTCAACTTAATTGAACCACTTCTTAACTAATGCTTATTACCTGGGGCTGGCCTTCTGGATGTGCTATTGAAAGTGCTGGCTACGTAGATAACTTTCATTGGTAAAGAATTATTTTAGGCACACACAACATACAGACTGATAACAGTGATGACTTACTTGCTCCTCATCCAACCAAAATAAAAAAGCCATCCATGTCAGGACAAACAAAGGCCCCTGAACACCGTGGATCCCATCTCCACCGGTCCCTGTTTAGAAGACTCTCTCCAGACCTCGAACATCTCACCTTCATGCGGGTCTTACACTTTGTCCTGTTCTCGGGAATTCCTAACACTATGTGAGCTCTTTTGCATGTTGTCAGATTTCCATAAGCGTTCGCAAACTGCATAAATCCTTCTTCAACTTGCTTTTCTGCTGTTGTTTTGTACAATATTCATTAGTTAAGCCGTGCAATAACCACATAAATCTAGTTCATTTATTTTCATTGCTCCTTGGGTTTCCATTAAATGAACATACCATAATTTATTTATACATTTGCCTGGAGACAGACAGCTTGTTTCCTCTCTCGTTATTATAAACAATGCATCTACGAACATCCTTGATCGTGTCTCCTTACTTCCACATGGAAGCATTTCCCCAGGGTACAGATGTAACAGCAGATTTATGTGTTTACAAGTTTACTCGAAAGTAGATTCAGAGTCCCTTCCAGTGGTGTCTAAGGGTTCTCCCTACTCTATATCTTTGCTTAAATAGGGTAGCATATGACCAGACTTTTAAAGAATTTAGTGTGTGTGTATGTGTATGTGTGTGTGTGTGTGTGTGTGTGTGTGTGTGTGTGTGTGTGCACTCGCAGGCATGTGCATTGTAGTGTGTGTGGGAGTCAGAGGATGGCTTTTAGGAGCTCTTTTTGCACTCTACCTTGATGAGTCTGGGTCCTCCTTTTTCTTCTACTTCAGTCCAGACTGGCTTGGGGATGCCCCTGTCTCCACTTTGTCCTATCTCAAAGTAGGAGTGCTGGGATTGTCGATGTATACTGCCACATACAGCTTTGACGTGGGCTCCAGGGACTCAGGTTATCAGGCTGGCAAAGCTAGTGTCTTTGCTTAGATGATCTTTTATTTTGCATTTGGAAGGTATGAAATGCATGCATTTGGAAGTATGGCTTTTGAATTGTATTTCAGAATTGCTAATGAAGGTAGGCCCTTCCCATGTATTTCTCTGCCAATTGGAGAATAGTGTTAAGGCTTTGTGGGGAGCTCTGGCATTCACCAAAGCTGAGAAGTGCAGCATCTGAATTCCTTAGAGAAGTTGAGTCTGGTGGCTGAACTTTTTGACAAGAGCCACAGGGCTGTTAGAAAAAAAAAAAAAAAAGACTTTCATATTTCCCATCATGTCTCTGATTGGAGTTGCCTTTCTAAGAGAGAGAACATGGCCTTTGGAGTCACATGGACCTGATTCAAACCCCACAAGGGTTACAGTGTCAGACAAGTTTTGCAACCTACTGGAGCTTGCGCTTCCTCTGGTATGAAGAACCAGGATCCTCCCAGAAATGGAGGAGAATGGACAGAATCTGAGAAACACCTGTGACCAGGTCTACTCCACAAAGGCTATCAATGACTTTCTTAGAAATCTAAGAAAGACACTTAGGTGATGGATCATTTTAAAAGGGGCTTGTTATGCAAACATGGCGGTCTGAGTTTGTATCCTCAACACTTACAGGCTGGGTGGTGAGTGCCTGTAACCCCACCACTGGAAGGTAGAGACGAGTATGTGCGTCCCTGGGACTTGCTTCCAAACCATCCTAGTCAAATCAGTGAGCTCTGGGTTCAATGAGAGAATCTCCTCAAAAAGAAGAAGAGCGACTGAGAAAGGATACCCATCGTCAACCTCTACGTGCAAGTACACACATTTGCATGTGTACCCCCATACAGTTCCACACACATAAACCTATAGACCACATGCACACATACGTCACATACACACAGCTTGGGTCACATACACACAGCTCAGGGAGGGTGGGGTAAAGGGGGGGAAGCGGGAGAGAGAAAAGGAAACCCAAAGGAGGATATGAGTTGTGGCCACTCTTTTTTCTTTGTTAGCTACATGCCTCAGTTTCCCCCACAAGTGAGAGTGTCGCTCTCGTTTCTCATGACTAATGGAAAACAAGGCTCACACAGGCTGGTAGGGTAGTTCACACAGCTTGTTTGGTGATTTATCAAGCTGACGAGAAGGCAGTGAACCTTGGGAACCCAGAACTTACGAGCAGGTACCCACAAGCCCTTACTGTTGCTGGAAGCCCCTCTTCCTTGGCTGGTACTGAGCTCTCCGCGGGAAACCCTAGTTGCTTGACCTATCGCCAGGGGAAGATAATGATCCTGTGTAACTAATTCTGTCAACCAGAGTTTAGTTCGGGAGGTTTGCTGGCCTGTGAGCAAATCTGTGTGTTGTGCAGAAATCTAAGTGGACCGACGTTATTAAAAAAATAAATAAGTCGCTGTTCTCCAAGATTCCAAATCCCATATTGAAGACTAGACACCCGCCAACTGCCAGCCTGGATCTGGAGCCGTAGTCTGGAAGTGAGCCCAAAGTGCCACTTAAGATGTAGTTCTCTTCTCTTCTGTTGCTGTAAGCACCAACTGTGTTTTCCCTTTGCTTTTAACACTTTGGAAGTTCAGGACACAATCCAAGTGTTGGCAAACCGTCTGCTGCCTGCAGTCTGGCTTTCACCCACAGCAGGCTGCTCAGAGTGCCAGTTCAGGGCGGCACTAATGACTTTCCCACCGCCAGGCCCTGGTGGCCCCTTTCAGCCTACATCTGCTATGCTGGTGTAGCAGGATCAAATCCTGGCGACCCCTGCACCACACGCTTCTCTGACCCTGGGCCCCCCTTCCTCATCTCTGGGGACTCCTTTTTGTAAGCACTCTCATTCACATGCATTATTTCAGTATACATTCTGTGAGGGTCTCCTCAAAGGTTCCTCTTGGCTGACTACATCTTCCTCCTCTTTCTTCCCCTTCCTTTTCTCCCGACTCTCCCTTCTCCTTCTTCTTGAGACAGGGTTTCATGCAGCCCAGACTGGCTGCAAACTCAATATGTAGCTGAGGATGACTCAAACTCCTGATTCTCCTGTCCCCACCTTTCGAGTACATGGATCGCAGGTGTACCACCGTGCCCAGTTTAGGAAGTGCCGGGGATCAGGGAATTGTGCCTGCCAGGCAAGCATTCTACTCACCCGGGCTACATTCCCAGTCCTTCACCTGACTTCTTGCCTGCTTACGAATGTTGCGTGCTTTTGCATTTGAACTGGATTGAGAAGTCTAGTCAGTTTACATGCAGTTTTATCAACGTATTTCCCTACATCCCCTTGTATATATCATTCATTCACAAATATTCACTGGGTGCCGACTACCTGCAGACCCACGACCAAGGGAAGTTATTTCTGTCCCAGCCCTAAAAAGAGAAGAAAGCCATTTGTCTGAACTGAAACTCCACAGAGAACGCTTTCTCCCAGAGTAATCCATGCCCATTACTTGTTCCCTAGCTTCTGCTTTCTTGGAACAAACCCTAGGCAAACAGAAACAACATTTTTTATATGTACGCGTCTTGTCCCTTCCTGCTGTCTCATCTCAATGACCCATCTATGGATGTTTGACTGCTGTGGACATGGTACTAGACTCCAGGCAGTGATGGCTTTCACAGACTAACACTTCAGAGGAAACACAAAACCTGAGACACACTTAGGAGCCCTGTAGTCCCAGGGGAAGGTACAATGGCTCTCAAGCTAGTCTGGCTTGGTTTTCTTCCTATATCCCATGGACAGGCTCACTAGGAGGAGTGGGAGGCTTACAACACATTAGACCTGGGTCACCAATAATTAACTTAATGGTATGACGTCACACTGACTGTGTTATTAATATCAACATCTTCATAGATGTAGAAACTAAAGCTTTTTGGGCAGTAGTGGTGCACGCCTCTAATCCCAGCACTTGGGAGGCAGAGGCAGGTGGATCTCTGTAAGTTCAAGGTCTACAGAGTGAGTTCTAGGACAGTCAGTTACAACAGAGAAACTCTGTCTCAAGAAAACAAAACAAAGAAGAAACTAAGGCCCAGAGCTGGTGAGCAACTGGCCTAAGGTTACACAGAAAGAAAGCGGTCTGATTAGGCTTTGAACCCTGACAGTGTAGCTGCAAGGCCCAAGTTCCGACTCCTTCCACTGTGCTTTCTCTCTAAGGAGAGGCTGCGCAGGGACTTTGTCCCTGTCAACCCCGCTCTGATAGAAAGACCTGTAAGGACCCTCTCATTTGGATGGACAACCAACACTTTTCACAACAAACCCAATACTGCTTCTCCCACATTGCCCTTGTGCCATCTTTGAATAAACCACCCCAGTTGCACACAGGCCCAAACTAGAAACCCCAGAGCCAATTTCAACACAAAAATGTGTTGAGTAGAACAGACAACGCCGTCCCCTTGTTCAGTTGTTTATTACTGTTTAGTGGCTGCATCTTCCCACTGGTAGGAAAATCCTAAGGATCCTGACTCCCCGAAGCCCAGAATAGGATCAACATCCCACGCCAGACCTTCTGTATGCATATATCTGAGGAGCTGGCCAACCACAAGTCAAAGGTGTTCGTGAACAGCATACGGATTTTCCACACAATACAGTGTGGTAAGAATGTGCATATCTCATGATATGCAAATCAGCTAGTGATGACTTAAAGTATGCAGGCGATTATCAACAGGCAGATGTGAATACGATCCCATCAGAGGACTTGGGCATCCACAGGTTTTGGTGTCTGTGAGAGTCTTGAAATATCCCTTCTAGGCACTGAGAGATGACTGCTCCTGATCCTTCTAAGACCAAAAGTTGAAATTCTACGTCAGGACATTCCTCTCCTCAACCAATACCCTTCAGTGCGGCCTGTGCAGGTGTCAGCACCACGTTCTGTACGTGCACCTGGACTTCAGCTGTCACTGGAGGCCTGCATTTCAGGACCAATGTTCTCGTGGCATAACCTTTGCTCTGATAGCCGGTTTGGCCACATCGAACAAATAAAACATGCCGGCCTCAGGAGGTGCCCTGGAAGCCTGAGGAGGGTTAAAACCCACAGGTAGCAACTGTTAACCTCAGGCCTGGTCCCCTGCCATGGTCAGCCAGTCCACGAAGCGGTTTGCATTCCCATTTTCGCAGAGGATGGGGGAAATGAGTTTCCTCAGCTCACCTGACAGAAGCAGCAGCCCTAGATGGCGGCACGCTGCGGGGCTTGGCACTTTGGTGCTCTAGAAATACCGCAGAAGAGCGAAGGTGAGCATGTAAGTTACCAGGTCCTTGCTGAACGCTCGGCACTTTCTCACCCTTGAGCTTTTCTGACTATCTCCAAGAAGCATTAACTGTTCTCAAGAGGAGCTCGCAGCGCCCATGGCCCCCGGTCTTGATGGGTGCTGCTTAGCAGCTCATAGAGGATCTGAGTACACCTGCCTGCCTTTGTTTTTGAATTCAGCCCTCACTCCGCAGCCAGAAAACTACATCATCTGAACAGGAGGAAAACAACAGCATTTGTCTTTGTATTTCTGAAGGGCTTCAAAGCCAATCACCAGGAAAGCATGCAAGCCCTGCCAAGGCGTTCTTTCCTTCCTCTCCATCGCCCCCCCCCCCCCACTCCCTCACCTCCCAGAGAACCGGGAGATCTGATACTTCATTAAGGAAGAATAAATAGGCAGCTTAGGCGATCTGATACTTCATTAAGGGAGAATAAATGGGCTACGCCCTGGGCTCAGCGGCTGCAGCCACACGGAGTGGTATCTTTTTAGAATATCGGATCTCTATGGTGAGGCTCCACTGTAGCTGAGACAGAAGAACATCTCTGGCAGCTTTTGACCAAGGCCCCTCTGAAGATCAATGACAAAGGAGTGGCACAGCCGGGAGTCCTGGGCCAGGCTGGTCCTTCCTGACTGGTTTCCATGCAGGAGTGAGTGGCCAGCTGGTAGCAAGAGCATGCGCTAGTGCCAGGACACTCCAGCACCAACGCCGTGCTCCTGCATTTGTTACAACACATCATCCTCGCCTTTTTGAGGCTGCTTTCATTCAAGACAAGAGAGCCCAGCTCGGACTCAGAACCGGGAGCCCCGAGTCCACCTGACAGATTCTAAGGCGAATGGATGGCAGGACAGGTTAGCGCTTGCTCAAAACAGCTGTGTGACTTCAGATGCATTCTGGTACCACTCTGAGCCTCAGCTTTCTTTTCTGTAAAGTGGGATAGTGAAGGTGCTTCGCGCAGTTGTTGGGGATGGCTACACGCACACCGCAGGGACAGTTAGCATACGATGCAGACTGCATCCCTGGTACCTCTGGTGGACGTCAGAATGAAAACCATTTCTCTGATCCTGCTACCTGCAGAAAGGAGGTGGTAACTCCTGCTTTATATCATACTAAATAAGAAAATGAGATGCTATTAGACAGAAAAATAGGTACTCTTTTTCATGTACTGATTTTTTTCTAGTTAATATATTTTGTAAGTTTTGCATTATGTCTGTCTGTCTGTCTGCCTGTCTATCTATACATGCTAAGAACTGAATCCAGGGCCTTGCTTGTATTAGACAAGTGCTCACTGATGGGTGACATCCCCAGGACATTTTACCCTTATTATTTGGGTGAGCCAATGGTATCCTATGCAGTCATCCCTCAGTACTCATGGGGGATTGAATCCAGAATCCCCCATAAGTAGCAAAAGCCACAGAGGCTGACTTCTCTTCTACGAAACAGAGCGATATTTGTACAGATTCTGCGTATCTACACATACTTTAAATTCTCTGTGGACTATTTATGATCCACGATATAGCGTAGATTCTATACAAATAACGATTATGCTATATTGTCCAGGGGAGAGTGACAATAAATGTCTGTGCGTGTTCGATATGAATTCTAATGTGGCCACAAGACAAAGAGACGCCAGGATGGATTCTTGGTGTGGTTGTCAGAATGACGCACTTGATCGTTAGACCTTGCCTTGTGCTGGGGGAAGGGCACAAAGAAGGGCTCACGTTCGTGCGATGAAATCTGACAAGTAACAAAATCCTAGAAGAGGGTGATAGCGTCCTCTCACAGGCTGGCCTAGGTCTAGGTTATAGGGTAGAAAAATGTCTTCTGAATTCACGGGCGATATGTTCCAGGATCCCCTGTAGAAACCAGAATCACATTGGATGCTCAAGTCTTGTATGTAAAATGGCAAATGGCATAGTCTTTACGCAGAACCTAAAGGTATCATCACGTGTTCTTTAATGATGTGTGTGTGTGTGTGTGTGTGTGTGTGTGTGTATCTGCACGTGAATTCAGGTACCTCTGGAGGCCAGAAAAAAACAAAGTGTCAGATTCCCTGGAGCTGGAGCTACAGGCAGTTGTAAGGTGACCGACCTGGGTGCTGGGAACATATTTTGGGTCTTCTGTGATAGAGTACAGAGCAGCATAAGATCTTAACCGCTAAGGTATCTTTCTATGCCCCCCCCCACCACCACATTCTTTCTTTCTTGAGGTTTTTGTTTGTTTTTGTTTTTGAGACAAGGTCTCTCTGGGTAGACCAAGCTGGCCTTGAATTCAGAGGTCCACCTGTCTCCCAAGTGCTGGGATTAAATGCATGAGCCACCATGCCTGGTTGAATCATCTCTAGATGAGTTAAAATACCAGTACAATGTAAAGTCGATAGAAATCCTTCTTGGATTGTGCTGTATAGGGAAAAGGGTATGAAAAAGATGCCTGTCGTGTTTAGTACGGGCGACTTTTTCCCCTCTAAATACTGGTGACCCATAGTTGGCTGAATCCTCAGCTGCAGAATCCCTGGAAAAGAGTTCTTACTACACATGGTGATACTTGTTGGTATCTGTATTTGATATTTATCTCCTGATTCTTTCACTTAATATTGTGCGATACTTGGAATTACCCCATCTCATGAGGCCTTGATTTTCTCCTCTGTTTTTTTAAGACACATGAATATATGTAAAAGGCTATCAAGATTATTAATCAGTTCAGAGGCTTTCCCTTAGTGTTTCAGGGGTAGAGGAGACTTGGAGACACCAGCTAGAATAGCTACCAGTTTGTGGACACTGTCTGTGTACGTGTTTCACATTCATGACCTTGCCCTGCGTTTACACCCACCTGGGGAGGGGGCTTTTATTCATGTCTCCATGTTACTCTTGGGAAAACGAAGGTTCAGAGATGTTAATTAACTGCTGCACAACCAGTTAGCCACAGTAGAGGCATCTGGGCCTAGGCAATGGGACTCTGGGGCCCAGGTTTGTAACCTTTGAGCTATGGGGTCTCTGAGAGCATGACAAGCAAAGAGCATTTTCTAGTAAGCAGCAAGGAAGCACCCTCTTTTCCAGTCACCTACGAGGCCAGAGCTCACCGCAGCAAGGAGAGCTCTAGGCACAGGGCATTACATGCTGCAGATGGTGAACAGGAGTGGTAGGGATGAGCTGCAGGTAGCTAACACCCCTGGCAGACAGGAGCCAAGAGAGTCTGGTGGGCAAAGGCTGGTCTTTGTCATAGGTGAAACAAGATGTCTTCCCTGGCACTTTTTCCTTCAAGCTGTGCCACGATGGCTCCCTCGTCTACAGAAGTGGGAGATTACACTAATCTCACAAGGCTGCGGAAGGGATTAAAGGATGCAGTTGCAGGTGCAAGTGTCTTGTTGCTGTCTGTAACTGGCACATAGTAGATGTTCTATAAATGGTTACTCCCTAGTCTCTCCCCGGAGTCGCTGTTACTCTGGTGATGTGGTATGAACCATGGGGGTACCAGTTCAAAACTGCCAAGACAGAAACCCCAAGGCAAGGAACACTCAGTGGTTGGAACTCAGCCTGGGGGCTGGGCCTTTGGGAATTTACATCCTGACAATTTACCAGTTCGGTTACCTCATCTACCAGTACCTCAGTTTCCTTATCTGTGAAGTGGCCGTAACAGCCACACACTTCACAGGGCTTGAGGAACACTGCACAGGTACTAATCCATATCAAGCACTTAAATTAAGGCTGGGCTTATTGTTAGCATTCAGTACATACTAGCAACTGCGACTCGGGTCAGCCCCTGTGTGTGCTTGTGCTGAGGGAGGCGGTTTGGAGGGTTCATGAGCTGAGGTTTATGTGACAGATCCTCAGTATCCCTGCGCGCCCCTCATTCCCATCAGACCCTGTTAGGACAGAAGCTCCTGCAGTCTGGGGTGGAATACTTCCATTTTCTATCAGGTAGTGGGAGGGGTTTGAAAATGGCATGGACTCCCAGAGATCAGCTGAAGGAATGAGGGAAGTGGGTGTGTGGACACACATCATTTAGTTTCTGTGCCTTCTGCATTTGGACCCAGGCAGGACTCATCTGAATGAGCTTTAGATAAAAAACAGAAAAAAAAAACCAAAACCAAACCCCCTGAATGAAGGCACTGGCCAGCCCAAGAGTAATTCCCACCTTGCTGGAGGGTAGCCCTGGCCATCAGCATTTACCATCCAGGGAGGCGCATATTATTCTCAGGCGGGTGGAAAGATAGAGAAGGTGCTCTCCCTGACAGAGATTGTTATTCTGCAAAGATCGGTCCAAAAAGTAAGGGCGCTAATATTTCATAGAGAGGGGAATTGAGGGGGGGAAAGAGAGGACAGAGGGACAGGAACACAAACGGATGGGGTACCGACAGAGATTGGCCAGAAAGAACGAGAGAGCTTTCATCCTGTAATCCATAGGGACCCATACTCCAAGGCTCCTCTAGCTCTTTCAGCCCCTCACCCTCCTCCACCCGGTCTGCCTTTTCCTCCAGCAGAGCCTCAGCCTCAGCAACAGCAAGGGGCGGGGCATGCACACCCTGGTGGCTGTGATCCACAAGCAAAGCTTAGGACACTCCACCCCTTCCTTCGGGGCATCCCCTAGGTCCGGTTTCCGTCCCTTGGGGTCCCTGCGTCAGCTTCCCCGTTGCCTCCCACCCTCTCCCCTCCACCTACTTGAGCTGGCGGGGCTCGCAGTCCACTCCAGGCAGCAGCAGCCGGGCTGCTTGGCGGACATCGTCGCTGTCCATCGAAAAGCTGCGGCGGTGTCCGGCGTGCGCCACGGCCACTCGGATCCACTCCATCAGAGGTGGCAGCACCAGGAAGGGCCTGCGTGGGAGGAGGAAGGCGGGCGTGTGTTAGGACCACCAGGGAGCCGGGTTGCTCAGAGCCATGCCAACTCACAGGAACTCTATCCCACCCCCATCCCTACTTCCACCCCCACCCCCATCCGATTTCCCTGGAGACCCTGCCTGGAAATTCCGGAGTGTGAGAGCCTTTGGAGGCATCCTGACCCCACTGGTGACCCCGGGGGAGACTCTCTAGAATCCCTGGGCTTTGGTTTTCTCATCTGTGGATGACTACTGAGGCTACCAAAAGATGCAGTATTTCTATGCTGGGTGCTGTCCCTCTCAGAGATCATGTGCGTGTGGAGATGAGTCACTTCAAGCACCAGCTCAGGGTCTGGAGCCAACAGAAGCCAAGGAACACCTGGTGTCACTCCAGATTCCCAGCCCAATCCAAGGAACCTTCCCTATCTCCCTTCCCATCCCTGTTAGATTTGGGTTCATCCTTCTGTCCTCAGCTCTGAACTAGCACCAGGCACAGAGCACCCGCCAAAGCAGGACAGGGGTCAAGTGCAGTTAACCTTCATAAGCAAGATTGCTGGGACCCAGAAACAGCAAGCAAGGGGACACAGCACACATCCCAGACGCAGTGAGAGGCAATGGGCGCACTGTGGGGGGGTCTAGTTTGTTTGCAAGTGTTGACTGGGGCAATGCTTCTGCCTGAGCTATAGCTTTTCAAGTGGATTTGGGCTTGCCTGCTGTTTCTTCCAGGGAGTATATAGTCTATTCTCACATTTGTATTCCGGACTGTGTGAAAATACTTGAGTCTTACTCCTGGATTTAGTTGGTATAGTATGAAGCTGGGACTTGGTAATTTTTAAGGCCTCTTTGTGTGTTTTGAACGTGCACCCCAACTCCTCGGTTGCTGGCCCTACCTGCAGCAGTTTTGATTTGAATTTGGAAGAACCTGGGAACTCGAATTTTTAATCAGTCCCTGCTACTAACATTGCTGTCCTGGGGCCATCACTCAAAGAATTGCTCTGAGTAACTGAAGGAGGGCTTGAGAATCACCTGGTAGGGATGGGGTGGGTTAAGATGTCTCTAGAGATGCTGAGTACGCAGAGCTAAGGACACAATTTGAGGATGGGAGAGGTGACTCAGCAGGTGAAGTTGCTTGCTGCCAATGCTGAAGACTGAAGTTCCATTCTGAGCACCCACTTGGTGGAAGGAGATGACCCACACGGTGGAGGAAGAGGATCCACATGGTGGAGGGAAAGGACCAACTCCTGAAAGTTGTCCTCTGGTCTCTACATGATGCACACCATGGCATTGTGCCCCCAAATAAATAAATAAATTCAATTAATTGTTTAAATGAACATGATTTGAGTAAGAACCTCCCATGCTTCTAATTTAAGTGGACCGTTCTTTGAGAACGGTGCTCTGTGGACCTGCGAGGTTTCCTGCCGCTTGGCAGGGCCTAGACTCCACGGAGGCGGGGTGCCTGCAGTGCCAGATCTAAGGAGGCGGAGCTCTACAGCCATGGGAGTGCAAAATGGGTTTATAAGGCATCGGCTCCCTCTCAAAACAAGATGCCATGAGCTCCCCACAAGGTTCTGGTTACAGTTTTCCTAGAGTCAAGCTACTCATATGATGTTAAAATATGCAACAACTCAGTTTTTTACACTCATATCAGTTAACCATGTTCTTTAGATCATCTAAATATTTAGGGCCAACTGCCAGCTAGTTGGGAGTCTGCCTATTTTAGCATGGGAAAAGCCGTGCTTAGGATGTTAAGGAGCCTTCCGAACCCTGGATCAGAAGGTTTTCGGAACTAAGAGTCAGACCCGAGTTATTTGGTTACACAGTGTATATGCTGTTCTCTAACGTAATCTCATCATTCTTTCATTCTGCTTCCCAGCAGGCACTCTGTTACCCAGCATACACCTGCTACTCCAAGGGAGCGGATCTGGTCATGGATCTTCAAAGGATCATTTTCTGTCATGCAGCTCAGCCCCCCCCCCCCCTGTGTATAAATAAGGTCACCATCTCTTCAAAAGTCTACACTCTACTTAGCCTTTGCCACAGTTCAAATCCCACCCTCCCCAAACACTTCTGATAATTGTGCCCACACAGACCACTCTCATGTGGCTCCCACTTTGAAGGGCTTGAATCATTCTCTGAATGCCTCATTAGCATGTCAGCTCCATTAGGTCAGAGGCCTGGGGCTATCCAGCTGCTCCAACCCCTGCCCTAGAACCCTGTCTAGCAGGCTGGAAATCCTTAATATCTGTTCACAAAACAGATTAAGACTTACAAATTTCTTACTGGCTGGTACTAAGAAAATCAGTTTCTGGACCTGGCACCTAGAGGTCAGACTCTCAAGGAATTTCTGTCTCTCTCATTCTCCCCATCTCTCCATTACCATAACGGAATTAGACACTCAATAAACATAGCAACTTGAAACTGAATTGGATTCCACTGTCTGCAGGGGAAATGGGGTTTATTTCAGTCCCCGTGTCTGTCACTGATGGAAACCAGTCCCAAGTGCCCAGAGAGTTCTTCCAGGTTGTTTCTCAGAGCCGAACACCCTCTTGTCTTTGCCCAGTGGTCCCCAAGCCTAGTCCCTGGTGGGTGGAGCCTCTATCATAAAGCTAGTCTGGTGCAGCTGCCTTTCATGCTAGAGGCTGGGAAACACAGCCTGCCTGCTGAATACCAAGAGAAGCTCTGTCACCTTCTAAGTCACTTCTTTACCAACCCACCTGGCCAGGCACAGAATAAAAAAAACTCAGGTCCCAGAAGTCCAGCCTCCTGTGGAATTTTCTACGTTCTGATTCTCTTAACATTGCCTTCCATCAGCCTGACTCCAGCAGTTTATAAGCTCATGAATTCTTGGCTAGCAACTCATTAAAAAAACTTATCTTGTCTGCTCAAAGGGAAGAAAAATAACATTATCTGTGATGCCTTCTTTGGGAGAGTTAGTGATGGAAAAGAAATTGAGGGCCTTGAATCAAATGGGGTAGAGAATGCTCAGGGAAAAAATATGGCATCTGCATACACGTGAGTGTTCATGCATGCGTGTGTGCATGCGTGTGTGTGTGTTTGTGGGGTGTGTGTGTGTGTGGTGTATGTGTGCACGCATGAGTGTGTATGTGGAAGCCAAAGAAAACCACTGGTATTTTTCCTCAGGGGCAATTCCCCTTGTTTTTTTGAGGCAGGGACTCTTAACTGGTCTGGGCCTCTCTGATCCAGCAGGACTGGGATTATACCTGTGTACCACTATGCCTGAGTCTTTTTTTTTCTTTTTTTTCTCTTAAAGATGAGAAACAGCTCATCTTTGAACTCAGGTGTTCATACCTGCAAAGCAAATCAGCTACCACCCCATCCCTCTTCTTACGTATTTTTGAAGAGGATCATGATGCATTAGCCCCTTGCTTTATTCAGAAGCAGTCAAGTTGAAACCTAGAAGAGCCCATGGAGGAATTAGTGATGTCTTCAAAGGCTCTGGAGCTTTGTGTTAACAGAGCTGGGGTGGGTTCGACAGGGCTGGAGTGGATTCTGGGTATCTGCACGCTCAGCCAGTTTGCCTGTCAGTCCTAGAATGCAGCAGGTTTGTAGACAAAGCATCCTGGATGAATAGGGGAGGGAGGTGGTCCACTTGAACAGTGCTGTGGCCTTCCCTGTGACTTAGGCAAATGACTTCAGTATATGAAATGGGACTGGAACCTCTGGAAGGGAAGGGAAAGCCTAGATGGGCTTCTGCAGGGCCAAGCTAGCACGCCATCTCAGGAAGGCCATTAGAACCAAGATCCAGGGAGGAGCTAAAGGTCATAAGCAGATGTGCTCCCTCCTGAAACCATGATGACAGCTGGGGACAAGGTGAGGACCAGGGAATGAAAGGGTCTGTGATTGGTGATTCTGAAGCACCCAATTCCAGTTCTGGGTCTACCAGGAACTTACGCTGCGACTCTGGCTTTGGCCTGTAACTGTTTCGGCCCTTAGTATCATTTTTAAAGTAGGATGGGTTCAGGTGAGACAATTTAATTTGTGGGCTGGCAGCCATCTCTGTAAGTGGCCAGATAAAAAAATATGTTAGACTTCATGGGCCATATTGTCTCTGCTGCAGCTAATTATCTCTGTCCCCATATTAAGAAAGCATCTACAAAACTAAATAAATGCAGTTAGCTATTTCAGCAAAACTTAGTTGATAGTTCTTTCTAATTTTAAAATTCATTGATCCTATTAGAAGAGTTAGTTACCTGGGAACTGAGAAAGTCTGATGTATAGTCCAGAGAAAATGTGAAGAAGATGGAATTCTCCCACATAGAGTCAATTTTGGACTTGGGGTACACAGAGCCAAAGGCACACCAAGGCATTTGCCTTTGGGATAAAGCTCAAGACCTGACATGCGGGCAAACTGTAAATGTCAGTTATGTCTAACAACCTGTTAGGGAGCACCCGAGAAGCTGGCTGAAAAACACTTCCCAAAGATATCTGCTTAATTACTGGAATTTGATTTTATTGTGACAAACGTATCCTGCACACGTGACAGAGCTAAGCCTCTTGAGGAGAAAAGAGGCTCCCAGATGGTGAGCAGTGAACCCTACATGCTCTCAGGAAGGAGACAAGAAGGCCAGAGGAGGAACAAGGGCACATGAAGAAAAGACAATGGAATCATTCAAGGAAGAGACACAAGTCAAAGAAGTTCCAGAAGCTAGAGAAGGGGAGGGAGGGGCTTTCTCCAGCGTTTCCAGAATACACCTTGGCATTATCACAGAGGGTCTGATTTTAGATATCTGGTCTCCAGAGCAGTAAGTGACTAATTCTGTAGGAATTTTTGCATATGTATGTAGGTGGGGTGTGTGTGTGTGTGTGTGTGTGTGTGCATGTAGAGGAGTGCAGATCCATGTGTATATGGGATTCTGAGGTTGTCTTTAGGCATCTTCCTTGATGTTCTCCACCTTTTTATTGAGGCTGGTCTCTCACGGAACCTGGAGCTCTCTGGTCTGCTCTAAATACTCTCTGTCTACCTCCCACACACTAGAATTTCATGCTCACCTAGATCTTTTATTTATTTGTTTACTTATCTATCTATCTATCTATCTATCTATCTATCTATCTATCTATCTATCTACCTACCTACCTATCTATCTATCTATCTATCTATCTATCTATCTATCTATCTATCTATCTATCTATCTTTGAGACAGAGTCTTACTGTATAGTCCAGGCTAGCCTGGAATCTGCTATGTAGACCAGGCTGGCTTTGAACTCACAGAGATAACCACCTGCTTCTGCCTTTTGAGTGCTGGAATTAAAGGCATGTGTCCTGGCACCTGACTTCCTACCAACTCTTTAAATGGGTATTCTAGGGATCTGATCTCTGGGGTCCTCAGTGTTGTATGGCAAGTATTTTACCTGTTTGTTCACCTCTCTAGAATTCCTCTGCATTGTTTGTAGCCCCCACATCTGTGGCAATGTTTTTAGAGCACTCACAGGGAACAAACAGGCTGTTGCTGTAAGAATCAGATGAGATCATGCGTGCATCATGTATTCACCTGGAATTCGAACTCAAGAACTCAGTGACTGTGGCTATTGTTCTAATCATCAGCATCATCCCCAGCATCCTTCACCTGTCTCTTTGCTGGAAGGAAATGCCTTGCCACATGGAGCTGCTCAGAGGGCTTCACTCGCCTTCTCTTCACATCGAAGCAAACCTCTGCGGTTGCTACAGCTGTCCTTCCTTAAGCCTCGTGGCCCTGACTGTGTGTTTTTGCTATTTACTGAGGCTCTCTCAGGCTGGAGAGGCGTTTCAGTGTTTGACTGTGGTTTAGGAAGCTCACAATTCCAGCAATACAGAGAGTGGAGGAAAAGTAGCTCATGGGTCATAGATTGGTTTCTATAGCAATTGCCACACAATCTGGCTGTACCTTTGGGTACTAAAGCCGGGAAGATGGCAGAAGCAAGAGGTAGCCCTGCTAGTTACTATGGTGACAGTCCTACCATGCAAGGTGCAGCTGGCCTGCCAATAGGGTGGTTCCTGTAGGAGGGTGGAGTCAAAGGGAGTGTCTCAGGCTTATGCCTTTTGAACATAAATGTGAACATGACTAGTAATTTGCTGAAATGCAGATTCCAGGTCAGTGAGTCTAGGGCAGAGCCTGAGATTCTACATTTCTAATGGGCTACCAAGAAGGATGGTATGCTGGTCTGTGGACCACACTTTGAATAAATAGGCTGCAGCATAATTCAAGTCTGAAGTCAGGGAAGGTGAGTTCTGTTATCATGCAGGGAAATAGCACCAAACACAAGAACTTCAAAAGGGATCTGAAGCTCAGGAGAGAGTTGGCATAGGAGTTGGGCTACATCAGAGTGGCTGAGCTTAAGTTTCCAATCCTCTATGCTTCAAGGGTGCTGGGAAAGCACATACTCAGCATTTTCTGCTTTTATACCAAAGGAAAGGTGTAGAGGAATAGGCCTGATACCTATGAAGGGATCTATATAAGGGTCTGTATAAAGGGATAATATTCAGAGGCCTGTGTGGTTCAGATGAAGTGTAGTAGGAATGTTGGTACATATCTTTAATCCCAGTATTCAGAAGTCAATGGTAGCACACACCTTTAATCCGCAAGACAGAAGCAGAGACAGGAAGCAGAGCTCAGAAGGAGTCAGTGTCAGGTAAGAAATGACATCTGAAATGAGTCATAGTGAAGGGTAGGCAAAGTGACAAATCAGAGGAAGAGTTAGCAGAGTGAGTCAGAGTGAGGACATGCTCAACTCTCATGACAGAAAAGCAGACTCTCAGCTCTGAGATACAGGCAGTCTGCATCAGTGAGTCAAGGAGACACAGAGCAATATGAGGCAGTCTGAGAGGCGAGTCAGAGAGACACAGAAGCAGTCTGAGGCAGAGACACAGAGGCAGTTCAGCAGAAGTCAGTATCATGAGGGAAGAGTGAGTCAGTTTGAAGCCGAGCAGAGCAGTTCAGTCAGAGAAGTTGTGGGAATCAGCTAGAGTCTGCCGGAGTCAGAAGAGTTGAGTCAGAAACAGTCAGCCTGCTCAGAAGAACAGTCTGAACCAGTCAGCTTGGAGAGGAGTTTGAGCCAGACCAGTGAATGAGTTGAACCAGCCAGAGTCAGAAGAGTTCAGTACAGCTCTATACTCTACAGAAGGAGCTAGTGAGAGTGGCTCAGTCAGCAGTAAGTCTCAGAGGCTTAAATGATCTAGATTGTTTGGAGGCTGAAGCCTTCCAGGTCTAGACTGAAGATAAGATTGTACAGAGTCCAAAACGCTCCAAGACTCCAAGACAAGGGCCTGGGATTGAATTAGCTAAGGATAAAAAGCCTTTTGCCCTGAATCAATGACTGCAGAAGGGTGTGTGTATGTGTGTGTCTGTCTCTTGCTAGGATTCTCATTTATCCTTCTAACAATCCTCAGAAATCTCAGTCTTGAAGTACTTATTCTTAATCAATTACCCTTCCTATTGTCTGAGGAGCCTATTGAGCCCATGGCAGTGTGTATCACTGCCCTGGAAACAGAAACTCTTAATGACATACTTATCATGGTGCGTTTCATGTGTCAATGTGCCTAGTACCTTAGTGTTTGGCCAAAGAGTTTTTGAAAGGTTTTTATTATTATTATTGCTGTTGTTGAAATTAACCTTTAAATCCATTTACTCTGAGTTAGCCAACTGCCTTCCATAACACGGGAGGGCCTCACTGGCCTTGAGGCAAAGGGACTCTGCCTCTGAACCCTTTGAACCTGGCCACAATGCCAACTCTTTCAGGTGTTCTGCTTGTCCTACAGTTAAGCCTTTCTCTGTGAATATGTGCATGTGTGTGTGCATGCACACGAATCAGTCAAAGTTTCCTGAAAAACAGATCCAAAAGGATATGTGTGTGGTTGACAGATTCATGTGTCATCTCTCTGTCGATTTGTCAAAAGAATCTATTACTCCATCCATCCATGCATCAATTTACCTACTGATTTGTCTAACCAGCCATCCATCTTTGTTTACCTATCTATTAACCTATTATTTACCTCTATCTATTCTTCTACCTGTTAATTTGTCACCCAGGTGGCATATCAGTCCGTCCGCCCACCCATCCATCCATTCATCCATCCTTCCATCTACTTAATTTTTTAATCTATTGATTTATTGGTATTTCCACCTACTTATCCATACATCCTCTCCTCTTGCTATCGGCTCTACTTCTTGGAGAGATTCTAGTGGCGATGATGCTGGGGAGAGGCAGGGAAGGGCTGTGGGGCTGTCCTAGAGCTAAGAGTGGGTCAAAGCAGGCCTCGAACCCTGGATTTTCTCATCCTGAGAGCGGTAGGCGTTCAGTTGTTCCTCACTGTTAGCCTTGGCCAGAACCCAGCTACATATTAAATACTGACTGCTTCACAGAAGGTCATTAGCAAAAGAATGTGGCTTGGCTGGTGTTTATCTATGCGGTAGCTGTCTCCCAGGCTCCATCAAAGGCAGGATGGATATGCAGTAAGAACCACACCACCCTCGCCGTGTACCCACGTGGCTTTCTTCCTGGGGGCGGCCAGCCGTGGGTCAGCTGTGGCTGCTTCGTGGGGCAAGGGAAGCCATGGACAGGGGCGTGAGTGTGTGAGCTTCGAAACAACAGATGGTACCCAAGGGCCTGTAGGTAGGGTTTGGAAACTTCTAGAGTAAAATGAGAAGTTACCAAGGCTTTAGTTCTTCCTTTGTTAGAGTTGTAGTTGAGGAGTCAGAAAGATTAAAGAAGAAACACCCAGAGCGACCAGCAAAGGCAGCCCTGAGTGTGGGAAGCGAGATCAGCCGCAGCCCTTTGTGTGTGGGGAATATGTTCGTACTGTAAGGTTCCTGAGTGTCCCCCGGTGGGTCTCCTCCTCTTTTTCCTTAGAAATGACACTCAAGAGGTTTAGTTGGGCTCCTCACTACCTAGTATAACATTACACTTTTTAGTTTCCCCAGAGCGAGGAGCCTAATTTAGTGACAAAGTAGAAGTTTCTCGTGAATCACCCAGGAAAGGCTCTAAAGGAGGCCAGGCTTTGTCAACTCTTCTTGCATCCCATGGGCAAGAATGTGGCTGATAGCTGGCGCACAAGCAGCCACACTGGACCCTGTGGTAGAGGTGACACATTGTTGGAGACAGAGCGATGCCATGGAAAGATTTGTTTTCTGAGAGTGGCTTTAAAGAGGAAATGAGTAAATCCTTTAAAGAAATTGACAAAAAAAGACAAACCAAAAATTGGAGGATATCAGTAAATCCATTAAAGAAGGTCAAGAAAAAATCAGTTAAAGGAGGTGAATAAAACTGTTTAAACCCGATAATAGAAACAGCAGCAATAAAGAGAGCAAAAACTAAAGGAATTCTGGAAATGAAAAACCTATATAAACGAACAGGAATCACAGAGGTAAGCTTCACCAACAAAATACAAGAGATGGAAGACAGAATGTCAGGCATTGAAGATACGATAGTAGAAATAGATACTTTGATCAAGGAAAATATTAAATCTAAAAAATTCCTGATATAAAACATCCAGGAAATCTGGGACATTATGAAAAGACCAAATCCTAGAATAATAGGAATAGAGGAAAGAATCCCACCTCAAAATCCCACAAAATAGAAACAGAAGGAACGTTGCCAAACTCATTCTGTGAGGCTACTGTCATCCTGATACCCAAACCACACAAAGATACAACAAAGAAAGAGAATTACAGACCAGTTTCCCTTATGAACATAGATGCAAAGATACTCCATAAAATCCTCATAAACTGAGTCCAAGAACATATGAAAAAGATCATCCACCATGATCAAGCGGGCTTCATCCCAGAGATGCAGGGATACGCCAACATATGAAAATCAGTCAATGTAATCCACCATATAAACAAGCTGAAAGAAAAAAAAAAAAAACTCACATGATCATCCTACTTGATGCTGAAAAAGTTTTTGGCAAAATCCAACACCCCTTCATGCTAAGTCTTAGAGAGACTAGGGTACAAGGGGCATATCTAAACATAATAAAGACAATTTGCAGCAACTCCACAGCCAATATCAAATTAAATGGAGAGAAACTCGAAGAAATTCCACTAAAATCAGGAACAAGACAAGGTTGTCCCCTCTCCCCATACCTACTCAATATAGTACTTGAAGTCCTAGTCCTAGCAATAGAGCAATAAGACAACAGAAGGAGGTCAAGCGGATACAAATTGGAAAGAAAGAAGTTAAAATATTGTTACTTGCAGATGATATATAGAATATATAAGCGACCCCAAAAATTCTACCAGGGAACTCTGACAGCTGGTAACTCCTTCAGCAAAGTGGCTGCCAATAAGATCAACTAAAAAAAAAAAAATTCAAATCAGTAGCTCTCTTATGTACAAATGACAAATGGACCGAGAAAGAAATCAGGGGAGTAACACCCTTCACGATAGCCACAAATAATATAAAATATCTTAGGAGAACTCTAACCAAGCAAGCAAAAGACTTGTATGACAAAACCTTCAAGTCTTTGAAGAAAGAAATGAAAGAAAATTTCAGAAGATGGAAAGATCTCCCATGCTCATGGATCGGTAGGATTAACATAGTAAAAAAGGCCAACCTACCAAAAGTAATAATAGCCAGAAACTAGAAACAACCTGGATGTCCCTCATTTAAGAATGGATAAAGAAAATGTCGCACATTTACACATGGAGTATTATTCAGCTGTTAAAAAAATGGCATCGTAAATTTTGCAGGCAAATGGAGGGAACTAGAAAAAAAAAATCATCTTGAGTGAGGTCCCAGAAGGACAAACATGGTATATACTCACTTACAAGTGGATATTAGCTGTTAAGTAGAGGACAATTATACTATAACCCACAAGCCCAGGGAGACTATGCAAACGGGAGGGCCCCAGTAAAGACACATGGCTTTCCCTCAGAAGGGGAAATAATCTGTATGAGCGTTTGCCTTCATATATGTATGTGTACCACATGCATGCCTAGTGCTCGCAAGCCCAGAAGAGGGCATCGGATCCCCTGGAACTGAAATCACAAGTGATCGTGAGCTGTCATATGAATACAGGGAACCAAACCCAGATCCCCTGTAAGAGCAACAAATGATCTTGACCATGGATCCATCTCTCCAGCCTCCACCCTGTGCCTCTTGAGTGCTTCTGAGGCTTCAGGCCCAGTACACAGTGGCTCGCTGCTCAGGATTCCATTTAATCACAGAACTAGCGGAGGGTCATGACGATTCCTCTCCGTGTTTTGCAAATGAGTGTGCTGGTGCGAGGCTAGTGAGTCTCTAACTGGCCCAGGCTGGCACGGCTGTTAGGCAGAGCTGGAATCTGATTGCAAGGAGCCCAGAAATCAGAGCCCAGAAGTGAGTGGGTCATCTTTCTAGCGCTTCTCCAAAGACCAGTGCGACTCGGACCAGAACACTAAGCACCTGGACTCTGGTTACTCATCTGGGACATGAGAGGGCTGGGTCACAGCTCCCTCAGGATGAGAGGGTCCTGAACCCCTATGCTTGTATATTATACAAAACTGCATTTGTGTCTACTAAATGCTGTCATTCCTTTAGAGAATGACTTAAGAGAGACCCTGGCTGCTCTGAACGGTGTGCTTATTTACCTAGACTTAACTCCTCGACAGGTTATGGACTAAGGTCAACAGGAAGGGACTACCAGCTCTGAGCTGAAATGGCCAAATTCTGAGACCCAATGTGAAGAGTTTACTTTACAAACATAATAGTATATTTTTCTCTGTATGTATGCCTGTCTATTTCAACGAGATGGTGAGAATATAATTACACTTCCCCCTTTTGCCTTGGTGGCCAGAAATCTCAAAGCTAGAACACTAGAAGAGATTTTTTTCTGATTGATCAGTAGTGTTCTAAATGATCCCCCCCATTCGTGTGTGTATGTGTGTATCCTTCTCTGTGTGTATGTGTCTGTCTACGTATGTATCTCCACCATCCTCTTGTGTGTGCGTGTATGCAGGCATATATGTATGCACATGTGTTTGGAGGCCATAGATCATCTTGGGTGCTTTCCCACAGAAGTTATCCACCTTGCTTTTTCAAACAGGGTCTCTTGTTGGCCTGCTGCTCTCCTACTAAGCTAGACTGGCTGGCCAATGATCCCCAAGGATCCTCCTGTTTCTTATCTTTCAGGTGTTGGAATTACAAGTATGTGCCAGCATGTCCAACTTTTACATGTGGTTTCTGGAGAACGGAACTCAGCTACTCACTAACTAACTAACTAACTAACTAATAACTAACTAACACTGTGAACATAGTTCCAGTCCCTTCCGGAATTAACTTAGTCACAAATGATGGTTGACTAAACAGACATCATCGGGTTCAGATGAACCGAAGCCCTAATAGTCACTGGGTCGATGATTTAAAAAAAAAAAAAAAAACAAAAAACGAAGTTATCACCATGTAGGATGAGGGACCCTACCAAAGAGGCAGCCAATGACAGTGAGATAAAACTTCCCATTAGGAAAAAAATTAAACAAGGAGTGCAGAGAAACGAGGGGAAGAGAAATCCCTCAGGAGGCTTCAAAACTCCAGAAGGGAGGGAAGAAGCGGCATGTCTGCAGGAAATGTCCTTGTGGTTTGCTTCTTGGACAACACGTGGCCCACTCTATGTAGTGCGGGTACGGAATGAGGACGACAGAACTCAGAAGGGCAATGTACAGCTTCCGTCCTGGGCAATGGGAGGGACTGCTTTTCCAGTGGGACAATGTTTCTGGGCAGGAAAGGCCTCTACAATTGGCTGGAACTCCAGGGACACCTTGTGCACATCAGCAAGCTGTTCCTCTGAGGGGCTGGAGAGCTAGACGGAAGCCTCGGTGCCATCTAATCCCATTGCTGGAGAATCCTGTCTCTCTCTCCCAGGAAGGGGTGCAGTCTGGGGCCAGTCCTGGGGCATGGAGTGATTATCCAACAGAGCAAAGCACGTGCCTCAGGATGGGGGCCTAGCCAGGCTGAGGTCGCACACCTCTGGGGTGGAGGGGTGCAGATGGGAAAGCAGGTAGGGAGAGCTGTCTGGGGTGCTGGGACTGGACGTGATAGGACGTGAGGACAAAGGACAGGCTGAGGCACAGGTGTCACCTAGCACCCGGCCTCAGGTGCCTTTCTCATGTGAAGAAGGAGGTGCAGAGAAGTAAATAAAAGCGAGAGAGCCGACTGTGGTTATGTGCAAGAGTGTGATGTTCATCCATCTTCATCTACACCAGGCACTGAACACGTAATCAACATGGCCACTCACTCACAGCAGCGGGACCGGGGAAGGGAAGGGGATCAGCAGGGATCAGGAGGGGGACAAGAAAGGAGCAATGGGGTGGTAACGAACAGGATCAAACACGTCATATACGTGCATAAAAAGAATCCATTATTATGTGCAATTCATATGTGCTAATAAAAACATAAAAATGTCACAAGCTCTCACCCATATTAGAATCAGAAAGAAACCACCCACAAGATCAGGGTTCTGCCATTAAGTCCTTTGGCCACAACTGCTGCAATACCACAGCCTGCCTAAAGGGGGCCTCCTGCATACACATACTCTGTGCTCCTTGGGTTAGCCGGCTTTCCTCTCCAGTTCCTGGTACCAGCTTCTCTTTGTGCTTCTAGACTTCTAGCCTCTTGGTTTCGCTACATATTCTCTACTCATTGCTGGGATGTGTCATGTTGAACCGTCAACAGCTCAAGTCTGACCCTGCAATCTACTTGTACGTCCCCCACCTCTCTAGGCACACCCCTTTTTCCTCTTATATCCTGGGCATGGGCTTGTGGGGTGGTCTCTGATACCTTCCTATTGTGGAAGTTTTATTGTTAGTCATGTATAAATAATTGTTTTGTGCACTGTTGGGTGAGGGGCTGCTTAGGTCTTAGCATTTTGTATTGTCTGCAGGTGTTGGATTTCTGTGGGGGGGGGATGTTTGATTGCTCATGATCTGCACTTGCTATCAGTAGAGCACCTCGGGAGTTCTGAATTAATAAAAACACCAGAACTCAGACTCTCAGGGTTCCACTCTCCAGTATGGCTCTGGCTAGGATAGCGGTTCTCTTTGCTGAGGTCTGGCAGGTATTCCACCTATGAATATGCCTCTGTTTCTTCCTGGCTGAGCTACCCAGTACTGTAACACCTTCAGTGCTACACATAGGGAGCTGGGTTTGTACAAGGGGCTGACCAGAAAACACCCCACTCTCCTTGGGAATAGTAGGGGGTCCGAGTCAAGGCCTAACACACTGTTACAGGCCTGAGTGAGAGAGTGAGGACCTCATTGTCCAGATCTCCAGAAAAGACATCTCAAGATTGTGCTCACCATGATGATCCATGTTCAGAACATGGGATTGTACAGACATAGGTGACAAATAAATGTTCAATTAAATTGATAGCAGTTCTCAAGTGTGCAGCCTGTGGAGCCAGATAGCTCTGGGGTTTCATTCTGGTGCTGCAAAGAAACTGGGCCAACCGTTAGGTTGCACGGACAAGAACCTCTGACTTCTTAGAAATTCAGGAAATGAGCGACAAGGTGTCCTGAGTCTGGCCTGGCAAAAGGAAGGTGTTCAGTGAGGTACAGTGAGCCGCGAGGAGTGGATGTGGCAGTTGTGTGTGCTCCAGGGAGCAGATCCTGTTCTATGAACCTCAGAGCAAAAGGAGCCTCAGCTCTGAAAGCCGGGGCCTGAGGGGCTGGAAGGAAGGAGACTTGGCATACAATAGATGGTTGAGCTACAGCTAGCAACCCCCCAAGCCTGAGTCCAGCACCAAACCCTCTTTTAAAATATGTAAGAAGGCTTATCTTTTTATACAAAGAATTCTTTCCATTTTGCAATGCTGTAGGTTGGTTGACACCGATAGAAATACAAATGTATTGCTCAATGAAACAGAAGGCCTAATACATTACTACTACAGCGTATTTGAACCCTAGTGCACAAGGTTTCTTACAGGGGTAGGGGTTTCAGTGCTGCTAAGTTCTTGCCGTTCTTGTCTGGCGGAAGGAAGTGCACAGAGATTATTCTACTTGTGTCTAGTCACCTTAACTTAATTAAAGTGGCTGGACTTTCGATCAATAGTTATTAAAGTAAATTCAGCAATGGACTGAGAACTAGTGACTTTCCTTCACTCAGCTCTGGTTCTAGTAAAGATTGGTCACACATAAGGAAATTTGGGTTGTAAGATGAAAAGGAGGAAGTTTCCATGTTTTGGGGCGAGAATGTATAATAGGAGTCAGGAATGAAGAAAACCCAGCTCAGTCATCAATGTCTGGGACAATTTAAAGTGCTTTGTGGTATTTAGGTTGAGATAGTTTACCTTGTATTATGGCTATGCACACAAATTCCAGCTAAGGTAGTAGGAGAACAGACTGTGGAGTTCCAGCACTGGGAACTCAACATAGCAAAGGAGAGACTTCATGAAATACTGATACATCCAACAGGCAATTGGCATAGGAGACAACAGCTGCTTCCTGGGAAACCCAGTAGGAGATTCGAGGTTGTCCTCAAAGTCATAAGTGGAGGTGGAATTAGAGGAAGATGTTAGTACAGTCTGTCATCGGGTGTGGGGACTCTCCCACAGGTCTGGGAGCAAGGGTGATGGGGTGAGCTCAGATAGGCAAGAGCAAGCCCTGCCTGTGCTCCTGTCCAGCAGAGCCTTAGAGTCTAGGTACCTTATTAAAGCAGGAGTCCATATGTAAGTCATGAGCTGGGGGTCAGCTCCCATCCGGGACAATACTAAAAGCCACCGATGGACTGCCTTTGGCACAGTAGACCTCTGCTGTGTATATTGTTTGAGTCTACCCAAAGTGACTTTCACGAACCTTACACTGCCATGGCTGGTATACAAAACAGACACCATATGGATAGAAGATGCTAGATGCAGAGGCTAAATAAGACCAAACCCAACAGTCTCCGGCTCAGATCAAAGGTATGTGAACGTACTAACAGGCACTGTCCTTTTAAAAAGTATAAAAATGAGATTATAAAAACAAGCCAGTTCTTCTTACATTAATTCTAGAAAACTAAGCACTATCTATAGGTGTCCTATATCAGCAAAAACTACTTGCAAACCAAGCATATTAACAACATTTAATTTTTTCTAGTGCAAAGGCCAAAGAAAGTTAATTGCAGACATTGATATGATTAGAACACATTTGACAAATATATTTATTTCTCGAATGTAAATTACTTTTAGATCTTTACCAAGTCAAAAAAAATGAATGAAAGTTAAAATTTGAGAGAGAGAGAGAGAGAGAGAGAATGATAGATAGCGACCTAGAACATTCTCGAGGTGTGCTTATCAACCGTCCTGACATACCTCAAAGGAACTGTTGCTCAAGCCTGTATCACGCTTGCTACAGGAAGAGGATGTGGAGTGTAGACGTCAGGGATTGCTTTGACTGTAGCATTTCCATACAATTAAAAAAATACAATTATCTCCTGGCACTGATGTAATTCTATAGCATGTAAAAGAAATACCCCTAGAACTTCCAGTTAAGATTCACTACAAACGTCAGTTATTTAATTAAAATGCTTATTGTTGCATTTTTTTCAAAATTATTTTTATTCTGTTGCAACTTCACATATATATAAAGTATACAACTGTATACTATTTATATGTGTTTTATTCTTTTTCCGCCAAACTGCTGCTTCTAACAGTGGAGTAGATGAATTTATTTTAATTACATTTTACATTTAGCATTATTACTGTCATGTGTGCGAGAGAGTGTGCACAGGTGTGTGAAGGTTGGTGGACGACTTGTGGTTATTGGTTCTCTCCTTCTGCCGCGTGAGCCCCAGGGATTGAACTCAGGTCTTCGCGCTTGGCAGCGAGCGACCTTCCGCAGCGGAACATCTTGCTGTCCCAGAGGAGACCCGTCGCTGGACAGACCTATGTGTTATTTTCATAACCTTTTTTTAATGCGGGTTCTGGAGATCAGACTCAGGTTCTTGGGGCTGTGAGGCACGTGCCTTACTGAGCATCTCCTCAGCTTAATCTGTGTCCGTGCCACCACCCCAAGCACACAGAGGAGGGGTGTTTTAGGTCTCTACACTTCAATCCAAGGCATTCGCTTCCTGTCCGGTGCTTCTCCTCACTAGTCTGTCATCTCCACGTGAGCAAGGCTTGCTCTGTGTTCCGCTATATCTAATAACACATCTTCCGTAAGTGTCTTTAGGATGAATGCGTAAATATGTGTTAAATGGATCAGTGAAGGTGTTGTCCATTGAGTTCTTCCACATTGAATCGCTGCCCCCCAGGAGGGAAGGGGGAGGCACATAGAATCCAAGAAACTAGAAAGACTTTACCAAGCCCAGAAAGCTCCTGAGATTACAAGATTTACAAGGTCAAGCCCCCTCCTCAAGGTTATGAAATCAGTAAAACGAACAGAGAACAAACCACCACTGCCACCACCACCAACAAAAACTACACTGGAATGGAATGGAGGCCATCGTTGGTGGAGCTGCCTAAATATTGGCTGAGGAGCTCAGGGAGGCAGCTTCTAGGAGCGTCTTCCCATCATGTCTTTGAGTGACCCACGCTCCGTAAGGAATCTCTCACCCATGCTCCTGCAAGTGACCCCAGTGAACTCGTGAAGCGAGACTCGAGTGTGATTTGCTCTTTGGTCTGCCAATGGGGCCCTACCCGGGGTGAAGAGATGCCTGTTCACGTCTCCTCGGGAAAGTCACACTGCAGAACGGATTCCTGAAGTCTGCAAATGTGCTTGACTTAAGTGTGGGTGCTTTCCCCACTTTACTCTGGGGGGGATGCTTCACTGGATTGGCTTATAAAGACTAAAATGATAAACGTAGTCAAACGTGGCTCATTTCCGGTTGCAGTAAGAGAATAAACGTCACATCATCAGGATTTAATAAGAATCAGACTTAGGCAGGAGCTAGGTGAAAAGTCAGACCTGGGATCCTGCCAAGGGCCCAGAATAAAATCCCAGTGACGCTGGTGCAGGGGGCAGCTGGCATGGGGTGAATCCCACTGGCTGAAAGGCTGTGGGATACTCTGTGAGGCTCTGCTACTCCCAGAAGGATGAGACTCACGACGGAGCAGCTGCTGAGGGGATTGATCACAATGCGTCTGTGTATTTAGGTAACAAGGGCAGACTAGGGCAGTGTCCCTTCCAAAACTGCTCTCTAGCCCAGCGACGCCCACTGTGCTTCAGGCCCGTTCAGCTCATCCCAGGAAATCAGTCCCACAGACCTTTACCGTGCATTTCACCAGACAGGAGAGAACCCAAGCTCCTTTCAGGGCCTGATCTGCCCACCTTGGATTACAGCTCCTGTTGTCCTCTCCATCCACTCTCCCCGGCCTCCTTAGCCTTCCGGCTGATCCTTAAAGCCAAGAACGCTCCTGTCCCAAGTCTCTTCAAACGAAGAGAAACCTTCTGGCTATCCTACCTAAAACAGCTCCTTTCTTGATTCGCGAACACTGGCGTTGTTTCTCTACCTCTGTGCATAATATATTACTCTCTATGCCTCTGCTCCCCTTGCATCTCCTTTGGCAGGATCTGAAACCCACGAAGGCCCATGTTTTCCTGGCCCAGTACTTGCTTACTACTCGGCCACTGTATGGATGAATATAAATAAGTATCTTGTGGGCATCAACTTTTGAACTTGGCGCAGAGGTCTCAATTCTCAGTGAGCTTCTGCTCTAATGTGAAAAGAACAAGAAAAGAAGGTATTAGGCCGCCGTCTAGAAGCTTTATGGCCAGGAGCATGCAGTCTTCTGAGATGATGAAGTTGGTGCTTTGACATCAGCCATAGCTGAGAGGGTGGTCCCAAGCCTGTGGGAAGTGAGGGTTGGCCAGTGGAATACAGGCAGAGGAGATGAGATAAGAAAAGACAGGGATTCTGTCCGGTAATTGAGGGGGTAAGAAGTTGGGAGACATTGAACCTGAGATTGAAAATACATTAACAGAGGGAACCATTTGGAGCAGGCTCAGTACTGAGTGGTTCCCTGTTTATGAACAGTCACCTTGGAGGGAGGATCTGAGGCTGGGTCTCATGAAGGACTCTTGAATTTAAAGCCTGGTCCCTGATGTTTGAGCTACCCTGGGGGTTTAGTGGAGCCTCTTGGTATTGACTTACAAAACAGCCATGCTTGTTAAAGCAGGGTTTGCAGTTAGTGATTGAGGCCTAAGTGGCCACCCAGGCAGGGGGCAGAGAGCTAGAACACAAGGCAAACTGTAGAGCACCTTGTCACCAGTTTCTGTAAAGTGCTCTGGGACTCCGGGGCAGAGTCAGTTCCTCAGAGAAGGGCTTCGAAGGCCTGTGGAAATTGCAGCAGTCCCAAGCTTGTTCTCCATTTCACCCTGTACTAGCTTCCTTCTCTGTTCACAAAACAATTTCCACCCAGACCATGATGCCCAGGGTCTGGGGAGCAGCCACACAAGGGTGTGGTTTCTGTGTCAGGGGAGAATAGAGAAGAGTGTAACAGAAGATTGTAGAAGGACTCCTTCCAGCCTTGCAGTCTGAACTTGGTAGTGCGAAGTGGGAGAGCCTGGGAAAATAGCTACCTGCTTTTGCTGGCCTCTTGGCCAAAATTCCAGGGCATGCCAGAACCTGACTAGCTGTACCTTGACTGAATTTCTCACAGCCTTTAAAGACTGAGAGGAAGCCTGCCTGGGCAAAGTTTCATACACACAGGAAAAACATGCTGTAGGACATAAAATCTGGAATCCAGAATTATAAAGAAGCACACACGACGCCCAAATAAGCACCAAGTTTCCCAAAAGGCTTTGTTTCTTGAAAAAGAGGTAGGAGGCAGGCTGGGCAAGGTTCCTTTGGGGGAAGGGCTAGGCTTCTTAGCCAATTTCTTACTCACATTGGCCAACAGAGGCCCCGTGAATTATCTTTCAATTGCTGTCTTGCGAACAGACACCTCTTGCTATACCCACTCCCTCTCCCATAGATGTTTTAGTCACGCAATGGTGGGTCGTTTTCAAAGAACAGCAATTTGCAAATTGGAAACAACCCAAATGACCAGCGATTGGGGAAACATTAGGCAAATTACAGTACATTCAAAAGATGGAATACTTCACAGCCATTAAAAATGATATGCACAAATGTTCTGCAGCACCAGGAAACGCCTATGGGATACTATTAAGTGAAATAAAAAGGATATAAAGTTATATACACAGTACAGACATTTTAAAAACTCTTACTATTTGTATTAAAGAACAAAAAACCCATGAGAAGATATCCTAAGTACTAATTTTTGCCTGCCTCTGGGTAGCACAGTTGAATATGATTTTAGTTTTCCTTCTTATATTTTCCCCGTGTTTTCCAATAGTTAAAAAAAAAAAAGTGCTTATGTATCTTTTCAGGAACAAAAGAAACTGTGAAAGTTTGAATTTATTTCATTTTATAGTGCAGCTGTGAAACAATGTAGCACACGAGGAGAGCAAAACGGATGGAGGGTTGGAAAGAAACTGGAAAGTGTGGGAGCTTCGCCATGGAGGGTGCCTGTAAAGAATGTGAAACTCGGGCGGGCATCTTACGGATGGGTGGCCAGTGTGCTGCTCCAGCCAGTCCCACAGCGTGCTCTGGCAGTGGCCCCCAACACTGGAACTGAGAGGACAGGGGGAGTGGGCATCTGGAGGCTGTGGATGTAGCTTAGAGTCGCAGCGTTTGCCTAGGGCAGTTGTTCTTACCCTTCCTAACGCTGCAACCCTTTCACACAGTTCCTCAAGCTGTGGTGATCTCAACCATAAAATTACTTTCATTGCTACTTCATATGCTGATGGTCTTAGGCGACCCCTGTGAAAGGGTCGTTTGACCCCCAGAGGGGTCGCCACCCACGGGTCGACAACCTCCGGTCTAGTGTGTGTGATGCCTTGGTTTGATTCTGGGTGCCCTCCTGTAATCCCAGCACCTTGGAGATGGAAGCAAGAGGATCAGAAGTTCAAGGCTATCCTCTGCTATATATATCCTGAATTTGAGGCTAACCTGGGCTGCATGAGACCATGTTTCAGAAAAACTGGGGGTGGGGAAAGAGAAGAGTGGAAGTTTGGCCTAGGAGGGCATGATGGCTCTAGGGTTCCTTGGGTTTGAGTACATGTTCTTCAGGCCTTGCTGCTTCCAGGCACACAGTCTCTCCCCCGGACCCCACCATGCTGGGCCAGCTCCCAGTTCTCACTGGGCAGCATCCAGAGCTAATTTGCATTTAAATCCTTTTTGAGTTTTTGGCCTTTTTTTGTGTTCCAGAATTCAAACACAGGGCATGCAAGAGGCTGCTGGTATCAGACAAATCAAGCATCTCTTCTTGGGGACATAGAGGAGAGGGAGGCCAGCTGGTGGTACCCAGCCCTGGCGATGCAGAGAATTGTGCTCTATAGACTGTGGGCTTGTCACCACTCTCTGGGATGCTTGCAGGAAGCTGCTTCCTGCACCGTTCTATGCTCTGCCTTGGTGTCGTGTCCCATGCTGACCTAACTCTCTCTCCTACTCAGCACCAAGAAGAGCGAGAGATGGCCAATCCTCAGCCCTGTCTGCAAAGAGTTCAGTACAGGGGCAGCAGACAGGCATGGGAGTCAGTCTGCAATGTCAGAGCTACAGGAAGCTGTAAGGAGGACCTGGACTCTGAGACCACACTGTGGGCCCAGCTTCTAGCTAGTCACTAACAGGGCTCTGCGACCTTGGGCAAGCCCTTGAATTTTTCACTCTCTTCTTCAATCAGTAAAATATGAAGACAGTCATATCTCAGAAGGTGACTCTGAAGTTCAAGTAGAGGCATTCTGTCGAGCACTACCCTGGGCCTGGTACAGACTAGTATTCCACAGCTGTTCTAGCTCTTCAGCAAAGGCTCTAGGGAGAATGGAGGCTTTCTCAGACTTTAGAGGCACCTTAGCATAGTGCCTTGCAGGAGAGGAGAGGGTACAGGGGAACCTCCAGGGATGGGCAGGCTCTGCCTTCTGCTCCTGCCTCCTCCTGGAACTTGGGTCTCCTACCTTCGACCCTATCCCCATTAAAGGCACAAAGACCAAAGTCACATGGGTAGGCATAACTTTCCCCCTGTACTTTGAATTCACAGATGACATTCTACATATTGAACTACCAGCAAGGCCAAACGGCAGTCTACCCCTGTGACCTCAGTGTAGACAGAGCCTAAGTACACTGCAAGACCAGACCCCAACTGTAGTTACTGCTGGGGGTCCAGGACACACTGTAGGGGTGGGGCACATGAGGTGGTAGCTCTTTATTAGACATTAGAAAAGCATTTGAACATTATCTATCTATCTATCTATCTATCCATCCATCCATCCATCCATCCATCCATCCATCCATCCATCCATCATCTATCTATTTATCTGTTTTTGTCTTTCGAGACAGACAGAGCTTCTCTGTTGTAACTCCAGCTGTCCTGGAACTCACTCTGTAGACCAGGCTGGCCTTGAACTCACAAAGATCCATCTGCCTCTGCCTCTTCCTCCCCAGTGCTGGGATTAAAGGCTTGTGCCACCACCACCCTACGAGCATTTTAACAATGATAAAACAGCCATACCTCTGCAAATGGCTAAAGGAGATCTCCTGGCCCCAGAGCTGGCCCTCCAGGGTTGATCTTTGCCTCCCACCATGAGTCTTTAGGTTATTATTATTAATATTATTATTATTAATAATTAATAATTATTAATTATTATTAATAAATCTAAGGCCAGTGGCTCCATTCCTGGATTACCTCCCAGTCTTCACTATATAACTGCACGATCTGATCCAGCTTTCAAAGTCTGAATCAAGCACCACCCTTCATGACCACAGTGCTCCACAGGCAATCTATCTGTACCTCCCGGAGGCACTCTGTACTCTTATCTCCCTTTGAGTGGTGCCCAGTAGGAGTCACATGAAGCCCCTTGGTCCCCCCTCCTCTGCTCAGGGACTGACAAACAGCAGGAAAGCGTCACAGTTCAGTACCACAGTTCTGGACAAGGCTGTTGACTTCGAGTCCCTGGACTATCACTTTGAGGCCTTGCAACCTCGAGCCACTTGTCCCTCTCCTCCGCCTCATCTTCTCCATCAACAGACTCATACTATGCCACTCACACATATCCTGCGGGGTTATCATGAAGGATATCTGAATTCATTCACCAAAATCCTTAGGTTCCTGCCCTGTGTAAGAGTTGGAAGACCATTAGGTCCCATTTACTGCAAAACTCATGGCAGACACTGGATGTAAATGACAGACTGAATGAGGGACAAGTGAATAATGAATCAAAAGCTTAGTAGGAAGTAAAAGCAATGAAAACGTTTAGGTAAGTCAAAACACGAGATGCTCAGATGATGTTGGGGTGCAACTTTCCTATGAGGCACATTCTTACAGGGGCGGAGGAGGTTGGCGGAGGTCCATCAGCAGGTGCAGAGTTAAAGGGAGAAAGAGGAATGGATTTTCACCTACTGAGCAGGAGACTTGATAATATGTTGTCTATGCTTCAGAATCACGAAGGAAGGATGTTAAACATTCGCACTACAAAGAAATGATGAATATTGTGGTGATAGTTATGCTAACAAGCCCGATGCGCTCATGCGTGGAACAAAACAGTATATTGTTCTTCAGAAGGATGTGTGGTTATCAAGTATCAGGAACAGAACCTAAGACACAGACTCTGTTTACATTTATGGAAATTTAAGAAATCTGCTTCTGAGGTTTAAAAACTGCCGTTAAGTTAGATGAAGTGACTTGGCAATCTTTATTCAATTTACTATCAGCAGTATTGGTTGAGGCCCCAGGCGGGGAAATTAAAAAAGGGAAAGGAAGCATATTGAAAGCAAGACTCTGTGTGTGTGTGTTTTCAGGGTTCTCACTTTTCAGGGCTCCTCATGTCCAGATAGGGCATGTGGCTGAGAGAGAGAGGGGTGCTCTGTGCTCCTGCTTCTTGTCTTTGTATCCTCGCTTGGCTCCCTACTAGCTGTGTGACACAGGCAAACTGAATAACCTTTCTGATATTGAAGTCTGTTGACAAGATAGGGATAGCAAACGGGAATGATGATTAGGATAAGCTCACATTATTCTCATGAAGATTCACTGATGCACTGCACTTAGAAAGCAGCTGGCATACTGGGGATTTCTGGAGAAGCAGTATGGTGATGCTAAAGATGGCTGCTTAAGGAAGCTCTCCTCTAAGCCAGGCCTGGAGGCATAGATCTATAATCCAGCTACTCAGGAGGCTGAGACAGAAGGATCACAAGTTCAAAGCTTGCCTTGGGCAACAGAGCAAGACACTGCCTCAGAATTTCTCAAAGTTAAAAGTATAAAGAAAAGGGCTAGGGTGTATTAGAGCGCTTGCCTGGCATGTATGAGAACTCTAGTTCAATCTCTGGGTGCAGGAACATTGCATCCTCCCCACAAAAGCAGCTCTATATAACTGAAAGTGATCTACAGATTTAATGCAATACTCATTAAAATTCAAATGATATTCTGCACAGAAATAGAAAAAAAAAAAACCTAACGCTTATGTGAATTCTGAATAGCTAAGCAGTCCTGATCAAAGAGAGTAATGCTAGAGGAATCACAATATAATTTCAGATTATACTACAGAGCCATACTAACAAACACAGCATGATATTGCATAAAGCACACCAGTCAGAGGAATAGAGTGTCTATATCATGTTGGCCTGTGGGGGATTGTCTTAACTAAGTTAATTGACACTAAAATACCAAGTCCATTGTGGGTGGCACCATTCCTTAGGTAGGGGGTCTAGAATAGTATAAGAATGAAGAAACTGAGTAGAGCACAAGCAACCAAACAAGCAAGCAAGCAAGCAACAAGCAAGCAAGCAACAAGCATGTATATATTCATCTCTCTCAGCTCTTGAATGTGAATGTGATGTAACCAGTTATTTTAAGTTTCTGCTGTCTTGATACCTCTGCTATAATGGACTGTAACCTGGAATTGTGAGCTAAAATGAATTCTCTCCTAAGTGGATTTTGGAGTATTTTATCACAGCAACAGAAACAAAACTAGAACCATCATCTACTGGAGGAAAGACAGTCTTTCTATCAAGTGGCACTGGGAATACTGGATGAAAACATGAAAGAAGTATGAAGTTAAGGCCAGTGTTCTCAGATTGCACACAATTAACTCAAAATGGCTCAGAGTTCTTAAGGATCAAAAGCTGAAATTTCTAGAAAGAAGCATAAGGACACTTCAAGATACAACTTGGAAAGGACCCCAATAGTTCAGGAAATAATCCTAAGAGGCTGTTATATAATTATATAAATATCCCAAAGCATTACACAAAATTAAAAAAGCTTCTGTACAGCAAAAGACAATCACCAGATTGAACTTTCTGCCACCTATACATTAGATGGGGAATTAATATCTAGAATATATAAAGAACTCAAAATCAAACACCAAAATATCATCCAATCAATAAATGGGCTATTGAGTTGAACATAAGGTTTTCAAAAGAAACACAAATAGCTAATGTGTGTGTGTGTGTGTGTGTGTGTGTGTGTGTGTATGTAAATGTTCAATATCTGTAGCCTTCAAGGACATGTAAATCAAGACTACAGTGAGTCCATCTCACCCCAGCCAGAATGGCTAACAGAGAAATACAAACAACAAATGCTGGCCAGAATGCGGGGAAAGAGGACCTGCCATTGACTTCTGGTAGGAGTGTAAACTGGGAATCAGTACGGAGATTCCTAAAGCACCTGAAACAGGGCTGCTGTATAACTCAGCCAAACCGCAGAGCCGCATAACGCGCACGCACGCACGCACGCACGCGCGCGGCCGCTGTTCACAGCAGGCTGGAGACAGGGTCAGCGAATAGACGGATGGCTGGAGAAAATGTGATGTTTATACACAACAGAGTTTTGTTGCGCCATAGAGAAGAGCGAGACTGTGAGACATTTACAGGGGAGTAGACCGACGTGGAGGTCATCGTGTTCACAAAATTAGCCAGACTCAGGAAGACGAATACCACGTTTTCTTTTAACATGGGAGAGCGAGACAAAAACAATACATGTATATGAGACGCGGATGTGGAAGAGGTCTATTTGGGAAACAGGAACGCGGGAGGGGAGAACGACAGAGGGCGACGTGGGAATGCGTGCGAGCAGAGTGTACGTGACCCACATAGATGAACATTGTCATAATGAAACCCGTCATTATGTATGCTAGTTAAAAAAAAAATTAAAATGCAGCTGAGCTCAGCTGTAAGATGATCAAAGTGGGAACAGGACACGCATTCCAGCAGGTATCTGGTCCTGGGTCTCTAGTGATTCCTTTCATGGTGCTGGGGAAGGAGGCGTTCGCTGGCTGCTGTCCTGAAATGCTGCTTGCATTCGAATCTCGCAGAAAGTGATGGTAATGTGTCCTGTGTCTCTCCGCCGCCCCCACCCCGCTCCACCCCCACCCCATCCCTGCTGTCCATCACAAGGCCTGTGAGTTCCCCAGGAGGCCACACCGGCTGCCCCGAGCCTCTGAAAGGAGGTAAGGCTCATGGTGGCAGGGACTGACTCTTTGGTTTGGTTTGGCTCTTCTTCATTTAAATTTAAACACCCACCCCACGGGGAGGGAATTACTGCACTGGGCTGAGCAGCTTTAATTTGAGAGTCTTTGTGTTAGAAAAGGTAGGTTTCATGGGCTGGAGAGGTAGCTCAGTTGAAAAAGCACCAGCCTTGCAAGCATGAGGTCCTGAGCTCAGTCCTTAGAACACATGGAAAGAAACAGTCAGACATGGTCGTGTGTGCTTGGAACCCCAGTGCTGGGGAGACAGAGACAGGAGGATCCTCAAGCCAGCAAGCCTAGACTACTTGATGAGAGACCCTATCTCAAACAGACAAATGGGCAAGTAAATGAACAAGCAAGGTGCATAGCACATGCCTGGAGAATTGACAGCTGCAACTGACCCCTGGCATGGATTCACATTCACACATACACACACACACACACACACACACACACACACACACACACACACACAAAATAATAATTAAGAGTAAAGTTTTTACCCCTTTTCTACAAAGCAAGAAGCTGGTGTCAGACTCCATGAGCAGATCTAGAGGTGGCCTGGCCTTTGAGAGGAACCAGTGTCTGCCTGCAGTCAGGTTGTCCCTGCATGCTTGGGGGGGGTGTCAGCTGCAGCCTGCCCCCCAGCTTGTCACCTGTGGGCACAAGCTGCCCAGATTCCCTAGGTAACCCAGCCAAAGCTGTTTAACGAGTCCTGAGGCTGCAGGTGCCAACAGCCCAGATGCTGGTGAAATCCCATTTGCCTGGATGTGGTCCCCAGTGATGGCCCCTCCCTTGCATAGTTCTGCAAGGGAGATTTGCAGCCTTGGGCCGTTTAGTGGTGGGTGCCTGGCCACCTTGGAGAAGCTGCAGGTGATCGTTAAATTAGTCTTTGATGATGGCTCCAGAGCGAACATGCTGCAGGCTGGCCATGTCTGGACAATCCCACATTATATTTGTTTAGGTAACCTGCAGAGGCGCCTGGAGAGACGGGAGGCTGCAGCCAACCCCCAGTGGAATGGTTACCAGGCCCCAAGGATGGACTCAGCCTCAGGAGCAGGAGATATAGTCAGTACAAAAGCTTATTTCTTGTCTGTGTGTGGCTTAAAAGATGGGGTTGGTATAAACTTCGAATAGAAACTGAAAGAGAGTGGTAAGACCTTGTTACAATGCTGCCCAGGGCCCGACAGCTTCACCTGGGGGCTAGTTAGAAAGAAAATGTAGAGGCCCCACCCTCACACCTAATGAATAGAACCTACTTTTTAACAAAATCCCAGCCCGTTCAAATCCTTAGCCTGTTCCGAGCCCAGGTGATAGGCACCACAAGAGCAAGATGATGATGTCATTGCTTCTAATGCGCCCTGAGACCTTTTTAGTGCTTTAAGTGTCTCAGCGTGCAAAGCTTCACGAGTACCCCCTGAAGCAGTTCCTGCGACAGTCTGGGAAAGCGAGGCTCAGACTGGTTAAGCCACTTGTCCACCGTCACTCAGCTAATGAGTGTGAAAGCAGGGTAAGCAATCTAAGTACTATAGCTCCAGGATTACGGAATGCCCCAAGACGCATTTCTCTTGTTTAACAGGCATATACATGTGTAGGGACTTCCAAGGACTAATGGTGTGTCTTGAAGCTGACTTGAACCCCGAGTCACCCCTAGAGGGTGAGGACGGCAGGTGTTCGCTGCTCCACACCTTAGACCTGGCCTAAACTCAGCTAAATGATCAGATGTGAACCTTCACTAAGCAACATGCCTCCCTGCCCTGCGGGCTGGATTACACAGACTCAAACTCCACATGCAGGCAAGGCCACTCCCACATAGGATGTCCTAACCAATGGGCATTCTCAGGGTCACCGGCTCCTCCCCTGTTTGTGACCCTTTATTTGCACCCTACATGCCTCATTAAAGTTGAGACGCCCCCTGCAGCATGTTCCTGAGTGTCTGTGCCATTTGCAACTCGCTGGAGGCCTGCCAAAGATGGCCAGGACCCCACAGTCCGACCCCTCGCCATGCTGCTGCCACATCCCTTGGTCTGGACCAGCAGCGGCGGGACACACACGTGGTGAGGGGATTCCACCTGTAGGACTGCAAACATGGATCAAGATCTCACTGTGCCTTGTAAATATAAAAATCATTCATCGATTTTTCAAAGTGCTGAGACATAATGAATGGATTATGGTTTCTTTTTTAGATTTGGAATAAGAATTCTCTTATCAGTTTAAATTTTTTTTTATTATTTTTTATTTTATTTTTGTCTGCAGGCAAGGATGTGAGGTTTCTACTACACTCTGTCTACAAACTACCTCACGTGGTTCTGGCCAGACACAGAGCAGATGCTGATTGAATGACAGCATCTCATGCCAGCATCTTGAGGTCTACAGAGGGAGCACGTGGGTTCTCGGGCACAGCCCTAGTCTCACTCCCTGTTCAGTGCTCCTTTCTGATCTTCCCTGATGACAGTGGGTCTCTCCACCTTCCTTCCAGCCTAGGCTGAAGCTGTTCCCCAGATCCTCTCCTGGCCAGAATGTGTTCTGACGTGTTCAGGGCTCATTCCAGCTTGCCCATGTACAAATGACCCTGGGCCTTGTGTTTACTTTGTTGCATCTGTCAGGTGGGAGGAAGAGGTGACATAGCTCCTGCCTCAGGGTGATCACGTGAGGATGCACTGATCACTGGGGTTTTATTTAGGAAAGATCTTGCCATATAACAAGTGCCCATTGCAGTCACCAGGCACCTAAGGGAGGCTGGTCTGGATTACAGGGATTACCTGTGGATTACCTGTGTTAGTGACTGCAAGAGGCATGTGTGTGAGTTCCGTAGTTATCAAAACTGACGGTGGGAGAAACAGGCCCAGACGGTACACAGCACGTGAGCCGTGCGTGAAGTCAGTACCAAGCTGGGGTGTCTGAGTGTGACTGACAACACGCTTCTCTGAGATGGGAACTAGGGTTCTTAGGTGTTTGGTGCAGCCCCGTTTGGTCCTGCTGCTTATGATGTGCTATATACTGAGCTAGGTTCTGGTGACTTAGTACAGTCAGGTGGGAGGGAGGGGCTGACAGAAGAAATGATGCCCAAGATTAACCTTGATGGATGAACTGAGGATGGCAGCCAGGTGGCGGCATAGAAGGGAGAGGGGATTCCCAGTAGAGGGTTAACATGGGCGAAGAAACCGAGGTACCATCTTGCAAATCCTCTGCAAAAATGCCTACGGCTCTAGGTGAGTCCTCTCATCTCACCAGGCCTTAGTTGTCTTCAACACAAATGAAGCAAGTGAGCTTCATTTATTCCAGGACATCACCTGACTTTAAATCCCACACCCAGTGGCAGAATAGTTCATTGAAAACCCACGTTTTCAGGTTTAAGCAATGAACAGGACTAAAATGACGACAGGTACTATCCGGTCCCTGCATCGCTGTGTCATGAAGAATCCTAAACACCTTGTCTGCAGTCCCAGTGCTTGCACTGGTCACAGGGGCCATGCAGAATTTCTTCTTTAAAGCTTTTTGGTACTCATATTTTATTTAATAAGTATTTGTTTTTATGTTTTTATGATACCTAAACATCCATGAAGATCACAAAAGATTCTAAGGATTTGAGATGAGGTTTTTCAAGTGTTATTAAGATAGAATCTACCACCTGTTAATAGAAAAACAGCCCAGTGAATATGAACACACTCCAGTGGTCAGCTAAAAGGGTTCAAGTCTTCCAACTTCTGCTGTGAGCCCTCGGGCAAGTTAACTAACTCCAGTCGGGTTAAAGGACTGAGAGGGAAAGCTTCATGGACATATATAACTTACCTCATGAAGAAAACAGTGGTATTTAAAAATTCAATCTGTATTATTATTTTTTTTCTTTTTTAAAGTGACAGTTACAATTTATATTAACTTTAGCATTTTTGTTTTTTTCTGGAAGTGCTAAACAATATTTTCAGTTTTATGAACATCCAAATTAACTCTGCCGCAGGTCAAAAGCTGCCGTATAAAAATAATATGTAAGCGAATGGATGTGGCTCTGCCACAGTAAAACTTTATTTTCAAAAACAGGCAGGGGAACAGATTTAGCCCATGGGGTAGCATCTGCCAGTCCGTGTACGCATTGACGTACTGGCTCACTCGTGAACTGTAACTTGCCGTTTGGCGTTTACTAGGGTTAGAATAACTTTTACCCCAGCCACATAAAGCCAGTTGTAGCCATGTTTAAGTTACAGTCATATCATCTTTTAGAACTTTGCCTTCTAACATCAATTATTTCAAATTTGGCACACACGTTTTCCTCATTGCAAGCCACCTGCATGGCGGCTGAGATGTGGGGTTAGTTTCCAAAAGCCCGCTGTGTTGGTTAATCTCAGTTGTTAACTTGATGGGATTTATATCACTGTAGGGACAAATCTCTGGGCCTGCCTTGAAGGATCATCTAGACTTCGGTCAGCTGAGGTGAGAAGATTTGCCCTAACTGTGGGTGGCGCTGTTTCCTGGCCTGGGGTTCTACACTGAATAAAAAGGAAAACAAGCACGGTTAGCACCAGACTCCACCTCTCTGCCTGATTGTGGATGCAATGTGACCAGCTGTCTCGTGCTTTTGCTTTTATGTCTTCTTTGCCCTTAAACTGTGAGCCAAAATAAATCCTTTCTTACCTAAGTTGCTCTTGTATTTGCCACAACAACAAGACGAGTAACTAATTCACTTACCAATATCCTTGTAGGAAGCAGGACCCTTTTGTGTGCTTGTTCCTCTGCCTGGGGTGGGCACTTTAGGGACTGAAAATTGGGACAACATTTTGGTTTTCAGCTGCGAGAGTGTACACCAATCAGTATGACTTGTATGCCCAATAAAGTCAAAAGTACTGAACTATGAAAATGAAGCATGTGTATTTAGAAACAATAAAGTAGAAGTATGTAGTGGGGACTTTTTTGGCTTCCAAGAACCAGAACTAACATTCCCAGGTTTGAGAATTCCCATGCTATATGCTGTGGTTCTGCAAGTGACAATTCCCCTCCCCAGATTTTCCTCAGAGGTATAGGCATATGATCTGAAACTACAGAGTGACAATTATCATGTCTACCTGACAAGAGTAGTGACAGAGACTTTCCTCTCTTGGGGCAATGGTGGCAGAGGTCTCCTGGGAGTGTCTCATAGTCAGTCGTGAAGGTGTCTGGGTGTCACTCCACTGCCCTAGGCTGTGAGCCCGGAGGTCTGGCTCTCTGGCTCCAGTGGCCATTAGAAGTCTTTGGAGCCTCAACTAAGCATTCAGGTTCACAGTTTATCCCAGACCTCACTTGGCCCAGCAGGCCAGCGCCCCATGTTTTATCCAGTTGGAATCTAGGGAGCCTTTTACGTCACTACCCTTAGAGGAGCTACCATCTGCCCAGGGGACACCCAGGTGTGGGGACAAGGTCTGCCTGAACAGTTGTGGGGATTTCTCTGGTTTACAAACCCCATATCTCTTGGAAGAGCCTCATAGATTTAGCCACCAAGGTTCCTTCCAAAAGTAGTTCCAAGAGTTAGTGAACTGAGGAAGTCCTAAAGCCCCGGGTTCTTTTTAAACATGTCTAGTGTACCGTGAGGCCAGATGTCATTTATCAACGTGTTGACCGTTCTGATGGTGCACAGTGTTGCCTAGTAACACAGCTGACACTATAGTTTTTATCAATCCCAGGTCAACTTCTCACACGGAAGAAGACAGGGTGCATGAGCCTTCTGCCCGTGGCCAGCCTCTTAAGAGTTTCCCTTTGGCTTTAAGCAGTCGCCCTGGGATCAACTTAGGCAAGTAAGCATCCTCAGACAATATTTACATGCAGCCTGCTGGATGTTTTACATAACCCTAGGGAAAGTCCCTGCGAGTCGGTTGAAATAGGAGCCTTGCTCGACCCATAGGTGAAAGTGCATTATGAAGTGATAGGTAGAGGTGAACTTTTGGTAAAGTGAGGCGCTAGGAAGATATAAGTGGATGATATTGATCTCCGTGGTTTTCTGCTTGTTTTATGAACTCTGTTTCTTCAAGTGTAGACTCTCCCACATGCTAAGGCTGTTTTGTTACATACCATTAGCTTCCCTCAAACATTTGGCCACTGATGAATGAGTGATGATCCTGGTGGTGGTTGAGACTCCCCCCAGAAGGCATTCTGCCACATTTGTTTGTACATTTCTCTTGCAGAAGAGGTGAGAGCTACTGCTACCTGGAATTCATTCTGGTTTTTCTTTTTTCTTCCAGAATGATTGGGGGCAAGCAGACCTGTCTGTGCGTCTGCTCTTGCCAGTGAAACTGTTCATTGTTTCTCACACACAGTACCAGCTAATTAAGGTCGGAAAAGGAAGGAGGAGGAGAAGGAGGAAAGGAGAAGGAGAAGGAGAAGAAAGAGGAAGAGGAGAAGGAGGAGGAAGGGGGAGGGGGAGGAGGAGAAGGAGGAGAGGAGGAGGAGGTGAAGTCATCCATGGCCAAAGACATGGAGGAATCACTAATATTTCGAGCAAAGATAATGGCTTGGGAGAGAAGCCTTGTCCTCCACATAAGACGATTCTACTTTAAAGAGTAGCTCACCTCAATATCAAGGTGTTTGAATGTCTCACTGCTCTTTGGAAAATAAACAGTTTGATTATAAATATCATAATTCTGTCTGGATTTTAACAAGAGAAATATAACCACCATGCTTGACAGCCTCTAATCACTCTAGAAATAGCAGCCAAAGTCCTGAGAAAACACAGGCTACAGTAATTTCATATGCTGGCTAAGTTTCTTCAAATTGCCACAAAGAAAAATGAAACCATCTAGAACAATGTAGCAACTGGAAAACTGCGTCCATGTGACATAGAAAATGGCACCTGTGGGCTAGTTCTTAGGATTTCAGTCAAGAAATACTCCTTGGACAAGAAGTGACAGTATGAGACATGGAAGAACCCACACTTTAGTCAGTTATTCCCGAAGCTCTCTTCTGGACATGGAGAAAATTCTATCAGTCCTGTTTCTAAGGACCTAATGGTCTAAAAACACACACAAACACAAACACACACACACACACAACCACAGTCCTACCCAAATTTGCCAGAAGAAAGAGCCAAGAAGAAACTATTTGGTAGGAGTAGGGAGATGATTGAGAGTCCTATCTCCCAAGGTAAGTTCTTTCTGGAGCTGTTGGTATGAAGTTGACTGAAAAGAATCTGAGGCCTTCTCTCCGCTGAAATCCCTGCATGAAGGTTTCAGATGCTAAACTCAGAAGTGTTGAGGAACAGGAAGAGAGCTGTTCTCACAGAAAGAGCCATTTGTGGGCTTCAGTGAGGACAATGATAAGAATATTTTAGAGAAAAAAAAAGGAAGAAAAAATATAACATCAGCTTTCTTCTTTGGTAAGAGCAGTGCTGAAGGGTGTTCTTATGCCAGGCTCTCCCTGGCTGGCTCAGCTCTGATATCTAACTCATTGCTTGTACCTGTCCCACAACGAGTGTCCTTTCTCATGTTACAGATGACAAAAGGAGATTCAAAGGGGTGAAATCACTTGTTCAAATTCTCAGAACTGTGTGAAGCCGGGCTGGGATTCCTATCTGGCATCCACCTGACTCCCCAAGCTGTAGGATTTCCAGAAGACGAAAGCAATCAGGACTTTAAAAAAATGTTAACATCTACTTTGGTTTTTGAAAATTCAACCAAGGAGGAATGGAAAGAAGGAGCTAGAGGAAATAAAGGCTTTGAGGAAACTCGGGACGTGTAGCTCAGTCTCTTTCAAGTGTGTCCTGGTAATTCTACGTTCCTTAGTGGATCTCTTTAGATTTCCAACTGTTTAGACCACACAATCAATCTATAGACTCAAAAAAGGAAAATGGCCACTGATGAGCACAATGGATAATACCACATAATTGTATGAACATGGTCATGTAACAGCATGTTATTTACGTCCTAGAAGTTTATATCTAGTAGCTGTGAGGAGACTGAAGCTGGCCGGAGGATATTAAGCTTTACTTGCATGCAGATCATTGAGAAATCAGCTTCAGCAATCAAGGTGAGGGAGAAGGAGATCCTGAACCATGGCCACAGTAGCCATCTGGGCAAAAGGGAGCAGAGAAATGAGATGTCACAGATGTAGTGTAAGACATACACAGTAGAATGCTGTCCTCTGGGTATGAAGTGGCTGTTGCTCTATTGAGCCATCAGTACCTGTGATTACCCTAAGGAGACCTGAAGAAAGACCTGTCTAACATGAGTGGAGGAGGAGCTCACAAGGCCTCGCTCCACCCACAGTTATAGGCAATTATAGACAGTTAACAGGGTTGTTTGGAGGAGGGGACCACTCCTCCACATGAGGGCCACTCTTCTCCCCCCAAATATAGAATATATACACATATATATTCTATACGTCACATACACACATATGTATATAATATATAAAATATATAATTCATAAATATATACATAAATAAAATATATAGATATGTAAAATATACGTATACATCTATACACATATATAACTATATATGTGTGTGTGTGTATCATTAAACTCACTGTTATACTAAGTTAGACCTCTGTGGAATCCCTCCTGGTCTATTGTTTGGTGCCCTATCTACAAGTATGAATAGATGTTTGTTCATCTCTCCAGGAAAGGTCACATAGCAACATGCTGGTCAGTTGGATGCAAGAACAAGTACAAGAGTCTTAGCTTTCTAAAGCCAACGAGTGTTCCTTCCTTAGAGAGACGGGAAGAGCAGTGAGTTTGGGGATATGACGACTTCAGGTCTAAGATGTCAAACTCCTGAGAAACATGCTCCATAGGCAGCTGGAACAGGATCAGCCCACGCTTTAATTTCGTAAGTGCCTGTTGACTTCCCACTGTTAGCCTAGCATTGATCTCGGCATTGGCTGTGGAGGGACGGGCCAATCACATGTTTAGTTCACCATCATGAAGCTCACCGAGGGCATTGCACAAGCGTAGGAACCTGTATGGGTTACAGGTTACAGGTGCACATCTGTACACGGTTGTAGGTTACTACGCTAGGGAGTAACGAGCGAAGGGTTACACGAAGAATTAACTTGAGAGTGTGAGACAATGGGAACCTGAAGGGGAAAGTAGGGTGGTATGAGAAGATTCTTGAGATTGAGGTCAGAGGAGGCAGTGCTTGGCTGGGGATGAAGAAGCATCATCCCCAGAGAGGCAAAAGTTAAAGGCGGCGTGAGGGAGGCGAGTCAAGGAATCTCGCCACCGTCTAGGCTCTGACAAGCTTGGTTCCTCTCAGGCTGAGGCCAGTGGCCTCCGGCCCCTCAACTGTGAGGACCTTTGTCACAGAAAGCAAGGTGTTCGTGTGTCTGGCTGAGGACAGGTTGTGTTCAGGGACTGTGCACATTTCAGTTACCCTGCCCCCCGGGGCGGGACATATCTGCACAAGGCCATTTGCCTAGGGTGGCCACTGATTTGGCCCAGAAAGTGAGAAGCCTAGGTGACTCCTGATCCATTGGCTTCAGACAGTTGAATGCTGATACTAACTTGGGATTCCTAAAACCCAAGAAGATCCCTAGTGCCTGGCCAATTTTTACCCACTCGCTTTAACAAAAAGCTGAGAGGTGGGAGGGGAGGGTCTTAAGAGAGCCCATTGAGGCCCAAGCTGCTGTGGGAAAAACAGCCCCCACTTAGTTTTTTAGAATCACTCGGATTCAAGTGATGGAAAGCAGCCCAAGCCGGGGGTGCTTCAGCTACTCGGGCGTGATAGCAGGACAACAACAGTAGAGGGGGGTGTGAACTGGATGCTTGCGGGCGCTAGGCACTGTTCAATTGGCTGAAGTTCCCAACAGCCCTGGGAAGAATTTACTTTTTAGATTCCGTTTTTTTGCAGATGAAGAAACCAAGGCACAGAGAAGTGAAGATCGTTCCCCAAGGCCTCTCAGTTTTTAGTCAGAAGTGCCCGAGTTTGAGCTCAGGCAATGGGCATCTCAGAGCCTGTTCCCCTAGGTGCTTCTCTGTATGAACAGGGGTCATTTCCATTGTACCTAGACCAAGGAAGGCCCGCGTCAGGGTAGGGTCTGATTCATGAGCCTGGCGAAAAGAAACACAAGAAAGGAGCAAGGGAGGGGACACTTTCAGGTAGCCTGTTTTGAAAGCTGTCTCTAATTCCAGACCTCTGAGAGAATGAGAGTCCCCCAGAGGATCCTGGGATTTAAAAGTATGAGGAATCCTGGGAAATTGCATAATTCAGCTCTCTGGCATGTAGAAAGCAGGCTGTGGCAAGCAGAAACAGAGGGACACAGCTCAGAGCTCCTTCCTGCTCTTCTCTTCCCACAAGGATCCCATGTTACAGGGACAGCTTAGTGATTTCTCCCAGGACAGCCTAGCATCCTCTTCATCCTGACCTTCTTCTGGCTAAGCAGCTGCTCTGGTTCTCCTGGGGCTCCAAGATAGCCATGAAGAAAGATGAAGACATATACGAAGGTGACACACCCAAACTATTTTCACAAGGAAGCCAGGCAGCATTCAAGAGGTTCCTGCCCCTCTGAGATACACGGGCATACGCCTGTGACCTAGGCCAGTTTTATCCTGTACCAGCCGAATCTAAAGCTATTTCCAAAACCCCCACCAAGCGTTAAGATGTCTCCTCAGGGAACAAGGTTCCCTCCCGTGTGCTATGGGGTAGGGACAGCAATTCCCTCCTACCCCTCCCCTCCCAAACCTCTCTTCATCTTAGAGGGCAATGCCAATCCACCACAAGGCTGTGGTGAGCTAAGAGCTGTTCTGTGACCCTCGGAGGCCAGGCAAGGCATACCTTTCCACCTGGAGGTTGACCTTGGAGGGTTCCACGTTGGGATTTTCCCACTCCATCTGCGGGCAGTGCATGAAGTAGCAGAGAGTGTACAGGGCCTCAGGCTCCCAGTAGAGCACCCCCTGCTTGTGGTGCAGGGGCGTGCCATTGCCGTGGTGCTTCACATTGAGGGGCTGCAGATGGTGCATCGCCCGGGACACCAGGTCACCTGCGAACAGAAGCAAGATTTTAGAATCTCCGGACACAGACACCAAACAGGATCTTTGCAGAGGCTCTGGACCCAACGTCAAGCCGAGAGGTAAAACATTCATTCGTTGGTCACGTGAGTGTCAGAGACGTGATCTAGAGCAGAAGCCAATGGAGACACTGCAGTCCTGCTCTTCTGGAACTCCAGTTGTTTCCCCTTCCCTCTCATGTAGCTCAGGAAGCCCTCAAAGTCACCACGTAGCTGAGGACAACTCAAACTTCTGGTCCTGCCTCCATCTTCTGAGTCCTGGGATTACAGGCATGAGCTACCACATCCGGCCTGTGTGGTGCTGAGCACAGATAGCAGGGGTTCTTTGTGCATGCTAAGCATTCTATCAATTGAGCTACATCTCAGCTCTAGAAATCCAGTTTCTAACAAGGCATGGGAAGTCCTTTGTGCTCTGCTTCTGTTACTTGCCCCTCCTGACTCACAATGTCCCCTATCCTATCCACTGCGTGACTGATGGTAACTCCCCGCAGAAAGCCAGGATAGAGCTGACCTGTCCACTTCAATTAGCATGCTCCCTTTCCTAGTGTAGCTCTCAGGGCGTGAGCTTAAGACAGCCCATTTCCTCGCTGGCCTCTCCTCGTAACAGTAACTTACTCTTATGTCGTGCTTCCTGGGTGTCAGTAACGGTTCAGATGCTTTAACTCATACCTTGAAAGTAGCTTGGGCTTGAAGCGTGCCCTAGAGGCTTATGAGTCCAAGGCCTGGGCTACAGTTTTCACAGAAGGGACTTTTGGGATGAGCCTGAGGGATTACTCTATTGACGAGTTCTTGTGTTGTGGGCTGTTGGGAGGAGGTGGAAGCATCAGAAGGGGTATGGAGGGAGGGCAATATTTAGTGTGCACCTTTGAGCGGTACATTTTGTCTCCAGTCCATGAGCGGAGTCCCTTTATTCTGATACATACTCCCTGCCTCGCTACAAGTCCAGAAAACAATAAATGGAACCAAGTGACCACAGACTGACAACTCGGAAACCGTGAGCCAAAGTATCCTTTCCTTTAAGTTCGTTCCTTAGGGATTTTATCACCATGGTATGTGTATGTATGTGAATTTGTGTGCAGTACATTTGTGCAGGTACCCACAGAGACCAGAGAGCACTGGATGCCCTGGAGTCACACTTATAGGTGGTTGTGAATCACCTGATGTGGGTCCTGGGAGCCACACCTAGGTCTTCTAAGGCCTCAATCCAGCACAGAAGACAGTGCTTTTGTTAGTCTGTTTCCAGATAAAGAAATGGAAGTCCAAAGAGGTCCCGTAACTTCTCAAGGTTACATACCTATAAACATGTAAGGAGAGGAATTGGGATTTGAACCTAGGACTCTGACTCCAGAATCCATGCACTTAGCCACACTCCTTGAGCACAGGGGTCTGTTTCACCCTTCTCAGCACTAGCAAACCTGAGGAACATAGTGTTCTTTTTCCCCCTTTCATAGGTTAATCAGACTTTTTTTTACTACATTAATTTTCATTTTAAATTATGTATATGCATGTGTGTCTGAGTGCAGGTTTGTGCATGTAAGTATGGTCTCCACAGAGGCAAGAAGGCGGCATCAGATCCCCTGCAACTGGAGCTAGGCAGTTGTGAGCTACCTGATGTAGGTGCTGGGAACAAACTCCAGTCCTCTGCAAGAGCAACAGGAACTCTTAACCGCTGAGCCATCTTTCCACCCTCGAGTCAGACTTCTTAATCAAGCTTGCATGTTTTTACCGGTCACAGGGCACATCTTCCTGTGGGAGGCTCACTGAGCTCAGAAGCCCATTCTCATCCTGGCAAATACAATGGTTCCATCCTTTATGAATGCTGCCGTGTCAAAGTGAGCAGAGTCTTTGCTGCTGCTTGCTTAATTTTAAATGTATTCATTTTGTTTTATTTAAATACACCCATGTAATGAGGAAAATCATGTCACTTTCATAAATAGAGTATGAGCATCACTTGCCATAAATAGAAACTAAATCTGATGAAGACAGCTCAATTTTGGTTCTGCTTTCTTCTTAAATGAATAACAAGTATCAGAGAGGGGTTTAGAGGCTCACATCGGAGTCTTTATTAAGCAATTAAAGTAAAAGCAGCTTTAAAAGAACCAGGGTGTGATAAATGAATTTTAATGCACGCCCCTGGCCACTAAAGTCACCTCATGTAAAGCGGAGTGCGTTGCATAACTCGGGAGCCACTTGGGTAAGATATGAAATGATCAGCTTTGCGTGTTAGCTGGGCTGGGCTACGGAGCTCAGTTGTCTGTTCGGACGTTGACTAGATATTTCTTCGGGATATTTTTTAGAGTCTGTAGATTCTGAGTAAAGCAGAACACCTTCTATAATGTGGATGGGCCTTGGCTAATCGGCTGAAGACCTGAGGAAAAATTAGGGCCGGAGAGATGGCTCAGCAGTTAAAAGCATGCACTGCTCTTCCAGGACCAGAGTTCATTTCCTAGCATCCACATCAGGCAGCTCATGGCTGCATTAACTCCAGCCCCAGAATATCTGATGTCCCTTCTTGTCTCTGTGGGTACCCAGCATATGAGGCATAGTATACACACACATACACCCCACACCACATGAAAATAAACATAAATAAAAAAGTGGAAAAAATTAACGTTTTTCCCCAAAAGAAGGAATTTTGCCTCCAGACTGCCACATCAACTTTTATTAGAATCCCAGTCTGCTGGCCTGCCTTGCAAATGCTGGGCTGCAGAGCACACTCATTTCAGCCAAATCTTTTAATTTTCCATTGTTCCTCCTTCCCTTCCTTTTGTGGCATAGTCTTACTTTGCAGCTTAGGCTGGCCTTGAACTCACTATGTAGCCCAGGCTTGATAGGACTTGTGGGGAGTCTGCCTGCTTCAGCCTCCCTCCTGAGTGCTGATACTACAGACATGAGTCACCATGCCTGCCCCACCCCCCTCCACCAATACAGCATCTATGCCAGCCCCTTCCATTCGTCCCGCACAGTCTGACTGATCCCAGGCCTCAGAACTTGCTCGTTTCCACCATCCTGCTGAGCCTCCGTGACACATTTCACCTGAACTCAAAACCCAAGAACACGAGTCTAAATGGGCTGCAGATTTTTTCCTCCGAGGATTTAAAACTCTACTTTAGGCCCCCGCTTTATCTAAAAGAGGAGCCACTGCCATACAGGATGGCGGGCAAGAAGAGGTATAGTCAGCTTCACGAGAAGGACACGAGGTCCTCATGCCCCTCCCACTGAGTGGAGATGCTGCTGCTCCTTCCTTCTCCAAACGAGATACGGAGCCCTGCCACTTCTGACAGTTGTCAGTACAGCCCCCAGGCTTAACACCCGGTCAGTAGGTGCACAGTGCTGAGCAGCATGTGCAGTGGGTAACTCAGACGTCAGCTTAGCTGGACCAGGGGCTTCCAGATGGCTGGCAAAGCATTTTTGAGTGTGTCTGTGTGGACATTTCCTGGCAGGACTTTTATTTAAATCAGTGGACTAAGGGAGATCTACCAATGTGGGCATCCAATCAGCTGAGGTTCCCGATAAAACAGAATAGCAGGAAAAGAAAATGCCCACTGTGTTTGGATTTAGAACACCCTCTTCTCTTGTCCTTCTGCTTATTGTCGTGTTAGGATAGGGACAGGGCACCATGTCAGTAGCAGAGAGCAGCCCCCGGGGCTACACTTTGATCCTGGACACCCCAGTGATCACATGTGTGATTAAACAAAATTCTCTTCTTGACTCGGTGCCTAGCTCAGAGCTGGGAGAAGCAGCAAAGAAGGAAGGAGAGGCAGCCAGGAGGGAAATTCTCTCTGAAAGGCATATGGGCAGGAAGCCACCAAGGTACCTGCGTGTGGGGAACAGAAAAGGTGATCTATTGCACTGAAGAGCACCCAAACAAGGGGGCGGGGTAGCAGGGTGCTGGGTCTCTGGAATCACAGGGCTGAGAACACTGTGTTTGAAAGCTGCAAAGAGGATAGGGTCCAGCAGCTCAGATTTGGAACTGTCGTGGACATCCACAAGCACCTACCCAAGGACTTCCTGTGTGCTGAGAACCTTGAATATGTAACACTGAAGTGAGGTCTGCAGAACATATCCATGTTATGAGAAGGGACTCTAGCCCAAATCACACGGTCACACGGGGAAAGAACTGAGTGAACTGTGAGGGCGTGAGGGTGAAGCCTCCACCACCCAGATTGCTACCACTCACAGGTGGCCTCCATGGATCACCAGGAGTTCACCTTCCCTTCGCAGGCATCCACCGACCACAGCCCTGTGTGTTGTCCAGTGGGGTTCAGTGCAGATCCCAGTTGCAGCTGCGGGGCATGTCGGGGTCCTCAGGCGGCCCTGACTATCGGTAGGAGCAAGGTCTGGACTTCTTCCAGGTGCACAGTACGGCAAGGTCTCAGACTGTGTGCAGCACCGCACTGAGCCACGGCAAGGCAGGGAGAAGCTCCAAAGGAGGTGTCGCCTAATGGATTCTGAAAAATAGTTGCAACTCTGTAGAGAGCTGTGTGTCCAGTAAATCAGAGGAACCTGAAGCTGGCAGGTCTGAGGGGATCTTGGCCAGGTGCAGCATTAAGAACTCAGGTTCCTCAGTGACTAACACAATACCCTCAGTTCCCCTGGGAGACAGCTGTGCTGTAATCCTCCAAAATAAGCACCCAGGGGTGAAGGCATGAGGTCCGTCTCAAAGACCCCAGAAGGGGTTGTGCTTTTTTTTTTTTTAATTTTTATTTTTTGGTCTGGTGTGTGTGTGTGAGAGAGAGAAAGAAAGAGAGAGAGAGAGATTGAGAGAGAGAGAGAAGGGGAGGTGGAGGGGGAGGAGGAGGGGGAGGGAGAGGAGGGGGGGGAGGGGGAGGAGGGGGAGGAGGTGGAGGGGGAGGGGGAGGAGGAGGGGGGGGGGGGAGGGGGAGGGGGAGGGGGAGGGGGAGAGAAAGGTGGTCCACACTGGATATTTTCCTCAATCAGCCTCCACCTTACTTATTTTTTGAGGCAGAACGTTTCACTGAACCTGGAGTTTGGCGACCGGAATGGACTGGCTGGCCAGTGAGTCTCAGGGATGGGACTACAGGTGCTGCCATGAGTTTGTTTTTTTTTTTTCCCCCTAAATTTGGGTTCTGGGGAATCAAATCCAGTAAAGTGCAGCAAGCACTTTATTAACCGAGCCGCCTCCCTGCACCATTCTACCCAGATTTGGTTGGTTTTGCTTTCTAACTGGCTGGAGAGGGACAGAGAAATACATGTCCTTACCAACCAACCAACCAACCAACCAACCAGGACTCCTGGAGCTGCAAGTGACTGCAGGCTCCTCTCTAAGGTGCCCCCAGCAGCAGGTAAGCTTTTGCCTCCACTGTTTTTATGAACAGTACAGGCACCTGCTAGTCACTGAGCACCAAGACCACACCTAGCCCACCCTTTCTTGCCCCGACAGTGTCTCCAGTGTGCATAGATATGGTTTGGTGTTGTAGCTGTGGTTCTCAGCTAGGTTGGTTTTCAATCCCAGGAGACATTCGGCAAAGTCTGGGGGGGGGCAGTTTTGTTCAACTTACAGAACTGCTACTGATATCTAGTGGGCTGAGGTTAGGGGTCCTGCTGAACACCCTGTACACAGGTCAGCTTCCACAACAAAGAATATAGTTCTGAAAGTCCGCACTGCTGAGGTGGAAAACTGAGGTCCAGGTTGCAGGGGGTGGGCCAGATAAGGTTTTGTCTGTTGCCAATGCCCATGTCTTTCTCTCTACAGTGGTCCACTTTCCTCCTCCAAAGGCAACCCAGTTCAGCGGGCCAGCCCTCAGTCCGTCTTGGAACAATTTAGCTTTAAGCAGCAAATGTATTATCAAATGCTCCAGTTCCCCGAGTCAGTAATCCACTTCTGGGAACGTGTCCCAATGTTAGAATCCGAAACGCTGCAGAATCTTCATCCACGACAATTGGCACCCAAACCTTATTTACAGACTCCCAAATCCAACAAACAAATGTCCAAAAATAATCTGAAATAATAAGAAAAAATTCTAGTATGCCCACAAGATCAAATAATAAACTTAGGCAGACATCAAAATTGTTTGCATAAAACTGCAATATTGGGAGGAGGAGTTTTCCTTCAAATGGTAAGTAGGGAAAGTGTGAACTTCAAAATTACAGGGTGATCAGGATTATGTTATTAAAAAGTATGCACAAAGTATAAATACCAGAAAAAGGAGAAAGTGAGTGTTGACCATGGATTTTCCTGCCCAGAGGGATTGTGGGTGATATCCGTAACTTTTCTGCAGTTTCTGAGCTTGGAATCCTGGCACCTGGGGGGTAGGTATTTCTTTTCTTGCACTTCTATCCAGGGTCAGACTAGAATATTCTTTCTCTCAAAGGCTCTCATGGGGGAGGAGCTCACGAGGCCCTGAAGAATTTGCACACAGTTGGTGGCTGGTAAGGGAGGGAGAGAGACTGTTAGTGTTCACTGTCCACATGACAAAACCTAGCATCAGTTGGGAGAAGGACCCTCTGGGCATGCCTTCCAGGTTATTTTGGTTATGTTAGTTGATGGGGAGACCTACCCACTGCAGGTGGCATAATACCCTTCGCAGAGGACCCTGGACTGTGTAAGAGGAGAAAGTGAGCTGAGCCAGTGCACATACATTCGTTCATTGCTCTTTGCTCTTGATTGTGGATGTAATGTGACTGGATGCTTCAAATTCCCGCCACAGTGACAGACCTGGAATTGTAAGCCAATTAAACTCTTTGTCCTTGAGTTGCTTTTTATAGGGTTTTTAATCACTAAACAGGACTCATGAGAAGGAACGTGAGAGGGTAATAGGAGATGGATACTATCAAAATGCATTGTTTACATGTGTTAAAACGTCATAATGAAACCTACTATGCATAATTGATGTATATTAGTAAAATCAAAGAAAACAATTCCCATGAAATCCCTCAGAGAAAAATCAGGAGTGAATGGAGAGAGAGAGTGACGGCAGTGGACACAGACACAGTGAGATGGTGTCGGTGGTTCCCAGCTGCCCACTACCTCGTCACCTCCTGGGGCACTGTGAAGGCTGTGGGCGGGTGCCCTGTGCCATGCGGTCCCTCTGTCTCCCCATCTTCCTGGGGACCGTGCAGCTCACTTGACATTCGCAGGTTCCTGCTTTGCTGATTTCTTAACTTGGATGGTTACTCCCCACGTCCTCACAGTTGCTGGTGGTTGATCAAATGGCATCTCTTCCAGGGAGCCCCCAAGGTTGCCCTGGTCAGAATCTCATTCCCTTGCACACCTCACACCTTCAACACCCCTGATAAAGATGTGCCCGCTTAATTTTGTAGTGCTTTACAGTTAACTACCCACACTTATGCTTCCTCCATGGAGCCTCGGGCACAGGGACCACGCCCTATTTCTCCATCTCTTCTGGGAGCAGTATAGCATGCTCTTTGCCTGCATCCTAACATCCAACCTGCTCTTGTCCAGTGGTGACTCTGGACAAGCTGATTTACTTCTCTGTGAGAAGGGAAAATTGTGGCAGAATGGATTTGTTGTGTACTTTAAGGGAAAAACACATATAAAATACCTAATCTTGGCATCCTTGTCTATAAAAGAGAGAATAGTAACAATATTTACCTCATAGAATTAAATGCAGAAATGCATATATACACTTACAGTACTCAAAAAAGGGCCTGGTACCTGGTTTGCATTTGATTAGTTTTAAGCCCTGTTGTTTGGATCATCACTCTCATTGCTATCATTACTGCTACCACCACCACCATCACACCATTTCCATCATCACTGACATTATCATCCCACTATCACCATCATCATTACATCATTGCCATCACTATCATCATCTCTAATCATCATCAGTACTGCATCATTTCTGTCATCACCATCTTCACCATCATCACCATCATCACCATCATCTCCATCATCTCCATCATCATCTCCATCATCATCTCCATCATCATCTCCATCATCTCCATCACCATCATCACCATCATCTCCATCATCATCACCATCATCTCCATCACCATCATCTCCATCATCACCATCATCTCCATCATCATCAACATCTCCATCATCACCATCATCTCCATCATCTCCATCATCATCACCATCATCTCCATCATCTCCATCATCTCCATCACCATCACCATCATCTCCATCACCATCACCATCATCTCCATCATCATCACCATCATCATCACCATCATCTCCATCATCTCCATCATCTCCATCATCATCACCATCATCTCCATCATCTCCATCATCTCCATCACCATCATCTCCATCATCATCACCATCATCTCCATCATCACCATCATCTCCATCATCATCTCCATCATCACCATCATCTCCATCATCTCCATCATCACCATCATCTCCATCATCATCATCATCTCCATCATCTCCATCGTCTCCATCATCATCATCACCATCATCATCTCCATCACCATCATCATCACCATCATCATCACCATCATCATCACCATCATCTCCATCATCACCACCATCATCATCATCATTATATCGTTTCCATGGTAAACATGTTCATCATTATCATCGTTACATGATTCCCATCATCATCGTCGTCTTCGTCCCTAGACTAGAGACCCTCAACGTATCTTTGAGGAGGGCTGCCAGTGTGAGATGAATGGGCATAGAGATTTTCACAGTCACTACCTCTGCTTGAAACTCTTCACTTTATCAGTCCTGTCTGTTATCTCCCCTGTCTGTGACATGAGCCCCAAACAAAAACTCATTTTTGTTTTCCTCAACCGCTCGGAGCCTTGGCTGCTGGAGTTTGGTTCAAGGAACCTATCTGAGAATCCATCCACTGGTCATTGTGTTTCTCAAATGTCAGTCACCTGGGAATTATCATCAGGATGTCTCTCATATCTGTGCACAGCTTGTACAATTTATTTACTTAATATTTTCTCTTTAAATTGCTTTGCTTGTTCAAACAAATTTATTTAAAAAGGAAACTTCATATCAGCGCCATAAATGGAAAACCATTATTTCCTCATGCTCATGAAATATACATAGCAATTAAAACTAAAAAGGTTCTATGCATCACCGACAATAATCTTCCATGCCATCCCGGGGGATGCCTCTCAAACCTGCCCAGTGCCAGCTCTTACGTAGAGGCTGAGGCTGCTGTGAGCAGGGGTGATTTCCCTGGAAAAGATCACACATTCCAAGGGGGGCTGCTTCTGCCCAAATATATGCTGAGACAGCCCTTTGGTTTTGAAAAGAAGAGAGGGAAAGAAGAGAGGGGAGAGTCTAAGAGGCAAGGAGGGGAGCAGAGGAGAGGGAAAAGGAGGAAAAGAGAAGAGGGAAAGAGAAGCGAAGGAGAGGGTAAGGAAGAGGACGACTGCATAGAGTCTCTGTCATCGGGAAGAGACTAATGAGAAATTTTGTTTTTCTTATGGAGCAGCAAAAAGAGAAGAGCCAAACGCACAGGCCTGGATTAAGTAGGAATCCTGCCCTTCACTCATTCGTTGAGCAGATTATCTATTGAGTTGTACTATGTGTCGGGCGTTGTCCTAGGTGCTGATGCCACAGAGATTTTTTTTTTAAAAAGAAGTGAGACAGAAAATAAAGAAATGCCTAGTCTATTGGTTGCTGGAAGAAAATTAAAGCAAGGAGAGGATACAGAGTGATGGGGGAGGGCTCAGAGGGGGGTGGCAGTCACAGTAAGGATTCTAAGGGATGTGACGTTTTAGCTGAGACTTGAAGGAAGCCAAGTAGGAACCTTGTAGGTATCAGGGAGAAGAGCTTTCTAAGCATGAGGGGTAGCTACTGTAGATGTCTTGTGGCAGAAGCATGAGTGGGGTGTGTAAGCATTCTGACCAAAGGCAGCATAGAGGAAGAAAGAATAGAGTCTGTCCTCCTCCCTTCCTCCTCCTCCTCCTCCTCCTCCTCCTCCTCTCCTTCTTCTCCTCTTTCTCCTCCTCCTTCTCTTCCTCCTCCCCCTCCCCCCCCTTTTTTTTGTGTGCTTACATATTTGGGTCAAAATCCATCACTGTAGGAAGTCAGGGCAGGAACCTAAACAGGAATCCTAAACAGAAACCATTGAGGAACACTGCTACCTAGCTCCCTCACAGGCTCATGCTTAGTAAGCTTTCTTATATACCAGGTCTACCTGACTAGAAATTGTGTGCCACCCACAGTGGGCTGGACTATCTTACATCAGTTAGCAATTAAGAAAATACTCCACAGATAAGTCTACAGGTCAATCTGCTGGAGGCAACTCCTCAAGTGAGTTCTTGCTTCCCAGGGGACTCTAGTTTGTGTTAAATTTACAAGAACTAAGGAGCACACAATATTATACAAGCTGCAACACTTGCTGAGGAGAAAGTACTTTCCTACTGGGGAGAGGGGTCCTTTCCACTGGACGGGCTGTCTGAAAGGTGGGCAGGGCTTCATAGGTGGGGCTTTTGTTGAGTTGCCACCCTCTCTGGGGTGGTTTTTCAGTGATGTGACTGCCTGTTGCCGCTCGTATAATCTGTAAAATCAGCAAGCTGGACTCAGGCGGAATCATTTCTTCTCTGTCACCGATGCCCTCTCTGGGGTGAAGAGATGCCTCCTCAGGAAAAGCCACACAGCACAATCCAGCCCCGCCGTCACTCAGTGACCACAACTGCCCACAGACTCCACGTCAGTGTGGGGACCATATGGTCTCTTAGGATGTCAGCTCCCTGTTATATATCTGAGGACCCTGTTGTATATCTCAGGGTCCCCAAGTTCTACAGTTCAATAGGAAACTTGCTATTAGTCTGGATTTTTCTTTGAGCCCCCAACCTACAGCATTTTCTTCGGTCCTTGTGTCACAGAGTACTTCACTTCAGGCTATTAATTTGTCAGTCAAGGAACACTGGCTGAGTTGTGGGTGGTATGCGAGGCGCTCAGAATACAAAGCACGCTCAGACACGGCGGAGAGGACAAAGAAAGCTGCTGGAACTAAGATTTTCTGCTTACTGGCTGTACACATACATGCCCCGCCAAGACAGCGGTCTTTCCTCATGCCCAGGTTTTGTTATTTGTGAAAGGGAATACTAAGAATGCCTGGAGTGTGTGGCATGTGCCAGACACACAGGAGATCCAGGATTGGTGTTTTTACTTCAGCGCTGTTATGTCAGTCAGCATGCCACTGCAATGACAAAGCACTGAAGTAATCCACTTACGGGGAGAATCGATTTTGTCTCTGGTCTCTTGACACTGTCACTTTGGGTGTGTGGCAGCTCAGTACCTCATGGAAGGAGCATGGGGAAGCAAAGGCATCTTTACCTGGCAGCAGCCAGGCACCAGCAAGAGAGAAGGCGGTGGTGGGTGGAATCTCAATGTTCCCTTCAAGGACACCCTACGCCCAGTAACCCTGGGCTGGAAGATAAGCTTTCAATATATACCTTTGGGAAAACGTCAGGGCCAAAAATGAAGCGCTGTGACAGGAGGGATAAAGGTAAGCGCTCCAGGCCTTCCAGCGGCTTAGGGGAGTTCAGATGTAATGAACTTAATGTATATAAGGAAGAAACATCCAGGTGTCACGGGAAGACGCCTCAGCCTTCAGGGCTAGTCCCCTCCTAAGGGAATTGGAAACCTTTCTGAATGTTGGGTATCTCCGGTATAGTTCAGAGCCACTATACTCTCAGAGCAAACTGCAGGTCCTCAGAGCTGGAGGAACATAACCCCACCTGGTACCCTGTCCTTATGGAGGAGGCTCTGGGATTTGAGTGGTACCACTTCAGGCGCTCTGGTGGGAGCCAGTTCTATGGTGATGTGTGGCAGATTTACCTTCTGAAGCCTGAGTACAATTTCCAGCCCTTCAGCTCACAGGTGAGGCTGATGGCGGACATAGTTTTTAACTCCCTCTTGCTTCCACCCCAGATCACAAAGTAGGGACAACACATCCAAAACACATCTGTGGTCTCACCACAGCATCTGTAGGAATTGCTTCTTGATGCTGGGACAAAATACCCAACAAACGAAACCTCAGAAAGGAAGTGTTTATCCTGGCTCACAGTTTGAGAGGATAGACCATCACGTCTGGGCTGGCACAGCGTCAGGAGCTTGAAGTAGCTGGTTACACTGTGCCTATAGGCAGGACCCAGAGAGAGAGAGATGCATCTGGTGCTCACTTTCCATTCTCCTTATTCAGCCCAGGACCCCAACTCATGGGATAGTGCCATCCACATTCAGGGTAGATCTTCCTTCCTTGGTTAAACCTTTCTGCAAACAACCTCATAGTCCTGCCCAGGAGGTGAGTTTCCGTGGTGATTCTAAACTCACTGATCTAGGCTAGCCAGCACCCTAGTTCCATAGATGTCAGCTGTTGCTGTTATCATTATTAGCTACTAAGAAGGGGCTCTGCTTTGAATATTTCACCCATAAGACTGTTTCAAGAGCTGAGAATCTCGTCTCTGCTGGAAAAACAGTGGCTCCTACCAACCGCCTGGAAACGACAACCTCTTAGTATGAAGAACAGCTCTCTGTGTCCACAGAGAGAGAGAGAGAGAGAGAGAGAGAGAGAGAGAGAGAGAGAGAGAGAGAGAGAGAGAGAGCCAGTCTGTGCTGATTCAGACTGCAAAGCAGGCAGCCTAAATTACAGTAAGGCCTGAAGAAAGGAATCTTATTACCTTCCTTCTATGCTGGGTCTTATCAGAGCACTTCTGCATACCAACTTCAGGCCCAACTTAATGAACGCACAAAACACACTCGCAATTAGCAACACCCATTTGTGTGCCAACAATTTACACAGGAAAGTCAATATTCAGTGATGACAGTGTTTAATTTACACAGCAAATCATCCTTAAAAACAATTTCTGCAGCATGTTGCTCCCATGGGCTTCCTGCTTAGGTGAACCATGGATTTGCTTAGCAAATTTTCTTTCTTTGAACAGAGGCTGGGTGGGCCCTTTGAGGCACTTTAGGCCCAACCTTTATATATGTATGTGGGTGTGTGTGTGTGTGTGTGTGTGTGTGTGTGTGTGTGTGTGTGTGTGTGTCTGCAGGAGTGCTTGCATGTGGAGGTCAGAGGTCAACATCTGATGTCTATTCAGTTATTCTCTACCTTTGTTTTGTTGAAACAGAGTTTCTCATTGAACCTGGACACTGATTTGGCTAGGCTGGGAACACTCGGAATCTTCCTGTCTCCATTGCTACCTTCTGCTCCCAGACACTAGGATTACAGAGGCTTTTATGTGGGTTTTGGGGATCCAAACTCAGGTCCTCATACTTGCTTGAGAAGCACTTTACTGACTGAGCCATCTTCTCAGTCCTGGGACTAACCTTTGAGACCCTACGAGACAGTGTATGTGGGCTACCTGGTGTGGAGGCCTCTTCACAAGCAATGTATACGCAGACATGTTTCAACCCTATAGTCAGATTCTACAGCTCAAGGGCCAAAAGCATTTCCCAGAATGAGAAGGTCCAGTGTGTGGCATTCTGTCTTCTGGCAGTGTTTCCCAAGGCTGTTGCTTAGAGCCTTTGCACATGCTCAAGACACTCAGGAAGTGTGTCAAAAAAGCAAATATTCCCCACCGCCTTGTGGACACACAGAATCTTATTCATAAATATCACAACCTCAGAATTACGTGATCATCAGACTTGCTGCTAGATTCTGTCATATCATGTGCTAATAAAAACACAGATAATGGGGCTGCAGAGACAGCTCCATGGTTAAGAGCACTGTTGCTCTTCCAGAAGCACCTGGGTTGGGTTCCCAGCACCCACATGGTGCTAATAAACATCAGTAACTCCAGTTCCAGAGCACGGAGACTCTTCTTTGTCTGCCTTGGGCAATGTATGCATGTGTTGCACATATGAACATGTAGGCAAAACACTCATACACAGAAAACAAAAATCTTAAAGAAAAAAGCACAGAAAGACTATGCCGTGATTTAAACACAAAATATTTGGGTTCCTTTGTAGACTTATATATTATGCATTTAAAAATGTTCTAAGGCAGGCTCCCTAGACTTTATCAGACTGTCAACAGGCACATGTCACCAAAAAGCTTTAGATCAACCATACAACCAGTAGTCAGAAGATACTGATACTGGGGGTATCTCATGGCTTCAGGGATCTTAAAAGGATGGGAACTCAACCTCCCAACCCAGAGGCCAGGAAAGCAGCTATCTTGTGACTGTTATGGTTTGCATATGAGGTGTCTCTTGCTTAAAAGGCTCATCTGTTGGAGGTTTGGCTCCTGGCTAGTGGTGTTATTTCCTGTCTTGCTCTTGGCTTCCGTTTGCAGGGAGGTAAAAAAGTCCCCTTATCCACATACTCCCACCAACATGATGTTCTGCCTCATGGTGAGCCAAGAAACATAGAACCAAGTTGCCAAATATGGAACCCTCTGAAACTGTGAGCCTAGATAAACCCTCCTCCCTTAAGTTGTTCAGTCAGGAATTTTGGTAAGGCAAACGAAAAATAATGAATGTGGTGCCAGTGACTGCCTCCCCATCCCCCATGGCTTGCTATCACAGAGATGTAGTATGTTCCCAAGGCCTGGGTGGGTCAGGGATTCCTCTGGGAGGAGGTACAGGTTGGGTTCTGGGTCCAGAAGCTTCTTGATTCTCGGGATCTCCTGGAATTGCTGTATTAACTTCTGTACAGTTTAATGGTGCAGAAATCAACACTCCAGTTCCACCAGGAACTTATAGACAGCTAAGCTGTTTAACAATCAACTGAGTCTTACACAGATAGAATGGTAATTTCCTTTGCTTGATGTCCTGGTTAGCTTTTATTGTCAGCTTGACACGGGCAAGAGCCATATGGAAAGGGGATCTCAACTGAGGGATTTCCCAGGTCATCCTCAGACCAGATTGGCCAGTGGTCAGGTCTGTGGGGGAACTGTCTTGACCGTTGACTGGTTGGTGTGGGAAGGGCTAGTCCACTGTGGGTGGTGCTATCCCCAGGCAGGTAGTCTTGAATTATGTAAGAAAGCAGGCTGAACACGAGATGAGGGAGCAAGCCCATAAGGAGCATTATCCATTACCTCTGCTTCAGTTCTTCCTCTAGCCTCCTGCCTGAGATTGTGCCTGGACTTTCCTCAGTGATGGAATGTAATCTGGAAGTGGAAGCTGAAATAAACCCTTGTTCTTCTAGGCTGTTCTGCTCACAAGCATTTTATTATAGCAGCAGAGAAGAAATTAATAGAGTTGGTCTGGCTGGAGACCACAAGTCTGAATTGGGGGGCATAGAACCAGATATTCTTCAAGCCTGGGACACCCCAACTTTGACTGTTCCTCTGTAATTTATTTTTGCATTACTGTGACAAAATGCCTGGCAGGAACGAGAGAGGAAAGATTTACTTTGACTTATAAGGTTCAGTCTTCTGAAACCTTGCGTCCTCTCTTGGCTCCATGTGCTTGGGCAGAAAACCATGATGGCAGAGATGTGTGGTAAAGGTTGTTCTTTCTTTGTGGGTGGGAAGTAAAGAGAGGGAGGCAGCTAGGAAGAGACAAGTTCAAGAAACGTATCCGAAAGGACTCCTCCAATGACCTACTTCCTTCTGCTACCTGCCAATTTTGCTATCATATTATAAATTATTCAAGGGAAGAATGCATTCATTAGGACCAAACCCTCATGACCTCACTCTCTCTGAAAATGCCATCAGTCACACCTAGAACGCTTTTCCCAATCCCTTACATGTCTCTTAGGTTTTTACACTTGTTTATTTGTGTGTGTAGTTGTGCATGTTCCGACACTCATGGGGTGTCGGAGGACACCTTGAGGAGATGGTTCTCCTCTCTCACCATGTGGGTCCTGAGGATGGAATTTAGGTCATCGGGCTTGGCGGTAGTACCTTAACCCACTGAGCCATCTCAATGGCCCTCCCTGGGTATTTTTTTAGTCCAGTCAAGTTAGCTAGCAAAATTGATCATCACATCTTCCCTTATTTCCTTCATACTTTTTGGGGTCCTCCCTCCTTCCTTCCTTCACCCCCTTTCCTTTGTGCTTCACGAAGGACCTATTACATGCCATACATCCGATGTTGTCCTATCAGAGAACAAATCAAACACTTGTACTTTGAGGAAGAGAGGACAGCTTCCAGCAGGGAGAGAGAGACCAAAAAATAAATAAATAAATAAATAAATAAAGAAGTGAAGTGCGGAGTGTGGATTAGAAGAGGGGAAAGTGGGGGTTGTCATGGGTGTTGGCTTTTAAATTGGAGTAATAAAAATGTTCTAAAACGGGCCATGGCTGTGGCTGTACAACTTGGTAAATATGCTAGAAATGATTGAACTGTATGAATAGGTAACCGGTGTGTGAATTAAGCTTCAATAAGGAGACTGTGGAATGAAGTGTATGAAGTATGTTACAGGATGCTAACTGCTGGGCACAACACTCAAGAGTAATAGGGGATGACGGTTGCTATGGACCAGTGAACCGAACGCTTATGTCCTCCTCAGTTCACATGTGGGAGTCTCAGCCCTCCAGTGTGATGGTGTTAGAAAGTAGGGCCTCTGGCAGATGTTTAGGGTTGGGCAAGTCCAAGATGGTGAGGTCCTCGTGGTAGGAACCTGGAGGAAAGGAAGGCACTGTCTCCCCAGAGTGAGAAGGTACCCACTGCAGGCCAGGCAGATAGCCCTCACTAGGAGCTGAATTTCTGGCCGTGGACTCCTTAGCCTCTAAAACTGTGAGAAGTAAATGCCTGTCTCCGATCTCTGTCTCTGTTTGTCCATGCATGTTTCGGTGCCTCTGCGTAGAGAGAGAGGTGATCTGATGTGTGCTTTAAACAGAGGCTGCTGTAGAAATCTTAGATGGACATCTGTGTGTTCCGGATCAGAGCCATACCCTGTCTTGGCTGAGATTATTTCTTCTTTCTAATTGGAAGGAATCTGAGGCTCAGGGTGGATGAGGAACAGATTCGTCTCCAATGACAGCTGGGAAGTTTTACAGGCCTCTCTTCCTCTAGAGTCTCCCCTAGTCTCACTGGTGCTGGTTTGTGCACACAGTAAGCACTCCACAAAGGTGCACTGGACAGGCCAGCATGAGCACCTGAGGCAGAAAGGCTGGCATGTCACTTTGGACATAGACAGGCTATGTGGTGAGGGCACTGGGCTGCGGAGCCAGCATCTACTTACTGAGCTCGGCGATGCTGCCCACGCGGGTGGCCAGCAGGGACTGCTCGATGGTCCTCAGCTCCGACTGGCTGAACATGGGCAGCTCTCCTGGCTTGCTGGGCCGCTGTGGGTCTCGGTGCAGGTTTAGGCTCTCCGGCAGGCTCAGCACACCTGCAAGGAGGACAGACATAGACAACAAACTTTAGTGAGGACCTAAAATGCGGCTATGTGGCTTACTCAGAGGCATGTACCCATCCCTGGCCACCCAAAGAGGAGAGAGAGTATGTCTCTGCTTCTTGAATTTCAAGGGTATGTTAACAGATGGGATAGAAACAGAGGCCTAAAAGTGCTTATGTCATTGAACTTGCTTTCTTGAGCAGACTATAAACTGTTACTTTTCAATCTACTAAGGAAGAAGAGCCAAACCTCGAACTGTCAGAAGCTGAGATGAGAACCCACACTCTGGACCCCCAACCCCTTTTGAGACAGGGTAGCATATAGAGCTTAGGCTGGCAGGAAACTCATTATGAACTCAGGGTGACCTTGAACTTCAAATTCTCTGACCTCTACCTTCCTGAGTTCTGGGATTACAGGTGTGAACAGCCATGCCAGTTTATCTGGTGCTGGAGATGAAACCCAGGGCTTCAAACTCATGCTAGGCAAGCAGAAAACAACCGAGCCATATCTTCAGTCCTGGACCCTTTTTAGACATGGATGTTGATTTTAACAAACACATGAACATTTGTCTGGACACTATATTTCCAAAGATTATGAGACAGAATCATTCCCTGGCCTGGCAGGGAATCTGTTCACTGAGAGATGTTTTCCTGAACCCAGTGATCACTGCCTCATCTCCTCTCCCAGAGGCAGCCATTCTCTGCTGCTGGTGGTCTCTGAAGACTTCCTTCATTGGCTCAATAAATGTAACTGGTGTGATGGACTGTGATCTGTGAGGCAAGGCTTTGGTATTTCTCTGTAGTGTGTATATGGGGGTGGGGGTTGGGAGAAAGTCCCTAGGGAGTTCTGCACCTTGCACAGTGCATCCTCACAGAAATCTCTAGAACACAACACTCTTCCCTCCCTCTCTGCTCTGTAAACTTCAGTGAGGACCTAAAGCACAGCTATGTGTTTTACCCAGAGGCATGTACCCACCCCTAACCACCAGGAGGAGAGAGTGTGTATCTCTGCTTCTTGAATTTCAAGGGTATGTTAACAGATGGGATAGAACCAGAGGCCTGAAAGTGCTTATGACATTGAACTTGCTCTCTTGAGTTCTGCCTTTATCGTGAGCAAAACATGCCCTGGCTAGCCTGCTCATCTGAGGAGGGTGAGAGAGAGCTACACAATGGCACATCCCACCGAGAGAGAGAGAGATTGAATCAGTCGATGCTCACAAAATAACCTGGAAACAATAAAGCACGATCAACGTACAGGTGTTGAACAGTGTAAGGCAACTGGCAGTGAGAGGAGGCAGAATGTAAGCCAGTACATTCTCAGCTCAGCTTCACTTCTCACCCTGCTCACATCACGGATCTCAGCAGCCACACTCATATTTTGCCACTCATTGTGCAGGCTGAGACCATGGGGAAGGCAGCTAGACATTTTGTTGTTGTTGAATGAATGGTAACAGTGGTTAAAGGATGCAAAGCCCATTTGACTGCAGTATTCTTATAGTCTGGAAATTTGTCAACTGAATTTCCACTAAAGACCCTTCTCCAGCTGCTTGTTTGTCGAACACTTTGCAGCTCCAAAGAATGTACTTTGTATCACAGTCCAGGACACGCGGTATGCTTTTCATGTTTGCTTTCAAAAGTCTTCCAGAGAAAACTGCCTGCCCTTACTCCGTGACCCAGACTCTGTTTTTGTTTTTCCCTTCTCTTCCATGTGATCAAACAAACAAAACACCCCAAACAAACAAAATAATGAAGGCTGTGGCCCCTGAAGTGATCTGAGGGCCCACTAATAAAAATAAGTCAGAAAAGACAGTGTGTGTGTGTGAAACACCACAGCCTGGCAGACAGGCCAATACGACCTTACTATTCACTGGATGCCTGAGGATCTTTCAGTTTTCAGGGAGGACCAGACCTTCAGAGAGATGCCCACTTACGCAAGAGTATCCTTCTGCCTCTCTAACACCCTCCCATGGGACCCAGGCAGGGATGCTCTGAGTCCTCTTCTTCCTCCCTCACACAGACATGTGAAGTCAGAGGTCAGGCCAAGCAGCTGTTGCCATGGCAATGAATCTTTGGTCCATCCCTCACCTGAGGTCCTTGATGTCATTGTGACTAACGCGGGGACCCTTGATGAGGTCAATACAAATGATACCAGAAAATCATGACCCAGACTAGGAAGTGAGGTAACTTTCATGAATCCCTCACTGGATGTGGGATGGAGAGCAGGATCAGGGGGTTTTCAACAGCCAAGAGTGAGGTCCTGAACACTGGGGAGGAAGGGCAGACCAAGTATCCATACAGGCTGTCAGGTGTTCCTAAGGGGTTGATCCCATGGTTTCCGTGCTGTGCTTTAACTCAGACCTGTGGCCTGTATGCTGCATCATGGGATCAACAGGCTCCCGGACCGCAGTGTCCTCTTCTATGAAGTGGGGGTTGGGATGAAGCACTGGATTTGTCTTTCCTCTGGGGCTGCTTTCGGGAAGCAAACTAAGATCTTGTGGGCTTATCTTTAATGTGCTAAGCAGAAAGGTTCTCCCCACGTCAATCTGAGATGAAAGTTGGCATACAAACCTCAGCTCTGGATTTCTTCACGCTTCAGTGCGCAGATAAACAACCCCCTTGGAATTGCTTGTCGTTTGGAGAGTTATGGAATTAAAACGTTGAAATGTCATTTATTCAAAGAAGCTTTAAGAACTAGATGACAGAGATTTACAAAATCTATAATTGATCTATTATGCAAAGACTACATATTAGGCTTTTCTTTTCTTTTTAAAGACTCCATATAGGGGGTCTTAGTCAGTGTTCTATTGCTGTGAAGAGACACCATGACCATAGCAACTCTTATAAAGGAAAACATTTAACTGGGGCTGGCTTACAGTTCAGAGGTTTAGTCCATTATTGTGATGGTGGGAAGCATGGCGGCGCACAGGCAGACATGGTACTGGAGAAAGAACCACGAGTTCTACACCTGGATTGGCAGGCAGCAGGAAGAGAGAGTGACACTGGGCCTGGCTTGAGCATCTGAAACCTCAACGCCCACCCCCAGTGGCACACTTCCTCCAACAAGACCACACCTCCTAATAGTGCAACTCCCAATGGACCTTTGGGGCCTTTATCATGCAAACTACCACATAGGGCTTTACACATAAACTGAAATAATTATTTTATTCTAATGTTAGGAAGTATATAGATGAATAAGAGCATCATATGAGCATCATATTTTAGTGTCTGATGCGAGCCTATCATTGCAGTTGAGGACAGAATAGCTTGCTAATTAAGACCCAAGTTCAAAATTGAAATTCAGGGGATAGGGGAGATGGCTCAGCTGGTCAAGTATTTGCTGTACGCACGAGAACCTGAAAAAGCCGTGTAAAAACTAGATATAGCAATATGTACCTACAACCCCGGCCCTGAGGGCAGGGGAGCAGAGACAGAAGATTGCTAGCCGGGCAGCTCAGCCAAAGGTGAGCTCTAGGTTCAGGGAGAGACCTGAATAATAAGATTGAGATTGATAGAAGACTGCTGACATTGATTAATGGACTCCACACGCACACACGCACACACACACGCATGCACACACACACATATACACATACACACATACACACTCACCACTGTACACACACACACACACATCACTGTACACATGCACACACACGCACAGGCACACACGCACACACATGCACACACACGCACAGGCACACACGCACACACATGCACACTCACCACTGTACACACACGCACATGCACACACACACGCACACACACACAATCACTGTACACATGCACACACACGTGCACACACGCACACACACACATGCACACTCACCACTGTACACACATGCACACACACACGCACGCACACACATGCACACTCACCACTGTACGCGCGCACACACACACACACACACACACACACACACACACACTGCACTTGAGAAATCTGTCCTTGTGCAATTCCGTGGTGTTTGGTGTAGTTTCATTTGGCTGAAGGAGGAGTGCATTCAAATCCTCAAAAAGGGTTGATGGACTCCTAAAAATATGATCCCGGGGAGTGCTCCACTCACATCTGTCGAGGTTTCTTCTCATGACTGGCGCTGAGGTGCAGAAATGCCAGGACATGGCCGGCATTGCTGAGTTCCTTTTCAACCTGAAAGAAACTTCCCCGATCTCCAGGCAGAGAGTAGTTAAACAATGGCCCAATGGCCACTGTGAGGTTATTTGTGATGCGTTACGGGTTTCTTGTGATAACCAAGAGTTATAATGTAGCAACGGAAGGAGCCAGAATCAGGAGATACATGTGCCATGCTGGGGGTTGGGGGTGTGGTGACTCCATGGGCCTGGTGCTCTGGGCACAGGCTTGGGCTCTGCCCCACCTGTCTGGGGCTGCAAGAGGCAAGTTGACTGTCTATGAGAAGCAGGCCCTGTTTTTGCTACTGTGAGCACAGTTCCTGGCTCATGTTTTTGCCCAAGGGTGAATTTCCCTTTGAGAGATTTTCTTAAAAATGTTGGACCCAGAGTACTTAAGGATGAGGGTAGAGGAAACATCAACGCAGAGTCTTTCTAGAAATGGGCACCAGGATACACTGAGGAGTCTGAAACAAGTCTAAGGAAGGGCAGCTTACTTTCTGAAAGCACCAATGCTGGGCACAGGGCTCACCTTGGGCTTAGCTGTGAAGACAGACCTCCTCCAGCTGGAATACTCTAGAAGAAACAGAGCAGAGGTGTGCATGCGTCCCTTGAGGTCCTGTGGAGCCGCCAGAGGCAAGCCCAAGGCGGCCCCAGTGCTCTGCATGCTTCCTAGGGATTCAGCAGCAGCTGGGATTTTGAGAACAGGACTCCACAGAGCAGTTCAAGGAGCCTGAGTTCTGAGTTCTGGCGCAGGGTTTGGCCTACAGCACTGATGCCTCCCAGGAGTATGGCCTTAGGAATTTAGTTAGCCTCCCCTCAAGTACCAGTTTCCTAGGGAATACTACAGAATAATTGAGAACGTTCTAGCACAATCCTCACAGAGCCACTGGAAGATTAAGTGAGTGACATACAGCTTGCTCTCTATAAATAGCCCAATAATGGTAGCTGTTATTATCACTATAATTGTTGTTGGAGAGGGACAATCCAGAGAGGAATGAGGCACAGAGGCAGGTGTTCTGCAAGTGGGGGAAGGGCCTTGTGCAGAGGGCGCAGAGGTGGCAAGCAGACAGTCAGGGGTGGATCACGGAGGACTTTAGTCGCTGGCCACAATCTAAACCCAGGGCTTCAACACTAAGCCTTCATCTACAGGAATGCTACGCTTCTATTTCTGTTCACAGCCCGATTTCTAGAAACAGCAGTCTGACACCCCATCTCCATTGTTTCCCCACCTCCCCCCCCCCAACCTACATCTCCACTGACATTGGTCTGGCAAGTTCAAAGTTATCCTTCTGAGCCTGATTTTGGATGCCAAAGACTCACAGGCCCTGCTTTGGGAGGAGCTTTCAGTCCAGGCAGCCAGCAAGACAATGAGAAGCTCAGCAGAGACTGCTAGAAGCAGAGACAGAGAGGCAGGACAGGTAGGATAGAGTCTCAGGCAGGAAGTGGCCCAAGGTGACCCCTCACAAGCTGTCCTTCCCACAGAGGATGGCCACAGGCAGCCAGCTTTTACTCTCGCCCAGCTAGAGATGAGATAGGGTTATCCCCCCTGGGCTCAGTGCACAGTGGCAGCTGAGCTGTTCTGAGGACTTTGTATGAGAGGCAAGGCACAGAGACAATGGGGATGTTGTGTGGCACTAACACTGATGACTTACTGAGAATACTAACTGGAGGAGCAAGGAGCCAAAGCTCAGCTCATTCATTCATTCAGTGTGCATTACCTGAGCACCTACTAGTTGCCAGGCAATGTTCTAGGTATGGGGAATCTGGTAGCAAAGTACTGGAGAGCCTTGATATTTTAATGTGTGTGTTCCAAATGAATACTCTAATGCATGATTAGAATATGCAGGCAATAGGCAGTAATTGCTAAGAAGGAAATGGCAGAAAAAGAAGAAAAGGTAAAGAAGCCCCTGAAGCAGAGGCTTAAAGGAAGTGACAGTGTGCCTATCGGCTCTCTTGGGTGAAGAGAGAGCAACAGAGGGGACCATAGGAAGAAAGACCTAAGGGTGCTGTGTGCTGGGCCTGTTAGAGAAAGGAACAGAGAAGTCAGAATTCACTGGTGATGAAGCGCTGAGGATGGATTGAGTGACCCCAAAGTCTTTGGCTCTGACCCTGAGTGAGGCAGGAACCACTGGAGGATCCTGAATGGAGAAAGACGGAATCTGATCTGGTTTTTGAAGGGCTACTCCAGCTGATGGGCTGATAACGGACTGCAGGAGGGGCGAGGGCAGACTCGGAGTAATTATGCTAGAAGTCATAAAACAGGCCAAGCAATGCAGATGCTAACTGGGTGATGAGTGTAAGAAAAAAGAAGATTCTAATTGCAAGGGGAAGGGGTGGGTCTGAATTTACTCAAGGAGACTAGGTTTGGAAAACGTGCCAAGCACACTTGAGATCCATGCTAAGCACACTTCCTTGCACACTTGAGATCCATGCTAAGCGCACTTCCTTGCACGCTTGAGATCCATGCTAAGCGCACTTCCTTGCACGCTTGAGATCCATGCTAAGCGCACTTATTTGCATGCTTGAGATCCATGCTAAGCACACTTCTTTGCACGCTTGAGATCCATGCTAAGCACGCTTCCTTGCACGCTTGAGATCCATGCTAAGCACGCTTCCTTGCACGCTTGAGATCCATGCTAAGCACGCTTCCTTGCACGCTTGAGATCCATGCTAAGCCCACTTCCTTGCACACTTGAGATCCATGCTAAGCGCACTTCCTTGCACACTTGAGATCCATGCTAAGCACGCTTCCTTGCACACTTGAGATCCATGCTAAGCACGCTTCCTTGCACACTTGAGATCCATGCTAAGCGCACTCCCTTGCACACTTGAGATCCATGCTAAGCACGCTTCCTTGTACACTTGAGATCCATGCTAAGCGTACTTCCTTGCACACTTGAGATCCATGCTAAGCACACTTCCTTGCACACTTGAGATCCATGCTAAGCACACTTCCTTGCACACTTGAGATCCATGCTAAGCGTACTTCCTTGCACACTTGAGATCCATGCTAAGCACACTTCCTTGCACACTTGAGATCCATGCTAAGCACACTCCCTTGCACACTTGAGATCCATGCTAAGTGCACTTTCTTGTGCCTTTCTTATCTCCCAGTATTATTTTATCGTGTGAGGCCTGTGGTGGCAGGTATTTTTCCCTCTTCTTTCCTGCCAGTAGGGACCACTGCTAACCACACTTGCAGGACTATTGCCTATCCTACCCATTCTACCACTTTCTCTCCCAGGGTTCTGCCTCTACTGTATCATCTATGCAATTCCTTTGCAGAGCCCTCAGTGTTATACATATTGTAGAGGCTTAGTAGGAAAGAAAAACACATTTCCCAGTTTCCCCATGACATCAATGAAGTAAAGGTCAAGAGAACACTTGATTTAAACCCTAACTTTTCTTAAGAGCCTCAGGGGAATGTTATCTCAGATCTCCCCTTGGGCCTTGGGTAGCTGTGGAGTGTCAGGGGCTTGTCAGCTCTAGGAGATGTAGCTCCCAGGAGGAGTGGTCAGGGCCTTTGGAAATTTTCTTTTGCAAAGCAACTTCCTTGATCAATACACAACAGTGCGGCTTGAGGGGAACATTGGCATGGGGCTAGATAACACTCAGCCTTGGGTGTGACTAATAGGAAAATTCTATAGTCTTTGACATTTCAATTAATTTCATGGCAATAGATCAGGCAGATTTTTGGACAATCAGGAGTATTTTGCTCTATATCAAGTTGACTGTGCATCTGCTGCCTCTTAGATATTTTCAATCCATTCATTCATCCAACCACTCACCCACCCACCCATCTATCTACCCACCCACATAACCAGTCACTTTTATTAATTAGATAAAAATTTTGAGGATCTACTATGTACTAAACCACAGAGACACAGTAGAAAATATAACAAAGTAGCTACTTTCATGAAGCTTAACATCAGTTCATCCATCCGTCATATATTCTGTCTTGCTTTCTGTCCTTTCATCTGTCGATTCCATACCGTGTGCCTGATGGGGACCACAGTGAGACACACCGAAGCTGCCTGCAAGAAACTCAGTGAGGTGGTGAGGGTGTGCATGCTTACGAGTGTTGCAGGTGCTGTCAAAGAAGTCGACATGAGATATGGATGGCACAAATGGGAACTGGTTATTCCACTTGGGGGGTAGGCCAGGAAAGGCTTCATGGATGGAGAGAGTACTAGTCTTGAAAAATGAATGGGATGGGTTGGGGGAAGGTATGAAGGCAAGAAAACAGATGGCTTGTGGACTGTATGAAGATGGCTATTGCTGTAACAATAAGTAGGAAGGAATTTCAATGGAGTGGGTGGGGCTGGAACAAGGAGGGGTCATAGTGCCATATTGAGTTCCTATATCAGTGAGGTGGGGTGACTTCTCTGAAAGCTGATTCTGGTGTCTAATTTCACGCCTACACGAGGTCAAGGTTTGTGGATGACATCCTGGTCGGAATGACCATGGGAGATACAGCACATGCCACTTTTTGCAGGAGTTTATTTTCATTTATGTTTAAAATGGTGGCTTTGTGCACTGTTGGGAAAATGCTTTGGCATTTTGTATTGTTTGCAGGTGTTGGATTTATGCAGGGGTGCTTGATTCCTCATGATCTGCATGTGCTATCGGTAAAACGCCTGAGGAGATTGGGTATCAATACAAACCTCTGAGATGAGATGCTCAGAGTTCCACTGTCCAGTATGGCTTTTGCCATGATAGTGGTCTCCTCTGCTGAAGCCTGGCAGGCTTTGCCCCTCTGAATATTCCTCCATGTCTTCTACATGGAGGTGAACTACTACATGCCACAGCTCAGGCTGCCAGCTCAGAGCGATGCAATATCCATGCTGTTCTCTGTCCCTCGGCTGTCTAGGGCGGGAATGCTGCCTGTGGCTCCTCTGACTCAGCCAGTATCTCTGACTTGACTTCTTAGGTTTCTCTGTGTTCTCAAAACCCACCCTTCCTCCACCTCCACTCCCACAACTGAACCAGCCCCCGGGTTTGGCTGAGTAGGTCCTCTGGCTGGATTCCTATCCCTTCAGAACTCTCAAAAGACCTTCATCCTAGAATGAGCTTCTCCTTCCTTCCCAAGATGTTGAGGTGATGTGTTCAGTCACAAGTTGGCATCCCGTTTCTTAGATGTCCCTTTACCATCCTGCTCCCACTGCAGACAGTCACTCAAAACACCCAGACTGTTTTCAAAACTATCACCTAAAGTTGCACATGGCCATTTGAAAAGCCTTAACAGTTAAGAACTGTAAACAGAAAGCAGCTTCTTTTCCCTCTGCTGCATCGACCCCACTCCCCAGAGTAAATCTATTGCCGGTTTCTTATGTAAGATCTTTCTATCCATTCTCATTCATGAATTCACTCACTCACTAAACATTTATTAAGTCCAAACAATGTGCAGGTTCTTCAGGTGTTGGTTCTCCGGTCTGATGCCCTTACAGAGCACAGAATTTAACCAGAGGGACTAACATTCATCATCATTGGTGTCTGTTTTCCTTTGTTTCTAAATAACTGTCTACCCAGTTTTTTAAATTTTTAAGTTCTTTGTATATTAAGAAACCAGCCCTTTGCTGACATATGTCCTGCGCACGCACTTCTCAGTTTCCCATCTGTCCTTTGCTGTGTGTGTAGTATTATTCCAACTAAGAGTGTTTTCATTCAGTTTAGCACATTCAGTCCTTCTCTCTATAGGTTTGGGGTTATGTTTAGAAAGTGCTTCCTCTATAGCAGTGGTTCTCAACCTTCCTAACCCTGTGATCGTTTAATACAGGTCCTCATGCTGTGGGGACCCCCAACCATAAAACTATTTTCAATGCTACTTCATAACTGTGATTTTGCTACTATTATGGATTGCGATGTAAATACGTGGTAATGTAAATATTTGATGGTCTTAGGTGACCCCTGTGAAAGGGTCATTTAACCTCTAAAGGGGTTGTGACCCAGAGATTGAGAACTGCTGCTCTATAGGGAGATGGGTCAGTGGTCAAAACACTTGTCAGACAAGCAAGAGGACTGATGTTCAGACCTCCAGAACCCACGTAAATGCCAAGTGGGTATGGGGGCCTGCTTGTAATTCTAGCCTTGGAAGGCAGAGACAGGGGATCCCAGGAGCAAGCTGGCTAGTCAGACTAGTCCTATTGGTGAGCTCTGGTTTTGACTGAGAGACCATGTCTCAAAGGCAAGTGGGAGAGTGACTGAGGAAGAGTTCCAGCCTCAACCTTGGGCCTCAACACGCATGCACAGAAGTGTATATATAAACCCTGACACGCGCATACACACACAGAAAGAAGAAAGTTCTTCCTTGAGGCAAGATTACTAAAAGTGAAGCATGCTTCTGATGCTAATTTTAGTTTTGCTATCATTATTAAAACGGTGACCTATCTAGAGTGAGCTGGGAATCACATTTCTGTTTCTCCTTAAAAAACCAATCGACCGTGTCTACCGGGTGAGCCACCTTCGCCCCACTGGCTTTCATCTGCTCTGCCAATCACTTTATTCCCAGGTGTGGATGAGTTCATGTCCATATTCCCATTTTATCCTACTGATCTCATTTTTTTTCCAGTGTTGGAAACAAGGTGTTTCATTTTTTTTCAATTTCAGTGATTTCATTTATTCACTTACAGCTTCATAAAAGCTTTGAAGATCAGAAAAGCCTGGTCTTGATTCAATGGATCTTCTTTTAAAATGGTACTTAGTGGCTACTTTTAATCTCATTCTCTTGAAGACTAATCTTAATTCTGAATCATTAGATCTCTGAGTGCTGTTCAGTTGGTGAAGGTGATTCCATGAGAATTGGAAGCAAATGATGGCGTGGTTCAGATGCGTAAGTCCGTTTCGGACACGTTTGAATATGTGTTATGCGCCCTGAAACACAGCTAGCTGTCCCCTTTGCTGTTCCCAATTCCTCGGCTCTACCACTCCTCATGGGAACGTGCTCCATAAACACAAGGTGAATTCATGAATGAGTCCTGGGTAGAATTCTTTGTAGAGAAGAGGGATCAGTGTTAAAGAAAGGTGTTAAAGCCATATTAACACCCTACTGGGTGTTCCTCTCTGTTACAGAAATTAAAGTCGGGGAGGGCACTGAAAAGTGGAAGATTTCACACCAGCTGCCAGCAGCATTTGATGCCAAGGACAAATATTCACAGATCTGTCTCCTCCAGGGATATATACAAACCATTTCCAGGCAAAAGTGAGGATCCCTGCTAGAGGCGAGGCTGCCCAGCCTGGCTTGCTTCCAGTGGGAGATTTCTTTCCAATAGAGCTTCCACACGGTAAGAGGATTATTTATATGCCTCATGACTCCCCTTAGGGTCTGCAAGATCCCGAGTCACCCACAAAAGATTAAATCATATCCAACTCAGTTTTAGTGTTAAGTATATTTAATTGTATTCTGTCTTCATAGTCTGATTATCTTTAATTAAACAGCCCGATGATAGATTTATTATTTATTTGATATGATATAGTACTGTTTACTGAAAATGTTTAATAAATGAAAATACCCTACAGCTGACCACATGGAGTGACAGAGGTGTGTGTGTGTGTGTACACAGCATTTTGAGAGTTGACTGTATTCTTCTGCTAACACAGTATAGAGATTAATGGCACATAAGAGCACAAGTCTGCCATTTGCAGCTGAGCATGTGTATACAGATATAAATAACTAATCAGCCTTCCACAATCCATCAAAAATACAAAGATTACTAAATTGGCCTTTAAAGACATTAGAATCTCATTAGGGCAAATTCAGCTGCTGACTATAGAGCGAAAAACAAACCACAAGAGGACTCTAAATTCTTGTTTGTGGCCGCTGATAAAAGTTAAAGATGTCACCCTTTCAGCCAAGTTATGGGGTCTGGCAGGGTGTGGAGGTGGAGGGAAGAAAGCGCAAACCCTTGCTAGAAAGAGAGAGCTTTTCCCACTGGACACAGAGGAAGGATGCTTCTGGAGGATACATCCGATTTAGGGAGTCCTGAAGGCACGGCATTCCTGAGGATGCTCAGTTGTAACTCAGTGGTTCTCAGCTCCCCTACAGGATCCAGAGGCTGAGACTGACGTGCAAGAGGCTGCCTGTGGGCCTCTAGGGATGTTGAATGGTGGCCCCAAAAGACATGTCAGTGCCGAGCCTCCCCCAAACCTGTGAGTGGGACCATATTTACATGTCAGTAAGCTGAGGGCATCTGAATGTGCTCATTCTGGCCTTCAAGACCTTCACAGCCAGTGACACAGAGCCTTGTAACAGAACAGCAGAGGAAGACTGGGACACACTGATTGTTCTAGACTCATTTCTGCTACTGCGGTAAAGATACCCTGACAAAAACAACTTGAAGAAAGGGTTTATTTGGTTCACAGGCTACAGCCCATCACTGCAGGTAAGTCAAGGCAGGAACTTGAAGGGGCTGGTCATACCCGAAGTCAGGGGCGGAGGGGAATGGATGCATGTGAGCTTACCGGTGCTCGGCCTCCCCTCTATGCTTAAACAGTCCAAGACCTAGAACCAGAGAAAGGTGCTGCCCCGAATGGGCAGGTCTTCCCACTGCCATCCACATAGTCGAGACAATCCCACACAGACATACCCACAGGTCAACCTGATCCAGACAGTTCCTTATTACGACTTTCTCCCCCGGTGACTCTAAATTGCGTCAAATTGACACTTGAAATAAACTATTGCACTGGAGCACAGAGGCGGCCATGTGAGCAGGGGGAGAGCGATTGGAGCTAGTATCTACAGGCACACCACAGTTTGCTGGCAGTCAACAAAATCTGGGAGAGAAGCACGGGTCAGATCCTATCCCGCAGCCTCTGGTAGTAACCCATGCTGTGGATGCCTCAGTTTCAGATTTCCAGCTTCCAGAATACAAGGAAAGGCACGACTGTGTTGGTCATCCATGGAGTCTGTGGTCAGAACTGATTCCTGTCTGGGTGTTAAACACATCTGACTGCTCGGAGCAAAGCTTTGAGCCCATGACCTTCTCCCACTCCAACAACCTTTAGTGGCTTCCTATTGCTTGGAGGATAAGCTGGAAGCCCTTTGCCCAGGGCTTAAAAGCCTTTGTGGCATTTGCCTGGTCTAACTGTTCAAACAAACTCCATTCTGCTCACAAGCCCGCAAGGCCACCTATGTCCCTGCAACGCTCCACCCCCGTCTGTGCTCACATAACTTTTCCTATCTCTAAAACTGTTCCCTCAGTTTTCTATGGGAAGCCTTTCCCTGCTTTTCTAAGTACAACACCACACTGCTTCCTGCAAACTGACCCAAACTCCCTCAAGTGCCCCCCAGTCCCCTTGACACAGCAGGATATCCAATGACATCTGGGTGAGGCCAGAAAATGATAGTACTCATGAAAAATAAGAGTCAGACTTTTGTGGCACTTCCTGTGAGCATTTCGCATCATAAATCATCCTAATCCCCCACGTCCTCTTGTAGTTTGTATGATTATCATCATTCTACAAATGGTGACCAGGAGGTCCGGAGAGGTTAAGTGTGTTTCCTAAGGTCACATAGTGGGAGTTGGAGTTGGGATTGGGATTTAATCCATTTGACTCCAGAGCTTGTGCTGCTCGGAGAGAAAGGCAGGGGCTGCACCTGGAAAGGACTTGAAGGCATATCTGAGATCAATGAAGAGCCAGAGGCAGAGAGATGATCTGGGCACAGGGTGCACAGGACTCAGACTGTTGTTACCGAGGCAAGAGAACGTCAGAGTCTAGACCAGGGAAGGGCTGTGGCCAGAGCCTCACCAGGGCAGGTGTGTGCAGTGCCTGCATCAGAGGCACAGAGTTCAAAACCACCCAGAGATCCCCATGGGCACAGAGTAGGGGCCTGAGCTGCACATTTCTATGTAGGAAGGTGACTTCTGTAACAGATGGGGTGGGAGACATATATAGAGACTTTAGTGGCTCATCTAAGACTACACAGTGGACACAAGCCAGGACTGGCCTTGAACTGACTCTGGATGCCAGCTAGGTAAGGGGCTCTGAGCATCATGGCTGAAGTCACAAGTAATTGGGGTGAGGGGACAAGGGAGCTGGCAATGGGGTTGGAGTCAAGCTGGTGATGGGCAACCATCGCCTCAGAAGCCTGGAACGTTGGACAAGATGGCTGGTCGGAGTGGATAAAGGCTGTGCAGGTGTATGGAGCCCTGTCCAGGTAAGCAGGAAGTGAGAGGAGGGAGCAGCATATATACTAATCTATAGAGAGAGGTACTCATGTTGCCACCCACCCCAGCCGCTTTCAGTGGAGCCAGGCCTCAGTGGCAATAGGCTCGCAGCGCCCCCACCCACCGCCTGCCACATCTAAAGGCTGGTTAATTACTCTATGGAGTCAGGAGCTGCTTAGAGGAACATGCTCTCTATCTGAGTTTTGTATACAGGTACTTGCACACATAAACACACGCAGCGCATTTGACCATCCGTTTACTGTTGGTGCGTGTGCTCAGCTGTATTCTAGTACAAAGCACTGTGCCACAGAGGAAAAAATGATCCACTTCTCTCCCTGAGGGAAGCTTCTCAACAGATGTGATTATGCATCTTTAGAGTTTGCGTCTGTTATTTAGAAGCAGCGAGTCGTGAAATCACAGGCCCCGTAAGCTGGGAAGCCGTAGATTTTATGAAGCACAGTTACCCGAGTCAGCCGCCGGTATTTCCAGACCCCAAGCATGCAGTGATGATCCTTATCAGAGTCTGTGGTTAAGCTCCTTTTCATAGAAAGGGTCGGAAACTTCCCTAGGGTCACACAGTCCAGTCCAGCATAATGGAAAGCTGCTTCCAGTGCCAGGCTGAATTATCAAGTTCCAAGCTCTACGGTCAGTGGAGTAATGGTCACCAAAGATGTCTACCCCTTACTCACTGGAACCTATAAAAATGAAAGGGCATTTCAAAGCTGTAGACTGAGTCTCCCCCAGGTCTCCAAAGGCAGCTGGCCCAGCCAACACCTTGCTCTTAGCTCACCTGGGCCCATTTGGGCTTCTGACCTCCAGAGAATGAAAACTTTTTCAGGTCATCCTGTCTGGAGGTCTCTACGATGGTCGAGGGAGACTTGGCTCTCCTGTTAGGCTGAGCCACATGAGAGGGACCATTCTTAAGCGGACATCGCTAGTCTTCCTAGAGGACCAGGAAGCAGCTGCTTGGACTTATCCAGTGGGAAATGAGCATGCAGGGAATCAATACCTTAAGAGGTATGCCAGCTGCTGGTGGGAACGGTTCCCCCCACAGTTCAAGGAGTACGTATGTAGGGAGTCCCTAGGAGGGGATTGTGGTGTTGGACTGTGACATGTTTGGTGCCCCTCTGGCCCATCTGTCTCCTCAGAGATGAGGGTCTCAGAATGGCTAATCCTTTCCAATTCTAGTCACGCCAGAATCACAACCTGTAAACACCACACAGGGCTAGTCATCTCCTTAGGCTTCCTATCACCCCCGGGGCAGGTTCAGGCTGCTCTCTGATTCAAATCTGGTCTACTTGCAGAGCATGTCAGTGTGAGAACTGGCGTGGCTGTGCCCATGATCATGACCTGGCTCCCTCATGGGCTGGATGCTCACAGGAGGCAAAGTGAGTCATCCCCAGTCACACTGTGGCTTTGCAGCTGAGCCACCTGAGGAAGTCCTGCCTCCTTCCCACTGCCTCTTCCCGGACACCAGAAGAAAGAAGGCTTCACTGGTGCAGACAGCTGATGATATAGGGGAAGGGGGCTTTCCATGCAGGCCCAGAAAGGCTGCCTTAAGATCTGGGAGTCCTGGCTGCTCCCTCCTGTCCCCTCTGTCATGGGATCATGACCCACAAGCTTGGTCCCTATCTCTGCATTTCCCAGATAGTTAGCTTATATTATTTTCTGTAACATCCTAATTCTAGGACAGCCCCACAATTAATGACCACTCCACCGTGTCCCCATAGTTCCCTGATGGGACCTGGAGCTTAAAAGGCTTGTTTTCAGGCTCTGGAGGGCATGTGACACTATGTGCCACGCATTGATTAAGAATGATCCCCACAGGTACACTGCTTCTACCCAAATAAATACCCCGCCCTGTGTGCATACAAGTAGCACTAATGAAATGTAGTGGGAAGCGCACACACACACACACACACACACACACACACACACACACACTAAAAGTAGTAGGGGAACTTGGGAAATAGGATTTGGTGGGAGAAAGAAAGGTATAAGAGAAGGTGATGGGGGAAAAGACTTTGATCAAAGAACACTGTGTGTGCATATATACATTACACATGTGAATATATGTATATGAAATTATAAAAGGATAACTAGCTTAAATGATTTACAGAACTCAGAATGATCCCTAAGGCCCTGCTTCAAGAGAGACTGGGCCTCCTTGAAGTGCTCAGTAGGAAAGGAAGGTTCTGCCTGAGGCCAGCTCAAGTTTTGGGCTGTCAAGGCAGGGGGAGGGCCTTCCAGAAAGGCCCAGCTCTGAAACATAGAACAGGAGGGAGGTGGATTGACTCAAGTCGCTGGTGGACACTCTTATGGCCTCTTCGTTCCTGGCACCTGACAGCTGGGGCCACCTGGCTTCCTGGCCACACCCTGTGTGGCCTGGAGCAGCTGTCTGCTCGGCTTAATTGCAAAGTGCTCCCTAGTTTTGTCAGCACTGGGTTCTGGGCAGCTCCCTGCTTCTTTTTCTTGATGGCCCACCAGGCCCCTCACAGCAGACAGCCCACCCTAGCCCAGTGTTTGTATGAGTGTGGAGGGGTTCGGGGTGGGGCCTTCATCTGTAGGCCTGGATCTGGGTTGCTTGAAGCTTTCTGAGAATCCCGCTGCATTGCTCTAACCAGAAGCCAGAGTTTAATACTTGTGTCTGAGTCCTTTCTTAACTGTGTGGCTTTGATCAAGTCACTCTTTCTCTCTGAGCCTCGGTTCCTATGACTGTAAAGCAGGGGTGGTAGGTAACACGTCCCTTGGTAGGTGTGCTACAAGGTCTGAGGTGCCCACACAGTGTGGCAGCTTCTTAAAGTTTCCCAGAGCTCCACAAGCTATCAGCTTAGACAGGTATACTGCGGTTCACTGTGGGTGAGTGGGTGGGGTAGAGGCTACAGAGGGGATTCAAGGCTAGTTTGGGTCACTTGAGACTCTATCACAAACAAACCCCAACTGCATGTTTTTGTTATTGTTGTTGTTTTGGGGTTTTTGTTTTTGTTTTCTGGAAGCTAGATGTCCAAGGCCAAAGTGGGCAGAGATGCAGATGGGCGGAGTTTTGTCCGTGCCTTCTGTGGTCTCAGGCAGATCCTACCTGGATATGCGGGACGACACCCAATCTTTGTCTTCTCACCGCATTCTCCTTGTGTGTGTAGCTGTGTCCAGGGTCCCCCTTTTAAGAGTTCTGCCATGCTGGATTAGGCCCACCTCATCTTAACCACTTACATCTCCAGGGATCCTACTTTCAAAACAAAACAAAACAAAAAGCAAACAAACAAAAAAACAAACTTCCGTTCTAAGGTGCTTGGGGTTTGGGGTTCGGTGTGTGAATTTCGGAAGGGACACATTCAAGGCATCACACTTCAGAAGAGGCACCAAGCCTAAGAGATGCCTAGACCATTTTCCTTCTGCACAACAGAGCAGCCTCTGAGGCTGAGAAGGTACCACCAGCACTTGGGTGGTGCTCAGCTGATAGACACCAACCTAGCTAGCTTGGAAAACACTGTCATTCAGTGATGTTAGAGGGCCCATCTTCACGTCAGGGTCTGATTTTGCTCATGGAGATGCTTTGCCCCTTCATGGTCGCACCAAAATGGATCCTACAGCTTCCCTTGTGGGGACAGCGAGATGGAGTCAGGGCCTGGCATTGGACAGCCAGTGTATTCCTAGCCTGTTTGCCCATGCTTCCTTCAAGAGCACCCAATGCAGAGGGTCCCCAAAGCAGCCTCATCCCAGGGGACTCCCGGGCTGCAGCTCAGCATTTTCCCTGGCCCTTCCCTCTGTAGCTTGGACTTGGGGAGGCTCCATTCAGCAATCTAGCCTCAGGGGCTCACATGCTTCTGGTGTGTCTCCTGTCACTCTGATCCTAACAGGAAAATATCTGCTGAGCTCAGGAGTTCTTTTTTTTTTTTTTTTATCAGGATTTATTAGCACAAGGAGCCTTCACAGCCCTTGGTGCTGGAGGGCAAGAGTTTATCTCTGGGGATGGTGAGTGGCTGCCCAGGGGCACAAAGTTAATAAACAGGCAGAGAGCTCAGCTTGAGAGTTTTTAAAATCCTCCTTGCGGCTACCCCTGCAAGGGGCTAGGTTTAACTGGCATGCCACTTGCTTTGTTGTACTAAGTTAGCTGGACCTCTGGAGGGACAATCCTCCCATAGGGCCTTAACTCATTCTAAGAAGGAAGGAGGAAGGGCCTAGGAGGGGAGGCAGAGAGGCACAGACAGGTGCTGGAAGCTTGGGTGAGAGGGGTCGGGTTTGAGGAACGTTTCCCTATGCTGGTGGGAAAGCAGTGGCTGCTTCTGTTGCTACAAGGGAAGGTGGTGGCCTTAGAGCCAGGGAGGGCCAAGGACGCCCCCTGATGTGTTCCGTGCCAGCCCAAGGGGCCTCAGGCAAGAGAGTGGCATCTCTCCAAAGATCTTTCCCATATTTACTGCAGGAGAAAGCAGCTAGTCCCTGGCAGGAAGCATCTCTCCATTTTTTTTTTTTTTTCAGATAGGAAAACTGCTGTGTAATTAATAAATTAATCAGTATTTGGCATCAGTGGGTGGAGGGGACAGTGATTGTGACAGGAAAGGGTCCAGGAAAGAGGGATCTCCCCGTCTCTCCATACATCTAAAGTCTCCCTAAGCTTCAGAGTGGTCCTACAACGCCTCCTCAGGCATCGCTGCATTTTCGAGCCCTCTCACCGAAGCCTCTGCATCTCAAGAGGCCGTCTCCAGGGCTCAGCCTAGTTCCGGCACGACAAGCCAATAGTCTTTGAACGGCCCTCGGCATATCATACTATTATGGGCTGGTCAGGAATGTGTTTCCTTGACCTTGCAGGCCAGTCTTTGAGCAAAGCGTGGTGAAAAGGAAACGCCTGGCCGATGCTCACTGAGTGAAGAGTGAGTGGCGAGGACAGAGACAGGGAGGGAGACAAACCATTTCTGGCGCCACACCCCTTTCTGTGTATCCACAGTGGGTCAGGGCTCGGGCATAGTCAGGTCGCCCGAGGTGCTGTGGCACGTGGCTAAGGAGTCCTTTATCTGGCTGATGAAAGAATAAAGACATTAGTGTGGGAGTATTCTTGCTTTGGGTCCTGGACTTAAGCTAATTTCCAGGCCATTCAGCGGAATGGTCATGCAGATCTGAGTTTGAACCCCAGTTTCAGTCCTCAGAAACCTTGTGGCCCTATCCAGTGTCCCGTGACACAGTGTGGCCACAGTGATGAGCTGTGCTGAGCCAAGCCTGGGGTGATGAGGCTACAGGTGCTGCGCGGGGTGGCCCTACCCCCTTTCCTAGGAAGCTGCTATTGCTCTTTAGATGGAGAAAGGTCAATTTTCAAATTAACTTTATTTGGTATTAGTTCGCATCTTGTCAAGAGGAGAGACGCGACGTGACGTTCCTCTGTGGGGAAATAGCTGAGTGCGAAGGTTACTCTGCCAGGGACCCCAGTCCATGGTGTAGCGCCACCCACATTCTAGGTGGGTTAAACCTTTCCGGAAACACATTTGAAGAGATACTTCGAGCTGTGTTTCCATGGTGACACTAAATCCCATCAAGTTGGCAGGAAGGTGAATGATTACGCGATTATATGGTGTTTTCATCATCCCTGACATTGAGAGATTGAGGCTGCCAGTCAGGAAGGGGGCCGGTGAGGCCTTAGCCTGGCTGTGACTCCAGAACCTGAACTGCCCGTCCCTCCTTCCTGCCTCCCGGATCTTCCGCTATCTCCCTGAAGCCGGCTCCCGCGCCTGAGCCCCGCTTTTGTTTCCCACAATGGCAAGGCTAGCCTGCTCCTTCCACTTGAGTGCTTTCCCCCTCCCCAGCCGCTTGGATTTTGTAAATATTCCTCCTTTGGAGTCGCCCTGTCCATGATGCAGCCACGGACACCCCACTGCCCTTCACGTCAGCATCACTTCCCGGATGCAGCGCAGGTCCTCCGCTCAGGGGATGATCAAGTACCATTGCCACAACGTCTCAGAGAGTCCTCTTTGGGTTCTCGGTCCTATTGATAGAGGACTTTTTAAAGGGAACACAGGGACATTGTACTGAATCTAGAGAGAAAGAAACAACAGGGCAAGCAATCTGGAGATTTTAGCAACTGCCAGAAGGAGTTGGGGGTGGGGGGGCGCAGACAGAAAGACAACCTTGGCGGAGGCCGTGGACCTGCCATGAAAAAGGAGAACAGCACTTTTGGCCTCTGTTCCTTGTAATTCTTTCTTATTTGAAGGGACATAAAATTGTCCTCCTTTTAGGGTACATGGGCTTTGGCACAAAAGCAGCATTCTACCTGGAGGACAGCCAAGGGGGAAATATTACATTTTTTTTTTTGGCTTGGCCTTTCAGTCAGCCAAGAGTTTGTCTGGGCAGCCCAGAACTTGGGGTCTGACTATGATAGGACCGAGTCATAACCTGTAGCTCCTTCTTCCCTTCCTTCTCCCTCTAGCCCATCCCCCTTACTTGAGGCAGGTTCTACTATGTATTCCTGGCTGACCTACAACTCACTATGTAGAACAGGGCAGCCCCGGACTTACAGAGACCCACCTGCTTCTGCCTCACAAGTGCTGGGATTAAGGGTGTGCACGACCTTGCCCTGACATGGCCCCCTTTGTTATTTTTTGAGACAAGATGTCATATAGCCTGGACTGGAACTCACTGTGTAGACAAGAATGACCTTGAATTTCTGATCTCTTGCCTGTACCTTCCTAGTGTTTAGATTATAGGCATGGGCAACCACGTCCAATTCACACACTGCTGGGGATCTAACCCAAAGCTCTATGCATGCTAGGCAAGCACTCTTACAACCCAGCTATGTCCCTAGGAGCTCATGGTTAAGACAGCGTCCCTACCTGGGCCTTTGCACATTTGCTATAGGCCAGCAGCAGGAAGCGGGGAGGAAGGATACTTTGGTTATCCAGGAAAAGCCAAGGGAAGCCAGGTGTGGAGTGTGCAACAGAGCCCACGCTGTGCAGCCCCTGATTTCCAGCTCCAAGTGGGGCTCGCAGAGCACCTATGATGAAGCAGTGACGAGCCAGCCTCCACAGCTAGACTATTTGGGTTCAAACCCCAGCTTGCCTACTTTCCAGCTGTGTGACTTTGAGAAAATTACTGACCTCCTCTGGACCTTGGTCTGTTCATTCGTAAAATGGTGACACAGTAGTACCTAGTACTTAGAGGTGCTATGAAGGTTAACCAGTCCATATGTGAGAGAGAGAGAGGGAGAACAGTGGCCAGTACAGAGAGCATCAGTGACTACTGCCTTTCGAAGCTGTGAGAACTTCACTATGCCTTGGACACCAGCGATGACAAGCAAGGGGATCAGGAACCCAAACACCTGCTTCTCTTTATGTCCTCTGTATGTGTGTCCCAACTGGTCTGCATTCTTGCCTGGATTCAGCCTTCTCTACCCTGCCCAGCCACAGGTAGTCTCAGCACTGACCTGGAACAAGAGGGGTCCCAGCCACCTCTGCACGCAGCAGAGAAGCGGCTTAGGATGAAAAGCTGTGTGGAGTCAGGCTTCAGGCCACCACACACACACGTCCTTTCACTAAAATACTTTCCATCAGAGTTTTGTACGGTCCTGGAAATATTGCTTTATAAGAGAAAAGCTGTGTTGTGTGTCGAGAGAATATGAAAAAGTAAAAATAAATAAAACAGTGATCTCATTTATTGCCCTGCAGGTATAATCCCTCCTGGGCTGGGAGAAGAGATGATTTATGGTCAAGGCTCAGTGATTTGCTTTGGAAGGTCAAGTGTTCTATTGTTTTTGTTGCTTGGATCTTCAATTTGAAAACAGACACACACAGACACACACATACTCATGCAGATACATGCCATATGAGCACACATGCATACAAACACAGACACACATGGATATACACGCCTGACTATGCAATACATATGTGTTCATACACACCATGCATGCACATACACACATATGCATGTACACACACAGACTCACACTTGCACACACAGACACATATACAGACACATACCTGGATATACCCAGATTCATGCATGTAGACACATACACACACACACACCCACAGATATACATATACATGCACAGACTCACATATATAGACACACAGATGCATACACAGGGAAACACATACGCACACACAGAATGCATGCACATGCACATACACACATGCACGCGCAGACACAGCTCTAGGGTCACAAGAACTTACCCTCTCAAGAAGCCAAGGGTTGAAAGGCAGAGGTGCATGTCCCACCATGACTCATACCCACTATCACCCAGGAGACAGCAGGACCACAGGCAGGACAGACCACACTAAGGCACAGATGCAGGCTCTCCTCCTTTAGCTGGGAATGATGGTGAGAACAGTGTCTGTTGATTGGTTAGACCCATGGCTTCTGATTCTCTGTCTCTGTCTCTGCGTCTCTGTCTGTCTTTCTCTGTGTCTCTGTCTCTCCCTCCCTGTCTCTTTCTCTCTGTACTACTGAGCTCCTACTCCTATACCAGTTGTCTAATCTCTGGAAACCTTGAGTTAACAACATGGAGAGATGCAAAAGGGTTCAGTGGGGCTAGGACTTGAGTCCTGCGTTGCCACAGATGCAATGTAGGACTGCTTGGCACCCAGTTATCTGGTCTCTAAAATAGGTGCAGCAAGGAGGGAATGTGTGTGAGGTCCTCTTTTATTAAAAAGGCTTATTTATTGTATAATATGAGTTGCCTGCATGCATGTATGTGTGTCAGATAGCCAAGAATAGGAGCAACAGACACTCTAAGTTGTCATGTGGGTGCTGGGGGCCGAACCCCAATCTTTTGCCAGAGTACACAGTGCTCTTAATCACTGAGCCATCGTTCCATCCCAGGTCCTCTCCTTCTACAGTCCTCTGTCCTGGTGGATGGCTGCTGGAAGTGGTCACACAGGGTCCAGTGGGCACTGAGGCCATACTGCACCCCAGGCAGAGCTGCAGACCTAGCCTAGCTCCCTGTGCTCCCTGGTTTTAGCCCTCTCAGTGACTGACGGCTTCTTTTCCTAGGACAGAACCACTGAGCCAACCTTGACCCCCTCTGTTCTCTTAAACCCCACACTTGATCTGCAGCCAGTCCTGTCGTGTTGTTCTATTCCTCATTGTTGAACAGAACTCTCTCCAGCTTCTCAGTACCCTCGGCTGCCTGGCCTGCTACCTTCATCTCGCATAGAAAACTATTGCCCCACCCTCATGGAGAAGGGGAGTATCCACCGGCCCAGTACTGATTTTTTACCTATCAGCCAGAGTTATTCTGGGAGAGAACAAGTTGGCTGGGCCTCCTTTGCTCAGGCCTCCCACTGGCCCCATCCCATTCAGGTAAAAGCCTAAATTTTCAATGCCCATGGGGTCCTTCATCCCTGGGACCCCTCCAGTCTCTCTCATGAGCTCTTGGTTCCTGGAGCCCAGGATTCTTGGCTGTTTTTAGAATATGTTCATTGAATTCTGACTTCAGCTAAGCCATGAGCTGTTACCTGATTTACGGTGTAGACCCCTAGATGTCAAGTCCCCACCTCCATGGTCTCAGCTAGCCCACAACCACCCAATTTTGTTTTGTTTTTTTTTCCCTGACATGCTGGTGTATAGGTTTAAGGTCAGCTCCACAAAGGGAAAAGTTTGCCCTCATATTCTCTTCTCCACCCACAGCACACAGATGTGGGAGCACAAACCAGGCAATCAGCACCACTGAAGGACTTACAGCCATCTCTGTGATATGGAGGCCTGCATGTTGTCTGTGGTCTGAGTGCATTAACAGCAAGCAGCCTGGGCCATCTGGTACATTATCCCTCCTGTCTGTGAAGAGCTTCGGGCCAGTACCTGGGAGTCCAAAGAGCTAAGTTCTGCCCCCTGGCCCAGTACTAGTGTGTAAGCTGCGAGTGGATGGTTGGATGAGGGAAGGGGGCTCGGGAAGAAAGACCAAGGGCTGGCACCTGGCAGAGTGCTGGGTGTGGGTGTGGAATGTGCGTAAGATTCATCAGTTCCCAGGGAAGAGAAGAGGCTAGGGAAAGTCAGTGCTGGGACACACCGTCGCAATTCCCTGCAGATGCAGTAGGATGGAGATACAGATCATGTGAGTTCTGAGTGGGGCCAGGAAGAAAAGGAGCCACCCTAAGCTGTACCCCTGTCCTGGAGCTTCTGGCTCAAGCACCCAAACTGTGGCGGGAGGCAGTGGCCCTTCCCCAGGAAGCCCACAACAGAATGGAAAGAGCAGGTTAGACACATACGTCACTTACTGAGGGTGGTGGCCATGCGCCCTTTGGCTCATGGAGTCCCTTCCCTTAACTTCTGGCAGTGGTACCTCCATGTTTCTTCTGGGGGGGCACCACCTTCCCTTTGTTAAACAAGCATTGTTGGCTCTCTCTGCTCAGGGTTGTCACTCTGAGCACTTGCCTGAAGTGACAAGAGAATGGGCACCTCCTTAGCGCTGAGTCAGTAAGGCTTATTCAGCAACCACCACTGAGAAAGGCACTATGGCTGGCTGGTTGGCTGGCTGGCTGGCTGGCTGGCTGGTTGGCTGGTTGGCTGGCTGGCTGGCTGGTCGGTGGCTGGCTGGCTGGCTGGCTGGCTGGTTGGCTGGCTGGCTGGCTGGCTGGCTGGTCGGTGGCTGGCTGGCTGGCTGGTTGGTGGCTGGCTGGCTGGCTGGCTGGTCGGTGGCTGGCTGGCTGGCTGGTTGGTCGGTGGCTGGCTGGCTGGCTGGCTGGCTGGTCGGTGGCTGGCTGGCTGGCTGGCTGGCTGGCTGGCTAGCTAGCTGGCTGGTTGGCTGGTTGGTTGGTTGGTTTGTGAGACAAAGTCTTAATTACTATCAAGCTCAGGCTGGCCTTGAACTCACAGTCTTCTTACTTCCACATCCCAAGTACTGGGATGACCAGGCTAGGCTGAGTCGTGTGTTTTGAAGGTATGAAAAAAAGCATTGAAATACAGTGATTATCTTAGCTTCAAGAAGCTCAGGACAACCCAGGGAGAGAGCAGAGCCAAAGACAGAGGAACTGAGCCCAGAGGTATCAGAGGCAGGACCAAATCATCAACAGAGCCCCTGGAACCAGCCACATTAGAACGTGGGACTCCAGCTAATTCAGCTGTTGAATGAAGACATTTGGCTTCATCTGTGTGGAGTTGCATTTTCTGCCATTTACTGGTAGGGCCTTTTGGCCACAGAGTCACGGGCAAGCCATTATGCCTGGCTAGGCTCTGGTACGTGAGAGGAGGCAGAGAGCAGGGTAGTTCCTGTAGTGTGCTATGAGTCTAGGTAGGGCCCTCAAGTGTTGGCACAAGTCCTGAATTCCAGAAGGATGCTGGCCAAGCAGACTACCAAGTAGGGTCTGCAACAGTATGCCTGGACACTCCTTTCCTTACTGCATGCCAATAGAGGTGAAAAGGCCGTGTAGGGTCTGCCTACCACACAGGAACCTGTCACTCCATAGGAGACCAGCTCACCTCTGGCCTTTCTGGGCTATCAGCAACCGGAAAACAGAAGCCCAGAGTTGTGTTCAGTGCTGTGTTGCTCTAATGCAGGGGTCTCAGCCTTAGCAGTGTGGGTGGTGTGAAAAGGGTAATCATGGTTCCTGAAGGGCTGCTCTGTATATGTTAGAATGTTCAGCAGGATCCCGGGTCTCCACCCACAGGATCCAATATGATCACCATTGTTCTCGACTGTGCCAATCCCAAATGTTTCCAGATATAGTCTCCTGTCCCCAGGTACAATTGCCCTTGGTCAAGAACTGTAGCTCCAAAGAATACTGGCAGCCTGGAGGATGGTGCTAGCCTCCCAAACCTGGCATGTTTATTTAGCTGCTAGTCTCCCTTCTTCTTCCCCAAATTAACTAATCTGTCAGTCTTGCTCTTTCCTTTGCTATTGCTTTTGGATACCACATATTGCTATGCAGATTTCTGTGCTTCACTGGTTAGGGTGAACCCTGGCATATCCCTATAGTTTATTGCTAGGTCTGCACACACGTGCTCCTCTAAGAGGCCAAGAGTGCTTGGCCCCGTGTGTACATGCTTGCGTATACAAATGTGTGTGTGGGCGCATGCATGGTGTATACAATTCCTCACGTCTTTGTAACCCGGGCTGTGATGGCCAAGGTTGAAGGGGCACCCCCTTTATCGGGCCCCTGACAGCTCAGTTGTTCCTTTACCTGCTACAGAAGAAGAAATCTGGAATTTAGAGTTGAAACATCTGCCTGGGGTTTGAGCTACGCTGCTTTTCACTGTAAGGCCTTACACAAATCTCACCCAACTGCCTCACTGGCTTTGAGCTTCAAGGAACATCAGGCTTCCCCAAACCCAGTGACCTCCTAGTGTCTAGTTGCCACCTGTCATTACATCCAACTCTCTGGTGCAGGCTGCTCTCCCAAGAGCACAACAGGTCCTTTGCTCAAAAGAAGTCTATGGTCCTTCTGCTCTGTTTTGCCATGGAGCATAGGGAACTTTGTACAATCAGGTCCTGTCTAGCTTTCTACCTATTTACACTGAAGCTAATGATTTTTGTGCCTAAGTATTTCTGAGTTTTCACCATTTGTGCCTTTATTCTTGTTGTTCCCTCTGCCTAGCATGCTTTTCCCTGGCCTCACTTCTACCTGGCCCCTTTCCAGGCCTGTCACAAAGCCCACCCACCCTGGGAGCCTCTACAGCACCCGGTGTCACATGGTCTATCTATATACCACAACGCTAGAGTGGGACCTGGAAACTCTCCTGTACTTGCCGAGAACCAGAGATAAGAAAGAGACTTCCGTGGACCAAGTCCTGACGCCACACCACCGCTTTCTGGATGCTCGCCTGAGTATCCTTCTACTCAGCTGAAAAAATGGAGCTGATAAAATTGCCAACCTCAGAGAACCACCGTTTTCATTACACACTGTTAGGAACTGAGCCAGCTCACAGGCTCTCACACAGGCTGTGTATGAGTGCTTACCACAGGAAGTGTCAACGCATTTCAGAACTACCATTGCCATCCTTAGTGGGCCCTTGGAGAGAGGCTAGGAAAACAGATGCTCCCTCAGGGCTAAGGTGAAATGATAAAAACCAATTAGCGCACGCAGACCAACTTCTAATTCCACCCTGGCCTCCAGAGGAGGGAATTGGGAATAATAGCGGCACGCACCTGCTTAGTGCTCAGTATGTGCCAGGTACCATCTTCAGTGCTTTATATACACTGACTCTAATTCCCAAAACAGCCCTAAAACATGGAGACTGTTAGTGTTCTGTTAGCTTGGTGGACACCGAGACATGCATCTGAAACCACATAGAAAAGCTGAGTTATGGTCTCTGAGCCCCTCTTCATTGTGATGAGGACCCCTGCGCCCTTACAGGGTATGTTTGTGAAATCTCCCAGCACACAGATTCCAAGTAGCTCTATGGAGAAAGCAGTAGCAGAGGCTGCAGGCGAGCTGAAAGGTGACTTTGTGAGAGGCTGTCTGCAACCTCACAGGGTAGTCTGAAGCTTTAGCCTCAGCCGCCTGAGACTGGCTGGCATTTTGCAGAACCAGAGAACATCTGGAGACCACATGTTTCCATCATTCTTCGAGACAAGTCAATGTATGTACCATTTTCAAAACCTATTAGTTCTTAAAGGTTTGAATAGTACTTGGGGAGATGGGAGAGAGTTTCAGAAAGTCCAACTCTGGGGAAGAATCAGAAACAAACTTTATTTCCTGTAGCAGGATCCTATCATGCTTTTTTTACCCTCTGGCTCAGGAAAGAGAAAGGAAGGCTAGAAAGAAAGAAAGAAAGAAATCTTCACTGCTCTTGTAGTGGCCTTGAAAGAGAAAAAGAGAAAGGAAGAAACCTTCACAGCCCTTTTTCGCTGTCTGAAGCTTGAAGAGCAGGAGCTGATAGTGAGCTGGACTAGCACCCAACAAATTAACCCACCAAAGGCCAACGACCACCCCTTCCCCGCTCTCCAGGTTCTATCCTAAGCAAAGTTCCCAGAAGTCCAAGTGGCACACAATCATAAGGACAAGCTGCCCGTGGCAAAATAGCTCCACATAACCAAATTATAGCCACGGGCAACTAAAAGTCCAAATCTAACTCATTATCATCCCCTACACCTGGGATGGGAACAAAAACAGTCCAAATGCCGTTCTGCGTTTTTAAAGAAACCCAAATCACAAGACTGCTTTGAAGTATCCTGCTACATTTTCCCGCTTTTACTAAGCCACAAGTTGTATGATATTGATTACTTTTTCTCTGAGGCCTTCTGCTAGCCCATCTCTTCTCTCTGGTCTCTAGGAGTTTATTAAATAAAAAACTCCTCTGACTCATACAAAGGTCTAATCAGCTTTTCTTTTCATAGTCATGCCTTTCAGCAGTCAGGGTATTCAGGATATCTCCCCGGCTCAAATCTAATCTTTATCAGTTTCTATAGTACCCACAGCTTCTCATTTCCACTGGAAATACATGTACCACCCCAGCCCCAGTGCAATACATGTCCTGGTTTCCATTCAGATGCTAATACATCTTTATATTATATGGGTTAATTTAACTCTGCAGTTCTTTCTATTAGCCCAATACTTATGTGGCTGCTGTAATAGGACAAGCTATAGATAGAGGGTTGAAATACCAAAATGTCCAATGCTTTAACTGTGGAAGACGCAGACACTTGCAAAGGGATTGTGATCAAGCTGCCTCTAAAGGCAATGGTTTCTTTAAATATCAGTCAGATAAAAAGGAGCAGGTTTCCTAGGGTGTGTAGGCAATGTGGCAAGAGTACATTCACTGGGTGAATGAATGAATGTAGATCCAAGAAAGATATATAGGGGAATTCCTTGCTGTTGGGAAACACAGTAGGGCTCCAGGAGGAAAAATGAGACACCTGAGTCCTATCAGCACTGGGATAGCATGAAGACCAAGAAACCAAAATTCAGTGTTGGAGATCTGATACATTCTACTGAAGGCAGTGCTGCCCTAGATTTAGTTGTAGACACACAGCTTACCCTATCCCCAACCATTTAATGCTATAAAATCACTACTGGAGTTTATGGTCCTCTGCCCCCAGGGACAGTAGGAATGATCCTAGGAAGGAGTAGTTTGACATTGGAGGGATTCATTGTGCATCCCAGAATTATAGATGGAGATTTCAAGGGAGAAATTAAAATCAGGGTTGTAGAGGGAAAGTCAGAGGACAAAGGGTTAGATGCTTTGTTCAAGAGGCCAGCAAAGTATTTATAACAGCTGTTACCACTGGGATATACCCCACTTTGCTCCCAGTGGTGATTTTCTTTTCTTTTTTTCTTTCTATTTATTTTCAAAAAAGGTTAAGGAAGTGGCTATGCAACTAGAAGAGTTGAAGCAGTAATTGGAAAAGGCTGAGAGTTTTGCCTGATTTTTATCAGAGCAAAAGGGACAATGGGGGGGGGGTCAATATTTTCTTTCTTTCTGAAAAAGTAAACTATAGAAAAAAGAATTGGCAGTACTACTAGAAGAAATATGGGGGCACTAGAAAGAAAGGAATTAGTGGTGCTTCTTGAAGAAATACAGGGGGAGGGAATTAGAAAGGGCAAAGAAATGGAAAACTGAGGGACTGGGAGCACAACAGGGTTCCTTGTTGGGGAAGAATCAGAGACAAACTTTATTTCCCCTGTGAAAGGACAGTTTTGCAAGGACAGTCAGCTCAATGGGCAGTGTGTTTCAGGAGGTATTAGGGCAGAACTGGGGCTGAGTGGATACAGGGCCAATTCTGAGGATTCAAGGGCTGAGGAGGTGGAGATTGTCTTTTCCTGGGAACTGCTGGTGAGGAACTCTACCTGGCAACACAGCTGCAGTGGACAGAACTCTATGGCGCAATACGGGATGGTCCTAAGAATCTTTCTAGGCAGGTACTTCCTACACACAGACAGTGGAGCTCAGCATGGGCTGGAGCCTGCTTTTCCTTGTGGCAGATTTGCTTGATGACCACTGGAACAGTGTAACTCACCTGACTTTTACCTTTCTCAATGCCTTCCCAGAGGCCTGGAGCCCGATATACAGGTCCACAGACGAAGTTTATATAGAGAGGGTCTAGGGTTCACTTAAAAAGTCATCTCACATCGTTAACCCCAAAGATGGGAGGAGAAAGACCACGACCCAAATCATCATAGCCAAATCAATTAAAGCAAGATTTTCAAATGTGTGCACGTGGGCTGCCTCCCTATGAGGCAGGGTTTAAGATGTCAGCATTGGACTCAAGGAAGACAAAGTTTTTACAGCTTAAAGGTAGGTAGGGTGTTTCCAAATGGGGGGGGTATTGGTGGGCAAAATAGGGCTACAGGAGCAGAATATACAAAGTAGTCAAAACAACAGGTAGTCATAACCTTTTTGAAACAAAGGTAGGATTGTAAGATGGTTATTAACTTTTTGAAAGAAAGATACTGTTGCCGTTTCCTGGAGCCGGCAGCGCAGAGCCGTTGTAGTTAAGGTTACAGTGGGGCACAGCCCAGTCCTTGAGAAACAGATTCAACCATGAACAGGAATGAAACTAGTTTGTCTTTCCTGTAAGATGGCTTTGAAGCCTAAGATGGAGGAAGGCTGGTTCTTCAACCTCTGCCTCCTTTTGGTGCTTTCTCTCTTGTTTTCCTTTTACATCTCTGTCACTGAGTTCACGTTTAGTCTGTCTTGCCATGTAATAAGTAGACTTTTTATTTTCATAGCTGGGGGTGGAACTCTGGGTCTTGAAGATGCTAGATATGCACTCTACCACTGAGGGTTAAAGGTATGTATTTGAACCAGTAAGTGAAATAGTATAAAGTCAAACAAGAGTTCTGAGCTTGAATTTTCAGAAACAGACAGACAGACACCCAGGTAACCCTGAACAATAGCAGGGCATATCTATAACAACATTCACACTACAGTACACACCCAAATACCACACGATACAACCAAGCTTCTACCCAAAGCCCACTGGCAAGGTGGATTAACCCCCTCCCCCTCATTAAGTCAACCAGAATCACTTTTAGGACCAGCATGGCTTATGACACATAGCCAACCACATCCAGAAAATGGGAAAAAAAATTGCTGTTTGCTGTTGGCACTAAGACGCATTAAGAGGTAGTCAGCTTTCCGTTCCTTGCACAGTGATGTCGCTTGGCCTGTTTGTTGACTTGGTATTTGGGGGCATGAACTAAAGACAAAAGCAAGAGAGAGGCCAAGTACGCCCTTGACTTCCCTTTGGTCAGAGCTGGGGCATGGAAATAAATGATTTTTTTTGCTTTCTTCAAGTCAGGAGGCCCAGCACCAGAAATTTTAAATTACATTTTATCTTATTATTTTGCCTTATATTATGTGTATGGCTGTTTCCCTTGAATATATGTCACATCACATGTGTGCCTGCTGCCCAGGGAGACCAGAAGATGGTGCCTCCTGGGACTGGGGTTACAGATGGTTGTGAGTCACTAGGAATCAAATCCAGGTCCTCTGGAAGGGTTTAACTGCTGAGTCATCTCTTCAGCTCAGCAGAACCCAGATTTTAAGGCAGGAAGATACAGCATTTTCAGACGCAGGGAACAGACTCATCTAAATACCCGCCCCCCCCAAGCCAGCACCTAGTAGGGTCATTCCGGTGGATACAGATAATGGAAATTTCCTCCAAACAATGGATACCCTATTCATATTGAAAATGCAGACTATTTTTTTTTGTATGTGGCATATGTGTGTTTATATGTGTGCATGTGTGCATACAGAGGCGCGTGCACACATGTTCGTGTGTGAGTAGAAGCCAGAAGTTGGCATCCGGTAAATCGCTCAATTACCTTCCACCTTATTTTTTGCAACAGTGTCTCTCACTGAAACTTGAGTTCATCAGTTTAGCTAGGCTAGCTGGTTGGGGGGCCCCAGAGACCCTCTTATCTCTGTCTGGTGGCACTGGGATCAAGGGTGCGTGCTGCCACACCCAGACTTTTAAATGGGTGCTGGAGGTGTGAACTTAGGTGCCGGAGCTTGCGCAGGAAGCAGCTGGCCACAAAAGCCATGTCCACAGCCCCTTGGCTGTTTTTCTTTAGCTGAATCCAACAAAAATTGATTGTACGTCTACTACACAAATATTCTGTTAATATGAGCACGCACAGGGAAACGCACGAACACGTGCCTCACGCATTCTCCCCGGCACAACGTCCCCTGCCCTCAGGTGGGGGCAGGGCCATGCTCCCTTTGGTGCACTGATTTCTAAGGGCCCAGCTCGGGCACTACCTCTCCTGAACAGCCCATCTCGGCCACCTCTGTCGTCCCTAACTGGGTCACGTCTCGCAGCTCTGGTGGCTGCTGACTGCGTTCAAGTGGTACACAGCAGCAGATACTCACAGTGGAAGGAGCAAGTGAAGGGACAGTGATGCTACTGCTCCTCGGTAAAACAGAAGCAGGAACTATTGTGAGCTTCTGTGTGCTTTTGAGAAGTGGCTGTGACCCGGCCACCAGGATGGGTGGTCTCCACACACTGCCTCAACATATTCTCAGAGGAGCCTTCGGAAACAGGAACCGTTGGCTCCATTTTGACAGGTGAGAGAACTGAGAGCCTAGGAGGCTGTGGGAGAAGACCAGGTTTCATCCAGGCCAAGGAGGAGCTGGAACTGAGTTCAGAGCTCCTGACGCCCAAGACTGGAGATGAGCGATACGATGACTGGGTGACTTTCACGACTTTCAGGGGCCTTACCTTTCGAATGTGGCTACTTTAGTCGCTTTCTGTGACTTTTGAGGACATCAGAATCTCCAGATCAGAGCTTAGTGGGAAGGAGGCCCCAGATGGGCGGCTCCTAGCTAAATCTAGAGAAGCCCTTGAGGTCCGGAAAGCTCCTGGGAGCAGGCAAATGTCTGCTAAGTTGGCCCTTAACACAGTCAGCTTGCACAGCCCAGGGCCAATCAGCTGGCCATCTACTGTCTCTCTGACCTCTGGTCTGCAGGCTGTTGTTCGGCTCCTGTCCCCAGCTCATTGTTGGAAGTGGTGGCATAACTCTGCCAAGCAAGCCAGTTTATTCCAACTGCGGGGGAATGTTTGCATCTTACTCCAACCTGCAGAGGTGTGACCCACCACTTAATCCCTAGCCAAGGAGGGAGAAGAGAACCAGGGCCACGGATGCTAACACAGTTGGGTTCAGGGCCCTGGAGAGAAGACCATCCCTCTCTGGCAGTCTCTTCCTGAGGCGTTTTGCAACCTGCTGGAGTTACATGGTTTGCTGTCAAAATTTTCCCACAGAGGCCAGGAACACCCAGGGGGAGGGCCAGGAAGAAATGGGCACAACGGAAGGGGCGACAGCTTTCTATGTTAGAGGCCTCGAGTGCAGGTCCTGGCTTCACTCACAGACCCCTCATGCCATGGTTTCCTCATTTAAAAAATGAATACGACAAATCCATCTGCACAAGGGCTTTCCTTGGCACAGCAAGTGCTGTGGGAATGGCTGACATTCACCCCCAGGCTCTGATTCTGGCTGCTCTGAGCACCCACCGGTCAGTTGAGCTGTTCCACATCTCATGCCCGCACATCCTTTGGTGACTATGACATCTTGATAAGCTAGATTCTATGGATCCTCCCGCTCTCCTCACACATTTTATAGGTGAGAGAACCAAGACAGGTCAAGATCGGGTCCCACTTTTGCCCTCAAACATTGGCAAGCAGAGGCTGCTTCTTAGCCCTGGACCTAGGGAGGTGCTGTCCCCTGAAGGCACCAGGAGGTGGTGAATGCTAACTTAGACGCAGGAAGTGGAGCCTGGCTGGAGTGCATGGCAATCCAGCAAGCTGAAAGCAGGGCAAACCAGGGGGTTGGGGAGCTGGAGAATCAGGAGAAAGGTGTAGAATAGGGGCCAATACGGATAAACCTGTACCTGACAGGGCCCAGAATGAACCAAATGCATTGGCTCCTCACAGCAGTCATATACAGACCTGGATTCATCAAAATCCCTCCCGGGGCCTGGACTATTCTTCTCCTCTGGTCACAACCTGGAGGATATGATTCGATGGGAGCGTTGGAGTGAAACTCATGTGGGTAACGCACCAGCCCGAATGGGAGGGTGGAAATCAGCACTGTGCAGGAGGCTGGTAAAATTCTGGCAAGAACAGATCCTTCATATTTATCTGTCTGATTCAACATGTTTCCTGTCCTTCCAGGGTCAAGGACTCCTAACCTCTAGAATCTCTGGATTTTCCCTGACGCCAATGCCTCATCTCCCCTCTGTAGCCAGCCACTCCTCTTCCCAGCATCCCATGGTCCAGCCTGCTCTTTCCAGGGCTGAGCTGCTGCAGAAGAAGGCAGGTTTTGACCTCTTAATCTCTGCTTAAGGGTCTCTGCTTCCCACTGCCTCCACATTGGGCAGGGACCTGCTGTTTGGAGAAGCTCTCCCTTACAGGAACTGCTACCTTGTTATAAATCTTCCACACTGCTGCATCCCAGGGTCCTAGCACAGAGGTCATGCCATCATGGGGAGGTGGTGGCTCTTAGTGACGGTGGACAGCAGGGAATCTGGCATAGGGTTTAGTTTGGAATCAGTGGTTGGTTGTTTAACTGTGTGCTGAGTGGCTCCTCTTTTGATGCTGAACATTAACCACAGAGGACACAGACGTTCATCCCCGGGTATGTACTCAACAGGACAGTGTGCACAGCAATCAAGATGATTTCTAGAACATTCACAGCAACACTGGATATACCCCAACAGCCATTCACAGTAGAATGGATAAACCAAAGAGTGGTTTATTCACCAATGCCATAAAATCCAGCCCAGTTGGAGTCAATGCAATGCCAAACAAAGGGAGTCAAAAACAGAGGACAAGCCCAGGCTGCAGGATCCTCTGTGTGAATTTACGTGCATGTAAGGTGTATTTGGGTGATGCAAAGATCCTAGGCTGTCTAATTCTGATGGGCACACTTTCTGTGTGTTGATCGCAACAATTAAAAACAAACCTCACTCCAAATAGGTTCCTGAGTCAAAAGATAAGTTACAAAGGATGCCCAGAGCTGCAGCCTGGGCCCCTGGGTCTTCAGCTACCAGCTTGCCCTTTCCCTGGGCTTTCCAGACCCTTAGTGCCACTCCTTTCTAGAGGAGGCATCAGAGGGGGATGGTCTCTGTCATCCAGTGGGGACTCTATTTTATGATGGTGCCAAGAGATTAAAAGCCAATACTATCCAGGTTTCCCAGACTTCCTCCAATGACCCACTCAATATCCTTGGAGACAGCTAAACCTCACAAGACCGTGCATGGTGACCATGCTCCATCTGTCCTGTTTTGCCAAGATTATAGTAACACTGATAGCTATCAAAAGATCAAAATTCAAAGTCTGCTGGACGTGTGTCATGTGTATATCACAGTCAAGTCAGAAAACTGGAAGCAAAACTATTACAAGTCAGGAATCTTCTAAGGACGTTCTTTCCTTTCCCTTCTCTTCCTTTGGCCTATAGAGGGAACTCTTACTTCTGTGCCTGTTTTTGTTTCATTTCTGTTGCTATGATAAAGTACCTTTGCAAAAAACAACTTGGGGAAGAAATGGTTCTTCAGTTTACAATTCCAGGTTGTCGTCCCTCCTATCAGGGAAGTCACAGTGGCAGGAACATAAAACAGCTCATCACCTCACGTACACAGTCAAGAGCAGAGAGAAATGAGTGCATGCGTGCTCACTTGCTTGATTTGCTTGCTTGTGCTCAGCTCCATTTTTCTGCTCTTACACAGTTCAGGAGCTCCTGCCTAGGGAATGGTGCTGCCTTCAGTAGACTGGGTTTTCTCACATTGATTAACTTAAGATAACCCCCCTCAGACACGCCCACAGGCCAATCCAATGTATGCAAGCCCTCATGGAGAACTATGTGTTGTGTCCAGTTGACAGTTAAAGCTAAACACCACAGTGTTCAACCCTAAAGTCCCAGACGGTGAAAGCAGACTTCTTTTCTGGAAGAAGACTGGATTTGTACCTGGTCTCCTTATCCCTGTCTGTGACTGTGATGGCTATTTTTCTGTGCCTTAATTTCTTCTTCTGTAAAGTGAGATAATGGTGTCTTTAATAGAGCTTAAGTGAAAATCCAAAGAGTGAGCTTAAAATTATAAATTATTACATGTAAAATGAATACATACAGGAAAACTTAGTGTAAGGCCTGTGTAGTGGCTGTTATTGAAAAACCACTGAAAATACTGAGCTCCATCTGTGTACTTACTGCCTATCCATCATGCCACTCAACAATTTATTATTGATTACCTGCCTCCATGCCTGGCATGCTCAGTAGGTCACAGCTGTTCTCTCTGACAGCAACAACTGTTCTAAGGTGCCAGTGATACCTCTGAGAGTAAGACGTCTGCATCTTAACCTCTCTATCCTGTCGCCCTACCCAGTCAGACCAAGATCTCATGTCCCCTAGGGGGTTGGTTAGGAATCAGGACCCCAGCTCTCCAGATAACTTAATGCTTTCTTTCTCATACCTCTGCTCTGGGTTTTCCTATTGTCTCCAGCCAAGCCCAAGGAGCGGGGACAACCTCACCCATTGGAGACTCAGTCAGCTGTGGCCTGGCACTAAGAGAGGTGCCACCAGGCCAAGGGCAGTTAATCTTGTCTTTAATTAGCAGTCACAATGGGTGACAAGGCCCAGGGGTGACCTCACAGATGGCAGCCTGCTCCGTGCTGCATGATAAATTGGGAGCATTTCAGCCTGTGAAGGGCAGTGTCCACAGTTTCCTGAAGTTGTGCTTCCCACACCTGCAGCCCAGTTATCACAGTGTCCACTTTAGGCCTTCCTTAGGACAAAGGATGCAGGCCAGAATGTCAGTGGCACCTTAGGCAGGTTTACCCAGCCAGATGCTTTTCGAGGAAGAAGCCCAGCATTTATTAAGCCCTACCAAAAGCGCATAAGACATACCAACAATGATAGCAAGCATATGAAGTAGCTGTCTTCAGTAAGATAAGAGGGGCCACTTATACAAGACCTGCTCATCAACTTCTTACCGTGGATGGGAGAGGGGTTCATAAGACCTCTCATCCCTCCCTGAGAAACTATAGACACTTAAAGGTTATAGGGGAATAGGAATGGGGAGTTATATTCCCCGTGGTACCACGCCATTGGTACTTTGCTTTTTGTCAAGTTAATAAGCCCCTACTCAAACTCATACAGGCAGCTGTAATTAAAAGCAAGGGGTTGAGGGCAGAGAGAGAGAGAAAGAAAGACTGGGTGAGATTGGGAAGGAAAAAGGATTTGGTGGGAGGAGAAGAGGATAAGAGAGGATGGGGGACTTTGATCAAAGAACATTACATGTATGTATGAGATTATAAAAGAATAAGTAAACACACACAGAAAAAGAATAGAGGACCGGAGTTCAAATCTCCAGCACCTACATAAAAAGTGCTGAGCATGGCTGTGGATACACCTATAACAGCAGTACGGATCGGGGTTGGAGACGGGAGGGTGGTTGGGGCTTGCCAACCGTAGCTTAGCTGTAGGTTGAGAAGAGTTTATGACGTGATCTGTGTCATGTCAATCACATTTGTCAACACCAGGCAATGAGGATACAATAGGTTGATCCACATAAAGAAACTGCCCCTATTTAATGTGTGTGTGTGTGTGTGTGTGTGTGTGTGTGTGTGTGTGTGTGTGAGAGAGAGAGAGAGAGAGAGAGAGAATATCAGAGACAGAGAGCATGCTCTATCACTCTGTTTTATTCCCTTGAGACAGTCTGTCTCAGAAAGCCCATGAAGTACATGCTGACACTGTGCCATTTTAGGGATCTGTAGGTCAAGTCCCAGAAAGTTAGATACCTTGCCAAATACCAACCAAAGGGAAGATCTGGGATTTAAACCCAGGCTGCCTGGTGTGGTGTTCAACTGCTAAATCAGAATGGTGAGCTAGCTGAGCATGCTCATTTCAACCACTTCCTGCGTGTGGGAGCCTGCTGCCTGTGGGAAAGCCATTTGGCTCCCGAGGTCCCTTCAAATCCTAGGCCTGTGGCAGAGGTCTGGGGCTATCTGGAATGGCCTGTGGCAGAGGTCTGGGGCTATCTGGAGCTGCCTGTGGCTGGGCCTATGCTTAGGAAATCCACGCAAAGCCCCACAGACAAGCCATTTCTTTCAACCTGCTGCCACCCAGGCTTCACTTCTCAGCAGCGAGACCTTTGCCCTTGTTTTCATTCAGGCTTTTGGAATCCATCTTGTCGCTAAATCTGAAACGTAGAGGATGTGGGAAAAAAGACAGTTAAGAAACCTCTGACACCCCGCACTAACCATCGCCATTTTCCAGACGAAGATGCTGAGCAGAAGGATACTGTGCCATCTGGATGGACATGGCCCTCCGAGGCCAGCCAGTCCTGCTCAGATCTGCTGTACTCTATTTCGGCCACCCCATCTGGAGATGAGTGTGCACAGGTTGGGCTCTGAGTCTTGCTCCCGGGGGGGGGGGCAGGAAGGGATGACAAGTTACTGCTGTAAACCACGGGCTGAAGGCCTCCTAGAAAACTACTTAATATTAAGTACTCCAGAGTGAGATAGAACAAGCACCTGCCTCTCCCTTCTCCATGTCCTGTTTTTACACAACACTCAACAACTTGAGAAGGGAGAATATTCACATATTTATTATACTTTTTCCTACCAGCGTGCAAGCTTCACAAAGCCCTTTGCTACTCTTTTCTTCCTTCTCGACCTTGCCTAAAACGGCACACAACACAGCACACAGTAGGTACTTTGTAAGACGTCATGGAATAATCGTATGGATTAAGACACAAGAGCCCCTCCCTCCCATGAGAAGGAAATGCCCCAGCTTGCAACCCTGGCAGTTCCTCTGTGTAGCCAGTCCTCTCCTGCCCAGTCTCCTCCCCTTGGATGTAGTTTGATGTAGTACTGTTTGTTTTCAAGGTCATCCTCAAAGGCTCTCATCATTTGCCTGCAAATATCCCACAGTGTGTCTGGCTCACCAAGATTCCTGGTTGTTTCATTTCTCCTAGCCAGAAGCCAGCCATCGCCCCTTTGAACTCCACTTAGGAGGTCACTGGTCAGCTTTCCTCTCTCCCCAGCACAAAGGAGAAGTGTGCCCCCCTCCCGCCGGGCTCAGAGTACTGGAGAATAAACAGCCAGGAGCCTGGCCCCACTTTCAGCTGCACTCCGGGCCAAGGCATGCTGGGTCTTTAGATCCACTTCACACCCCATCTGCTGTTTGGATGCAGTGCCAGATAGCTTCTCTGCCCAGGCTTACGAGGGTGCTCCCCTGCCTTAGTTTTGCTGACCTCAGCATATGCTGGCAGGGTCAGTGTGCTCAGCTCAAGCCCAGGGATGGGTCTGGAGTCTCCAGCTCATGAAAACCATAGAGGAGTTAGCAATGACCAAGGCTGTGTCAGGTGAAAGCACCGTCAGAGGCTGCCCATCGGCTACATCTTAGTCCTGCGTATGGGGAGGAGGGAGGCCACAGCTGGAAGGAACAATTAGTGGACACATCTGGGAGCCCCAGAAGCCGGCCAAGTCTCTGCTTTTTGCTTACTAGTGGGCAGCCAAACAGCTTCCAGAAGCTTGGGAAGCCAAGCTTGGGAAGCAAGGAAAACCTTGAGGGGAAACAGCCTTCACAAACAAAGGAGAGGAAAGCTCCTCCTCCTACAGTCTCCTCCAACACAGAACAAGCCTCGCTTCAAGGCACTGGTTCCTCTGCAGACCTGAGAGTATAAAGTTGGGTCTTCATATCTGTGTCTGTGTGTGTACGAGCATGTGCAAAGCATGTGTGTGTGTACACCATAGAACTGAGGAGCACCACAGCCTCCAGGACTTTCTTAGGCAGGTCTTGACCTAGCCTCTGCTTGGAATCAATAGGTAAAACTCAATTCACTGAACAATTATCAAGTGTCCTGGTTCGTGGGCTGAGAGCGAGAGGGTCACAGACAGGCCTGGGCTTCCAGAAATTGGTAGGCTAAGCCGGGCCTGCTGCATGCATCGAGCGCTAAGAACACAGGCATGACAGCAGACTTCGGAATGCCACATGCAGTGTGCATGAGACTGTAAGACCTGTTTTTGTATCATCCCAGCCTCGCGAGGAGCCCTTCACCTTAAGTAACTCATGTTTACCAGCCTCAGCACCCCTATAAAATAGGCTCTCCAGATTTGACATATTCCCAGAGCCCTCAGGCCAGAAGTGCTCCAGAATGAAGAAGTTGGGGGATCTTGAGATGACACAGTGGAGATGCTATGTGCAGACTCACAGATCTGAAGAACTTCTTTGCTTTTGTACTTTCTTACCTGCGGAAAATTTAAAGAGGGGGGTGTGTGTGTGTGTGTGTGTGTGTGTGTGTGTGTGTGTGTCTGTGTCTGTGTATGTGTGTGTGTGTGTGTGTGTGTGTTGCAGCTCTAGGTGATGTCTCTAGAGCCTTCAGGGTGGATGTGGATGCCAGGTTTGCTTTCCTGATCCTAGGCATGCCCAAGCTCCCCACATCTCTAATTTCCTTGTCTGCAAGCAAAACTGTCTTCTTTTTCAGCGCAGATCTGAGACAGCTGTCTCAGGAAGTATCGTCAGTCACCGGAGTCGGGGGTTGGGGTTTAGATGACAAGGGCAGGGGACATTTGTCACTGTAACACATTCTAAAAATGTGGATGGCTTGGCACAACAGAAACATATTCTCTGCCAGTCTGATAGCCAGAAGTTAGAGGTTACAGTGCCAGCATGGTCGGCATCCTTCTGGAGGCTCCAAGGGAGGGGGGGTCTATGCTGGCCCTTCTCTGGTACAGATTTTGGGAGAGGTTCTTCAACCTTAGGTCGGGGGAGGGGCAAGGGTTTCCAGAAATCACTTCCTGTCTCCACTTTAGTAAGTCCCTAGTGCAGAAAAACAACAACAAAAAGACAGTGAATCATACAGAAGCAACCCGGTGGCCCTTCTGGAGGAGGAGGCAGGGTCTACAAGCTGAATTTCCAGCCAGTAGCTCAGTAGGATGACAGCGGCCTCAGGGGGAGAGTTCCTCTTCCTCCAGTGAGGGAACAGTTCAGGGAGAGGTTACGGTCCTTTGCAGACACAGCTGCTGAGGAGAGCTGGGCCTAGAACCCAGGCTTTCTTCCTCCATCCAGGTCTTTTCTGCATGTCTTTTCTACAGTTTGCGTCTTAAGTGAGTGTGGAGGGGTTGTCACCTGCATGGTGTTACAGGGAGACTGGAAATGAAGGAGTGAGGCCTAGCGGGAAGCCTGCCTGCAGGTCACTGGCAGTATCCTGGCAAGGACTAATGGCACCTGGGTCTCTTTCCCTTTTTTGCACTCCAGTCATGAGAGGAATAGGTTTCCATTGTTGCTGCTGTTGTGTTTGTTTGTTTTTGTTTTGCCTCTCATTCCTGCCCTGCCACAGGCCCCAAGTCAAGCGGGGGAGGGGGGGGTCCATTAGCCATGAATCAAACCTCCAAACTCATGAGCCAAAATAAACCTTTCCTCCCTATTAGATGATTACGTCAGGTGTTGATCACCGTTTCCCCCCTCCACTGGCCAGGGAGAAGAAGGTAGAGTACAGCCTCAATGGCAGGGAGGAGCGTGTAGAGAAGTCACCTGAACCTGCATGAACTGAAACATCACATCCACTTAATTCTCCACAAGTTATTGTTCGCGTTTTCAGAACAAGAAAGTTCAGAAAGCTTGAGCAAGCTGTCCAGGGTCACAAAGCTAAGGACAGAGAAGATGCTTGAACTCACCCCTCTCACCTCTTTTTTCTGCTGCCAAAGCCTTGGTCCCCACTCCAAAACACTGACTACTCCTTTGCAGGAAATGCCCAAGCCACTGCCCCTGGAGTCCACTCGTCCGAGGGGCATGGCAGGCAGCTTGGCAAGCAGCTGCAGCTGGGGCCAGACCTCCCAGGCGCTGATGGCACTATTGCTTTTGACAGAGCTGAAGAGCTCATGTTATCACTGTGCCCAGAAGGACTCTCTCTGTTGGGAGCCAGGATGCTCGAGCCTGTGGAATCCTTCCTGTTCTAATAAGATTGAATGTGGAGAATCTGCACTTAGAGACCCCATCCATTAGTTGATTAAAAGCCATAGATCAGGCTGCCTGGGACTTGCCAGCACCATTATGAATAAGAGGTGTCAGGAAATCTTCCCATGTAACCGGTGTCTTTGAAATTGCCATGGTGACAGTTAATAAAACTTCGGAGTCTATCTTTCAGCCAGCCAGTTCTGCTGCCAGGCAATAAAATTTGGGATAGCTGTTGAAGCAGTTTGTATTGAAATGAGCTGAGAGCGCCATATCTTTAAGTTCCATGCCCTCGGATTAAAAACAACCATGGCTTCCATCAAAGAGGCACTTGTCCAGGATTATCGAGAGAAAAGAATAACAGGGTGCCCACATATGGTTCTAGAGATGGACTGCCCAGGTTCAAATCCAGGTTCTACCTTCCCCTAGCTGTTTGACTTTGAGGAAGTTACATAACCTTTCTGGGGCTTGGCCTCTTTGTCAAGACCAGATGTGTCAACATAGAAAAGGCTTAGAGAGGGCCCTGTACATATAAATAAATAATCACTGAATTGATAAAGATTATTTAGGCACATGCCTCCTTATGTCTCTGAACTTTGGTGGTATCCTTCCATGCTGACTCTGAACTGGGCCTTGGGGTTTCTTTGGCCAACGGGCACACTACACAGATTGAGCTCTAAAACAACTGATCACTAAAGCCAGACCTCAGGAAAACTGGTCAACTCCACTCCGTTCTGGAGCCCTAGAGGAGCCCTGCGAACAGATGTGGGTTGGTCAGCTCCAGGAAGGAGATATGGAAGAGTTTGACTATCCTCTCCGAGCTCAGTACTGTCTGTAGCCAGCTGACCTCAAATCTATGGGAGCACTACGCCCAGAATGCACACTGATTCTGACCCATGGCTGACCCAGAAGATGTGTACCGGAGGCCAGCTAGGAGCAGCAGAACCATCCAGCTATCCCCAGACTCAAAAAAGTCCATAAATGCTTATTGCTTATGTCTGTCTGAGTTTAAAGGTGGCTTGTCACATGGCAATACTTCACTGACCCAAGACGGATCGTGTCCTGATAACCATCACAAACTATAGAGGAGACAGCAGGAGACGAAACAGTGTCCATAACTTTGGGGGCTTTCAAGCCTAGAGGGAAACGACACCAAACATAATCCCATTAGGCTCTGGAGATAGCTTCATCAGTGAAATGCTTGCCTTACAAATCTGAGGACCTGAGTTTGATCCCTACACACACTTTAATTAAAAAGTGCACAGGGTGGTATTATTTGAATCCCAGCTGTGGGAAGGAAGAGACAGGTAAGTCCCTGGGATTCCCTGGTCAGCCAGCCTAACTTAATGGGTAAGTTCCAGACCACTGAGAGATCCTATCTCAAATAAAATAAAATAATAAAATAAAACTAAGTGAACAGCTCTTGAAGAATGACAAATTCATCTTCTGGCTGCACCTATAATAGCCCCTTCCCCTTGTGTTCTGTCCCAAGCACTGGCATCATAGCATCTTTAGATGGTAATCTGACCTTGCTAAACCTCAGTTTCTTCTGCGAAGTGAGGATGTAGAAGACTACCCCATCTATACGGTGGCCACGCAGGTCAAGTGCTCAGAACCCAGCATCCAACATATACTATGGCCCGAATGATTAGCAGCTGTTGGTGATTGTTACTTTTATAACTCAAACTAACCTGATTAACAGCGGTACAGATATGAGCGGAAAAGCAAGGGGAGCGAAAATGTGATCCTCCCTAGAGCAAGGAGGAGCTCATCTACAGGAGGAACTTCCCTGAAAGGTTACGACCGGACCCATCACCAGAGATGGATTACAGCTGGAGTGTGTCATATAATCTGCCAGCTGGCTTCCACCTGCCCCTACTGAGCTCATGGAACATCTGGAATCCTTCTTGCCGTTGTGGAGAATTCTACACCAGCCTGTGTCTCAGAAGTCCTGGATGAGCCTCCATTTGCCTGAAAGGGGTCAACGTCCTGTGTAGAAACAAAGCCAGCTGGGTTGACTGTAAATGTCACTGTGCAGCCTATGCAAGCCATAATAGCCTGCTGCAGCCATTCTGCATCACAGGACTATTTTAATGAGGGCCTCTCTGCACCCTCATTTTGCGTTAGGCCTTGTACATCAGGTAGACAGGCCACCCTGCTTGGGGTCTAGGCAGCAGCGAGACCTGTAGGTGCCGTCAAGTCAGATCAGCATACACAGGAACCGGAGTAGAATCTCTCGTGTTCCTGGCACAGGGCTTGGTGATCAGGGTACATAGCGTGTCCCAGCTGAGCTTGTGACCTCTCCCTAAACTTGGAACTCTGGTGCTCCACCACGGTCTCTGGCTCAGCTTGGGCATTTCAGTTATCTTTGTTCCTGTCTCTTCGAATTTCTCAAGAGCATGCAAACAAAAGCAACAACAGCAACAACTCCCTTGCTTTCTTTCTCAAAGAGAGCAACCCAGTGGACGCAGGGTAGGAGGAGAGGCTAGACTCAAGTTCTGTGCTCCATTTTCTGCTGTCTTGCTATGCAACCTGGAACTTATTTAAATCTTTCTGGCCTTTAATTTCCTCATCTGAAGAGTCTGTGCAAGTTTTAAAGGGTAGTTTTGTTTGTCTGTTGTTTACTTCCTATTTGTAAAATGGCCACCAGAGCTCCTCCTAGCTATCCACAACAGCCTGTTTCAGAACACCTAAGGGAACTTAGGCTCCAGGCTCTCGTGTGTAAAGGTGAACATTCAGCTGACTTTGGAAGCTGCCTCTCTCCCTTCCTAAACCCCACCTGGTTCTCATATAGGGTGGTTACCCCGGTTCTCAGTGCCCCCCACCCCCAACCTGCATCCCAAACTGGGGATATAGAGAGGAAACGACACCCAGAGGAACAGCCAGGATGCTTCGGGAATAGCTCTTCCGTATCTGAAATTCAAACAGCTGCAGCTTCCTATCCGTTTTAGTAATGGCCATATAGACGGCTCACGACAGAACTCCAGGTCAGCTCATGTAATGGTTTTGGCCGCGTGAATTATGGAGCTCCCCAGAGGCCCCTCCTGTAGAGAGGGTGATCAGAGCCTCTAGGGTTGGAATTTTGGCTGACAGGAACTTCCACACTACCTCACTATATGATCTGAGCAGGTCACTTCCAGACAGGAGCCTTCATCGGTAAGATGAGAGGAACACGGAACACTTGCGAGCGCCATCTCTTCTAATGGAGCCCATGGATGGCACACGGTGGCTCAGGCCTTCGCTCTGTGTAGCTCTCACTCTTGTCGCTGCCCCCTCCTATGCTTCCTCTTCTTTTCCCTTCTGTCCTCATGTCTATTCATTCCTCCTTCCGTTCAAGGAGAATTACTGTGACCCAGGATTTAGCTTTCTGGAGCTGTGGAGGGCACCTCATGTTCTCCATCAGGGTAAGCAAGGCTTCTCTGAGGAAGCAGCAGTGGCAGGAGAAGGACTGGACCTGAAAGGGGCTCAGAGTGCAGAACCTTCCAGAATGACAGCAGGGGCGAGTGTCCTGAGAGTGGGCTTGGGGTGCCTGGGAGAACTGGAGGAGGAAAGTCAGCCTGGCTGTATGGTAGGGTGGCTTGGGGAATGGCTGGACTTGGAGAGGAAGTAGTGATCAGATACTCGGAGCTGTGTAAACTGGCTTATAAGCCTCCCTTTGCATCCAAATGGGTGCTGTCCACATAACCAAGTGGGGGCCTCACTTGGCTACACCAAGTGTGTTGGGCATTACCCAACATTACACTCGGCATTGCACTGCCGAGCTTTGAGGAGTTCATTGGGCTTCTCAGACAACAGGCCAGGCAAGGCTTTTAAGGGCCAATAAAGACCAGTTTAATTTTTAGGCCATCAGATAAACCCTGTGAAGGCACTTAGATTTTATTCTAGACAGCGTGGGAAAGCCACCTACGGGGAAACAGCAGGGAATTAATGGCAGTAGATTAACACTTTAAAAAGTCCATTCTTAGTGAATTTTAAATATACGCACAAAACCCAACAACGATAATAAAGGAGACAGGAGGAGATGGTGGGAGGTGATGGGTGTGTGTGTGGCCCTGATGCGGAGGATTTAACACCAACCCTTCAACATAAGCCAATCAGACCTCAACAGAGCAATTTAGAAATAAAATAAAAATTCCGTTCAGGTTGCCGCGTGGATATGAACCAAGGTCAAAGCGGGAGTGAGGTAGGGAAGAGGAGGCCTTGGGTCACTTCCAGACAGGAGCCTTCATCGGTAAGATGAGAGGAACACGGAACACTTGCGAGCGCCATCTCTTCTAATGGAGCCCATGGATGGCACACGGTGGCTCAGGCCTTCGCTCTGTGTAGCTCTCACTCTTGTCGCTGCCCCCTCCTATGCTTCCTCTTCTTTTCCCTTCTGTCCTCATGTCTATTCATTCATGGGTCTTGAGAGCGCCTGGTGTAAGGCCAGAGCAGAGGTGCTCAGGAGAGGAGAGGCAGGGCTAGTGCGCAACACATCAGCATGCTTATGTGGTGCCCAAGCCCCTCCCTACTCCCTAGACAGCAACCAGAGAGCCAGGTAGCCTTGGAGTCTAGTTTGCTAGTCCCTCCCCAGAAGCAGGAGACTCAAGAAATGAGTGCTAATTGGTCTGAGACTTTCCTTACACATGAACAAAGCTAAAGTTCAGAGCAGGCCCTGTCAAACCAAGCCTGCCGAGCTTATTATTAAGCCGAGCATGTCTGGGGAAGGTTAAATTGAGGAAGTAAAAAAAAAAAACAAAAACAAAAACCCAGACATCTCAAGTGCGGTTACCTGCAAGTTACAGCGCCATTAAAGACCACAATTATCAGCGCTCCCCGCGCATGAGGCGGCTGTGCTCAGCCGACAAACAGTTTCTTTTGTCTTCAAGAGACAAATGTGAGCCACACTTCCCAGGCTGTTAACAACCTCGATAATAAAATAAAAACCAGTGGTGCCTTTTGTTTGCAAAATACATCTCCACTTGCTAATTGCCCATTACTGGCTCACGGATGGGGTGGGGGGTAGGGGGGTGGGGGGTGTTCTCTTCAGCTAAACAGACAGGCAACACGATTTTTTTTTTTTTTTTTTTTTTTTTTTGGTCCTGGGTTGATTGCTTAGCATCCAAAGACGTCTCACCTGGAGCAGCTGCTTTCTGTAAGGATGGCATCTGGAGCCTTGGTTGCTTATTTATTTTTGTGGTGCTGAAAATTGAACCCAGGACCTCATACATATTAGGCAATTGCTCTACCAGTGGGCTATATCTATGCCCCCCCCATTTACACACATTTATGTGTGTGCTGTATATCCACATGTGTGTGCACAGGTGCGCACTCTTGTGGGTATGGCACGACTGGGCTTTTAAATGAATGCTGGGGATCCAAACTCAGGTCATTATATTTGTGCAGGAAGCACTCTTGCCCACTGAGCCATTTTTTTAAATTTTTTATTTCAAGACAAGATCTCATTAAATTGCTCAAAGCTGGCCTTGAATGGACTCTGTAGCCAGGTAGGCCTTTAATTTGTGACCCTTCTGCTCCAAACTCCTGAGTAGCAGGAATCACGAGACTGCAACACCATGCCCAGCACACACTGGGGCTAGAGTTGACAGCCAACCCCACTCCTGATCCTCACTGAAAATGGCGTGGTGCTGATGTTCATGTATCATTGTGTCTCATCTACGGTGGGAACTTCGGGGGTATAAACTGAATAGTCACAAAACTCCAAGTTGGCTTATGAGCCACAAGTCATTCATTCATTCAAAAAAGATAGATAGGGAGAGGTTTTCGGAGTGGAGCACCTTTGACCTGCCCGAGGACATTCTCTGAAGTCAAGCCTGCAGTGTGTGTGCTGGAAGGCAGGTTGTGCTGTATTCAGGCTGCAAATGAGTTGGCTATCCCATCAAGAAGAATCTGCTAATACATGAAAAAAGAGCTGCCCCATGCAGTCCCGCTTCTAGCTTCCAGAAAAGCATCACAGAGCTCCCAATAGAGCAGGATCAGAGGCTCTGGGATCGGCCATATTATCTGAGAGCTGTTAGACCTTGCCCAGGGTCTCTGGATTCAACTTCCAGGGGAGAACATTCCCAGCGCAGACCACAGGGGTCAGAGGGTGCAGACAGAATACAAACAGCAGTCTCTGTGGTTTGGGATTAGCAATGCTCATCATCTTGGTTACTTTTCCATTGCTGTGCTAAGATGCCCTGGCCAAAGCAATAACCCTAACCCAACTTAGGATCAAGGTAAGGAGCAGGCAGCAGGCAGGCAAGCATGGAGCTGGCACAGTAGCTGATAGCTTATACCCTTATCCACCACGAGTAGGAGGCAGAAAGAGCTAACTAGGAGTAGTATGGGCTTTTGAAACCTCAAACCCCACCCCTAGTGTCAAGCTTCCTGCAACAAGGCCAGACTGCCAAATACTTCCCAAACAGTTCTACCAACTGGGGACCAAGCACTCAAATATATGGGCCTATGGGGGCCGTTCTCATTCAAACCACCGCGGTCATCAGGGTCAAGTCTATCTGAGGCTGAGTCCAGGTGAAGAAGAGACCAGTTACTCCCCAGGTCCGTGGAATAGATTGGTTAGTAGTCTGGAGAAAGTGCACTTGCATGCTGTGACATGTTCGTAGCTCAGAGACTGTGGATGTGGTAACTGTGTTTTTTTTCCCACTGCTTATATCACCCAGAAACCAATCCAACCCTTGTTTGATCATGTGGCCACAGCCATGGTGCAGAAATCACAGTCCCAGTGCTGGGCTCTCATCTTGGCTTGTGCCTCCTCTTGGTCTTAGACTGGGATTCTTTCACAGTAAGGCTAGAAAGGGATACAGTTGTTGGGAAGTGATTTGGGGACAAGGGAGAGTTGAATGTTTTGCTTTGCTTTTTTCTGAATTGTTCCTCCTACCACTATATCTGGCAGCGTAGAGAATACTCAGGAAGAACACGGTTGGAAAAACCCCAAATGCGTCCACTAAGAGTCTGGCTAGATAAGCAATATCAACATGAAGGAAAAAATGATTCCCTCTCACATTTGTTTCCACTTATTTATTCACCAAATACAAATTGAGCACCTACTGTGCACCCAGCTCTTTTTGGGGGCGGACACATGCGGAGCAAGGCGGTATCTATGCCTTTGTACTCGTAGTTGAGGAGACAGATTAACAAGTCAATAAGTGAGTGAAGACTATTTCTAACTCTAAGTATTGTCAAGGAAATCGAAACCTGGAAGCCACAGAGTGGATTGGCTGAGGTTCTTAAGTGTATTGGGACCCAAACCCTGCAAAGTCATATTGATGGACATTTCTAAAGATCTGGATTAGAGCCTGGACTTGGGAACATGTGCACAGTGTTGCATCATGTGTAATCAGCAAGAGAAATGACTGGTATGCACCGACTGTCTTTCTATAAACTGCGTGCACATGGAATCGCACGTGAAGGGAACACAGACACACAGGTCTCTAGAATCAAGATCGGTGAGAATGGTTTGGGTAGTTTTTGTAATGCTCTTCTGTGGATTCACCCAAACAAGAACATTTAGGTCAGCATGCAATGCTCTAAAATTAGGGCCAGGCCAACAAGGATGATGGATAGATGACCAACATACGATGCTGGTCATACTCAAAAGGCCAGCTTGCCACTTCCTTAGCTAATTTCTGGGCAGAATAAATTCTGCCTCCAAGTTCCTATTGTTCTTTCTTTATTTAGAGAGGGGGGGGGGAGGGAGGAAAGGAGGGAGATGAGAGACATGCTATTCACTGTCTGCTATTTCCCCAGTGGGACTAATTTCCAGTCTTCTCTGGCAATAGCTGGTGTCTACAACATGAATGTTAATGTCCCCTCTCCCAACTCCATATGTTGAAACTCTAATTGCTGGTGTGATGGTGTTTGGAGATGTGGACCAGGAACTAGTTTAAAATACTTTTAGGAGAAAAATAAGGCTAGGACAGGTGTTAGGTCTCAAATTCAGGACAAACTTCTGGCTGCATACCTAACATACCAAAGTGGACCTGGCTGCCAGGTTCTCCCAGCATCCCCCAGTCCCTACCTGTTTACAGGGTCCTCCTGGCTTGCATACCCTTCCCGCTACCCTAAACTCTCCAGCCCATGTGGCTGGGATGCTTTTCCCTAAATAATCTAGCCATTTTGGTTAATCTTTCTCTTTTGGACCTCCTGGCCTCTTGGTCTCCAGGTTCCCATCTCTCCATTCTCCCCTCCCCACTCTCAACCCAGGACAAGGATCTAGCCTGTTTAAGACTGTTCTGGGGATCCAGAAGAGAAGATACATATAGCACAGCACACTCAGAGCACAGAACAAGCACTTATTTTTATAAAGTTAACATAACCTACTCAGTGGTTTCTTTGAACAATTTCTGGAAATGTAGTTCAATGGTAAGTGCTCAACTTGGCTATGTGAAGTGCTGGGTCCAAACCTCAGTACCACAAAAAATTAAAAATAACAGATTTAAACCAGATGTGGTAGCATTCACCTGTAATTCCAACATTGCAAGATCTATCTCAAAACCACAACACAAAACAGAAACACAAGTTTATAGTAATAAGCCTTGACTGGGAAGAATTCATCATAATAATAAAGTGTACATCGAATTAATAGATTAAAATAATACATCTCAATCACAGAAGGTTAAAGAACATAAATAATTATCGCTATAGATGGCAGTCAATGTTTATTTTTCTTCCAAAAAAAGACTTAAAAATCTGCTTTAGTATTTGAAAAATTAAAAGTACAAGACATTTTTTTAATGGAACAAGGAACATCCAATGATCAACATCATACTTAATAATGAAACACTAATGATAATCCATTCATATCACAAGAAATGGAAAATACCCCATCATTTTAAAACATAATTCTGGAAGCAAAAAAAAAAAAAAAAAATGATGGACAGATGGGAGGATGGATTTGTGGAAGGAAGATGAACACTGGAAAGAGGGTGCTAAAGCTGTCCTAACAAGCCGAGATGGGTCCAGTGTGAAACTCTGATTATTAGAACGTAAATTGTACAGGGCTTGAAAAGGTAATATTGAAACAGCAAACATCAAAAGCCCTTTTCACCTCTTCCAGTCCAGTAATTGCACATCTACAAATCTGTCTTCAGAAAATAGTCTGAATTGCATGGGCGAGGGCTACACTCAAGGGTTTCAAGGTTATAAAAGAACAAAAGCAGAAACAAACTACATGTCCAGTCAAAGGGGTTTGAATAAATTAGGATTTCTCCAGAATAAGAAAGGATCTAAAACAATACTTGAACATTCAATTTTAGGTCTGCAATATTTAGGCAAAGAAAATGGCCATAATGTACTACCAATGAAAAAGGAATAACACAGCATGCATACTATAATGATTCTGTAAACTATAGCTATAAGCACAGAAAACCTAGTAGAAATCAAATGCAAATGTATGAAGTGTTTATCTTGGTTCTGTGGTTCTTTTTTCTTCATGCTTATTAGTAAATAATTAGAAAGTAAAATGATAATATTTTTAAAATGGGTTGATGGAGGCTGGAATGTAGCTAAGTTGGGAAAGTACTTTTCTAATAGGAATAAAACTCTGGGTTTAAATTGCATCACCATTTAAACTGGGCAGAGTGGCCCAAGCCTAGAACTCTAGCGCTCAGGAGATAGAAGAGGAGGATCAAAAGTTCAAGGTTGTCCTCAGCTACATAGAGATTTCAAGATCAGCTGAGGTTGCACGAGATCCTGTCTTAGAACAAAACAAACAAACAAATACCAGTTGGTGTAATGTGAAATTTCAAAATGTACCTTGTGTATTGCTGGCTTTGTGCCATGGTCAGCCAATGCCAGACAGCAAAGCCTGTTCACGGCTGCTGGCAGCCTAGCAGCATTTCTACATTATGTGTGACTTGTATCATGCGTGTTTGTGAAATAAAACTAGATCTACAGTTTCTCAAACAGCTTGCCTCGTGTGCTGAGCTCTGTTAAAAACCAGTCCTTTGGCCAAACTGCTCATAAAACCCCATCCACTCAGACGAAGAAGGAAGAGTACCAAGAAATAAGCAGTCTCCATGAAGCTGACTTTGAGATCCAACCCTGGCTAGTGAGAATAAACACCGGAGCTTCTGAGAGCCCGGGCCACAGAGTTAGGCAGCTCTGACATGTTGCATAATCCAGTTCATACATCCCTATGAGGAGGACAGACCAGAGATGAACATGAAGTTTGAAAAATTGACATGGGTCGGGAATATGGTTGACCAGTTGTCAAGATTGGTGGTAGAGTAGCTTTTCATACCAAGCTTGGGGGAAGAGACATAGTGAGTTACTCCTCTGGCAAATTCTAGGAGAAATACACGCCAAAGTCAGCTTGGCAGCTAGTCCAAGGCCCTCTCACAGTCTCTTTCCAGCCTGGGGAAGACTGACCCGAGACCTAAGGAGAGCAGACAAGGAACATGGTGCCTGCCAGCTGGTACTGAGAAAGTCAGTGCTTTCTCTATTGCAAGCAATAGAAGGAAGCTCAGCCCACTCCTACCCTCAGTTCACATAGGAGGTCCTCCAAATTTAGAGATGGTTCCCTCCTACTCTGCACCAGATGTGTGTGCTGACGGTGATGCAAATATGGCAGCTCTGTGCCTTTCAACTGTCCCTTCTTTTGACCTGCCACTGTGGTCCAAGCCAGAAACCCAGCCAGCACTCTGTTCTTTGTCTTCCTGTGGAACCTCTGCTTGCCTTCCATGGAAACCATAAGTATTGAACAACACAAAGTGGCTTATCCCAGGGTCTGGTACCTAGTAAAGATTCATTAATGTTGGATTTTGCTATTTTAATTGAATTTTTACTTCATCGCAGTATTTGATATTTTACATTGGATTCTCCCAAAAGCTGGCCTACAGGCAGAGATTTGGCTGTGTTGGCTGGCAGCTGACAGACATCAGGAGAGGCAAGGAATGTACTTTCCCAGGACAGTCCAAAAGGAACCAACCCTGCTATCTTCTGAATTATAAGTAGATTTTATTGGGACTTCCCACTTCCATGACGGTAAGAGAATACATTTGTGTTGTGTTAAGCCACTTGTGTGGTCATTTGCCACAGTAGCAACAAGAAAAAACTATGGTAGCTCAGAGGAAAATGAGAGAAAGGGATGAAAACGGAAAAAAGTAGGGAAGTGAGGGGGGGACTGCCAGCTTATCAGCAGTGGAGACATATGGGCGAGGCTGTAGCAGTGGGCATGGGGAAAAGATCAATGAGAGGAATTAAGAGCACAGAATGCCCAGGACTTGGCAGAGGTTCCATAGGAAGACAAAGAACAGAGTGATGGCTGGGTTTCTGGCTTGGACCACAGTGGCAGAGAGAAGGTCAGGATGAATTCCAGGCCCTCTGGTGCCAGGGCAGGGCTGACCCTCCCTCTATAATGGCTTCTGCATTGGCTGATCCGAACAAAGACAATATGACAGCAGTGAGCTAGACAATCAGCAAATCCAGTTTCATTAACACATATAGGAAAACCAGGAGGGGAGCTGTGGGGGATAGCATCTGGATGTTAGGGTGACTCAAAGACAGGTTCAACTGGATGGTCAGGAGGAAGCCAGCAGCACCCCTTCGGTTCTAGCTTAGGAGGGGTGATGCAGAACTGTAGTTTTCCTTATATTTAAAATGGTTGTTTTCTGAATTGTTGGGTGAGGGGCTGCCTAGGTCTTGGTATTTCGTCTGCAGGTGTTGGCTTTATGTAAAGCATGTTTGATTGTTCATGGTCTGCACGTGCTATCAGTAGAACATCTGAGGACCTTAGGTATCAATGAAAACCCTTGAGATGAGACGCTCAGGGTTCCACTGTCCAGGGTGGCGCTTGCCATGACAAGAGGCTCCCTCTGCTGAGGTCTGGCAGGGTTTACTCCTATGAATATGCCTCCTTGTCTTCCACGGTAGGTGCACTACCACCAAGGGGATGCTACCACTGTCCTGAAGGTACTTCCCTGGAGCCGTCCCCAGCTAGATTCCCAGACTGTATGCTCAAAAGCTCCATGCCAAGCGGCAGCAGGCTCCCCACTACAGGATTGGTGGCTGCCTCTTCCCTGTCCTGGACACAATGGGGCCAGTAGGCCACTACTTGTCTTTAATCATTCTAAACTGCTTCAAGAAGGGGAAAGGGGGACAAAGCACGGCTGTGAAGTGCTGATGGTACAATATGGGAGAGAATAGTAAATTAAAAAAAAAACCACTCATGAGATGAGCCAAAAAAGAGATGCCAGCATTTATGCAAGTAGGCCAGAGCTACAGGGAGAGGGAGGCGTGGAGCTGTGCTGGAATGCAAATACCTTCTACTGCAGCTAAGATGTGCAGCTCTCTGGGGAAACCTATGAGGCTGTGATGGAGTGTCCCACCCAACTGAGGGAGGGCTTCTCCCTTCTCCAGGACGTGAGGACTAAGATGGGGATCCAGGAGGAAAGGACACACACATGCACATGTGCACAGACAGACAGACACACACACACATGCACGCACTCACGCACACGCACGCACACATGAAATGAGGGAACTAAGTGGGCTCTGAGGTGCTAGGCTAGAACTTCGGGTGACAGGAGATGGGAATGGAGCCACCATAGCAAGAGAGGTTTGTTCCACCTGTGTGCTTCAGGAAAGCTTTTACAGAAAAGGCAATTCAAGTCTCTCTTGCTGTAATGAACTTGAAACTCACAAAACATAAAATTAACCTTTATGAAGTGAACACTGCAAGGGCATTTAGAACATCCATGGTTTTACTCAACCACCACTTCTATCTAGTTCCAAAATATTCTCATCACCTCCAAAGGAAGTATGTGTTCAGTCAGCAGCTGCTCCACATTGCTGGCCCCAGCTCCTACTCGGGGCCTTCCACAAGTGTGGACCTATGGGATATGTGACCTTTAGCACCTGCTGCTTTCACTTAGCATAAAGCAGATTTTGGAACATCGTCTTCTTAATGGTTGGATAACAGAGGAGGGGACTTTTGGACAGATCTTAAATAATGAACAGGAACATGCAGGCAGGGAGATAAGAGAGAAAGGGCCTATGGTGGTGGTGTGGTGGAGGAGGAGGAGGAGAAAGAGGAGGAGGAGGAGGAGGAGAAAGAGGAGGAGGAGGAGGAGGAGGAGGAGGAGGAAGGGGGTGAGGGTAAGGAGGATGGTGGGAGAAAGCACGAGGAAAGGTTTGGAGGCTTGAAATGAGGCTGGATCATGGCACAGGGTGAGTGGAGTGTCCACAGACAGACCTTGGAAGGCAGGCAGGGTTTGGGGGCTGGGGCTTTGCCAAGGTAAACAGAAGCCATGGAAGGCAATAGAGAGCATGAGGTAACCATTCATTTTAGAAAAGATGTTCTGGCCGCAGTGTGGACTGAAGCACGGAAGCCTGTTAGGCAGCTACCAAGAGATCCCAGGAAAGGCAGGGGCTAAGGACACAGAAGGGGGAGTGGCCACAGCAGGTTAACAGGACATGTGTGGTCCTGAAGGAGACAGAGGTGCGTGGGTCTCCACTGAGCCTTGGGAGGGTCTAGAGAGGTAGGTAGCAATGTGGTGAGGAGACGTGCTCCGACAAGGGGGAGTTTCAGCTTCTGGAGATGGGGTCTTTCTTGTGGATCCAGAAAGATTTATGAACCTTGCTTTAGTTACTGACACTTGACACCTCCCCCCGCTTGACATGTACTGGGTTTCCATTCCATAGGCAGGACTGTGGAGACAGAGAGGTTAAGCCCAGCACTTGAAAGTGAAGTGGCTAGTGGCCAACCTGCAGTCAGCCCCACGGCCTATTGATCCCAAGCCCTGGCACTCCCCAGGAAGGCAAAGCTACTATTCCCATCTCTAAATCCATTTGGCACTTCCCGACAAGGAAAAGGAATATGGCCCACAGCACAGCGGCCATTCCTGCCACAGCCTTACTTAAGGGCAGTGGGTGAAGGAGAGAAAAGAGGGGGAGGCGGGAGGAGTCTGTTCTTCAAGTAAACACTTAAAATTTCCAAAGACCCACCAAGGGTGCAGTTGAGCTCAAGACAGGCCTCAGAGTCATGGGGATGGAGCAGAAACAGATAAGGTAACCAGGGAGACATCTCCAGGGTGCATAGCCCGACTGTGTATCTCTCTTTACAACACTTCAGAGCCCGCTCCAGCATCTCAAGGTAATGGCATTAGCTGATTCCTCCCAGATCACGTGAACAGGCTTACAGTACCATTGTGGGGAGAAAGATGCACATTAACAATTTCCTGGATAAATTTGAGGCTTTGGGGAGCTTCTTAACTGGTAAGAATAAATTCGCCCCAGAGGCCAATGAAACCCAGGCAAGAATGAAACCTATCCAAAGCAAACAACCCTGGGAGGTGAGAGATGTCATTTACAGACAGCAAGGCAAGCCAGAGCAGTTATTTTAATGAAGTAAGCCGGTCACTCTCCCAGAATGCTCTGCCGATGAGCCCAGGTTGCCTTCTCAAGGCCAAGCTGCCAAAGCTGCCAAGGAATGGCCTTGAAGTGAATTACATCGTCCCTGGATGTTTATCTAAATAATCCACAGAGAGACAGCTCTCCTCTTTAACACAAAACCTGATGTCCAGGGTCATTAGGCATCACAGGCTCCAAATCCTGGCTTTATACAATGTCCCTGTTCTTGTCAGAGCAGTTCCTCTCGGGTCATTCCCCAATCCCAGCCCTCCCCAGGACTATTACGAGTCTTTATTCTCCCCATACAATGGCTGAATCCAAGGGATACTGTCCTTCTTTCTGCTTTCTCTGGGCTTGTCAGGTAGCTGAAAGAACATGTGACTCCCAGCTTTTCAGATTCACGTTCTTTTCCTTGGCGTGGAGGTATCATATTTTGCAGCTGGATAATGTGCGAGGGAAGCTTTGAGAAGTGCTATCAGGCAAGCTGTAGTTCTTGTTGCTACGAGGCCTTTTTTTTTTTTTTTTTTTTTTTTCCTATGTCTCCAGGAAAGCACACTCTGTGACACAGAAAAATGAGCAGGCAGGATCCTCATTCATTATAAGAATATTCTCATTATGCCGGGGTAGTAGAAATCGGTTATTTTTGCCTACACAATATCCATTTCTCCTCAATTCCAGTAATGCATAGTTTGTGGTGGGGAAGCATCTTCTTCACCACCATCTCTGTTCCAGGTTGTCAGTCACACAGCGAGTTTTGGTCAATCTCTCTCTTCCATATCTTTGGCCAGGGTGATTGGGTCAGGAATGGATAGTTAAGGCCTGGGCAAGTGATTTTGGTGGGTGGATCATCAGCTTTATAGGCTGAACTATCAAAGAAGTAATGCTCTGCTCTTGTGTTAATGGCATTTGTGGAAGCCTAGAGCTGCTGGGGATTGCCCGTGAGGAGAGGTGCTAAGCTATGGTATGACCCTGGGACCACTTATACCTGGAACCCATGGCTATGGGAGTCAATTTGAGTTGGGTTTCTGCTTTAATAAGCACGCGATCCTAACACAGTCTAGCACAGTACCTGGTCTACCAGCTACCTGCCGATTCTCCTGCCTCCGCCTCCTAACATCCGGCTCTTTACCTGGATTCTAGGGCTCGAACTCAGGCTGTGAGGTTTGCGCTACTAGCAAGCACTTTTACCTGCAGAGCCATCCGCCTGCCCCATGAAAGATCTTTCCAAAGCCTCATTCAGACCATGCCGCGCTGCTGCACAGACCCAGTCAATGGTTTCAGTCCTACTTTAAATAAGATCCAAAGGCCTCTGGCAGTCAGTGGGGCCTTATCTGAGCGATATGACCATGTAGACCAGACTCTACCCTATCATCCTTGTCTTAGCTCACTGTGGCCTGGTCATGCCAGTTTTTTTTTTTTTTTCCTGGACCTCCCTGATGGCAGGGACGTTCTCACTTTACTCCCTTTGTACCTGGAGCCTTTCTTTCTTTCTTCAGCCTGGAGGCTTTCCCCCATACGTCTCTGGATGCTTCCACTCAAATTTCTCCTTCAGGCCCTTTCTTGACCATCCCATGTGAAACATCTCTTGCTTACTGCTGTATCCTGCGACAGCACTGGCACACCGCACGGGTTCTATAAATGTTACTTTCCGAGAGCTTGAGTGGGTTCTGGGTGCGGACACAGCAGGCTCTCTGTCCCTCTGTTTTTCTACCTGTGTCATACCTAGTCTAGATGAGATCCACCACAGTCTCTAGCACAGTGGTTCTCAATCTTCCTAATGCTGCGATTCTTTAATACGGTTCCTCGTGGTGAGGTGACCCCAACCATAAAATTGTTTTTGTTGCTACTTCATAACTGCAATTTTGCTATGGTTATGAACCATGATATAAATATCTGATATACAGATGGTCTTAGGTGACCCATGACCCACAGGTTGAGAACTGCTGCTCTAAAGAGTAGCTCTCCTTAGTCTGAGACAGGAAATGAAGTATCTCTCAACCAAGTTAGCTGGCTTTGGTTTCGTATTTTGGGGGTGGGGTGGGGTCTACAGAAATAATATCATGCTGCTGTCCAAAGGGGGCTTAGTTTCGTGAGTGATTTAGTTCTACAAACCCAGAGTGTCCCCCACCACCAGGCATTTTAGCACTTTTTATAGTTTCTCCTGGCAGAAATGCTGCATGGGCTCCTTATCTTTGCTTTAAATGCTAAGGAAGCCTTCATTAAAGAGGCTCCGGGAAGCATTCCTCCCTTCTGGCACTGATCATCTGCTCAGCGCTTGCTGTCCAGGCCTACTGTCCCAGCAGAGAGGTCTTTGTGCTTTGGGTATTGAAAGAGAAGCCCCACCCCCAACACACACACACACACACACACACACACACACACACACACACACACACACACACAAGACTCATCAGTTAGCCACCTCTCCTTCTCTTTTACTATATGCAGTTTCAAAAACCACTGAGGTGCAAAGTTAAAACAGAAAGGAAAAATTGATCCACCACCGATAAGGCTAATTAAAATGCCTCTCCATAGGACTGTGCAGCTTCCTAGCCCACACTTTGGTGGCAAAGCCTGTCTCTGCACACTCATCATATTGAGAGATGTGGTGGGGGGGGTAAGCTGAGAGTAAGCCTCAGATAACAGTCTCTGTGAGTTTCACCCTAGGGCCAGGGCTCTAGAAGCTTCTCTTCGCAACAGCTTAAAAGCCACAAAAAGAGAGGAGAAACATTCAGAACAAAGGCAGGACATTGGATGCCATGGGTCAACATGGATACCTTGGAGAGACTTACAAGAAGGCAGGAAAGAGGCAGCTGCAGGGTGGGAAGTAGCCTTGGTTTACTGAAAACCAATATTTAGAGGGTCTATTTCCCCCCTCTGGCCTGCACACGAGCTTCTGAAGGCAGCAGACCCTACGACCCAGACAGTGACAGGACTGTAGTCAGAATCCAGGGAGGAAGTCAGGGTCCTTTCTGGCATAGCTTGGGCGATCCCTCTAGGAGACCTGACCATAGGCAGAGGTACTGAGAGTGCAGACAGTACGGGGGGGATGATGTGGCCAGCTGTAGAAAGACATCACCTAAGACACATCACATCTGTAGCCCGGGGTCCCCACAAGGGCCATTCCAGTGGCCTAACTGTTCACTTAGGGTTAATTCCTCTTCCTTATGTAGGAAAAATTGAATAGCCCAACATGCTGATGTGATCAGGCTCCCCTGATGAAAACTCCCCAGCTGTCTCCTACCTGGGCCCTGTGGCCTTTGTGGCTTTTCTTCATACCCCTCTGTACAGCACTTTATTGCACCCCATCTGCACTTCCCAGCTCACCATACCGGGCCCTTTGATTGGTTCTTGCTGTCTCCTCTGCCAGGGACAACACCCTCCCTCAGCAACTCTAACTTGTCCTCATAGCAAGCATGCAAGAAATCCTTCTCTGAAGCCTCAGGTATGGGTTAGCGAATCTGAGCTCGAACTAGCTGTCAGAGAGACAGTGGCAGCAAATGGCATTCCTGGCTGCCACTCATGAGGTCCAACGCCTGGCATGCATATTTCTCACCTAATTACTCACTCAGCCCTAACCGAACCTCTACCCCATGTGGGGAGGCACCATGGCATCATAATGAGGGAGGTGAGAAGCCAAGACAGCACTGTGGGTGAGAGGTCAGAAAGTGGTTGTAGCTAGGGCTCTCCAGAAGGAGTCTCTCAGCTGGTACGAGGTGAAGAGAATGGGACATCATGGGATTATCAGGGGAAACCAATCCACGTGGTCAGAATATCTTGTCAAGGTCCTGAGCAGGAATTAAGTCCCCAGGACTGGAGAAACAGGAGTCCTAGGCGAAGGAAGACAGACGCCAGAGAGGTCTGCCGAGGTGGGAGAGCCAGCTCACGGGCAGCTCCTAGGTGCTCTGAGAGAGCCTGGGTTTTTATTCTAAGTGTCTCACCAGTCTGGATAAATCTTACATGGCGGAAAGCAGGTGAGTTCCCGGAGGGGTGGGAGGCGGAGAGAAAAGGTCTGGGAATGCACTTCACCCACCCCGTGGGCCGCAGTGTCCAGCCTCCTGGGCCGCGTTCTGAGTCACGCACCTTTGTGACACTGCTCGCCCAGCCCTTGGTTCCCTGTCTGAAAGCAAGTGTCCTCAAAGTGTTTTTGTTTCTTAATTAAATTCCAGCAACCTGCTCCTTTTAATTGCATCAAATTATCAGGCCATCTGTTACCTGGGCAAGCTCTGAGGCTGGGAGCCACTCCTGGGGAGGCTGCTGCACTCTCTCAGGCATCTGAGCCACGCAAACGGGGATTCTGGGAAGGATTTTTAAAGCAGTCCTACTTTTATTTATAAGGCTGGAAAACAACTGGCTGTTCTAAATCAATGTCATCAATCTCTCTCTGCATAGCCAAGCCTTAGAGAAATGGCAAGTGCTGCCCAGGGTCACAGGACGGGACTTCAGACGGGGGACAGCGCTCCATCAGGCCAACTCTCTCTTCTTGCTGCCTGGTTTCGAGGCTGCCACAGGCCACTGCTCTCAGTTGCTACAGCTCTATTGTCAACATACCCCTTCTGTTCAGGGCATTGGAGATGTCCCTGTCAATTGCGCCCCTGAGAAAGGTCATTAGATTGGGTGGACCCAGGGCAGAAAAGATTCAGGCCCTGGATGACTTCCAGCAGGCAGGTGCCCACTTCCTCTGCCCTCAGCACCCTGGGAAATGTGTTTTGAGGTGGACAGAAGAACCTCTGGAACTGTCTCTTTAGTTTTCTCTAACGATAGGACCATGGGATATTCCACAGATCTATAGGGGAAATGGGTTTTTATCCCCTGTCGGGAACCCCCATCACAGGCAGAACTGAACAAGGTCCCCCTCCTATTCAGAGGGAGTGCTGCCCACTGCCCATCCCATCCTGGAGAGAGACTGACACTTTCAAATCAACTTTTTTTAACCTATGATATCTTGTCATAGTGGGGCCTGGGACACTAATACAGCTTTCAAGGTCAGTGGGTGGTAAAGGAGTTTGTGTTTGACTTCAAAGGCTGTGCTTTTCACTGTGGGCCCGCCTTTGTGTTAAAGGATGCATGTATGCATGAGGAAACCTCTCAGCACAATTCCAGCAGTGTTATTTTGGTGACAGGGAGGAGAAGAGGGAGACACTGGCAGGAAAAAAAAATCAATTGTTAATTTCTTTGCCTTCAACTGTGAACACAGGCACTCTCAATGCTCCCAGTTACTTCCCCATTAGGAATCCTGAGCTCAGCAGAAAGGGCAGCAGGGGACAGCAGGCCTTGTTTAGAGGGGTCTGGGGTGAGGACAAGATGGAGACAAACACCTGCCTGGGCCAGCCAAGCAGCTACATCACCTGCAGGTGAGTGGCTTCTGGAGAAAGAGAAAAGCAACATGGCAGAGATGATGGATTTCACAACACGGACTCCTAATGAAGCACCCATAGATTTGAACTGTGGTTCTTCAAAGGGTTACAGGGCCCTGGGCATTCCTCCTCTTTTCTGATGTCTGCTTCCCTCTGCCTAGGAAAGAAAAGGAAGATCCCAGGATGTCCAGAATCTGCTAACAAAAATAGTTTGAGACCTGCTTCTGACAGATGCTCAGTAGAAGGAATAAAGGAAGTGTGTGTTGGTATCTCTCGATATATTGGGTATTTATTTATGTATGTAGTCCAGGCTGGCCTCATTCCATGTAGGCACGGAGGACCTTGAACTTCTGATCTTCTTCCCACCACCTCTGGAATGGTAGGAGTACAGATATGCACCACTAAGTCAAGGTCATGAGGTGCTGGGATTGAACCCAGGACTTCATGTTTACCTGGGCAAGCTCTCTATAAACTGATCATTTTCAGTCTTAGGAATCAGGCCTTGATATCACACTCCAATACCATGTAAACAATAGATAGGAAACCAGAAGGACATCCCTCGCTCAGGCACAGTGGCCCTGACACCCATCTTCACACTTGGGGCTTGATTACGCCACCCGCCAAGTGCTTCTGTAGGCTACATTCACCTACTGTGAGTTTCTGGTCACAGACTTTTCCAATTTTCAGCTGGCCCTGCCTGAATTCTTTTAGAGTCTGGAATTTATCCAACCTCCCATTATTGGCTGGCTGTGAAACAGAGCAGAAAATGCCAGTCTTTTTTCTTTCCCGTTCTAGAGTCAACAGATACCATAACAGACCTCAGATCTAAACTGCCAGAGTCTTAGGCTCAAAGAGCTGTCACAAGCCTCTCAAGGACAAGGGGCAGCCTGGCACCAGGCAAGGAACTGTGACCTGGGGCCCCAAAGGAAGAGGGCTCAAAGCTTGGCATCATCGTTGACTGACAGCTCAGCCTGGATGAGCGTTCTGTCCAGCTTAGGTTTGGCTTGTACGATCATTTGACACAGACGCAGAGCCTTTCTGCTGTGACAACACCATTCCTCCTTGCTGGAGGAGGAGGGCCACAGACAGGCAAGAAACATAGACAGTGGGGTGGGCTACTCAGAGAATTCAAAAGAACCCAAACAGCTAGAGATCAAGTGTGGCTTTAATGGAAGTTGGCATGGAAGCCCCTCCCTACTCCCCCTGAGAAGCTGACATTGAAATTAAGACCTGAGTGGCAAGAAGCCATCTGTGCCAAAAGGCAGGTGGAGGAGCACCAGGGAAAGTCAGGACAGCAGGGCTGAGCCACACTAGACGGTTCAGAGAGGAGCCAGAGAGGACCTGGGTGGCTAGAGTGTCATGTATATGCATAATGTTGGGGACGAACAGTGCTGGAGAGAGAGCTTTCAACTCGGGTGCATGTGAGGATCAAGCAGGGTACAGAAAGACTGTCAGCTGTATTTGCCATGCACATGACGTGGCCCCCACAGGCTCACGTGTGAGGCTTTCTTGCCAGCGTGTGGGCTTTTGGAAAGCGAATGGGTCCTGAGGGATGTGATTATTCCTTGGTAAAGTCATAATACGGTGGTGTTACGGAGTAAAGATGAAACACAGGAGGGAGCACCTGTACAGTGGAAGCAGGCTACGGTAGTAGGTAATATCTTGCCCTGGTTTCTTCCTGAATCCTCTTTCTCTCTGCTTCCTGTCTGCCATGAAATGAGCAGCCTCTGCCATATTCTCCTGCCACCATGATGCTTTGCCCCACTATGGGTCCAGAAGCAACAGAGTCAAATAGCATGGACTGAACTCGACAGCTGTGAGCCAGAATACTGCTCCCCAACACGCTCGCTCAGGTTACTTACATAGCGCATTTTGTCACAGCAATGCAAAGCTTAACACAACATCTCTTTTTGAAGCTCAAAATACAAGAGAGAAATTAAATGCAGTCCTACTATGCTACTGCTGCTAGAATGTCTCTAATTTCCAGATGAATATGCATCTGACAAAGGCATTCTCAAAAAAGCTGGGGGCGGCAGTACTTCTGAAAAATGTAAATGTCTTTCTTCAGGCTTTGAGGAAAACTGGGGATCGGGAAGGTGAGCCTCTAGAGAGCTTTTAGCAGCACGGAAGCTACACCCCTAATTCATGTGACCCCCACACATGACATTGGCTACTCACACTAAAAACTGTTACCACATACAAAATTATCTCCAATTCACAAATCAAACAGTAAAGTCCTTGCTCATTTGAGTCCAAGATTCTGCCCCCTTCTAACTTTCACCTTGCTTACCTTGCATCCTCCCAAGACACACCCTAACCATAGGTGGCAAGTCTGTCATCCCTACCCATTCCATCTTTTCGTCCCTGCATCTCTGATGCCCAAGCTAAGAAAATCATCCCTTTATTTCTCCTTTTAGAGACTCATACACTGGGCACTGAAGGCCCTGGGAAGTTGTGCAACTGAAAAAGGCCAGTCTAACTTTGTCTAACCCAGTGACTGGGAACCAGGCTAGCCCCTGGCATCTCTTTGGAATCTTTACAGACTAATTACATCTAAGCCCTGCTCCTGAGAAGGACACAGGGGTTTTGTTTGGTGGAAAAGTTGTCGAAGGTTTCCGGAGGAACCCAGTGTGCAGACATACGGAGAATCACTCCTTGAAAACCTCAGCATCCGGCTCCCTCTGGCTCATCGTCCTGGAGAGCCTTTTATATAAGCACCTATCCAGCCTTTCATGGAGCCAAGCTAGTGTTCTCTGGAACACACTTTGGGAAACACTGGATCAAAGCAGTGGTTTGCAAATTGTACTGGATCTTGCAATCATTCGGGAACTTTAAAGAGGGACCATTTCCCAATTGCAGCCTTAAAGATCTGGAGATCTAAGGCCACGCCCTGTAGTGAGTTTCAACAAGTCTTCCAGGTGACTTGGATGATCCTGAGTTAGAGGAGCATCTGTTAACACAATCGGGGCATTAGAAATGTGAAAATGTGGGGTACACCTAAACTGAGGGTGGAATCCTTCAACTCAGAATTTCCTTAGCTGGAGGTTTCTGACCTTCCCGAAGGCTTAGCCTACACTGCTGCACCATCAAGGGAGTTGCAATTAGCAGGGGGCAGTGGGCACTAGGTAGGCACCAAGCTTCCAGGCTAACTCAGGAATGAACTGCGAGGCCCCTACTCAGATCTTCCACGCCCCTGTGTCCCCTGTCAGTGTGACTTCATGAGCAGTGCTGCCGTTCAGAGGACACTAGACACATCCAATCTCCTTCGCTGTCTCCTCTGACCTTGTAAGACTCACGTGTCCTTGAATGTTCCAATAGGGAGCATCAAGGCCGTGGACAAGCTGCTTGGACTGTCCGAATCTCAGCTTCTCCACCTTGCAAGAGTTAAAAAGAGGGGCTGTTTACAGAGCTTCAGCCTGATGCCTGGATACCCTGAGGAGTCTGATAAATGTCCATTGTGGACGACAGTAGTAAATGGTAGTGCAAAACCTGAGTCTCAAATGATGCTCTTCTCTCAGGATGAGTTGGCAGGTGCTGGGGCCCGAGCATCTTTGAAGTAGGAGCAAACACTGCCTGCTCAAAGTGAGCCACAGGGGCTGCGGGCCATCGGAGAATGTGCTCTTAGTTCCCAGAACCATCAGGCTTAACAAGGCTAAAGAGAGACCGTAAATAACACCATGCACTAAACAGCAAGGTTAAAACTCACCTCATGGAGTATAACTGTTCAATTTTTCCAGGCTGAGGAAAAACATGGGTGAGGGGAAGCTACTTGATATAATCTATTCAGGTCTATGGGGCCCCCAGGTGGATGGCTACTAGAAGCTGACATGGAAGCTCACAGACCCCTGGTCCTCTTATAGGTGGGGAAACCGAGGGCTAGGGATGAGTTTGCCAAGGTGCTGTAACTTGCCAGGTGAAAGCTGTAGCAGATGAGATGTACACTAACACTAATTGAGCACCTATATATTTTTCTACTTCCTTCAAGAGGTATTTCAGACAGCTAAATACTGGATGGGATCTTCACAAACATTATGGCACTTAGTCCACACAATGTACCCACAAGGTAGGCATTAGGCATTACTGCCTGTGACAGATAACAAGTGGAGCTTAAGCAGGCAGCAAGGAAAGGAGGGCAAATCATATTTCACTCGTTTAAGTACTAAGAACCACATGTCACTAGGCCTCTTTCTTCTCCCTGAGTTTATATAAAATCAATCAATGGACTGGGGAGTAGGCTTTGGTAGTATAATTGCCCATAAGATGCCCAGGGACTTGCTGACTTTGCGTGACCCATGCTTAAGCAGCCCCTGATAAATTCACTGATTCATCAAACCAGACTTGGGTGGAATCCTTTCTTTGGTCTTTGGAGTCATTCTCCATCTAGGGTAAACAGATGTTTTCTTCTGTCTCTCCAGTAAACACATGTGATATAAGCTGTATGGATTCATTCACTGGCATGTGTCCTTCATGGGTGTGGAGGGGTCCCAGGTGGCTGTGGTTCATGGTCTCTTAAACAATTACAGGCAGTGGCTGGGCCTGGGGCATCCTGAAGGGTTCCTAGAATACACTGCCAGAGTAAACGAAGGAACTCTGCCTGGGGGCAGGGCTTCACAGCTGTATACTTCTTGTATTGCTGTGCAAGGCCCAGTATTTAGAAAGAGTCTTGGCTTGCCGTTGTCTTAAGATGCCTCACAAGCCTAAACAAAAGGCCCCATAGTTTCATGTTGTACTGCAGCACACAGATTATGTAGCCAGCTATGACTGGGGCTGTTGGCAACATCTACACAGGCCTGTTGGTGTCTTTCTTGGTCTTTCTCACAACATGGCGGCTGGATTCCAAGTATGAGAGTGTCTGGGAGTGAAAACTAAATGTTATAGAAAAAATGAGAGAGAGGGAGAGGAGAGGGAGAGAGAAACAGAGGGAAAGAATACCATAGGAGACTGGGGAAGGAGTAGACTCTAGAGCCTAGCCAGTCCACGCAAGCCCCTTGTTGAAGGAGCCTTCCCAGATTCCTGGTTTCCCTGGGCATGTGTCCTTTAGACTTGACGTCCCTTCCCAAAAAGCTCTATACCTTGAGAAGGGTGCTTATAGTTCCCTGAGGGCAGGGACTAGGGCTCTGTTTACTGTTGAACTGTACTGTTGTACAGCCCAGGACTTGGCACACTGTATAGTTACTATTTGCTCAGCCACAATCAAATGGAAGGTCGGAGTCCACTGTAGCCAGCTGAGCATGGACCTAAAGCTCAATCCTCCTGCTTCTGATGTTCATGCTCCTCCACAGCAGAAGGCTGGAAGGACAAAAATTCAGTGCTGGCTCCCAATGCCAGTTTTGCTCTGGAAAAGCTAAATGATCCGGGGCAAGTTCTTTAACCTCCTGGGCTCTCACTGTCTTTGGCTGTAAAATGGAAATTGTGGGATTAATGTCAGATAAAATAAAATACATGTAAAAGCACTCAGAGGAGAGACGGGAAGTGCTCAGTAAATGTCAGCCATTCCCATCTCCCTGAATCTTGCTGTACTCTCCCTTCCTGTCCTGACTGTCTCCCCAGAGATGAGCCATCCCTTGTCACCTGTGGTCATAAGATTCCCCAGCCGAGATGAGCACTTAAACCATTTCTTGACAGTATTTAAATGTGCAAATTAGAAATGTCAACGCTATGCCTTTAACCAACTCACCAAGGATGTGACAACAGTCCTCGGGGCTCTGGGTTTTAATAAAAAGAAAAATAACCAACAGTATCAATTTTTTCAAAAGCACCTGATACACGCTTTCCAAATTACCACTCTGCATTTCTGTCCTCTCTGTGCACTGCAGTTAAATTGACTTGCTCAGAGAATCTGCCACCAGGAGCCCGGCTGGCTCCTCACAAGCTCTACCAGCTTTAGCGCCCACTTGGGTTTTATTGTGGAGAGCACAATTCACAGCAATGCACAGCAGGAGACAGTTCATCCTATTTGGTCGGCTTGCCCCAGCTGACAGCTTTATTTATCTCACAGGAAAGAAAAAGGTTTGACACGGAGGTGGGTGTAGGGGTGCATTCCAGGGCATTTCAGCCCCAGACTTCTTACGCCCTCCTATCTTTGTACAGTGTTCTCAGGTGGAACACCGCATACTATGTCCCAGGAAATCTGGTGGAGAAACTGATATGCAGCAAAAATCTGGGTAGTGACTGGGCTCTTCTCCAGCACTACAGTCGGACAGATAGGGGCTTCCTTGAAGCAGTGTCCAGTCTCCTGGGGATTCTGGGGAAGCCTGGTAGATCACCTCACATTTCTTCACACCCCTGACCACGTGGCTTGACAGTTCTCTCCATTAAAGGGAAGCTCCTCCTCTGTCCCTGTATCACTTGGGATGCGCCCAAGCGACTGTTTCTCTGACCTCCAAGAGGAGGCAGAAATACTGCCCCAGTCTGTACCTTCCTTGATCTTGCCTGTTCGGGCTCTGCACCTCCAGAGATGAGACCTCTCACAGCTGTTGTTTTCATACAAGTCCCAAAGTAAGCATGGATTGTGAGAATCTGAGATCTAAGACTCCTTGAAAAATCAAGTCATACTGAATCTGTAGTATCCTCTAAAATATCTCTATTGCTTCGCCAACTCCCAAGATCCACTGCGATTAGACGGGTGGTGGTAGGGGACGCCTTTAATCCCAGCACTTGGGAGGCAGAGGCAGGCCTGCACCGTTGAGACCAGCCTGGTCTACAGAGTGAGTTCCAGGACAGCCAATGTTACAACAGAGAGTTACAACCATGTCTCACCCCCCTTAAAAAAAAAAAAAGATCTGCTGCAATTATAGACAGTGTTTTGTAAGCCATTGAGTTTTGGGACACTTTGTTACACAGCAACAGGTAACAAAGATGGCTGAGGGAAAAGATCTCTGCTCTCTGTGCGAAGCTCAGTATGAGATATTCTATACCATGCTGCCTATAGTCAAGTGGCTTCTGACTTAGACATTTCACAGAGTGGCAAAGTAAGACATAATCACTAATTTTAATAAGTTCATGCAGGAAGAAGCATGCTTTAGTTCTCTGAGTCCCAAGGACAGTCCTAAATGGAGGAGACGTTATCTTAAGATGAAGAATGTGTGTGTGGTGGTGGTGGTGGGGGGTGAATTGCCCAAAGTCTAGCTTCCAGGCTGGCGGGGGAGAACCAGGACTCAAAGTGCAGGACTAAAGGACAGTGGAGCCCGAGCACAGCGAGGATAACTGGTAGAGGCACAGCACTCTAAGGGAACAGAGTGGGTTGAGGCTGGGGGAATTTAGATTTTATACCACGAAGGCCACCAGGGACTGAGACGACACAACTTATGCATGTAGTTTTCTCATTCTTTTGTTTAGCATCTGACTTCTCCCTCTTGCGGGGATATTTCTGCCTACTTTGGACTCTGATATACCCACGGGGCCTGACCGATGCACAGTATGTGATAGGGGCTCACTGAACAGCACCAAGAACACAGCATGAGAGCAGGGGCATTGGGTGGGATCTCGGGTTGGCTAGGGCTACCTTAGAAATATGTCTGATGACAGCTAGGAATACCAGACTCAACTCAAGAGGCCTGGAGCCAGGACACTGATTCTCTTAGGTAGGGAACTTATTAAAGAAGGGTCCCATGAGGAATGGGGTGTTTGAGGCAGCAGGAACTCCGCCCTAGATTGGTAGCTAAGTGTACTGGTTCTCAGCTGAGCTGGCCCTCCTTACCTCTCAACACTGATCTGAGGCCTCAAGGAACTTCCTGAAGCCCACTGTGACCTGACTGTGCCCATCTGAGAAATGAATAATTGAAGAGTGGCTTCCCTGTGGCTTCTGAACCCGTGGGCAGTACCTTCCCTCAGCTGGCGCTCAGGATACAGTGGCCACTATGATGTGGGGAGAGGGAGTCCTGTGGGCCACCCTGGCCGGGGAAAGGCTGTGCCATCCATCAGGGCACCCTGGCAGTGAAAAAGTGCCTGCCATGCCAGAGCATCCCAGTGCCATTAATCAGTGTTCCCCAAACTGGCAGGAAAACTAGGTAGGCATCGTTCCTGGAAGCCAGAGGAGGCCCCTAGAGAGTCAAACCCAGCAAATTATTCATAAAAATACTCCATCTCTCAGGGTGCTGTGTGAGGCATAGGGGTGGGGGTGGGGTGCTTTCTAAGGCATCCTGAGCAAGTCTGTCTACTCTGAGTTTTAAAGAAACAGAATGAGGTGATGGGGAGGGGCTCCAGAAAGAGGAGCTGCACAGCCATCTGTCTCAACGTACCGCATCTTCACAGACCAGCCCCCCAAACTGCCATTTTCACCGGTCCCTTTCCCCTTGCTCGAGAGAAGATGGAAAGCTTTCACAGTGAAAGCAATGTCCCTTCCCAGTAGACAGGGCACGGACATTGGAATAAATTTCGGTTGCCAGCCACTGTTTTCTGCCTATATCCCAAAGACTTCCAGACATCTCCAGGTCCACCTTGATGACGCTCTTGACTTGTTTGTTAGGTTAGTAGTGTTGTCTTTTGTTTGAAATGGGATCTTGCTATGTAGCTCTGACTAGCCTTGAACCCCTAATCATCCTGCCTCAGCCTCCCGGGTGCTGGGATTACAGGCTGTACCGCCTCAACCTGCTGTTGTTGGGTTCTGATTTGAAGGGGAGGCATGAAAGGAGGATTTCCTGCTGCCCGCTGATGCTCCCTTGTAAAGATGCAGCACTTCAGAGTGTGCTTTCATTGCCTGAAGGCTCATCTGCTCTCTGGGATCTGCAAATGGCAGCTGAGCCAGGCCATGGAGGGCTCCCTAACCATGAAGTCAGTGCCCCAGGGAGCTGGCTTCTTTTCAAGCAAAAGACTGCTACATTGATGGAGAGTTTTTCCAAGGCCAAGGTGAATGACATTTGTTACGTGTCTACAGCACGTGACTATCCTGCAGACATGATCTCATTTTGTTCTCTTCTGCTCCAGGGTCACTTGTGAGGACCTGGAGGCCCACCTGAGGGATGAGCAAACCATAGTGTTCAGGGCTAGATGGAGACACATCCTGGGTAGAGGCTTCTGCAGGTTCTGGAAATGGACAAAACCTGGTGTGACACTCACTTCCATTCTGCCTGTGCTGTATCAGGCTTCCCTCACCCCCTAACTGGAAGCTAAGGGGTGCTTACACGTGTCATTACAGGTCCTGCGTTGAAGGCTGCTCACATCAGAAGTTGCCATTTCTGTGAGTCCAAGGCCTATGAAATATCATTAGCTGGCAGGTGGTAAAGCAGGGATTCAAACCTGCCCTTTCCCTCCCATGCTTGGCCACACGTGAGACGGTACCATAAGCAGTTAATGTGCATGGTTTCCAGTGTCTTGTCTCCCCCCAACCCCGTTCTGTCTCTCTCCATGCCGTTCTATCTGGCTCTCTATCTCTCTGTCTCTCTCCTCCCTGTGCTAGGAATGGAACCCGGGCATTTGAATATGGTAGACAAGCGAGCCCTCTCACCTGTCTACCACTGAGCTATGTACCCAATGGCAAAAGCCTTCAGAGGCCCAGCTCTAGATGGGCAGGAGATGGAAAGTGAGAAGTGAGGCTGGGTTCTCAAGGATGCTGAAGTGGCTGCTCGCACTATGTAAAAAGCAGAGGCGAGGGCTAGAACCACGATGCACTCAGGGCTTAAAGAGAGTGATTCTTTCTGCGCCTTGTTATTTTATTTTGCTTATTATGTTGTTCCTCTCTGCAAAAAAGTAGCAGTTCTCAGCCTCTAGAATTCGTAAGTGAGAAAACTCCCCCTGCGCAGAGATCAGCATCGGAGCGGACCCTGTGCTGCGTCAGGATGACACGAGCCACCATCACTGCACCTTTTTAAAAAGACCATTTTCACACCAAGCCAAGATCCAGCTCCAGCCTGTATTGCACAGTGGGAGAGGAGCTCACAGGGAACCTGCCATTATTTCTGTCTCCTTTTGCAGCAGATCGCCAGAGCCTTGGGTGGGCCCAGCCAGGTACTCCTGGTGTTGAATATCCCCATCTGGCCACTTGGGATGCTGGGGGGCTGGAGAGGTGTCTATTTCCTACAATTACCAAGCATTAATGTAATCACTGAAGTGGGGAGCCAGCTGGAAAGGATGGAGCTTGACATCCCAAAAAGACAGACAGCTAAATAAGTCATAGGGCTCGCAGACAGCCGGGCTGCCGAGCTTACGTAACCAGCTCCCCTTGGCTCTTTTGGCCAGCCTTTTGAGCAGCCTAGCCTTTGTGTGCATGCGTGCTTTTGCTTTGCTTTCTGAGACTGCATCTCTACAACAGACAGGGAAAATATCAGACATGAAAAGCACCCCAGTTGGGAATATAGTGCAGGTGCCACCTCATTTGTCTCCAGGCTCAGAACCAAACCCCTGATTTCTATGGGAGCCAGGACACAGCCAGGAGGGGCATTTTGGCACTGCATGGCTCTGCATGTGAATGTAGGCATGGTTGCTGGCTTGTTGCATGCTGACAGGAGGCAGAGACCGGCACTCTTAGATGGCAAGTTCAGTTAATACATCTTAGTGTGTTTAAGGCTTTGCAGACCAGGCTGCTCGGGAGGTAGGAAGTTGCCAATTCTCTGTCAGTCTATTCCCCTGGAGACTAAATCCACATGCGAGAACCAGCATGTAAGGGGCCTGGCTTGCACATATCTCAGCAGTGAATTGGGAAATGGCCACTCTGTTGGACAGTGCTCTCTGGCTGGGTACAGCAACCTCTGTGCATACTCTAAATAGGTAACAGTGACTGGTCACAATGGTAATGCTGACTAACATGCATGTCACCCAGCTTTGAGCATCCCGTCTGACTGAATGTCCACAAGAGGCAGGAAGCGGATCCTATGATGTCTTCCAGCTGGTAAACAAAGGCTCACTGACATGGAGAGATTCAGCTACTGGCCACACACATATACACGGACACAGATTTGACTGTGGCAGCTCACGTGAGAACAGAGGGAGGTCAGACTCAGTGTTTCTCAATCCATCTGTGAATGGGGTTATCTGGGGTTCTTTTTAAAAGTAGAGCTTCCTGGGTTCCCATGCAGACCTGTTCAATCGGAAGGCTTAGTGGAGAGGCCTGGCAGGCTGCACAGTTCCTCCAAGAGCTCCGATCATCACGTTAATGCATTTAGAAGGGTGCCTAACCTTTTGACCTTGTTTCACATAGCCATCTGCAAAGCTTATGCTCAAGAACCACAGTCTAGTCCCCTGGCCCCCAAAAACTGACAAAGAGATTTTCATAATGAGGCTAAACATGGTGAGACAGGCCCACAGTCTCAGTGTTTGAGAGACGGAAGCAGGAGGATTGATATAAATTCAAGGCCAGCCTGGTCTACATAGAAAGATACAAGCAATGGACATATAATAAGTCCTTGTTTCAAAAAATTTCCCCAAACAGAAACAATCAAAATCCCCATTAAGTAGGCTACTGATCCTGTGTTGGGCTGCATTCATGGCCGTCCTCGTGGATGGCTTCAGGTTGGTCGTGCCTGAATTTTAAAAGCATTAGAACAGTGCTGGACAGAATATCCGCTGCTAGAATATTGCAGTTGCTCAACTTAAGATATAATAATTCTCTGCAGATAAACCCATTTTATATTGAAGACACCGTATATCAAAAGTGCATGGAACACGCCTGACCTTTGGGGACTTCACAGCGTAGCCTGGCCTTCCTTAGGCACAGTTGGGCAAAATCACCCAACACAGAGTTTTATAATAAGGTGTTGAGCATTTCGCGTAATTGATTGCCAACCACACTGAAAGCGGAAAACAGAATGGATGTATGGGCATGCTTTGCGCCATCACAAAGGTAAAACTCATCGCTCAGACCTATCTTAAGTTGAGGGCTATCTGTAGTGATGATAGTCATTTTTTTTTTTTTTTTTGGTCAGGTGGTTCCATCTACTCTTCCAATCAGTGAGCTCAAGGTTAGAATATAGGGAAGACAGGTGCCTTGCATCTCTGGCTTCCTTGAGATCTGTCAGGCACCTGAGAGGGCTCCTCTCTAAGCTCCAAGTGTGGACCTGGTTTTCAAAGTCAGAGCCAGGATGAGGACAAACACTGGAGAGATGAGTTCGGGTGGTAAGATGCTGTGCTCCTTTGGGGAAACTTCTTAGGGTTTTGTTTGCACACAAATCCCCCAATACCTCTGTTCATGGTCATATAACCATGCTATCCTGTTTCTAATCTTTGACAAAAAAAGCCACGCTGGGAGAATGTGCCCTGTCATGGTTCCTCTGCTGCAGCCAACTGGGTTTTTCTTTAAGGACACTTCTTTACAAATACATCTCACACACACACCACCTAATTCATCTGTTGCTCCTCCAAAGAGACAGTGAACTGCTCCAGCAGGGGCTGAGAACTCACTGAGATGGATCTGTTCTGAGAATGTCCATAGGTGCACTACGTTTGCTAGACAATGCAAGGGATTTTCCTGGGGTAATTTCAACTCTTACTTGGTGCACTGGTGTTAACCTTCAACCTCTTCTCTTCTACCTTCTAGATGTCTAACTTGATACTCATCCCAGGCCTGATATCTCCAGACTCAACATACTTTGTCAACTGTACTGATTACTTTCTGTTAAACGAGTACTGTTTGGTCCATGTTTAAATCCTTTGTGTAAGACAGAAACAGTCACTTAATGCTCCTCATTACCAACCCCCCTTCTAATTTAGAGGTTTCCTAAATTGCTGTTTGATGTACCGGATTTTAAATGAGGTAATACGAAGCAAGAATGGGGCGCCTGTATAGCACTCAGGAATGCAGGAGCCACAGCAGGAAATGAAGAGCTTCCAGATGCTCGAAAACTCGTGAGAGGGCTGTACACCAGTCACAGCAATACGGAACACAGCTTCATAGAGTGTCACAAGCAAACATTGTTTCAATTACCAGCTCTGCTCTAGCTAGTCCAGGAGATCTCATAGGGGACTTAACTCCTACTTCCTCTTTCAACTGAATTATGCCCATTTGTCCTGACAATGAGACTTGGCGATTTTTCTTGGGGAGCCAACTTGGGTTGTTGTGCGTCTGTGTTATCTAATCTCTGTGGGGACAGACCAGTGACTATGGTTCAAGCTGCTTTGAAAAATGACTCGATTGTGGTGAGGACAGGTAGGTATGCATCACCAGGCTTCAGCAAACACACTTGGTGTCTGCTCTCACACGGTCACCCAGAGCAACGCAGCTGTCTCTAGCTGCTTGATGAGTTGAGCTTTCTGTTCCCAGTGGGTACATACCCCAACCCCAGCCCAGTTGCAGGTGGTGCCTGCAAGGTGGCCAGGCTGTGCAAGGGAAAGGTCTATAGCTCACATAAGAGCTAAGAAAGGTGCAAAGGAAAGAAGGGCCTGGTAAACCCGTTTGCTGTGGACTCTTACTGCGGCTGGACTTGTCTTGCATGACACTTCCTACAGTTATGAGTAATTGTCCCTACTACACAGGGAAAAGCGGATCACCCATGAAAAGGCACACATTATATATGTCAGTGTAGTGTAGATCCAGCGTCTCAAATTGTGGGTTGTGACCCCATAAACGCCGTTCACATAACTGACTGTGGAAGTAGCAAAACACTGGGGAACAGGTGAAATGTCTCTGAACAAGCAACAAGGAATTGATTCAAATCTCAAATGCATTAATAAATCAGATGTTTCTGACTTCCCTACTCAGGTGGTAGCCCATGACTCCGCTGTAGCTTTGGCTCTGAACATACAACATACATGCCTAGTATCTTAGTTACTTTTCTACTGCTCCGATAAAACGCCATGACTCAAAGCAGCTTTGGGAAGAAGTTACAGCCCATCACCCATGGAAGTCAGGGCAGGAACACAAGGCTGGAGCATGGAGGTAGGAAACGATGCAGAGGCCACAGAAGAGCGCTGCTGACCAGCTTGAGTTTTACAGCTTGTTAAGCTTGCATCTTATACCATCCAGGATCATCAACCCAGGGGCTGCGCTGCCCACACCGAGATGAGCCCACCCACATCGATCATCAACCAAGAAAATGCAACACCGGCTTTCCCATAGGCCAATCTGATGGGACGTCCTCTCAGTTGAGGTTCCTGATTCCAGACTGACTCTGGCCTGGGCCAAGCTGATATCAGAACCAGCCAGCACACTTGGAATTACGTGTACCGTCTTGATATGAAATACCAAAGAATGCTTCCTTAAATACCCCAGCCCAGGGTGGTCCTAAGTCCTGAGCCGCTGTTCAGTTTCACTATACACACAGTTTCCTGCTCTGACAGAAACAGAATGTCTTCCTTATGGCAAACTAAGACTTTTACTACCCACGTTCCTACCACAATCCCTTCGCATGTATCAAATCGGTATACTTCTGGATTGAGTTGAGTTAGAACGTTTGATTTTAAAAACCCATCTTTGAGTTACTGACTTGTGTTTCATAAACAACAACAGCAACAAAAACAAACTGCTCTGGTCAATGAATCTTAGCTGGGGACTAGGACAGAATTTCCAGCAATTTCTGTAGTGGCCCCAAACGTACTTCTGCTACTTTGTAATATGTATTTATGTGACAGTGTTCCCAGCGTTGATGATTATAAAAATCAAAATTCCAATCAACTATGAAAAGTACTGTTCTATGACCTGTAGTGTTAAATATTATGTGGAGATCTGATTCTTTATGTTAAAAATAAGTAGGTCACATGCATCTCATTAATATGAAATTTTTGTCTTTAAAAAGTGGTAAAATTAAAATGTATAATAAAGAATTGATTTCAAGTAACCTTCATTATGATTTACTGCCAGTAACTGTTTGTAAGTGTTTTATAGACCTATGTTCCCTGGGTTTCATAAACATTTTGGAGACAAGGTTGGGGAGTGTGAGTGGGAAGGTTTAGGAGACCCCGGTATAGACCAGAGGTGCCATTAAAAATCAGTGTGGGAAAGGTGGGCCGTTCAAAACAAGGTGTGGGATAAACGGCCTTCCATAAGGACAATATTAAAGCCTTATTTTCAGCTGCACACAATGGGATTGACAACCCACACTCGAAAGGACAGCACAGACTTCAACGTCATTATCAGGAAATGCCCTTATTGACTTAGCTTTTATGAGAACCATAATTGAAAAAGAAGAACAATTCGACCAAAACAAAATTTAAATTTTTTTCCTAGGACAAAATGCCCCTCAAGGAAAACTCAGTAATAAAGAACACACCGGGAAAGGTGTCTGTAACGTAATATAGAATTTAAAAATCCTTCCCCAAGACAGACTAGATATTCAGAAAAACAGAGAAATGCATGGCATGATGGTGATCAGAGACGAGAGGAAAGAAATAAGTGTGAGACCCCATCCCACACCAAACCTGTTTGTCGAAAATGGAAAAGTCTGGTAATCGCAAGGACCCGTGAGACTGTGAAGGACCAGAACCCTCAAGGTGGCCATGTGATCCCGTGCATATAATCTGCAGAACAGGTTGGCACGGGCCAGCCCAGCTGCCAGCTTGAGTGCTCTGTGAGTCAGCAGTTCCGACTCTGGAATGTCTTCCCCTGGAGCTCCTGGACAACGGCAGGTGGCTGCCTGGCCCGGGGATAAATAGGACACATCCCTACCAAAATGAGCGGAGGAACTCTGTGTCCACAGAGACGTGCATGCAAGACAATATGGAGTGAAAAAACCTGAGCTTGAGAGTTTGCTGTTAAGCATGCAAATGTAACGCATGCATGATTTATGAACACGCAGAGAGAGGGAGCACAATACAATGACGGATTAGAAGACCATGCCCCAAATTCAAGATCAAGGCAGGGGAGGACGGAAGAGCCATAGGAACAACAGGAGGAATTTCGGCTTAGTGAAAATGTCTGACTTACTTGGAAAAAATCATGGAAATATGAGAAATTATTAACATCAGTTAATTCTGCTGGGTGGTTCTTATATTTTCTGCATTTTGAATTACTGAAAAAAGAGCATGAATCGCAAGGATAAAGAAACTAAAAATTCATCAAGTGAAACTAAAGTCATCTATGTCACTGTTCTTCCTGGGTCTACCTCCCCTGGGGCAGGACAGGTCAGGAGCTCCATGGGCACAGGCTGCTGAGTTGGCGCCTGTCCCCTGTGTGTTGCCTCATTTTGCCCTCCCAATTGCTCAGACCGTCCTCATTGTCCAGGGAAGAAAGCTGTGCTCTGAGAAGGTTAAATGACTTCCCAATGCTCCAGGGAGGGTGGATTTTGAGCTTAACTCTACATTATAGATAGGTAGGAAGAGTTTGGGGTCATCAGAGAAGCAGAGGTTAAAAGGACGGTGGGGACAGAGAGCGGGAGACACAGGTGTTGGTCTGCTTGGATAAACAGCACAACAATCCTATGCAAAGAGAAGTATTCTTTTTAAATGATTCATTTGTCTTGTGTATGTGTCGGGGTAGGGTGCACGCCATGGCAACGTGCAGGAATCGGTTCTCTCCTTCCGCTATGTAGATCCCAGGGGTTGAGCTCAGGTCATCAGACTTGGCAGCAAGCACCTTTACCACTGAGAAAGTTGAGCTGGTCCCATTAAATTACTGCCAGCCAAACCTCGACTCTGTGGTTGCTGGATCTTTTTTTTTTTTTTTCAGTGCAGGAGGATTGAACCTATGACCTCATGCACATGAAAAAAATGAAAGAATGACTGTTAATATGAAAGAAAATGAGAGGCACCGGAGGAAGGTTCCAGTACATAAGGGCTAGGCACAGTGCTTTCTGTTGAGGGATGCCCTGCCCCAAGCTGAGGTCCTGTATTGCCAGGAGCACCTGCTGGAATGAGAAGCTCACAGAAAGCCTGTGCATGCCCCAGTCTGGTCTGTACTGCCATGATGTCTTCTTCGCTGCAGTCTTGGCTACACAGAATCCCTCTGTCCTGTGTCTTAGGACCTTGTGCATCCTTCCAGACCTGGTCTCCTGGAGCGCATCGCACATACTTTGAGTGTCTCTAGTCACTATCTGCCTGCACACGCTCATGGCTCCTGGGTTGCCTTATATCAGTCACTTACCCTTTCTGTGCTTTGCTCCCTCCTGAGTGAAGATGAGAGATTTAGGAACAGCAAGCAGGAAGGAAGAAAGGCAACCATGAATAGAAGAGCCCAGACTGAGGGAAGAGATCAGAATTGGTCCCTCCTGAGGATAGGTAACACTCCTAGTGCACCTGGGAAGTGTGGCCGACTTGGGAGGCTGTGGACCTACACAGAACAGTCCCCAGGTGGCTTCTGGAGATCAGAAAAACTCTGGCACTGCAAGCCTCAGGCAGCACTGCATGTCCAACAAACACGAACAAAACTAGTTTGTGGCTCCAGGCCAGCCGTGCGAGCAGCGCAGGCTGAGTGGTCAGTTTGGTGGTGCATGAGGGAATAGAGCATATGTCAAGGCCACAGGCAAATAGCATGAACACCTGAGCAGTTAGCAAGGATTCTAAATACCAAGGTGAGACAGAGGCAGAAAACCCCAACATAAGAAACATAAACCAAGGTCAGAGAATCCATTCAGCAGGATACATGTACATACGCTATGCCTGGGCTCCAACCAAGTATACTTCCAGATGTCGATAAGGCGGGCACTAAAATGCAAAGGTGCCGTGGTTAGAGACAGGACTGGACCTGGCCTGTGCGGGGACAGTGATGCTCAGGGGGCCATGGAGAGTCAGAAGACAGAGAGCAAAAGGAAAAGGTAAGAACAGCACCCGTGCAGGAATTCAGCTGAGTGCTGTGTTACAGGCTGCCTCTGGCTTGCCTCTCTGTAGAAAGGCTGCTGTCTTTCATGATTACGATAATAACCACAGTGAGTATAACAGTCCCACCCAAGAGCCTGCTCTGTGACAGGCTCTCTCTAATGCTGCTATGCATTGAGTTATTTGATAGTATAGTAACTCCATGGAGAGAGAATTGTTGCGTTGGAGAGGAAGCACAAAGAGGCTGGGATGTGAGTTCAAAAGCCCACATTACTAACAGCTGGGCTCTACAAGGCCACAGTTGAACGAGCCCTTACAAGAGCTTTTCCACTTTCCCCATGCCTCCAGAGGTGTTAGTCATGTGCCGACTGCCACCAGGGTCAATGGCATCCGTTGGTAGTCTTGGGTGTCAGGAGGAAGTACTGAGCTATAGGGGATGGAAACTTTCCCAAGGGAAACACCACATTGAATTCTCTGCTTGGCTCTTGAGCTCTGTCACCAGGGAGACATTCGTTATGTCTCTGACATGTCTGATTATGTCCTCTGACAGCCTCAGTTTCCGTCACTGAGAAAGGACTAAGAAAGGCATCTCCGAGGGCTCCTGGGAACCATGTGGGATGATGTGCATGTACTACCTGGATGTCCAGAGAAAACCCTGCTTTAGGGATGATCCGTGGGTTTTAAGAAGCCTCCCTGTGGAAGCTTTTTTTTCAAGAGAGATTAGTGGAGCTGTTAAAAACCTGGCTTTGAGTCAAGTGGGTTCAGATGAGAATCTAGGCCCTGCTAGCTGTGAACTCTCAAGACAGTGGATTTACCTCTCTGCGTCCCCAGCTCCAACTCTCTCCCCCTGCTGTCTCTGGCATCTCACTTGACTTCAGACTCACAGCAGGGCAGCAGATGCTACAGTGTGTGTCCTGGGGAGTGGGCTGTCCCAGTGCAAGAGTGCCATCAACTGGTGCAGGCCCAGTCCAGGTCCCTGGAGTGAACCGCACTCCTGGGCTGAGTCGATCCTGTTTCTCAGAGATGCTTGTAGGTCTATGTCACCACCGTGTATGGACCGGAGGACAGAGAGGACCCAGCCCAGGGACTGAAGCTGCCACGCTGGTCTCGTTACCTGCAACCTACATAGGTTCTCTTGGGAGAAGCAGAAAAATGTCACCCTGCACAATAACGTGAGCTTCGGTGGTTACACTGGGTGTGGCCCACATGTGACCCCTGAGCTATATCCCTGCTCGCAGCTCAGTTTTCCACCCTGTAAAGTGAAATAACAGGGAAGCATGCGTTGAAATAAGATGAAGGCTGCAGAATGCCAGGCGTGTAAGCACTGAACTCATTCCATGGGAGGACAAAGGTGGTTGCCGCTTGAGTTGTACAACCATTTATAGAGGTTTGCTAAATTATGCATTTTTGCTGAAGTGCTTTTTTTCTTTAGAATGTATTCGGATCTTACTGCAGATTTGTGGAGGCAAATCCCATTAGCTCTGGTTCCATTTTCCAACTTTGAGCCTCCCGCAGAAGGCTGTGATTTTTTGAAGCACTGAGGAGCCATCCCATCACCTCAACACCCACTGGCAGCTCAGGTCTGATTCTCAGAGAAAGGAAATTAAAAGCTTGAACTCTGATTTTGAACGTTGATCTGCTCCAACACGAGAAAATGTAAACTCAAGGTTTTTCCATCAAGGGATGCAGACTGCAAAGACTGAAGCCCCCTGTCCCCATCTGGTCATGGTTAAATGAATGCACCCAGGAGAGCAGACAGAAAAGTTTGCCCCCCAAAGCCACTGTCTATAGCAGTATGCTACAATCCTTTATCCTTAATTTAGGGAAAGAGAAATGAAGGATATTGAAAGAAATCTTCACCACTTTTGCAAGCTGCCTTCATATAGAATGGGAGAAAGGAAGGAATCGTCACAGTCTCTTTTAGGCTGTCCCAAGCTCAAAGAGGACTAGCTGATAGTGAGACTAGCATCTCAGCTCACAGTCTGTAAACTCAATCTCTCCAACCTTTGTTCTTTTAAGAATTAACACCCCAATGATGACAACCCAACCAACACCCACCTTGACTCTCGGGATTCAGACTTTTTATAACCTAAGCAAAATGTTCCCATAAACCCATGCGGCACACAAGCCCCAAAACAAGTTACAGGTGCCAGAACGACTGCACCTAACCAAATTATAGCCACCTGCATCAAGCAGTCCAAATCCAACTCAAACAACTGTATCACAGCTGGGGTGGGAATGCAAACCTAATCCAATCGCCATTTTGCATTTTTAAAGAATTCAAAATAAGAACTTCTTCTAAGTGTTCCTCTACAGCTGTCACCCTCGCCTGCAGGAGCAGCAGGAGCCTTCACTCTTAAGAACTTACAAAGAGTCACATACTACAGGCCCTTCGCCTCTGCCAGCAGAGTCCTACCTCCAGTTAGGAGGTCATGGAGACCAACAGCACCCAGCAGAGACTCTGCTGGTGCTACAGGCGCCACCCACCTACACTCTAGCTGGGACTCCAGGAATATAAGAGGGTGAGGAGAAGAAGAGGGAGAAGAGGGGAAAGAGAAAGGGAAGAGGAAGGGGGGAGAAGAGAATGAAAGAGAAGGGGAAAGAGAAAGACACGGGAGAGAAGGGGAACCAAAAGAGGAGGGAGATTAAGAAGGGGAGGGGAAAGAGGAAGAAAGGCTAGACAGGGAGAAGGGAGGGAAGAGAGAGGAAGAAGAGACAGGAGGAGAAGAGAAGCAGGAAGGAAAACAGCAAAAGCAACCAGGAAAAATCCTCAAACAAGTCCTTTGAATGAGGATCAAACCCACGAAGAAGGCAATTAAGCCCCCAAAGCACAAGGGTTTGCATCAGTTCTAAACTGAGACAAATAGCAAAAGTCAAGAGCGCCCGTGTCTGTCTGCGAGAGGAGGGGTGGGTGGTGTAGGCTTTCTGGAGAAAGGCATCTGTGGCTATGGGCAGGTGATTTGGGAAGGGCTACAGGAAGGGATGGTCTTCATCCAGCATGCTGTCTACACAGAACAGGTACCCCAAGACACAGTGAACAAGTGAATGGGTGGATGGACTTTGCAGATGAGACCGCTGCTACCCTGTCCTCCTCCTTTGCAGAGCCTGGAACATTTGTCACGTGCCATTATGACACCTGGTGATTTGTGTAACATCTGCTCCTTCCAGTGAATGATCACCAGCACGCTAGCAGAAACCTCGCCAGCATTATGACCATGGAGTTCTTACTACTTAGCCCAGCACCTGAGATATATATCTGTTCAGGAAATGCTCATTGACTTATGGACCGGGACAGACTACTCACATAAAGAGAAGAAGAAAGGAGCAGTCTCATGGGAGTGTGGATGCTTGCTGTGGGTTTGGAAGGCGGTTGCCTGCATCATCTGTACCATTTCCTTGCAAGTGCATGCACATCTACGCATACATTCACCACTACCTCAGCTTCCTCTTTGGGAGGCCAAGGCCTCTGCGACTACCAAGGACATCCCAGTGACATTGTATAATTAGAAAGCCACATATGGCAGATGCAGTGAGTCTCCCAGTTCGCAGATAGTAGTGACCAGAATGTCACTGAGTGACAGGTAGTTAGTTGGCTGTCATCAAGGGTCAGGGAGCCTGTCTTTTCTCTTGCCTGCTGGGATGGGGTTCCCGGAAGCCCCGCTAAGCCATGATGCCTACTGATTCAGCATGCTCTGCCTGACATGCTGAGATTCCTTGGACAACCTTCCACTTTAGTGTTGCCTGATGGTGTCAGTCAGAGCAGCTGAATTAGGGCCCTGTGCATGCTCTATGGAGGATGTACAAGGATAAGTGAGCCACTGCTTGTTCTTGTCTCTGAGATGTTCTCTGCCCGGGCCCAGGCTCTGCTCTGCTTCCTTGCATCACCAAGCGGTGCTGGAAATTACTACATGGGTTGACTTGGGTGTTAAGTGTTTAGTCTTTAAGAAGGTAAACTTCTTGAGGGCAGCCCTCTTCCCTGCTTGGCCTTCCAAGATGGAAGATGATGGTCCGGTTTGTTCCCATGGCCAGGGAGTTTGCATTATACTCAGATCAGGGTGGGGCAGGGTGCTACAGTAAGTACTTGCACAGAAATGGAGAGGAATAGAGGTAACCAACACACATGCAAAAGAAAGTCACCAACATGGTGGGGAGAAGCTGAGAAAGAGAGAGTCCATACCAGTTATGAAGCCTGATTCCACAGAAACTCTATCGTGATCCGTATTTAAGACCCGTTCATAGCCTGCTGTGTCCCCATGGCACAGAGGCTGGGGACTGCCTTATAAGTAAGTACTCGCCATATTCAAGGACCTGGGCTCTCAGCTGTTAGTGTCCTCTCAGAAACTGCTCAGCCTAAGGGAGGCCTACATGAGGTCACACCTTCCCGGGGCAGAGGTATCTCATGCCTAGTTGATGTGGCTGGCCCCTTTGAAAGGAGGGACAATTCTGACGGGTGTTCCAGCCTCTGAGTTTTAAGGGGTCAGCTATGGCAAACACATCTAAATTTAACTTCTCCCCTCTGTCCAGTGCTAAACATCTGAGTAGAAACAAGAACCACACCCCAACAGACCCTTCACGGGCACCCTGGTAAGTCTCTTCCAGGAAATATGAATTAAGATGACATCCAAGAGGCTTTTCAGAGATCATGAAAACCCAGGCTGATGCCATCCGCTCCCAGCACCCTGGTTCTCCACCGAGAGGAACAGTGTAAAGAGGAATCTTACTCCTCACCAGAAGTTGTCACCCTCTGGGTGAGGATGCTGCCAGTTCTGGCTCCATGCTTGCTTCACCCTTCCCAGCTCCATGACTCTAAGCAAATCTTTTCTGTTTTTTTCATTTGTAAAACTGGACTCTGGTGTCACCAGCTGCTGAGCACACCCATATATAGAGGATGTTCTAGAACACGACCTACTCATGCACCAGGCATGGTACTTCTGAACTACAGCCATTTTGCAAGATGCCGGAGTGCTTTCTCCACTCCTGTAGGGACCACAAGTGTGTGGGTCTGTAGCCCAGCGTGTGGCAGTCCTGTCTTTTATGCTTCTGACAGGGGGATGAGCATTTGAAAGTGTGTCTAAAGGGTTGCGCCCTCCTGCTGTCTGCCTTCTCACAGCCCGTGGAACCTTTCAAAATGAAAGATGCTGTTATTAGCCAAAGTGTCTGAAAATTTTTTTATCACTAATTCAGATCATCCAGGAACATGCCATTTCCATAAATCAGCCAGCCACAATAGACCTGCCCAGGCATCGAGTAACGATGACAGTAACGAGCGTGTGTATTTATGCACTGCCTTTGTTCTGCAAAGAGCCGAACAATCGACAGTCATTAACTCATTAATTCTACGGCTGTTCCTGAAAGGCAGGACCAGGCCAAACCTCTCCCCTTGAATAGGCAGGGAGATAATAGGGAGAGGACTGGCTGACCTCTGATTCTGTGCTGGGCTTTGCAGATAGGAACTCGCTTGCCACTTGATGAGGAAGATACTGGTTGCTATGGTCTGAATATAATCTTACCCCAGGACCATGCTGAGATTTGATTGCTGATGCAGCCATGTTAGGAGATGGGGCTGGTAGAGTCTACATCTGGGGGGTGAGACCCCATGAATGGATTAGAGCCTTTTTTACGTACATTCTTACTCTTATAGAACTGGATGAGGTATTGTGAGTGGGTTGTTAGAAGTGAGTCAAGCTATGCTCTGCCCTCAGTTACCCCAAATTGTGTAGAACAACATTTTTTTTCAGACAGTGCCTTGCCTTGACAGACTCCATTTTATAAACAGCGTTTGACTCCATTTTGAGGATGACTCTGCACCTGGGTGGACAGCTCCATCTGCCCAGCACCACCCTGCAGCACAGACTGATGGGAGAAAAAGGGTGCCACCCCCCTAAACTCATTGGTGTGAACTGGTACTGTAGAAGCAGATGGGTCTACTGAAATCATAGCGGGAAACCAGGCGGAAGAACTTACCAGACACACCAGACTGAGGAAGGAGTGCAACTCCCTCGCCTGCGCCCCCATGAAGAAGGGGACGCTGAGCACAGATATGGCCCAGCCCATGCACCTGTCACCTGATTGCCTGCTGCCAGTATGTCAAGAAAGGACAAGCGGAGAACACCTAACTGTCCCAGGGGCTTCAGCTTGACTCCATCTCCACTGCTGACCCATCTGGACAGGACATCCATCCACCTGGCCTTTGTCCTGCCCTTCGCCTCACCTCACACCTGCAGCTCAACTCTGACCCCGCCGTGGCTTCCTCTTGTAAATCAGGGGTTCAGCCTGTTTCCTCACCTCATAAAGACTGCTCCACGTTTCTACCAGTTTCTTAGCTCTGGAGTTATAGGCCTCTTTGGAGTTCTTGCCTCATTAACCCTACGTAGCCCTTCTGTAACTTAAAGACAGATGATAGATAGATAGACAGACAGACAGACAGACAGATAGACAGACCAGCTATAGACAGACAGACAGACAGACAGACAGATAGACAGACCAGCTATAGAGACAGACAGACAGACAGACAGATAGATAGACAGACAGACCGACCAGCTATAGAGACAGACAGACAGACAGACAGACAGATAGATAGACGGATGGATGGACGGACGGACGGACGGACGGATGGATGGACGGATGGACGGACAGATAGAGATAGGGAGGTAGGTAGCTATAGATACATTTGAAGTGTGATATGTAATTGTGTGATCTGAGAATAAATACTAATAATTAAGATCAGAATAAAAACTTATGCTCCCTTGAGCCAGGGCTGTCAAGGAAAGCAGTATTGTACAGGCTGCTGCCATAGAGCCTGCCATACCCTTTGACTTTACTTATTCAATAAAGTTTGATGTTGTGGAAAGACAAAGACATGCTTTTCTAAATTCTGACATTGCCTGCTCAAAGTGGTGAGGCTGCCTCTCCTGCTTTGATCTTTTCACACTGTGTATCCCCTGGCTGCCATGCTTTGGTCCAGCATGAGCCCCTCACCAGAAGCCGAAAAGATACCTTCAGAACCAAGCATCTATTGTTTTAAGTTCTCCAGACACAGGTGTTCTGTAAAAGGAATGGTGACAGAAAGAGGAAGACCGTATCACAGTCCACATCTCACAGAGGGGGAGACCAGAATCGACAGAGGCTAGGGACTTGACAAAGAGACTCAACTAGCAGAGAGTGGGATCAGGATCCAAGCCAGGTTGGCTGACTCTGAACCCCCATACCATGACAGCTGTCCAGATGTGGAACTCACAAGTCAACAGAATACCAGAGGCCAATGCTGGAGCCAGAACTGAGAATGAAGGACAGCAAGGTGCAGGTCACAGGCCAGCCCTTGCACAGAGCTAGTCAGGGAAGATCAGAATTTCTGACTTCAGAGTGGCATTTGCCTGCAGGCTCATCTTGCTTCAAGGTTACTGAAGTCATTTAGAACTTAGCCGGAATAAGCTTCGGTGTCCCCTTGACATGGAGAAGATGAGAAGGGCCTTGGTAGCAATGAGGGTGAAGATGCAACCCAGGTAAAGGAATGCAGGGCAGGGACAGAGATAATCCTCGGTCTTCTTCATCTCAAAGACCACACACTCGGCAATGAATTCAGGTTAATACCTAGCTTCCCCACTTAATGCTCCCTCCTCTTCCATCTACTCTTTCCTTCTCAATTTTTTGACTCTCTCTCTCCCTTTCTCTCTCCCCCTTTCTCTCTCTCCCTCTCCCATAATTCAGGCTAGCTGGAACTCACTATATACCCAGGCTAATCTTGAACTTAAACTCTTTCTGCCTCAGCCTCTGAAGTATGTGCATCACCCTATCTAGCTCAAAGATCTTAAAAAAAAACTCAAACTCCATCACACCCCTGGTTAAAGTCACCCAGTGTCTTTCTATGCAAACCTTTCTTCCTGTTACACAAGCCCCCATGGGGCCCCTTCCTGGCTCACTTCTCCAACTCCTCTGCAGACCCCAAACACACTGATTGTTTTCAACCCTGTAATACACCTTGTTCCAAATAAATGACTTCTGCATGCCAGCTGGAGAAAGCCTCGGTCTGTTCTCGACATTTCTTCGTTAATTCTCTTCCTGGTCTTATCACTGGCTGATTTGTGCTTGTTAATTTCTTCCTTTGTTTATTATTATCTTTATTAAAACATAAGCTCCGTGCCTGAGTGCTTTATGTATGTTTTGGTAATGGTGCCATGCCCCGCCTGGAGAGCAACTGGGTCCTCACATGTAATAATTCACACTACAGAGTGCTTATTACAGAAAATATCTCCACAATTTACAGAAGTCAGATCCTTTCATCCTCCCAACATCCCGAAGGGGCTGTTCTCATTATCATGCCCGTTTTACAGATGCGGGAGCAGAAACAGTAGGTGACACACTGTGCCTAGGTCACACGCCGGTCGTGGATGTCACCTGCCTAGTCCACACACCGTATCACACCTCACCAAGACATTCTCCCTGCTTGTGGATTCAGCCCGGACACCTTAAAATAAGGGGGGAAAAACCCCTGCTGTGGTCTAATCTTTCTGGTGCCACTTACCCTTGATGTCACCTACCACCCTATCTAGCTCAAAGATCTTAAAAGAAACTCAAACCCCATCACACCCCTAGTTAAAGTCACCCGGTGTCTTTCTATGCAAACCTTTCTTGGTGCATACAGTAGGTGCCAACCTTGTTGAACCTGCTGGAAGTCCTGTTAGTCATTTGCTCTAGGTGTCCCCTACCTGACCTGCCATCCACTTCCCTGACCCAGTCATTCCTTCTCACCTTTCAGGTTCCAGCTCAGGATATACCCTCAAACTGTTGGACAAAAGCAAACCCTTCCTCCCCCGAGTCGCTTTTTGTCAGGTATTTTGCACCAGCAACAAAAAAGTAACTAATACATATACTCAACCCATAATTAAATATGATTGTTACATACACATTAATAAACTTATGTGTTAGTATAATATACTTATAGTGTGTGTGTGTATATATATACATGCACACAGAACACATAGTTCATTATAAAACATATAAAAATATAAAGTATTCAGTGTAAGAAATCTTGTTGGAAAAATCAGAATATCTGCTTGGCTTGTGTCAAAGGGAAAAAGTACACACACAGAAAGAGGAGCACCCTGACACTAGATAATTAAAGCAGGCACCCAGAAGTGTTTTGTCCAGTGACTCAGGCCATCGGGCTCAGCAGACACTGGATAAGTCCAGGTAAGACAGGTCATTTCCTAATTGTGGGCCTCAGTTTCTCCATCTGTAAACATGGGGTGCTGTCTAAGCCTCCAGGGACTTCCTTGAGCTCAGAGCCCACACAGGTACTGAAACCAGGTTCAGGTTCTCTCTGACCAAATTCTGCCATGACCTCATGTGCAGGAAAGGGCTGACTCACACTGAGGTGCATAGCCAAGTTCTGTGGTAAACACGTCTATTTGCGGGCCTTTTACCGATTGATTCTCTCCCTCTCTCTCTCTATGTGTGTGTGTGTGGGGGGGGGTTTTATGGGGAAAAATAACAAAGAAAAACAAAGGCACTGCTAATTCCAGCGAATGATCCAGAGATTCATGAGTATAAAGAAATTCATAAAACACTGCCTGAAATGAGAGCTGTCGACCTTCCATACAAAACAGCAAACCAGCTACACCCATTCATAAACGTCAGGTCTGTTAACCAGCACTCAGATCACAACTCATACAGAGAATTCACCATGTTGCTCTGCACTCGGAGGGTAGAGGTAGGTCCTTTAAGGAGCCAGGTGAATCTCAGCACCACACACAATGCCAGGGCTTCAAGGAACCTGAGAATTCTATTCTGCTGTATGTTAGAGGGGGCTGAATTTCTGCCTCCTGTGAGGTGCTGGTGTGGCTGTGAGCAAGCACACTGTTCAGAGAAGAAGTTGAATTCAGAGAAATCCACCAGTTTCAGAGCTCTGTAGCAAGGAGGAGAGAGAAGACCCAAAGCCAACACTCCTTAGCAACATGCTAAACCAATTTGTTTTTTCAAGACAGGGTTTCTCTGTTGTAACTCTGGCTGTCCCGGAACTCTGTAGACCAGGCTGGCCTTGAACTCACAGAGATCCACCTGCCTCTGCCTCCCAAGTGCTGGGACTAAAGAAAGGCATGTGCCACCACTGTCCAGCCACCAACTCTTATTCTTCTGGAAGGCTCTACAAGCTCTTCAAGACAGGGTCCATCTTTGTAATCTCTGTATCTCCCATTGCCTCAGCAGAGCCTTTGGGTGTTGATGCTGTGCTAGCTGGGATAACCACTGCTCTCAGTGTAACATCCCATCTACTCTTCCAGTGAGGCTATAGAACGACACCACTGTCAGCCTCATTGTATGGAAGGGGAAACAGAAGCTCACAGGATCTTAGTGACTTGCCTAGAGTCACTTGGCAGGCAGCTGGTACACCTAAGGTGCCAGTTCACACAGTTCTGGTGCTTCTCCACCATGCCACAATGCCTGCCATTGGAACCCCTTCAATTCCATCTAGTACGTTTTCCTTACTGTGTACTATAAGAGTAGGAGCAGCTTTCATGTGATGCGGAGGCAGTACCCCAGATACCCCTGTTTTGCAGCCCAGGAAGCCTGATGCTTGTTACAGGGCAGGGCGTACCAACACCTGTCAGGGAATATTTTCACAAGTGGCAGAAGACTATGCTCACTCCCAAAGACAGAAGTAGCCTTCAGACTTGAAGATCCAGGCATGAACAGTCAGGACGGAGACCTAAAGGGGAACCATGGAGAAGATTAGCCGGAGCCAGGAAGTTTGAGAGTGATGGAAACTGGTCGAAGGACCAAGGGAGGGAAAGGACGTTTCTTTAGGGGGAATAACGACGCTGACGCTGCTGCTTATGGACTATGAAATCGTGGACAGATTACCCTCCCAGAACCATGGCTCCTCACCTGTAAAACAAGGCTAATAACAGTACCCATCGTGGACAGTGCTTGACAAGATGACACACGAGCACAGGAAGCACTGGGTGAGTAGTCAGAGTGGTACAGTCATGCTGAGTGCAGAACAGGGGGAGGTAAGGTATAAAGAGGGAGCAATGGCATCACCTCTCAATATCACAGCTGCATATGGATATAATCAGAGTGGGGGGGGTTGTCAGTTCAAGGGACAGGCTCATGCTGAGTCACAAGCATTTTCTAGACAAGAACTATGGCTGAATCATCTGCCATTCCAGCCCCTGGCATTGGCTTTGCACAAAGGAAGCACTCCACAAATAAATGAGAAATTTATAAGTGGCTGGATTCCCTGAAGTCTCTAAGGACTTCATACTCCTTCCTTCCTTCCTTCCTTCCTTCCCTTAGTTCCCTTTGATGTCACCATTGATGATTTGTCTCTCTTCTTCCAATGGTTCTTGAGCTTCTATTGTGTACCACAGTCCTTCCAGAAAACTAAGAGGTATTAAAAGAAGTCTAGTACAGGATTGTAATTGAAGCATCCAGTCTTAAACAGTGAATAATTGAAACACAAAGTATTTATTACACTTGGCCACCTCGCACTGCCTACGCCAAACAAGGTCTTTCCCTTACCCTTGTGAGATGCGAGTGAAATCTTAAAAAGGCTCAGCCCATTTCTGTCTTGCTTATTTCCAAACCATCCAGTCCTCAACAGGCATCTGACAAGGAAGATGTGGGTGTAGTCTACCAGCATAGGAAACAGTCGTTTATCCAACCAAGAACACCACAACTTGAAACCCACAGTAAGAATCAAAACAGAGCCTGCCTCCTAAAGGTCACCCCCAACTGATCATCACTACCAATGGCTCTTCCCAGTCCTTCCACCAGCACATGCTGGTCCTGCAAGACTGAAGACATTTCTATGGGGATCTAAGGGAGAGGCAATGAAGTATGCTGGGTTGCATAGAGATTAGCATGGGAGGTACTCCAATGGGATATACGCATGCACAGACACTCAATGTGCCCATGGGCTCTACCCTTGTGGCAGGGATGGGTGGCAGTAGAATAGTATGGACTGTGATGAATTCTCAGTTCAGGCCCAAGCCCAGTTTGTAACGTGTAGAGGTGAGACATCTTTGCAGAGTTGTCCTGTTTGGTGCTTCAGTTGGGGCTCTTATTATCCCTACATCAATGAATCATGGATGCAGGCTTCCTAGGGAGGGCTGCTACTGGCTCAGGGTCTCTCTCAAATAGGGCAATTCCTAAAGAAAGTGGGTTGTGCAGATACACAGTCCAGGAAGGAACTCCGAGTGGTACCTCTAGAGTTAGGACAACCTGGGAACTAGCCACCCACTCTTTTACTTTAGTGAAGTGCTAGGACACAAGAGGAGTGGTTGATATCTTGGCCTCTGAGTTCAGACAGGACTCACATGGAACAGCCACCCCTATGTCCTTGAGTCCCTCACGAATACAATGGATCTGCTATTGCTGCCTCACACTTAGCTCATGTCAGGTTGGCCGGAACAGTCCATACATCTGACACATCCATCAAAGGCCAATATGAGTTCCTGCAACCTTCCCCCAAGCCAGCTACATACTCCACCCTAAGCTTTCCCTTGGGCACAGATAGAGCACACCCCCACTCTCTAGTGAATCTGGACATCAGAGTGGGAAGGATCATCAAAGAAAAATTCGCCATGGGGAACGGCCAGTTCTGAGGTTTAAGCTGAGCAGTGCCTGAGGAAACCTGCAAGGAGATTTGAGCTACAAGCCAAGAAGCCAGCAACTCATAGCCATCTTCCTCTGTGAGTGTCTCCAAGCACGTGCTATCTCTGTATGTACAGAAAATGCTTGCAGTTTGTGTCATATACAGCTGGGTGGAGGCCTCGCAGCTCAGGAGAAAGATGTAACGTGGTTCCTTTAGAAAATGAGACAAACAATGAGGACACAGAGGAGTATGCAAGTGCACAGTATGATGGCCTGGCCTTGGCCTTGGTGTGGGGAGGGTCCCAGGTCTGGAGCAGAAGGAGGTTCGAGGACCCTTCAAGCCACGCTTCAAAGGCAACCTTGGGGCAGGGAGAACTCTTGCAGGGCTCCAGGAGGGAACACATGCCTGAGTGGCAGGGCTGTAGAAACGTAGACTGGACAACAGGGCTGTTCTGGAGCCGGCCTAGGTTTGCTGCAAAGAAGGGAGGGCTGGAAGAGGTGGAAAAGGCAGCCTTCAAAGCCTCCAGTGTGGAAAAGGGGTGAAGAGGGGATGAGGCAAGAGGGGCACTGCTAGGTCACTGAGGAGGGGCTAGGGTTACCACCAGCCCCTTCCCCACCCACCCCTGTCACAGAAAACAAGCCTCAGGATCTACTCCACATCAAGGTTGTGGCTCACCGAAACCTTCCCCCCACCATCATGAAACATGCTAATAATCTTGTCCCAAAACCCTCTCCCCCTCGGGGTTCCTGCATTCTCAGCATAGCTAGCCTTCTATTTGCTGGGCTATGCATTCAATTCCTTCACAAATATTTAAGGATCATGAATAGGATGCCCCGGGCTAGGGGCTGGGAAGGATCCTGAGCTGCAGGGTCAGCCTACTCTCAAGGACTCCAAGAAGAGAAAGTAGGGAGACATGTAGTCCAGACCCCTGGAACCCAAAGTTTGATTTCATCTCCCCCTGGCTGTCTGACTGTGGGTGGGCAGGTCACACAAGCCCAGTGATCCCATCTCATTTTCTTTATCTGAACAGTGGAGGTGCTTGGAGACACAGGGCTGTGAGTGATGAAGATGTAAGAGCCAATAGTGGCCAAGGAAAACCTCTTCAGAACATCAGGGTTGCCAGTTATGAAGTCTCCACAACGTGTCCTCAATGTGTAGGTGTTTTGTGGGTATTCTCTTGAGTCTCCTGATCACCCACAAGGTGGGGGACACTTGCGTCTGTATGTAATCCCAGAGCAAGTGGGAAAGAGCCTTGCATTGACACCTGATACAGACACAGTCCAAGTGAGGCTGATGTGGAGTCAACTCATTCTCACAACACAGATTTGTTTTTCATGTGCTCAGCATTGTCCTAAGTGAGTGGTTATCAACCAAAGGTGGCTTTGCCCCTCACCTACAGGACAGTTAACAAGGTCTAGAGACATTGGTGATTGTCATGGAGTGTCAAGACCCAGTCGGAGAAGGGTACCATTATCTAAGAGGTCGAAGTCAAGCATGCTGCTCACCATTTAGCAGTGCAAGGAATAGCCCCACGGCAAAGAATTATCCAGTCCCAAATGTCAGTAGTGCTCTAGATAGGGCTTCTAACAGCAATGCACCAACAGACCTGGTCTCATTCCAGAGCAAAGGAGGGACAACCAACAAATAAAATCTACAGGTCCACTGACGAAAAGATGCCAAGAAAAAATAACCAGGAGAGAGTGGTGGGTCATCAAAGACTTGAAGGAGGAGAGACTGGAGGTCTGTAAGGGGAGACATGTGAGTGTCTAATGCGAGGGACAGGGGCCCTGGGGTGGTGTGCACACGGCATCCTCAGGTGTGGCGGGAGTATAACGGAAACAAATTGAGAGATGAGGTCAGAGGGTTGTTATGACAACCTGGCTAGCTGTATCAGCAGCTTATGACTTTTCCCTGGGACACAGGTCATTCCCAGTATCCAACTTCTTGGTGCCACGCATTTTTTCTGGAACTAAGCTGAAGAAGATGCCAAGTTGAAGCACACTTTGGCTCAGGGGAGGCGGCTTCCTGTATTAGGAAATTTACATGAGACAAATTGTCCCTGCTTTGTTCTGGTCTGGGGCAGGAAATGGATTTAGACATGCTGGCACTTTTACCTTGTGATTGCTGGTTGGCTTTCATGCATCTGAGACATATCACGGAAGAGGGAGATGCAAGACACAAACTGATCTGGAGCACATTTTCAGCACTGTCCTCTTAGCCCTCGTTGAGAAGACAGATACGCCCACTGACCCAACAAGTAGGCATGAAGATCGCCACAGTGCAGAGTCGAGATGATGAAGAGATGAGTCACACACAGATTGGAGTATTAAAGAATTTAAAAGACGTATCTAATAACATAACTGAAAGTTCCAGTTGTCCCCGGGTAACAAAGAACTATGAGGTAGACAGGATGACTTCACATAAGGCAAGGCAGTGAACGACTCCCATCCACATGCCAATTCTGATCAGGAGTGTTGAGAAATCTGAAGTCCTAGCTGAACTCAGTAAAAAGAAGTTCTGTGTTCAATTATTTATGCCTGCCATGTGGTAGAAAGATCAAGCATCTCAGCCATCTAAGCTTGAGTGGAGACCAAATAAAAGGAAATGGAGTTTTAAGAGTGAATTGTGTCCTTCCTCTGAAGATGTGATACATAGTGTTGTACTGTCAGTGTAGAAATAGGGGAGCAGATGAAACTTCATAAGTCACCTTCAGTGAACATCTACCTACTCCCTCAGCGCTAGGAGTATTGAGAGAATAGGAGTGCAGAGCTGGGTGGTGAACACCTGTAATCCCAGAACTCCAGAGGCTGAGATGGAGGGATCACCAATTCAGTGCAAGCCTGGGTCACATTGAGAAACTCTGCCTCAAAACAAGATGCAAGAAATACTCTGCTATTAACCCAGTAACATAAGATACAGACAGTCATTACTTCTTAAAATCAAAGAGTAATGGCTCAGAAGCAGAACAGGCTCTGTGCCTCTAGTTCCTCATCCCTGTCCTGGTCCCTCCCTGCCCCATTTCCTGTTGCCCAGAGCATCTCAGATTCAAGCAAGAGAGCAGTGGAGGCTCACACTAGAATTGCATTTGCCAGCCAAATCCCTCCTTCCCAGAGTCTTCTTGCTCCTACTTAGCCCTAACCACAGAGTCAGGCAGACTTCCTGCATCTCCTTTGATGATGTCCCTGATCACAGCCCTTCTCTGGGGCCATTTTGAGTACTCTATTAACAGGGAAGTCTCTTGGAGATGGGTTTAGTCTAGTCGGATACAGCCAAGTTCCAGGATCTTCTCCCTGCTTTTAGCAGAGCTGGGATTGAGCCAGCAGCAGAGCATAGATCTCAGGATCCAGGAAGAGATGGGGCTGTTTTACTAACACCACAGAGAACTGGTGTAAGAGTGCTATGGTTTGAGGGGCAAGCTGTGGTTTAAAACTCAGGCAATTGGAAAGGGAGGGGAGGAAATGTTTCCAGTCACTGCCCAGATGACCAAAATCTAAGGGCTACAATACTGGAAGAGGTATCTGCCCTTCTTGGCCAGTGTGGAAAGTCAAGAGGCATTACAGGTCTACTGCCAAGACTGACGAAGCTCCAAGACTCAGGAAATAAGGTGACAGAACAGAGCCATAGTCCAGGGATCAAGCACTTATATAATAAACTTTGAAAAGAATAAAAATCCCTTTCTGAAAGGCAGCCAAAGCCGTGCTTTGCAGAGCCAGCTGTGTGGTTCTTAAAGCACACCGTTTCCCAAGACCCGAGCTGAGCAGTCCACTACTCTGCCCATCCAGAGCTCAGCTGCAAAGCCTTCTGTATTCCCCCAATTCATATAGTCAAAGGCCTTACTTCTCCTGCTTTTTTTTTTCTTCTTCTTCTTCTGTTTTTTGAGGAAGAGGTTAAGAAGAGAAGGAATATCAGAAAAAAAAATCACATATTCCTAAACCCATGTGCAGAGATCTCCAGGCTTGAGGAACACATAGATGACTTGTCCATCACTCCTAAGTGCCACCCATGTGCCAGGCCTTTGTCTCTAAGGCTTAGGGCAACATGGTGACTCTGAAAGGGGGCAGGGAAGGAGTCATATGAAGACTTCAGGAGAGCTTGAAAAAGTTCTAGTAAGCTTCTGGGAGCCTGTGCAGGACACCACAGGGTATCCAGGTATAATCATGTGGAAGTCTTGAATTGTCAGGTAGGGACAGTTGAGGGATTGGGGCCAATGTATCCTCCATTTATATTACGGTGATGGGGACTGGGAGAAGTCACTTACACAATCACCAGGGTGACGATGAAGACCAAAGGGAAAACAGCACTTCGTTCTCCATCATCTGACTCTTCATCTTACTACAATCTTCCAGGTTTCATAGCATGCTCTCTGTTCCATGGAGAATCGGAGGCTAAAGCTTACACAGCCATCAAGTGACAGAGGCAGAACTGAGCCCAGGGTCATCTGACACCAGGTTCCTGTTTGTTTATCGCGTCCCACCCCCTCCTAGCTCTGTCAGGCACCTTCAAGGTGTCCCTACTCAGAGCACACCATAGAATTTGCACAGTAAAATCTGTTGTCTCTTATCTTCTAAAAGTAAAGTTTAGCAGAGAGCCCTGAGAAAAATGAAAAGCTGGGGAAAAGCCCAATGTACAGAAGAGTCTGATCTGTGATAAAGGTGGGCTGAAAGGGGAGCTGGAGGCATGGCTCATGGGGTAAGGTGACTTGGTTCTCTTTCAGAGGCATCACATTTAGTTCCTAGCATGCATGCTGGGCAACTCACAGCCACCTATAACTCCAGCTCCAGTGGCTGACTCTCTCTTGGTCTCAAAAACACACACATACATGCACACACACATATACATAAATAAAGATAACTCTTTTGTTTAAAAGTTGAATGGAGGTTTGGTAAAATAAAGATACCATGATAATGTCTGGCTCCTAGATGAACTTAGATCCTTCCCATATATCACACATAAACATAGAAAAGCCACGTGTGTATCTGAGAGTGTGGTTAAGTCGCCAGAGTCCCTGCCTAGCATCCACAAAGTCCTGGGTTTCATGAAAACTCAATGTGGTATTGCATGCCTATAATCCCAGCACTGGAGAGGCAGAGGAGGAGGAGGATCAGGAGTTTATGACAATCCTCACATATAATTTAAGTTCAAGGCCAGCCTGGGCTACATGAGACCCTGTCTCAAAACAGAACGAACACCTACATATGAAAATTCTAGTCTGAACAAGAGGAAGCATGAGAGGATGTCTTTGTAGACTTATAATATGAAGTCTTCCTAAATTATGTCCCCAAAGCACAGACCCAGAAGAAAAACCATGTTGATGGATTTAAATGCATCAACATTAAGGACTTATGTTTAACAAAAGACAAGTTAAGCCAGAAGTAGCAGAGTGGGAAAAGATGTTAGTGGCAAAGGATTACGACTCAACAAAGGATTTACGTCTAGCTATACAAGACATTCCAACCAACAGAAGAGGTAGGAAAAGGGACAGAAAAATGTTTCAGGAATATGAATGGGAACTTTACAAAATGGGAAATGAGAGGGTCAGTAAGTACCTAAAAATGATGCTTAAATGCACCAGTAACGGGAGGCACAACAATGAAGTCAACCATGAGGTTCCATATTCTATTCAATGGACTGGGAAGATCAAAACGCAATTACCAACGCTAAGTACACAGAAACCTTGCAGACCAACAAATTCAATGCTGGGTGTGGAGCAGAGAGAGATACTAGCAGGAGTCACCAGGGAACAAATAAAACATTCACGTCAACACTGAGGTCTGTGGTGGAGGGAACTGTAGGTAACCAAGAATGGGCAGATACAGAATATGGTGATAGCTTGCTGTATGAGAGTCATCAGGCCTGTTTGCCGGTTGGTTTCAATGTTTCCTCCTGTTATATTCCTGATAGGATTGCTGTTGCCAATCCTTATGAAGTTGGGAATGGCCATGTGATTTATTTTAGACCTTTTCGGACTGAAGGGTTCAAAAATCTTTATGCCATTTGCCCCTTTCTGGGCAGGGACTGTACGGGCAGTGACTGTCATGCTACTTTCTCCTCTCGGCCATGATGATGGTGAAGGCTCCAGCAGCCCCCATCTCTCAAGCAGAGACCTTATTAAACCGACGGACATGCGGTGTGGCCAAGCAGCAAATCTGCATGGCTTCTGGCTGTTAGAAACATGGTGGTGTTGCTGCACATAATGTCACTGATCTCGACGGCTTCAACTATACAGTTTTGTAGAAATTTATAAATTAATTGTTCGGCCGATACCATGAGTAGATCTTTAAAAATAGAGCATGGGTAAAAGTAAAACAAGCTCCTTTATGCAGTATCATTTCTAAAAATCAATAGCACACACACACACACACACATGCTTGAGTACTTGTGCACACACACACATACACACACGGCATCATACTGCATGTTTCATGAAGATATGTGCATGCTCAAGAAAGAGTATTAAAAGCCATGAGTGAGTAACAGTATTGAAGAGGAGATTACAGATTACAGGAGATTACAGGGAAGAAGAAAAGCGTAGGAAGCCTCTCGTCCATTGCATTTTAAACCCTTCATGTGAATCAACCTTGTGCAAGCACACAGCTTCTTCTTCACCACCAGGTTGTGACCGACCCTCAGAGGCGCTCACACCTTGGCCTCCAGGTGACACACCTCCTCGGCATGCAGGGGCTGATTATACCCACCACAGCTTCCGGGGGCGGGGGGCAATACATCGAGAACTAAAGGAAGTTGCTTTTCAGAGAAGGTACAAGGCAGCCTGGAGAAGTGGCTTAGCAGGCAAGAGCACTGGCTGTTCTTCCAGAAGACTCAGGTTTGATTCCCAGCACCCACAAGGCAGCTCCATACAATTTGTAAATCTGGTTCTAGGGTACCTGTCACTCTTCTGGCTTCTGCAGGCACTGTACATACAATGCAGAGACATTCGTGTAGGCAAACACCCATACATGTGAACACAAATAAAATGTTAAGAGGCCATGATAGGCAGAGAGGGAGGAAAGAGGGCGAGGGTTGAGTCATGGTGGCAAACTCTAAGGAGGCTCTGGTGACCCATGTCCACAGACATGGGAGCAGCTGCCTGCTGGAATATCCCTGCGGGTCAGCCTGCTCAAATCCACACCACAGGAAGGGAGAGAGCCTTTCAGGGGAATGTTCTGGGCAGCCCCAGTATATTTGCTGTTTTCTGGAGTGCCTGGGGCTCTGGAAGAGGCTGTGGAAATCTGCGCCCTAGCTTCATCACAGCAACAATCTGACAGCCAAGAGTGTGTGAGAGACAAGGACAATTCACCAGGGCATCCCCACCACCGTTTCCTTCTGCGTGGAAAGGCAGCCCCAGGCGTGGATTCAGTCCCAGCACCCTGGGAGAAGGTGTACCTTACCACATCAGTTCTTTGGAGGCAGGAACCAGGAATCATGTGACACAGTATCTCCAACACCTCTTTGGTTTATTTAATGAATAAAATAACAATTGAGTGAATTAATTAACAAATTACATTTTGTTTTAATGGTCTCTATCCTCCCCACACCTGGCATCGAGTTAATTCTGACTTACACTCCGTGTAAGCACACAGTAGAAGCTTATAAATATATTTATGGGCTACTTACTTTTTTGGAACTACTTACACGTATTCCTTTCAGATATCACTCTCTAAGAACATTTATCTTATTTGAGGCAGCCTTCTTGAATGTAAAGAAGGAATTTCAAAGATCAAACCCATGAACATTTGTACGAGGCTCTTTGATATTCATGATCATGATTAATCTTCACGTCAGGCCTCTTACTCTGCTCTTTACGTAGATTAGTAAGACAAACTAGAAAAGCATACACCGTCAACACACGGGTTTTAGAACTTGAGCTGGTAACCACGGAAAGAAAGCATGGCGCCAGTAGGCCACCATTGGCTATTCTGTGTGTGGTCCCTTATTCAGGTTAGGATCATTGCTGGATAGATGGATAGAGCTTTGGATAAAAGGCTGTTGGGGAACAGGATAGTCATGATATTTCCAAGTGTCATTCAAATAATACTTAAGGATTGCAATGAATTACAATGGTAAGATCTTGGAATCACTGGCTCTAACCAAAGGATCCAAGTCGAGGTCTCCAATTCTGAGTCTACCAGACATGATACAATAAGTTTGTGGCAGGCACTGTCTCCAGGTGCTCCTGCCAAACACACTCCACCTTAACATCACTGCGAGGAAGCCATCAGCCTCATGCAGGATGAGGGACATTCCTTAAATAACTATTTCCCTTCAAGATCAGTGCTATGAAAACAAAAAAAGACAAGGGGTTGCCCTGGATTCAAAGAGACTAGAGAGCCTTGGAGATCAAATGGGATGCATTGGCGCTCAGATTCTCCGAGAGGAGGTAAAAGTCAGTCCTGTGACATGTAAGGAAAAATCAAATAAATACTCAAAAGCAGACGGTATTACTGCACTTGTGTCCAGTTTCCTTGTTGTGTTAATCTCTTGGTTGTAGTAATGGTCTTGGAGTAAGACTTGCCCATATTCCCATGAGATACAGCTAAAGCATGTAGGATGAAGATGACATGCTGTCTGAAACCATTTTAGTTTATGTGTTTGGAGGTTTTGCCTGCATGCATGTCTGTGCATCACGGACATGCCTGGTGGCTGTGGGTACCTGTTCAGGATACCCTAGAACTGGAGTTACATGAGCTGACGTGTAGGTGCTGGGAATTGAATCTGGGTCCTCTGGAAGGGCAGCAAGCGCTCTTAACTCCTGAGTCACCTCTTCAGCCCCTGAAGCTTAGTTTTAAATTGTGCAGCAGAAGGGAAGTGTGGAGAGGTTCTAGAAAGTAAGGGAGAGAGAGAGAGAGCACGCGAACGTGAAAAAATGCTCTGAGTGGGTGAGCTAAGGTCAAGGGTTGCAGATATTGGCTGTTTTGTTCCTTCAACTTTTCTGTAACTTTGAAATTTTTTTTTTTTAATTCAAGATTAAAAGCTTAGAGGAAAAACAGGTATTTTGATTCAGAAACCAAGGATAGTCCAGGGCACAAGTCATTAGTGTGTAAGGCGAGGCCTCCTCCCTGTCTTATACCTGCCATTATGTCCCTTTCCTACCCAAAGGATATACCTGGTAATTCGGACGAAGAGGCTGATTTGCTTTTTGCTCATAAAAAATATATATTTTCTGTCAACAGAGTACTCAATGCAGACTATAGAACTGTATTTTCACTTTAACAGTAAAACATGTTTGCTAAATATCCTAATTAGGGGCTGAAGAAAAGGCTACCCTTTCCTCTTAAAGCTGTGTTTCCACTCTTTGGTTGTTAGTTAAGGGAAGAAGAGGAGGGAGCGGCAGCTCCTAGGTCCGGTGCTGCCCTCCTCCTGGGCTCCTTCCCAGCAGGCATGACTAATCAATCACGATACACATTTTTTCCTTATCCTCAGCCTTTTCTACACTCATAACTTGTACCCGATAGAGTTGTTTCCTGGTGTTAGGGTCTCCCCTTTTTAATTTTCCTTTCTTAAAAGTCATTAGACAAGGCGGAAAATGTTCACTCTTTCATTCCCCGGAGAGTCATCATATCCACAGATTTTTACTTAGGATGCTTGAATTCGCAAGGTTCCTCATTTCCTCCTTTGGTTACCCATCCAACGAGTAGCTGCCTACTGTGTGCCAAGTACTGATAAGGACACAAAGGGAGAAGTGGCCAACTTTTTTGGACAGAAAAGGAGGAGGCTTCAAAGAGCAAGCACATTCTCAGAAGCTTCCAGAACAGTGAGAACACCTCGAGAGGGGCTCACAGCAGCCATGTTATGAGGGATGGGTGTTGTGTTCTCACAGGGGGATACTCCTGCTCTGGTTTCCCCTAGCTCCCTGAGCGCCTGAGTTGGTTGTTACAGGGCCCTGGCGTGCAGCAGTTGTTGGCTGCCTGGCACCTAACAGTGAGTAGAGTCAAGGCTTCTTGCCTGATGTGGCTCCATTGCTTTGAGTGGCTGTCCACTGCAGCGGGTGAGATGGGCCGCTATGTGATTCCTACAGTGCCGGGCAGGGGTCATTCAGGGCATCAGATCTCTCATTTCTGATGCGAAAAACTCCATCCTGGCGTGGAAATGGCAAGCGCCACGGCAGAACTGGGCAACGGGGACACAGAAAGCTGGCATTTACAGGGTAGCTACCTCTGTCCATGTCGGTGGTATTTACAGCAGCTCACCTAGCCTGCGGTGTCCTTGGGAGGCGGGGAGTTGACGTGTGGTGCTTTTGAGAACAGTACCTTTAGGAAGATTGAGGACCACTGCTATAAAGGATATGGATTGCTTCTCTTATTTTATGGATAGGCCGACAGAGAACGCAGAGGATTTGCTCTGGACAAACGCTTCATGTCTGCTGTGTTATTTTTATTATCCTACCAATCCTTCGGCATGAGGCCCTTACCGTGCCCATCCTCACTGTGAAGTCGCTGAACCTAAGACAGGTCAGAAAACCCAGTGCTATATGGTTTGGATCTGAAATGCCTCCCAAAGTCAAACGCTAAAGGCCTGGTCTCCAGCTCATAGCACTAGGTGCAGGGAGGGGTGCGGGGTGCGGGCACTCAAGAGGTGAGCAGGCCTGAAGGGAGCAAGCTCGCTGAGAGTGTCTGGTGAGGGACATGCTGGGTCCTGTTCTCCTTCCTCTTTGCCTCCTGGCTGTCGTGAGGTGAGCAGCTTTGCTCTGCCATGCGACACAGGCCAAGGAGATGAAGCAACTGACTATGGGCTGGAAATGCTGAAACTACGAACTAAAATAAGCCCTTATTTCAAGTCTGTTTCCTCGGGTGCGTCGTCACAGTGACAGGAATCCGAATAATGTGCGTTTAGTAGGTGTTGCTTTGAGATTCTATCTCAGGTCCATCTGACTCTAAGCCTGTGTTCAGATTTGAGATCTTTCTTTTACTGCAGCATCACCCAACATCTTAGTTAGGGTTGCTGTAGCTGCGATGAAACATCATGCCAAAGCTAGCTGGGGAGGAAGGGGCTTATTAGGTTTACGTTTCCACATCACAGTTCATCACCGAAGGAAGTCAGGACAGGAACTCGAACAGGGCAGGGACCTGGAGGCAGGAGCCGAGGCAGAGGCCACGAAGAAGTGCTGCTTACTGACTTGCTCCTCTTGGGTTCCTCAGCCTAGTTTCTTACAGAACGCAGGACCACCAGCCCAGGGGTTGCACCACCCACAACGGGCTGGGCCCTCCTCCATCAATCACTAATAGACAAAATGCCCCATAGACTTGCCCCATATCTTATGGAGGTATTTTCTCAATTGAGGCGCCCTTCTCTCAGATAGCTTTCGCTTTTGTTAAGTTGGCATAAAACTAGCCAGCACACCCAGCTTACCCTAACGAGTAGTTATAGCTCAGGAGAGCTCTACGCCAAGGAGAATATTTATATTTATATTTTCACTTAACGGACAAGAAACTAAAGCACAGAAGAGTTAGACAATTTGCCAAAGATTACAAAGCTCATAAAGGAGACTCATAAAGTCAAGGAAGGAGACTCTGGAATCCTTTTATTCAGCAAGTGTTCATGGTGTGTGTGTGTTTGTGTGTATGCATATGTACATGTGTGTTCGCATATATGTGGACACAGGTGTGTGCATGTGTGTATGTGTATGTGTTGATGAGAGCTGTCTTAATCACTTTCCACCTCATCCATTAAGGCAACATCTCTAGCTGAACCCAGAGCTTGCCTTTAAGACTACCCTCGCTAGCCAGCTCACTCCGGAGCTTTCCTGTCCCTGCCTCCTTAGTGCTGGGGTTATCTGTAGGCCACCATACCCACCTGGCTTCTATGTGGGCTCCTGAAGTCTTAACTCCAGTCCTCAAGTCTTCATGGTAAGTGCTGTGATTCACTAAGCAATCTGTCATGTTTTTAATGTCACCTGCTAAATGTGTGCCATCTGATATGAACCAAGCCCTAACACAACACTATGATACTGAGCAGCACACTCCCAGGGAGTTTACCGGGGCCTCTTTGGCTGCGTAGGCATTGCTCCTTAGATCAAATCTAAAATGAAGGCAAGTCAGCTTCCATAAAATATAAAATGCTTTGGCAGTGCCCCCAGCATCGTAGCTTACTCTGACCCTTGCTTGCTATGTGTCAGACATGCTCCTCATGTAGTGGTAGACAGATTACAGCTCTCCAATATTACCAGTTTCCCACCACTTCAGATTCACTCTAGCTGATGCGATGCAAACAGTGATCTGAGGTTGGTGATCTGTGTCACTGTCTTTGGAGGCTGTGAGGAGCCAGGACGTAACGCTCCACTGTCTGCCTTCCTGGTCGCAACAAGAACGGGAAAGTGTTGGCACGGAGGGGCTATGGAGTTGGAGCAGCTTGAAGTGCACTGAGCTCCCTGACACACCTGGAAGCGACTGCTGGCGGGTGTCATCTAGCTCTGCAGGGGAAATAAACGCAAGCTCCCTTGTAGGAAAGCCAAGCCCCGGTTTGGGATTTGCCTGTTACCGCAGCACCAGCTGGCTTTATCCTGACCAAGCCTGTCAGATCCTTGTGTTGACTGGATGATGACAATGCTGATGTCATCACGTCACAGACAAGAAATCAGAACACAGTGGAGTCGGCAGCTGGCCGAAGACAGCGAGTGTCGCTCGCTGAGGACAGAGACAACCGTGGACCTCAAGAACAGGGACCCCAGAGTCCTTACCCTTATTTCGTATCCTGCATTTCCCCACCTGCATTCTTGAGCCCATCAGAAGCAGTACTGCACAAATATCAAGGTCTACAAGTTCTTCAGAGTACCTTAGCCAACGTTTATAGAACAAGAGAATCATGACAACATATAATTAAAGAAACACCAAAACTGCTTACTTTAGATAGGAAAGCCCAGCTTAGCTCCAGCTTGCAAGGTAATTAGAGGTGAAAATGGGTCATGACCAAGGGGACTGGTCTCCAGGTAGTTGCCTGAATGATGGGAAGCCACGTAGAGACTCCAGCACCACTGCGCTTCTTTATCTAGGCCCTTAGCGCCGACGCCAAAGAGGGATAGACGAGAGCACCAGGGGCGCTATCCCCTCCCAGATTGCATGCTTGCTTTCTGATAAAAAAAAAAAAAAAAAAAAAAAATTGCTTCTTGAGCTAGGGCTCAATGATGAGGGCTCAGTGGGTTCCCAAGCCTGACGACCTGAGTTCGATCCCCAGGACCCACACTGTGGAAAGACAGAACCTGCTAGCACAGGTTACCTTCGACTGCAGCACACCACACACACACACACACACACAGTGGCATGCAAGCACACCCCCCACACCCAAATAAATAATACATTTTTTTTCTTTAACGTAGTCACTCCTTTCTTCCTAAATCAAAGCAGATCCTTAATGAGTTAACCCAATGTTTGAATCCAAGTGGGGTCTCCGGAAACTTTACATTGTGAACCTGAGTGTGTCTCTCCCAGTCCCCTTGTCACTGTCCTCTACCGTGTGTGGTTCATCGCAATTACTGCTTGTGGTAATTGAGGACATTTGGTGAAGTGGTTCTTTCAAAAGCAATTAATGAGCACTCACAGGACTAGGGCAGGTCCAAAGGTCGGGCTCCAGAGCCACAAGGGGAGGCTAGTGCTAGCCAACCCTGGGTTGTAGGCAATCTGGCAGGCCTGGCTCTCTGCTGGGCCTTTCTGTAGTATAAAGGTTTCGGGCCTTTCAAAGTCAGCGGCACTGAAGGTGGGAGGCAGTGGAGTCACGGAAAAGGGGCGGGCCTTAGAGTTGGCTGCCTGGACCGACGGCCCTACTTCTTCGCCTGCTGGCTTGGAGATGCGGGGTCAAGAGGCCATTCTCAAAACCTCAGTTCCTCGTCCATGAGATGGGAGCGGGCATGATGTCAGCCTGTTGTTAGGGCAAAGGGTAAAACACACGCAGAAAGCCCGACGTTCAGCTCCAGGCAGCTATCGCTTTATGGTTATTGCTAAAGAATATGACTTCCCCTTCCTAAAGTATCTGGATTTGGGGGGAGGGGGCACCCACTTCTCTAACGCCCCTGACCTTTCTTCTTCTTTTTTTAAGATTTATTTTTATTTTCAGACGGTACCTGATCAAGTTTGGAGGTTGGTTAAAATGAGGAAGGGATGATAGAAGGAACAGAGCGGGAGGGGACGGCGGGAGCAAAAGTAAAAAAAACGAAGGAAGGGATACACTGGCGGTTACCGGGTCAAACTGGTGTTCAAGCCGCACCGGCAGGCCAGTTCCACACTAGCAGAGGGAAGAGACCGGACCCTCAACCCTGGCTCTAAACTCAGGAAAATTAATTTCCCAAGTCCTGGCCTCACTGTCTGAAAAATGAGAACAAAAGTGCCCTCGCGATGACATTGGAAACTGCGTCCACGAGGCTGGCGCGATGACTCGACAGGTCAGGGCACTCGCTAGGCAGCCTGACCACTTGGGTGTGACCCCCAGGACAAACGTGGTAGGAGAGGACCGACTGCAGAAAGTTGTTTTTTTTGGGTTTTTTTTTTTTCCCCCCGAGACAGGGTTTCTCTGTTGTAACTCCGGCCGTCCTGGAACTCACTCTGCAGACCTGCAAGTTGTCTTTTGACCTCTGTACTTTGTATGTGCACTTACAACCACCACCACCACACACACACACACGCACACCCCCAATTTTTTTAAGTCAGGTCTAAAAGTCGGCTGGCACATGGGGAGGGGGCACCTGAAAGATGTCACCTGGTGACTTACAGGTTGCCTGGAAGGACTCAGGAAGTTTCCAGAGACAAAAACAAAGTCCTAAGTGACACACAGGTCAGCCTGCAGTGCCCATCTTCCCAAACCTTTAATTTTAATGGGACATCATGAAGATGCTGCTGCCCCTGCCACTGGGGCTCGACTCTACTGGAGCTTGTCCATCACCAGTGTGCCAACATCTGGAGAGCAGCAGGTGTGCTGAGAACCTGAGGTCCCGAGGCTGCAGATTCTGCATAGGAACAGGCATCTGGAAGCAGGGAGACCTGTGGCCACCCGCAGAATCTAATTACACTCATCTCCCGTTTTCAGACCTAAGTCTCCCCACCTCCAAATGAGAGGCCTGGCTCACGTGTCCCAAGGGCCTCCCCACACTGAGTGTCAACAATTCCATCCTGGGGGCATGTACCCACTCATTCCACTTTCTACCACGGCTGACATCCGACCTGTGTGAGCACAGGCAGGCTATCTGGCTTCGTTATCAGTCTGAATGTTAATTTCTAGACACTGGGATGACGGTGTTTCTTGGAATCGGAAGGTCAGGCCAGCAGTGATGGCCCATTCCAGATCCTTCCATCTCAGACCACACCTGTGGCTTCTCATAGTCTGCAGAACACAGTGGAGGCTGAGCAGGCAGACTTAGCCGGGAGTCTCACGGATGAGGGCATAACAATCCTGAATGGGGTTTCTAAAAACAGACTGTGGACATCACAGCCAGTTTCTCATTCAGTGGGTCTGGGGTGCTTTAGGTACCAAGCTTAGGGGATCAGTAAGTGGGTCTGGATTCTAAATCCTTTCTGAGGCCTGGCCACGTTCCCACAACCTCCACCCTGGTACTGTCTTCCTGTCACTGCAGCCAGCTGCTTCACTAAGGCCCCAGCAGATCAGTGCGTTCCTGCCTCGGGGCTTTCTCACGGACTGTTCCTCCGGCCTAGAAGGCCCTTCTCATTGGTTGTATGGCCTATTTTTCTGACTTCTTTGGAGACCTTCTACGGTATCGTCCTTTCAGTGATGCTGTCTCCCACTACTCCAGCTAAAATAAAAACCTCCTCATTCCCGCCTCTTATTCTTCTCTATAACACATACTCCCACACACACCTGACGTACTCTATATTTTATGCTAAGAATTGAACTCACACCTCTCTTCCCTCAGGAGAATGCAACCTCAGTCGAGGGCAAGAGATTTTGTTTGTACTGTTCACCGGTAGATCTCAAAACAGTGCCGGATACAATGTATATAATTTAATATCTGTGGGAGGGAGAGAGAGAAGGAGGAATGGAGGAGGGAGCAAGGAGATGGGAAGGAAGGAATTCTGCAGACGTGCAGGTTTTTTCAATACCCTAAGCTGTACAGAGTCAATAACTTTTTCCACAAAAGAGCTTTAAAAGCTGAGACCCATCAGCAGCCATCTTCTTCCCAAAGAGACATTGCAGGATGTGGTCCCTTGTTGCCAAGCTCCTGCGAGCTCAGTTGTGTTTCGAACTCTGAGCTGACACTGAGCTGAGGTTTTCATTTTCAACTCAGAGGTCAGATTTCAAACTCAGTGTTGATGCCCAGATGATCCAATCTGACTCATTAAGGCACCTAGGTGTACGAGCCCCACGCTTGGCACAGGGTCCTCAGTGAGCTCTGTGGACTGGTTCCTGACAGATCTTACCCACTCTTCTGCAGCTGGACTTCTCCGCTGCGCCAAAAGGAGATGGCACTGAGTCTTTGGGGTGCCACCATGCTTGGGAAAGGGTGCAGCAAGGAGGACACAGGACTGGACCCCTTCAGGGAAAGGATTGACTGAGGCAGGCTGATCTCTTCGCATCAGGGAGCAACATGGCTGGAAGGATTGTCCTAAGATGACAGTGCCCACAGTCTCATAAACCAAGAGCTTGAGACAGCAGGAACAGTTTTCACGGAGGATGTCAGTCCTTGTTTTCTCTGTGGTGGCTACAGATGGTGGCCATCAGAAATCCTACGCAGGGCTGGGGAGATAGCTCTGTTGGTAAAGCCATGCAAGACAAGGACCTAAATTTGACCCCTAGGACCCATGTTAAGCACTGGGTATAGTGATACGCACTTATAATCCCAGTGCTGGGGAGGTAGAGGCAAATGGATGCCTGGGGCTCACTGGCCGGCCACCCTAGCCTGCTGGGTGAGATCTGGACCAGTAAGAATAGCCTACATACATACACACACACACACACACACACACACACACTCACACACACACACACTCACTCACTCACACACCCCTTAGCCTTTCTACCTCCCTGCCAGCCTCATCAATCAGTGGGCATGAACAGTGGTCCTTCCTGCTCTCCATTAGGAAAGGTAATCATTACTCATTCATCTTCTTCTAACTTACCCATTCTGAGCATTGACTAAGTGCCATGATACATGGTGATCTAGGGAGGGGCACACCACACTGTGTTACCCCTCCCCCAACTGTTGCCTACCTGCCCAACAGACATGGACAGGTCTAGGGAATCCATGAATAAAACATTTTATTTTGATTATGCACATTCTAGTGTTCTAACTACAAACATGACTAATGAGTGCATCGGCCCCTCTGTGTTACGAGCTTTGTGTAGGGAATTTTATGCTGAGCAAAAAAGTGTTAGACAAGTCATAGTTCAAATGACAAAAGGCTCTCGCGGGGTGCCACGCAGATGGCAAAGGTCTAGGATAGACTGGTAGTGGATTTGCATCCCATCCCTGAAGCCTGCTAGCGATGTAACTTTAAAGAAGTGGTCTTGGTTACTCAGCAACCAAAGCCAGCTGTCTACTGTGAAAGTTCTTATCTAGGCTGGTGCAAATTCACTATTATTTTTTTTATTATTGCTCCACGGTATCCCCCCTGCGCCTGCAATAGAAAGCTGGAGAAGCGCTTCCCTGGAGGAAGAAAATAGGGTTCTGAGCTCCAAGTTAACCAGCCTGCGCTGAAAAGATGAAAACAGATAACGGGATAAGAAAGCGGCTTTGTGTGTGTCAGCCCAAGGAGCTGCCGGGTTCCCTGATGAGAAGGGAGACAGCTGGACAGCGATGCCCAGGCCTCCCAAGCACCAGCTGTCCCAAGCAGTCCAGACCCCACCTGCCGTACCATGCTGCAGCCCACATGCTGCCTTCTGTGCATGGCATGTCATTGACAGCACAGAAAGTCTAAACCACGGGTCTAGTGCTGTAGCTCAGGAGAACCGCAAGAACAGCCTGGCAGCCTGGGGATGTGTGGGACACATCTTGTAAGCTGGAAGCTCTCCCGGCTAGAGAGAGGCCTTGGTCTGTAATTCATCTGCACGTAAGAGCAGGCACTCCTAAGATGCTACGCCCGGAGACCCAGTGTACTGGGCAATCAAAAGCAACACCATCCACCAACACGTTGAGGAAGCCTTCTGCTAGCTGGAATGAGTGCAGTTTGACTTCTCCTAGGGAGAAATGAACAAGTGAACAGTCAGCCCACGTAGGGTGCCGACGGCAGACCAAAGAAACCATTCCTGTTCCTGCAGGATTTCCTCACCTCGCTGACTCACAGGAGGAAATGAGAAGCCTGCACTCATGCACGCAGGCCACTGGGCAGTCTGTGCCCCGATTTGTGCACTTCTCTGCATCCCACAGCCTCCACTGACTCCTGCCACAAACCTTGGAGCCAGAGAAAAGGCTCAGAAGTACAATCCCACTTGCATCATCCTCCCGATTTCCAGAATCACAGCCTTGGGCTCCCTGATGCATGGTGGCCGAGGGGACCCAGGACCCGCATTGCCTTTCATGGGCAATCTTATGAAAGACACATCCTGGATGACCATTTGGAAAAACCTTGCCTGTCCTGTCTGCCCATTACTCTGAAAACAAATACCAAACTCCTCTGAGAGGCTTCACAATGAAGCACAATGCCAAGCTCTGCCCAGGCTAGAAGACGCTACTTACTAACCATTGCTTGAAGTGCATAATCAGCACGGGTAGTTATTAAATGAATAAATGAAGGTACAAGGGGACAGAACAAAGGCATGAGCCATGACGAGACACACAGGAGTTCAAATCCCCCTAACTCTAGTTGTCTTATCATTCTGGCGAGGAGGGGACGCCCGCGGCTCACACCGTTCCACACTCAGATGCTGATGGAGAGAGGCCCTGGAAGGTAGGCCAGTTCTCTACCCACCACAGCCCTCAGAGAGAGCAGGAGGACAATTCCTTGGGTGACTGCAGGCCAAATACAAGAATACGGCCCCACAGGGAAGCAGAACATTGAATGATTACCTTGATATCAGAGAAACACAGGGATCAGGAAAAGGAAACCTGTATGAGTCCCCACCCCACAAATTAGCTTCCGTTCTATATTTGAATAGCCTACAGAAAGTAAAAATTGTCTGTTTCCGGGTCAAAAAAAGTCACCTTTTGCTTAGAGAGAGAAGAAAACAGAGATCATTTTCCCAGGTGGATGACTAGACCGAAAAGCAAATCCGAGCTGTCTGGGCTCTGTGACATCCATCACATGGTTATGGGCACAGCAGAAATACTGGGCAGATCAGCCAGGAATCAGTCAGGGAGCACCAGGATTTGTCTTAAGAGCCCAAATGAAGATAAATGAGACAGATGTGCGTGTGTCTGCTCCCTGTGTGTACTGGGGTCACGTCAGTCACCACACAGAGCTGTTGCCGTGTTCCTCTAATGCGTGGCTTTCTCTAAGTCAGGCGTTTCAGAGCAGGAAATGGGGACATTCTGGGAGTAGAACCTAAGAGCATTCTACAACTGAGCCACAGTCCTCGCCATTTTTTAAAAAATGTTTACAGTTAAAAGCCAGGATGTACAGTTAGAACCGAGTGCCGTGGCGGGGAGGCGGGAGGGGGGTAGCGGCGTAATATTCAGAACACAATAAAAAGTTCTTGCTTCTGTGATGTTCAGACATAACTGGCACCTTGTCTTTTCATTTGTCGAGTCTGTGAACCTATCCCAGGATGGCCATCTTACAGTAGAAGACACAAAGATTCAAAGTCAAATAAGCGCTTGAGATTCTGAAGCTCGAAGGGGACAGGGAAACGTTATGCCCTGCCTTGGTTCTGTGTACTGCGCCTGGAGGATGAGTTTGAGAAGGTGAGTAGCTAGGGAATCTCCCCGAGCTTAGCTCTGAGTCACCATTCCCTTTGGGAAGCCCGCATGCTTCCTTAGTGAAATCACTCGCTGAACTGACACTGTCCCACACTTTCTTGTGAAGGGGTCAGCTGCTGCAGGACAGTGAAGTGAGATTCTCCCTGCGTGAAAACAATCCTCAGAGTGCCAGAGACTGCAGGGGGAGGCAGCCGACATAACAGGCTGCTCACCCCTGCAGCCATCATCCAGAACTCAGGGCTCAAAAGCTAACAACCCACCCACCCACAGCCACCCTCAGATCAGCTGCAGGCCAGGGGTGCTAGCTGGATAGGTAAAGCCACCCCTGCTCTCGCCTAAGGAACTTGGAGAGCCCACAGTGCAACTAAAGGCAGGTTCACAGAGGACCTGCCACTCAAGGCAGTTCTCAGGGTGAGTCCCTAGTAAGTTATAACACACTGGTGCCAAAAGCCTTTCTTCCAACTCTGGAACTCTACCCCAGATGCCTTCATTTCTGCCAAATGTCACCTTCTAAAGAGGCCCCCTCAGCTGCGCTCTCTAAAACAGCAGATCCAAACTTGGAGTGGTGGTTCAGCACCAATACTTCCAGCCATCGGGAGGCTAAGGCAGATTGACTGATGTGAGCGTGAGGCCAGCCTGGACTACAGAGTGAAACCCTGCTGGAAACAATATAAAATAAAACCAAGAGAAAAACCGCAATAACATTCTTGGCTTTGTTCCCCTACTCTTTGCTGTTGCCATGACTCCCTGCCATGATGGACGATATCTCCTCTGTAATGCCAGAAGTGTCCCACTTCTAAACTCAAAACAACATTAGGAGACTAACAAACCAAGCATCTCACCTCTGGGAGCAAGCTACACCAGGATAACCCCACTGGAACAATACAGGACCACATATTTACTGGATTTTGTGTATTCTGGGGCCACTGGTTGGCATAATCAAGTTACTTTTGCTTGAATGTGGTATTTTCAGCATCCTTGTAAACGTTGTGTCTTCTAGCATAGAGCAGTTCAAGACTAAATTTGGTATGACGTAGGGATTCCAGCCAGTTCCTATACCAGTGAATCCAGATCCTCAGGGAATGGACAGAAACAGGAGAGTTTCATGGTCCCTTTTTGGCAGGAACTAAGCCTCAACGGCAAGAAGTTATTAAGGAGAAGAAGACTGATCACCATCTTCCAGATCCCCCCAAAGACTTCTAGACCAGAGCTCTTGGGAAACATTTGATATAAGAGAGAAAGACTTCAAAATTAGCAAATGAAAGAAATCAGCTGCAAGAGAGAAAGGCTGGATAGCATGCTCGAATGCACATGTGTGCGCGCACGCGCGCGCGCACACACACACACACACACACCCAGGCCAACATGTAACAGAGCAGGAGAAACCAATGCCCACGGTATGCTCACTACCCAAATAAGCTACCTTATATGACAAAACAAACCACCGTTCTTTACACAGTACTGAGCTTTAGTTTCTAACCTTCTTCCAGCTCTGGCCCACTTCCTCCCTTGGGAGTGTATTCTCTCATAATAAACTGTCTGCTTCTGTCACAGAGAGAGAAGAGAAAGAGAAGGGAAGGAAAAGGAAAAGGGGAACAAAAGCATTCCTGGTTGAGCCCTCTCTTATCACACAGCTCTACTTGAAATGGCATCCCATAGTGAGACACGGATTTGTTTATTGCTAGCCTCCGTCATAGAATGTGAGATCCATGAACAGGTCTCTCTGGCTGCTTTTCTTCCTTTATCACTAAAATATTGCGTGGCAGACAGTATTTTGTCTGCATTCAGGATATATTACCTGAAAGGCTGGAGAGCTCTAAAATATTACACACACACACACACACACACACACACATATATATAGTATATATAATATATTTGGATATGGTTTACATATATTTCTGTGTACATATGTAAATACATATACTCATACATACACACTGAACGTGCACATGTAAAACATAAACCCAGTTAAATTAAATTACAATTAAATATAGGCAATGAGGTATGAGGGTAGGCTTTCTGGATAAAAGTTTCATGAAGACACACCCTACCCCACCCCCACCACCTGCCACCGCCATCACTCCACAGATGCTGTTGCCTCTCTCTGGAATTCGTCTTTCACAACTGAGTTGCCTTTTCCCTAGAACCTTCTGTGTCCCTGACTCTAGAGCTCTCATTGTTGCGGTCACCGCCTTGCCTTATGACTAATTGAACAGTAGCCCTCCCCCATCTCCGTGTGTGTGTGTCTGTCTGTCTGTCTGTCTAGATATGTATGCATGTGTGTGAATGCCTTTCCTCAGGATCCACCTGTCTTGTTTTTTGAGACTGTCTCTCGCTAACTCACAGCTTACTCATTCAGCTGGCTAAGCCGGCTGGGCCAGTGAGGCATAGGAATCCGCCTGTCTCCATTTCCCCATTGCTAGATTTACAAGTGCATGGCGCCACATACAGCTTTTGTATGTGAGTTCTAGTGAACTTGGGTCCTCATGCAGGGTAAGCACTTTACCAGCTGAGTCATATTCCCAGCCCCTGAACAGTATATTCTATCATCCTGTGTGGACAACCATTTTCTAAGGAAGCTAGGTTTCCTACGCACACGATAAATGTCAGTGTGACTTTTTCAGGCCCTTGTCTTCTGGCCAAGGATGAAAGTGACTCACATGACTTTTGGACAGGGCTTTTAACCATTCCTGGCTCTTGGAAGCCAGCCATTATGGAAGAGGAACCACTACCCCAAGGGAACCCTGCTGTGAGAAGCCCAAACCATGTATAGGATGAGCCCTGGAAGACATACTGTAACCCAGGGAAGAGTCCAAAGCATCAAGATGCCAAATACATGAATACAGACACCATAATGGGAACACGTTTATCAGCAGCCATCAAATTGGCCCCACCACACCCCAGACGAACTGCCCACCCTGCAGAGCCCTTACCCGGCTCCTAACACACAAAACTGAGATCAAAGTAAAATAGTTTGTGTGTGTGTGTGTGTGTGTGTGTGTGTGTGTGTGTGTGTGTGTGTGTGAACACTCGTGCATGCACGCATATGCGCATGCATATGTGAGTTAACCTTGGACACTATGCCTCAGGAACTATCTACCGTGTTTCTTTCAGACGGAGTATCTCATTGGCCTGGAGTTTACCAAGTATTCTAGACAGGCTGGTCAGCAAGCCTCAGGGATCTCCCTATTTCTGCCTCCCCAGTACTGAAATTAAAAATGTGTATCGCCATGCCTGTCATTTTCACGTGGGGTTCTGAGAGTAGAACTCGGATCCCCACTTTAGGAGCTTGGCTCTCTCCCCAGTCCTCTTGGGGTTTTACTTAATACTCTCCAAGGCAGGCAGACTGCTTCAGTAAGTAAACCACAACATCCCAGCGATAGGCTGAAGTCACTCCCTGGCCCCAGTGAAAATGGAAGTGTTAAGAGTTTCTGTAGAGATTTGCAGAACACGGCATGCTGCTTTAAATGATAGCATTCTAGAGAAAGTAGATGGAACACGATTGCCTCCAGTAAGTTTTAAAGAGAACTGCTGGCTATTACAGTCACTGCAAAGCATCACATAAACACTACATTTCTGTGCCTGTTCCTGAGAGCCCTGACACACTTCCCCAAAAGGGCAGAAGATATGGGGCCACTTATGGAAAGCATTCAGTCAGTAGTCAGTAGTCAGTAGTCAGTAGTCAGTAGTCAGTAGTCAGTAGTCAGTAGCCAGTAGTCAGTAGCCAGTAGCCATCAGCCAGCCAAGGGCTTTGTCTCCAAAAAAAGCCATACTGCTTATTAGCTAAAAAGAAAAGCAAACTAATGTGGAGAACCCATTGTCTCTGGTTTCTGAGACATCTGATTGCCAAATGCCTTTTTTGTATTATCACACAAGGTGGTGTCCTGACCTGGGGTGCCTCTTCTCGTGGCCCCCTGAGCTTCCTTCAGTGAGGTTCTGCCACAAAGTCCTGAGTTTTAGCTCTTGCCCAAATCCAGCACTTCCATCTTCCCTGAATTCTGACGGAAAAGGACCTCAGGAGAATTCCTGCCTGGACCTCTCCCAAGTGTAGGGGGCTGAAAGGGAGTCAGCCCAGGCTCCACTCTCTGCAGCCCCAATTCTGCTGCCTCCTGATGAAGGGGTTTCAGACATGTCATTTAACCTCAGCAGTAAGTGGGGCTGGTGGCAGCTCGTACCTCATGGGATTAGATTACTCTGAAGATTAAATGAGTACGGTCCTGGGAAACTCTGAGGATACAGTCAGTCTGGAATAAACGAAACTCATGCTTGAGATTGCAGAGCCCAGGTGTGGGCTCTCTAGCTCACATCCTCAGGGAGTTCAGCACCTCCTCTACTCAGTGAAGTCCTGGAACAGCTGACCCAGCCCCAGCTACAGGAGTGCGCCCAGCTGCAAGCAAACCACGACGTGAGTTTTAGAGGGGGCAGGTCATAGTCAAAGAGTGGAATCCACCTGCAGGCACACTACCGTGCCTTTCTTTATCCTTCATCTTGCATAAGATATATATGTGATTATTGGATCTGTCACAGACATCTTAGGACTGTGAAGCTACCTTGAGACTGGAAACCATGTGCTATGGGCAGAAACACAGAAGAAATCTAGGCTGCCATGCAACCACTCTCCTAGCCATGGACTGTCTACCTGCCTTGGTCTATTGTAAGGCACAAACTCCCCACCTTGTTTAAGCCACCTTGCTTTGGTTTGATGTCTGCCAAATATAATCTGGCATTAGGCTATCCAGTGCATTTAAATCAAGAATCATTGTTGGTCAAGTGTTACACATTCCCCTCCAGAGAGCGCTTTAATTGAAAACGACTCTGTAATTGGCTAAATATTGATTGGGAAGTACCCTCAGTGAGTGGCAAGCAGGAAAGACACGGAGTAACTAGAAAATCCAAACCAGGCTTTTGAGGGTCTTTGGCTTCAGGAGAAGTTAGGCATAGACACAAGCATCAAAGAGCTTGTGAAGGTAGGGGTATCTGTTGTTGAGAAGTTCCTCTAAGGCAAGGTCAGGGGGTGCCAGGATGAAGAGCTTGCACTTGACCCTGCAATTATTAAGGGATGGCTCAGGAGGTCAGTCATGATGGATTAGAATGAGAAGAAGGGAGAAGGCTAAAGGAAGGCTCCAGTAAGAAGGCTGCCCGTTGTCCAGAGGTTCCTGGGGTGTACTGAGCAGGGACAGTGAAGCAGGGCTCAGTGGCTCTGGACAGCATGGAAGACAGAATAAGACTGTAGTGGAACCATGTGGTCCTTCCAGCTGAGAGCCTCTGTGGAGGGACTGAGCAAGCCCACAGCATATTGTCTCCTCTTCCCTCCCGCTCTCCTCCTTCAGGTGAGCTCCTTGGAAGCCTCATCTTCAGAACTATCCAGGCACCCACTGTGCAGTGTTCACCCACGCCCCTTGGATACCCAGCCTGGCCGAAGGCAAGTACTCAGCACAGTCTTGCTGTTTCTGTTCAGCAGAGTCTTGACTGTCATCAGCACTGGACAGTTCTTCTGCAAACACACATGGGGATGTGCAGGTTTACAGGGACTCACAGGAAGAGTTTTGCTCTGGTTTGTTTTTCTGTAACTTGGGGAAGAAAGGGTTTGTTCAGCTTACAAGTTAAAGTCCACCATTACAGGAAGCCAGGGCAGGAACTCAAGGCAGGAACCTGGGAGCAGGAACTGATGAGTTGCTCTGCCTCCATCTTTGGCTTAAAAGCCATCTTACAGTAAAGACAAATTAGGTTCATTCTTGCCTATGATTAACCCTCTGTTTCTCAAGGATTGGGCTATGCCCACTTATAACCTCAACTACAAATGAGTCTATGCTGCCTCTTCCAGGAAACGGCATGTCTTTGAAACAATGCCTTTGTTTCAAAAAGTTAGTAACCATCTTGCATCCCTACCTGTGTTTCAAAAGGCTATTTTAACCACCTATGACTACCTTGTTATGCCCACCTTGCAACCATGTCTTTGTTTCAGGAAGTCATTATGACTAAGTTGTTACGCTTATATTCTGGTCCTGTAACCCCACCTATTTTGACTGCCAAATCCCCCATTGGGAACTCCCTACCCCTGAGCTATAAAATCCTGGTCTTCTTCATATCCAATGCTGACCTCTCAAACTCCAACATAGGGAGAGGCAGCCCATGTATACAAATAATAAAGCTTGCTTTAATTAATTTCTTGCTTTAATTAATTTGGCCACGATGATTTGGGTCAGTGGTCTTTCTTCTCCAATAACAGACCATGGAAGAATGCTGCTTACTGGCTTGCTTCCCTTGGCTTGCCTGACTACCTTTCTTACATAACCCATAACCCACTGCTAAAGGATGGTACCACAGTATACATGTGTGGTGTCCGGGTGGCTGTGTGATGCCCTGGTGTCTGTGTGATGTCTGTGTTGGCCCAGTGCCTGCATGATGCCTGGGCATCTATGGACTACCCTGGAGCCCGCAGGATTCTCTTGTGCCTGTGAGATGCCCTGGTGTCTGTAGGCTGTCCTGGTACCTGTGGGAGGTCTGGGGGCCTGCAGGATGCTCTGGTGCTTAGAGGATATTGGGGTGCCTTCTCAGTGTCCAGATGTCTAGGCAATGTCTGGGTGCCTGCCAGAGGCCCAGGTGCCTGTGGGCTTTGGCAGTGAGGCACAACTTCGGGTTGAACTTTGTCATGATTAGTCTCAGGAAAGTATGGGCCATGTAGATATCAACATCAGAGTAGCCTGCTGCCTCCGAGAACCCTGGTGATACCTGTGATCCATGCTCTTGCCACATTAGCTGGACTTAATTTTCTTTTATTTATTTAGTTTTTGTGAGGGCATAGGGGTGGAAGGGTGGGACAGGGAGGAACAGGAATAGGGTGTTAACAAAATACATTGTATGAAACTCAAAGTATTAATAAAAGTATTATAAAAAAATAAAAAGAAAAATTCCTCATAGGTGTAATCAAGTTGACAACCAAGAACAGCCATTACACATAGCAAGTCAGACTTCAGACAATTCTACTGAGCTGGTACAGGCATTTGTGTACAAGTGCTTGCACACTCATGTGTAAATGGAAACACAGAATATATACACACACTGATGTGCAAAGCATGTACACACACAGCACATGCCCACATGTCTGAGCACATATACTTATGCACACACAGAAACATAGCACATGTATGCATACACACAGGTACATGCATTCATACACAGACACAATGCATGTACACATTAATACATACAGTATATGCACACACATTCATAAGCACACGCACACTTGCACACACAAAAACACATGTGTGAACATACATGCATGCACAAAGCATGTACACAGAGAGAACGTGCTTGCACATTTATGAGCACACTCTCAGGCTGCCTATTTTCTGTACTCCTGCCGTACTAATACTTCCCATTGTTTCACCCAAATGGAAACACCCAGCTGTTCTTGATAGTTTCCAGGATGGATGCACAGCTAGTAACCTACTTCACCTGGCACAGCAAACTCCTTTTACCTTAAGGAAAACATGGTGCATGATTGAGAACCATAGCAAATTCCATGAACAGGCTGTGTAAGAATTCCGGTGTGTGACAATCTCTTCAATAGGAAACATTTGCAAAGTGAAAACGAAGGTAGATGACTCGTGTTGAGCCGGCTCCATTTTTCAGTACCTAGTGCAGCATGGTCAGGTTAGCATGGTGACAGAAAGAGGATTGCACACTAGACTATATGAGCCTCTCTCTGCACATTTGTTCCTTCAGGAGGAGTCTGATCAAATGAGATCTGGTTCCTCAGGAGAGGCTGGCAATGGAAAGGCACAAGGAGCCTGAGGTGGTGACCACTCTTTCTGAGCCAACGGAAAGGCAGCTAACTCAATGCCCCTTGTAGGGCACCACAGAACCTCCAATGACAATTTTGAGATTACCTCCCTCCAGCCCCTCTCATCTTTCAGAGAGCATGTATCAAGGGCTCACTGACCATCAAGAAGTTGCATCTAAGGCCCAAAGCAAGCTGTCTTCAGGGGTCCTGGAGAATTGTTCTGCCTCCCACAACCAAAGAAGAAAGGGTGAGGCTGGGGCATACTACATTTTCCACTGGGGCCACACAGCCTACAGTGCAGGGTAGGGGACAGAGTGCCTCCAATATCTGGAACCCCAAAGGCTGGGGTCAACTGAACAACCTTCAGATGAGGCCAGTGGGGCTCTCCCTACCATAGGATGCTCTATCTAGGTTCTCAAAACATCTGGGCTCAGCAATGTGCAAACTTGGTACTTGGAAGCACAGAAAACAGACTAGGAACACAAAAGGCACCCAGGATGCTGGTCACCGGGCAACCCTGAGCAAAAGACACTTGGCCTCTTCCACTCTGCTTCCTCTTGAGTGAATTAGGATATGAGTATCGTCTACTGTAGGTGGTGGCTGAGAATACAGATATTGTATGGTCACATGAGTGACCGGACTTTGTAAACCATGCACATGTAGAGAAGTAGTAAGGATAAGATACTAAGGGTCTGAAACTATCAAGTATATTGATAAATACTGTGCATCTCCTCTAGTCTTCCAGGGGCCCCTCAACTCAGGCCCACCCTCACGGCAGGTGCACTTAGTCCCTGATGAGAAGGAACAAGAAAACAGGACTTACGTGAGTCCACAGGAACTCTGGATTAAACCAGTTTAGATAAAGTATTGGAATCAATAAGTGTTGTGTGCTCTGAGGGAAAAATTGCTACAGTCCTTTCGGTCATAAAACCAGCAGTGACACTGGCAGTAGTGTGTGCCCGTCTGGAGCTTAGTAGGCACTGAACCATGTCCCAGGTGAAGGATTAGAAGGCAGAGAGAACGAGACCACAAAGAAAGAGTCTTAAGGGAGAAGACTGGACAAATGGCTGCTTTCTTTAGAATTCTACGTCTCCGATCTGATTGAGGTAATGGGAGTTAGCCTAATGGCTGCCCCCTTGCCACTTCATGGTACTGAACTGCTGCTCTAGGGCTGTGTCTCGCATCATCAGAGCTTCAAGCCAGGTAGGGTGGTGCATGCCTTTAATCCCAGAATTTGGGAGGCAAAAGAAGGTGGATCTCCCCGAGTTCAAGACCATCCTAGTCTACGCAGCAAGTTCCAGGCTAGCTAGAGCTATACAGTGAGACCCTGTCTCAACCACCTTCTCAAAAACTATTATTAACTCTGACACAATGAAGCCTTGTAACGGGTAACCATATGGTTCACAGCAGAGTGTGGTGATGGCGGGTTGGGTGGCCAGGGTTGCACCCAGCTCACGAGTCCTTGCCTTATAGCTTTGAGCTGGTCGGCAGCCTGTCTTGAGTATCCTAGGCCGTGCGGTGAAGCAGTAACGTTGCCCTCCCTGGAGGTGCAGGAAGGATTGAACGACGTGGTGTTGGGACAATGCTCAGCAGAGGCTGGCATGTGGCTGGCTCACTGAACAACTCACAGGTAAGGACAGAGAACAAAGCCTTGTCGTCTTAAAAAAAATAAAAAATGGAGATCTTGGAGACACCAATCTGGGGATTTAGAGGGTTGAGATCCGTGCTGGCTGGGCTGTAAGGACTTTCTGCCTCTAAGGTTCAGTATCTTCACTTGCTCACAACACTCACCTGTTCGTAGCTGCAACCTCAGGTGAGTCTGTGAATCCCCCCAGTTCCCAAGTGTCTAGTTTATAACCCCTGGCTGGGGTCCGGCCTGCACAAAGGCATGGGCTGCCCAGAGCTGCTCTCAGCTCAGAGACCCTAAGAGACCATATTGACATGGTACCTGATTCTGAATTATGCTGTGGTGTCTTCTCCCACTCAGAAAGTAGGTACAAAGAAATAATGAGTGCTCATCTCTTTCTGCTCTTCAAAGAGAAGCAGAGTTTTTCCAGGAATGAGAATTCAGAAACACAGAAGATCCCAGCCAGCCAACTATACCATGGTTAGCGAAGAGTTCTTGGTTTAGCAGTTAACAAGGCTCCAAAGACTAAGTCACCGTTCTTAAGTGCTGGGAAGGTGACAGTGTGTTAAACAAACCCCTATTTCATTGAGTGTGCATGCTACAGCCCTATCCATTCACTAAACAAAGATGGTTAAGGGCCTACCGTGTGCCAGATGCTGTAGTAGTGGAAGGAAGGTAGCCAGTAGATACTATTAGTCTAATTGAGCTGGTAAGAGCTGTGATACACTTGGGAGTGCACCAAGCACTCAACGCTGCTTACTAAGTGTTTGCAAACAATAGGTTTTTTTTCATCTTAGCCCCCAAACGCTGAGGTGGCCACACTGCTGAGGGAAGAAACTGCATTTTTAAGAGAACTTTCCTGAAGTGGTATTGCTGGCAAAGGACAGTGCTAGGATTGAGCCCAGACTATCCGACCACAAGCTGACAGCGGAAAAACCAACCAGACAGTCCTGCAAATAAATAACTTAAGCCCCCATGAGTCTTGGTGGCCTCAAGTCCTCACTTGCTTACATCAGGGTCTGGGAACCAGGCCTGATCCTGTCTGTTCAGCCACAAAACCTCTTAGGATGAAAAGCACACACCCCTGAGTTCCAGAGGCAGGCCGGTTTTAAAAGACGGCCTTCTGAGAGCCACAGATGCTGCTGCTGGCTCTGACAAATGACAGCAAGCACGTTGGCTTGGGAGGTTGAGAAGCGTCTGGCTGGACAGGGCTATTTTGGGTTCAGAAATGACTTTGATGAGTTCTGCCTCTGCTCCCTGAGGAGTAAGGAAATGGCGGAGAAGGGAGCACATTCCTTCTCTGCATCGATGAAAAGCAGAATCCCTAACGACCCGAGAGTACCTCCTACTTTGAAGCATCTAGCTGTTTGAAGCTACCAGCCCACTTTAGTTCCAGCAGTGGGTCTCTTCCTTTTGTTCCCAATCTGGAGCTCTGTCAAAGGGTTCCAAGCTCAGAAATCCACCTCTCTCTTTCCTCCCAAAACCCTCTGGCCCAGTTGCTTCTGGGAGCCTCAGCATCACGCTTTGAGGTTTCTAGCTTAGGCATTCAGATACCTCTGGGATATTAGAGCGTCACTGGCTCCAGGCCAATGCTTCCAAACCTTGAGTACCTGTACACAAGTCTGGTGTCCATAAATGATGATGACATAGGAGTGCGCCTGGTCAGGAAGTGTGCAAGGTGGGGGCTGGGAGCTTCCTTCCTCCCCCCACCCCTGAGGTCCCTAAGGCCCTTTATGGAGCTCGGGGGTGATGAAGCCCATAGAGCAAGCCTCCTGGGTGACATACAGAGGCCACTTCCCTCCACCCTCCCGGGAAGCATCTGTTTTATGGCAGACGGTATGGCTCCAGTGAGCACACAGCTTCTGCTTCTTCCTGAGGTCCCAAGCAGCCTGTAAGCAGGAGGGCAGAAACACTCCTACATATGGGGACGGATTGATACCTCCATGTCACCTGATACTCTGTGCCCTTTCTTCTCCAAGAAAGCCTGGCCTTCTGTTGACCTGGGGACCACTCAGGCTCCTCATCAGGGCTCTTGCTGGCCTCCCCTGTTGGTTCCTCCTCTCTGGCCTGACTCGCTATAGAAAGAGGTTGGTTCCTGGTCCTCTTTCTTCTTGCCATGCCCCAGTACATGACTTTAAGAGACTTCTGTGCTTGGGATTTCCATTTGAATCTCCCAGGCTTCCTACTCTCTTCTGAATATCATCTGTGACTGTCTGTCAATGAGAATATCTCCCTCTGAGTGTCTGAAAAGTAACCCACATCCAGCCCCAAAATGATGTCTGCAGAAGACATAAGCAGGGGCAGGGCAAGACAGGAAGGGACTACACCAAAGCTGCTGATGGGCAGAGAGTCCCTGCTCTCTCCAACCTGGTGCTCTTTGGGCATGGGACCCAGGGGTTTGCACCCTTGCCACCCCTTCCCCTGCAGGCTTTCTGAGGGGCCTTGTCACCACCATGACCCAGGAAGGAAGCTGATGAGGAACATTCATTGAAAACCCAATGCAGTAGTCACCATCGCCCCTGAAAATTCTCCCCTCCCGGACACTGCTCTGACCTTACTTCATAATCCAAATGGTTTTGTCCACATCAGACGTGTGAGTCTGTGGACCTCACATTAGTAGCCATTGATACAGGCACAATTTCCACATGGGCCATCATTTAAGAATAAATTAAACCACCCTGATCTGCAAGAGGTAAGTCCACCTTGGCTCGGGACAGGACCCCTCAGAGTTGGCAAACCAAAGGCTGAAAGTGGAAGGGCAGAAGGTCAAAAGAGGGGATGGCTGGCTATGCCTGCCTGTCTCTAAGCAGTTGAGCTTCCAGGAGGCATCAAGGGAAAGAGAAGAGGTGATTCACGATTACAGACTCCTTTGCTCATCACAACTCCCTGGGTGGTACTGTTTGCTGGCTCAGGAACAAACAATAAGACATGCCACCCAAAGTAAATCAGTTAATCCACATGACCTCTGCTTCCAAGGTAGTCACAGCTCTTGAAAGATTTCAGTCCCTTTCTCTGGCAGCCACACTAACTGGCTGTCAGGTATAAATGTGCTGAGAGCAGTTCATGCCACTCCTTTGGCACACCTGATCTTCTCTGTGACTGCTCTAGGTGGCTCAGCAGACATCTAACAGGACGTCTGCGTACTCCTGTGCACACACCCATTGTGAGACAGAAATCAAATCAGAAGATGCCACAGTGGGAATGGAAAAACATTCCCTGCTGGATGGCATTGAGAGCACAGGCTCTGCTTCCTGGAAGTGATCAGGAGGCAATAGTTGGTAGCCTCCTTCCCAGCAGACAACGGATGAGAGATGGATTAAGAATCTGGGCACATGGATTGTTGGCTCCAGCTCTGTCTGGTGATCTTGACCACGGCAATGTTTCACCCTGAGCCTCAGTTTCCCCACTAGTAAAGTGTTACCACTTGAAACACATGCTCCTTTGGGATGAGGAGAGAGAAAGGCAGGTTCTTGGGACTTCAGTTCTTAATTCTGCTAGAGATTGTCTTATCAACTCTCGGCAAGGACCTAACGGCCTTGCATCCTCAGATTCTTTTCAGATCAGATGGGAGGGTAACAGCACCCCCTTCAACCTCTCTTCAATCCCCTCTTTTCCCATTCCAGCCACACAAGCTCCTCTTCCTTCCCACAAGGCTCCCCTCTGCCACAGGCCTTCTGCACATGCTATTTACATCTACAGAACAGTCTTCCATTCTATCCACCAACCTGGCCTTGCTTAAGCCTTACTCAAGCTTCCCTTTCTTCACAAAGGCCGATCCCCATGCTCCCAACCATTACGACAGCTTCATCAGAGACTCACAACTCAGTGAATTTCTCTGTTGTGTCAAGAGCCAAGATGTAAAGCCGCGCCTGCGTTATTTTGATGAGTAATAAATGTGTCACAAACCCAGAAGCCCCGGGAAGGCAGGGACCATGTTGCCTAATGTTTAACACAGCACCTGTTGAGATAGCCATAAGGAACAGAATAAAGTCACCGATTTCTTCATGCTAGGCAGCTCCCGACAGCTCTAAGGGTTATGCTTCAGTGATAGTCCCACTGAACAAGAGGAGACAGTCAGGGAGAAGTTAGGAGTCTTACCCAATGTCCCACAGTCAGTAAGTGGTTCAATCCCATTAGTATGATTACTTTCACACTATTTAAAAATCTTTCACCCAGTGAGGCAGAGTTCTGGGAGCAGGTCTTTAGAGCTAAGATTTGGGAGTCAAGGGGTTTGAGACTACACAAGCATTTAAAAGTAATAACCACTGCATTACGTATTTACTATGGTGCCCAAATACTATTCTATTTTTACATGAAGTAACTTGTTCAATCCCCCCAACAACAACCTACCATGGAGAAATACCATTGCTCTCATTAAAAAGGTGTGGAAATTGAGTCTGGAAAAGATTAACTGACTTGCCTGATGTCACCTGGCTGGTAAGGAGTAAAGGCAGAATTTGTACCTCGGTCCCCCTAACACAGAGTTCTGTGATTCTTGGAGAAGACAAGGCTTGGCTTCCACCACAAGAGAACTGGGTTAAATTCCCTCGTGTGCCCAGATCTATGCCTCCAGTTCTGCTTGTGAAGTGGTATGTGGCCCTTAACGAAAATGGACAGAGCATTCCTCGGGCACCGTCCCTGGGCCTCGGCAGAGGTTACACTCTGATCTGCTGAAGGGCTAGACAGTGACTCTGAGAAGCCAAGGAGGACACTGGCTTGGGCTATAGAGTGTCCTGTGCTCACTTATACGATCATCAGGGTAGCTAAAACAAACCATGCCCTGTTGGTTACTCTGAAGGTCTGCTGGGGACCTCGTAGTGGTTCTGAGGATTCAGATCTCACCACTAGTTTTAAACAGCATAAAGCCTAGGCTCCGGAGCCCAAATCACAAACCCCTCACTTGTAGTAGTGGGGCAGCTCACACCAGTGAGCTGAACTTGGGTTCCTCCCCCAGGAAAATGGAGATCCAAAACACTCATTTGACACGCGCAGATGAAATGGGGTCATACGGAAGATGTGGCAAGCCTAGAAAAGTTCCTGGTCCATCAAGTGACAGCCCCCCGTGAACAAAAAGCAAGGGATGTCAGAGGAGGAAAGGCGGGCACCTAATACAATTTTCCTGAGCGTTGATTTCTTCAAACCTTGCGTTTTCCCCAGGCCTGAGAGCATCGTAGCTCGTCACTGGCAGCCCAGTGCACTTCCAGCACAGGGAGACACTTCAGTAATATTAAAGATAAAGATAGCAGCTGGCGAATGTGTGTCATGGGTGAGAGAGCAGAATAAACATCTCGTATTTATTATAGCACACTGATTTTCACTGTCTTAAGGAGGCACAGAGAGACTGACACGCAACGCAGCCCCACCACCTGTAAGCCATCTCACCTTAGGCAAATTCGTTAAACTTTCTGTTCCTCTACTTCCCAACCTGCAAAATAGGATTGGTAGTAATACCTACTTACGGGTATTGAAGTGGCTAGACATCTGAGGAGTTTATGTCTCTCTGAGAGTGTAAAGGTGGGGTTAGGGTCATTAGCGGCTTATCAAGAAACCATAACTCCAGCCCCTTTGCATCTAGTTAAGACCATGTGTCAGAGTAGCGGCCATTGGAACAGAGAAGGGATTGACACACTGGTACCCGGAAGGATCTCACAAAAACCTCCCATGCAACAGCTCCATTGTTCTTACTCCTACTGCAGATCAAAAGTATAGAGTGTGCTAGGCAAATACTCTACTGCTGAGCTACACTGCCATCCCAGAAAGCAACTGTGCTGTGTTCTGCCGCTGAGATATTAGGATTTACCTGATACATCCGTTAGCCGTACTCTAATAAATTGTTACCAGAAGTGGGGTGCTTAATTTATGTGACATTATTAGAAAGCAGAACACCAGAGTCCTGTGTTATGTGATGATAAAATCTTTGGTTCACCTGTCATCTGTGGTAATTCAGAAGTCGGGATTAATGCCCAATGAGCTGCAGCTCTACAGAAAGAGGTTAGGGAAGATGGCGGTAATAATGTGATGATGGTGAGCCCTGATTGAGCTTAGCGGTTATTAGCGGAGGCACAAATTAGCCAGTTTGCAAGTCAAATTAGAGAGGAATGGTGGAGAGGTGAAAAAGGTAACACTTTCTAGACCCCCCTCCCAAACACAAGGAGGAAAGATTAAGAAGTGAAATAGCTACAAGATTAGGGTTGTAAACCTCCACGTAGGCCTGATAGCTTCAGTGTGCTTGTTATGAACTTGGGAAAGAAAGAAGAGCAGGGGGTAAAGAAGCAAGGTGTGACCCAGGCTATAAATCTGATCCAGAGAATAACGGAGTGATGCTATTATCACTGTGGAAGTCCGCTGGGCACGGTCTGAGCGTTCACCAAGGGTTCGTTGCCATTACAATTTTGATTCCCAAGACTTCTGAGAGGTGGGACCTCTTTGAAGAACTTTGAGTCGTGGATGGATAGTTCACCTAAGGGAGGATGCTTTAAAAGTCCAAGTTCAGTCCCAAGTCTCTCTCTCTATCCTTGGCTTTAGAGGCAACTCCTCTCTAACAGGAACTTGAATCGTTTGGCATCTACAATTAACTGTAATTTCCATAGAGTCCTTGACAGAAGAGAGACAATACAGGCACTATGACCTTGCATGAATTATATCTTTTTTATTTGTGAATTTAGTTGCTTCATGTATTTCAGCATGGTTACTCAAAGCTAGCTAATGCAATGGCGCAGATGACGATCCCACTAGATCGCACTGGCAAAAATCTCAAAGCTTGGATTTCAGAGGTCTTATTGTTAGGGCACTGGAATAATCCTTGATGCCTAAGAGTAAAAGGGGAGAAACTGTACTATAAGACATTCAGAGCCTGTAAAGAGGTCATACCTTGCAAGACACACTTTCAAGTGTGGCCAAGGAGAACAAAGGAAAAAGAAAATCCTCACACTGGAGAAAGCTGGGAGTGGGGAGAACAATGAACCAGCAAATTCTTCCCAGAGAGCAGAACACAGGCCTAATCCAAAAGTGCCACCCATGGCCACGCACACAGGCTTAGCTGACAAGTTTTCATAATTACTAAGGACCAGTGCCGGCCGTGGGGCTCTCACCAGCCCCTCTACTAAGGAAGGGGTTTCACCATGGTTATCCCACCCCGTTGCAATATGGTATATACACGCTGACGGGCACTGAGTCATGAGTAGTTCCCTGAACTGCAGTGACTAGAACTAAGCGTCAGTCTAAGATCTTGAATACTAAGTCAGGAGCAATGTTCAGAAAGAACAGGAAATGGTGTGAAGACATGGGTAGGTGTGCTTGTGGACAAGACAGATGTGGCTAGACACGGCTAGAGTACCAGAGCAAAGCGACTGGTCCTGTGGGCATGTTTATTAAGATCCCTCATTGTAGCTGGGCGGTGGTGGCACACACCTTTAATCCCAGCGCTCAGGAGGCAGAGGCAGGTGGATCTCTGTGAGTTCGAGGCCAGCCTGGTCCACAGAGTGAGTTCCAGGACAGCCAGAGGTATAACAGAGAAACCCTGTTTAGAAAAGCAAAACAAACAAAAACATCCCTCCTGGTGTCGGGCGTCCTCATGCTGGCTGGTTGAACACCCAAGAAACTGCCACAGGCCACACACTGAAGATCCACAAAGCAAAACGCCTTATCAGTTGGGCCTTGATGCCTAAAAACGATGCTCCTGACTCTTCCAGCCTACATTTCACTTAAACTCTGGCTTAAGTGAACGAGAATAACCTTCTACTGAGATCTGGAGATTGTTTTTTTATAACAATTGAGGTGACTGTAACAATTACACTACGTCAAAGTCATTAAAAACAGTGTCCAGTCCATAATGAGTGCTACAAATATAGCTATTATATTTCCTACAATAGATACTCATTTTACAGATGGGGAACTTGGAGATGACAGGGATGTCTGACCCCAGAGTCAACTCCAGGTTTGTATTTACTTCTCAGTAAGTGATAATCAGACCCATTTTATAGATTGGCTTGTTCTCTGGCTTAAGGCTACAGGTAACAACAGACTTAGGATCGGCAGCTTTCGTCCAATTCAGAGACCATCAACAGTCACTTATGACTTCAAGTCTCCAACTGACCCCTCACTGTTTTATTAGGCCATTATTATGATGCTTCAGGAAACACACACAGCTTGCAAACATACCTGCACAGAATAACCCTCTACTCACCCAAATTCCTAGTTTTAATTTACAATGAGTCAGCTAAGTAAAAATGTGCTCTGAGACCAAAGGCGCCACTCAGCAGGGCTTTGCTGTCTCCCTGAAGATACTCATGAGACATTTTGTCCAGCGCAGACACAATGCAACACCTACTGGCACAACCAGCTCCATGGTGGGAAAAGTGCTGAGCAAGCATCTCGTGTAGACTTGGTGTCTGCAGGACTATAGGGCCTGCAGGCCAGCCTACCCACCTCACCATCGCTGCTGAGGCAAGGGCTCATGCTAATTAATGTTTATAAAGTGACTGGGGATCCCTGAAAGGAAAGAGACTGTGCGCAACCCCCAAAGTATTGTTATCACCAGCCTGGATTTTAAAAGGAAGTTAAGGAAGTTGTTTTTAGGAAGAGCCTACTATGAAGCTGGTGCTGCCATGGGCCAGATCTGGTCTAATCCTGTAATTGTCCTCCAAGGTAAGTTTACGTTTCCTTTGTTTTATTTTAATGCATTTTTTTCTTTTTTTATGTGATCCTCATTACACAGATGCAAAAAGCAAAACTCATCACAAGAATTCACCTGCTAGAAGACAGAGGAACCAAGATTGGACACTGGATGTTTCTAAGCAGAAAACTCTTCCCTGCTTTGGCACACTGTACTGCCTCTTCCAGTCTTTCCTGCAAATTTTTCTGCATGTATAACAAAATTTCATGCAAGAATCCCTGTGGCTTTTGTGGGGAGCATGCCTTTTTTTTTTTTTCTCTAAAGGATATCTTACAACACAGAGAAATGCACAAAGCTAAGTCAACAGATACATCTATTAACATAAGGGACATCTCTATCACTCAGAACGTTCACTAGTACACCTTCACCAAAGACACCCTTTTTTATTATTTAAAATTTATTATTTTATTATTTAAAAAAAAAGAAATAAAATAAGCTTTTCTTTAGTGATAACGACCTTCTCATGACTTAGGCCATGGATTTATGCTCCCAGGTCAACCCCTGAAGTAGACACATTGAACTATATGGCCCTGGCCATATACAAAATGGAGACCCAGTTAAAGTTCTGTGCCGCGCTGGCTCCCTTCTCACCGAAAACATGGGGACATCGATTCGGTGTGGAGACTGGAGACACTACAACACCAGATTAACAGCACGCTGCCACCATCATTTTAGCCCCTACCAGGCACCAGACTGACATCCTTAGGACAAATGATCTCATAGTTAGGAATGTCATTTCCAGCTGAGGGCTGTCTCTGGAACTCCAGGAACAACTGCAAAATGGCAGCCGTGGAATCCAAATCCAGGAGGTGTGTTTTTAGAGGCTGATCCCATAGCAACTGCCCTTACAAAGGCTGGTGGCTACATTTCAGGTCCTAAATACCGAATGAGCTGACTGTATTCATCTAGTCAACAAGTAGTAGAAAGTATTCACAATGTGCCAGGTATTCAGAAGGGGAACTAGGAGGAAGACCTGGGATGAGCAGGAGTTGAGAAGGACTTGCGTCCTCTTAGGGAGGAGGGCAGATCATCAGTGAGCTAGAACTTCAAGGTGAGTGGAGAACAGCCAGCCTCGAGTGCGTTTAAGATATATTGACTTAGGCGTGACAAAAACCTCCTGCCCTTCCTAATTTTCAGCATTAGTAAATGGGTCAAGCGAAATGTTTGCACGCCACAGAAACTCCACTGGTCCTCTTCCTTGCTGCCCAGGCTCTTCAAAACGCTGACAAATTAACATTAGAAAACCTAGGTCTGAAGCATTTTTTTAATAACAAAGGTCATGCTCCAAGGTTGGCCCAGGCGATGCTGGGACCCAGTGTGCTCTTTGTTTTCTGAACCCAGTCCCGTCAGTTTTATGATTCTCCAGCCCTGACAGTTTAGTATCATAATCTGAGGGAGAGGCAGTTGCAAAAAGTGGCAGCATCTGTGAGACCAAGTCAAAAGACTTTCAAAAGGGGATTCAGGTGCTAACAAGAGGCTGAGGAGGTCGAGGCTTGATCCCCAGAATCCACGTGGTGAAATAAGTGAACTGACCCCCACAAGTGCCTTCTGACCTCCACTGACCTCTACATGGATGTCATGGCACACGCACATACACAGACACACAGACACACACATGCACACACTCTATAAAAGCCGTAGAAGAGGGAACAAAAGAACAGCAAATTGCATGCTCAACTGTGCGGACAATGAAGTAGAATGGCCGAAAAGCAGGGGACTCACCTGTACCTGAAGTTACACGCACAGCAGCTATGGGTCCTGAAATAAGTTCTGCATTCAAACACACAATACACTTGTGCCTCAGTTTCTTCACTGTACAAGGGAGATGACAGCAGTACTTTTTGTTTGTTTTCTGAGACAGCATCTCATGGAGTTCAGACTGGCCTCTAACTTTGCTATGAAGCCAAGGATGACCTTGAACTTCTCATTTTTCTGCCTCCACTTCTACCTGCTGGTATTCCATGCCTGAGTTGTTTGTTTGGTGCTGGGACTTGAACCCTGAGCTTTGTGCATGCTAGGCAAGCACTGTATCAACTGAGTTACATCCCCAGCCTGTCAGTACTTACTAGACAAAAGGAACAACAAGGATCAATATATGAAGTGATCCTGGGAGCATGTCATCGGTGATCGCTTTTATCCAGTGTCTACTCAGTTCCTGGCATTTAAAATCTGTTTAATAAATATTGAAGAACAGGTGAATGGGCACATGAATAAATAGGAGACGTTACTGAGTGAAAAGAGGGAAAATCCATTACAGAAGGTGTGTGGTCCTCAGTAAGGCTTGCAGGTCAGAAAGACTGCCGTGCAAAACAGTTGAAGAAAGGGGCTTGAGGTTTGGTGTAGGTTTTGGATGCCTGAGACATTAATCATCCATTCCTTAGCTCTTCCACATGCATGCCCAGCCATTTTGAACAAGCCCATAGAGAGATGAAGAGATCAGGATGAAATAACAGCATGTCTTGGACTAGAAAAGGCTGAAGGAAGAGCCCTGAAAACCAGGAGTTAAGCTGTGTGGTATGGGGAAGTCTCTGATGGCTTCAAGACCCAACCACCACTCACTCACCCAGCCCAAAACAGCCCTGTGGTTTTCTTTCTCCTTAAATTAGCCTTTATTCCAAAAGGAATAAACATAAATGCTGTCTTTAAAAGAGGTTAAGATCCTAAAAGTAAAATCTATTTGGAAAAAAAAAGTTGGCTACTAACAGAGGTGTGAAAAGAGCTGGGGGTATATTGTGTATCAAAACCTGCATTCTGGGTTGAAGCCCAGAAAAGTTACCTCAAATCCCAGTTTAAGAGACTAGCAGACAGAGGTGCAACAGGATGCCAGTTTTGCAGACTAGAACTTTCTCCGGGTGGGGGAGGGGGCTGTGAATCACTTTTAAAATTAAATTGAAGGAGAAAAAGAACCCCAAGAAGACGACAAGGAGTTGTAGTGCTGGTGATAATTCCGACTAGGCTCTGCAGTGGGGGACACTGGGAGCCTACAGTGGGATGAGGATTAAGCCCCTCTGTGCTTTTTGGGTAAGGGTAGGCTTCCAATAAAGAACAATTCAAAACTAGGGGAGGGGGGCTTGCAGGTGGATCTCCCATCCTGAAAACTGGAAGACTTATGCTTTGTCACCAGATATTTCCATTTTCAGTGGGATGTCCTGTGTGCTTGCAGCCTCTGTGTGTGTGTGTGTGTGTGTGTGTGTGTGTGTGTGTGTGTGTGTGTGTGTGTGTGCGCGCGCGCGCGCGCCAGAGAGTTCTGGTAAAGAGGTGCAGAAGAGCCTCTGGGATCAAGGCTGATTCTAGCCCCTCCCCCAACCCCCCACTCATTGGCTTTGCTCTTTTCTTCCCCTCCCCCACGATGATCACACCCAGGAAAAGGGATCCAGAGTGTCCATGGTTCGTTCACAAACTGTTTAAGCTGGAGCCTTAAGCCTGAGGAGCCTGCTGGCTCGCTCCTTCGTACACACACAAGGCACTTGCACACACATGCGTGGGCACACCCACATGCACACTCTTGGCTCTCCAGATGCCAAGCCAGGGCAGATCCATCTCTCCTTCGGCTTGGAGGAAACAGACAGGCTGCAACATGAATGAAATCTACCCAGAAAGGCTGCTTTTTCGCTCCGACCACGCAATCTCTGGCCAAACCGCTAGAATATGTAACAAAGTTTTATTTCGCTTTTAGAATCTCCAGTTACGCTTCTACCATTTCCTGTGGAAAATTGAAGCTTTGAAGTGTTTAGCTCAGGCTTTCGCAGACGGGGACCGCCAGTGCAAGCCCCCGGAAAACAAGCGCCTCAACACCACCTACTTGGCCGCCAGGACCACAAACCTACTCAGCGCCCTCCAGTGGGGCGCGATGAGGGGATTTCAGAACTCGCGGTAAAGGACACCCTCGACTGGTATCCCCTCCCTCCCGCCGGGGTCCCTGGTGTTCTCCTTCAGACAAGTGACAAGTGACAGATGGAGATCTTCCTCCAGGGCGGGTAGATTGGAACTCATGGTCTTGTCTGTCGCTACCCAACCCCCACCCCACCCCACCCGGATCCCGCCCCCAGCGCAGGGTTCCAGTGCTCAGAAACTGCTCCGGAAAACTTGGAGCTATGCAGTGACGTTGCCCCCCTCTCCATCCACGTACACTTCCCTAGACATTTTTAGGCCCACCCAGCTCTATTATTCCGAAACCTTCCCTTCGCCACCGCCAGCCCTGTCTCCCCAGCGCACCTACAGCGACCCCAGAGGGCCTAGGGCAAATGAGAAAACTGCATGGCAGAGATGGGAACGCGCCTCCTCCTCCAGTTCTGAGCCAAACTCTGGAATGTGAACACCTTGAAGATCAAAACAGAGTTCTAGAAGATATGCACTAGACCTAGACATCTCAAGTCTGGTCCGAGTAAAACAACATACTAAGTTAAATGTAAAATAAGAGAGTGTTGGGTTTTGCCCACATCCTGCGGAAGCAGCCACCTTCTGGCCCTGCCCTGGGGTCGGAATCCTGTGTGCCCTGGGACCTTCGCTACCAGTGTCAACAACGCGAATCCTAAATTGAGGAGTGAACCTGCGGGTTTCTGGCTGTCTCCAGGCTGGCTGACAGTGCGGGTGGCTAGAGAGACGCTGGAGGGAACACGAGGCAAACTTGAGCCCGGAGTTAACCGAGTTAGGTGGGAGAAGGGAGGCATGCTTGCAGCCACTTACCGCTGGCGTTCTTCCCACAGATGAGGTGCTGGTAGGGCTGCAAGAGCCCCCAGATCTCCGAGTCGTTGTTCACCGTGTGCTCCAGGGTCTCCACGGTGAATTTGGGCGCTTCGTGAAGCATGTGGTGGTGGTGGTGATGGTTGGTGTTGGTGGCGGCGGCGGCGGCGGCGGCTGTGGCCGGAGGGACTGCGGACGCCGCCGTGGCTGGCGGGGCGCAACAACTACTGCCGCCGCTGGCGCTGCTGGCTGCGCTGCAAGGGCCGCCGCTCGCCGTTCCCCCTCCCGGAGCCTCGCGCTCTTTTTCCGCGGCAGGAGCAGCACCCGGGCCTGAGCCGGGGCCTGGGCCCGAACCCGAGCTGGAGCCAGGGCCGGCTCCGCTGCAGCTACGGGGTAGCCCGGAGGCCAACACCCGAGCATAGATGTCCCGGAAGAGGCTCTCCATACAGGCGGTCAGGTAGATGGCGGCGTGCTCGTGGATGCGCAGCGCCACGCGGCTGTCCACCATCCAGCGGTACACGCGGCCCACGGAGAAGGTGAGGCCGCAGCGCGCCGACTTGCCACGGCCCAAGCGGTCGCCGCCGGCGCTGCTCATGTTGTAGAGGGACAGGGCGGCCAGAGCGGCGGCGGTGCAGTGCGCCGCCAGGCCCCAGGACAGCACGATCTCCATGGCGCTCTGGATCTCGTACTTGGTGCACTTCGCGAAGCGCAGGCTCAGGCGCTGCGCCTCTTTGGCGATACGCACCAGAGCCCGACTTACCAGCATCGAGAGCTTCGCCAGTGCGTCCTTGGGCAGGCTGCCGGGGACCGCCGGACCTGCCCGGGGATCCCGCGAGCGCAGCAGCAGCAACTCCAGCTCCTGGAGGGTCCAGGGGACCTCGTCGAGGTCCGGCAGCAGCCGCGAGCAGTGCTGGCCGGCGCAGTCCAGCCCCTCGGAGTCTTCCACCAGGGCAGTGTTGACAGTGTCAAAGCTGTTGTGCCGGCTGTGCATGGAGTCAGCTAGAGGCGGCCAGCAGCTCCCGCCATACGGGGACGCCGGGTGCGAGTCGGAACAGCACAGAGACAAGTTGGATGAGCGCACAGAGTCCGCCGCACCACCATAACCCGAATCCAGCGTCAGATCCTCCAGTGTTCTCACCACCGGCTTCTTACCTCTCCTGGCCATCGCTGCGCCACTTCATGCTGTGGCCGCCGGGGAGCCGAGGAGAAGGAAAGGCGAGGAGCTGTGGGCACCGGGGGCCGCGGGGCTCCAGGTCGCCTAGGCTCACTTTCCCACCTGGCGTTGCCAGCAAGTGTCACCACTTTCGTCTGCCTCCCCGAACCGTCACGGCTGGAAGATACACGGCGGAGCCTGAAGTCATCTTCTGGAGTCGGGGCCAGAGCTAGGGCGCACTGAGCCGCGAGCCAGGCCGGGAGAGAAGCTCCCGCCAGGATCCGCGCCTTTCATCCAAAATAAAAGTGTCTGGCCCACTCCTCCCTGGGACCAGACGGATGCAGAAGCCTCTGAGCGCCGGTCACAGTGTCGGTAGGACCGAGATCGCCCCAGATGCGGCCGCCGCAGCTCGGCGGGCCGCGGACTCCCTGCTCCCGGATCCCGGCCCACTGAGCTCCCGCCCGGCACAAAAGCGCTGTAGCCAGGCGGCTGCAAAACCCTGCTGAGCCCCAGCAATCCCAGACAGCCAGGGGGCGGGCATATGCAAAGCAAGACGGTCGAAGAGCCAATGGAATCTGGGGATGCTAATTACTTGGTTTTTAAAAAAAAAAAATTTCTCCTCTACACGCGGCCCCGCCCCCCAGACACGCCCCCGGCCTTGACCATAGCTGCAGCTGGGAGGGAGCAGCTGAGGCCTAGGAAACCCGACTCATGGAAGCTGGAGAAGGAGACATGGAAGCCTCTCTCCTCTAGTTGCTCCTCTAGTTACCGCTTTGAGATAGTGGGCAAATCACCTCCCTATAGCTGCTTGCTCCATTCAGCGGTTCACAAAACGCTTGTCTGAGGGCCACTTTCTATTTTGGCATTTTGGACTTCTCTTTCCCTCCCACCATCCTGTACAAGAAGCATGTTTCTCCTTCTCCCTCTTCAGCACCCTGACTAGTTCATGCAGGTGTCTTGTCCCAGCTGGGTTTGCTCTCACGTGGAGGGAAGTAAACCAGGAGAGTAGCAAATCTCCAGCAGCAAACCACCTGTCACTGGGACTGGCTAGGTTTTTGTTTCAGTTTGCAGGAATCTACACACATCCTTCAGAGTCCTGGAGTTTGCACAGGCCAGGTGGTTGCCCTGCCACTTTGCGGTTCTGGTGGACAATCTTCTAGACAGCCCAGCTTTAAAGAAAGGTAAATTTGCACATAGGGAGAATATTCTTTTTCAACTAAAGGTACAATGTGTATGCATGAGTTTGCTTCATTACCTTGGTTATTTGCCTGCCCCCACCTACTCTAGGAGAAACCACGACTTACTCATCTGAGGATCTCCAGCTCTCCTACACAATCCTGCCCCTACAAGAAGCCCACCCAGATCTCCCAAAACTACTTTGCGCACCTCCACCACCCAGCCTCTTCAATGGGTTCAACTTTCTGGACCCTTATTATACTAGATGGCTACCACCTATTTATTTGTCTAGATTCCATATTAGCAATGGAGTTGTGGTAAATATTATGAGTTGATGAGGGAAGAACACGCTTTGATCTACTGGTTTGAATGTTCAGCAGCAGCCAACAGGGATGTGGAAAGACATTAGGCATCACCCGTCATCAGGAAAACGGCGGATCAAAACCATAATGAGCAGCCAGCTTATGCCTTTTAGAGTTACAATTATCAAAAAGTCAGAAAGATTACAAGCATCAGCAAGGGTGTGGAGAAAAAAAGAGCCTTGTACCCTATTGGTGAGAAGGAAAATTTATGTAATCATTATGGAAAATAATTCTGGAGATCCTCAAAAAAAGTTACAAATTTGGAGTACCATATGATCCAATAACCCCCACATCTGGATATTTACCCAGAGAAATAAAAACATTATCTGAAAGATCTATTTGCACTCCCGTGCTCACCGAAGCATAATTTGCAATAGCCAAGACAGAGAATATTGTTCAGACTCTAAAAAGAAGGAAATCTTGCCATTTTTTATGACAAATGACTAATCTGAAAGGCATCATCAAACTAAGGGAAATATCTCACTTACATGTGACTCATTAAAAAGAATCCCACACACAGTAATAGGCAGCGGAATGTACAACAGTGACTGGGTGCTGAGGGGAGGAGGGATTTGTTCCCGTACAGACTTGCAGTTATAGACGGTTGAGTTATACAGCTCTAGAGACATTATGTACAGAATGGCATCTATAGTGAATAACAATGTATATAGGAAGTTTTCTATAAGCGCCTTATGAAGGCAGGGGAAAAGCCCACTTGTATGAGTTGAAATGTGTTAATTATCTTGATTATGGTAACTGTTCACAATGCATATATTAAACACCACATAGTACACCTTAAATGGCTATAGTTTTTGTCATTCATATTTCAGTAAAGAGGGGCAACGGAGAGTGGAGTATCTGTGGATTACCTGCTATTTATCCCACAGATCCCACATCATCCTGTAGTTTCCATCCTAATACATATCCATATCCATTTGACCCCCTCTTCTGCTTTCTGCATTCTATCTGAGAATCTTCCAAAAGTCTAATTCTCATTTTGTCATTCAAAAAATTTTTTTAAAAAACCTCACATAAAAAAATGTGAGGGTTCCTTTTTTTGTCTTGCAGGTACATAAAGTTTACATTGATTAGATGCCTTCCAGGAATCCCACACTATCCCCAAACTCCCTTTCTGTAATATCATATGATTTGTATATGATCTAATAACCAGATTCCTGGATTCTTCTCTGGCCTCTAACACACCAGAATCACATGACATACACACTCACTCACACAGATAGTGGGAGCACTCACACACATACATTGAGTGCTCTGGGCTCTAACCCTCCTGAAGTGTGATGTTCCAAGTCATCATGCCCTCTTCCACCCTCTGCAATACCTTGGCAGATGCTGGTCCCTGTGTGCAAATGCCCATCTCTTCTCTTATCTGCCAAGAAAACATTGTCGTTGTATATTGCTGTGTGGGTCACTAGGGAACACAAGGAGGTGCAAGCTCTGCCAGACCTCAGCAGAGGGAACCACTGCCACGGCCCGTGCCATGCTCAAAGTGGAACCCTGAGCATCTCAGATCAGGTGTTTTTATTCTTACAGAACACTGCAAGTATTTTACTGATAGCACATGCAGATCATTAGCAATTAAACAACCCCCACAGAAATCCAACACCTGCAAACAATACAGAAATCCCTAGTCTTCTGGATAGCCCCAACAGTGTGCATAAACAATTTCAAACATAACTAAAAATAAACTTTCCCAACATTTCCCCTTTTCTGTATAAGCCAATCCAAAAAATTGCTTTGTATCTCTAGAACAAAATTTAATATTACACCAGCAAAACCATTTACAAGAGAAACAATCGTGAGTTGCTAATGCACAGGACCAAATGAAATCAAATTATCTGTGAAGCTTTTCATAATGTCTTTGGACAGCAGAAAAACATTATCAATGTTCAATTATCTGGAATTCACTCACCATCTTCTGGGCTCCTCCACAGGGTTTGTCTCTGCCCTCTACAGCACTCACAACCTGTCCTCCGGGCTCTGGCTGGCTGTACTCCACTGCCGCTGCTGTTCTTGGTGGTTGTCTCATGGTACAAGCATCTCAAAAACTGCTGGAGTCCTTTGCTGCAACTAGGCTGCACTTTCACCAGTAGCCTCTCCTGGGCTCTTTTCACGGTGACCAGCCTCAACTTCTCTGCATGACCCCTTCATTCTGGGCCTTCAACTGCCTCTGAGGCTGCACCTTCACTAATGGCCTCTCCTGGCCTCTTATAGTACAAAGCCTCAGCTGCTGTGCATGACCCCTTCGTGCCTTCAAAACCAGCACCAGCTGGGTAACTCTTGCGGTACCAAGTTCAGCTACCAGCATGAGATGAAACCTTGGGCGTTTCTGGAAAATAGCTTCTGTGTGCTGACCTTCAGGAAACACTTTCCAGGTTTTAAGATAGAGTCTGGTTTGCTGAAGAAATAACTGGTCACTTTGTCTGCAGGAAGGGTTCCCTCGAGGGGTGGAGTTCTCGTCACCATCACCAGTATCTTGACCACTTGTAGACAGGTTTGCAGGAAAAAACTACCTGTTTCGTTTAACTAAGCTGCTTTCTGGCTCTGAGCCGTGGGTACTGGGCCTGTGGGGAGAATATCCGGCAAAGTCTTGGCAGTTTGGGATCCTTCTTCACCACCGCTCTGGAAACATATATCCTTCTTCACAGACCTCAAACACAAGATTTTGTACTTCACACACACACAACGCAGCGATCAGAAAACTCAGGTTATGAAACAGTAAGTGTCAGGAGGGAGCATCAGCTCCGTGACCAGGAAAAGCAGCAAGAACCTTGCTTTTTCCTGCTCCCAGCTGAATCCTTTTATCTCTAAGGGCCTCCATTCTGTGGCTCTCACCTCGGAGCTTTCTTTCTCATTTATTGATTAATTCTATATCCCTTTTCTCTTCATAGAGGATAATTTCCTTTCTCTCTCTCCTCCTCCTCCTTCAGGAGACTTCTACTCACTATTTTTTACATATATATATATAATGTCTGTCCTCTAGGAGCTGCCCTGAGTATACTTTACCATTCTTTGAAGTCTGGCTTGCTTTCTTGTTCTTCCTTGTCTCCACGTTGGATGTGGCTGGTGTGTTGTCATGCCCCATGTTGGTATGCCATTTGTAGTAGTGTACTTACTGTGGTGGCTCACCAAGAGAGACAAGGAGGCATATTCATTGGTGCAAACTCTACCAGACCTCATCAGAGGGAAGCATCATCCTGGCCAGCGCCAGACTCAAAGTGGAACCCTGAGCATCTCAGCTCAGGTGTTTTTATTCATTCAGAACACCTCAGGTATTTTACTGATAGCAAATGCAGATCATTAGCAATTAAACAACCCCCACAGAAATCCAACGCCTGCAAACAATACAGAACGCCCTAGACTTAGGATAGGCCCTCACCCAACAGAGCATGGAACAATTTCAAACATAACTAAAAATAAACTTCTCCAACAAAACACCTTTCTCATCCCTCATTCTTTAGGATTCAGCTCTACTTGTGAGTGGTACAAAGTCTTTTCCTGACGCTGCCGCGTTCCACCCAGCCAGGAGAAGGCCTCCCCATCCGCATGACTCAGTGCTTGTTCAAGAGCATTTTCATTTCTCTGCATGATTTCCTGGGCATCTTGTCCACTTCAAGCCTATCTTGCTGGAGACACCAGAGTAATGAGTGCTCAGTGGAGCACAGAGAGCAAAGACCCGAGGAAGCCTTGTGTGTGTGGAGGAAACTCATTGCAAAGCAAGTTCACACTGACTCTTCTGTGGTGGGAGGCCAACCTGGTACCGGCTGTCTTTGCCACTTTCCCAGCCATATGTCCCAAGCTCATCCATTCCATCCATCCTCTTTTCCATTCCATCCATCCATTCCATCCTCTTTTCGTATCTCTGAGATGCCCCCAATCAACCTACCTTACTGGGTTGTACAACTAAATAAGGTTCCACGTATTATAATAACCCTGAACATATTTATTAGTATCTTTTACACTTCCATATATATATATGGAAATTATATATATATATATATATATATTGCAAAAAGCACTTACTGCTTAAGGAGTCAGAAGAATGGAAAGCAAATGTTATTTATAAAATCAAGCTACCTCAGCTTGGAGGCAATGCCATATCTAGTAGAAATGCTTTCTTTTCTTCCAGAGCTTCAGATGTGCATTTGTCTTCTTTCCTCTTCCAGGTGGCACACTCCTTAAAAGCTAGGACCTTGATCTAATGTAGGACTGGTACTGATGACCATGTTTCTTAGCATTGTGGATAAATGAAAGCCTATCTCCAAACACTTCACAAAGGTAAAATCCTTTGTAATAACATTAAATGACCAAGAGTGAGTAGCTGCAAACACTGTCAAGAATGAGCATACCAACAGAGTGACCAAAGGTCCCATAGGACTAGAAAATTCAGTCTGCAAAAGAGGAGAAGGGGAGGAGTGGGAGGATGAGGAGGAGAAGGAGAAGAAAGAAAATTATTCAAAATTCTGCTTGACAGAGATGCCAGCATTAACAACTTGTATTGCCTTTTGTCTTTACAATTTTCCCTCAGCTGTTATCTTCTGAAGGTGCATGTGTGTGTGTGTGTCCTTGTGTGTGAATATATATGAACACAGTTGGAATTTGTATTAGTTACTTTTCTCTTGCTGTAAAACACTGCAATCAAGGCAACTTAGAGAAGAGTTTATTTGGGCTTATGGTTCCAGAGTATTTGAGTCCATGATGCTGGAGCCCAGATTGCAGATAGCTGGAGCAGAAGTTTATGGATCACATCTTAAACCAAAAGCACAAGCAGAAAGAGGGAACTTGAAATGGCACAAGTCTTTAAACTCTCAAATCCCACCTCCAGTGAGATAATTCCTCTAACAAGGCCACATTTCCTTACTCTCTTCAGATCATGCCACCAACTGGGGACCAAGTGTTCAAATATCTGAGCCTATAGGGGATGTTCTCATATAAGCCACCACAAGATTATTACATAAATTATTTTGTGTAGAGGAACAGGCCTGCATGATAGCTAGGAAGACATCAAATCTAAGGGTCTATATGAAGGGATCACATTCAGAGGCCTATGTGGTCCAGATGGAATGTAGAAGGAATGTTGGTACACATCCTTAATCCCAATATTCAGAAGGCAGTGGTAGCACACACCTTTAATCCACAAGACAGAAGTAGAGAATTAAGTCAGTTTCTGACAAATATCACATGACTGCTCTCATATACAGCTCCTTGATTTCATACAGATACATACGATCATGTATCTATATATGACATGAAAGTTGAAGTAGAACTATCAAGAACAAAGGGAACTAATGGGAGTTCAAGGGGAGAGAAAGAGGAGGGAGATGTAAAGGGGAGAGTATGCAATGCATGTTTTTTACAGATAAGAAAGTGTCCTAACATAGTACAGTACTCTGTACACTGAATATACACAAAAAAATTAAGAATACCATTTCTTTGTTTCTGTTCATTTATTCACCGATGTGAGTAATTTTGAGATGGGCCTTTGCACCTAAACAAGGCTTCAAAGCTTGTCTATATCTTCCATCTTTTAAGAAATGCAAATATATAACATACAAATACTAAAGATAAAAAAGGAGCAAAAGCCATAATATTACATTACTGGGGTTATTCTGCCCATTGGATACCAAAGATTTAGAAAGGTTTTGTGCCAGTTACTCCTCTCATTGCAGTGACAAAGCTCCTGACAAGAGCAACTTAAGGAAGGAAGGGTTTACCTTGCGTCTTACCAAGCCCTGGCTTTGGAATCATGGCAGTCAGAGCATTTGGTCCCATTGCATCCAGACTCAAGAAGCAGAAAAAGATGAACAATAACTGAGCTGATACTCAGTTCTGTTGTGGACGTTTATTTTTAGTTATGCATAAAATTGTTTTGTGCACTGTTGGGTGAGGGATTTCCTAGGTCTTGGTATTTTGTATTGTTTGCAAGTTTTGGATTTGTGTGGGGGATGTTTGATTGCTATGTTCTGCACATGCTATCAGTAGAACACCTGAGGGGTTCAGAATCAATAAAAACACCTGAGCTCAGATGCTCAGGGTTCCACTGTCAGGGATGGCATTAGCCATGACGGTAGTTTCCTCTGCTGAGTTCTCGAAGGGTTTGTACTTGTGAAACTGCCTCCTTGTCTTCTTGGTGAGCCTACATACCAGTACATAGTTCCCTGTCTTCTTTTGCCTCGGCCTGAGCGGCCAGCCCATGTGGATCTTTTCACCTCAGTAAACACAACAGAGAAACTTCCTCACAGATGTGTCCAGAGGGTTTCCTAGATGATTCCAGATCCTGACGAGTCGCCACACCCATCACCCACCGGTATCTTGCTGGCTGTGTGTCCTGACACATTATTGAGGCTGTCTTGCAGTGGGGGGGGGGGGTTTGCTAGTGTGCATCAGACACACATTCCTTGTGACTGTCCAAAAATTATTACTCTGAGAGCTCCTTGCATATTTTTCAAAAGCAACATAAGGTGCTTTGGATAATTTTGTTTTAACAAGGGATTCGGGGAAAAGACAAATGTCTTTTAGCTAACCAAATTGGAATGAATTACAGCCTATTCACATGAGGGAATATTACGCCGTTGCAAAGAGCAACAATGGTGACCTTTATTTCCACAGCCTATCATGTCAGTGTGCAGAGAAGTGTTTTTTGTGAAGGCTTTGAGGATGCACTTAAAGCCAAAGTGTGACCTCACATGTAACGTTATTCGCAGAAATATGCTTGATGAAAAACTAAGGGCGTTCTTGAAAGGATGTAAATGCTAGCTATAAACAGGTTCATTGAATTTGTGGTGTTTTTAAGTTTTTTATTAATATTTTTCATACAATATAATCTTATCATTTTCTTTCCCCGCCCCAATTCCTCTCAGGGGTTTTTCTTACTCTAGTCCTGTCTCTGATTTTTTTTTTTCTTTAGGTTTCTTTTTTCTACTTAAAAAAAAATTCCAGCCAGGCATAGTGGTACATTCCTTTAACCCCCAGCACTCAGGCAGAGACAGGTGGATCTCTGTGAGTTCAAGGCCAGCTTGGTCTACTAGTGAGTTCTAGGACAGCCAGATCTATATAGAGAAATCCTGTCTCAACAAAACAAAACAAACAAACAAAAACAACTGAACTTTTTATAATAGATAGGTATCGTTTTTTACCAGAGCCACAAAACTATTTTCAATAGAAAATAAAATTATTTTCTCCCCGTGATTCTGAACCGTTCCTGTCCATCCAGGGACTAAGGAACTTAACCCTTCAGCAGTCTAACAACAGAAACGTGTGCATATGTACTATCCCAGAAACCACCACAAAAGCAGCTTCATTGGCTGTGGCTCATCACAGCTCTCTCAAGCATCTGCCATGAGCGACTGTGCCGAGCAATGCCACAGCAAGAGCTAGGTTTAGGTTTAGACTCTAAACCTCCAACTGCTGCATCCCTTTAATACAGTTCTTCACACTGTGGTGACCCCGCCCCCAGCCATAAAATTATTTTCATTGCTACCTTAAACTGTAATTTTGCTACTGTTGCGAATCATATTGTAAACATCTGATATGCGGATGGCCTCGGGACCCCTGTGAGAAGGTTACTCGATCCCTGCAAAGGGGTCAAGACCCACAGGTTGAGAGCCGCTCGTTTAGAGCCTGCGACTTACTAAAGCAGTCTGTAGCCCCAAAGCAAGTTCCTCAGCCTAACTGTGCCTTCCTTCCTCGCCGTTAACTGAGGTTAAAACCACAATGTTCCTCAAAAGCTCAGCAGCGAGGTTTAAATGGCAGGATTGAGACTCGCAGGTAAGACACTACCTTAGGCTGCCGTTGTAGTCAGAGAGAGTCTGGAAAGGAACTTTAACCAGGTGAACGAGGTAGGCAAGACAGAACGGTAAAGGGCCTGAACAGGCTGTGAGCACAGGAAGATAGGGCATTCAGAGGTAATTACAGTTCTGCAAATCGTGTCTATTATGGTGAGTCTCACTGAAGCATCACACATGTTCAGGGGCAGAGCTTCTCCTGTGTCTACCCATGACTCCAGCTACCCTTAATCTGGTAACACAGTTCATCGGCTCCTGCACACAATTTCCAGGAGCCCCTCACCGGGCCTCATTTCCCCTCTACTCTTCCGTCAAGTTCATCTTTCTAAAACAATTCTCATCAGCCTCAGAAAGGAATTGTGGTAGTCTCTACCCAACTTCGTTATCTTCCCTCCTGTTCAGCCGCCAAGTTCCTCACTCCCTAAAACTCATAGCTTCTTAAACGTAAGGAGTATCTTTACCTGCGTAGTAACTGCTGAACTCTTAGATATCTTTGAAAATCTAGCTAACCCAGGACTACTTCTTTAAAGCCTTGACCACGCACCTCCACGACAGGCCGGTAATCACAAGCTATAGGTAACACCAGCAGCAGTTGCTGCTACAGTTACCTTTAGCATGTTTCTCTGTGTGACAGAACAGTGCTTATAAAGACTCAAGGTCATAAAGACCCAGGTTTAAATACTGGCAATGTTATTTTTTTCAGTTGTATTTCTAACCTATGAATTTGTATTTATATATATAATTTTGCAATATAGGAGGTTGATCGTAGGATCTTATACACGATGGTTACGCAAGCAGTGAGCTATCTCCATCCTATCTGTTAATTTTTTTTCTGTTAGGAAGATCGTAATGCCAGCCAACCTGATAGGAGTTTGAGGATATGAGGTAATGCGTGTAAGAACTTAGGAAAACACCCAGTGCACAGGAAAGCTCCAACAAGTGCTACTTGGTGGTTTGAATGAGAAATGCCCTAAAGAGGCTCATGTATTTGAACACTTGGTACCCAGTTGGTGGTGCTGTTTGGGGGAAGTTATGCAACCTGTAGTCAACAGGAGATCAGTTGGTGGGATTTGAGGGTTTATAGCATCAACATCCTTCTTCCTGCTTCCTTCCCCCCCTTCCCTGTGTGCAGCTGAAATACACTCAGCTGTTTTCCTGCTTTTGCCCCATGCCGTGTTTTCCAAGCCATGATGGCATGATGAACACTGAGCCAAGAAAGTCCTCAAGTTGCTTTCAGCTGTGATATGTTATCACAGCAACAGAAAAGTAACTAATGCAGCTGCTGTTATCCAGGCCTGGTAGTTTAGCCAGAAACGTTGCTGTACTGAGTACGCCGATATACAAGCTACTTTTTACATGAAAATGTATCACATTTGCAAGCCTTAAGTGTTTTCGTGTCTTTTTATTTTGATTTTATTCAGACAGAAAGTTGATAAACATGCTATCCACTCATCATCTACAGTCACTATTGCTAAGCTTGCTTCCTCCCCCAGGGGTGTGTGTGTGTGTGTGTGTGTGTGTGTGTGTGTGTGCACGCGCACGCGCATGAGCTCTGCATGTGCCAGTAGAGACCAGAGGTCAATGTAGTCTCAATTACTCTTCATCTTATTTTTGAGACAGGATGTCTCATTAAATCTAGAGATCACAGATTAGCTAGACTAGCTGGCCAATGAGCTAGGGGCCTGCCTGTCTCTGCCCCCCCAGCAAAATGGAGTTCTGAGTGTGTACCACTGTGCCTGTTTTTTCTATGGGTGCTGGGGATCTGAATGCAAACCCACATGCTTTTGATTTTCATGAACTACAGATAGAATTTCAACATATAACTCTCTCTGTTGCATGTACTTGTAGGTAATTCTCCAATTTTCCTCACTTTAAGTTTATTTACTTATTTTACAGTATAAATTTTTGTTTTCTCCTAGTTAAATTTGTCAGTTCTTCTCATGAAAGGTTGGTAAATTTAGAAGGCTCTACCCCCTTTTCAAGAGTAAAATATTGTACAGTATTTTATCTTAACTTACACCTTCACATTTAACTTTAAAATCTTTAATCCATCCCAGTTTCTCTTACCTTGGCCAACATCAATACCACATGATTTCTAAACCAGACTTCACATGTCTTTGAAGGATACAAAAGGGACATCTTCAATAGGAGAATGTATTAGTCAGGGCCCTCTTGAGGAACAGAACTGATAGAATATATATATATATATTAGACTGACTTACAGGCTATGGTCCAGCTAGTCCAACAATGGCTGTCTACCAATGGCAAGTCCAAGAATCCAGTAGTTGTTCAGTCCATGAGGCTGGATGTCTCAGCTGGTCTTCAGTATACGCTGGAAAGAGTAGGCTCTAATGCCAGTGAAGGAATGGACTTGCCATCAAGGGCAAGCAGGCAAAGAGTGAAACCTTCCGTCTTCCATATCCTTTATATAGGCTGCAAGCAGAAGGTGTGGCTCAAATTAAAGGTGGATCTTTTCACATCAAAGATCCAAATTAAGGTGGACCTTCCTACTTCAAATGATTTAATTAAGAAAAATTCCTCACAGGTGTACACAGCCACTTGGGTTTTAGCTAATTCTGAATGTAGTCAAGGTGACAGCCTAGAATAGCCATCACAGAGAAGTTGGTCCATTTATTTGATATTTATTTCATCTGGGAACGTCATATGGATTCCTCAGGAGCAATGCCCTAAATGTAAAATAGGGTGCCAATTCAATCTGCTTCATAAATACTTCTCAGAGCTTTATTTTGTTCCAAGCATCCTTTAAACATTTTAAACAGCATCCAATGAAGTGTTTCAGGCGCTATTTCAAAACCAATTATGTTTCCCGTCCTTGAGGACAAAGCCTTTCTTCAGTGGGCATTGCTGGCTTCAGCTAGGCTGTGATTTTAAAGCTCACCAATTCCATTCTTTCTCTCCTTTGCTCTTTGCCTAAATATTGTAGCTGAAACCATTACTCACAAAATGAAGTAATTAACATGTCTCTAAATACACTTCAGGACAAATACAGCAGCTCCAGGGCCAGAGACTTCATTCTGGTGCTTGCAGGGCCTGCCCATATAGTAGATGATCAGCCAATGTTTGCTGAATAGATTATTGTGATAAGAGAGCCCAACTTGGATATCTCCATTGGGACCCTCCCATCAGAGCTTGGGGATCCCCCCAGAAGAGGGGGGAGAAGGATTGAAGGAGCTAGAGGGCTCAAGGACACCAGGAGAACACGGCCCACTGAATCAACCAAACAGAGGTCAAATGGGCTCACAGAAGCAGCAAGCACGGAGCCTGCATGAGTCTGCACCAGGTCCTCGGCATGCATGTTATGGTTGTTAGCTTAGTGATTTTGTGGGACTCCTAACAGCGGGAGCGGGGTGTCCCTGGTTCTGACTCTTTTACCTGCTCTTGGGGTTGCCTCATCCAGCCTTGTTATGAGGGTTTGTGCCTAGTCATGCTGTATCCTTGTTACGCCATGTTAGGATGCTATCCCTAGGAGGCTTGTTCTTTTCTGAAGGGAAATGGAGGAGAAGGAGATCTGAGAAGAGGAGAGGTGGGAGAAGGGAACTACGAGGAATGGAGGGAGGGGAAACTGTGGATGGGATATATTGTGTGAGAGAAGAATAAATGAATGAATGAATGAATGAATAAATAAATAGATAGATAAATAAACTTGTGTAAGTGTGCATGGGGCCCAATTTAAAAAGAATAGCTAGTAATTCCATAATGAACAAAGGGGGGCATCCCATGGAATTTTATAGGGAAACTAAAGTCTTTAAAATCACAACTTTAATCATTATTTACTTAATTTATAGAGAATTTTCCATTGTGTGTTCCACAGAATATTAGCTCTATGCAATGGAAAGCAAAAAATAATGAAGTTTGAAAGTTTTTGAGTCACTGAAAACCGTCCCCCGACTTGAAGAGATTCCTAACAAACATTTGCCCATGAAAGCTCCTGTTTAGGGGCTGATGAAATGGCTCAGGGGGTAAATATCTCCTGCTGCCAGGCCTGACCACTTGAGTTCAGTCCCCAAGATCCACAAAGTAAAAGGAGAAAGCTGACCCCCACAGGTTGTTCTGTGTTCTCCACATGCACACCGTGGCACACACTTGTGTTTGTGCATGTGTCTGTGTGTCTGTGTGGCATGCACACACAATAAATAAACAAACAAACAAACAAACAAACAAATAAATAAATAAATAAATAAATAAATTTCAAAAAATATTTTGTTTTCCATTATGTCTACTTGTGTCTGTCTCCATGTGGGTTTGCGCATGTGAGTGCAGTGCCTGGGGAAGCCAGAAGAGGGCATCAGATTCCCCTGGAACTGGAGTCATTGTGAACCATTCTACATAGGTGCTGAGACTTGAACTCAGGTCTTCTGAATAGTGGCTCTAAACCATTGGGCCATCTCTCCAGGCCCCAGAATTAAGTTCTATTGTGATCACTCATATGAGTGATCACTCATAAATGAAAGAGTATTCTAATTACCTATTTCTGTACAAAGTATTATCCCAAAATGTAGAGCTTTAAAACAGCAAACATTTATTATCTCACAGTTTGTAAGCATAAGTTAGATGGGACCTCTACTTTGGAATCCCATAGACTTCAAAACAAGAGGGTTGTCTGAGCTATAGACTCTTTATATCTCAGTTCAGAAGATCACTTGAGAGATGCTCAGGTGGCTATTGGCTAGAGACTTCAGTTCCTCCTTACAAGGACAGTTCCCAAGCAGATAACAAGTTCTCCTTGTAGCCAAAGAATAGTTAAGTTAATTAAGTTTCTTTGGTAATGCATATTTATTAAGAAAACAAATGCATTTAAGTGCCAGGCAGCACCCCTTAAAGAGGTCAGAGGTCAGCCCTATTAGGTGAGTTCAGGTATGTTTGGGTATGGACTGGCCAGCCATTTTGGAATACAGCACTTTGACATAGACCTACCACTGATGGGCAGTGTAGATGTCAAGTGAAAAGGAAGAGGAAGAATTTGGCCATCCATGTGGCCACCTGCTGATTAGCATGCATCCTTTTTCATGTGTGCCATGGCGAGTCACTGAGAAGGACATATATGTGGCCAATGGAATAGTTACCAAGTCTGAATTTTGAATGAGTGACAGGAAATGCAGAGCCAGGGAACAAATATTCAAGGTGGAGGTGGAATTGCAGGTGTGGAGACACCAAAGATCACACATTTCTCTTGCAGAGTGCTTAGTAGAATTCAATGCCCCGGCATCCTAGAAGATCAGGCATGGTCACGTGACATGTTCAGTTAGTGAGACGTGAGGAAGACAAAGTACACATTGTATCAGAAACCTTAAGAGTTAGTGTGCATGTAGCCTGCTGATGCCTTTGTTTCTTCCGACTTCTGGGGTTATGAACTATTAACCTGAGGTGGGACTTAGGGCCTTTAGCAGCTCTGAGGACAGAGCAGATAATGGGAGACACAAAGAGAGTGAAAAAGTAACCTCTATCACCCGAGACATTACAATGCAGGGACTGTTTGCTACTGCAGAATAACCTAGATGGTACAGTACTCTAGCAGTGCACATCAGTATTCGGGGCCCAGCGTGGAGACTGAGTGCACGGAAGTGTGTACCCAGTGGTGGTGTGTACCCATGGCTTCTCAGCCATGACTTTGGTTGTGCTTTTGCTGAATCACCTCTTTGGGTTCCTATGTTACAAGGTTCGTTGTAGCTGTAATATGGCAGTAAGTCCCTTTCTTGCTTAAGTCACACAAGGTAGGATTCTGTTGCTTACAACCCCCAAACCTTCCTAATATTAATTCTGTTTCATCCAACAGGAATCTATTGATCCCAGTATGCTCATTACTCTCCTAACCACAGGCGGTGCAGTCATGTTTAATATTGGAACTCAATAATGAGTAAGAGATTCTCCTAATCTCAAGTAATTTGCAATCTCATTAGACAAATGATATGCATACAAATGAAGTTGGTACTAAAAATTAAAATAAACTTGCAACGTTGAAAGCATACGTGTGTTCTTAACCTAGCAGCTTTCAGAAGAAAAAAAAAACATGTCGATAAAAACGGGGTGTACATTTTCACTTCTTCGTGCTACTCTTCACTCACCAAAATCAAAGACTTGACTTAAAGGATACTTTCTCAACACAGTAATATGTACCAGTGCCTGGAACACAGGAAACACTAAGTGTTGATGCTGAATGACTAAATACATGAAAGTGATCGAGGGCATGTAGACTTTGGAATCAGCGGCCAAGAAAGAGTTCAGATCTTCCTCTACTGCTTCTTAGCTCCTAGGATATTCTTTAATTTTGCAAATGGAGGCCTATAAATCCCTTGTCACAGGACAGCACCATTTGTAGTTTCACAGGAAGTGAATAGATGCTGTGGACGCTGTGTGGCTAAGCTACAGGAAGCACGCAATCAACAGAACATAGTTACCCACTGTTCGCAAGATCCCCAGCATCCGTTTCACCTGATCTATTACTTCCAATGGAAACCATTGACTGACATAGGCTGCATGTACTGCTAGGGACTGAGAATTGAACACGAGGTGCCTGAACCTTCTGAGAACTGAAACTCCGTGAACTGAGCCTATATCACAGAGAAAGTCTAGCCTGGCCATCGCTAAAATCTAGCAGTCCTGTCCTTGTGCTTTTCCATAATCCTGAGAGCTCCCCCAAGTTCCACCTCTATACTTCTTACTGAGAATAAAACCTGAGGCCGGATCCAACTGATACTGTAAGTCAATTGACCAGAGTCCATTTCTTATTTCCCCACTGATAGATTTTGAGTTTCTTAAGAGTGGAACAGCACGCCACTGGAAGAGTCTATTTCCCGAGGTCTCCTGGAAGTAAGTAGCTGTGTGACTCAGTTCTGGCTAAAGGTACTTGAGCAGAAGAGTGCTGGGCACGAGTAGAGAGGTTTTCTTTCTCTACGTAGGTTGGACCTCTGTCTTCTCAGACACTTCTTGTTTTAGGATGCCTTGGAACACAATAGAAAGGCCAGAGGTGAGGTGAACCTCTTGCACTTGCAGGAACTCTTTGGGGAGAAAAAAAACATCTATTGGAAAGCTAGAGGAGCCAAGAAACTGGTGGCATTGGGTAGCCGCCACACTGGCCCCCAATAAGCCACTATTGTTTGAACTTTCAGTTGTGCAGAAAATTCTAAAGATCTGATGTGACGTTGGTCTAATCAACATTTACTCAGGCTCTGCTGTGAGCAAGGCACCATTCCACCCAGTGAGGATATGGCAGAGAACAGCAAAAGACAAGTAAATTACTTTGGAGGTAGAAAAACAGAAATAAGATAATAAATGTATGTTGCAGCCAGGAAAGGAGAAGCATAAACCATGGAGGGAAGAAGAAAGCTGTCAAAGGGAGTGGGATGCAATTTAAGTGGGGGATCAGGAGCACTTCTGGTTCGAAGAGAGTAAGGGAGGGAGTCACAAAGGGAAGATGGTTCCGACTGAGGACCAGACAGTATCTAGGCCAGGTAGAAGGATGTGCAATGAGGGAAAGCAACAGGGAAGAATCTCACGTGATGTAGCAGAGTAAGGGAGGAGGAGACAGGGTCTGGAAGGTGACAGTAGGAAGTGGGGAAGAGAGGGTCATTTAAGGTAAGGATCAACAAGCATCCTCTATGATAAGACATCAGAGACACCTGGGTCATGTATATACAGATGAGGATGGCTGCGTGCCCGGACTTTATTTACAGAGCAGGTCGATAGACGGGGGACTTGCCTGGAGGGCCATAGTTTGGAGATCTGCTAAGGCTTCGATATTGAACCCTGATGTGCCAGTATTGAAAGGTGACATGGGACCTTTAAGAAGCCTAGTGCGAGGTGATTAATTCACAAAGGCCACTGCCCTTGGGAGAGATGAATGTAGTCTAGTGACTACTGGTTAGTACTTATGAGAAGGCTGTTACAAAAGAGCAAGCCCAGCTCCTCCCCGGGTTCCTCTGGCTTTTTGTCTTACTAAGTGATCCTTTTGCATAGTCCTCATCAGGATGCCATTGGCGCGTGTTACAGCCAGAGAGGCCTTCACCAGAACCGGTGCCGTGCTATTTAGGTTTGGAGTTTGAGCTAAATAACTCTCTTTTCCTTATAAGTTATCCAGAATCAGGTGTTTTTGTCATGTCAACAGAAAACAGACTAAGACGAAATGCGGTCTTTTAGATCAGTATAAAGACTCTGGCATTTCCTAGAAGTCACTGGCTAGCTTTTGAAAGACTTTGAGCAAAGTGACATGACAGGATTCACATCTTCACAGGGTCACCTAGGATGTATGAAAGAGAATAAGAAATAAAGAACGAGGACTGGGGTGGCAGTGAAGAACAACTTCTTCACTGAGAAAGAAGGTTGGGAGGCTGCCGCAACGTCCAAGGTCAGGCCACACAAAATATTTCACCGGCTTCCAGCTGCTGAAAGGATATGACGTTGCTGCTCAAATGATTTATTCGATCCGCCACAGCTCATACATAGTTAACGTTAACTACCTCCCTTCCGATCCAAAAGGAACCTAAGCAACTGATTTACCAAGCAAAATGTGAAGAACATAGCATCCAATTGAAATACTGGTGGGTGGTGGTGGTGATGGATTCTAAATGGGCAACATGCAATTGATTAAATTGGAACTAATACAGGACACCAAGATACCCATTCTCTTCTCTCTTCTCTCTCCCTCTCCTTCTCTCTCTCTCTCTCCCTCCTCTCTCTCTCTCTCTTTCTCTCTCTCACACACACACACACGCACACACACACATGCACACACAGGCACGCACAGCCCAGCCCCACCCCAAGATCAAGTAAATAACTGGAAGAATAAGAACCGGGATGAGGTCACTTTGTTGGCTTCATTATAGAGCAAATTCATCACCAATGCTGAGATTTGGACAGCAGTAGGAGAGTCACTTTCCTTCCTTTTACTGAGATTACAGGTTTCTTGCGGCCAAGAAAGAGCTTTTATAGAGAGCAACCATGTCTGCTATGGGGGTAGCCAACATGGAGACTTCTCATGGCATCTGCTGGAGAATTTTGTTGAGAAGCAAGATGAGAAGAAGAGGGTGGCAGACCTCTTGGTCACTTTCCCATCGCTTCTCACCTCTTCCAACTATAGGTGCCTTTGCTCTCCCCAGTCTGAAAGACAAAGATCCTCCAGGTGTAGAGCTTGAACCTGGCCCAGGATGAATCATTATTGATGCTAATCACGAGGTTCCCCCTCTCCTGGGTCTGAGCCCCTGAGCCCCTCTGCTGTACCCCTGCTGTATCATCGGTACATTTCACTGTCTGACTCCAGGCAGCCACAGGGCATGGCAGGAAACCTAAAAAGTCAAAGAACACCAGGACAAATAAATAGTTGAGTAAGAGAATACATTTGCCTCTGGGAAAAATGTGGAGAGATATTGGAGAAGATATGCCCTAAGCTTTGGTCACATGTACATCCACATTCTTGGAGAGAAAAGTGTTTAATCACATCAAAACTACTCTGAACTGCCCAGGCTGGGATCCCTGCAGAAAGCAACAATGAGAACCTCACTGGGGAAAGAGCACTGGCACCAAAACACAGGGCCTCCCAGCACACATGGCACACTTTGGCCTGAGCTGACTTAGTATTTTAACCCCCAAGCTGGTGCCTTGTGGCTGTCAGCTAATAATAGCCCATTACTGATCACAGTTTTATGGCAGGTGCCAGCACGACATAGAGAATTTTATTTCCTCTAGCAGATTTGTGCTAGAAACGATCACCCCCAGTTACAGATGAGGAAATAAGGGCTCGGAAGAGTTGAATAAATTGATAACCATACACGGCTATGAAATTATGAAGCCAGACTAAAATCCCAGTATTTTGAATCTGAAGCCAACTTTTTCCGGGATCATTTTCCTCTTCTTCAAGACTCTTGTGCTTTCCTCATTTTTAAGAAAAGTAAAAGGACGGGTAGCATTTGCAGCTCTGTGAACGGTCTGAGTTGCAGCTATTCTACTAGGCCGCTGGAGCACAGAGCAGGCAATACCAAAGTGAGGCAGAACAGCTGCAAGGCAGGTGTGCTTAGAAAACCATCCAATCGGCTGAGGGCGTAGCTCAGTTGAGAGCGTCCCAGCCCAGCATACTCAAAGCCCCGAGTTTGATCTCCAGCAACACATAAATCAGGCATGATGGTGCACCACCTTAATCCTGGCCCTGGGGAGCTGGAGGCAGGACAAGAAGGTTAAGGTCATCTTTAGCTACACTGTGAATTTGAGGCTATCCTGAGATACGTGTAACCCCATCTCAAAACAGAACCAAACCAAGTGAAATAAAACAAAACAGGAAGTGAACCTGACTTGGCCTGTGGGCCATTGTTTGCTGACTTTACGTGATCACCCACTAGCAATCTACTGAAGCTTTATTCTTATCAGTTCACCTTGAATGGCTCCTTCTCACGCCTGGATGGAACCTTAGCGAGGGGTTATATAGTGTTGTCTGTATCTGCATGTGGACAGAGACACATGCAGTGGTGGTGTTGTATACATCTTTACATGTACATATGTAGTTATGATTAACCTTGTCGACTTGGAGCTAGACCTTGATTGGATTCTAACCTAGGAGATAGCATATTTCTGTGAGGGAATTTTTAGAAACAATTAGATTGTCAGTGTTTTGTTTTGTTTTAAAAAAAAACCTAATTAAGGCTGGAGAAATGGCTCAGTGGTTAAGAGCACTGGCTACTCTTCCAGAGGTCCTGAGTTCAATTCCCAGCAACCATATGGTGGCTCACAACCATCTATAATGGGATCAGATGCCCTCTTCTGGCATGCAGGTGTACATGCAGATAGAGCATTCCTATAAATAAAATCAAATACATCTTTTTTTAAAAAAATCTAATCAGTTTAAACTATTGATGGATTTAAATTGAGGATATTGGGAAATGGTGGCTCTGTGGAAGTGGGGGCATGTCTTTGAAGGGCATTTCTTGCCTTCACCCCTTCTTCTATGACTCCTCTTTACTCCCTGGTTTCCACAAAGGAAGCATCTGCTTCACTCTACCCTTCCTCTGTGATAAACTCTGCTTTACTACAGGCCTAAAAGCAATGGAGGTAGTCAACTGTGGTATGAAACTCTCTCTGTCTCTCTCTGTCTCTCTCTGTCTCTCTCTCTCTCTCTCTCTGTTTTTGTTTTTTCCAGGATTTCTCTGCTGTAACTCTGACTGTTCTGGAACTCACTCTGTAGACCAGGCCGGCCTTGAACTCACATAGATCCACCTGTCTCTGTCTCCCAAGTGTTAGGATTCAAGGCCCGCACCACCGCCGCCTGGCCATTTTCCCTCTCTTAAACTATTTCTTTCAGGTATTTGTAACAGAAATGAAAAAAAGTAACAGGTCTATATTTAAAATCTCTATAAGGAAACAATCTTATCAATACATCACTCGTCTGTTCTCCCTCATCTCAGGTGGCAGAGAGGAGCTTGAGTGCAGGAAGGCCTCTTAAATGAGGCACGGTGGAGTATTGGTGGGTTCGCAGTTAGTTTTGTGTGGCTAAGTTGTTGCTTACTGCCTTAGAGGAGGAGGAAGAGGAGGAAAAGGAGGATGGGGAAGGGAGAGGAGGCCTTCAAATAAAGAGTGGTAAGCTACTTAGGTTAAGGGAAGCAAATATGCCAAGCCCTGAGCCGGGAAGTCTTGGCCAGTGTGGCTGGAGCACAGGGAGAGATGGGAAGGGGTTCGAGTTGAGCTTGGAGGAGTTGTCTGGGACCAGATACAGATGGATTTGCAGTGGTGGGGAGAAGTTTGGATTTTACTCTGGATGCCACCAATCTGCAAAAAGATTGCTTTCTTTTTTTAAAAAAAATTATTACTGGTGTGCGTATGTATGTATGAGGTGTGTATATGCGTTTGGGGTGTGTGTATGTGTGCCCCAGTGTACGTGTGGAAGGACAACTTTGGGAAGTCAGTTCTCTTCGCTCACTGTAGGATTCAGGGAGCAAACTCGGGTCTTCAGGCTTGCTTGGTAAGTGCCTTTAGGCACTGTGCCATCTCCCCAGCCCCCAAAGCATTGCTCTCTAATTGCATTTTAATGCAGCAGTAAATTGGTAGAAATGGGAAAGTTTCCATTTGGTTGTTTTCTTAGCCTTAGAGCAACCGCAGTCTTGGATCTTATTCTTCTCCCCTCTCTATATCCACACCCTTTGCACATGGCTCTCCCATTTCCGTCAGTACTAAGGTTCACCTGGAATTGCTTGGTGTGCAGTTTACTTTAACCAAAGGACCGTCAGGAATGGAATGCAAGCAGAAACTTGATGAAGCCCTTGCTTGCTTCTGCTTGTTTTGTATCATCTCAAAAACCTCTCCCGACTCCCTGGAAGAAAGGCACAGGCCAGAATGAAGAGTCAGCCATCTCATTCAAGGCCATCATGGCTTCACCAATAGCCAGTGATGTCATCTGTGAGTGAGCCTGGCCAGATCAGCGGAGCCTACCAGTTGAAGCCCAGCTGACCACAGCCATGTGAGTGAGCCTGGCTTAGCTCAGAGTGCCTGGACCAGGCAGACTGGAGAGATAAATATGCATGGTAATACGTCATAGAGGTTTTGAGGTTGGTTATTACACAGCCTTACAGTAGCATGTAGATAACTGATCCATGTCTTAAACTCAAACTTTTCAAATCTAAACTCTTCCAACCTCAGAGTTAAAGAGTTCAGATGGCATTTTGGATGCATTCATTCCTTTAGGATGAACTCGAGACCCCTAGAGTTTTGAAGGCTAATCTGCTGTATATTACCTATGTCCATACTTTGTGTTTTAGTTAGGGTAACTATTGCTGCGGTGAACACCATGATCAAAAGCAACCTGGGGAGAAAAGGCTTTATTTCTCTCAGTTCCACGTAATAGTTCATCATTGAACGCAGTGAGAGCAGGAGCTCACACAGAGCAGGAACCTGGAGGCAGGAGCTGATGCAGAAGCCATGGCAGGGTGCTGCTTATTGGCTTGTTCTTTATGACTTGCTCAGCCTGCTTTCTTACAGAGCCCAGGACCACCAAGAATGGGGTAGCCCCACCCACAATGGGCTGGGCCCTCCCCCATGAATCATTAATGGGGCTTGCTCATAGTCCAATCTTACAGAGGCATTTTCTTAATTGAAGTTCCCTCCTCTCAGATGACTTTAGCTTATGTCAAGGTGACATAAAACTAGCCAGCACATTTTGTGTGTGGTATGTGTGTCTGCTGTTTATTAACTATGCCAATACTTTGTGGTGTATGTGTGTCTGTGTGTACATGCTCATAGGTATGCATGCATATCAAGGTCATGGGTCCATGTTAAACACCTTGCTTAGTCACTCTCCGCCTTGTTTTTTGAGATATGGTCACTCACCAAGCTTCACAGACCCACCTGTCCCTGCAGCCCTATGGTGACAGCTGCTCACTACTGTGCTCAGCTTTTTATATGAGTGGGAAGAAGACTCAGGTCCTTGAATTTAGGCAGTGAACATTTTACCAGTTGAGCCCCCTCCCCAACACCCACTGTGTCAATACTTACACAAGCGATTTCCTTTCTGAACCCCAGTCTCTTTGAGGATCATATCTACCCAGTAGGGATTGTTAGAAGAATCAAACCAGAAAACACTTTGTCAATGTTAAACTTTCTGTGCAATGTGTACTGATAACCACCAACCTTTGCGTGTATGGAGAACGTGGCGTAACAGCAAAGGAAATTAAACCATCTCCTGACAGTGGACCTTAGGAGACAGGTCGAAGAATGGGCTTAGGGCCTTGCATTTAGATTGCATTTCTGTTAGGAAGCTCAGTCTGTCACGGAGAAGGGTGACCTTTTACCTGGAACACAATGTGTTGGTTGTAAATCATTTTTCGGGTGATGGATTGAAAAGGAAAGCCAGAAGCTAAGAAACTGACTAGTGTCACCTGAGGCCCAGAGGGCTGGCATCATCCATCTAGCACAAAGAAGCGCTGTCCACAAAGTGTCCTGATTGTCAGACAGGGTCCCCGGGCTGGCTGTGGTGAGTCAGGTGGTTTCAGGGGAATCAGGCTGATTCATGCTAGTCAGGTGGGGTGATCTTTCCTCTGGTTTCCCGGGAGGTTCTGTCTGGGCTTCCTCTCTTGGCTTTCAAAGCCCCACCTCTCCACTGTGTCCCCAGAATGCAAAGGGGCTGGGCTCTTATTCTTCCTCTGCCACCGCTTCTCCCTGGTTCTCCACTCCCCCACTCAGGAGCATTTGGTCCACATTGTTCATTGTCTCTCCAGTAATCCCAACCTCATAGATATATTTGAGTTTTTAAAAGCTGACAACCAGATCAGTCTTTAACAACCAAGCTCCCAATCGGCAAGCCCTGGGGTAGAGAAGGTTGCTATGCTCTGTTTGGGTGCAAATGTGACTTAACTGGTTTCCGGGATACAACAGGCCCAGACCAACATGGTAGGCTCCAGAAAGCTATCCTGTAGCGCACCTCATGCCGGCAGCAGGCTGATTTGAAAGGTACCTGTGGCTTTGCTATGTGACAGTGCTCATTTTCAACAGGAGTCATTAGCAAAGAACACGGAACAGCTTTCTGGAAGTGGGAACTCTCTGCTGGTCTGTATTTTGGAGGTAACAATGTTCTCTTCTGTGGGCACCTATTTCTGAGGCTGCTCTCACTTTTCCCTTGGCCTCCTGCATCAGACTGCATCAAACTCTGCTGGTCTCCTGGCAGCTATCAGAGAATTCGAGACCATGAACTCCAGACGGGGTGACCCATCCTCCCAAACTACATGTGGTCTGGGCAGCCAGCAAGACCCTGAGGAACTAGGGTAGGGAGGAAAATACCCAGCTGCCACCACTGAAACTCCAGGCTGTTCTTTAGTGCCATTGCATTTGTGTGTTGTATACGAGTGTTCACATGTGGGCATTTGTCTGTATGTTCATGCGTATGTGTGTCAGAGTCTAACATGATGTTAGGGATCCTTTTTAATCACTTCTTCCCTTTGTGTGTGTGTGTGTGTGTGTGTGTGTGTGTGTTATGTATGCATGCATATTTTTATACATATGTATGTGGGTACATAGATTTGTATGTGTGTGTGTGTGTGTGTGTGTGTTTGTGCATGTGTATGCATTGGTTTGTGGAGAAGAGAGGTCCATGGGTGTCTTTCTTCATTGTATTCCTTGGTTTTTTGCTTTGTAGACGGGGTCTCTCGCTGAATTCAGAACTCACTTGTTAACTAAGCTGGCTGTCCAATGAGCGCCAAGGATCTTTCTGTCTCCATCTTTCCATCACTAGTCACAGGTGTGCACCACTGAACCCATTTTTTTACATGGGTGCTGGGGATCTGAACTTAGGTCCTCATGTTCGGGCAGCAGGCACTTTACTGAGTGAGGCAGGGTCCCTCACTGAACCAGGAGCCTATCCATTCAGCTGGACTGGCCTGCCAACAAGCCCCCGGGAATATGCCTACCTCCTCTTCTCCAATGCTGGGATGAATGGTGAGTACCACCAAGCCTGGCTTTTCACCTGGGTGCTGGGGATCAAAACTCAGCTCTTCATGCTTGCATTGCAAGTACTTTACTGACTGGGCCATCACTTCAGCCCTCTTTAGCACATTTTTTACAGGACTTACTAATGATCGTTAACTGTTACTATGTACCGGACACCTATATTAGAGGTTTTCATGGGCTTGTGGGCTTCTCACAACATTCCTGAGGAGCATATAATTTCGCTAATCAGGATAATAATCTGCGACAAAACAAGCCCAGGGTTCCAGTGTTTTAACCCAACGAGAGCTTGTTTCTTGTTCAAGTCACAAGCCCAAATGATCCAGGGAAGGATCCATGCAATCACGTAGGGTCTTGGGATCTACTGACATCCTCTAGGCTCCCACAATCCCATGATCTTATCTGCAGGTGGTAAATGAGGTAAAAAAAAAAAAAAATCATCCATGAGAGATTTTTTTTTTTTTTAAATTAACCAGGAACAAAAGAAATCTCAATTCTGCTGAGTCCAGAGGACAAGTCCATCGTGTAGCCGGACCTAACTGCGGATACAGGCAGCCGTGTCCAGGAGGAAGAGGAGTTCTGCCCCGTGGTGAGCTCCAGCAGCCCCTCCTGTGAGGCTCTTCCTAAGTTTAGATGGAGGGAAAGAGGTACAGAGAAGTCATGTCGCTTACCTGATGTCACACCCTACTCAACAGTAGCTCTAGGCCTCAAGCCTGCCCTCGTCTGGCATTGAAGTCCACCTTTTCCACGGTTCCTCATCCCTACTTCCCGCCCCATTAGCCTAGGGTGTCCTGGAAGTCTAAATCCTCCTGCTGCAGCAACCCTGAGTTCTGGGATTCTAGGCGTGTGACACACTTGGTTCTTTCTACGTTTCTTGGTCCGTCTATCATTAATGGATGTGACGTGCTCACCCCCAACGTGTGTATGGAGAATTCTTGCTGGCATAGCCCCACAGACTTTGCCAAAAGAGGCTCTCAACTCTTAAAATCCTTCAACTTCTCTAAAGGGGCTACCGCTGCTTGTGAGAGAGACAAGGGCGGGAGCTGGCTACTGTAACGCATACCACACCCGCCCATCAAGATTTTCCCAGGACACTCTCGGACTGGGCCTGTGCCTCTTCGAGCTGTCAGTATTTTGTATTGTGATGCATGTTGTTTCCCCATCCTTGACTTGACATAGTGTCAAGGATCGGGTTTCGTGTTTCCAGAATTCTGAGGCCTGATCGCAGACTATGCGCATCATAGATACTTATTCATGTATTTTGGCTGATAAATTAGGTGTTTTACAAAGTCCACACAACAGTGACATTAATTAGGGGAGGGAGTCTGGAGCATAGTTATCCTGGGTAGGAAACCTCAATACACCCTCTGTTCCAACCCAGTACCACACAGCAGACTTGACTAGTGTTCCTGGTTCATCCTCTCCCAGACTCTGGCTTCTTGTGTACTCTCCTTTCTCATGCTCCTCACAATTGCATGTTTCAAGATTGCCAGTAAAATTAATTACTGATTTTACATCTTCCTACCTCCCTCAGACTGAAAACTCATGAGCCAAGCAAGTGCATGGTTTTCTTTTTTGCTATCTATCTATCTATCTGTCATCTATCTATCTATCATCTATCTATCTATCTATCTATCTATCTATCTATCTATCCATCCATCTGTGTAAGCATACATATGTGTGCAGGCATATGTACCTGTGCATGCATACAGAGAGAAAGGCCAGAAGAAGGTGTCAAATGTCCCACTTCATCATTCTGCATCTGTTTTTTTGTTTTGTTTTGTTTTTTGTCATTGTTGCTGTTTGTTTGAGACAGAGTCTTTATCTGAATCTGGGGTCAGCATTTTCTCAGCTAAATTGGAATTCAGAAAGCTACAGTGATCTGTCTCTGCCTCCCTTTAGAGCTGGGGTTACAAGTTTTCTGGGTACCCAGTGTATTAGGTGGGTGCTGGGATCCATATTCTGGTCTTCATGATCATGTAACAAATGCTCTGAACCTCTGAGCCATCCCTGACCCCAGAGCTTGTATATGCCTCAGCCACTTTGTGTATCAGTCAGTTAACGCTGCGTGATAAACAGTCTTTTAAGTCAGTAGTTTTTAATAACAATTATATATTCTCACTAGCATGCCCGCAGGTTCACTGGGTCTTGATTGATCTAGGAAGCATGCAAGCATCACAGCACAGCTGAGAACCTACATAATTTAAACATCATGGCTAATTTAACTTTGCTGAATCTAACTCCAACCTGGCAGTTTTTCTTATTCTTCATAAACCTGCTGGCATGATGTTCTCATGTCAATGACACAAGCACAGGAAGCAGCAGAATTCAAGCCTCTTAAAGTCTAGTCTCTAGAACTGGCACACAGTCTTTCTCTGCCCATAGGCTATTGGCTAAAGTAGGCCACTCAGACAAGCCCACTCTCCATGTGCTGGTAAGACTGGCTCTGCTCCTTAGAGGAGAAACTGAAAAATCACACACATAGGGTGAAGATACAAACATGACTGAACATTTTCATGCAATTCTGCAATGTATCACATGGCTGCATCTCCATTAGCCAGCGAGCAGATTGCACTGCACATCACAGCTGTAAATTAGTGTCATTTGAATGAATGTATAGGATATGCTAAGTCAATTAACCTCTTTGGGCTGAAAAAGAGCAAATCACTAGTGGGTAAGGGTGGACTAATGGAGCAGGGTAATGAAGAGATTGATTTGTATTTGTTCTTCCCTTTCCTCCAGCAGGGAAGCTGGATGGAGCTTGTGTGCAGCTTCCACAGCAAAGAACAGAAACATCTAGCATCTTGGAGATGCTCCTGGCTTTTATTCATGTCTCAGCCAGGGAAAGGGGAGAATGTCACTTGTCAGACCAGAAGGTATGCACATACACATACTACATAAACATCACATATACATTCATCATGTCACACACACACACACACACACACGCACACCACATACACACACCATGCACACACTGAACACATGCTCATACACACCACATACACACACCATGCACACCCTGAACACATGCTCATACACACCATATACACACACCATGCACACACTCAACACATGTTCATACACACCATATACCACACACACACACCACACACACATCACAAATACCACACATACCACATATACACCACACCCCCCCACCCCTCCCCCCACACACACCACACATCTCACAGGGTCCTTGTTCTGACAACATAAAATTGTATGATGCAGAAAGATCCTGTACTCTTCTGGAAATAATTCTGGGTTCTATGAATGGCCACAGAGCAGAGAGCTCTGGACATGAAGGATCACCTCCAACTCAGTGAAGACAGTGAGTACCCTACCCAAGCACCCAGACCCTAAGACCCTTAGGGCACTGGGGAGTCTCTCATAGGTTTGAGACTAAATTCCTCACATATCAGTGAAAATCAGAGTATGGTGTCATAATTGTTCTGATTTAAAGGAAATATTAAATCGGTGAGTAGTCCTTCACATTCATTAAACTGTTCCAAAGTATACGCTGGGAATTTTCAAGCTGAGGCTTTTTAATATAAAAATATTATTTAAATATGCCAAGGACATTTGTTACCATCTGTGTGTGAAATCTTATAAGTGCAAAGCCCTGTATATTGCACCAGGGGAGAGGTTTTCATAATAAGACTGAGGACCTTTTCCCCCTCTTCCTGGCATCGAGGGCTCTTTTGTAAAACCGACGCAATCTCAGATTGTGAAGTTGAATTAGCAATAATGTTTAAATTATGCAGGTTCCCAGCTGTGCTGTGATGTTTGCACACTTTCTAGGAAATGACTAATTATAATTAGCGCTTAAATACAAAAGAGGTGCTGTCATTAAGCGACGAGAGCAAAATAAGAGCGCTGGCTATTTTCATCCTCTTATGCCGGGGCTGCGGCGGCTGGAGGGCAGGAGGGAGATGGATGTCGGTGCCCACACGCCAGGTGAGAAGATGGATTTAGACGTTCACGGGTCACGGGAGGACAGTACACACAGAACAAGTCCCAGCCCTAAGCATCTGGTGTCTGGGAGTCACCGTCAGGAATGTAGGAAGGCTAGAAGCGAGCTGTCCTGGAGCTGGGCTGCCGGATTCTGTCTTACTGCCTGTGAGAGATCATTTAGCTTCTCCAAAGGCTCAGTTTCTTGAATTTCTAAGTAGAGCCAACCATGACTGCATGGAATGTCAAGTTTTCTCTTATTTTCTCCGAAACAATAGCCACCACTGATTTTGAAAATACCACAGATGCATACAATGTATCTTTTGTATTCATTCCTGATTCCCTCCCTCCGGGTCCCCCTCCCACATATCTCCCATTTCCTCCCAGACTTCAAGTCCCTTTAGAAAAAAACAAAAAAACCCTACTAAGTCCAATTAGTGCTCCCTATATGTGTACGTGTGTGGAGTCCGTCACTGAGGCAAGAGGAACCCACCAATGGCAAATTTCCCCTCTCCGAAGAGAAATGACTCTCTCCACCCCCATCAGCAGCCATCAGCCGCCATTAGCTCCTCAGCTAGGACTCCCTAGCCGGAAGTCCCTCCCTCGCCCTGTTCTCTTGATCCTATGGCTGTCCAGTGTGGGTAGTCACAGAAGTGTGAGTTTGTCTACGTGAGGGCCCTCTCCCGTCCGGAGACAGCAGTACTCCCATCCGCTGGTTCTTACGTTCTTTCCACCCCTGTTCCATCATGTTTCCCAAACCTTGACATGGGGTAGGATGGAGTAGTGATTGGATATTCCATCTACTGGCGAGTACTCAGAGTTGTTTGTTCTCAGCCACCATTTTTTTTGAGTGCCTATGAGGTGCCAATCCTTGGGCTGGAAGGTATTGTAGAAAAACAAAACCTATCTTTGTGTGTTCCTTTGGCTTCCTGGGCTGTTTTTATCATGTTGGCTTACCAAATGCTTTCAACGGCCTTTCACAGTCAAAGAGAGGACACCGTTCTTGTTCACTTTTACACTCTTAGCATTCTGTCTGGACGGTGCAGACACTAGAGAGATGGCGGGGGGGAGATGCTTTGACTTGTATTGACAATGATTTAAATGAATTAGTGTTGCCTCATCTGCACCATAAACTCCCTGAAAATAGGAAGAGTCTGACATTTCTTCTGGCATTTACTAAGGTGCCCAGCAATTCTGAGCATGTAATTACTCCTGTGTCCCCATGAATAATTACTGAGCCCCTCCTATGAAGAAGGTACAAGGTCGCAGCACAGAATGGCATCCTGTCTCTTGGGACTGACATGGAGAAAGACAATCAGAGTGTTAATGAAGCATCAACCCAGTAAGTACTTGAACACGCATAGGGAAAGCACAATGGCCAATTACTCTCCTCCTCCTCTCTTTATGAAGAGAATCCTGGCTTAACTTGGAAGGCCATAGCTGCACTTCCTACTGATTTCCATAATGTGCCTAAGTTGTTCTGATCCTTCTGTTCCACCCTTACCAGGTATCAGTCTGGGTGGCCATGTGACCCGGTCTGACCAATAGGCTGCAGGGATCTGCCAGTGGGCTTCTGGGAATAGTTTTCTTCCTTCTTAAAATAGAAAGCCACTTAAGGGGGAAGTCCAGTTGCCCCGTCCTTACCTCTTGGATGTGGTCATGTGACAATATGGTATTGGCTGTTGTGACAGATATCTTATGACACTAAGGATGTCACATTGTTGACAAACTGGTGTTGGGTTGTATGTATCTGAGCTAGGAATCTAAAGAAGAATACTCCCTCACTTTCCTCGGTGTTTTTGTTGTTTGGTTTGGGTTTTTGTTTGTTTGTTTTTCAAGACAGGGTCCCACTACGTAGCTCAGGCTGTCCTGGATCTGTGTAGACTAGGCTGGCCTCAAACTCACAGAGATCCACTTGCCTCTGCCTCCTGAGTGCTGGGATTGAAGGTGTGTACCACCACACCCTGTTTTCCTCTATGTCTTAAACAGCTGAAAGACAGATAATGAAGTAAGGTGAAGGGCACCCATCGTCATAGGTAAATGCTCAGCATGTGCCCATAGTCTCAGGGGTTGGCCCAAGCTTCACTTTAGGCAACTTTAGTACTAGTCACAGACAGCATCGTGAATAATTAAGTGCAGCATGTGATACTAGGTCTCCAGAGGAGTCTCGGGAGTTTCCCAAACGGATAAGCTGTCCTTCCTCCTCAGAATGGCGTGAGTAAAAGGAAAGGAAGAGACCAGAGTTAATGGTGACTGAGCTCCTTGTACAAGGAAGGAAGCATCGAGAATGAATGTGGGCACACCTTCCCATCAGTCGTGACTGAGAGACATGCCACTACATGGTACCAACCTCAGGATTGTCTTCAAAACTCTTGGTACACGAGGCTCAGAAACCCCTGTTATTAAAGTTACCTTTAGCTGGGTATGCTTTCCACTGTAACCAAAACATCCTCACTGGTTTAAGCATCAGAAAGGAAAACCAAAGGATGGTGGGAGGAACCACGCTGAAGGGAATTTATTTTGACTCAGAGAGGGATGGAAAGGGAAGCATCTCTAAATTCATGCCACTTTACCTGACCCAAAAGGACAGGAGAAAAAGGCTTCAAAGGCAAAGGAAACAGCATGCGAGAAGATCCGGAGGAATCAAAGGAAGGCTGGTGTGGCTGAAGTGGAGATTTAATGCTGGGCAGAGGCAGGTATTGAAACTTAGCTTTATAGATGAGGTGTAGCAGTGGGGTTCTCAGGGAACAAGTGATAAGTTTTGCAAACAAGATGCTCCTTAAGGAGGGACCAGCATATATGAGAGGGAGGGAAATGGCAGATGAGCTCAACAGCAACTGGCCCTAAGGGGAGTTCTGGGTTTAGAAAAGCCCTTTAGAGCTGTTGCTAGGTAGGTCATAGCAGCAGGAATACTGTGTCCCCACACAGAACCATCATTCATGTGGGCTCCCTGGGATGGGTGGTACCAGGATCATACCTGAAACCATGTTTTGAGCACTGTTTCTTGTGCCCTGGAGAATATTTAGCGGCCATCCTTGGCCCCTATATGCCAATAGCATCAATACCTTCTAATGTGACAATCAAAAATTTTTTCTAGACATTGCCAAATATCTTCAGGGAGCAAAATTACCGTGTGTGTGTGTGTGTGTGTGTGTGTGTGTGTGTGAGAGAGAGAGAGAGAGACAGAGACAGAGAGAGAGAGAGAGACAGAGAGAGAGACAGAGACAGAAAGATAGACAGAGAGAGAGAGACAGAGAGGAGAGAGAGAGAGAGACAGAGAGAGAGAGACAGAGAGAAAGGGAGAGAGAGAGGAGAGAGAGCAAGAGAGAGAGAGAGTTTCTCTGATGTACCTGTGGCTGTCCTGGAACTCCTCTGTAGACCATGCTGGCCTCAAACTCACATAATCCACCTGTCTCTGCCTCCCGAGTGCTGGGATTAAAGGCGTGTGCTGCCACTGCCCAGCCAAAATTATGGCTTTAACTTAAGATATCTGAAACTGCTTAAAGAGAAAACACATCATATAAGGAGCACATACTTTGGACCAAATACTCAAGAATTTCTGGACTTCTGCTTGGGGTAGGGTGGGGACTTTGCTTTGCTGAGCGTGGGGTGACATCACAGAGGGAGGGAAGATGAGCCACTCCGGTGAGACCCGTGTACCTTGCAGATCTGCACAAGTGCAGCTGCAACAGCCACATCCCCTCCCTCCCTGACTCACCAGTGACTGTTGACTTGTACCTGATGAGTTTTATGAATAAAAGCAAGGTCATAGTCACTGTGTCTTCTCACCTTCTTCCTAGACAGGCTCTTTGCCTTCCTTTCTAATCTTTTCTTTGGGCTTTCTGTCAAAGTGAACCCAGCTATCTCCTTTCAGAATTCTCCACCCGACTTCTGACACTGTGGGTCAGACCTGGGGTATGTTCTCCAAGTCTGTATTAATGTGCAGCGTGTTGACTTTTGATCCAGTGAGAGACTAACAGTGTTATTAGTTTTTTCTCTTTTGAATATTTACCCCCGTGACAGGATGGAGCTGTCGGAGTTGGAAGCCTGAGAGACACTTGGACATGGGATGCTGGGTCTTGAGGGGTGATGTCAAATGTGAATTTTAGGGTCACCGTAGTTTTCTCCATCAACAATAACTGTTTTTCATTTTTCTGAGGAGCAACTCCTTAATGGAAGCTATTAGGATTGTTCTAGAAGTCAGCCTCTGGGGTCACTATGACCACACAAAAGGGACTAGTAGGCAGGTCAATTTCTCCTGGTCCTGATAGGGTCAGTAGAGAGTATGTGACCTCAGATGAAATAATCATGGTTAGATTTTTTTTTCTTTCTGCACACACTTGGCACCTCTTGTGACAGAGGTCTTAAGTCCAGCCTGTAAATCTTAATTATGCTTGGCCAAAAATGTCATGTCCTTCATCTCAGGCTTGGTTTTAATTTTTTAAAAGAGGTCAAGGGCTGGAGAGATGGCTCAGTTGGTAGAGTGCTTGCTTCACAATCACAAGGATCTGAGTTTAACACCCAGAACCTGCATAAATGAACTGTGTGTGGTGACATAACATTGCTATCCCCGAGCTGGGAGGGGGAGACAGGCTTGCCAATCTTGTCTACTCGGTTAGTTCCAGGAAAAGGAGAGACTCTGACTTAAAAAGCCAGGAGGATGAGTCCTAAGGACTGACCTCTGTGCTACCCTTTGGCCTCCATATGCACATGCATACACGAACTGATGTGCGTGTGTGTATGAGAAAAGGAAGAACTTGACTTGGGTTTCTGTTACTCACAGGGGGAAATTCCTGACTAATATAGATTTACCAAGTCATAGCTGTCATATCTATATGATGTCAGATTCTAGAACAGCAAAGGACAATTTTAGTCGCTCATTCATGTGGTCGTGCAACAAATATATACTGAATGTCTACTAGTCCAAGACAGTACAATAATAATAAGCGGCATAATTTAATGAGTTAGAGTCTTGGGTTCAAATCACAGTTTTACTTCTCTGCGATCTTTGGCGGTAAATTTTTTTGATCCCTAATTTCTTCATATCTTCAAATAGTAAAACACCTATGACAATTTGTTGCTCCGTGTATCCTATTTCAACAGCATCCAGTCTAGCATATTACTGTCACTTACAAAATAATAGTTCAGAATGTATATAACATATACAGGAAGATAAGGGGACTCAGCAGGCTATCTAGCTCTCTAGGGAATCACACTACCTTGTGCTCAGATTTACCGAATTCCCTTGAAGAAGTGAAGAATTTATACCTAGATTACCACAGTCAGGTTAGGTAATCAATGTATGAATAAAATGATTTCTTTTAGCTCGCAGCTTTAGGCACTTCAGCCCGTAATTAGTTGATTTCAGATCTTTCCTCCATAAAAAATATCTATCTATCTATCTATCTATCTATCTATCTATCTATCTATCTATCTATCTATCTATCTACCTATCTAAGTCAAAGCTTTGCTATACAGCTCAGCTGACTTCAAACTCATGATCCTCCTGCCTTATCATCTTGCATGATTATAGGTGTGTGCCTACCATGCCTGGCAGCCCAACTCTTTGGAGTTGGTGGTGGAGTAATACATTCTGTTTCAGGACAACTACCACATGACCAGGACACAAAGGAAAGAGAGTAGTCATGGATCCCTCAGTCCCTGCAATGATATGATTACAATGGCCTAGAGACCTCTCATGGGCTGTCAGTTTATGCAACCTACCAATAGCACAGTCCTGAGAGAGGAAGTATTCACCACATGACCTTTGGGAGATGCTTAAGATCCAAAGTTGAGCACTATCCATTACCATATGAAGGCTAGAAAAGATTAATTTAAATTTATTCAAGTAAAATATTATCAGTGTTCCAAAACTCATTTTCCAACATGGCAATGTTAGTTTGCATCATCAAATTCCATTAGTTTAAGATTATAGGGACTTACTTTTCTCTTATAACCAAATCGAGGTCTGGTATGAAGATTCCACAATGCTATTAAGGGTGTTGGATCTTCCTAGCTGTCTGCTCTGCCATTCATAAACATGTGACTTATCTTCATAGTCACAGCATGGCTACTATACCTCTAGAGCATCATGTCTATCACACCCCCCACCAAGCCAGGAAGAAGAGACTATTTTATCAGAAAAATTAAAGCTTTTACAGTAAATGTCGAAATGGTCCGTGTCCAAAAATACCTACAGGAATTCCAAGGATTGATTGTTTTTACCTTGACACAACGCCATCCTGAAGAGAGTCTGAGACCTTTGGATAGGAAACCAGAGAGCCGTGTTTGTAGGAAACTGCCAGTGTTGGCTCCGCTTCCGACCTTCAGTTGGCAGCTAGATTCACAAACCCCTGTAGGACCTCATCCCATATGTCCTATCAAACTCTTAGTTATAGATAAATACTATTTATCAGTTATTAATTGAACAATTTGTCAAGTAATGAGATGAGGAACAACGTAAGGGAATAAGACATGATTTCTGCATTGGAGAACGCTAAGGTTAATGGAGAAGAAAGATAAAAATGAATTACTGTTACATACACGTTCATAGAGCCAGAGGATTATAGCCCAGGAAGTGACAGTAATTCTGTCTAGACAAACAAGTCAGAGAAAGCTTCACAGAGGAAAGGACCTTCGGCCTTGAGCCTTGACAAGTGAATAAATATGTTAGTCAGCGTAGGCTATGCTGTATTGTGGTAATAGAAATCCCCAAATCTAAAGGCATTAACACAAAAACTTTGTCCCATCTTCATACAAAGCAGAATATAGACACATCTGGTTTGGAGGTGTTCCTCGATGCCTCTTTATCTATTGGTGAGTTAGAGGACCCAGGCTCTTCCAGCCACTGTCCCTCCTGTCCACTGGTACTTCAACGTTCTCTCCAGATACTCTGAGTCCAGCTCACCTGACCCCTGAACTGTGGGAAATGAGGGTGGAAGAACATGAACTCCCAACTGAATGACATCACCTGCAAGTGCCCCATTCCATTTCTTCTTGCACTCCATTGTTAAACACCAATCACAGGGTCCAACCTTAATGCAATGAATGCTGGGACACAGGACCCCTTGCTGGGGAAAAATTCTGCAATGTGTAATGGTTACACGGATTTTATTGAGTCAGATAGTCATCTCTACTACTGTACATGGTTATGAGGTAGAAGTACGGTTTATTGCAGCTACAAAGTGTATACCACTGTGACTAGGTTTTAGGTTATGAAGGAGGCAAAAGCAGGGTCTAAAGAGAGGACTGGAAAAAGCAGACATAATGGACAGAGAAAATCTTTGGAGGATGAATTTGCCCTTATCTTATATGCAATAGGAAGATGAGGGACATTTTTTTTTTTAATGTGAGAAAGGCTTGAATGGCTAAGAAGAGGGCAAACTAAAGAAAGCAGACATGGCAAAGGAAATATATTTGAGAGACAGAAGCAAAAGTCCAAGACAGACGTGTTGGAAGCCTGCCACAGGTCAGTGGAGAGAAATTAGAGGAAGGCTTTGAGAAATATGGAGGCAGATTTATTGGACACAGCAACCATGGGACAGGGACAGGGGAGTGGACCGTGGTACAACGTGTACCAGTCAAATAGAATTCTGTTTTTCATCCCTTCCTGTTTCCTTCTATGGTAACCTACAGGTGTGACTACAGGGAACCTACTTCACATGACAAAAGGTAACTGTCTAAATGCCAAGAGGTTTTATACATTGCCTGGTGGCTGATGTCAGAAATGGACAGGGTGGGAAGAACAGGAAGTATGGAAGGAAAAGGAAGTGTGGAAAGAACAGGAAGTGTGAGAGGAACAGGACATGTGGGAGGAACAGGAAGTGTGGAAAGAATAGGAAGTGAGGGAAGTATTTAAGTGAGAGAGAAGACAAAGGAAAGAGTCTGCCAGAGTGCCCCTCCCAGCAGCACAGCCACAGTGAGCTCTTGCGTGGTAGCTTTCCCTTCTAGTAGTTTTCAAAAGTCAACTTCTCATGATTGAATATCAGGTTCCAGCGATCCTCAGGACTCAGGGAGCAACTCAAAGTGGATGCATACATCCCTCTACCTCCATTCTAGGCCTATCCAAACTAAGATCATTGCTACAGTGCTAACCACACGTTAAATAAAAAACTGATGGCATTGTTAGCTTCTGCCTGCTGTATACACTTCCCTTAATTCACCTTTTCAAAGAAGAGCTATTTTTATGAATGCATCTCTGTGTGTGCTTGGCATGTGAGTGTGAGTGCCACAGAAGTGAGAGGAAGGTGTTGGACATGTGGCCATAGGAAGTTGTAAGCCGCCCGATATGGGGGCTAAGAACTGAACTCAGGTCCTCTGGAAGAGCAGCAAGTGTTCTTAACTGCCGAGCAATCTCTCCAGCCCTAATTCATCTTTTTAATAAAAGCTGACTCAAGGGCCATTTGTATTAAAACAGTCACATCTTATTTCTCTATGTAAAATCACATTAATCATCTTAAAATGTGTGATCCTTATTACCAAACAACAAACAAGCCAGGTGAATCTTGAGTATGGCATATTTTTTCTAAAATGAAAGCAGGAACTATTAATGTTACTGAGTGAATACATAAAGCTTGCAAATTATGTGTGTGCTGAATATGTTATATTTATTCAGTAGTTGCTTTTCTTGTTGCTGTGACAAACTACCTAATAGAAGCAGAGTAAGGTAGGATAAATTTGTTTTGGCTCACCATCCAGAGAATTAGCACATCATGGTGGATATGGCAGAGTATAGCAGCTACATCACACATCTTGGCAGATCGGGAAACACAACTTGGGCCCCAAACAGAAGAGAGTATAAATACCAAGGTTCACTCTTAGAGGCTCATTTCTGCCATCCAGGCTCTACTCTGAAGAGTTTCACAACTTTCCCAAACAGAGTTTCAGCTGGAGCCTGAGTGTTCAAACACATGAGTGTCTAGGGGATTTTCACATTCAAAGCATACCGTTACTCATTCCTAAATGCTGTATAGACAGGAGAGCATGCAGACCCATGCCAAAATAAAAGTCTGGTCATCCTTGGTATCCCTACCAATCTTGAATCATTTGTAAACCACAAATGTATACTGAGTCCACAGCTTTGTGCTGACATCTTTTAGTTTGACCGTTAAGAAGGTGTATTTGAGAAGGTTGGGTAGAACATATTTCAGCCCACAATTTCCTGTGTTGATAATTAAAACATCCAAATATTAGACATCTTCATTTGACCCCTTTCCTGGCTTTTACAAATTCTTGGTGGACCTGCCTGACTTACAGAATTCTGCTCTTACACAACTTCTAAAACCCAAGCTTTAAATACCTACATGTCCATTCTAAAAAATATAAACACATGAAAAAAATCTATGATCTTACTCTTCAAAATTAATCTTTTGGTATAAATTTGTTTCTAGACTCCCTACTAGCTAGTCTAGACTCTAGGGAGTCTAGAAGTAGGTGTGCTATCATTTATCTGCCAGGTCCTCCAGGCTCGGGCATCTAGTAGTTCTCTCGTGTGAGTGCTATTTTACATGGCACCAAGATGAGCATCTTAACAGGTGAGCATTTGGGCACAGCTTGATTTTATTCTTCAAGTTAAGTCTTAGAAACACAACAAATGGACTAACATGCGTTCACTTTCCAAAGGATTCTGGTGTTGATTATCAAATTGTCTTCCATAAAGTAATTTTCTTAAACGTGACGTCCCCTTTCTTTATTTATTCAAGAATTTACAAGAAATATTGCCCTATGGCTAAGCGACTCTGGAATTCAGGGACCTTCATAAATTTCTTCCGACCTTTTTAAAAAACATTTGCTTCCTACCAAACCCTAGAAGTTCCTTCCTGCCATTCCAGACATTCTGTTAGCTTCTGCTCTGGGCCCTCCTGAGCTCCGATGCTTTACTTTTCTAGTAAAATTGATGGCCACCATAGCCATCTCTTCACTAGGGCCCTATTAAGCTCACAGCTTTTCCATAGTTTCATCTGGGTTAATTATGTTTACCTAGCTAGATTTAGACATTTTGAGCAAATGCCAAGATTACTGTTCTCGAAAAGGAAGTGAGTCTCCCAGCCTCCTAGCATGACTTCACTATGATTAAGCATATCCAATTAATATCCTTTCCTCTCCTGAAGAACTTGCTAGGCAGCTAGATTAAAAGGGGAAAGGAAGAAAACTAATAGCTGTGTGGAAAATTTTAGTTAATTTTTTACTTGTGTTGACTATATATATATATATATCCAAGGAATTCTGCTAAACTCTTCATGAATACAACTTAAGCTTATGTTTACTACAGAACTAGAAAGCCTTGTTCACAATGAGGAAACTGATGCTTTCAGAAGTTCAGTGACTCATCCATAACTCAGCTAGAACTGGAATTTGAACCCAGGCAGGATGGGTCTACAAACAGTAGTCACAACCACAGTGTTTTGCTAACCATCTCAGTTATTAATGTCATCTTGTCAGCCTTCATAAAAATCCTAGGAACTAGGAAGTTCTTTTCAAGCTATGCATGAGAAATCTGAGATCAGAAGACACTAAGACATTTATGTGAGTTACAACAGAGAGCAAGCAGTGGTTGTTAGAACCCAAACTTGGAATATTTGATTTAAAATCCATTATAGTCTTAGTGTATGTGCAGAAGCTTACCAAGATACCTTGTAAATAATTGACTCTGAGACATTAGACAGAGATGTATGACCTCCATTAGGGTGGATAAATGGCCATGCCCAAAGAATATTGATTAGTTGGCTGTCATCCTCACATTGAAGTATATTTCTAATGCAGTGACCCTGGACCCTAGTGGAAGCGCTGCCCTGACTATAGAGGACTAGATCATCTACAGCTACTCTGTATCTATGTGGATTTAGTTTGATCTATGCTTATCTCAAAGAGTTCAAGTTAAATATCCAAGACCTCAGAAGATGGACTCCCTCCCATGTTGTGTTTCTCAGTTTCTAATGGATGCCAAAGTCATAGCCAATGAGATAAGAACAATGTCAGAGCTAACCTACTGTGTTTGTCTCAGGCTCATTAACTGAGGCCAACAGTTACAAAGAGACTGCTGGCATTCAAAGCCAGAAAGGATAGTCTGTTGATAGAACGTTCTGATGTAGAGCTATATAATTCCAATGTTAGAAGATGTTCAGGAGCTTTGTTTTCCCATAATATTCCAAAACAATATCTGAACATTTTAGAAGGGAATAAAACTACAAGAATTGTAAATGTCACAGATTTGTCGAAAGTATATGAAAATTTAAAAGTGGCATTCTGTTCGTTCCATAGTCGTATAAAATAACAAAAAAACTTCACAAAGTAGAAAATAAAGGCCATGTGATCATCTCTCAGAGAGCCCAGCCCCACCTGAGTCACCACCATGTACTTCTCGGCTGTGCTGTGCTACAGAGGGATGACCGTTTGTCGGGGTCAGAGGGAAGATGCTGTAGACATTTGCAGGCATGGGCATCGATATTCGGGGTTTCTTTCAACCTCGTCATTCTAGAATTCTAGAAAGGGAGGAAAACCATTTTCAAGGAAATGCTAAATAAAGGGAGGAAGATGAGCACATGCCTTTAAAGGATTCTTCATTCCAACTGCTGTTCAGATACCACCTGGTCACTGCTGTTTACCAAAAAGGAGAACTCTCGCCAGACGCAGCAGTCTCCCTGCTTTTATGGACTGTCGGGTTTTCCTTGAGTTTCCACCTTAACACCATCTACTGTGAGGGGGAGCAGATGGCTATGCTGCTTTAGCCTGAACAAGCAATAAGCCCGAGAGTGGTCTTCTATGCAGGCATAGTGTCTGTGTGATGAGAACGCCTCTAAGAGGTTCCATACAGTGCCGTGTCTCAGACTCCCTCACGATAACCTCTCTGCCCTTTTCTCATAAACATAAAGTGCTACACTTCTGTGGCTCTGACCCATTCTGTTTTAGACTCTCCCTAACCTAACTCGGATCCTGTTTAGTTGCAGCTTTTGGAATCAGCGGCTTTTGCATGGAAGCAGCCAGTAAGTAGTGGGTGTGTGTTGGGCACATACCCTTTCCCCAATTTCCTTCCAATTTCTAAGTGGTAGAACTCCCAGTAGATTAACACTTTTGCTCTCTCTCTCTTTTGAGAAGTAACTTTTGGGTCAATGGATGTAAGATGAGGAGGTGCATAGCCAGCTACCTCACCACCACTCCCCAAACAGGTGCTGGTGGAGCATCATCAATAGCCCTGAGCAGATCTGCCCCAGTAGGAGAGACCTGCATTTGCAGAATTCAGATCAGTGCTAGAAAACCTTAGGAAGCAATTTGACCAGATCTAATCCGAGCTTACTGTTTTATCAGTGGTGGAGCTCACTTTTTATCTCTATCTGCGGAACTCCTTGGGATTTCTCTCAATTAATTAGGAATTCAGGCAGGGGCAGAGGTTGTCATTTATTAACTCTAAATTCCCACAGTAGAATTCTCTCACTTGCAGACAAGGCCATCCTGACTTAGTCCACTCATTTCCCCAGCCTTTCCCCACACTATCCCCTACCCTCCTTTTTATCCTCCAAGAATGTCAGAGCATGTGTCATTTCTGTTCCTGTGCTATTCCATGCTTTTACGCCCTTGCTTTTATTATTCTTTCTGCTTGCATACCTGTCCACCTCAACCCCCACCACGCCTGCTGTTTAACCATAGATCTGTCCTAACGCTTCATCTTAAGGAAACCACATCCAGGAAGCCATCCTTATTATCACCTTCCCGCCATCCTAGGACTCAAGGCTGAGCTCTCCTAATAGTAAAGTTTGAAATGAGCACACCACACGGTCTTACAATATCTCTGTTGTTGTGAGCTTGCTGAGAGGGTACTATGTTCTTTTCTGAGTCCTCTGGGGATTTTCACAGGCACGTTAAATTTGTGTTAAATCAATAGATAAATTAGTAAATAGTAGGTGATTATCAGTCCAGAGCTCAACCAGGAAGGGCATCTGAACTAAACCTTTAACCCTCAGAGCAATGGCAAAGGCAGCAGAAGTAAAGACAGACAGACAGACAGACAGGAGGAGTAAGAAGGCAAGACGGAAAGCAGTGGAAGGTCTATCCAGGACAAGCAATGCAGAGTGGAGTTTATAAGAAGCGAATGGACACTCATTGTGAAGAGTATGGTCTAGAGTGGGCCCGTAGTTTGAATGTGTGTCCCCAAGTTCACATGTTGGAAACACAATCCCCCAAATCATATGCTAACAGTTTTTGGGAGTGGGGTCCTCAGCACTACTTAGGATTACATGAGGTCATGTAGCAGAGGCCTCCAGGATAGCATTAGCTTTATAAGAAGGGAGAGGATGCCTCCTGTGTCTGCAATGCTGTCTACCGTGTTAGGATATAGTAAGAATTCTCGCCAGATTTCCCACGAGATGCTGGCACCGTTGCCTTGGACTTCCCAAGCTTTGGAATGGTGAGTCAAATAACTGCCTGCCTTTTAAAGAGGTTATGGTATCAGGTGTTTTGTAACAGCAACCGGAAACAGTCTAGGACAGGAGGGGCTAGAAGTGTAACGAAGGGACTAGGTTAGACTGAGTGCAGGAAGCATTGTGGGGCTGGGGAGAAGGAGCTGTGAAGCCTGGTCCCATCTCTGCCACCAAAAACTAAGAACTTGAGTAGTCTTGGACAAGCCTTTTTGTTTTTTCAGTAAGGGGTTTTCTCAGCTACAATCTCTAACAGCCTCTCTCAGATTGCTTCTCAGTCTCCCTGTAGCTTAAACATTAAATGACTCTCTAAGTACCATTCTATAATGTGCTGGGAGAGAGTCATTCTTGAATACACACAAGTTTAATAACATATAAACTTTACATATAAATATATGTTATAGTATTGAATGTCTGTCTTAATATATTCATTCAGTTGAAGGTATGTCTTGTATTTTGGGTTCAATTCTTATTAAATAAACTAGATTAAGCTAAACTATTCCTGAGGTTCCTTCCCTATCTGAAGTGCTCAGTGGGCTATTATTTTTTCTGTTTATTGAACATTTGGTCTGTCTCTCCCCGTGCTTGGCACTGTGGCACTCTGTTCTTAATGAGTTCATGATCTAACTAGACTAACACCTTTACAGCCGTTGAGAGAAATAACACAAGCCATTGTTTAATTTAGTTCACTGTTTGTTATACTCTCTAAGGAGGAACTGAAGAGACTAGGGAAGAGTCCCTAGAGGAGGTTGGCTGCAGAAGTAAACAGGACAGAAGTAGAAAGAATAATTGAAGAATGAATGAATGGTTGGGTTAGGAGACTCTTAATAAGAAGTACAGCCAAAGAAGAGGAAAGGAATGAGAAAATGGGTATACTTATATTTTAATCTCAAAAATAAAATAAAATATTTCTTAAAAGTTGACCAGAAATTCTAAAGGTAATTATGGTTGTATACAGGCTTGTTAGGAAACCGGATCTACCAGAGTAAGGGGAAGAGAAAGAAAATGAGGGTAATGGCTTGTTTTGTTTTTGTTTTTCCTGTTCCTGCTTGTAGTAGTGCATTTCAGGCTGTCTGCCCTCCCAGAGTCCCTCTTCCTGGGACCATTCTCGCACACAGTTGAATAGATTGGCCCGCAGTCACGTCCACACCACGTGAGCGGTCTCACACTGCGATCGCATTAATGGGCCAGCAGTGGGCACCGAACCGAAACACAGAGGATCCAGTTCCTCTATATGGCCGTGGGCACCGGAACGCGGAGCAGGAGGCTCCACAGAAAGGCTGCAGCATGGAAAGGTCTCCAGGGGGAGATGGTGAGAAGCTGAAGGGTCCTGAGGAAAGCGGGGACGAGTCTGCAAAGAGCAGATGGGACACTGGAAGAGTCCGTGGCTCTCAGGAGAGGGAACGTGAACCTGCATCCCAGCAAGCCTGTTCCTGCTCCCTCTCCTGAGGATCTGCCGAGCATTTCCTGTGCCTCCATTTCAGCCTCCTGAGTATAAATGCCTCCTTCCTGTTCCCGGCAATGTTGACAGCTTGCCCCGGATAGTTCACTCACAGACATTTTCCTTTCCTTTAGCAATTCTTCTTTTTTTAAAGATTTATTTATTTTTATTTCATGTGTGTGAGTGTGCTGGCTGCATGTATGTCTGTGTAACGCATCAGTGCAGTGCCCATGGAGGCCAGAGGGAGATCTCCTGGAAATAGAGCTTATGGAGCTCATACAGGAGGTTATGAGCCACCATGTAGGTTCTGGGAACCAAACCTGGGTCCTCTGGTGGAGTAGTCAGTGCTCTTAACTGCAGAGCCGTCTCTCCAACACCTACTCACGAACATTTCTGTTGTGTGTAGGAGAATCTCAGAATCTCACAACAATGCAATAGATAGTATTTCTCCATTACCAGCAGAGATAGCAAAGCTCAGAGAGGCAGGGTGGCCTGTGCCAGCAGTCAGCTACTGTGCCAGAGCTGAGACTCAGACCTTACACTTTAACCCAACCTTCCTAAGAACCGTTTTGAGCGTCAGAACCATCAGTTGATCCCAAGAACATTTCCCTGTAACCTGCACGAGGTGCTTTGAATTCTGAGCAGTGTTCCCAGGCCAACTTGCCAAAATCTCATAATTCTGAGATTTCCTGGGGGAAGTTCAGGCCTAGAAAGCTTACTGAAAATTTACAAGTTGACTCCCTTGCGAGGTAAGCAGAGCAAGACGTAACACAGGGGATCTGACCTGCTGGGTCATCATGGAAACCAACTGTCTGCTGGTAGAACCAGGTCCTGGTGTTAAAGCAGAGCCAGATGAGAGCAACATCTGTTACTTTTATGTGGTCATTGCTGACTCCTCTTTGAGGGAGGGACATTGAAACTCAAACTATTCCTTCCAGAAGAGTATCCAATGGCAGCACACAAAGCGCATTTAATGACTCAAATTAATCACCCTCACGCAGACAAGTTAGGAAGAACGCGTTCAGAAATTTTAAGAGGCAAGTGTGTGTCGCTCTGTGCTATCATGAATGTGTCCTCTCTGTCTTAAGTATTCCATGTTCAAAATGTAAGCATTGTGGTCTCTCCTCACGCTACCACCACCAGAATGTGTGGGAGGGAAATGCAGCAGTTCCAGCCCCGTTTTCCGTGCTTTATCATCTCATACCCAGCCGGTTACCTTCATAGATAAGTGGTCCCCAGCACTGCAGATCCTCACACTTCTGCTGTCAATCCAGGCTTTGTTAAGTGCCCCGCATCCAGATGCTCCGTTAGCAAATGGTGTAGCTACGCAACAGAAGACCATGGAAGCCCAAGCCATAGAAACAATGAGAGCAGGACCAGGTTTTGTGTCGTGAATAATATTTAAGTTGGTCAGGTCATCAAGTGTACATTACTTGTCCTGTTGTTTCTATTTAACGGACATAGTTTTAAAATCATTTCAGAATAAAAGTCCAGGCATCGTCTTCTGTGATGACACGCACATTAGCAAATCCATGCCTTGTCCTGATTCACTTTTGTACAGCACTGGGTAGAGGTCAGAAGTACCACTGGGGATGCTGTGGAATGTTTAAAAGCAGTGGTGACTCTGCTTTGATTCGTTTCCCCATCATGGTTGAAGTATAAAGCACTGTGAATGAAGTCAGGCTTACCGCAGAGGTATGGGTGTTTTTATCTTATTTTATTTTTTTTAGGGGGAAAGTAGTTTTATTTTAGTATTACAGTCTCCTCCCCTTCCCTTCTGATGGGATGTAGCTGCAGTGGTTAGACCAGCTAACTAGATCTTTAGAATGAGCTCTTGAGCCAAGTCTAACTTCAGATGCTGTAGGTGGATAACCTTGATTGTCTGACCCAAAATGGGAACATTAAATAGACATCAAATCCCTTACTAGTAACGTTGCAATTTTTACTGTCTAGTGTAGATTTTCCCCCTTTAAAAAAATGAAGATTAAAATAAAACTTGTTATCATTTTGTACGGCTTGTCTGGAAACTTCCATAAATCCATCTTTTATTAAAAAAAATGTTATTCTAAAAGAAAGAAAGAAATTTACAACTTCAGAATCTATAAGAAGCCGGTATGGTGGGAGATGGAAATGCAGCTCGGTTGGTGGAGTGCTGACCTAGCACGTGTGCAGATCTGGGTTCAACACTGCAGAGGACAGCAGCAGCATCCGGGAAGGAAAGGGGCGAGGATCGGGAGTTCAAAGTCAGCTGTGGTTATTAAACAGCAAACTCCAGGTCAGCCTTAGATACATGAGACCCTGACTCAAAAAACTAAACTAAAGAAGTCAGACGTTGTATTTGTTAATCTTATTGAGCCACAGTCAAAGAAAATTTTTCTTCAGAGAATATCTAAAATCTACCAAAAAAAAAAAAAAAAAAAGGAAACTGGTAAAAGTCTGTGCAATCCTCCCCCCACGAGCTAAGGCAATTAATAATCCTTTTATTTGAAGCTGGGTGTATGCGTGACACTTGGGAGGCTAGGTCCAGAAGGTTGTAAGTTTGAGGCTGCTGAAGATTAAAATCAGTACCTTGTCTGAATAAACGATCATATACCTCAACCCCCAAATTTTCTATTTCAAAGTCAGCAAAATAATTCATTGACTCTAAGCAATATCCATGAGTAATTGCCGTGCCTCCTTATATCGCAAATACAGCTTCTACATATAATTTGCATTCTTGACACTCAACCCTTATGGTCCTTTCACATTCCCTATTACTTGAACTTCTTTGACATAGTATGTGTGAAAATTCATTTCCCTCTCCTTGTCCATCTGGAAACTTCCATTCTTCCTTCATGAACCAACTAAATGTATGTCCTTTAGGACATATTTTCTCTCCTGTCCATGATGCTGTTCCATGAAGGTTAGTTGTGCTTTCCACTCCAGCCTCAGGAAACTAGACCGCCGTAGAATACCTATGGTGTGACTCATCTAGAAAGACACAGAGGCATTTTCATAGGTGCAAACCCTCACAGACCTCGGCAGAGGGAACCATTATGGCAAGCTCCATTATGGACCCTGAGCATCTCATCTCAGGGATGTTTTTATTGATAGCTAAGCTCCTCAGCTGTTCTGTTGCTAGCATGTGTAGATCATGAGCAATCAAACATCTTTTACATAAAGCCAACACCTTCAGACAACACAAATACCAAGGCCTTGGCAACCCCTCACCCAACGGTGCACAAAACAACCATTTTAAACATGACTGAAAATGAACCTCTGCAACAGTAGACCTTAATTCTCATCACCACATTGGAAATGTCTCCTTGCTGTTGAGCCACATGCTCATCTGCTCCCTACACCACTCTCTTCCTTTATAATGACACCTTTCCCCCACCTCTCCCTTAATGGGAAAGTGAAGAACGTGAGATACTGATTATGCCACAGTTCATTAATGAGTGAGGTCTCTATGGCTGTGCCTGCTGTACCCTTCTACAGAAGACTGGAACTTTCCCAGCCTTCCCTGGTCACCTACAGTGGGTGGGTCTTGGGTCTAAGTTAGGCCATCTTTCTCTTCTACTCTTCTGTACTGTATGATAAAGTAAGATTACATGCAGCCATGTGTGCAGCAGAGATGTTGCAGCCTTGCTTTGTGGGCCCTGCCATCCTTCCTGCCCTCGGTGGTTACATGTGCCTGCTAGGCCAAGCTGGTGGGTTGCGTTGGGTAAGGTATGCTATCTTTGAGGGAAGGAAAATAGAAGAGGCCTTCTTGGGTTCCCAGAGCAGCTGTAGTCTGGTGGTCTGGCTGTGTATTATAATTTGGATCAGTGGTGGTGAGGTGATAGAGCCTGTCCATCAGGGCCGTGGACCTGTGTCCTCTGATTAGGTTGGTTTCCTTGATACACATACTAGAATTCAGGATTTTGGAGCTGACAACCCCATTGTCTCCATTGCCATCTCCAACATACGTGTTAGTGAAATATTGGAGCCCAGTGATCTTCAGCCCCGGCCGTGTGCTAGAATCACCTTCCCCACGGGAAATTCAGACAGCTGTATAATATCCTGTGGCTACTTGACAGCCTTTGCAAGGGAGTGGCTAGCAAATTCCCACTCTGCCTGAGGACATGAGTTCCGCAATAGAGCAGGTAAAAACAGCCTCAGAAACCAATGGGCTTAAGCACAGTTCAGAGTGGCCTCGAGTTACACCCTCATCTGTGCATTTGTCGGAGACAGGGCTACGGCAAGAGCTCTGCTTTTATTATTCGAGAGTCATGGGCAACCTGTGAAATGATTGTGAAGTCCAAAGAGCTCCCCAGAAAAGCAAATTGTGGTCCACACTTACACACTACAGTCATCTTCTGGGGGCATTGGATCCCCTGAGACCTTGGCCCAGAGGAGCATGGGTCCTCTGCAGCATTCAGATCACACATCCTGAGCTCTCTATTCTGTGAGAGAGGAGCTCTGGGGCGGCCAAATTTCAATTCTTTCTTGTTCTTGTTCAAAACACACAAGCTGTACCTTTAAACACAATACAAGTAAGATGCTCGTGCATAAGAGCCCACAGCATCTGGCAATGTCTCAGGGAACCCTGGAGTCTCTTGCTACTCAGATCATTGAGGCCTACTAGGCACTAGACTCTGGGATCAAGTTATGAGCAAAACGAGTCTAATTCCTACCTGTGTGCTTCCACATCCTGGTGGGACTCATCTCTCCCACTTCACACGTATACAAGTCATATGTTCATTAAGTTGAATTTTCTTGTTTTACTTAAAAAGCTTTCTTTGTCTCTGCCCCTATTTCCCTGTTTCTATGTCTCTAACAGCTGCAGGCACATAGCACCATATGTGTTCAAGTGTGTTCCTGTGTGTGTGTGCATACATGTGTATGTTTGCACACACGTGGGTCAGTGCACTTGCCCATGCATGCACATGTGGAGGCCAGAGGTTGATGTGAGGTGTTTTTCTCTATCATTCTCCATCTCTTGTTTTTGTTTTTGTTATTTTAGACATGGTCTCACTATATAGCCTTGACTGGCCTGGAGCTCACTACACAGAGCAAGTTGCCAGGCTGGCCTTGAATTTACAGAGATTGGCTGCCCCTGTCTCCTTGAGTTCTGGGAGTAAAGGCATGAGCCACCATGCATGACCACTCTTTTAGACCAAGTCTTTGACTGAACCTGGAGCTCACTGCTTTGGCTATACTGGCTACCCTGTGAGCCCCTGGATACATCTGTCTCTGTGCCCCAGTACTGTGGTCATAGACACACCTCTGCACCTTGCCTTTACATGGGTGTTGGGGATCTGAACCCAGGTCATCAAGGCTTGCACAGCAAGCATTTAACCCTCTGAGCCACCTCTCCATCCTCATGGTTGACTTAAAAAACAAAAAGTCTTTCTTTTGAAAGTTGCAAAAATCTCTGCCTTTTGCCTCTTCTCTTAGAGGGTTCTATCTTCCCTTTATCTGTCTCTTCCCCTCTACCCACAACAAGGGGGTCCAAGAAGTTGTGGACGTGCCCTTCTACTATTTGCATCCCCTCTGTGACTCAATACTTCCTCCTCAAATGTCCCCAGGATTTGCACAACATGGACGTGGGCTACACTGCTAGTTGACATATCCCTGGCCCCGTGAGCATGAGCCACAGGGTAGCTGTGTTTTGAGGACATGTAGGAACATGCTCTTATGGACTGGCATATCCACATGATTGTGTGACACCCTTACAGAGAGGTGGAGTGGGAACAGAGGTGACACGATCTGTGTGCTGGGGACTAAAGCGGCTTGTCTCCAGGTGGTCATTTTCCTCCACTGAAACAGAGAACTCTACATTTAAAGTTGGCTTTCTGGAGCACTACACTTTTATAATCATAGAAACATAGTTGTCAGAATAGGTGAATACAACATACTTTTAGTTTACAGTTTCTGCACCTGATTTATCACGTTTAAGAGTTTGTATAAATGGTATTTGGGCCTCTGTTGGTACCCTTATTCCAGGTCCCACAACTGCTGAGGCTATTCTAAGGAAGTGCATGCACAGTGTGACTCTACATAGGCTGCCTGGGTTTCTGATGCTTTCCTTCACCAGTGCCTTATAATAATGATGGTGATAAGGACAGTAGCTTTAAAAAATAAGTGTGTGTGTGCGTGTGTGTGCACACGTGTGTGTGTGTATGTGTGCATGTGCGTGTGTGTATGTGTGCGCGCGCGTGTGTGTATGTGTGTGCGCGCGCGTGTGTGTATGTGTGCTTGTGCGTGTGTGCGCACGTGTGTGTGTGTGTGTGTGTGTGTGTGTGTGCGTGTAGCATGTGAGATGGTGTCTCCCGCTGAACCTGAAGTGAGGCTGGCACCCAGCAAGCACCCCTGAATTCCTCCGCCTCCATACCTCACAGCATTAGAGCTATAAGCACATGAGATCATGCCCTTCTTTTAACAAGGATTCTGGGGATCCAAACTTCGGTTTCCATGCTTGTATGGCAAGTGCTCTGACCCACTGAGCCATCTCCCCAGATCCAAAATAAAACTCTTGCTAATACATAATGTGGATATATAAAATTCTCCCCAAAGGATAGCACATATACACAGAAGTATACAAACACAAATACACACATCCATTGAGTGACTGGAATTTGACACAGAATATAAGCATCACCTTGGTCCCTTTTCAATAATTGTCCTCTCCCCCCTTCCCAAAGGTAACAAATTTCTATCTTCTTTCTTATTCATTGAACTTTCTATAAATAAAATTACATGATACCTTTCCCAAAATATTTTTATGACATTCACCTATGTCACATGTAGAAAGAGTTCATAATACACATATTCTCTAAAGAAATAGAATGAATAGAATGACTACATATGCACATATGTATATATGCATGTATGTGTATATATGAATGTATGTGTATATATGAGGCATTTAGTAGATTGGCTCACATGATATGGTCCAGGTTGTCCAACAATGACTGCCTCACACTGGAGAGGTGGAAAATCTGGTAGTTGGCTGGATGCCTCGGGAGTCCCAATCTGGCACCGAAGGCCTGCAAGGTTCCTAGAGAGCTGCTGCTCCTCAGTCTATGTTGGAAGCTTGAAGAAGCTCATTCTAACAGCAGCAAAGGAACTCAATGGCAACAGAATAAATGAACTTTCCTGCAGAGTGAGGGTAAGCAGGCAAAAAGCATGCTCCTTCTTCCATGTGCTTTTATCTGGGCTGCAATCGGAAGATGCTGCCCACATTTAGGTTGAGTCTTCCTGCTTCAAACAATCTAATGGAGAAAATCCCTCACAAGCGTGCTCATCAGCTTTGTGTTTTAGCCGATTCTGGATCCAGTCAAGTTGGCAACTGAGGTCAGCCATCACACTAATTTTCACTTACTTATTCTGGTCTCTGGTAGACATTCAGGTCATGTTCTTATTATAGTTTCTAAAAATAGTGGTGACTGTTTTTATGTGGCTTCTTCATATTTATATAAACTCATTTATGTTGAGTATGTTCAGTACGTCCCCGTAGAAGTGAGATTATGGGACCTCATATGGGCACATTCCGCTTTGACTAGGTGCTGGGTTGTGTAGGAAGATTTTAAATTATTCATCGCACATCTTGTACAGTCTCAACGTTTTCCATTTCCTCATGTGTCAACTCTGTTAAGTTTGTTTTCCAAGGAATCTATTTTCTGTATAACTTGCTTGTAACATTCTTTGATTATATTGACTCTATAGAATCTATAATAATCTCTCCCTTTTTGTTTATAAAAACTGCTCTTTACCTTTTTTCTTTTCTTTTCTTTTCTTTTCTTTTCTTTTCTTTTCTTTTCTTTCTTTCTTTCTTTTCTTTGCAAATGAGTTTATATTTCTTTCCAGAAAGATGACCTTTAGTTTTGTTACTTTCTATATTTTACATTTTCTTAAAACTTCAATTCATATATTGGTTGCTTTTTCCCTTTTATCTTTTATAGGTGTAACTTGTTGAATGTTTTCCCACTTGATACTGTATTCATCTGTTTTCTGCATCTGTAACAGAATCTCATAGCCTCGGTGGGTTAACTGAAGAAAGGAATTCTATCTCATCGTTCTGAAGCTGGGACTGGTGAGAGCCTCCTTGCTTCATTGTAACATGATGGAGCCTCCTTGCTTCATTGTAACATGACGGATGGGTGCTTATACACATGTGAGAAAGGGAGAAGGCAGGAGCAAGAGAAAGACCGGGATACTAAACTAAATTTTAAAAATTTTTATTTTAATTTTGTTTCTCTCATACAACTTAGAGAATACATCCCAACCCCCTCTCCCTCCACCCCATCATCACCCACTAACATCCCCCCTTCCCCTCAAAAAAGAACTGTTCCCCAAGGGTTACAGCACAATTGAGGCATGGTATAGCAGAATGGAAAGAGGCCAGGCACCAATTCCTACACCAAGGGTGGGCCAGAAAGCCAGGCAGGAGAAAAAGGGTCTCAAAGGTCAGAGACACCCCTATTCCAGCCTTCAGTAGCCTATCAAGGACACCGATCTATACAACCATATGATATATTTAGGGGATCCTACAGGCTCCATGTCTATGGCCTCAGTCCCCGTAGGCCCCTAGGAGTGCTGATCAGTTGACATTGTGGGGCTTGTTCTCCTGGTGTCCTCAGTCCCTCTGGTTTCCTCCATCCGTCCTCTCCCTCTTCTGTGTGATTCCCCAATCTCTACATGATATTTGGCCCTGGGACTCTCCAGATGCTCCTCACAGCTGCTGGAGGGGGCATTTCTGGTGAGGACTGGGTTAAGGTACCGATCTATGAGCAGAGTACAGCATCATTAGAAATTGACTCTGGGTTATCTAGTCTCTAGTTCCTGGCCTGACCTGCAGTGTCAGGCAGAGGTTCTCCTTTGGCATGAAATTCTGTCTTTCCATTGTCAATAAGGATCTTGCAGGGTGAATGGGCCATAAGTCAGGGGTTTTGTGGCTGGGATGGTGTCCCAGACTCACCACTGGAAACCATTCCTGGCCACAGGAGATAGTCTGTTCAGGCTCCCATTCCCTGATTACTAGGGATCCTTGCAAGAGTCTCCCTCATAGATTCCTGTGAGTTATCACTACACTAGGTTTCCCTATCACCCTCTAATTGTCACCCATTTCTTATCAACTCTGCATATACTTTCACTCTCCATTCCTCTCCTCCTCCTGGTCCCCTGTGCTCCCATTCCCATCCTCCCTCACCCCACCTACACCCTCTGTTCAGGTTCCACCCTATCAGAGAGAGTTCTGTGTTCCAACTGGGATTCTTGTTGCATGGTTTTTCAATGTCTGTGGACACTAGTACCTTTCTCCTTTGGTTAGCAGTTAGTATCCACATATAAGTGAGTACATACCATGGGAAAAGATTTCACCAACTCCATTTCAAATAGATGGCTAATAACCAAAATATATAAAGAACTCAAGAAACTAGACATCAAGAAAGCAAACAATCCAATTTAAAAGATGGGGTATAGATCTAAACAAAGAATTCTCAAAAGAGAAATCTCAAATGGTTGAGAAACACCTGAAGAAATGCTTGACATCCTTAACCATTAGGGAAATACAAATCAAAACCACTTTGAGATTCCATCTTGCACCTGTCAGAATGACTAAGATCAATAACACAAAGGACAGCTCATGTTGTCAAGGTTGTAGAGCAAGAGGAACACTCCTTCATTGCTGGTGGGAATGAAAACTTATACAGCCACTGTGGAAATCAACATGGCAACTCCTTAGGAAATTGGAAATGGACCTACCTCAAGACCCAGCTATACCACTCCTGGACATATACCCAAAAGACAGACGTTTCATCCGACCAGAGGACATTTGCTCAACTATGTCCATAGCTGCTTTATTCATAATAGTCAGAAGTTGGAAACAACCTAGATGCCTCTCAACTGAGGAATAGATAAAGAAACTATAGCACATTTATTCAATGGAATATTGCTCAGCTACAAAAAAAGAAAAACTACATGAACTTTGCAGGCAAATAGATGGAACTAGAAAAAAATCACCCTGAGTGCGGTAATCCAGTCACAGAAAGAAAAACATGGTATATTTTAAAGATTTTATTGCTTTAATTGTGTGTGAGAGATTGAGGTTTTGTGCACATGAGTGCAGTGCCTACAGAGGCCAGAAGAGGGAGACAGATCATCTGGAACTGGAATCAGAGGAGGTTGTGAGCCTCCCAACACGGTTGTTGAAAACTGAACTCAGGTCCTCTGCAGGAGCAGGATATGCTTTTAACAGCTGAATCATCTCCCCAGCCTCTGAAATTACTTTTATAACAATTCATTCTTCATATGTAATCCCTCTAATGTTGGCATTAACCCATTCATGAGCTGTTGTGACCTAATCAGCCCCCAAAAGTTCTACTTCTTTCTGGCAACAGAATTACAATATGAATTTTAGAAGAAATGTTCAAACCATAGCAGATACTTGAGTCACTGAGTTTGGGGCTTTGTTTATTTGTTTGTTTTCCAATATAAATGTTTAAAGCTCCCAGCTCTCCTATTAAGCCCCCTTCCCCTGTAGCCCACAAGTTAGGTTAAGTCTGTGTTCATAAACACTCCATTCTGAAAATAATTCAGATTTGTTTTTTATCATTTGGAAGTATACTGTTTAATTTCCAAATATTTAGAGATGTCCTACTTGACCATTGTTATTTATTTCTAGCTGAATTCCTCTGTGACAGAGCATAGTTTTTTATGTCCATCCTTTGAAACTTGTTGAGACTGCACTCGAGAAGAGTTTTCGCTCTGTGGTTGTTGGGTCTGATGTTCTATATATATCAACTAGGCCACTTTATAATCATGCTGACTTCTCTACCCTTGTTCTATCGGTGACTGAGAAAGTAATGCTAAAATCTCCAGCCATGCTTGTGGGTTTGTCTGTGTGCTGTTTTTTTTTTTTAATTCTGTCATTGCTCCCTACATTTTGAGGTGCTTGTTAACAGTTCACACAAACTTTTATTTTGATAATTTATTGTGGATCAACCTTTTATCATTCTGAAATACTTCTTTTTATTCTTACTTCCCTCGAAGTCAGCAGTATCTGATATTAATAATACCTATGCCAGCTTTTTCTGTGTATGTGTATTTGGTGTATGTGTATCTTATATGTACCCGTGAAAGCCAGAGATCAACTCTGGGTGTCTTCTTCCACTGATTTCCACTTTTATTTGGGGGAACAAGTTCTCTTACTGAATTTGAAGCTCCTCAAATAATCTGGGCTGCCTGACCAATGAGCTCAGGGGAACTGAACGTATGGAAATATCCTTATGTAACAGTGTACAATGAAAAGTTTAAATCTGTATTGTTGTGTTACTAGAGATCATCATATTAAGAGAATTACCTCAGATTCAAAGACAAAAATCACATTTTAACTGCTTTGTAGATTCTATTTATATTGATACATAAAATCATGCACATTAAAGTAAGACATTAAAGTAGGAGTTTGATTGTCTGGGAAAGTGATTGGGAATAATGAGAGAGGGAGGAAAAGTAGAGTGGAGGTGCACTTGGTCAATCGTTACATACAATGACTATATACCAATAAAGTTATCTTGAATGCTCAATATACCTGCACATTTATGTTTTACATCTATTTTGTTTCTTTCTACATTTTCAAATTGTATCACTTGCCTTCTGCTAAAGAGCTTATATATTTACTTATGAATTTATTTTGAACAAAAGTGATAATGAGTTCTTTGTTTTATCTGTAAATAATTTCATTTAAGCAGTAGCTGACAGGGAGTATAGCAATCCAGGGAGTAGCTAATATGTTTCCTTCAGCTTCCCTTCCAGTGTGCAGATTTTTTGTTGGTTTTGTTTTGTTTTTAGAAGTCATCTACCCACCCATTGCTGCTTCTTTATGTCTTGCTTTTTTTTTTTTTAACTCTCTGCTTGCTTTTATGAGGATAAGTTAAATCTTTGATTTTAAGTAACTTTTACCATAATTGCCTATGTGAGATTTCCTTTCTAATTTTTTTCCCTTGCAGGGCACAAAGCTTGAGCTGGTGATGCAATGTTTGGGGAAAATGCACCCACCGTTTCTCCACATGTTGCTTTCTTTATCTGTCTTGGTCTTCTGGGACTCCGGGCATTTATTTGCTTGGTCTTTCTTTCCCACATCTCTCCTAGATTCCTTTCTTCGTTTTTCATTTTTTTTATGCCTTCATGCTGCAGTCTAAATGTTTTCTCCTGACAAATTCTTCAAATCATTAACACTCTTTCAGCTCTTTTTAACCTGATAATAATTCTATACATCGAAACAAACAAAAAAACCTTCCCGGCTATTTTATGTTCTAAAATCTTCACTTGCCAATTTAAAAGTTTATGTATTTGAGTGTGTGTGTGTGTGTGTGTGTGTGTGTATGTGAGTGTGTATGGTATGAGTGTGTGCAGATGTGTGTGTATGTGAGTGTGTATGGTGTGAGTGTGTGCAGGTGTGTATGTATGTGAGTGTGTGCAGGTGTGTGTGAGTGTGTGCAGGTGTGTATGTATGTGAGTGTGTGCAGGTGTGTATGTATGTGAGTGTGTGCAGGTGTGTATGTATGTGAGTGTATGCAGGTGTGTGTGTATTTGAGTGTGTGCAGGTGGTGTGTGTGTATGTGAGTGTGTATGGTGTGAGTGTGTGCAGGTGTGTGTGTATGAGTGTGTGTGAGTGTGCACACCAAGGTGTGTATGCTCACCCCTGTGAAGGATGTCAGGTGTCCTGCTCTTTCATTCTCTGGCTCATTCTTTTGACAAAATGTTTCTCACTGAACCTGGAACTGGACTGACAGGAAGTAAGCCGTTGCCCGCCCCACCCCTCCCACTTCCCCACCACCACCACCACCCTGTTTGTGCTCCCTACAGTGCTGGATTCACAGATCTGTGAAGCCACACCTAGCTCTTTACATAAGCGCTGTGGATTCAAACACAAGCCTTCATGACTGCGCTGAAAATACTCCTGTCCACTGAGCCCGTTCTCCAGCCACACTTGCTCATTTTTAATAGTTTATTCCTCTAAGCTAAAGAGTCGTCACCTGTCATGAACATATTTATGACAGCTATTTGAAGCCTATGTTAACCCAGGGCCTTAATTATCTGTTGGTTTCTTCATATTGTCTGAGTTTCCTTTTCTAAGAGTTTTTGGACACTTTACTTTGCTTCCTAATGGGCCTGGTAAGTGTAGATGGATTATCCTCTGTGTGTAAAGCTCTGGGCAGTGCTGTCTTCCTCCAGAGGTTAAGTAACTAGGCCAAGGCAAACTGACTACCTTGTTAAATCAGCAATGGACAGGACTGAAAACCAGGCCTTATGAAGTCCTTATGAAGACAAGTGGACTCCTAGTCAAGCCATATTTCTGAACTATATTTTGAGAGAGGGTCTCGCCATGCAGCTCAGAGTGGTTCAAACAGCAAGTGGTTCAAACAGCAAGGGGCAAACAGCATGGCTCCTTTCCTTTGGTAGGCCCTTATTCTATGTTTTGACCCCTTCAGTCTCACAAGTCTACTGGAAGCAATCTTCAGGTTTTTCACTCGATCATCCTTTCTGTTCCGTTTTCTGGGCTCTCAGGGGGCATGTGTCTGCCAGGGCATGCTTGGGGATAAAGCGCTACGGGCTCCTCAGCTCTTGCTTCCCTCTGTTCTGAGGTCTTCACCGCCTCAGTAGTCCTCTGAAGTGGCGTTACAGCCAGCTTTCCTAGCTGTGCTTGATGGGGGCGTTGGTCAGAAACCAGGCAGCTATCACACAGATTCTCAGTGACTAGCATTTAGAAAGGGCTTGAATGTGTTAATCACTACTCTGAATAATCTACATACAGCCACTCATTTAAACAGCATAATAATCCTAAAATCTACACTCTCTTATTTTCTATCCTTCGTGGAGAAGAAAAATGGTGACTTGAGGGGCAAGTGGTTTGTTCAAGATTATACAGTATACACAGTATGTCAAGAACTTAAAGCAAGTAAACTGAATTTAATGCATGCCCTCTTACTTCTCTGGGGTTCTTTATGCATTTGGGGCCCATGGGGTATAGCTTCTGCCTCATATTAAATAAATACACATTATACTTGAGCGATTTTATGTTACTTCCAAGAAAGTAATTTCTAATCAAGCTCCTTGCACAAGCTACCCCTTCCACCAAAACACGTCATTTTCGATCTTCCTCCCCACAATTGATTCTTATCCCCAGAGTTTCTTGCTTCTGTATTATCACCTTCCATCTCATTTCACTTCCCTTGTTTTTACAAGAAAACTAAAGGGATGATGTCTTCCTACCCACAGTGCTAGCAAGCCCGTGTGTGAGAAGTAACGGAGGTAGGAAGGTTAAAAGCAGGCAGCCACGTGGAAGAACAAAGTCCTCCACCAAGGTTAAAATTCCACCAGGCTTGTGTTCCAAGCCCCAAAACACAGCATGAGCAGGGAGGTAATTGAGCCAGCTGCTGAGAGGCATCAGCCACATCCCCCCAATTCATTAATCTGCCCCTCTCAGCTATGAAAAGGACCCAAGGCTTCCATTTTAGCAGCATGAGGAAGCACACCATTTTCACACATCATTCCATAAAAATCCCCTCCTGGATCCCTGATCTTAAAAAAGAGTTAGAATACTCAAGAGAAAAACTCTGCAGATCCCCATAGCTTTTTATTCTGCAAACCTTACTTCACAAAATGTAGCCAGCTGTTTGTTTTTCCACTATTAGTGAAACATGGTACCCAATGGTGGGTTTTAGGGGTCCATCTTGGTTCACATCAAGACTAGAAGAGAAGGCCAAAGGAAGATGTGTGCTTTGAAGCCCTTGAACACAGTGGAAGCATTTCCTCTTGTCAGGATGGAATGGGGAAGAGGATGTTAGCTATTCATCGTCCCCGGTGGCTCTGCTGTTTTCTGCCACTCAGAGAGAACCCCGGTCTCTTCGTAGAAATAGAGTGGAGATGATGAAGGACTCTACAAGGACACAAAAAGTAACTTGGGCTGTCTGTCTCAGAGAGGTCTACCTTTCTCAGTCTGCTACCAGGGATAACTCTGGGAAGGAGGACAGACCACTTCATTGGCTATTAGATAAGAAAGGATTTAAATAAGCAACATAAAAGCATGTATTTTTATCCAGATTCTACAAAAATGTGATTATAAAGGTTATGTAATTTGCCCAGTTATTCTGTAAGTAGGGAAGCCAAGACTCTAAAATGTAAGTTTCTTTTCAAAATTCTACCCCTACCCCCAGCTTCTGCTCACTACTACACCAATATGGTGATACACATTTTATTGTAAGGCCATATCTGCACTATGAGAGGAAATTACTCCCTCACAAAGGTGCAAAAACATATCGAGCTACTAGATATGTTTAGCAAGTGACTGGGTGGAAGCCTCCTAGCTCCTTGTACAGATAGCTAAGGCCGTGAACCAAAGTTACTGATAGTTACTGACACCCAAACATCCAAAGAGAGCTAGAGTCAGATATCCACCCAGGACCTCCTAACAGAAAACAGCTGTATTCTAAAGCAGGGAGAGGGTGGTGGTGATCTGCCTGCTGTACTGGGTAGAAGCAAGCCCTTTCCCCCTAGCATGCAGAGCTGGGTGCTTCTCTGTCTTAACAGGACAGTCAAATTTTTAGCCAAAAGACCCACTTCTATTCCTAAAAGTTATGGCTAACTTCAAAAATATTTTTGAATCAGATGAGTCATTATATATGTATATGTATATATAGATTATATTACATATGTATATATATTCATATTATTAGAAATTAAAATTAGAGGGGCCAGTAAAATGGTTTAGTGGGCATAGAAACTTGCTGCCGAGCTTGATGACCTGTGTTCTGTCCCCAGATCCCACATGATGGAAGAAGAAAACTGACAGCACAAGTTGCCCTCTGACCTCCATATCCAGGCTGTGACAGACACACACACACACAATGTTAAAAAAGAAATTAAACTTAGAACTTTAAAATATTTACCTACTAACATATTTAAAAACAGAAATAAACCTGTTTTCTATTGACTTAATATTTTATGCAAAATACATATTTAAAAAAACTAGCATCGTTCATACTAGACAATGGGTAGTTCCACAGGAAATGGCTGTATTCTCAGCCCTGTCTCTATTTCACACGACTGCATTGTGTTTCTTCGAGTAAATATAAAAAGATCTGAAAAGGAAGAGTCTCGTCCTGGGTTGTCCCAAAACTTGACAAACATGATAGCAGAAAATGAAAATAAAGATGATGATGTGAAATCTGTGTGTGCCATTTGCCTTTATTCTTCGTCACATTAAAGTCCTTTGGACTTTCTCACATGCAGAATGAATCTTTTACCCAGTTTGGTTTATTATTATTATTATTATTATTATTATTATTATTATTATTATTAGGGCACATCATACATTGATCTGTCTTTTGGGAGTATCAGCTCACTTGGTGGTATTGATCTTCGAAATCAACACATCTAATCATTCTAGCCCCAAAGGACAGTCATTGTCACCACCCATGGCATCATTAGAAACCTGTTAAAGTGTGTGAAGCTCCAGGATCATAACTTTAGATCCAAATTTTATAAAATTCCAGTTTCGGCTTGAAAACTAAATCTTATTGTTGGCAACACAACCATCAGAACGTTCCCTGTCCCATGGAAGTGGCAGGCCCCCTTAATACACTTTCAAGGAGGCAGATCCCAAATACCCCGGTGACTTTAGCGGTGTTGTGTGCGCCCGTTGACCCTCCAAGGGGAAATGGTGCTCTGTGCAAGACGTGTCTCAATCAGCTTATTGCTCAGATGGAAATTTGTTCTATTCTTAAGACAGGCATCCTCCATATGTAGTGGGAATGCTGTACATATACCGCCCATTCCATTACAAATAGCACTGTAAAAATATCTCCGGACTTGAGACTCGCTAAACTTAATAATTTTCGCTTCTTTAAGATTTTCTTAAGTGAAACTAAATATTTTCCTTTCTCTTGGTAAGTGCACAGTGTCAAAGAATGCAGTCTTCTTCTGAAGGTATCTACAATTCTCGTTCATGCTCGGCTACCAGCAACGTTACCTAGCATTGCGTTGTACTGTTAGCACAAAGTCAACACAATCATGAAGGCAAAAATAATCCAACCTTGTGAATTCCTGGAAGGGTCTTGGAGACAGTCCCCCTCCTCTTCAGGAGACGCCTCCCCTCCTCTTGAGGAATCTATGATTCCTAGTCTAAGAACTGCCTCCTAGCAAATTGAGGGTAAGATCCCGCAACCCACTAAAAAAAATAAAATCACTCAGTGCAGGTGCTTGCGAGAAGAGGACACTAGCTCCCTCTCTGGATATTTGTGGAACTGCAGAGCCTATAGGCAAGCCTGAGCTGCTCTCAGAGGTAGTGTGGAATCCTGGGGTGGAATGTAGAAAGATCACAGCCTAAGATTGTAAATTTGGGCACTGAACAAGCCCAGCTGAGAAGGAGAAAAGAGTACCTTCTGAGTACCTTCTGGTGATCTGTCCATGTAAAGGGGCTGTCTTTATTTATAGCTTGCCCAAAACTCAATGTATGCTGGTGGTAGCTCTGATTTGGAGGCACGTAGTAAGGGGCTTTCTAGAGTATTCCATAATACCAGGGAGAGGAAGGACCATAAATTGTGTGTGTGTGTGTGTGTGTGTTTAGTGTATGACCATAGACCAGGTAGCCTGTAAACAACAGAAATGTATTTCTTATAACTCTCAAGGTTGAAAAGCACGAGTAAGTGTAGGTTCAGCCTCTGGTGGAAATTGGCTTCCCAGTCTAAAGACAGCCATCTTGTCACTCAGACATCAAATAGGGGAAAGAGCAGGCCAGAGATCTTGGGCCTCTTTTATGTAAGAGCACTAATTCCGCGCACGATTGGGAGGCTCCACCTCCCAATACTGTCACATTGGGGATTAGGGTTCTGTTATGAACTTGGGGAGAGAAAGACACAAATATCGCCTTTCCTAATTCTCCATACCCAGAAGAGGGGTCAGAAGGAAGCGAGGCACCATGGGTGCTGATTCCTTCCTCCCGTTTTCCCTCTACAGCACCCAGGCACCAGAAAGGAAGAACACAGGCATGGCATCCATTTGTCCGAGTTGGGGCAGCAAGGAAGTTGGAGGCGGACATTCAGAACCACAGTTTCAAACTAGACTGAACTAAATCTCACCTGTCTGCTGTGTCAAGAAAATTACTGAATCTAGTGGGAAACTGATCTAGTGGGACAGAGAGATTTAATATCGTGTGACCGGAGGCAGCGAATGCAATCAATAAAACTGTTATGATTTTATTCACCCCCACCCAAGCCGAAACTCTTCTAACCAGTCAGTTTTAAGCAAATAAATCTTACGGAAAGACAAAACATTCACAGTTCCCTTCAGCCAACTCTCTAAAGCACCCGCGAAAATAAGACCACGGTCTCTCTTGCTGCTCACCATTGGCTGGAGAAGCTCATGGGTGATTCGGGGGAGGGGGAGAGCACTGAGTGGAAGGGAGACAGCACAGCTTCTCCCTGCACCACGCCTTCCTTCCACTGTCTCACCCACTCTCTGGATTGCTGATCACCCTTCTGTTCTTGTCCTCAGGCTTCGGGGGGAACATGTGATCAGGGTTAACCAACTATGATACCCCATTTATTTTAAATGATTGGCGTGGTGGAGGAGACACAGGGTCCAGCATTGGAGCCCGAGTGACTTCACTCTGGTGGCTGAGGAGATCATCGTGAGTGGCCAGAAAGCCCGTGGAAGAATGAAGAGCTGAGAAGAAAACTTGGACTAGAAGCAAGGGGGGAGGAGAGAACAAAGAGTGAGGATGTAGTAACTTTGTAGTTGGACCTCCTGGGTCTAGTTTGGACTGAGCCATTCTTCAGACTTTAACATTTAGGGTATGGATGTTGAGTGTCACCCAAAGATTCGCTTGGTCCCTGGGATGGAGCCACTGGGAGGTGCTGTGGACCCCTTACAGGTAGAGGAAACTTGAAAATGAGCATGTTTTTCTTCTAAATCATAGCAAGGGAGTACTTAGCTTGAGGCATACATAGCCCAGTGCTACAGCGTGTGCTTAGCATGCACAAAGCTGAGTTCAATCCCAGTGCTTTCCTCCCCCAAACAGAAAAACAACCAACCAGGCAAGGCTGGGTGAGAGGTTTTAGATTATTGATAGCCAGAGGTATCCAGAGGTACCGCCTTACCAGAGGTAAATCAATGGGGATACAAAATCTGGGGCTTGAACTTCCAGGACTGTGAGCTAAATAAACCTCTTTACTTCATATATGACCTTCCTCAGGTATCTCGTTATAGTGGCAGAAAGCTGACTAATGCAGGCTTATTGCTCTTTTTTACTAACCTAGGCAGACCTGAGGTTTTGCAATCTTTTATGATCGAGAATAGTCTAAATACACTGGATTCTAGGTTCGGATATTTCAATTCCTAACATGTGAGCAGTCAACTGATTAAACATTAGCTATTCACTCTATAAATTTAGTCAGTTACTCACCTAGCAAATATTTACGGAACATATGCTAAGTGCTCCTAGACACTGAATTTGGCCTTGAGGATGAACAGTGAAACTAGTTCATCTCTGTCTTTAAGGAACTCACAGTCTTTGGGAGATGAAAAATGATCACAAAATCAATGAAAATATTTGTTTTAAAATTCAAGGGGAGTGTAAAGTAAGTGCATAAATATCAGTCTGTCTGACAGCATCCGGTGCCTGACTCCCTGGCAGAGAGACAAGGGCAATTGAGGCAGACAAAAGCATCTGCAAAGACAGGAAGGCAGGGGAGGAGTCAGAACCGGGCAGCGGCAGGAGTGGGGAACGGGGAGGGGGGAGGGGGGACGGGACAGGACTTGTGGTGCGGGGGGGGGGGGGGGGGGGGGGGGGGGATGGGGACGGGGATGGGGGACAGGGGGACGGGGGGGGGGTGCGCTAATGGGCTGCGTGGGACAGGGGCCACAAACAGGAGGGTGGGCATGGGCAGATCGTGAGCCATGTCATGTAAAGGAGTTTGGCCTTGAGTGTGAAAGACAAGGTGAGCCACCGACAGATTTTTCACGAGGAGAGCTGGAGAGCGGGACTCAGATGGAGAACCCAACAAACGCAATCCCAGATAATTGGAACATGGAAAGATGGCAGGAAAAGCATACTGGACGCTGAAGTGGGAAGAGGGCTCCGGAAGGGAGCTGTGAGGGGACAGCTCTGTGTGGGTGGGGTATGTGAGGGGGGGCTTCATATTCTTTCATGGGTTTATAATTAGAACAGTTGTTGAATTTCTGAGATTTGTCACTTTTGTGAGCCATGATTTCTTTAAAAATTTCAGAAATGTGTGTCCTCTCTTCTCGGGACAAATATGCACAATAAAGATTAATGTTTGTTGAATGCTTCTCATATTCCAGTCACTGTTCTAGAAGCTTTTCTTACTTATAATCACACCAAAGCTGTAATTTGGTACTATTATCCCTACTTAATGGTTAAGCAGTTCAGAGGTGTTGAGTAATTTACCCAAGTCACACAGTAAACAGCCAGGTCAGAATTTAAAGCAAGGTTGTCTGACTAAAGCTCTGTGAGATGATTCTACCTCATTTTTCCTCAGGAAACCTATAATGAGCCTACAGTTAGGGGAGGTCCCACGTCTTACCTCCCAGAGCCATTCACTGTTGCTTAAAACCTCACAACAAGCTGAGGGATATGAATACTTGCTGCAGGAGAGCCCTTGGTAAATTCACAGTGTGGGTCAGGATTCTCACCACTGATTCTGGGTTCCCTTCACCCCATATCACCTCACTGTGGAAGGGGCCAGCCTTATGCTCCAATCCAGCACTAGCATAGATAGCCCTAAAGGAGCATTAGGAGGTGCTTTTTCTCTTCTCTTCTCTCTCTCTTCTCTTCTCTTCTCTTCTCTTCTCTTCTCTTCTCTTCTCTTCTCTTCTCTTCTCTTCTCTTCCTTCCCTTCCCTTCCCTTCCCTTCCCTTCCCTTCCCTTCCCTTCCCTTCCCTTCCCTTCTCTTCTCTTCTCTTTCCTTGCCCCCCCCCTCTGTCTGAGACAGGGTCATGGACCTGATATCCAGAACTTTTAAGTATTCTATACTGGCTGCCAAAGGAGCTCCAGGGATCTGCCTGCCTCACCACAGGTGGGACTGATGCTTCACATAGGTTTTAGGGATCATACTCAGTAGTCATGTGAGTTAGTATATATATATATATAGTTGAGTATACTAAGAATTTTATGGATTGAGTCATCTCTCTAATCCAAACAGTTTTTAAAAATATTTTATTATTTTCTTAATAGATTTTCTTAATAGATTCTTCATGAAATGCTAATGGTATAGATATACCGTACACATGTTGACATACTGTGTGTCTGCCTATGCTTTTATATAGAAAAATACAAGTTTCTCAGCCCTTTCTCTCCTTCCCCTTGGCTGAGACCAGGACAATGGCTCCATGGACCACACACCTGCTCTTAGCCATCTGCCCTCAGAGTTGCCTCCAAATCATCTAACCGTTCATCTCTTTGGGATCCAATGCCCCCAGTGATTAGAATATACACCCCAGATCCTTTCTGTGTGCCAACAGCTCTGCTGGGCATGTCACACACATCATTCAAGCTAATGGAAGTTATTGAATATTCATAAACATTTCCAGGTATTTGTATAAATAAATGACACATACTGATGGTTATGCCGATTTTTCTTGATGAAAACTGAAGCTCTTTTATGCCAACATTTCCAAGGTCTCACCACAAGAAAGTGGAAGAGCCAAATGTCCTCAGAAATGACTCCATGACTCCCTCCTTCCCAACGGAGAAACTCACAAATGCCAGACTCGGCCAGCTGGCAGAGGGGTGTGAAGGAGATTACCCATTCCAAAGCTGAGGCCTCTGGCCCTGTCCCAGGAGTCAACAAGAAGCAGCATTTACCAGCTGCCCTGGAAGATGTTGACTCTGTCTGGGTGGCCCTGTCTTCTATTCTCAGGTCTTTCTCCAGTTGCCATGAGCATTTCCTGCCCCTCTGGAGAAAGACCTCTGTGTAGCTGAGCTTAGAGGCTTCTAGAATTACAGCCTTTTGAGATGCAGTGTCATGTTGACTGTTGCCCTGCCCAAAGCACTGTGGACTGTGGCAAGACTATACTGTCACGATCCTTGGGAGTGTCAAACCTGAGGGAACCCTTATCCACTGCTAGTAGGGATACAAGCAGTCCAGTCACCATGGAAATCACTATGGATGTTTTCTCAAAAAACTAAAAGTAGGTCTAACACATGACCTAGCTCCAGCGTATTTTCCTGAAGACTGCAAGTCAACACATCACAGAGATGTCTACATCAGCATTTTCACAGCACTGTCCTCCACCGCTAAGATACAGAACCAACCTAGGTGTCCAACGACAGAGGGATGGATAAAGGAAATGTGGTATAGATGCACGATGGGTGGCTTCCAGCCATACAGAGTGACCTAATTATCTTGCTTGCAGGAAACAAGACACAATTAGAAATGACCATATTATGTGGATTAAGCCAGCTTTAGAAAGACAAATATGGTATATTTCCTTTCATCTGTGGTTCTTAGGTTTTATATAGATATATAAAATCATGTATGTATGTATGATATGAAAGTAGAAGTGAAACTGGCTAGGGGGACCAAGGGGCCTAATGGGAGAGGGAGGGGAGAGAAGAAGACAGGGGAGGGAAGGGGGGAGGGCAGGATATGTTCAATGCCCAATATATTCTTGCATGGAAATGTCATTATGTAACATGATACCATATGAATGAATACACAATGAAAATTTAACAATAAATACATTTGAATCTCACCAGATATTTAAAAGATACTAACACAGGGTAAATAGTCGACATGTCCAAGTTCATGCAATAAACGTTGGGTGGATGGAAGAGTTTACCAGATTTTGCATGTTTGAGGTCATAAAACGGTCATGATTCCAGCAGACTCATGCTTCTTAACTGGTGGACAGAAGAATCAGAAGGAAGCTTATTAGGAATCCAGGGTCCCAGGTCCCACGCATAGGAATGGACACATCAGCTCTTTGTGGAGCCTGAGAAGCTGCAGTTAGAACAGTGACCCAGGTGACTGTGGTGCTTTGAGAGCTTAGATAAGGAGCAAGCTTCTCTTCCTGCCCCCCCGAGACTCTGAGAACCCTCATATAGCAAGTGCGTAAGGAAGCGCTACAGGTCTCCGCTGAGCCCCTGTGGCACGGGGCTGGAGGCCCCTCAGGAGACGCTTGGCCTGTGCCCATGGAGAAAAAAGCAGCCGTGCCATTTCATCCCCGGCAGCTGTGCTGTTGGGTCCAGCTTCTCTCTGCCGCTTATCTCATTTGCTTCTCACAAACAGAATGAGGCAAGAGGGAGGGATGTCCCGCCTGATACGAGGTTGTAACGTTTGCCTCAAACGCTGCCTTGTCTTCTGGTTTTGAAGGATGCTATATTAGTTAATTTTCTCATTGCTATGACAAAATACCTCAAGAAGCAACTTAAGAGAGGAGAGGGTTAACTTTGGCATTCAGTTTGAAGGGATACAGTCCATCGTGGCTGGGAAAACAGGATGGTGGCAGCAGGAGGCTACTAGTCGCAGTCTGTCTGCAGTCAGGAGCAGATCAAGTACAGGAAGTGTGGCCAGGCTATAGAACTTCAAGGGCTACCCCCTCGTGACACACTTCCTCCAGGAAGACTCTGCTGTGTAAAGGTTTCACAGCCTTCCAAAACAGCACTACCAGCTGGAGACTAAGTGGTCAAATGCATGAGCCTATGGGGAACATTTCACAAACCACGGCAGGTGTGAAGTACCAGGTTGAGAGCTACCTCATGGAATGCCCATGTGGCAAGAGACTCTTGCATCAGCCAGCAATCAACAAGCCCCTGAGGCCTCCCAGCAGCCACCGTGGTGCATGCTGGAGAGCCATCAACCCCATCAAACCTTGAAGTGGTTGAAACTTTGTGAGAGAGTTTTAACCAGAGGCATCTGACAAAACCACACCTAACTCCTGACCCACAGGAACCATGAGATAAGTGCTAGCTTGATCTACTGGATTTGGGGTGTCATTTGTTATACCTCAGTAATGCAATGGTGCTACATAAAGGTTAAAGAGGGGCTGGGGAGATGGATTAGTGGTTGCCATGCAAACAGGAGGACTGGTTCAGATCCACAGAACCTATGTGATGGCTATTCTTGGTTGTCAACATAACTACATCTGGAATTAACCAAAACCCAAATGGCTGGGCACACCTGTGAGGGATTTTTTCTTTATTAAGTCATTTGAAGTGGGAATATCCACTTCTATTCCAGGCTTTGCGGTGGGAAGAAACACCTTTAATCTAGACCACACCTCTGCTGGCAGCCTATATAAAGAGGACGGAAGGAAGCTTGTTCTCTTCGCCTGTTCATTCTCAGTCTCACTGGCAAATCCATTCCTTCGCTGGTGTTAGAGCCTATTTCTTTGGGATTTCAGGGTAGAACAGAAGACCAGCTGAGACATTCAGCCTCATGGACTGAACAACTACTGGATTCTTGGACCTTACATTGGCAGACTAACCATTGTTGGACTAGTTGGACCACAGCATATAAGCCATTCTATAAACTCCCTTTATATATATTCATTCATTCTACAAGTTCTGTTCCTCTAGAGAACACTGACTAAATAAACCTTCATAAATACTAGGTGTGGGGCACGGTGGCTTTCCTGTAATTCCAATTTCAGATGGTGGAAGCAGGGAATCCCCAGAGCAAGCTAGTGAGCAAGACATGATTGTAGCGGTATCAGTGAACTCTGGGTTTGAGTGAGAGCGTCTGCCTCAAAGAATAATGTGGAGAGCAACATCAACCATGGACTTCCACATACATGTGTACACACGTGCAAGCACTCCCACACACTCATACTCATAACCATGGGAACACACACAATACACACATACACATACACACGCACTCACAAAAGCAGCAAACAAAAGGGAAAGACAACTGTTTGCTATTGTGATGGGGGTAGGGAAAATAAATGAATGTGTTAATAAACAAGCTGTTAGTGAGCGTCGAGTCTTATGAATGAAGTCATTTGTTCAAGTCTAGAGGGAAAAAACACAGGAGAGAGGAGAGACTCACTGAACTGCAGCCCTTTGGGAGATCAGGTGTGAAAGAAAAGGGATGGAGCACGTCCACAGAAAGACAGCGGGCACACTGGAGAAATATTATTGGAGAAATATCCTATAAAGCGAAAACCAGCAGGGAGTTGTGGGGTTTTGTTTTTATCCAGTCACATTCAGTTGCAGGTTGGGCCAGAGCAGGCAGTTCTGCATTTAATCAGGGTTGCAGCATGCCAAGAAAAGACAAAGCTGGAGAGGACGGGGAGCAGAGGGGATTCACAGGGCGGTAATTATGCTGGGCTGCAGAGACCGACATAGCAGAATGGAGAGATGCGGGTCCCAGTGGAGACAAAGGGACATTTTCAGAGAAAGATCCCCAAAATCAAGATTAGATATGGAATTGGGAATGAAGGTGCAGGACATGGCCACAGGAGAGATGACAGAAAGAAGGAGGGGAAAGTCACTGGGGAGAGTGGTCCACGGCACTGAAGCACAAACGTGTTGGCAGGATCGTTTTCAAAACTGACATGTTCAACATATCTTGAATTCAGAGACTGTCGATACTGAAATTACAACAGGGCCGGTAGGAGGAACACATGAATATGCTAGTAAGGAGGCTATTCGTGAGTTTGTATTTTATGAGTGAAGTCATTTATTCAAAATAGCAGAAGCTGAATCTTTCCTCTCACAAGGTGTAGCCCCTGTGCATGTCAGAGGCATAGTCACAAAGAATCAAGACATTCTTAAGCTCTCTTCCCTATGGATTGGTTGAATGGTCTGCTTTCATTTGTTGGCCCTCTGTGTTTTTTCCAGGATACTTCTCCTGCTATGGGAAAGCACTGTGCTGCATAAGCAAGCTCACTGAAGGCCCCTGATGATTGGCTCTTTGCTAATCTGTACACTGGCCCTGACAGTTCTTGTGTTCAGTAGTAGATTGCTTGATGCATTCGCTTATTAGAGCACTTTTGTTAGGTGGCAGAAAAGCCACAGGACTTCAAGCCAGACACCTATGTCTATAGTGTGGTTTGGACACTCCTCTCAGTGGATATGTAACCATGGAGAGAACATTTTTCCTCATCAGCCATAGAAAACAGGGATGATAATCTCTGCCTCCAAAGTAGTTGTGTAAACTGAATAATAAAATTATAGCAAATGTTTAATGCAAGTCTTGATCATGGCAAGCAGCCTAGCCCCTAAACCCTGCTGGGCATTCTTCTGTGCACTGTGCGAACATTAACTCGTTTCATCCATAGAGCAAATCTGTGAGGTGGGTGTTATCATGGTTTCAGGTCTCAGATGAGGAAACTAGCCCAGAGAACAAGAGCCCAGCTATTGCCCTAAGTTAGATTGCTAATAGTGGATTTGGGCTCTCTAGTCAAGTTCTGGGGCCCTTACTTTTGATCACTTGTAGGTTCCCTTTCTATTTATTTATATGATAAAATGACATGACCAAAAGCAACTTAAAGAAGAGAGAGTTTATTTGCCTTGGTTTCAGAGAGATGGAGCCCATCAGGATGTGGTGGCAGGAGCCGGGAGCAACTAGCGACATTACAACCACACACAGAAAACAGAGAGATGACAGGGAAGCTTGGTGAGACTAGAAACCCTTACAGCCCACCTCCAGTGATGTTCTTCCTCCAGCAAGGCTTCACCCTCTAGGTTTAATAACTACCACAACTCCAAACAGTGCCACAAACTGGGTACCAAGTGTTCTAAGTATGTGAGCATATGAGAGACATTTCTCATTCAAATCACTGCAATCACAATCATTAAACTGCCCATGCACAGGGGGAGTGGGGGTGGGGGGGAAACAGTTCAGTTGGGGAAGCGTCGACTTGCAAGCATAAGTTTGATCTCCAGAATCAATGAAGCCAATGTGAAAAAAAAAAAAAAAAAGCAGGGCATTGTGGTGCATACTTATAATCCCAGTGTCAGAGAGGAGGGGGCAGAAGGTAGCCTACTACCTAGCCTAGCCTACTGAGTAAGCTCCAGGCCAGTAAGAGACCCTGTCTCAACAAAATAAAGCAGGCCTAGGGAGGGTGCTGAGCGAAGGGGTCAGTGGGTAAAGTGCTTGTGTACAAGTGGGAAGATCTGGGTTTGGATTCTCAGGATAAAAGCCAGATATGAAAGCCTAGCACTGGGGGTGGAGGGCAGATCCTGGGGGTTGCTGAGTTAGTCTAGTCTACATGATGAGCTTTGTTTCAATGAGAGATTCTGTTTCAAAACAGTAAAGTGGAGAGTGTTAAAGGAAGACATATGACATTGACTTCAGGACTCTAAACATGGGCCCACAAGTGTATACATACACACATGTGCACATACATGCACACCTCATATATGAACACATACAAAAAGAGCGTGCCCGAGGAATAGCCAAGATGGTTCTCCTGCCTACACATACACACACACACAACTACACACACACACACACGCACACACACACACCATTCACAACATCCCTTCTCTAGCACATTTTCAAGGTATTATTATCATTCACTTAACAACTTGCTAGTTTGTCTTGAATTAGTCATTTGCCATGTCCAATGTGTTAGGATTGTAACTCTTGCCCCAATTCTAGTGCACATGCGTACACTTTCACATGCACACAGGCACACTTCCCATCTGTCTCCTGAGAGTAAAACACCTCCTCATTGGGGTGGAGTGAGACTGTGGAACTCTGCAAGCATCTGTTGAGCCCATGTCCTGCACTTCAACCCCGCATTAGCTGTGTGACCTTGAAAAAGTACTCGGCTGTGCTGTCTTCACTTTTCCAGTTGTAAAATGGGAAGGCTAGCACAAGATCAAGCCAGGATGAGGAGGGGCTCATGAGGCTCCACCCCAACTGAGGACCTACTGGTACCCAACAGCTGCTGGGAGGCAGGTGATGGATCATTCTTCTTTGAGGATGGGGACACTGGTGGGTTTGCGGTGCTCCAGTGGGTGGCCCCATACCCATGCGCGTACTGGAAGCACTAATTTGACTTGGTGAATTATTAAAAAGAAATAGAAAAGGAAGAGGATATGAGAATGGGGGGAGGTGTTCATCAGTCTGGGAGCAGCTGGAGAGGCGAAATAGGCGGATATGGTTGTATTTCATTGTACACATGTGTGAAATCCTCAAAGAAATCTTTTTAAATTTAAAAATGGGAAGTCTTCAATATGTTTTCTTCCTTCCTCCAGTCTATTGTCTTTCTTGTGCCACATGGATATGTCGTTGTTGACTCATTTTGTCCTGTATTTCATTGACATAAGCTCCTTGGATTCTTATCTCTGCTCAAATGTCAGCCCTTCAAGGAGGGCTTAATGTGTCTCTTATCTAAAGCCCACAGAGGCACACGTGTGCATACCACGCACAGTATTCGCTCTCTACCATTACTATCTGCATAAGACTCATTATTTTAAGTGAGTATGTACTATTTATGCCTCCTATAAGCTGCAGGAGGACATGTACATGACATTTCCTCTTCATGGTGACAAAGCCACGCCAAACATGAGAAAATTCTCAATACATCTTTGCCAAATGAATGCTGGATGAGTTAGCTGTGACTGCCTCTGAGCCTACCATCCACTCAGTGTTTGCTGTGCATCTTTCGTGGCTTCATTTAATCTTCTTAAGTAGCCTAAGAAATAAGTCTGATGGTGCTTAAATGTGTGTGACATACTTAAGGGGTATGTGGTGGTTTGAATGAGAATGGGCTTCATAAGCGCATAAACCTGGATGCTTGGTCCCAGTTGGTGGAACTGTTTGGGAAAGATTAGGAGGTGTGGCCTTGTCAGAGGAGGTGTGTCACTGAGGTGGGCTTTGAGGTTTCCAAAGCCCATGCCATTCCCAGTTAGCTCTCTCTGCTTCGCTCTGCCTCCTGCTTGTGGATCAGATGTGAGCTCTCAGTTATTTCTACATCCCCATGTCTTCCTGTCTGCTGCATTCTCCCTACCATGATGTTCACGAGTTCTATAGCCTTCTGGAACTATAAGTCATAAATTATATGCTTTCTTTTATAATTTTCCTTCATCTTGGTATTTTGTCACAGCAATAGAAAAGTAACTAAGATGGGGCAGAACAGGTGAGAGGCATCCTTGAGGTCACACAGTAGGCAACTGGAGATGCCAGGCTTCTAGTCTGGCAATTGGCACAACCCTCAGCCTTGACCATCATGCACTTGAAGTAATAAAAGACTTCTGTCTCTTCTTGCCAGAACTTTTCCTCTCACATTCCAACCAGCTGCTTTCTCTGGCACCCGGACAGGCTGCTTTCAAAGTTCACTAGGGAATATTCTGGAAAAGACTCAATTCTCCTCATTGGAAAAGAGCCCTAGATGGGCCGGAAGCAGCAGGCCCCAAGAGGCCCCTGCTGGTTCACCCTTGCCTGCTGGCATCACCACATGGCCATGATTGATTCTGAGAATAAACCACCAGGTGTAAGAGAGGCTGAGCCAAAGTCTTGACATGCCCCTCATCCTTCACAGCCTGCTCCTGCTGGCCCCCCACTTTCAGTGGGACCAGAATATTTGGGATCTCAAAAAGAGGCCAAATGATTTCCCCATCCCTTGCCTCAACATTCTGCTCCCCTGCCTGGCTTGCCCTTCCTGTACCCTTGTCCTCACAAAAACTCCTGTTCATCCTTCAAGACACAGCTCAAGAGTCCCCTCTTCCATGAAGACTTCTTTGATTTTTCCTAGCAGAAGGCTGTGTTCTTCCCTAACTCTGCCCTTGGTGTTGTATTTCAAGGCATGAATTTGATAGGTTGAGCCCAGGCAAATTCGATTCATTTGCCCCTCGTTCACACAAGTAACTTGAACACATCAAACCATAGTTTTATTTCATCTAAAATGGGGACAACAATGGTATCTATCTCAGTTCTGATGTAGGTCATAAATGAGATAACCCACATAAAGTACCAGGCCTTGTGAAGATTCAGAGGGAAGTTTAAAGACTCTATCAGGGCCATTTGCTATTTTGAATTAAGACTCTGTCATTCTGGTCAGCTGGGGCTGAAGAGTCAGCCATGATTAATAAGAGACCAGAACCACTGAAATGAAACCTTTGCTTTACCGGGACAGTTGATGCTGGTCAGCTGGAGCTGAGAAATTAGTGGCGATTGAAGAAGAGACCAGCATCTCTGAGGTGAAATCTTTAGGGAAGTGTTTCATGAGAGTCAGCACACAGAAGCTGTGTTACAGAGGCAGCCAAGGTTACACCTTGCACTGGCAGCAGAACTTGGTACTGTAAGAGTCATCTAGATGGTACTGGTTTTGAAGGCATGAAGGTGTCATGGAGAGCTTAAGACCCCAGCAGTTTTGGAGATGCCAGTGCCGTGGGATGACCACCAAGGATAACAGCAGCAGTAGAGTGGAGCCATCCTGTCTTCTAGGCTATGTGCGCTGCAGAGGGTGGAGCTGGAGAAGTGACCCAAGCCCTTTGGAAGAGTCCAGAAGATGGTGAGTGGATCCTAGACATCGGATATTGCATTATTTACACCATTGGGAGTTTGGTTCTGCTTTGATCTGATTGTGACTGTGCTCTGGTTTAATCCATCTTGAAGTAAGAATGTATTTCATTTATTTTTGATTTTACAGGTGCCCACAGTTGAAAGATGGAACTTTTTTTTTTTTACAGATATTTTGGTTTTGAAAGAGACTTTGAATTGTAAAAGATTAAATTTTAAAGTATTTGAATTTGTAAAGACTGTGGGACTTTTTAAGTTTGTAAAATGTTTTATAATGTGATATTGATATTAATGTGCGATCTTGGGGATGAACATGAAAGGAAAGGTTGTGGCTTAACAGTGATGTGTTTGTGTGTCAATTTGACAAGGAGCCAATTGTGTTGGCTAGTTTTATGTCAACTGGACACAAACTAAAGTTATCTGAGAGGAGGGAGCCTCAACTAAGAAAATATCTCCATAAAATCAGGCTGTAGGCAAGCCTGTTAGGCATTATAGTAATTCATGATTAATGTGGAAGGGTCCAGCCCATTGTAGGTGGTGTCATCCCTGGGCTGGTGGTCCTGGGTTCTATAAGAAAACAGGCTGACCAAGCCATGAGGAGCAAGCCAGTAAGCATCTCTGCTCAATGGCTTCTGCTGATGCCATCTTCTCCTGACTCTAAGTCCCTGCTTGAGTTCTTGTCCTAACTTCCTTTGATGATAAACTGTGATGTGGAAGCACAAGCTGACTGACCACGCCAGGTAGAGCAAGACAGTAAACAGTATCCTTCCGTAGCCTCTGCACCAGCCGCTGTATCCAGGTTCCTGCCCTGTGTGAGTTCCTGCCCTTACTGTTTTTGATGAGAAATAAACCCTTTCCTCCCCAACTTGTTTTTTATCATGGTGTTTTATTACAGCAATAGTAACCCTAACTAAGACACCATCCTTCTCTCCTTGCTCTTTTCCTTACAAGGGGTTAGTCCCATGCTGCCATGGGGCACCTCCCTGCTACCTTCTCCCCCATTTCTCCTCCTCATTCTTTCTTTTTCCAGCCCAGATCCTTTCAAGAAAATATCCTATAATAAGTGTCCTATAATACTGCACATTAGACCTTTCTAAAAAATAAAAAAAGAAAGAAAAAAAAACCACTGTTCTCATTACCAAAGTAATACATGCTCATTGTAGAAATATGGGAAATGCAGGAAGATTTACAAAAAACTATTCAAATCACTCATAATTTTATAGTCCTGAGGAAGCCACAGTTAATGTGTGTCTCAGTGCCCTATTGCTGTGAAGAGACATCATGACCACAGACTCTTATAAAGGAAAACATTTAGTTGGGTCTGGCTTACAGTTTAGTTCAGTATCGTCATGGTATGGTGAGAAGCATGGCAGCACACAGGCAGATGTGATGCTGGAGAGGTAGCTGAGTGTTCTACATCTGGATCAGCAGGCAGCCGGAAGGGGGGGTGAGTTTTGCTTGAATTTCTGAAACCTCAAAGTTCATCCCCAGTAACACACTTCCTCCAACGAGGCCACACCTACTCCAACAAGGCCACACCTCCTAATAGTGCCCCTCCCTGGTGACCAAGCATTCAAATATATGAGCCTATGGGAGCCGTTCCTATTCAAACCACTACAATGGAGCCCATGGGGGCCATTCCTATTAAAACCACAACAACATGTTTGCACAGTTCCTTCCAGACTGCTTTATGTGCTTATGAATACATTGGTGCATCATTAATACTACATCACCTTGGAAACAGACACATGTTACCCACAGCACCTTATTTAGATTTTGTAGCTTCCTGTGACATACCTCTACTTCCTCTTTTCCCCAAGACAGCTATCATTATAAAGTGAGTACATGGAGGGAAATAAGAAATGAAGAAGGGGGAATGCTTCCAAGGTCACAAAGCCTGTTTGAATCCCTGGGAGTGGAGCCCATGTCTTTTGGGTCACAACCAAGTCTTCTTTTCACTGGTCGAACAAGAAAATTAACTCTGCCCGGTAGTACCAAAGAGAAGGGTCTTGAGTACCAGTGGCAAATTTAGGAAATGTAGACTTAGAGCTCTCATGTTTATATTTTAACCAAAATCTTAAAGACAATAAATACTGAAACTCTTCTATGCAGTGATCTGAAACTGTGACCACTGAGAGAGTGAGAGATGCCATCGCTTGTCTTGATCCTGGGCTCTCATGCTTGCTGATCCCCATTTAGTCAGGGTTTTCAGTTGCATAACTTACTCCTATTTCGTGATCAAAAATAATTTGTCCAAGGGTATCAGACATCACAGACCCCCAAGAAAGGCTAGAAAACCAGATTTAGTAGCCACATAAGCCGAATTACCAAATCTAGGGTGATTGCTACATATTTGGCTGTGGGCAGTAAGTCATCAGAATAGCAGGTGGCAGTAGATCACCTCCAAATCACTCCTCACCAGCAGCCCAGCAGGGAGACTGTATTTGTCAGGTCTCTTCTGTGGTGATGCCACGTGAAAAACTATTCTGTAAACTCAACAACAGACTTCAGCTGACATTTGACTAAGCTTGGTTGGACTCAGCCAGTGTTAGTCAGGGTCTGGATAAGATTTGGCTCTTTCAGGTGTCTTTATTTTAGGAGTCAAGTTGAAGGGTCATTGAAGTACATGGAGCAAAGTTCTCATAGTGAAGGGAGGGACTCACGCGGGCTGATGAAAGTTCATTCACCATGCTTCCTGAAGCCGTTTTCTCGATAGACCTGAGATAGTGTCCCTTCCAGCTACAGTCTACAACTTGAAACAAGACCCACAGCCAAGGTCAATGTCCTCAGTGTCAATGGGTCCAGAATGTAGACTGTACATTGTAGCACTACAGAATCACATGGCTAAGACATGAGTCAAGTATGGAAAAGAAGTGAAGAGTGGAGACAGTGTCTACCACAGGTACCTGGCTGCCACCCGGGGCACAGCCTCTTCAGTTTACGCAAGCAGTGCTGGTCACTGCAGTTGTGGAACCTCTGGTTGCACAGCCTCCTACAGATGGCGGGATTGTCGTCATCTCCATGGTGTGCTTCACTAGTTACTTTTTGCTAGGCAGATCTATTCCATTGCCCTGGACTCCAAGGAGGCGGGAAAAGCAAGTTTCTGGCTTTTATATAGGATGGGACTAAAAGGAGTCATCCATCGAGAGTCAGTAGTTTGATTAAGAGGGGAATTTTTTCAGCGCGGAGAGGATGGTCAAGTATTGGGCGACCAGAAAGAAGAGCAAATACGGACATGATGGAGCCATTGCACATATGAGCTCGCAACACCTGCATAATATTAAACCAGCCCACATTGTCTCATGGGTGGGGGAGGACTGAAGAAGGCCCACCCCTACCTGAGGAGCTACTAGCAACTGATGACTTCTGGGGAAGGGTGTTGGGTTTGAATGAGGCCCCTGAATAGGTTGTCCATGTTCCAGGAGATGGGCCTACACTCAAGTTCATGTTGACAGTGCTCAGTGGGTTTTCAAAAGAGCACATGGAGTTGGAGGATAAAATAATGGAGTGTCTGGAGGACACTTAGTTGGGGGTAGATTTGATCAAAACACATATTTGTGTCTGACATTCTCAAAAAATAAGAAATAATAAGAGCAAATGTGCACTGCAGGCACCCTCACACAATGCTTGGGGACTGAAATCCCAGCCCGCTAACTGCACATGTCCTGTGCCTCTCTGCCCACTCTCATCTCTGTCTTCAGCGCTCCCACCCAGCATCTGCTCCATAACGTCTATGATGGCTATCACAGAGATTCTGAGTGTTTCTAAGACACTCCTTGAACTTTGGCTGGACTTAGGGACAACAAATTACCTGAAGGCTACATTTCCCAGCTTCCCTTGCAGCTAAGTATGGCTCTGTGCCTAAGTTCTGACCAGTGGCTGTATGTAGAAATGATGTGTGAACAAAAGCTAGACAATATCTTTTAAGGAAGTTACATTGTCCCTCACTTCCTACTATTCCAGCTCCAGAGATTGGAATGTAGACATTGAGTTGATATCAGTCATGCAGAGGGAACAGCGACAAGAGGACGGTGAGGAGGCAGGACAGAGGAGCCAGTCCTGGTGACTTCAGAAGTGGATCTGCCTGTCTCTCTGGACTGATTTGCACACAAAAGAGAAATGTATTCTTGCCCCCTTTAAGCCACCAAATACCATGATCGGTGTAGTCACCCTTAAGCTTCAGTCACAATTCTGGAACTTGGAAATAGGCATATCTGGGGTGTGAATCCAGAATCTGCACATTACTAGCATTGTGAGTTCAAGCACTGTCCTCGAGACCTCAGAGTTTTCATCTGTGAAGTGGGTTATACTCTCCACTTCATACAGTTCCTATGTAGCTCAGTTTTTATATGATATATAAGACATTTAATACAGAGGCTTGTACTTGACTACTCAAAGCAAGTGTTTCATGGTGATTTGAGGGAAGCATTTCAATTTTGGGTGTAAACATATATCTCGTTTATGTGACAGCCAAAGGCCCATGTTCAGCAAATGCTCCATTTCCTAACTCAAACAGTTATTAATTTCGATTGCGTATAAGGTATTCCCTTAGGTGGAGTGAGAAATAGAAAGATAACACAGGGTGATTCTGCACTCAAGTATCATACAATTTAACGAAGAATAAAAATGCAGTAACAACCAATGGGCAGCAGAATTTTAAAAGCGTGAAACAAGAGAGCGTAGTCAAAAGACGAGACTGTCCATGAAGAAAACTGCGGTAGGAGTACTAGACAGACGCACAGGACACCTGGGTCTGCACAGAAGTTACGAGCTTCCCGAGCTCTTGCAGAATACCTAAGTTCCATTCCCAGAAACCCGGGTCGAGCTGGCAATCCAGGGGATCCAACACTTCCCATGGGCACCTGCACGCCCTCAAGCTCACATATGCATAATTAGACACGCACTCATTCATATAATGGAAAATAGAAATAAATCTTTAAGAAAATATGGGACAAGCTTTGTTTTAATTTTATTTTCAGGTAAACAATATTTTATGTGAGTTTGTATGCCTTTTGGCGCTGCATTTGTTAAAATTTTTCTCTTGTATCTGAAATTCAAATTCAAATGAAAATCATGTATGCTGTTTGCTAAAGCTGGCAGTTTAAACTTGTCAGGATCTGAGGAGGGCAGGTGTACAGGAGGTTGGCAGTTGAATTGTGCCCTAAAAATCTTGAATAGAAGTTCAGTTGCTGGATTATGTAAGAATAATCCAGGCCAAGAAGATCTTAAGAACAAAACACAAGACTCACAATTTCTGGCTATTTTGGTGACGGCTTGACCACTGGGTGATTCATGTAACCTGGCTACCATCTTAGTGAGTCTAACTAAGAATGAGCCCAGTGACAGTTGCAAACTCAACAACTCAGGTATGGATCCTTAACCTTGTGTCCATCTGGCAATCAATATCCTGAATTCTGAAAATGGAATTAAACTAGAAAGTGGGGAATTGGGTTGCCAAGAGAACTAAGAAGGTAAGGGTGCTTATTCAATCCACAGAACCCACATGATAGAGAGAACCAGTTCTCACAAGATGTTCTCTAACCTCCACATACATGCTATGACACACATTACTACCACACCCACATATATGTACGTAAGTGTGTGTGTGTGTGTGTGTGTGTGTGTGTGTGTGTTTGTGTGATATTTTTAAAAAATAGTTGGAGACTTTAAGGGATGCTGTTACATTTGGAATAGTGACATTCTGAGAATGGAAGTCATTGCCCAGCTCTTCTTAATTTTCAAGACAATTATAAAACACGCTACTTGGTTCTGCTCAGGTTGTAAGGACCACAACCTGCCCCATCAGCCAAAGAGATAGGCTCCGGGTAGCCATATGTGCTAGATGAGGCTAGTACCGCACCCAAAAATTATTGGGACAAGTGTGGTTACGTAACTTGGGCCGAGTCAATCAGAATGTATTTCAGATTGGAACGAGAAGGTTCTGGCTAATTGTTGAATTACTGCAAAAGAACTGCTAGTTGTGAATAATTGCTGGCTACCGTGGTAAAGCCTTATTCTAACCCTGTCCTCATGGAGTCTGCTCTTGTGTGAAGCACGAGATCGCTGTCATCAGCCTGGAGACCCTTCCCTTCAAATCTATGTGATCTGACAGCTGGAAAATTTTTGTATTAGTTGCTAAAAACAGATATGGTTTAATGGTGTAAAATGTGCAATAGACTGATAATTTCTTTTTGCTTTTCAGTAATTATTGCTTAACTACTTCCAGGGTCAGGCTGGCACTCAAGGAAAGAAGCTGCCTGCTGCCTGCTGCTTAGGCCTCCTTCTCTGCGTTTATACTCTGAAATCGCAGTGGGGGATATATCCTGATCTCTGGGAGTTTTAAACTCCATACCTGTTCTGTGCAGTGAACTGCTGTTTGCATTATTGATAAAGAGGCAGAGAGTGAGAAAGGTCAGCACAGTGAGCCTGCCTTTCATGCTTCGTTCGAGCATGAACTTTGCCTGGCCTTGGGATTCCAGATGTGAAAGCTTAGAATCTGTGTGGAATCAGTACAGAGGAGTGCATGTATCTGTGTGTACATGCACACGGAGACTGAAGGTCAATCTTAGATGTCATTCTTCAGAAGCCATCCATCTTTTAATTTTAGACATCCTCTCTGGCCTGGAGCTCACTAAGTAGGTAAGGGGTGGATGGCCAGTGAGTGAATCCCAGGAATCTGTCTGTATCCACCTTCCAAGTGCTGGGATTTCAAACGTCAACGATTACCCTAGCGTTAAACAAACAAACAAACAAACATGGGTTCTGGGGATCAAACTCAAGTCCTCACACATGGAGAGCAAGCACATGACTGAGTCATCTCCCTGCTGAAACTTGCAGTTTGATGAGACTCCTCTTAGGCTTGCTGCAGTGTTGACTTTGGTCCCTTGGAATTCCCCAAAATAAAGGAGGCAACAGATTTACCAGGTCATCTCACTCTGGATAAAATGAAAATAAGTTGGTTTCAGTGCCCCACATTCATGAATCAGGAAATGAAACTACAAGTGGTAAGTGAAAGCCATAGAATACTTTCTCTGATCTCACTGCCTAGAGATGGCCTTGATCCCTAAGTGTTTCAGGGCTATTGAGAAGGGAGGAGCCTGAAACTAAGATACAGAAAAAGACTATAAAAAGAGATTCACTTGTTTTCTGGGTAGGAGAGCAGGAATAAGCCACTTAGGGGTGTAGCATCTCTCTCTAGACTGCACCCCACTGAAACCAGTGCCTTCTCCAAACATCCTCACTGGAGACCTTGCTCTCTAATATTACTTAAGGCGGCAACACCAATGGGAAGGCTGTGTCCAATCTTGAAATCATTCAGTGACTGAGCAAAGGTAAGTTTCATAGTTGGAGCCCTGGAAGGCAGAACTATGGATGAGTGGCTCAGTTAGACTAATCACAGCTACCCAGGTTGTTTACAAGTCTGGAATGATCAGCTTGCCCTGAATTTGCACCTCTAACTAGTAAAACTCTAGAGTGCATTATGTAATGAAAATGGTTAAATATCATTTGGTAACAGCAGTGATCTCTGTTGTAAAGGAAAAGCCCAGTGCTCTGAACCAATGTCATCTCCCATCAATATCCCAGTTCAATGTTTTTCTGGACTAGAGGGATCTTTAATGCTTCTTATTTTGTGTCTGGGCTTAATATGATGTTGCATTTCTCATAACAGGCTCTAGGGAACAACAGTAATTTTCTACCTTATAAAGCTTCCTTGCCTTCCTTCCCCCTCTCAAAGGCAGCTATTTTGAATTTTGAATGTCTTCTGTATAATATGACATTCCTCCAACTATTGCAAATGACTTTTTACAGAAAGTTATTGTCTGTGACTCTAGAGACAGTAGAGAATCCCTTTAGCATGCGAGGTTACATTCGTTGCCGGGTCTGGTACTCAGTGTTTTATAGACATGGCCACAAACCCTGCATTTAATCACCTAGCCTTTCTATGCTTGTACATTAGACAGTAAAGCCTTCTGAATTACCAATAAATCACTCATTCAGGGATAGCCAGAAATAAACCACATGCGGATTATTCATTTATGAGTTCCCATGGAGAGGAACTTCATAAAGAAATGGCTTAGACCCAGGGTAGCTAAAACAATCCTAAATAATAAAAGAACTTTTGGAGGTATCACCATTCCTGATTTCAAGCTGTACTACAGAACGATAGTAATAAAAACCTCATGATGTTGGCATAAAAACAGACACATTGATCAATGGAATTGAATTGAAGACCCAGACATAAATTTACACACCTGTGGAAACCTGATATTTATAAAGAAGCCAGAAATAGACAATATAAAAAAGACAGCATCTTCAACATATGGTGGGGATCTAATTGGATGTCTGCATATAGAAGGCAAATAGAGCCACATTTATCACCCTGCACAAAACTCAAGTCCAAGTGGATCAAAGACCTCATCATAAAACCAGATTTACTGAGCCTGACAGAAGAGACAATGGGGAATAGCTCATTGGCACAGGAGACAACTTTCTGAGCAGAACACTGATAAATAAATGGGACCTCATGAAATGAAAAAGCTTCTGCAAGGCAAATGACACCATCACTAGGACAAAGTAGCAGCCTACAGAATGGGAAAAGATTTTCTTTAACTCCACTTCTGATACAGGGCTAATATCCAAAATATATAAAGAACTTAAGAAACTAGACATCAACAAAACAAATAATCCAATTAAAAATGGAGTACAGTTTAAACAGAGAAGTCTCAATAGAAGAATCTCAAAGACTGGGAAACACTTAAAGAAATACTCAACATCCTTAGCCATCAGGAAGTCAAAATTACTTTAAGATTCCATTTTACACCTGTCTGAATGGCTAAGATCAACAACACAAGTGATAGATCATGCTGACGAGGATGTGGAGCAAGAGGAACACTCCTCTCCATTACTGGTGGGAATGCAATCTTGAACAGCCATTATGAAAATCAATACAGTGGTTCCTCAGAAAATTGGGAATCGATCTACCTCACAACCCAGTTATACCACTCTTGGGCATATACCCAAAGGATGCTCCATTATACAAGAACACATGCTCAACTATGTTCATAGTGGCTTTATTCATAATAGCTAGACACTGGAAACAACCTAAATGTCCCTCAATCAAAGAATGGTTAAAGAAAGTGTGGTACATATACACAGTGGAGTACTGCTCAGCTGTTAAAATAATAAATGACACCTGAAATTTGCAGGCAAATGAATGGGACTCAAAAATTCATTCTGAGTGAGGTAACCCACACCCAGAAAGACAAACATGGTATGTATTAACTTATAAGTGGCTATTAGTCATTAAATAAAGGACAATCATGCTACAATTCACAGACCCAGAGAGGCTAGGTAGAGGCTAGAAGGGCTCTCAGTGGGATGTATAGAAGGGGAATTCGAACATGTTTTGTGGATAAACTGGGGGCAGGTGGGAATCGGAACAGGAGAAATCAGCTAAAAGGGGGAGGGGAGGAAGAGAGAGTTCTGAAAAAGAGGTCTGGAATTGGGGGGCATTTTGGAGGAAACCTAGTACAATGGAAACTCCCTGGAGTTTATGAGGGTCGTCATAGTGAGGCCTCCTAGTAATGAAGGATATGGAGCCTGAATGAGTCATCCTCTGTAGCCAGGCAAGGCTTCCAATGGCAGGACTGGGTCACCAACGCAGCCACAAAACCTTGACCATACACTCTGTTTTTTCTTCAAGATGTGCTGGGGCAATGGTGGCACAGAGCTAGGGGAAATGGACAAACATTGACTAGTCTGAGACCCATGCCATGAAAAGCAGCCCAAGCCTGACACTGCCTGGATAGCCAGGAACTGGAGGCTACATAGCCCTGAGACCTAGGGTAAAACCAAACATGAATGGGAAAAAAATCATTGAAATGATTCCCAATGATATTGTGCTATACACATAGATCAGTGCCTAGCCCAGTCGTCACCAGAGAGACTCCTGACAGCAGCTGATGGTAGCAGATGCAGAGTCCCATAGCCAAAAATTAGGTGAAGAGAGTCCAAACTGGAGATCTCCATTGGATCCCTACCAATGGAACTTGGGGAACTCCATGGATGAGGAGGAGAAAGGATTATAAGAACCAGAGAATCAAGTTCAACAGGAGAACACGGCCCACGGAATCAACTAAGCAGGGATCCCAGGGGCTCACAGAGACTGATTCGGCAATCACAGAGCCTGTATATATGTTATGGTTGTTAGCTTGGTGTTTTTATGGGACTTCTAACAGTAGTAGTGGGTGTTCCTCTGGCTCATTTACCTGGTCTTGGAACCCTTTTCTTTGTACTAGGCTACCTTGTCCAGCCTTGACATGAGTGTCGGTGTCTAGCCTGATTGCATCCTGTTGTGCCATATATAGGTGCTATCCTCTGGAGGCGTGCTTCTTTCTAAAGGGAAGTGGAGGGGGAGTGGAACTAGAGGAAAGGAGAAGTGGGGGATGGGGGACTGGGTGGGATGGAGGGAGGGGAAATAGATCTGGATGTTTTATAGGAGAGAATAAATTTAAAAATGAAACATAAAAAAATAAAAGTGTTCCCCCCAATAAAAAGAAAAGAAGGAAGGAAGGAAGAAAGGAAATGGCTTAGAGAGATTCTTAGGAGGTATATGACTCCAGATAACCAGAGACATCTGTCCCCAGCTTCTCAGAGCAGAGGGTAGATTGAGGGCTGTCTTACATGTGCTCAGCACATACCTGATCAAAGACAGAGCCATCCAAGTTCACATTCCAGCTCCATCACTTGCTAAGTCTGTGACACGCTAAGTTACTTAGTCTACTTCCGTCTAGATTTCCTTGTCTACAAGAATAAGTATAATTACAGCATTCATGCAATGGAGTTGTCATACACCTAAATGGGATAGTGGCATTAATGTTAACATCTCACACTTTCACAGGGAGACAGGAAGCACTTGATGTCTTTCAAGCCAAAGTAATTCATTACAGAAAATGAGCAGTACAGCTGATGACCATGATGAGAAGCAGAGCAGGCAACATGGAGATTGGGTGTGTTGGGAAGCTGCTGGGAATGGAGGGTCAGTCCTGCGGGAGATCAAACCACATGCAGAGTTGTGCTTGAGACACTGAGGAATGCCCCAGGATGCACAGAAAGGGATCAAAGGATCCTGGCCTGTCTCCAAATTCTGTTTGTTAGTCTTCCACCAATGCCTCCCATGGCTGAATCTTCCTGGGAGCTACAGGGTAAGGGAACCCAGAAAATGTAGGTCCCTAAATTACAGAACAGACGAAGGGAAAGTCAAGGGTGTATCTGTGTGCAAACAGGAAGTTAACCAGGAAATTCTGACACTTACAGAGCCCAAGTTATGAGCCAGGCTCTAGGCTCAGTATTTTACATGAATTAATTCACTTAAGCCTCTTTGGAATAACACAATAAATGTTAGATCTGTCATTGAAGTAATTAGCTTAAGACTTAAAGAAAATAATAGCATATGGGAGCATCCTTCACATTGAGACAAATTGAAGGGAGGAACAGTGCCTAGTTCATCTTTGGGTACCCAGCACAGTGCATGCTGTCCTGCCTTTGGTGGTCGTTTAGTTTGCACATGTTAAATTAAATGAAATTGCAGCAATGAAATCAATGGAGTGAGGCTAAGTGAAGTGCTGTCTCCCAGCCTTGTAGTCACTGCCAAGGCTAGCTCATAAAGATCCCGGCCTGGATCTATCTCTGAAGAGGCTTTTAAAATCCTGAGTCATAATCTCCATGCCCCTGATAGCTCCAATTCCTGTTCTGGAAATATGATCTGACCACAGAGGGATAAAAATGTCTGAGAAACCTTAGATGCCACTCGAGTCAAGCCCAGACACCACATGTGAGTGAAGACATCTTTGAGAGAAGCCCAGGCCCAGCCTAACAGCAGCTACATGAACAACTCAGAGTCAAACTACAAGTGCTAAGATTCCATATCCGAGATGTATTTTGCTACGCAGCAATAGTTAATATAGAAGCATGTTTGTGTGTGCTCCATAAAACGAGTAAAAAATTAAAGACAAAAGATGCAATAAAATTTTAATGGTCAGTCCTTCCAATAACCTATCTGTGGTCTTCTTCCTTCTCCTTCTGTCTAAAGCTATGGAATCATCAGATGTTTCCTTAAAAAATTGAAAAACAAATGTATGTTGGAAAATACTTAACATTGGCTTTGGAAGCATCTAGACTTCTTCAAGAAGCTTTCTGAAGGTCCAGGTGAGTCCATGAAAGTGATTATAGCTGAATCCTTAGTACGAAAACTCTGCCTCTCATAATATGCTGAGTACACACACGCACACACACACACACACACACACACACGCATGTTCACACATACATTAATCACTCTTGCCCATCTTTCTACAAATCTCTTCATCCCAGTAAATCTATTCTATCCAAAGCCAGGCCACCTTCAGGATCCACTGACAGTAAGTCTGCCTTTCTAATGAACTAAACAGTGTCTCCCTTCCAACCCCAGGTCTCTGTCATTAAATATTTATAAGGTCTTCACTGAGTACCTGCTACGGGCTATGCATTGTTCTAGGCCCTGGACACAATAACAAACAAAACAAAACCCTTATTTTCCAGGCATGTAGATACTAGTGGGTAAAATGCACAATTTAAGAAGCAAAATTGATATGATTGCTGAAAATCAAGAGATTGCATAACATGTGATAGAATATTAATTCCTCAATACAGCAGTGTTGAGAGGTGAGACACGCTGGGCAGGATTTAGTAATGGCGTGGAACCCTCATCTGGACGCCGACCTTTTCCACGGGAATGAGTTAGCTACAGCACGGGGTCTCTTGATGTTCCTTTCCATCTCACCTCGTACCATAAATTGAAGCATCACATGGCCTTCATCTGACACATCTGTCTGATGTTAGACTTCCTTTCTTTAGAATCACAAAGCCTAAACAACCGCTTTTCTTTATAAAATACCCAAGTATCAAATGTTGTGTCATGAAAGCAACATAAAACAGAGTAAAATACTAATTAACGACATAGAGTGGAATGGAGAAAATAAATCTAGGTCAGGACGTTGACAGAGAGAGAGGTGTGAGTTTTTAAAGGATGGTCACGGAAGAACATCCTAGGGAGGTGACTTTGGATAGAGATGTGGCTGAAGAGAGAGAGGACACCTGCGATTCTCTGGGAGAGCATTCTGATGGGAGAGGTGCTTGCAAACCTGCCTAAGAGTACATAGGCCAAGATGGCTGGAGAGTGCTGTGTATGAAAGAGAAAGGTAGGAACACTGGATCAGGGAAAGCTGTAAGGGCCATGCTGAGGGCTTTGGACTTCATCCTCAGTGCGATGGAAAATGTCTGGTGGGCAGGCAGAGAGGGCTGATATGGCTAACTGGTGTGGTCAGAACTTTGCCCTAGCTACTGAGTGGTAAATGTGAAAGTGGGGAAGGAGAGTGAAAAGCCCGTCAGCAGATCGCTGAGGCTATCCATGCAGCCAGTGAGAAGTGGTTGGGCTCCGTGTGTACTTCCAAGATAGAACCATTAGGGCTTATTAAATTAGAGGTAGATGGAAAGAGGAGAAGTCCAAGAGAATACCAAGGTTTCTTTTTTTTTTAAAGAAGCAGCTTTACATCAGTAGTATTTGTAGATGACTGTATAAAATATAGTTGGTTTGTGTAAAAAGGAGACAGATATATTGTCAAATTATTTTAGTAGTAGGACTTTACCAGATTAAAATGACAGTAGTTAGGCAGAATGTTAAAGTGTACACGTGCAGGAACTCAAAGAGGGAATGGTAAGATTTCCATCCAGGAGAAACATCACTATGAACACTGAATGAGTAGGATTGTCAGGCAAAGACCTTTCCAGATATTGGAACCAGTCTGGATGAGGAGGAAGGAGGAAACTAAGGAAAACACAGAGTTTAGGTGTTACTGGGGATCAACGAGCACGAAGGAGCATGGAAGAGAGTGAGGACAGAAAAATCCACAGGGAACAAGCTCAGGCAAGGAGGACATTAGTCATTCGGAAGAGACAGGGTCTCATCCTGAAAACAGGGCCACAGGCGACAGATGAACCAAGGAGGTGTGGGATAAGAAGCAGACCTCAATGAGCTCATTCCGGCAGCCACCGCGTAGAGAAAGGAGCGAGGACTGCCAGATTGGAAGCCAGTGTGCGAAATGTAATCATTAGAGTCCTTGGGAAGATGCTGAGCTGGAACCAACAGGAGAGGTAAGGAAGGAAAGAGAGAGAAGGAAGATGTGCTGTTGAAACAGGAAAGCAGAGGGATGGATTTTGATGACTGATTAGAGGTTGGGGTGACTGGGTCCAGGTGGTTCCAAGTTCCTAATGTGAGTGCGTGAAGTAGAAAATTGGGGAGTGATGGATGTACCGGGCGTACTGAGCTGCCTTAAGGATATAGGCTAGCTCTGTAGATAGTTGTGTATAGAATTCTGAAACCCAAAGGCAAAGTCCAAGGCTGGAAATAAAGAGATGCATGTACCATTCTGTCCCTGAGGGCTAAAATCTGATTTGCTTTTCACACAGAGTGCCCTTAAATATTTGAAGATAACCATGCTACTCAGTTCCACCCCACTGAGCTGCCTTGAGGCTAATTACCCTTGGTTCCTTGCATCAGTGCCCACTTGGGTCTCACACAGAGCGTACAGTGGCCCTGCTGCTCAGGGTGTGATCTGTGGCCCGGTGGCATCACCTAGAGTCTGGGAGCATGCAGATCATTTCCCCCACCTTCAGACTTACTGGATCAGCATCTGTGTTTTAACAGAATCCCTCAGTGATTCTTCAAAACACTGGTTTAAAGTAGACTGATGTGCACTAACAGTATATGACTGGTCCTGAGAGTTATCACCCATGTATGGGTAGGTTATTTTTATGTCCTCTCTGTGCCTCCATTTTGTTTTCTATCAACTGGTGATAATGTTAGGAGTTGTCTCATAAAATGTTATAAAGGCTTAAATAAAGCAATTCAAGCCAGCTACTTCACATAGTTAGGACCCCAGTGTGAGTTTATTATTGACTAAAGTCTACATCCCTTACTGTACTGACGAAGCTCCTGTGAATCATATCCAAGTTGTCGACATGCCTTTGAAAGCAAAACACTCTGAGCTGAGAACTCCCGAGTGTAGTCTGGATAGCCCTGGGTCAACAGGACTAGTCGTTCTAAACGCCTGTTGTGATACTTAGTCTGGTTGTCACTTTTCATCGCTGTGACAAATACATGAGAAAAATCTGAGCAAGGATTTATTTTGGTGTCTTGTTTCAGAGGCTTCAGTCTTGTTTCAGTGTGCTGTCTCTGTTGCTGCTCTAACTGTGGCAATGCAGGAACATCCTGGCAGATGACAGAGGAAGACTGCTTGCCTTTTGGCAGCAAGAAGGTAAAAAGAGACAGAAGGGTTAGGACAAGAAACACCCTTCATGGCCATACATCTAGTGACCTACTTCCTAGTTTCCATAGCTTCCCAATAATGGAATCAAACTGAGAATCCATCTATATTTTTAATCCATCCATTATGTCAAAGTTCTCATGACCCCACCACTTCTCAATAGTGCCACCAGCTGGGAACCAAGACTTCAACACAGGAGACTCTGGGGCAACTCTTCATAAGAAAACCATAACAGTGCCCCCCTTTACCTGCTGCCTTCAGGTACCTTAGAATAGAATCAATGTCATATAATGGATAAGAATTGAGCTAGGCACCAGAATACCTATAGGAAGCTGAAGAAGAGTCCAGTGAATGTGTGAAGTGGATGAGTGAATGTATACTGTTGACATGCGACCATCCATGTCAAGGACCAAGGCCTCAGACCCATGAGAAATTAGGAAAGCCTTCCTTATGTAAGTCAGACTAGGAACTGACAAAGCCTTCCTCTATTCTGAGTGTGAGTGTCGACAGTAAGTGTAAGTGTGTTTACACACAATTGACCAGTGTGTGCAAAAGTTAGCAACTAAAGCTTCCTCCTCCAGGATATTTTCATCCTGAGACTGTAGACTATTGGCCTACAGAGACATACTACTGAGATTAGCCGGTCCCTCCCATTGTGCTGTACAAAATAAACTCGATGAGGTTCCATATTGTTGGGATAGTTGGTGCCCTCCATCAGAGCAAGCACAGCTCACCTGTGATGGCTATTACTGGTTGTCAACTTGACTACATCTAGAATGAACTACAATCCAGAAATGGAGGGCACACCTGTTGTGGAAGTTTATTTTTAGTTGTGTTTAAAATAATTGTTTGTGTACTGCTGGGGGAAGGACTAGGCCTTGGCATTTGTACTGTTTGCAATACAATGTTGGGTTTATGTGGGGGTATTTGATTGCTTATGATCTGCACATGCTATCAGTAGAACACCTGAGGCATTTTGGATCAATAAAAACACCTGAGCTCAAATGCTCTGGGTTCCACTGTCCAGGATGGTCCTTGCCATGATAGTGGTTCCATCTGATGAGGTCTGGCAGAATTTGCATCTATGAAAAATGCCCCTGTCTTTTTGATGAGTCACACAGTAGTTTACTACTACACAACACCTGTGAGAGATTTTTTTGCTTGGTTTGAAGTGGCTGAATATACTTCTAGTCTGGATCTTTGAAGTACAAAGACTCACATCTTTGATCCAGATCTAGAGGAAGGAAGACGCATCTTTTTTCTGGACCATACCTACTGCTGGAAGTCTATATACTGACATAGAAGAAGGAAGCTTTTGTTCTTTGCCTGCTTTCCTTTATCTTGCTAGCAAGTCCATTCCTTCCCTGGCATTGGAGCTTACTTCTTCTGGGTTCCAGGATATACTGAAGACCAGATGAAATATCCAGGCTTGTGGACAGAGCAACTACTGTATTCTTGGACTTTCTGTTCACAAACAGCCATTGTTGGATTCGCTGGACTGAAGCCTGTAAGTCATTCCAATAAATCCTATATGTGTGTGTGTGTGTGTGTGTGTGTGTGTGTGTGTGTGTGTGTGTGTGTAGATATATATATATATATATAGATAGATAGATAGATAGATAGATGGATAGATGGATAGATAGATAGATAGATAGATAGATAGATAGATAGATAGATAGATAGATTCACTATATAGGCTCTGTTACTCTAGAGAACTCTGACTGATCACAAATTTGGGATTCACCTGATCCCAAAAGTTCTGCGTATATGTATCTGTGTGTCTGTCCTTTTTTAAGTCCCTTGCCATCAACAGGTTTGCAGACCCAGGCCACATCAGAACACCTGTGTTTTCCTGTGCCTACAATTAGGAGCTGGATGACCTTACACGAAGCACTTACTTTTCTAGACCTGCTTTCTCATCTGTTGTGTAAAGGTGATGAGACTCGTGCCTATCTTACACACTGCTTTGGTTGGGAAATGACTTGTCCTAAATATGGTGTGCTGAGATTGTAGAACCTCTAAAAAGTGAAGGTCTAGACCTAAGAGAGGAAGGATAGGTGGTAGGGAGTCTGCCCAGCATGTCTAAGGGCTTGGGCTTGACCCCAACACCAGAGAGAGAGGAAGGCATATTTTCTTGGATTTGGTGGTACATATAGTACATACCAGCAGTTCTAGGATTCAGGAAGCAAAGGTAGAAAGATCCCAAGTTCAAGGTCAGCCTGGGCTATAATGAGATGAGACGGGGTAAGATGGAGCCTAAAGGAGGGTAATTAGGTCATGGGGTTCTACCCTCATGAATGGATTGATATTGGTCTCAAGGCAGTAGGTCCGGTCTAGTAGAAATAGATTTATTTCTAAGAAAGCAGATTGTTATAAACAGAATAAACCAGTCTCTACTGTTTTCTGCTTCCTTCTTCCTACAGATGCCTCCTTAGACACATTTTTCTCTTTCTACTTCTTCACTGGGTTGTGATGCAGCAAAGGGAACCTTGCCAGGATGCTAGTGCCATTGTGTTCAGGGGACCAAATAAATCTCTTTATAAATTACTCAGCCTCAGGCATTTTCTTACAATAATACAATGCACACTAATAGATATGGTTATTGCAAAGCTTAAATGACTTGAAGCATGAAGAAAAAGATCTGGAGCATTTAAAATAGTCATTGCCTAAGGCTATCAGTAGAATCCCACTATAATGCAGCTCACAGAATCATGGCACTTTGGAGGTACAGAAAGGCCAAGTTGTAGGCACAGGAGAGATATGGACTCATCACTGGCTCAGCAAAAAGGCTCTTTGGAGCAAATCTGAATCTTTTCTCATATAGCTCAGACTTTGGGGGTGGCATCCCATTGTGCACTGCCCAACCTATCTAGCAGTGTACAGAGGTTCTGTCCTCTTTGTTAAGAGCATCAGAACCTAGCTGGCTTGGGGTCAGTCATGGGGGAACTTAGGATTCACTGAATGAATCTTAAGGTCTTTGAGTTTGGCTTTAGGTACATAATGAGTCTGCAATTGTGAAAAACGTGTAATTAGTATGAGATGTAATTTTGATTTTTTTTCAGTTGCCTGATTGTCTTAAATTTTTACAAAAATAATCACTGGCAGAGATTCTCCCCAAAAACTCAACTCTTTCTGTAAGAGTTGGCAAAAAGGCAAAGCAATGATCATCTCTCTAGCCTGGGGGCAGGGGTGGCCTAATGTTTTGTTACTTGTTTTTGATTTTCTGAATTACCACCAGGAAACAGGTGCCTTGCCTGGAACAGTGGGGCTACTGTGAATGGCGGGATCATGGATATCAAGCTATGGTGGACAGCAGAACTGTCATTCCAATCCCTCATCCAGAAAGCTGGTTCTGGTTTGGTGGAGCAGAAAAGGGTTGAGAAGCCAACATTCGAATAAGTCCTGTAGGCACTTTGTATGGGCACTTAATAGATTTGAACCTTCCCAGCTAAAAGTTAGGTGTGACCATGTGAGGCTCTCTTGGTTTAACAAAACGTGAACAGAAATTTTTTTGTCATTTCTGGGTAGAATTTTTAAGAGAAACTGTGCACCTGCCATATACCCCTTGATCTTCTGGAAAGACTATAAAGCACAGCCACAGTGAAGCCTGGATCCCAGGAGTCTATGTGGAGTCAATGCTGCTGGAGAGTCCAAAAGAAAAGTAGAATGAGCACGAGATTTTAAAAAATAATAATAAATCCACACAACATTTTTACGTTAAGACATTGAGATTTGGTCATCATGTGTTACTTCAGCATAATGCAGCCCATCATGCCTAGTATGCCTGATATGTAGTGACTTTTAAAATTATTATCACCTGCAATTCTTCTAATCAGTGTCCTTGGGTGGCTTGCACATCAGGTAGATTTAGAGCAAAACTTAAGAAAAAAAAATGTTGAAGAATGAGCCTCTCTATTGCTTGCCTATGCAGAATGCTAAATAAGTTTTAAAAATACAGTGTTTATTTAAGAAGCCAGGAAAGATAAAAAACTGGCCTGCAATAATTAGAAAAGGTTTGGTTTTATATTAAACCCGGATTTACTGAGACTTTAGTTTTTTGTTCTATCTAAACTAAAAAGAAATTTAATTCCTGATGTGTCTTGTCACATTACCTAGACCTTGCGTCCTTGGGAAGAATCTTGAATTGAATATTTAAGCAATTAGAGCAACCAGGGCCTCCCAGAGTGTTACCTGCTTTCATTAAATTTCAATCTTGAAGACAGATGTCTTCTATTTTGGCTTTTCATTAAAAGAGGAAAAAGAAGAAAGAAAGCACAGTGAATACCTATGAGATAAATAAGCATTTCGTTCTTTCTTACTAAAGGTAACCCCCCCACACACACACTTCTCCTTGGGCTCTTATCTACTGTCCAGGTCACTAGAGACCAAAGAGGTCTGTGTAGTAGGACTGAGGAAGACTGTTTTGGAAAAAGAGGTGACAGGGATCAGCAGGTGCCGCCAGAAGGAGCCAAAAGATTGGATGAGAGTAGTCAGACCCAGAGCAGGGATGGAATGGGGACACCAAGATGCGAAGCCACCTCCACACTGCCACACCAGCTGGCACCAGCTTCCCCTTGAACCCCAGTGCCACTTAGGGAGGAGGACAGACAGCCCTGATGGGAGCTTGAACTTTGAACTGATAACCTGATGAGGTAAACTGAGGCTCTCTGGGAGGCTGGGGACCCCAGGGTGAGATGAGAAACGTGTACCAGGTGTGGGAGTGTACTCAGAGACTTAGACAGGAGGACTGCAAGTCCAGGCCAGCTTGAGCTACATAGCAAGATAATGCCCCTCCCCCGCAAAAACCCAATGACGGCTGGGGATATAACTCAGCGGAGTGCTTGCCTGTATTACACAAGGCTCTGGCTCAGTCCCCAGCACTGGAGGAAGAGAAAATGGAAGGAGTTTTGAGAATTCCTTCGTTGGGGAGACACAAACAATGTCCACCCTCCTTAGAAGGATCCCTTAGAAGATCCCAAGGACAAACCACAGTACAGTTCCAGCACTGATCAACCTGGGGTTCTGATGGGTTTACTGGGATAGCTTGCAGAATGTGGGTGACCCCAAAGCAGCTGCACCGAATGACTTTCCCCAGCATGGACCACGGCTTCCCCACAGTCACATAAGTAGAGCACATCTTTCAGTTGACTTTCCCTGGGCAGTACACACTCCACACCTCTCATGACGTGCGGGTGTGTGGAAGTAGGACAGAACTGTATACAAATGGCTGAGAGGAGGAACTGGACTCTCGGGTGAGGGCCCAGTTACACTCCTCAACACCTCCTCCGTTGGGAAATGCCAAGTCCAGTCCAATGGACTCTCGCGGGCAGGCCGATTTGGTGAAGATGATGGCTGTTTACCCAGAGGACCAAGTTCTACAACAGAAGGGAAGGCATAGAATCACCTATAATAAATGCAAATATTAATTTACAGGCATATTCAGTGAAAGTACACGACTGTATCACACACATTTCAACAAGAAAAAAATCATGGGCACTGTGGCTACTTTCTTGCAAAAGGCTAGAAGAGCGTTCTTGCCGTTGGTGTTTTGCGGATTTTAAGTGGGCACAAGACTCGCACTGAGGACTTGACATTGCCGTTGGCCGAGGGGACCCTCACAGTTTCTTGTCCAGTGGATGTGGGGAGGAGCTTAGAACCGGCTTTTCTAGCCAGTTCTCTAGTGAGTCTGATGCTGCTGATCCAGAAGTCACTCTCCGAGAATCCCTGCATTAATTCATCTAAGTCCGGCGTCGGCTCACCCCAGCTGACACTAAACACTGCGGGGCGGGATGATGTGTGACAGCGGCAGCGATTATGCAACGCCATCGCGGCCACCACCTCCTCCGTCTTCTCCCCACCACACCTCTGCTGACATTTTCTCAGCAGTTCCTACAGGCCAAGCACAACGCTGCGTGTTTCCTGCAGCTGACTTCATTGAATTCGCACACATACCTTTCCCACTTTGCCGGCGATGGGGCTGAAACTTCAGGAAGTCCTAACGGAGGTGGCACAGCCCGGCCTCGCTGGGCAGACTCCATCAAGAGCAGTCTCTAAACCACTGCCGATTCACTTCGGCGGCTGAGCAACACTCTTTTAAAAGGGATAGTTTGGGGACTACGAAGACCCAAAACTGATTTATTAAAAATCTACTCATTTTTGTTTTTAATCTTGGTGTCTGTGGGACACCAAGACATTGGGACATTTCTAACCGTAGTTCCACAGCTTCTGCTACTATCGCACCCAGTCTTATTTTGAGAATTCTTCCCTTCTCAGAGCCCAAAGGTTCCAATTTCTATCATAAAGGTCAGTGCTTGCGGCTTTCTGGTCATCTCCTTAACACACCCCCACCCCCACCAAACACACAGCTGAGGGAAAGGACAGGAGAGGGGTGCTTGCTCAAGCATCTAAATAAATTGGATTTTGCTAAACAAAACTTCATCTCCTCCAGAGAGAAATCATATCACTGTTTGTGAGCAGAAGCAGCTGTCAGCAATTATGTTTTAAATAGTAGGGTTTTTTCTATTTGATATGCATAGTTTATAAAAAATGCCTGTAAGGAAAAGCGAGTCCAGTGACGAACCTGAACAGGAACAGTTCGTGTTCAAGTACGTTTTGCGCAGTCCGTATTCAACCCCGAGAGTATTTTCATGGTCTTCCATTATTCCGATTTGGTGCTCCTACTGCTCACATGGCAAGTGTCCTCAACAGTGTTCTCAAGCCCCAGACCCAAACTTTAAAAGAAAAACAAATGGGGCCATGATCCCACTGATCAGCTGTCTAGAATATGCTTCCTAAATTTTCTCCACAGGAGCTTGCAATCTGGGTGTCACTCCAAAATCATCTTCTTTTCATATTTATTTGTATTTCATATTTGTGGGGTATATGTGTGTGTGGTGTGATGTGTGTGTGTGTGTGTGTGTGTGTGTGTGTGTATAAGTACAGGTACCTTCAGAGACAAAATGCTCCAGATCTCCCTGGAACTGAAGTTACAGGCCGTTGTGAGCTATTGGATGTGGGCACTGGGAGCCAGACTCAGATGCTCTGTAAGAGCAGTGCATGCTCTAAACCACTGGACCATTTCACCAGTCTTCCAAAGCCATCTTCTTGAGACTACCTGTGCTGGAATACATGCATTCATGCTTTCTCCAAACCCCCAGCTCATTTCCCAAGAACACAAGAGAGGAAAAGCCAGACAGAAATGCCATACTCCCTCATGCTCTCCTTTCCCTTCCTGTTCCTCTTCCCATTCTTTTCCCTGCCTTGGCAAAACCCAGCTGTGCCCAACTCTGTAGGTGTGGGAAAGACACCTTCCCAAGCACCAGCTGAATTCCCATCCCACAGTGCCAGACAGTTAGTATGGGGTGAGGCAAAGAAGTTAGGAACAAGAATGAGGAAGCTAGATCCCCAGAGATCTGGCTCCTCTGCCCGACCAGAGACAGGCCTACTATACTCGTTGGTTAGTTCTGAGCTTCCAGGTAGAGCCTCCAGCAATGGTCCAAGAATGTGTGAACACATACTCCTTTGACCTAATTCACATCTCCTCCTTAGTGTATCCTTTCATACGCATTCTCTTTCCTGTTTTCCAGATTATAAAAGAATTACGTGCTTACTGCAAAGTAAAAATGTTAAAAATGAAGAATAAACACGAAAGCACAGATCCTGCCCTCCAAAATACCCACTGCGTACCGTTCTCTTATTTCCCCATGCTTTTCAGTATTTCAGAAATATTCAAATATTTGTGTATACCTCCCAGATAGTTTTTACAGATCTGTGTGATTCTCGGAACAGAACTGTGTCATACTCTTCATCCTGCTTTCTTTCCCACTTCGTAACAACTTATAGATCTTTTCCCAAGTCAATCAATATGTCTCTACATCACTGTTTCTGGTAACTGTCATAATTTATTAACTAGATTCCTCCTGATGAACACAGGGCCCTCCCCACGACTCCTCCCGGGCAGACCAACAGATAGTAATCTTCTTTCCATGGCTATCCTGATTTTCACCCTTCCGCCTAGGTTGGGGCTTTTGCGGCTTTGTCTTGAGTCTCCCCATCTCCATAAATGCTCCTGTGGGTGGGACCATGACCTGCAATCAACTGAAATTTCTGAAGCCTGTGTATCACTGCCAGCCAATGGTTGCCAACGATGGTTGGGCTAATGACTCCAGGTTGAAGGAGAGGATTGGCTCTTGGCTTTTAAATGGCCATTCTCTCCACCAAGATTTCGCTTGCCTGAGCCTTTCCTGCTCTCAGGACTCACACGAGTTCCAGCGTGTTCTGCCTGCCTCGCCCCCGTGTCCTCCTGGAGCTTTCTTCAGCTAACATTCATTCTGGAATTCTTCCCTCTATTTCTGTTTCCTTAATGTTTTTCTCTTTTCTTTCCCTCTACTCACGCAATACGCATAGCCAAGTCAGGCCCGTCACCCCCTTCCACACATCCACATCCCCTCATCCTCACACCCCTTCACACACAGGCCAATAACTGAAAATCGAAGGCAAAGAAACTGGGTTTTCTGCATCTCTGTCTACTTTGATGAAGAAAGATTGGCATTTGGGGGACTGGGGAGATGATTCCATGGGTAAAGTGCTTGCTGAGCAAGCATGAGAGCATGTCTTAACTCCAATGCTGGGAGCACAGAGATAGCAGACCCTGGGGTCCTGCGGGCCACATAGTGGCTAAAGCAGCAAGCTCCAGGTTCAGTGAGAGACCTTGTCTCAAAAGATAAGAATCATACAGGGAGACACCTTGTGTTGATCTCCAGCCTTACAGTGTATGTATCCATGGAGAAATGTGCACATTCATGTGTACTCGTACACACACACACACACACACACACACACACACATACACACAGAGCGTGGGTGGGGACAAATTTGTCCACATTGAAAAGCTGATGGAATTCCTCCAGCCCCGAAGCAGTACTGAACTGAGCAATAAAGACATGTGTCCTGGGTCTTCATGGTTGCTAGTATGGAATGGGAAGGAGTGGAATGGCTCTCTCTGTCAACTGACACACGGGGACAAGGTGCCAAGCCTGGTTAGAACGGGTCTCTCAGGGTGTCCAGAGGATTTACAGGAAGGCGGGATGTAACCAGTAAGAGATTTTTCTGTTTGTTTTGGTTGTTTTCTAGCACTTTCAAATGAGTATTACTGTACTTTGTTTTGTGGAAGGTTTGTCTAGGATTGGATTTGCCTAAACTTTAACAACTTTCTAAGGAATACTCTAGAATTCTAGGTCCTTCCAAATATGTTCATCTTCACCAGTAAAGAGGTAAAGGAGGAGCCTGGGGGTGGAGCGTTTACATTCATGTAATGGGGTAAAATAAGACAGCGACATTCAACTCCCACCTTGTCAGTGGTCACTGGAGAAGTCATTCACTTTGAATCTCTATTCTATCTGCAGACTCAGGAAACCTTGGCTAGCCCCACATGTCTATGTGAATAATGACTTGGCTTTAGGGAGCAAAGAGAGAAAATAAAAAGAACAACTTGTAAAAAGTGAGAGACTATTTCTCAGAGGAGAAGAAATGACAAAATAGTGGTCTGCTCCTGGTGGGGGAATACTGAGTATGGTGGTTTGAAAGATAAGGGCTCCCATGGGCTCATAGATTGGAAAACTCGGACCCCAGTTGGTAGGACTATTTGAAAAGAATTATAGGTGTGGCCTTCTTGGAGGAGGTGTGTCATTGGGTGCCAGCATTGTTGGTTTCGAAATACTCAGGCCCCTCCCAGTCTTTCATTCTACCTCCTACTTCCTGATCAAATGTAAGCTCTCAGCTACTGCTCCAGCTCCATTCCTGCCTGCATGCTGCCATGCTCCCCGCCATGATGATCATGGACTCTAGCCCTCTGAAACTGAAAGCACCAAATAAACCTTTTTTTTTTTTCCTAAGTGGCATCGAGTCATAGAGTCTTATCACCACAATGGGAGAATGCTTGCTTTCCCCCCTCCTTCCCCCGCCTTAAACCTCACACCTACCCCTCCTAAAAATGCATCAAATGTTAATCAGGCACATAATCACTTAGCCAGGGCCAAAACATCCCAGAGTCTCTTGCAGCTCTTGCAGAATGTGAACCAGTGGACCACCCAGCACAGTGGTATATAAGCGACAGCAATGAGAGCAAGCTCAAGCTTGCTTACCCTTAACTCTTTCCTTCTCTGGCCTGACAGGTGTGTCTGGGGATCCTGGCTGCTGCCTTGCAGCTCTGTGATCGTGCGTGGATCATCTCTCTGTGTCTGTGTCCCTTTTACAATGCGAATATAAAACATTTCCCATAGGTTTGTATATTGAATAATTGGTCTCCAACATGCATCACTGGAAGGTCCCGGGAATATTAGGAGGTGGATCCTAACTGTGGGAAGGTCACCAGGAGCTTGATTTTTGAAAGGTATCCTTGGCCCCCAATCCCCTCCAGCCTTCTCCTATCACCCACGAGGTAGAGAGACTTCTCCACGTGCACCCCCTGCTGTGATGCTCATCCCAAGCCCATGGTGCCAAACAACCTTCCGTCAGGTATTTCATCAATACACCACAAAGTATGACTGGTACATTCTCCATCTATAACATAGCAGAATACCATCTTAGTTCAGACTGTTGTGATTATAGATGTCAAGAAGTTAAGTTCCTTAGGACCCAACAGATGGTAGTTGTGGTTCTTGTTCAAAAGGTATCACAGGGACTCGTGTGGTAGGATTCTGAGGAAGAGAGACATGCTTACTATGTTTGTTTGGTGGCTCATAGCTCTTAGCTTCGGAACTGTTAGCATTCCCAAATGCCATCCAAAGTGAGGGAAGAAAGCAGTTTGCAAAATGACTAAGTGCCCAGAGGAGACATGGGAAAGGAAATACTTTAAAGGGGTGACTTTTGCAGAGTTGGGATCAGGAGACATTTCCTTCTGCTTCTAGAATAGAGAGGAATTGCACCTGATAGGCGCTATAAATTGTGTGGCTGACCAAGCCTCCCTCTGTGCCTTGACTTCTGGAAAGCCCCAAGCAGGTCTGCAGCAGTGTGACACAGCACACTGGCTGGCAAGATGGATTCTTTTGTGCTTGTGCCACTTCTGATTTGATATTTGTAACCTGGATTATTTTTCCTTTCTTGCTTCTTCTAATTTATGTTGCCTTCTGACACTTTATGAGTTTCTTTAAGACTCTTAAATATTTTCTTGGAACAAAGAATGATGGATGGATAGACGACAAATAACAATAAAATCGTAGGAGTGGAAAAAGATCTTAGAAGCCATATGATTCAATTCAAGTATTTTTTCTGCAATATTCTTAAAAGATCGTCAATAATTGCCTAATCTTAAGATTTGCAATGATTAGAAACTTCCCTCTAATAAAATAGTTAATTGTAGATATTACTAGAATATTGTGATGTTAAAGAAGATAATGTGCTTCCCTATGGAAAGTAATATTGGTATAGCAGGGGGAGATAACATTTTAATAAGCAAGAAATACAGCATAGGGGGGCAGGGAGATGACTCAGTTGGTAAAGTGCTTGCCTTGCAGCCATAAGGACATGATAAGTTCAATTCCCAGAACCTGTATAAAAAATATCAGGCTTGGTGTGGTAGCACATGCCTTTAATTCCAGCTCTCAAGAGTTAGAGACAGGTGGCTTTCTGAGAGTTCCAGGACAGCCTGTTCTACAAGTTCTAGGACAGCCAGGGCTACATAGAGAGACCTTGTCTCAAAAAAAAAAAAAAAAAAAATCAGGCATGATGGTGCTTACTTACAATCACAGCGCCTGGGAAGCAGACACAGGTGCACCTTTGGGTCTTGCTGCCTAGTTAGCTTAGCCTGCCCAGAGAGTTTCAGGCCAGAGACAGACTTCACACTCACACACACAAAAGTGGAAGATTCCTGAGAAATGACATCCAAGGTCTACACACACACACACACACACACACACACACACACACACACACACACCAGCAATGGAGGGAGGAGGCAGGGAACCAACAAGAGAGAAGTATGATTTTCTGGGTGAGGGGGTAAATAAAAACAAAGTAAAATAGTATATATGTATAAAATGCTATAATAGAACCCATTTGCTTGTATAGAAACTAAAAAAATAAAATAATCTGTTGTAGAAGTTTATTTTTAGTTATGTTCAAAATGGTTGTTTTGTGTACTGTTGGGAAAACAACTGCCTAGGCCTTGGCATTTTGTATTGTATGCAGATGTTGGCTTTATATAAAAGGTGTTTTATTGTTTATGATCTGCGCGTGCTATCATTAGCACACCTGAGGTGTTCTGAATCAATAAAAACCCCGAGAGGAGACGCTCAGGGCTCCACTGTCCAGGATGGCACTTGCCATGATAGTGGTTCCCTCTGCTGAGGTCTGGCAGGGTTTGCACCTATGAACGCCTCCTTGTCTTCCTGGATGAGCCACCACAGTACGTGCACTGCTACAATAAATATCAAAGTAAGAACAGAAACAGAAGGAAAGTAAGCTTGTAAGAGCAAAGTGGGCTGATGTGATTCTTTTCAACCAGCAGCATTAGCTTCGAGTGGTCTTCAGTATTTTCTTGTTACAAGCCACCTGTGTTTGAAATTCTGCTCAATTCAGAGCTTTTCCTGTTCTGTATCACAAATTTAAAAATATGGTACATATCAAGAATCTGTAAATATCGCCCACATAAAGTGAGGGAATATTTGCAAATTATATACCTGATAGGGGAGTTGCAGTAGAATGTACAGAAAGCTGCATGACTTAATAAGAAAAAGATGAATAACCCGATTTAGAAATAATCAAAGGCTCTGAATAGATGTTTCTCTAAAGTAAATATCAGAATGGCCAATAAGCATACAAAAAGATGCTCAACATCATCAGCCTCAGAGAAATGCAAATCAAAACCAAATGTAATACCAGTTCAATCCAGCAGCACATCTGTGGTAAAGAGAGAAAGCAGATAGAGAAGCTGTAACCCCTGGTGCACGATTGGGAAATGCTGCCGCCACTTGGGGAAACAGTCTATGCACTCCTCAAAAGAGTAAACATCTGACCCAAGAGAAATGAAAACAGATCTCCTAAAACACTTGTGGATGGTTCTAGCAACATTGTTCATAATAATAAAAACAATTCAGATCCCGTCAGCTGACACATGTATAAATACAATGAGGTTTACTCATACTGCGAATTTTTTTCAGCAGCAAAAAGAAGTACTGAAGCATCTCCCCAGCATGGATGGGAAAAGATTCCTCTTCTAAAAATTTAAACGAAGCTATATGGAAGAAGACAGTAAAAAAACACACAAAAAACAAACAAACATGGAGACCGGAAGTAGATAGGTGGCTGTCCAGAGCTTGGGCTGGGGGTGGAGTGGAAACAACTACGGGGAACAAAGAGTAACTGCTGATGGGTGCAGAGTTTAATCGTGGGATGATGAGGAAAATGCAAGGTTGGTTGTGGGCATAGCTGCATAATTTTGTGACTACGCTAAAGTTGATTAAATTCTTTTTCATTTTAATTAGTTGAGTTGTATAGTAGGTGATTAGACCTCAGTGAACTGATCGTTGTTAAATGAGGTACAAGTATTGTATTGATTCTCGTTTTCAGTGGCAAACAAAATATACATAATAAGATGTGCAGGGTGCTTCTTATTGTCAACTTGACACAACCTAGAGAAGAGGGAATTCAATTAAACAGTCACTTCAGTCAAATTGGCCCGTGGTCATATCTCTGAGAAATTGTCTTAATTGGTGATTGACGCGGGAAGGCCCAGCTCACTGTGGACAGCGCCATCTGCAGGCGGGTGGACCTAGGCTGTATAAGAAAGCTGACCCCAGCCAGAGAGTGAGCCAGGAAGCAGCATTCCTCCATGGTTTCTGCTCCAGGTTCTTCCCCTGAGTCCCTGCCCTACTTCCCTCAACCGTAGACTGTGATGTGGAAGTGTAAGCTGAAATAAGCCCTTCCTCCATAGGTTGTTTTAGGTCATAGTGTTTATCACAGCAACAGAAAAGCAAACCAGAACATAAGCAAAGAAGAGAATGTACACAACAGGAAGATCTGAGTGTGAGTCCCCAAGATCCGCTTTGGGGATGTTTCCAGGGCAGCCAGGACTCATCGCAGACTTCAGCTGTCGCTGCTGAAACTGAAACTGATAAAAGGCTCCCCTCACTGCTACTTGCCAAGATCTTGTTGCCACCATTTCCAAGAAACTTCCAAGATCCTCTTCTGAACTGGGATCTAGAGGAGGGCTGTCTGATCGGCTGAGCCTAGGGCAGCCATCGATTGACTAATCCTAGGTTACAGGTTTGTACTTAAACTGCGAAGGAAGCTGAAGAAATAAGTTCTGGCTTTTACTGTTGAGTCGGGTTGCATGCAAAAGAAGCCTCTGATAACAGAGTGGGGATTCTTAATTTTCCTTTCCTGATTCCCAATGGGTAGAGCGAATCTGAATTTTCTTCTACTGTTTTGAAGACTGTATATTCAACTTTTGTTCTTAGGATGGTTGCATAAGCAGAAGATCTGTTTGTAAGTTCAGGCGTTATGTGTATGTCTCGCCTCTGCATAACTGGCTTCATTTTAACAGCTTGGCCTCTGCTGTAGTGCATCTCCGTTGTCAGATGCACTGAGTCCCCCAGAGAAACAGTTGTGGAACATTTCCAAGGACGGCCCTGTTTTTATCCCCATTGACATCTGACCTATCACTGTAACAAATATTTTTAGAATACTCTTCCATAGTACGGTATCCCTCACTCTATTCTGGCCTTTGAACTGTTTATTAGCAGTCTACAATAAGTGCAAAAATAGAGTAGTTTAAAACACTTTTAAACTGCTGTGGTACCCAAACATATAATTTTATATTTCACACAATATCAGTCTAAGATGGTTGGAAATTTAAAACTGACCCATCACCACAGGTTGGTGGAGGAGTAGAGCCTGGCTGATTCTCGTGGCTCTTTTGTTGTTGTTGTTGCTCCAATCTCTTAAAATAGCAGGCGGTAATATTCTCCTCCCAGCCACTAAATGTCCCATTGTCTGCTTATGGATGTATTCCTCGCCAATCTCTAACTTATGCCTTTAACAATGGATTCTTACACCTTTGTTCAAAAGCCCACCATTCTGCCTTCTGACTTCCAGTCCCCTCTCCTAATTGACAGAGTGTCAAGGAGCTAAAAGAAGTGGCAGGCTCGAAAACAAACAAACAAGAACTCACATGAATTATAAAATATCTCTTTCTCTTTCCCACACATGAAACAAAGAAGGAGTATCAAACGTATCTATGGGTGGTGGGATAATGTATAGAAGTTACATGGCTCTGCAAACCTGAATTTTCTCTAGATTGTTACATGTTATGAAGACAGAAACAAACCCACGTCCTCACCTCCTGGCTTCCATGGACTGCTAAGGATTTCCCTTCCTATGCCTTGGCTCCCTATGGGGAAAATGCTCAATTTCATGCATCATTCCTGGTAAGCCTTTAGAACACAGTTGGAAAACTGTTATATTAATACTCAGGTACCAAATCCACATCAGAACTTGTCTGAAAACACTGGGGTGTCATTGTGGGCTTGCAGCTTGTCCCTCTCCCAACTTCCTGCCAAAGTATGCCCTTCTTTTTTTAAGAAATTATTCTATCCCTGACATTGGTTTTCAGGAAGATCACCACTGGTATTCCCCATTACTATGGTAAGATATTAAATCTGAGTTCTCTGCATGTAAGCAGGGATGGCTAAGGCTTGCCCATCTGAAACATGAGGATTGTGGCAACTATTTTGCTTTATAACCGATCTTTACAGACAGACACTAAGACAAGCCTAGAATTTCTATAGAAAAACAATTTATATCCAAGGGCTTTAAATACATATCTCATCTCTCCTTAATCTTTAATAAGACCCTTAAAGTAGTCATAACTAGAGAAACTTAAACCCAAAGTGTAAGTCTTTTTAATTCCACAAGTCTCAATGTATTTAATGCTATTATCCAATCCTAGGAAATGTATAGGAAAATTTGCATTGTTACATACTGCTTATGGAAGCATGAATAAGTATAATCTTCCTGGAAATCAATGTATCTCTATGTATCAAAAGTCATAAAAACATAACACAATCATAACTTCTAGTAAAAGCAGAGAGAAAAAGGCAAATTCTCCTCCCAATAAGATAAAAACTGGACAACATCATTTAAAATGATCATTTCAGAGTTCTAGAAATTGATTGGAGGCATATGTATTCACGAAAGACGACTGTTGGGTTTGGGGTAGGAGCAGAAGTCTGTGGTGTCTGCTTCTAGCACTAACCCCATTCTCTCTCCCGAAGACACAGCAGTGCTCTCAGCCTGGAGCAATGTTATCTATCCACAGCTGTATTCTGATGAGGACTTGATTTGGGGTCGATGTAGGAAAGTCTGTGCCCTGCACTACTGACAGTAAAAGTAGCAATGTGGGCAAGAAACCTCCGTAGTTATTCTTCGGAGGTGCATTGCTGAGTGGCACAATAAGAGAGTAGCCAGCAATTAATAAGTGGGGCCTGAAGAAAGCCATTTAAATTAGAAACATTCTTCAAGCCAAAATAGCTCAGTTGGGAAAGCATTAGACTGAAGAAATGCTCTTCATTTATCCCTGGCTGACTGAGAGCCTACACAAGTTAGTCGTAGATCCAAGAAGTCCCATTAACCCCAAGTGACATAGCACAAAGAGATTATTACTTAGAAATGTGGTGATCTGACTATTGAAAGCCTTAAATAAAGACAAACTCCTTAAAAACAAACAAACAAACAAACAAACAAACACTCCCCAAACAAATAAAAAAAATACCTGCCATGTAGAAAATGATTTATCACCACAGGAAAACAGAAGTATAACTAACAACCAACTTTACATCAGAACCACACAGGTTAAGATGAAGAGGAAAGGCATATTCGAAATGCCAAAAAAAACTGCCAAAAAGGACTTCTATATGTAAGAGAACAATCCTTCAGTAATGAAGCCCAAATAATGCCTTCTGCATATAAACAATACATGAACACTTCTAGGAAACTTACTGGAGATATTAAAGAAAGTTCGGGGCCAGCCTGGTCTACAGAGTGAGTCCCTGGACAGCCAGAGCTACGACAGAGGAACCCTGTCTCAGAAAAAAGAAAAGAAAAAGCAATCTGATGCTTTGATTGTACAAAGTGGTAAACATTGCATATATGGGCAAATATAAAAAAATTCTATAACCATTCTGTCTCTCACTGGCCCTCTATTTCTCCAAAACGTTGCATTATGTAGATCAATTAATACAGTGCTGTGTTTTTTGGTTCTTAAAAAAAACAAAATATGTCGATAACAGCGGTACATACAGTGACAAAGAAGATGGCGGATATGGACAAGGAAAGTCAGCACACTTTCCGCAAACTAAGTTAGGGGAAAAGGAGGTACGTAAGGCACACATCTTAATTCTTAAAGCAATCCTGTCAGAAAACAAGCCAAAGTGTCAGGCATTGAGAAAACAATCAAGGGGCTGAAGACACGGCTTAGCAGTTAAGAGCAGTGGCTGCTCTTCCAGAAGGGTTCCATCTCCTGCGCCCACATGGCAGCTCACAACACATGGTGACTCCAGTTCCAGGGGCTCCGGTAACCTTTCCTGGCCTCTGTGGGTATCGCACGCGTGCAGTGCACGGACATACATACAGGCAAAACACCCCCACACATACAAATCAAAATAAGTATTTTCAAAAATAAAACAATCAAGAAACTAAAATACATGTAAAGTTGCAAAATGTGATCTCATTTGAGAAGTATGGATTGAAGCCACAGTGAAATACAATTCACACTTACTGGAGAGGTTATGATTTTTATTAACTGAAAATACATTTTGACAAAGACAGAGAGAGGAACTGGAGCCCATAGATGTTGCTGGTGAGAGTATGAAAGGGTGCAGATGTGTGGGAAACAGCTTGCTGGTTCTTCAAACAGTTTCACGCAGCTGTCCTCTCCACGGTCTATATCCAAAGGAAATCAAAGTCTCAGAAAGAATCATTTGCACCCAAATGCTTCACAACAGCAAAACTGGCAAGAACCGAAAGACGGACACAAGACAAATGTCGTCAAAAGATGAGAATATGACAGACACATGTAGTGGCGTGTTATTCAGTCATGCGAAGGAATGAAGTACACAGATCATACTGCAGTATGGAGGAACCTCAAAATCATGCTGAGTGACAGGCCAGAGAAACGGCTCAGCCTGCTGACTCGAGTTTGATACCTGGAAGGAGAGAACCGAATCCACAAAGTTGTCCTCTGATCTCTACACACGCATGTTGTGGATAGACCCCACTCTACCCCCACACAATGATGATGATAATAATAATATTGTTGTTATTATTATTATTAATATAATTATTAATTATTATTAATAATATTATTATTAATATAATCATTAATTATTATTAATATTATTATTATTATAAATGATCACTTCTAAAATGCTGAATGAAAGAGAAAGGACACAGCAGCCACATATTGTTTGATTTCATTTATGAAACAGACATAAACCCAACAGAGCACACAAAGGACAAGAAACATTGAGAGGTAATAAGAACAACTACTTAATAAACACGAGTTTCCCTTCAGTTTTATGCATTGGACATCGATGCGCACCATGGCCGCACAACACCAGAGTCTCAAACGCCACTAAGTTGAGTAACAGTGATTTGATTTGATTTTGTGTACATTCACTTTAATTTCAAAAATTCAAAACAGGAGCTGAGGAGACATCTCAACCATTAATGACTACAACTCACAAACTGTAAGAGTACGCCTACTGTGGGGACTCAGTAAGGAAGACAAGAAGGCATTTTTCATACATGTGAACCCTGCCAGACCTCAGAAGAGGGAACTGCTATCATGGAAAATGCCATATTGGACAGAGGAACCCCAAGTGTCTGAACTCAGGTGTTTTTTTATTGAAAAATACCTCCCTGTCTTCCTTGGTGAGCTGACACAGAAGTGTACAGCTATTAAGCAGTATACCAACATGGGCTACAACATCATGTCATCTGATCCAATGTGGAGAGAGGAAGAAGAAAAAGAAACTCCAGACCTCACACAGAGTATGGTAAAGTATGCTCAAGGCAGCTCCCAAAGGACAGAGATTATGTATATGCAAAAGCAAGGTTCTAACTGCTTTTTCTGATTATGGAGTCGATGCTCTCTCCTGCTGCTGGCAGTAGCCAGGGCATGGGAAATGGAAACTAGAGCCTACACTGGTGAGTAGGCTTACCAAGGAACACAGGGAGACATTTTTTATTCTGTCAGACCTCAGCAGAGGGAACCACTATCAGGTAAATGCCATATTGGACAAAGGAACCCCGGGCGTCTGCACTCAGGTGTTTTTATTGATACAGAAATCCTTAGGTGTTCTACTGATAGTACATGCAGATCATGAATAATCAAACATCCCCCTCACATAAATCTAACACTTGCAGACAATACAAAATGCCAACCCTAGGCAGACCTTTTCCCAACAGTGCACAAAACAATTATTTTATACATAACGAAAACTAAACTTCTACAACTCAACCAAAATTTAAAACTTGAAAATATAATTTTACATTTTGAAAATTCTCAGAATCTATCAAAAAATTTAAACCCTACTAGAGCTAATATATAGTGTTAGCAGATTGCAGGGAAAAAATTAATATATAAGAATCAATTACACTTCTATATATGAGCAGCAAATTCAAAATAAAACTAAGAGAAAAACTTCTGCCACAATAGCATCTAGAAGGACATTGTATTTGATGATGAAAAGATAAGCTGTAATAAAATATTTTAAAATTGCATATCTGATAAAATACATATATGGACCATGCAAAGAACTCTTACAACACCTAAAATCCAACTTAAATGACAAAATAATTGAAGAAACATGGTTCGCAAAGGAAGGTATACAACTGGCTAATAGCTACATGAATGGTGCTTGGTATCATTAATCATTATGAACATGCAAATTCATCAGACTAGCAGCAGAGAGGTGAAAGGAAGCATACAGGGAGAGATGCACACAGGTGTGGCCAGATTTACATTTAGGCAAGAGCCACTGATGCAGGTGTTCTCTGGCTATAGCGTAAGGAGCACATCCATTCAGGGAAACATCCTGCTTGCTGATATTTAATAGTATTATGGATCTGATAACAACTATTAGTGACACTGTGCTTAATGCAGACTTCTGCTGTGTGTCTCGTTTTAAACTGAGCATTAAGCGAATTAAGTATTTTAATTTGAACTCTGCTAGTAATTCTATCCTAAGGGTCTGCTGCCATTTTTAGCTTCCATGAAATTTTTGTCACCAAGGAAGTCAGAATTACAGGGCTTCCCCTCCCCACCCCCTGAGCAGATTCAGTTGGTGTATTGTGTTCTTGGTTATCGAAATACTCATCCTGTGTGGGAGCTTTGAACTGGTGAATGGCGGACAGTCATAGTATATAGAAAGCATGGCACATGCCTTATGATCTCAGTTACCTATCCTGGAACACTGGACGCAGGTCTTAGCTGTGTCTGGCTGAGTGTGGATAATTTTGTTCTTTGTTTTGTTCATTTTTGTTTCCTATAAGGAGCACATTCAGGGTTTTTTTTAAAGAGTCTTTTAAAAACAATTAAAGGGAAAGAAAATGCAAGTTGAAACTATAATGAGCATTGGCAAGGATGTGGAGTTACTGGCACCTCACTTTCACAGGAAAGGTAAGGATATGAAGAGACTGGTTCCCTACACACGGCAGTGGGAATGCAAAGGGCAGTCACTTTGGAAAAAATTACACAGTTCATTTAAAGTTAAAAATAGACTTTATGTACAATTGCATTATTAAGTGTTTAGCCAACAGAAGAGACACTCACACCCATTCACATGAATGCTTACAGTGGCAGGATTCATGGTGACAAGGAGCAGAAACAACCCACATGTTCATCAGCTGGTTCTGCATAGTCAGAGTGTGGCATATTCACACGACCAGCTACCACTCAACAGTGTACTAGTGACTTTCCATCACTGTGACCAACATACCTGGCAGAAACAACCGAAGGACAAGAAACATTTTGTACCCCAGTTTCAAAGGATTCCAGTCCTTCATGTTGGGGAAGGCAGAGTGGGGTACATAGTAGTGAGAATATATGGCAGGGGTTGCTCACAACACAGTGGACTGAGCAGAATGAAGTGGGACTGGAACCAGGGACTAGGATAACCTTCAAAGTCCTGCCCCTGGTGACTCTTTCCTGCCAGCCAGGCCCCATGTCCTAGATGTTCCACAGCCTCCCCAAAATAGCACTGCAGCTGGAGAGTAAGTATTCAATACGCGAGCCCGAGGGGACATTGCAGATTCAAACCATAAGACAGGAAAACGAAAAGAAAGAAAAGGAAAGAAATAGACTCTACATAGAGCTACGGGATGAACAAATTTGAAATCTTTCTAAGAGACAGCAGCCTGGCACAAAAGTCTATATCTTGGATGAAATTTCCAGAAAATACAAATCTTTGGAGCTGATCAGTGGTTGCCTGGAGCTAGAGCTAGAAGGTCGACTGCAAATTGGAATGAATGAAATCGGGGGGGGGGGGGGCATTCTAAATGTAAACATAGGGATGACTTCATAACTATATATATATATATATATATATATATATATATATATATATATTTTTTTTTTTTTTTTTTTTTTTTTTTTTTTACAAAATCAATGAAATGTGCCCTTTGGGAGAATTCTGTGGTAAGCAAATTATACATCAATTAAGCTAGTAAAAAACCACATGTATTTTGAAATCTGTAACTCCAGTTCTATGTATTTTTACAGTCACAGTCACTGGTGTGATCCGAGTTTCTGTCCTGAAAATGTTTATTATCACTTTTATGTCTGTGAATAGTTTGAAATAAGTTAAATGGCTTAACATTGTATGATGATTAAATAAAAAGTATGTCTTTAGATATAAATATCGCACAATAAATACTATGCAATATTATATATTTTAGATGTTATAGAATAAATTAACACTGAAGATGCTCAAGATGTTCTATTAAACACAATGGTAAGACTATAAAATAATATACAGAATGAGTCATTTAATGAGTCTGGGAAAATGCACATCAAAATTATACCTATGTGATAGCTCTACTTCTTTTTACCTTTGCTTTACTTGCATCTTAGAACTTTTATAAAATATGGATAGCTATGAAAGAAGAAAATACAACTGTTAAAGGAAAGGTCTGTGAAGAAGGTATGGAATCTATCAGCAAGAAGATGGAGTGATTTGTTCACTTGGGTCTTGAGAGTTTTCACTTCAATAAACAAATGTGTCCACAAAAATCCATGCATTACCTCATATTAACTAATAATTATAATTCATACCTGTCAAATAACATTTTGTAGTTCAGAGCATGCTTCATGATATGTTGCATTCTATAATTTCTTTTGTTCTTACAGTAACCCCATGGGCAACAAGAGTACATGCACAGAAAAAAATGATGAATATATATTTGTGTGTATTACTGTTTATATGGTATATGTTAGTAATTGTATATACTCACGACTATATACTTCATAGTATATAGTATGATTAATGTATATAATTAGCATAATTACATATATACACATAGTCTTGACTCAGTTTTCACCACAAACTCTAAGGTTATTAGCCCTATTGCATGGACTGGAGAAAAGCAGCATCATAGTTTAAGGGATTGACCAAGTTACACATTATCCCCATTTTAGACATTGGAAAATGAGAACTGAGCCTTGGGGAAGTTGAGGAATGGCAAAATTCCACAATTTAAGAGCTGAGTTTCAACCTTACATGAGAACGGCTCACCCTGAGTCCTCGACATTGTACCAATGCTGACTTCCTTCAGAAGTGGGGAAATAACAGGCGTTGGCATAAATAGATTTATTTCTGGGCTGGGAGCAAGTGACCAAAGTTGAAAGAAGTAGTAGTTGCCTTCTAACAGTTTGTCCAAAAGAGCTTGGCCTATTTTCTCTCCTGATGGAGCCTGGTACTTTTTAAAAGGTGATTTCAGGGAGAAGGGAGAAGGGAGATGGGAGCAACTAGGAGGAGTGGAAGGAGGGGAGGAGGGAGGCAGGAATGTATTGTATGAGTTGTATGAGAGAAGAAAAAAAAACTTTTTTAAAAGTAAAAAAAGGTGATTCTCTTTCTTCTGAGATATACCTTAATTTGGATTTGAGTAAGTGCAAGTCATGGTGCTTTTGCTTGTGTAGGGAGCTTAATGCACAGTGGCCAAATCAATTTGTTCCTGGATTTACAGGTCAAACTGCAATGTCAAATATAAAACCGTGGAGGCATAGATTCTGCTTTTGGACTCCTAATGCCTCAAACATTGAAATTCGTGTCATCATCTTCCTCTGCTAATTAGGAACTAGGGGTGTGTGTGTGTGTGTGTGTGTGTGTGTGTGTGTGTGTGTGTATGACTGTGGGAAACAGTAAAAGGCAGTGGTTATTGATGAATTCAGGGTTGGTTTCTACAGCTGTCAAACACAGGAACAGTAATGCCTGCTTCCAATTTTGGGGGACTGCTGTGCAACACTGTCTCCTGGCTAGGACAGGGCCATCACACTGCTGATCCCACTGCAGTATGGTTGCCTGCAAAGATGAAGCCATCAGCTTTTCAGCATATGCAGGGGAGGGGGGCTCATAAGGCACCACCCCTAGCTGAGGAGTTATTGGCAGTTGAGGGCTGCTGGGAGAAAGTCAAGTTTCTTCTGGTATGTGGCCCTGATAGACTCCTCATGCGCCGGGGGAAGGTCCTACACCCATACGCATAGGCATAGTGCCACTTGAATGCAGTGGGTTATTTTTTATTTAAAAGGACATGAAGAAGGATGTGATGGTGAGAGGTCTTGTATACATATATGAAATTGTATACATATATGAAATTATCAGAGTAAATGTAAAATGTTTATAAGAAATAATACTTGTTTTATTGAGTGATTGCTGGTACTCAGCCTTCATGCTGAGAAAGTTTCCATGTGTACCCCCTTTCTACAAATAAACATGTTGAGACTTACAGACACACCATTAGCATATGTTAGCATATGGCTAACTCTTGGCATGGATATAATTCAAACTCAGATCTGTTGGACTCTAAAACTGAACTGTGCTTCATAGTAGAATCTATCTGCTGGAATTTATATTCTGTCTGAGAACTGCGGTCAGAAGTGTCAATACCTCTTTAGAGGGTTACCTACATCAACTCTGCATATTCTTAAAATATTGCCAAAGATCTCCTAAAATAGTTAGTACTGTAGCTAGGTATGGAGGCCTAGCCTGTGACCCCAGCACTCAGGAAGCTGAGGCAGAAGAATTGTGAGTTCCAGGTCAGCTTGGACTACATAGGCATACAAACAAGGAGGAAGGAAGGAAGGAATGGAGGGAGGGAGGGAGGGAGGGAGGGAGGGAGGAAGAAAGAAAAATCTATATCATTTTATAGCATATCAATTTCAACTAGAATTTCTAAGCACAGTAGAGATACCTACTCAGTGAGGCTGGGCATTAACTGTTGGGTAGAACTGGGATCACAAATATTTAAAACCCATGAATTCATTTCCACTCATAGTTCTAGGTGGTTATAGGGAAAAGATACCAGATCTCCTACTAAGCCCTGGGGACCTGGATTCAGTACTGACCTCCAGAGTCCATGATCTATGAGCAGAGACAGGGTCATAGAAAATTGTCATGCATGCCCCAAGTCTTACAATGACAGCAGGGAGTGTTAATGTCTTTAACCCCTTATCTGCTGTAGGAACTAGACAATCAAGACTGAGCAGATCCTAGCTACAAACTGTGGCATGACTGAAGCACTGTTTGTGAAGGTCAGCTCCAAAGCGTCATACCCAGAGATAGGGGTGTGCATCTTGCTCTTCATCATAACATTCTCCTTTAACATTGGTTTATATGAATAGCTGTTTGTTTTAAACATCTGCTGGCCACTGTCTCTACAGACTCATACTGTGATTGGCATCAGCCATCTTTCGTCAGCTGCCCCATATCCTCAAGCTCCTGGAGAGTGTTGTAAGATCTTAAGCTAAGAGTTGTGCTGACTTTTTCCCGTTTGGATTTGTCTTGTTCAGCTGGGCATATTGTTCCCACCTACAATGGTCTCTTTGCTTTGTATAATCACAGAACTGATAAAAAAAAATTAACAGCAGAATTCTGCTTATATATCTACTCTCACTGGGCTCATTTTAAAACAGGCATTTCATGTTGAAATACATAAGTCTTAAAAACAGTAAAATATAGTGATTAATAAAAACTGATGTAGAATCAGAGAGGTCAGATAAGGAACAGGACTTGGTTCACCTTCTGAACCATAAATTCCTTCATGGGCTTCCCACAGCGTCTTTGGGCTTCCATGTTCTAGTCTGTAAAGTTAGGGGATGTGATTTGATCCTCCGTAAGTTTGTGCTCAGACTTTAAAGTCTTGGAAGCCCTGTGAGGTGTGGCTTGCCCCCCTAAACAGCCTCCTTCTATAGATAATGTTTGGCAGTGTGAGAAAGTCCATATTTCCAAGACACGTTGCAGAAGCCAGAGGAAGCTATTCTGAAAAGTCAATCAAGAGCAAAGCAAAATGCTTTGATTAAATTATCCAGGCTTTGGTTTTAAAAGACGAGACCCAGTCAGGTCAATCAGATGTGGAGATATTTGAAGCAATTATAAAGAGAGGCCCAACTAGGAAATGTTCCCCACGTTCCCAGCAAGTGCTGCTTTCTTACCCTGTGAGTCTCACAGTGTAGGAGCTTGACCTTTAAAAAAACAAAATCAAACGCCAGAGTTATCACTGTGGCTCTAGCATCCACCAAGGTCAGCTGAAAGTCAATAACTTCTAAAGGTGACTTATGGGTTGGCTGCGCAATTATTTTGGATGGGGATTTTTATTTAACCAGCTTGTGAGGCTTTTCTTGAAATCAAATTCACAGCTACCTTGAGAAGCTTGTTCTCATTTGGCCCTTTTCAATGGAACCCCTACTCCCCCCCCAAGCAAAGAGCATCTTGAAGTGGAATTAACAGGTGAATGTACTTTAACTATTTGAATGAAATATATTGCAGGAATAACTTAATTTCCCCTTCCATTGTAAAGAATATAACAGTTATTAATGTTCTTTCTCAAGGTCAAATTCTCAGGATTCGGTGAGGACCACAAGCCATCGCTCTTCCCTTTTGATACCTCCTGTCACTGCAGGGAATTACCGCAGCATTCGACTTTGACTTCCAAGGAAAAGAGCAGAGAAAGATTCTTTGGAACAGGGGAGATGATGGGGATGTGTGTTGGGAAAAATAAAGCCAAGACCTCTGAGATCTCAAAAGCTGTAAAGATGCCTCCACATGAGCAAGCAGCTCTGCATCAGACACTGGCTGCATGTCCTCGCAGCAACCTAAGGTCTGGTGCTATCTACCCGAGACTGTGTCAAATCCTACATGCTGAGAACTCAGTCCCTAAGACTGTCTCCACTTTAGCACCACCCACAAGACATAGCCCTGTAACTTCTGAATGATCAGCTATGAATCAGGGCTTGATTAACTTGCCTGGTAGAGGTGCTCACAGACATCAGGGAAATACTGTAGCTACATTTACTTGTTCAATAAAAACGATATTTGCAAAGACATAAACAAGCATCTGGATGAAGAACTCTACGAGGTCTGCAAGGGTCCTAGTGTTTGGGTGATTGTGTCTGTGGGGCTGCGGAGGTGGCACTGTCACCCTCTTGCAGATTGGCTGGGTGCTCGCCTTCCTGCAAGCTGCCCTGTGTCCAATTGTCGAGGGTCTCCTGAGCCCTGCACATCAGGACATGCTACAGCATGACTGAAATGAGGGCCTGTGAAAAGATGTCCTTCAGTGCTGATACAATCAGTGATGAAACCTAGCAAGGACCATCTGGATCCTTCTTAGTTCCTCTGTGCAGCACAAGGCAAGACCCCTTCTGCAACAGGGAACTCATCATTAGAGAATGTCTTCTAGGTTTAATTTTTGATTAATTAAATTATAGGCAATGTCTCACATGTGAAAAATATGTAGTAGATGCTTTTACTCCCCACTTTCCTACCGCCCTGTCATTACTCCTCCTGCCCTAGAAATCTTTCTCACATGTTTATGGCTGTTTTGTTTAGCGAGCCATTGAGATGAAACAGGGCTGTCTGTGTGACCATGACTTTAGAGCAGCAGTTCTCATGAGTTCAGAGAGCAGTCCCACCTCTCCCTTTCCAGCACGGGAATTATAAGCATGTACCACTTGCCCAACATTTGTATGTGGGTTCTTGGGATCAAATTTAGACCTCATGTTTGCAAGGCAAGTGTTATACTGTCTGAGCAATATCCCCAGCCTCACAGAGCTTCCTTATGGCTAATCCCTCTACAAAAAGAATGAGAAAGATAGAATATATTTTAGTTTCTGTGATCAATCTTGGGAACAAGAAATTCTGGCTTCTATGTCCTGCCTTGGGGAGAAAAAGAAACATGGGAAAGAAAAGGTGGATCACAGCGGGAGACTGTTTCCCAAAGCCTGCTTCTGAGGCTCGAAGTACCCTTAATGACTCTGGGCTGTTGTAGGAGTCTGTTTTTAGCTATGTACAAAATAATTGTTTTATTGTGAGGGGCTGCCTTTGTCTTGACATTTTTGTATTGTCTATAGGTGTTGGATTTATGTGGGGGATGTTTGATTGCTAATGATCTGTATGCGATATCAGTAGAACGCCTGAGGAATTCTGGATCAATAAAAACACCTGAGCTCAGACACTCTGGGTTCCACTGCCCAGTATGGTGCTGGTTATGACAGTGGTTCCCTCTGCTGAGGTCTGGCAGGAATTACACCTATGAAAATGCCTCTGCGTCTTCTTGATGAGCCACCTCAGCAATATAACTACCACAGTGGCCATTTAAGGAATTCAAAAGGTAATGGGTGTAATGAGCCTGGAACTATGGAAGAAAATGAAAATTATCATGTCACAACAGGGAAATTCCATGGCAAAAACGCCACCAAATAGCTAGAATTAGGTGGGGCTATCAGAACAGAAGGTAACTGGGCATCATTTGGCAAAAGCAAGGATTCTGGAAGCAGACTACTGACTTCAAATTATCACATACCAGATGCATGACTTTGGGCAAGGATTTCTTAACTGCTGCATGCTGATTTTCTCATCTGCAAACCGGAGGTCATAACCATTCCTGCTTTATGTGGTTGCTGTGTGCATCGCATGTGTTAAGATAGGAGGCATGCTTACAGCAGCACCGGACATTCAGCAAGACTCAACAGCAGTTTAACATGCAGTTTGTATACAATGCATTTATTTCTTAATGTGTACTCAAATATGAATGAGACCCTCATAATCACTACAATGGCTATTATATTAATCAATTTTCCCAAGAAAAATTGGATATCCTTCCATCTATCATCTATTAATCCATCATTTATCCATTTTCTTTTTCTATCCATTCATCTATTTACCCATCTGTCTATAATCTGTCTATCTATCATCTATCAACAGATGCAAAGGAAAGCAAAAAAGTTTGATAAACATAGTTAGTTGTGAGAAGTGGAACACTGGGATGTATATCGACGATATCCCTGATGTGGATAGCAAGGGAGTTGGACTCCACATTTGGGATCACCCTGTTCTGATAGGAGCAAACCCAGTCAACCATCCTTTCACCATGTGAAAATGTGAAGTCAAGTTTTAAAGGTGCAGGAATTGTTGTAGAGGTCAGAAACTTTCCTGTCTTAGGATGTTTTGAGAACAATGGCAACAATACACTAGTTTCCTAGGCAGACCACAAGACCACAGAGGATGTTGCCCAAATCTCCACCTTCCCTACTTGGTTTTCGTGGAAACTGTGGCCTTCAAAAGTTCATGAACTATAAAAATTAACTCTCTATTCATGCATTAGGAATATCTCAAGATGGGATATTCAGTTGATAGTTAGGGTTATATGGAGCCATGAGGATGTACCTCCACAATGGCATTAGTGGCTTTATCAGAAGAAGGGAGACTAGAGTTAGAACACTCCTTCTGTCTAACCATCTTCTGATATGATGCAGAAAAAAAAAATCTCTTGGCAGATACCAGCGCCATGATCTTGGTCTTCCCAGACTCTAGAAGTGTGAGCTAAATAAACTTCTGTCCTTTATAAGTCATTCAGTCTATTATTTTGTTTCAGCAACAGAAGATAGACTAAGACAGAGGTCCCTTTGGAGCAGACTTGCCACTCATAAACAGCTGCTATTCACAGTGCAATGGGACTTTCCCAGCACTTGAGTATCCTCTCAGAGTGCTCTGCCTGGCCTTGAAACACAGGTGTGCAGAGCTAGAGAGACGGATCCAAGGTTAAAAGCACTGGCTGCTCCTCTAGAGAACCTGGGTCTGATTCCCAGAATTCACAGGCCAGCTCACAATTGTCTATAATTCTTGTCCCAGAGGACCTAATGCCCTCTTCTGACTTCTGCAGGACTTCTCACACATGACACTCAGACATACATGCAGGCAAAACCACTCATATACATAAAATAAACAATACAGGTGAAAAGCAACAACAATACAGGTTTATGGCATTTCTATTTATTTCCCATGAAAGCCTGAGTCCATAAGGATGAAAAGCCAATCCAGGCTGCAGAGATGAGAGCGGGCAGCATTTCTTTTCTTGTATTAACAGGAATTTTATGTCTTAAGTTTTTTGGGGTGGTTCCTGAATTCTACTGATTTTCATGGTGCCCAACATGACTCTACCTTTAAAGTCTTTGTGACCCTGGAGACATCAGTATGATGCTTTGTGGTTCTGAAGTTTGCATGAGACACACAACAATTTGCAGAACATCTTTCCAGGAAAAAAAAAAAAACTATAAAGCATTGCTTAACAGATAAGAGCTCCCAGTCACCTGCATCCCAACACCAACCTGCTCTAATCAGACTCAGTTCACTGTCAGCCTGGACCCTCACTCTGGCAATAATCACAGACTTGAAGTCTCTAATGATAACCAAAACAGTAGCAATAACAATAGCTAACTCATATATAACCTGGCCCAATTATTGTCTGACAGAAACCTGCAGCTTCTAAGAGTTTCATATATTCTCACAAAATTCTATGAATTAGAGTCTATTACATCATTCAATTTCACAGGTAAAGGAACTGAGGCAGACATTAATTCCATTCCAAAGAAAATGTCAATGTCTGTGACTAACTCAGGCAGTCTCAACCCTAGTTCTGTGTTCTTTTCCACTGTGTATTAATCCCTAAGGGGTTGTAGCAAAGGGATACCCAACATGTAACCACACAAGGGCTATAGAACATGGTGCCTTGGAATTTCTACATCAGGTAGACAGAATCCACAAACAAACATATAATGCCTGCGATATAGTCCTATACATATCAAATATGTGCAGATACTGCTATGAAAATAGAAATATGAAACACTGAAGACACCATTACCTTCACTTACAGTTTCTTCACAAACTCAGAGGAGAAACCAAAGCCCTCAGTGATGTGTGTATGTATATATATACATACATACATACATATATATATATATACACACACACACACACACATATATATATACACACACATACATACATAATGTATACATATATATGTGTGTGTATGTATATATATATATATGTGTGTGTGTGTGTATATATATATATATATGTGTGTGTGTATACATATGTGTGTGTGTGTGTGTATATATATATATATATATATATATATATATATATATATTTACAGTTTTTATTTGCCTTATTTTGAGACACTGATAGATTTTTCTCTCTATGTTTAGGGAAACATAAATTCTAAACAAAGGCAACTTAATTTTTTTCTTGAAACATAGCACATGCCAAAAGTGAATTGAAGGATGAATTTCATCAACTGAAAGTACCACACAACTAGCATCCAGGTCCAGAAGGAGGAGACTATTTGACTCCTGAATGTTCCTGTGCTTTCTGCAGTCTTTCACCAAAAAGGCAGCCATTTGTGGTGGGTGCAGAATGTCCTCAAGATGATACACTCAAGTCCTAACACGAGGTACCTGTGAATGAATGTGACTTTGCATGGACCTAGGATGGGGTGTTTTCAGTTAAATCAACACAAGGTCGTATTCGATATAGGTGGACTCTAGTCTACTAACTGATATCCTCATAAAAACAGGAAAGAATGACAGCACAGAGGGAGGAGCTCCTCACCCCCACCCACCCCATGAAGCCCAGAGACTCATAGACATGATCATGCGGTGATGGAAGCAGAGTTTGGAGTAGTACAGCTCCCCAAAAAGGGGAGTGATGATTGCAGGCAACTACCAGAAGGTAGGAGAGGTAAAAACAAAAAAAGGACACTCCCTAGAGTCTTGACAGGCCAAGGCCCTTAAGACACCTTGATTGCAGATGGACTTCCAGCTTCTGGGTTTGTGAGAAAACAAACGTGTTGTTTGAAGTTGCCTAGTGTGTAGTAATGTGTTACAGCACCCACAGAGACTGAATACACTATTATTCTGCCCTCTAAACTTAGAGGGTTGGGGGTTTGCCTGTCTTTTTCTTCATACGGCTGGAATCACACAGGGCACACCCCTCGGTTTCTCTTCTTTCACTCCAGGGTGTAATTTGTAATTCGCTCACATTTCTGTGTATGGTTGTAAATCTTTCATTCTTTTGTTCTCAGCATTCGATCTAAACAAAAAGGCTCTTAGCAGAACTACCAACATCTTGGGGAGTTTATACCCCACCTTTTCATAAAGGCAAGGAAACTTGGTGTTGTGGTTTGAATAGAAATGGTGCCCCGTAGGCTCACATATTTGAATGCTTGGTCATTAGAGAGTGGCACTACTTGACAGGGAGATTAGGAGGTGTGGCCTTGTTGGAGGAAGTGTGCTACTGGGGGTGGGTTTGGGGTTTCAAATTCTCAAGCGAGGCCCAGTGTTCTTTTCTTGCCACTACCTGAGGATCCAGATGTAGAATTCTTAGCTACCTCTCCAGCACCATGTCTGCCTGTGTGCTGCCATGCTTCCCACCATGACAACAACAGACTAAACATCTGAATGTAAGGAAGCCCCAGTTAAAAGCTTTTATAAGAGTTTTTTTTTTATACCTCCTTTATAAGAGTTGCTGTGGTCGTGGTATTTCTTCACAGCAGCAGAACACTGCCTAAAAACACTTGGCACAGTGCAAATGACAGCAATAGTTACCGTCTCTGAATCCCATGAGAAGACCATAAGGCTATTTGTCTTGAGTTCCATGTAGGAAAGTTTTGAGGATATCCCATAGCAGCCTCCAAACGCTGCAAGAGTCTTGGTGCCCAGGCCACCACCTGGAAATAAAATAGCATTTGGAGTTGAGTAGGAGAATCCTTCACTGGAAAAACAGGTAGGCAAAATTCTGAGGCACATTCCTTGGTTCTCCAGGCCTCCCTTCTAGAACTGTCTGGAAATGCTATTATAGCATTACATTTTCTGCCCTTTCCTGTTGCTGGTTTTAACAAGTATATTTAGGTGCCATAGTAAAAAGAAATAAAATGTCTTCATGCTACAAAAGATGGTGGGAAGGTATTTATCAAAGAAGCAATGACAGTTTTCTGGGTCACTGGGAACAAAACATCTGAGCAGGAGGAGGGGTGGCTATAACAGCGGACACTCTAGAGGACCAAGTCCAAGGTCGGGTGGCTTGTTCTGGAGCCTCTCCTCTTCCTCTGCAGACAGCCACTGCCTGCCCATATCCCCGTGTGGCCTTTCTTCTTCTTTTTCTGTGTTCCGTGGCCTTTCATGTACCTGAACCCCTTTTCTTAGAAGGACACTAGTCAGATTGGATTAGGACCCACTCAATTGGTCTCCTTTTGACTTGAACTAATATTTAAATGCCCTGTCTCCAAATGCAGTCATATTCTGCGGTCCTGGGATGGCACAGGAGGGTATGGGGCATTTTATGTCCCAACATGAGTTTGGGGGAAGGGGTGCAATTCTGATAATTCCAGTAAATTCATGTCATTTTTCAATTTTAGCTTCTGTGGAACTCTGCCTTCACCATAGTGAACTTTCATACAAATAGGTTTCAGATACTAATGCCTAGACCCAACAACCAGCCCAGGCCAATGCTGTGTACCGTGGTCATTGGTGGCTGCCATGACACAGAAGCTCCCTCTTCATTGACCTAGGTTTTATTTGTTTGTTTGTTTGAAAAGAATTCTGGTTTTAGAATGTAGATGGAATCCCAAGCAGAGTTTTAAATATCTTCCATAGAAAAAGTTTGACACCGGTATTTCTTTATGTAGAGTTACTGCCGATAACTGACAGTGATGACTGCCTCGGAGGGAAAATGTTCCATCGTTGGTGACATCCAGCAAGCATCTCTCATGCTTTTTCTTTCTCCTTTCAATAAAGCATGCCCCTTCCAGGTGTATGCCTCAAGATGCTCACTGTCGACAGTGGTGGGAAGAGGGTAATTCCTTATTGTTTTGGAATCACTTGCTGTACTTTGTTTAGTTGGGTTTTATTGAGAGGTTTATAAAGTAAGACTTCCATTATTATTACTATATGAAAGCAAATTCCTGGGGGGGGTCTTTTCGAGTGCCACACTACCAGGTAGTGTTCTTCATCCTGAGACTACATGGATGGGTCCAAGTGGGGTTCAAGGTCCGGTGGATAACACGTGCACATAGCAACTGATTTCTAGAAGGCCTGATAGGTGAAGTGAGAGAGTGCATTCAATCTGGACTTCCACTTCTCCACTTCCACTTCCCCTGTGGTTCACAGAAATAGGATCCAGCAATGGTGAGCAGCCATGATGTTGCCACCTAGTCAGAGAGGCGGACAGTTATTCCAAGCTGAGTGAATTACGGTCTCTCTCTTTGGGAACTGTGATCTATATGTGTCTGTGATGGTCACCTGAACTAAAGACAGTGATTTTAAGAGCCAGGGTTATCTTCTGTTTTCCTAGAGAAAAAGGTAACTGTTTTGTGAATAGAGAATAGAATTCATCTCAGACAGATGTAAAACTATGCTACAGACTAGGACTACATACAAATATATTAGGAGAGTGTGTGTGTGTGTGTGTGTGTGTGTGTGTGTGTGTTTTCTTACCTTCCCATGTGCTGTCCTGCTGTGTCCTGATAAGCCCTTCTTTCTTCTTATACTAGGCTTACACTATAAGTGTTTGGGACTGGCTAAGTCTTTGTTGTGGAAGACTGTCCTATTACCATAATACTGTAAAAAACATCCCTGGACTCTACTGCCTTGATACCAGGAGTAACCCTCAGAAATATCTCCAGATAACACCACATATCCCTGGAAGGACACAGGGTGTAAGCAAAATTTTCACCTCCATGGAGAACCCCTATGCTAGAGTGAGTTGGGTTCTGCCACCTGCATCCAAAAGAGTCCTGGGTAAGACCATTCTGGGCTGGCCCTGAGCATCACCAGGTACATGCACCACAGAGAGGGTGTCCCACACTGCGGAAGCAGCTAGATTTGGGTGCTAGATTCTTCAAAAAGACATAAAAGAAAAGTAGTTCTAGCTCAGGGACCCTCACATTTTACTGAACACTAACTTGATCAGGAAAATCTTTCTGAGACTATCTCTGCATATGAATATGAATGTATATATTTATTCCGTCATAAACAATCCATGAGAATCCTTTCATATTTGCATATTAGATTATATCCTAATATACAGGTATGTCATAAAACACAGAAGAGGGCAATATTTTTAAGTGATTAAAGTCCACCAATAAATAAGTAAGCAGAATTTAGCATATTTTAAATAACAGAATACTGTTGGGTCATAAAAGGGAATGAAGTACCTATATATTCTATATACTGTAGATGAACCAATCCTGAAAACATCAATGCTAACTAAAAAAAAAGTCACAAAAGATCATATAAAATACAGTTCCATTTACATGAAAGTCCAGAACAAGGGAGTCTGTAGAAAGAAATGTTGCTTGATGCTTAGGGCTAGTGAGAGATCCTAGCTGATAGGAGGCCACAGGTCAAGGGTTTCCTTTTAAGGTGGAAAAAAATGCTCAAAATTTGACAGTGCTGATGGTTGTATATATTCATGACCATATTCAAATGTACTGAACTGTGCACATTAAGTGGGTGAACTGTGTAGGGCATGTGTTATATTCCAATAAAGCTGTTCTCTTTTCTTTTCTTTTGTTTTAGTTTTGGTTTTGAAGTTGGGGGGGTTGTTAGTTTGGTTGGTTGGCTGGTTGGGGTTTTTTTTAGACTGAGTCCCACTACATAACCCTGGCTGTCCTGAAACTCACAGAATTTGCCTGCCTCTGCCATCCAAGTGCTGGGATTAAAGGCATGCTCCACTACCCCCAATTCTAAAGCTGTTTTTTTTTTTTTTAAAGCATACAAATAGAATCTTTTCTTTTCTTCCCCTTCCTCCTTGTTCTGTGCCATGCCTTCCTGGGAAATCACTTCTCATTTAGGAGACCGTAATAACAATGGATCAGACCTCTGCCTTCCACTGCTACATCTGGGCGTCACTAGAGTCTGGACATCCTACCACATAACTGACATGATACTTAAGAAGTCTTTTAACACTAACTTTAGCAATGTTGCAAAGAAATGTGGTCAAACTGGTATATGCACACTCTATGTAGGCGTGTAAACCAGCATAATCACTTTATGTTAAAACTGGTTCTATAATGTATGTGTGCCCTAAGTCCCAAGAAATAGAATTTCTTGGTATTTACTCAATAGAAATATAAATTAGAAGGCAGGGAAGAGATAGAGGGGGGCTAGATAATGAATGCTAGAGCACAATTAAGTGAAGCAGGTGAGTTCTGGCATTCCACAACACAGAGAGATGAATGTGATTCACAATAATCGATTACATATTTCATATTTATAAAGAACTAGAGGTAAAGTGTTCAAAGGATCCAAACATTTAAAAAAAAAAACAATGAGGGAAAAATTCTAGTTGCTCTGACTTGATCAATACACTCTGTATATGCTTGAATGCATACAATATATGTTAGCCCTCAACCATCTTTAAGTTGTATAGAAAGGGAAATGCAGACACATGAGCATCGAAAGACAGGGACCAGAATGCTTACAGCAGTGCTGTGAATAGCAGCCCCAAACTAGAAACAATCCATCAGGAATAGGATGAGCGGATAAGTTATAAGATAAATAGTGAAATTCTGTCTGGCAGTGAATGAATGGATGAACACATAATGAATAAATACATTTCATAACAATATTTTGCGCAAAAGAAGCCAGACACAAAGGAACATGTACTGTGTGATTCCTTGCAGATGAAGAAAGGTAAAGTTTATCCCTGTTGCTAGAACACAAGCTTGTGGTTACCACTCGGGACGTGGGTGGGTACTCACAGTGGGGCCACAGGAGGTGCTTCCAAGTTACTGATAATGATCTACTTCTTGAACTAGGAGGCAACCCCATTGGGTGGGTTCATGTTGTACAAACTCACTGAATGCTACATTTTGAATTTTTAAACTTTCTATGTTTATTTTAGTAATATTTTTCTAGAATAAGTAAAGTGAAAAATACAAATAAATAGAGTTGAGAGAGAGCTGCCAGGGTCCTTTGTCACACTTCAAGGGCCCATATCAGTTCCCATGGTAGAAGGCTGTTAGGGTCCTCTGAGGATCACCAGCTTGACTCCCCTCCTTCCCCCCTAGCTCCCCATCTTCTGTTCCATCATCCTCTTTCTCAGTCCTTCATTATCCTCAACCATCACCCACCCTCCTGATGTCCTAGGAATGCTTATCTGAATCATTCCAGCGTCACACTCTGTCGTGTACAGAGCCACCTTTCCCTTCCTGGGAAACGCAGAGGGGTAAGACCAGTTCCTTGCAAATCTTAAGCAAAGAGTGCATTTCCCAATGCATACTTTCCAGGCAATCACATCATCACTGACTGCCCCACCCCACTGTGGGAAGTGTCCCTCAGAACTGTGGGTGCTGTGTGTCTCCTTTTCTGAGGCCCTCAGCGGTAGCTCCAGCTATAGAGGGCTTGCTCTTGCCACGTTCAGGGTTGAGTGCTTTGAGTGCACCATCTCATTTAACTTACATGATGATCTTCTGAGGTAGGAATAATTATCACTCTCACTTTCTAGGTGAGGCTGTAAGAGTCAGGAACTAATTTGCCAAGATTTGTTCCTGTGAGGAAACAAATCAAGATTTGTTCCTGTGAGGAAACATCTCCACGGGGCCCGTGGAGATGGCTCAGAGGGTAAAGTTCTTACCATAAAAGCATGAGGATTAGAGTTCACATCCCCAAGAACCACATGAAGAAATGGGGATGGGATGTGAGTCTGTGATCCTTGCACTGGGATGCAGAGACACGCTGAACCAGGTGCTCACTAGCAAGTCAGACTAGCCAATCTTCAGGTTCAGAGAAAGACTGTCTCAAAAGTGAAGTGAAGAAGGATCCCAACGTCACCCTCTAGCCTCCACGGGTTCATGCACATGCGTACATCACATAGGGAACAAGGAAGGAAGGGAGAAAGGGGAGGGGGGAAAGGAAGGGAGGGAAAGGAGGACAAGAGAGTGGAAAGAGGGGGAGGGGAGGGAGGGGAGGGAGGAAGGGAGGGAGAGAGGGAGGAAAGAACTTGATAGGGCATTCTAGAGAGGGCGTTATTTGAGTGACCTTCAATTGGGCAGCTAGGAATTAGACCAACAGAGAAGCTGCGAATATCAAGGCAGACAGGCGAAAACGACTAGGCATAGTTTGGTTGGGGTATATAGTGCACAGATTTGCTACTGAGAGTTAACGGGTGATTTTTAAGAGGCTGGGTATGCCTCCAATGATCAACTTTTGGTGTGTCAGCGTAACTGGATTGTAGAGTGCCAGATTTTTAGTAAACAAATATTTTGTGCTTTTCTGTGAAGATCATTACAGGCAGCATTAACATTTTAAATGGTGGACTGGGTAGAACACATGGCCCTGGGATGGGTGGGTAAGAGAGAATTCTTCCTTTACATTGGCTCTGGGCTCAAATCCAGATCCTCATGCTTGTGCAGCACACACTTTACAAAGTAAGCATCTGCCTAACTCTAGCAACTGTTTCTCACCTGCCGTAGCACAGCATCTGGCCTACAGCAGCTCAGGGAACACATAATACCCGGGTGCTTATCTGTGCTCTAATTAACTCAGGGCATGCATCTCTTTCCCTCTGGATTAGAAGCTCTCTGGGGCCACAGCACACCTGTCGATGGTCCACGTCACCTATCACAACACTCTGAGCATCTCCGATCACGCATTTCTCGAGTTCTGTGTCTCTGGCATAGGTGGTTACTGCTGTGCGCCTGAAAAGCCCTCCATCGACGGCTTTTGAGTTTCACGAAGCATCTCTACGTAAACTCTCCATTACTGAGTTCATTATGAAGAGGGAACACACTCATTAAGCAAGAGAATGACCACATGGCAAAATTTGACCCTCGTTCAACTCACGGGATAATTTTTCATCGACAAGCATTAGCAACCCGTCATTAGACTGTGCCACAGTGATTCTGCCAAATACAGAATCAAATCCACTTATGACATGACTGGGTTCTTTTTAAAGTGCCACTCTGCCATCTTTATCGGCTGCATCTTTCAGCCAGCGTTTTGGGACATCCAGATTCAGAAAGTCTCATCTTGGGTGCGACAAAATAGCTGCGATGAAAAGTGCTTTTTTGGAGTAAGCGAAGTGAGAGCGACCAAGGGTCACAAGAGAATGCAATTGTCAAACGCTTTTGCCCCCCCCATGCCCGAGAGAGTTAAAGAGCTGAGCTTAAGCTGTTTCATTATGAAAGGAAGTGGAGGGAAAGAAAGCTACTGTCGCTTAGTTAATTTCCTGCAGAGAACTCCAAGCATGCTGCACCTCAAGGCTTGTGCTGCGGTCCATCTGGGACCTGGTTTGGAGTCAGAGGCCAGGCCACAGTATTGAGGTGAAGAGGCTCCAGCCTCATCCATACATTTGCTCATGATACCCAAAGCTCTGGAGAGTTTGTATTCTCTCTGATTCTGGGGAAATCAAATTTAAAAACAGGACATAGAGAAAGTTTTCTAGAATCTAATGACTTCCATTATAAGCCCCAAACAAAATCTTAGCTCAGGGCAGCAGAACAATGAAGTTGGTCATTAGCAACAAGGAAATACCGTTCCCTCTGCCCTTGCGCTGTTGAACCATGAGAGACTGGCTGGACGACTGCAGATTTATTCTGCTCTCCCTGATCTGTCTCGGTTGCCTGATGGGATGAAACAAGAGATGACGGATAAACTGAAGAGAATCTCTGAATCTAGAAGGCAGAAGGGAATGTGTGTTCAAATGGGCATCTGGTTCTAGCAAAGGGACAGGATCTCTCCTCCTGGAGGAATGTAGGCACCCTTCATGAAGGAAAAAAATCATCCCCCTCAACCAAAGAGCCAGTTATCAGGAGACACTGAAGCCTTCTGCTGAATGACTTTGGACTGCAAACCATTACACACAAAGAAATTTGCATTCTCACCGTTCTGGCTGATAATATTCTTATGTTTTTCATGTAAAAACACATATAGTAGTTTCAAATTTGGGGAGACCTGGAAGGTCTTGATTTGAGAAATAGAAACACCATGCTGAAGATCAGTTTTCCATAGGCATCGGTGTCCATTGTGGTCACCAGCTTAGAACTGATGTTTTGGGATAAGCTTAAAAGTATGTTAACTATTACTTAGTGGTAAAATAGGAACAGTGTGGACACATGTATGGTGTTTCTTTGGTTTGGCATGGTTGCCATTTCTAGGAGTCATAAAACATCAGGTCTCACATGGAGTCAGGTGAGAGCCTTTGATTAAACAGAACATTCAAGGAGGTACATCATCCTAACTGGAGTGTCAGTGTTCAGATTTCAAAGCCAAGATCAAAAGTGTGTAAAGTTTCAAGACATAGAAGCAGGGATGTGCTACAGCCAGCTCATTAGAGCCAATGGTTACATATTCAGGAGTTTTGTGATCTAGTTGTAGCAAAAGAGCTTGAATCTCTCGTCATGGAATATATATAGCCTAGAAATAGCTACAGTACATAGCTTAGTTCATCAGCTTATCTATCACCTCTATCATCTATTTTTGCGAAATGGCTTTCCAGCATACCCACTACAAAGCAGAGGTTGTGGAGGTGTGCAAAACCGGTCCTATTAAAGTAAACCCAGAGGTCCAGACTGAGGGGCAGATAGCAGTCAAGAACATTGGCCTTAGAGTAAGCAAGAGAAGAGCTCTGGTCACAGATCATCATGTAAAACTGTGTAATTCCAGCACAGCCATTTATTGGAACCTGGAATTTCTCATTGATAAAGTAGGGATAGCCACAGGATGTATTTTTGATGGTTAGGTAAAAATACACAATCACTACCTCATTTAAAGGTGATGTCTGGCACATAGTAGCCACACAGGAGGCATATATGTAGTGAATGCTGAATGAATCCATCCTTAACATACATGGTTAGCTCAGCTCTGGGTCCAAGCCGCTTCTTATTGGAGGCTGACCAACCTGAGGAACTGGGGTCTCTATCCTTAGTGACGGTCTTAGTCTTTAAGCCCATTTGCCCGTTCGTACCCTTACCCTCTTTCTCCCTCTTCCCTTTCCTCCCTCCCTCTCTTCATCTGTGCCCATCTCTCTTTCTCTCTATTCTTTAATCCTCTTCTCCTGTAGTCCTCTGGTCTTAAACTTTTAGGGCACCCAGAAAGAGGTAATGGTGAAAGGAGGCACCTGATTTCCTCTGTAACCAGAATGTTGAGCAAACATAGTTCATCATGTCATAAAAACAAATCATATTTGCTCCTCATTGTCCCTCTAACCCTGACTCAGCAGTGTGATAGTTCTTCAAAAGCTTAAAGAGAAAGTCACCATATCCTCTAGCATTTCCAAAGCACACATCAAAGAGCACCGAGCCATCTGTCTGAACAAAAACTTGTAAAACAATGTTCACAGCGGCAGTATTCATGACAGCCCCCAAGTGGAAGCAACCTGAATGTCCACCGACTGATAAATGAAGAACCAAAAATGTAGTGTATTCATACAAGGGAATATTATTTGGCATTTGGAGGATTTGGGGTTATAGAATTATTCATAGAGATGTGCTTTGTAAATTCTGAAACTGGAACATCATGTCTTGGGCAGGAGATACTCAAACATCTGGGTGTGGTATTGGGCGTGGTACAGACAAGCCTTACACTTCCTTGTCACCTCATGAGGTTCCTGACCAGTCCTGCTGTCTGGGGACTGCTCTGCTCAGCAGCTGCTCTTCAGACCTGGGGACCCAGTAAACTCCTAAGAAATGCCTGAAAGGTGAGTGAAACACACTCTGGGAGTCTGTGAGGGCAGAAGAAGATGAACAGAGGGGGAAGGCCTTGCCTGGAATGTGGGTGGCACCATCTTGTTGGGGACTGGGACTGAAAAACAGGATCTACCAGCACAGGCACTTCCTCCCTCTGCTCCTGGGTGCCCCGGGGGAGCAATCAATACTGATTCTCCACACCCTCCCTCCTTGATGCCATGCTTCACTGTGGAGACCAGGAACCAAAGTAAGTCTTTCCTCCTTGGAGCATTTTCTCAGGCATCCCCAGATGTAATCTGCTCTAAGCTGCCCAACTTTCTCCTAGCTGCCGGGAGACACTGTGGGGATTCAGTAATTAGAAGTGGAAAAAAGCAATCTCTCTCTCTCTCTCTCTCTCTCTCTCTCTCTCTCTCTCTCCTATTAAATAATTAAAAACTGGACTCATGAGACCAGAAGCCTGGGGTGGAAGGAAATTCTACACCCTAGTAGTTGCCAGTCTCTCTCCTGCCAATGTATATTATGTCTATTGAGCATGGGCATCCATCATCCAGTCCACAGCTACTGCTGCTGCAGCAGGCTCAGACATTCCATGTAGGAGTGTCTCAATAGTACATGAAGATGACATCCTGCATGCATCTATCCTCTAGGGCCTCAAGTTCTCATACCCATCTTCATGGTGAGCACTCCCACCTTCCCTGCCCCAGAGCTCTTCCTTCATCAGTGTCTCCCAGTGACTCTTTAGAAGTCTGGAATTGAAGCCAAGCACAGTGGCTTACTCCTGTAACCTCAGCTCTTGGGAGACAGGGTTAGGAGGACTAGCACTAGTTTGAGGCCAGGCTGAGATATGTAGTGAATTCCAAGAAAGACTGGATCCACAGAGTGAGACCCTATCTCAGAAAATAAAATGATGATGATGAGGAGGAGGAGGAAGGGAGGAGGAAGTGAGGAGGAACAGAAGAGAGGAGGGGAGAGGGAAGAAGAGGAGACTAAAGGAAAAATAGAAGCCTAAACTCAGCTTTCTCACTTGCAGGGAGAGTTGGGAAGGCTTATGTTTTTTGTGGCCTTTTCTTTCTTAATAATTTACCCCCTGTGGAATCTCAGCAAACTGTAAAACATATTCTTAGGAGCTTTTCAACAGGCTTCAGGAAGAGCGTGCTGCTGGGTGACCAGCACTGTGGATTTAAATCAGACAACCAGACACCACAGCACCGCAGAGAGAGGTCTTACCTCCCAGGGCACTTCAGCCTGATCTCATGCACCCGGAAGGCCTGCGCCTCTGGAGAGTTGGCATTGGCTCTTGTGAACACATTCACTGTCTCCCTGCCCTCAGTCAGTCCAGGAAAGGTAACTGTCATCAAAGGATGCAGTCCCTGGTGCCAAGCTAGCACTTTGCTGAAGTAAATTTCAGATTTAGGGTTTTTGTATAGAAAGAAAACAATGAATATTGATTTGTAGTCCCTGAGAAAGACTCTAAACAAACCCTTGTTCCATTTATATTTTATTAAAAACTCTCTGCTCCTTCAAAGCCACATGTCTACTGACCTGTGAAAGCCTATCACAGCCTTCCCTGGAAAACCCTCCATTTCCAGTCCTGCCACTCAGATAGATCAGGACCAGCTCTGCCTCCTTCCAACTCTGGAAGTCTCTGATGACTCTCAGTCTGAAAGGTTCTCAGCCACCTCTGAGCATTGACATTGCTGCTCTCTTTCCCTCCCTGGCATCAAACTCAGATCATCTTTTTTGTTGTGATGTTTTATATATTTTATCTCCTTGAATTCAGAGACTGGATTCTCTGCTTCAAGACTCAGTCTTTCCCTGCTCTACCTCCTCCCACATTGTTTTGATAATTATTATTGTTATGTGTGTGAGAGTGAGTGTGTGTGTGTGTGTGTGTGTGTGTGTGTGTGTGTGTGTGTGTGTAGGAATGGAGGCATACATATGTACAAAGGAGCACATGTACATATATATGAATACCAAAAAACAACCTCAGATGTCATTCCTCACCACTGCCCACTTTTCTTTTTTGAGACAAGATCGCTTACTAGCCTGTCATTCATCAAGTAGACAAGGCTAGCTGGCCAGTCAGTCCTAGTGGTCACCTATTTCCTCCACATTTCCAAACCTGGAATTAAAATTGTGTGCCACAACACTTGGCTTTTTTATGTGGATTCTGAGGATCAAACTCAGGTCCTCAAGTACTTCACCAGCTGAGCCATCTCTGCAGCCCATAAGTGCAGACTTATAATTAGATCTTTCCCGTGATGTGCAATGTATTAAGCACCAAACAAGCCAAGCATTCACACGTATTGCCTTCATAAATTTCACAATCACTTTCTGATGCAATGACAGTCATTGTTACTCCAAAGGAGAGGAATGAGGATTTCCCAAGGCTGAGTCTCCAGCCTAGGGTCACAAAATTGATCTTCACCCAGGTGTACCTGACCTCAAGTCTGCACCTTCAGTTTCCAAGTGTGGTCCCCCATGAGCTTCCAGAGCAAGAAATGGAAGACAAAGATTTCTTCCTTTGTAGAACAGGAAAGCATCCCAGGAAAGGCTGACACTCAGAAAGAGCCTTTCCCAATCCAACAATTTGTCCAGGGCAGAGAGAGGTCTAAATGCATGGACTCCTGATCTCTGGGCCAGCCCTCTTCTCCCCACACTCGGGTACTCCCACTTCATGACAAAAATACCCCTCTGAAAACTTGGTCTCTTTGTTCTTCTCTACTGCAGAACAAACCACCCTTTAGCAAAAAACCAAAATAGCAATTTTCTGCAGAGTGGATAATCACTCACTCTAGCAAACTGAAGCAACACATTGTGGTTAGAGAGGGAGACATGTGAAAACCCTTCTGTTTTGTTTCTCGGTGTATATACATGTGTGTCTGTGCACACATGCCATGTGTGCCTGCTTTCCAGTTCAATAACTCATCAGTGAGCCCCCGCCACCTACCCACTGCCACTCTGAACACTGTTCACAGATGAGAGATGAGCTAAAGGTTTGAAAAATACACATCCTGGAACTCTGAGCAGTGTGGCATTGACAAGCCATGAAGGAGCTTGCTGGGGGAAAATGGGAGGGACAGAGGTGACAATGGAGACCACACTCTGCCTAGAACATGCCTCCCAGCCCTTAGTGAGTTTTTATAGAGATCAGCACAGCCAACTACAGAGTACATAACACCTGGCAGATTGGTCCATGGTGGAGATGCACAAGTAAGACTTGATCTCTAGTTTCAAAATCTCCAAGTGATGGATGTGTCAGAATGAACATTCTGAGATAGGGAAGATTAAAAGAAAATTAAAAAGCCTCTGAGCACCAAAGGAAGCATCTTAAAAGAAAACTTCCCACAGACAGTGTTACACACAGACCCTAACATCCACTGTAACACGACTAATGATAATGATGCATGTGCATTATCATGCGTTTACTATGTGCTGGATTCATTACAAAGCACTTCAGAATTCTGCTTCTCACAGAAGTAGGAACTGTTAGTATTGTCATTTTATAGATGACAAAAATACGGCAGTACAAGGGCACCCAGTCAGAAAACAATGGAGCCAGGACTGAAACCCAGATTTAGTTTGATGTTAAAGCCACAACCTTGTACAATTTCCAAGAGCCACATTGTATTAGAGCCACAAATACTGGGCTCTCGCAGGAGCGCTTTCCCTGGGGAGATGTAAACAAATATCAGCCCCCTTCTTCTAGGGCCAATTTACTACTCCACTAAAGTCCAGCTTGAGGAATCAAGTTGAGTAATGAGTTGTAAATCCTACTTTCAGTATACAGGTGAGTAACTGAAACATTATTTCTAGGAGCACAGAAGACCCCAAGTCAACTCCACTATGCAAAGCTGCATATCTAGAGTCCCCACTTCAGTTAACCTCCTGCAGTCTATATAGTCTGGCACCTCCTGAGACCATAAGGCCACATGAATTTAAGGTGCAATGACATACAGCTAGATCGGAGGTACAACATGGAGGGACTGAGATCAGGTGAGGGTCTAGTGACCCTTTCCCACCTCCTCCTTCTACGAGGTACTGTGAGGATGCTTGGAGGACAGAGCTATGTAACCAACAGAGCGATGCTAGGGCATATCAGTAAGTGGCTCCAGAGAGTCCCTCCACTGACCAAGCCACCCCATGTGGCTTGGTTTTGGGCGGGCTGAGGAAGTGGGGGTGAGAATCAACCTATCACTGTTCCCCATACCTGGTTTTAATCTCTCCTACAGACAGATCATCTTTAATAAAATGTGAACAGGTTAGCTTGGCCATGTGATAATGCATTCTCAGGACAAATTTCAAAGACCTAAGGAATTGATTTCTAGTGTCTGGTCAGAAAATTGAAAGGCCATTATATTTCACTTATGTTCAAATCGGTATGAATAACCTAGAAGTGGATAGGTTATTGGCTATTTTGATTACCTTTTCAATATTTTCATGCTTTTTAATGACATATTGATTAAGATTGTTATTAAGCTTCTAGTGTTTGTTTATGAAATGTTTTATATGTAGCTAACACTGAGCAACCAACTCAGAAAGGCACAGCATCCGTTCAAGAGAATCAAAAGCTCCAAGTACCTTCTACTATATTAAAATTTCACATACTTACATATTGTTTTTCTTTTCCCTTGATTTTTATATAAGTGTAGTTTTTACTGGAATAAACATTCAAAGCATTAGATGCTTAAGAAATAATTCAACACGTTTGGATACCAGAACATGTGAAACAGTCACAAAATCAAAGATCAGATATAAAATTTGTATATACATATACACACACACACATACATACATATATCTGCCTCTCTGATGACAGATCTATGAACACAGTAGAATATCATCAGGAATCACCTCCAGGCTATCTGGTCTCTGGTTTCTGACTGTGAAGCGTCAGGCATGGGATCCCCCTTTGGTGTGGGGTTCTCCCCCTCCATTGCTCCAGCAGATAGATCCTGGGGCTAGATTACAGGTTAAAGGTTTTGCGGCTGGGTTGGTGTCCCAGTCTCAACACTGGAAGCCTTGCCTGGTTACAGAAGATGGCCGGTTCAAACCCCTCTCCCCCATTACTAGGAGTCCTCCCTAAGGTCACCCTCATAGATTCCAGGGAGTTTTCCCTGCACTAGGTCTCTAGATCATCCCCTAAATATCCCCCAATTCTAGTTCTCTCCCTATATTCTTGCCTTTCATCCATCTCCCCCGACCTGATCCCTTCTGTTCCCATTCTCATTCTCCCACAGTCTACATGCAACATCTGTTCTATTTCTTCTTCCCAGGGAGATCCATGTGTCCTCACTGGGGCCTTCCTTGTTGCCTGAGTCTCTCTGGCTCTGCAGATTACAGTATAACTGTCCTTTACTTAACAGCTTATATCCACTTATAAGTGAGTACATACCATGTTTGTCTTTCTGGATCTGGTTACCTAACTCAGGATAATTTTTCGAGTTCCATCCATTTGCCTGCAAATTTCATGGTGTCATTTTAATGGCTGAGTAGTATACATAGGGAGTCCATTTTGTTTACATAATGTTCACATAGTTTACATAATGGAGTCCATTATGTAAATTTACCACATTTTCTTTATCCATTCATCAGTTGAGGGGTATCTACATTGTTTCCAGTTTCTGGCTATTATGAATAAAGCTATTATGAACAGAGTTGAGTATGTGTTCTTAGAATGGAGTGTCTTTTTTGTATATACCCAAGAGTGGTATAGCTGAGTCTTAAGGTAGACCAATTCCCAATTTCCTGGGGAATCGCCATATTGATTTCCATAGTGACTATACATGTTTGCACTCCCACCAGCAATGAAGGAGTGTTCCCCTTATTACACATCCTCACCAGCATGGACTGCCACTTGTGTTAATAATCTTAGCCATTCTGACAGGTATAAGACAAAATGGCTAAGTAGTTTTGATTTGCATTTCCCTGATGGCTAAGGATGTTGAACATTTCTCAGCCATTTGAGATTCTTCTACTGAGAATTTTGTTTAGACAATACCCCACTTTTAATTGGATTATTTGTTTTGTTGATGGCTAGTTTCTTGAGTTCTTTATATATTTTGGCTATGATGTCTCTATCAGAAGTGGAGTTGGTGAAAATCTTTTCCCATTCAGTAGGCTGACATTTCACCCTGTTGATGGTGTTCTTTGCCTTGCGGAAGATTTTCCGTTTCATGAGGTCCCATTTATTAATTGTTGGTTTTAGTGGTTGGGTTACTGTTGTTCTATTCAGAAAGTTGTCTCCTGTGCCATTGAGTTCTAGGCTATTCCCCAGTTTCTCTTCTATCAGGTGCAGTGAATCTGGTTCTATATTGAGGTCTTTGATTCGCTTGGACTTAAGTTTTGTGCTGGGTAATAAATGTGGGTCTATTTTCATTCTTCTATAAGCAGATATGCAGTTAGACCAGCACCATTTGTTGAAGATGCTGTCTTTTTTCCATTATGTATTTCTGGCTTCTTTATCTAAAATCAGGTTTCCATAGGTGTCTTCAATTCAATTCCATTGGTCAATGTGTCTGTTTTTATGACAATATCATGCATTCTTTATTACTATATCTCTGCAGCATAGCTTGAAATCAGGGATGATGATACCCCTAGTTCTTTTGTTGTTCACGTTTGTTTTAGCTATCCTGGGTTTTTTGTTTTTCCATATGAAGTTGAGTATTGTCCTTCCAGGACATGTAAAAAATTGCATTTAAGCCAGGTGGTGGTGGCAGCACACCCTTTTAATCCCAGCACTTTGGGGGCAGAGGCAGGCAGATCTTTGAGTTTGAGGCCAGTCTGCAGAGTCAGTTCCAGGACAGCCAGAGTTACAACAGAGAAATCCTGTCTCAAAAGATCAATAAAAATAAAAAGAATTGTGTTGTGATTTTGATGGGGATTACACTGAATCTGTAGATTGCTTTTGGTAAAATGTCCATTTTTATTATTCTAATTCCATTGATCCATGAGCATGGGAGATCTTTCCATCTTCTGAGATCTTCAATTTCTTTCTTCATATAATAAGTCTTTCACTTGCTTGGTTTAGAGTTACCCCAAGATATTTTATGTTATTTGTGGCTGTTGTGAAGTGTATAGTTTTCATGATTTCTTTCTGTCTATTTGTCATTTGTATAGAGAAGGGCTACAGATTTTTTAGTTGATCTTGTAGCCAGCAACTTCGCTGAAGGTGTTTATCAACTGTAGGAGAGAACACAGACTCGAGATTGGAAGGTACCACCATCGATATGAGGCTTAACTTTGTCTCCATTCTCACTAACTAGACTTGAACAACTGAGTTGCTCTTTTTATACCCTTCTTTCTGTGTAGAAAAGATTAATTCTATATTAAGAAGAAAAACCTCTCCTTATTTTCAAGAAGTTGACATAAAATAATACAAACCATTTATTAGAAAGAATCCATAGGAAACAATTTTAAAAGACTATGAGAATTCACAGCTTCCTCCAAAGATATTTGTTTTTTAATGTATAAGAAGATGAAAGAGAAAAAAAATGAAATGTTTGACAATCTATACAGCATAAAAAAATGGGGATTTTTTTTATGTGTTGGGGAGGGGATTCTGCTCCATGGGAAGAGTTTACAGGGTTTTATAGGCAGACCTGGAAATGGCATTTATTACTTCTGCCCATAGATTGGCCAGGTGCCAGTCACATGGTATGATGCAATATCAAAGAAGGCTATGACCAAGGAGGAAAGAAATAACAAAGGCTTTGAAAAACATGCTATCTTTGTTGCCAGTGATTTCTATAATTCTACCACCATATCTCCACATTTGAGCCAACAACTATGTGAAAGATTTAAATAAACTAATTATTTTCCTAGCGTCTAACATTCTTCTTAATACAGTACATGGAAGGCAGTAACTATTTGAGTAAATGGTTAAACTAACTTCACAAATTTGGATATGACAAGTATATCACTCAGTAAGTCTGGGATATTAAAACAGGAAAAGGAATTTTCCTGGCTGGCTCCTCGCTGATTTCCATTTTGTCCCACATATTTTATGGCTAAAGCTTACTTGAAGAACATTGAATTATGAAACAGACCAAGGGGATTGTCTTGGCTTTAACAGTTTGGATGTGTGGTCTTTAATAATGTCTCTAACATTAATGGCCCCCAGCTTCTTCATCCAGAAAGGTGGTAGATACACACAGAGAGAGCCTACTCAGGGGCCCATCTAGTTCCTGACTAACAGAACCCCAATTATTTGCAGTAGTAATATGTTCACCACCAGAGGAAAGTATTTAATCAGTTAAGGCAAGGGTGGCAGTCCTTTCCTTTTCATACTACTCAGTCGAAAGGTAGGTTTGTGAATAGGCATGTGGCCAGTGAAGTTAAGAGAAGTCTGCTGGAGGCCTTCAGACAACTTGCTCCTCTTTGTTGAAAGAAAGCAAGGTTCTTTTGACGCTATCTACTTCATCCTATATCAAAAGCTGATATCAAAATGTTAGGCTCTGGTCTCAGAGCTGCTGCAGCTAGACCTGGACAAAAGATGTTGCCAGCATACCAAAGATGCAGCTTGGACAGACAGGAAGAGCCAGGGTCCTCAATGATGCTGCTGAGCCCTTGAAATAACCTTAAGCCAACCTATTTCCATTCTTAACATTATATGGAAAAAGTACAGCACTGTATTTAAACCACTTGACTTTGCACCTGTTACTTGCAGCCAAGAATATTCCAAACTGAAACAAAACAGATATCTTTCAGCGGTCTTTCCACTCCAAAACTGTCTGTTTTAAATAACACTTCAAACAGGGCGACTCTTTTTGAATACATAAAGGATAGGAAAATTTTTACTGTGGGAAGACACAATTGAAGGTAGCTAAATCCAGATACATCAAGCAGGTGACAAGCATATCATAAAGAGTGTAAATGCAAATTGGGATGTCCAAAGAAACAGAAAATTGGGCCAGGTCCCCGTGGAGAAGGAAAGAGAGCTAGTGGTTCTAGTCCTAGGGATAAAATTGGACATAAATGTGCAACTCTATCATGAAAAAAAACGATTATAAAATGTGTCTTTTGAAATTACACTCATTTGAAGTAAGTAATAGGTTTTGATAAGTATAACTTCTAAAGCTGGGCTTTATTATCTCTTGTTATCTAAATTTAATCTAGAATTTAAGTGTTGATGGTTACTTATTTTGTAGCTGTTATCTTTCTAGAAAAGACCACCCATGGTCAGATGATGAGAACAAATTAGAAGTCAAATAAGGGTAATAAACAAATTGAAGATTGTTTCCGGCTCTTCTACAAAATAAAGGGCACTAATAAAGTGCACTAATTGGAGTCTTAGTTACTTTTTTTATTGCTGTATAAGATACCATGACCAATCTATCTATCTTTTTATAGATAAAAGAGTTTAAACTCTTACAGTGTAAAGCGCCTACAGTGTAGAGGTGACTCCATGACCATCATGACAGGGAACATGGCAGCAGGCAGACAGGCATGGCACTTAGAGCAGTAGCTGAGAGCTTACAGCCTCATCCACAAGCAGGAGGCAGAGAGACCTAACTGGGAGTGATGTGAGCTTCTGAAACCTCAAAGCCTAGCCCCAGTCATGTACTTCCTCCAACAAGGCCCAAACATCCTGATCCTTTCCAAACAGTTCAATCACCTGGGGACCAATTATTCAAATATTCAAATAAGCCTATGGGGCTCCTCTCATTCAAACCATCACAGGTTCCTGTTGTGAATGTTTATTTTTAGTTATATATAAAATATAATTGTTCTGTGCACTGTTGGATGAGGGGCTGCCTCGGACTTGGAGTTGTATACTGTCTGCAGGTGTTGGATTTGTGTCGGAGATGTTTGATTGCTCATGATCTACACATGCCATCAGTAGATCACCTGAGGAGTTCTAAATCAATAAAAACACCTGCGCTCAGATGCTCAGGGTTCCACTGTCCAGTATGGTGCTGGGCAGGATAATGGCTCCCTCTGCTGAGGTCTGACAGGGTTTACATCTATGAAAATGCCTCCATGTCTTCCTTGAGCTGTAGGAGTAATTACAGTAGGAGTAATACTACAAATGGCATACCAACATGGGACACTGACATCACACCAGCCACATCCAACATGGAGACAGTAAAGAAGAGAAAGAAACTCCAGACATCACAGGGTCCATTTTGTTTTGATTTCTGCAAACCTGTTTGTTTCCTGCAAACAGATACTGGTGAGGTGAGACAGTCCTGACAAGACACAATAGCTATGGTGATGAGAATGCCACCCCATAAGGGAACACTTCCTGCAGACAAGGTCACCAGTTGTTTTTCCAGCAAACCAGACTTTATCTTAAAATCTAGAAAGTGTTTCCTCAGGGTCAGTACACAGAAGCCATTTTCCATAACTGGCTGAGGTTGTATCTCATGTTGGCAGCTGAACTTGGTATTGTAAGAGTCACCAGGTACTGCTGGTTTTGAAGGCATGAAGGGGTCATGGAGAGCTGCTGAGGCTTGGCACTGTAAGAGGTCAAAAGAGGCCATTGGTGAGGGAGCAGCCTCAGTAGTAGGGGAAGGACCAGACTGAAGGGGCCATGTAAAGAAGTTGAGGCTTGGTGAAGGTGCAGCCTCAGAGGCAGTTGAGGGCCCAGATTGAAGGGGTCATGCAGAGAATTTGAGGTTTCGCACCATGAAGAAAGCCCAGGAGAGGCTATTGGTGAAGGTGCAGCCTCAGTAGCAGTTGAATTCCCAGATTGAAGGGGTCATGCAGATAAATTGAGGCTTCCCACCTAGGAGAAGCTATTGGTGAAAGTGTAGCCAAGTTTCAAGAGAAGACCGCAGCTTTCTGAAGATGCCAGTACCATGGGATGACCATTAAGAATGGTAGCAATAGAGTGAAGTCAGCCAGAGCCTGGAGGACAAGCTGTGTGTACTGCAGAGATCAGAGCCAGAGAAGTGACCCAAACTCTTTGGAGGAGCTCAGATGATCATGAGTGAATCCCAGATAATTGGACATTGATAATGTTTTTCTGCTATCCAAAGACATTATAAAAACTTTGATAGGTGTTTTGTTTCATCTGGTCCTGTGTATTAGCAACCCTCATGATTATTCCTCTGGAAATAGTTTTGCTGGTGTAGTGTTAAATTGTGTTGTAGTGATAAAGCAATTTTTTGTCTTGTACAGAAAAGGGGAAATATTGTGGAAGTTTATTTTTAGTTATGTATAAAATAATTGTTTTGTGCTCTGTTGTGTGAGGTCTGTCTAGGTCTTGGAGTTTTGTATTGTCTGTAGATGTTGGGTTTATGTGGGGGATGTTCAATTGCTCGTGATCTGCACATGCTATCAGCAGAACACCTGAGGAGTTCTGAATCAATGAAAACACCTGAGCTCAGATGCTCAGGGTTCCACTGTCGAGTATGGCACCTGCCATGGTGGTGCTTCCCTTTGCTGAAGTCTGGCAGGTATGCACCTGTGAAAATGCCACCATGTCTTCCTTGGTGAGCCGCCACAGCAGTGTACTACTACAGGTGCCAAGCATGGAAGTGGAATATACTCAAAGTACATTATATACTAGAACAAAAAAGCCCTTGTGAGGGCTGGAGAGATGGTTCAGAGTTTAAAAGTATGTGTTGCTCTTGCAGAAGACCCAAGTTTAGGGTCCCATGTCAGGTGGTTCACAACTGCCTATAATACCAGCTCCAGGAGATCTGAAACCCTCTTCTGAATTCCATGAGTACTGTACTCACATGTATATAACCCATACAGAGACACACACTTATATACATAATTAAAAAGAAAGTAAGTCTTTTGTTTGGTTGGTTTTTTCAAGACAGGGTTTCTTTGTTGTAATTCTTGCTATCCTGGAACTCACTCTGCAGGCTGGCCTTGAACTCACAGAGATCTGCCTGCTGAGTTCTGGGATTAAAGGTGTGCACCACCACCATCCAGCATGAAAGTAAATCTTAAATAATAGAAATGTTCTTCTGAAACTCAATGCCATCTACAATAACTATGTGCCAATTAAAAAAACAAAGCATATAGTTCTATAATCAGCATTAACATTTTCTTTTGTAAAACATATGAGTATTGTTTGTCACTGTATCTTTATAAGGCACTCCATAAATATTGAATTTCATCTGACTTTATACACATTCATATTTAGTAACTCTTATCCATTTGTAGTAGTAACCAAAAAAAAAAAAAAATTGGCAGGCAGAAATGGACAATGAATAAGCAAGAATGCTTTTTTTTTTTTTTTTTTTGAGTTTTTGAGGAGGAACTTAAAGACCTCAAGTCCCACTGTAAACAACAATTTAAAGCTAGTATGTGAGTGACATAACTAGAGTTATAGTAGATTACCAGTGTTTAGTAAATGCTCATTAGGTGCCACACGTTGTATATTCATGTTCTCATTCAGTGCTCAAAATAGTCCTCTAGACTGAATCTTCATTTCATCCATTTTACAAGTTTTTTTTTTTAAGTGAAAGATTAGGTTCAGTTTCCTCACCAGAGTTTTCAATCTAGATAGCAGCAGGGCTAGGACCCCATTATTCACCGCTGTACTCTGCCACCTCTTTGGGGGAAAGAGGAAGATGAAAAGAATGAATGGGTTCTGAAAGAGTGACCATGAGAAGAAAGTTGCCTCTCAGAGAGCCAGGATCAAAGAAGTACAGCTAGCAGAAAGGACTGGAGATAGAACACAGTCTTCCTTGGAGAACGGAGACAATTTGGGAATGGAAATGACCTAGCAAGCAGCTTGGATAGAAACAGGTAAAACCAAAGGGTAGACTTCTAATATAATTGGAGTGGGGTTGGAGGAGTTGGGGCAAAGGATGATCAGAAAGCAGCACATCTGGATCCTTTTGGCCTCATAGAAAATCTCAAAACAAGTTTTACTTCCTACCCTAGATTCCTCCTAATTCAGTCTTTTTTTGCTAACTAATGGGACTCTCACTCTGCGAAAAGCAAAACATTTGATGACTCCTCCACTTGCCTTGTTAGCAATTTCTTCTTTTAGAAGATCCTGGGAGCAGCAGAGAGGCCGTGTGACTGGGGGATGGTGCTGGTGAAATCAGATTTTCAAAGGGCATGCACAAGAAGAGAGAATGCAGGACACATAATCAAGGATGAACAAAAAGCCCTGTAGTAATAATTCCTGAGAGGCTAAAGCCCCAAATCTTAGAGACTAAGAAAAATATTACTGAGAACAATAAAGAAGGATTCTTGCTGGGATGGTGATACATGCCTGTAATCCTCGCACTCAAGAGGTAGAGGCAGGAGGATTGTGAGTTTGAGACACTGTCTCAAACAAACAAAGAAACAGAAGGACCACCTGTTTGGAGTTGAAAGTACAATGCCAATAAATTAATAAAATAAATTAATGGAAATAAATGGCAAATTGAATGAAAATGTTTTCTTTTGTTTTTTAAGAAACTAAAAACAGTGGTGTAAATGTGATGTAGAGGATCACAGAGGATGGTGTAGAAAGCCTGGAACTGCATGAATTTTCCTGGGTAGAAATGAGCAACTATCTATTCATCTTAAATAAGGCACCAAAGAATGATTACACCTTAGTCCAGCTTGGTGAGTCAGTGAGTTTACCAGTCTTACTTACAGCATGGGTGAGGAGTTATTTACAGGAGCATGAGTGATTCCAAAACAGCTTCATTGCGGAAAGTCCCACCCCATGAAAGTGAGGCCCTCCAGAAAGCTGCAGAGATGGATGACTCCTTCAGCTAACTTTCCATCTCGTGTAGACTCTGGAACCTCCCGAGGCCATGTAGAGCTAGAGTAGAATGATATATGTCTGGGAGGGGGAGACAGCAAGAACTGGGTGGCTGGAATCTCAGATGAGAGTACGATGGCCCTTCCCATCTCCTGTCTGAGACTATTAACAGGTCTGATTTGCTGAAGGTCTCCTGTGAGCCATCACATTGCTCTGATTAAGATGACACAGATGGAGCTGGCGAGATGGCGGGATGATTCAGAGCACTTGCTGCTCTTGCAGAGGACCTCAATCCTATTTTCAGCATCCACATCAGGGCACATCACAGCTGCCTTTAATTTCAGTTCCAGGGGATTCGATGCCCTCTTCTGGTGCAGGCACCAGGCATGTGCACATGGTACACATACTCACGTGTGGGCACTCATATGTATACATAAGATAAAATATTTTTTAAATTATAGCAGTTATGTTATGCATAAAGGACAGAATTCTAGAACGCCATAGACATGAAGGGACCTAGTAAGAGACAACTTATCAGAACCTGGAAGGGGAAAGAGCCAAGCATGTAAGCTTGAGAACATTGGTCACCTTCTGCAGAACATAGCAAATGTAAGGTTACCTTCCCAGAATGGAGCCCAGGACACACATCTCTGACCTGCCCTCCCTTAGTTCTTTAGTGAAATCCTCCACTGACCAAACCAAGGATCTCTAGGGTTAGCAGTCCTTTTGTGTAGAATAGACAAAGAAGTTTCCTTGGACAGAGAGCAGAGCGTAGCAAGCATGGATACTAGGGATCCCCAGAAGACAGCTGGCAAGTGCTTCAACTATTCTATGATTCTAAAACTATCACATGCCATGGGTATATTTCTTTAAAACATGCATGTTCCTGAAGCATTGCCAAACTCTAAACACCTGTTTCCTTTAGCATAGAAAAGTCTTATGTCTGAGCCAATGTTGGTGGTCCTACTCTTACCCAATTCTGAAAATGTCTGTGGTACAAAAGTCTTCTTTTCCTAGATTGCTGCAGTAGAACCAGTTTGGACCAGTTTGGTGGACCCCTCTGGGTTTTGTGGAATGGGAAGCAGCATATTTCTGATTATTTTGAGGCCTACAGCAGAGGCAGCTGATACCAAACATTCATGCTCTGCTTCTACTGTTTAACCTTGACTCTATGAAGCAGCTCCCCAGGGAGGGACTGTTTCCTAGCCTTAGTTTCTTCTAAGTCAGAGTCATATGTCATAGTCAGAGTCACATGACTAGTTCTGTCCAACGGGGTGAGAAAAAAGTAATGCAGGGCTCCACAAATTGAGGACCCTATGCCATGTGACCTCACACCTATCCTCTCTTCCAAAACTATAAACTATGTAAGTTATGTGTAAAGATGGTGTTGTCATAAATAAAAGGCCCTAGTCACTAAATGACCACTTAGATAAAAGCCACTTAGAAGAGTCACGTGCCAGGAATATTCACACCTTGAAAGTGATAGGTAATTTTTTATTGTGTGAAGAGAGGCTAGCTCTTTGTTACAGCAGTTAGCTATCCCAATCCCAGTGTAAGGCTCTTTACTCTGCAGTTACTTCCTGCAATTCTCCTTGTGTCCCAAATACTGTAACTAGAATAAAAGACTAGTGACTGCTTGACCATACTGTATATGAAGCATTTGCACCAATGGTTTAAGGACATCCAGTTTGTTATCTTCAGGTTAGCTGCAGTTTGAGGCAATCCTCAAATGGTAGAAGGAATGTGATATTTAGAGAATTTCAGCCCAAATTTTACCACTTAGTTATGCTGTCTGACCTTGGACAGATCCCATCTTCTCTGTCAAACACGGATATTAATAATGCTTCCCTGTCAGGTTGTTGTAAGGATCAAATAAGATAAAGGACATGAAAACATTTTGTTCACTAGAAAGCCTTGGATAAAATTAGTTCTCATGTCTGTTCAGAGGGAGTCGGAGCACATGTGCCTTATGAGGTTCTCTCTGGTCGGGGTGTTGTCAAGCTAATCCCAGACTCTCATTTTCTCTGATGATCAACTTCACTTCTCTTCACTCTCACCCCTATCGGAAGTAAAGGAGTTCTATTTATTGTCTATTAAGTAAAGGAGTTAATTTATATATTTATTGTCTATTATTCTATTTATTGTCTATTTATTGAAGTTTAAGTTTTGCACAGGAACAAATAACCTTTTTAAAGATGGGTCTAAAAGCAAGTTAATAAAAATTTTAAAAATCTATACATTTTTAGGCCATGTTTTACAGTGAAGCTCACTATGGGCTCTGGGTTTGGATTCATATTGAAGTCGGTGAATTTATCAAACTGGGATACACATGGGAAGCCCCATATTCAAATGCTCTAGGTTTTTAAAATTTCAGACAGGATATGGCTTTTGCCATTTTAAGTTGCCTTCATATTTATCAGTAAGGTTCTTTAATTGCCATTTCTTACATTCAAGATATAAATGGAAGATCTGGTCAATCCTCTTGTTTCATAAATGAGAAAACAGGACCCCCAGAGACATCCCAGTTTAAGTATTACCTTCCCCAGTGGACTTCCCAAGTTTTCCCTCCTTATAGGCTGAGATACCCTTCCTCTTTTATAGAACCTGATGACAGAACCAGATTCTGAACTATGTGAAGGGAGCCAGTTCTCCCTGCATCCCAGGGGCCTCTAACCAACAAGTAAACCCCAGAGCCTTCGGTTTCCATCTTCTTGGCCAAAACTGGATCACATCACATGACCACCTCTGCCTACTGAGACTGAGAGAAGACTGGGAGACTGAGGAAGACAGTACAGTTGTTCCTTGGTAGCTGTGGGGATGGGTTTCAAAGTTCCAATCAGATAACACAATCTACAGCTGCTTAAGACCCTCACATAAAACAGCATAGCAGTTGCATAATTCTGTGACGGTGTCCCTGTGTATTTTACATCATCTCTGGGCTACTTTTAAAACCCGATAATACAAATGCCATGCAAATAGCGTTATGTGGTGATACTTAGAGAACAACAAGGACAAAGGTTGGTACATGTTCACAGTTGTGGGGCTAGCACATGAACAAGATGTGAAGCAGTTGTTCAAGGCAGTGATGGATGAGACCGAAGAACTGTATGCAGGGGGAGACTATGATACATGCCCTCGCGTGTGTGGGCTCAGAACAGAGTTTAATGTGTGATGAATCCAAACCTTGTGTTCTGGAACTTTCTAGAATTCTTTTGGGAATATTTTTAACTGCAGCTGGTTAAATCCTCTAATATAGGAGCCATGAATACAGCAAACCAACTGTACTTTAGATGAGCACATTGCCTCTAAAAACAAAGTCAGGGCTCTGCACGCAGGGAATGGAGTGTGGATAGTTGGCTACTCAGTGCCTGCTGCAGTTTGGTGATCTTGAAAATACTTGTAGACTAGAAAACTAAGATTCCCGTGGCTATAGGACAAGGACTCAAGAATTTCAGCCTGAAACTCTTTCTACTACTACCTCAGTGCCAAGCACCCAGTGACACCAGCATCTGATTCTGCATTTCTCCCCCGAGCCTCCATTCTCTCTCTGTGGCATATGAATTTCCCTCAAAGACACACAGCAACCCTGTTGGGGATTTTCTCTCCAATTCCTCTCTAGTATTTACTCAAATACCTTCATAATAGGAAGATGACATTGATAGGAGTCTAATAAATATAAGGCTTGGTGAGTTGCAGGGATTTCCCAGCTTTTTTTTTCTTCCCTCACTTCTGGACTTAAATTTTTTGTGGCAGGTAACTATATCTCGCCGAACACTACAGAGTTATTAATAACTCACCCTGCTGAATAAATCAGGGACCCTGAAAAACTGTGGAGTAAGCATTTGTCATGCACATGTGGGATTTGCCGAGCTTCCGCATCTGAAGGTCTAATATTAGGATTCACACATCGTGCCTGGCTCTGCAAGAGGAAAAAGCATTTCCCATCTTCTCGACTTTAGAAATAGGGTGCACTTTGCATGCAAACAAGACTATGTGAATATAGAGATTTTAAATAAATCACCAAGAAACGGGGCTTCAGTAAGCAATAAGAAACACATTTCCAGAATAATTCCAGATGCAACAGCAATAAATAAATAAATAAATAAATAAATAAATAAATAAATAAACAAATGTTTAAGGATTTACCTGTACTCGGGGATCGAGAGCCAACAGGGCTGCATTTCAGGTTGGACTAACCTTGTAATACTTGCAGAGTGACTTTGAATCCCTTTAATGCATGGGGGCTTCAGTTCTGTCACCTTAAAGAAAATGGAGGCACACAAAGTGGTCTCAACTCCCTTCCTCACTCCTTGACTCTTGTCTAGATTCTGTGTGTCTTTCTTAGGCATTGTTACCCAGAATGCTAATTTGTGGAATTATATGATAGTCAAATTCTGAAAAGAGTCTGATAATAATTTGTCAGTGTTTAAAACTGATGATTTAATTTTTAATTAGTATAGAATTATTGTTACCCAGGCACCTTAGTGGGGGTTTTTGGAATTTATAGACCTGTGATCAATGGGGATATATTATTTTGAATTCTGTTTTTGTAGTTGTGCTTTGTGTTTTGAAACAGGGTCTTACTATGTAGTACAAGTTGACCTCAGACTCACAGCATCTCTCCTGCCTCTGTTTCCCCAGTGGCAGAATTATAGATATACTCTATTATGTCTGTTTTGAATTCTGTTGTTATTTTTTATACTTAATGTTTTATCGTAAGTAGTGGTGTACATTTCCAAAGGATCTTCATAATTAGATTATGATCTGACACCTGGTACCAGGCTATACCATTTGGATAGTATATCACAAACTTAGACTCTTTCTCTTCCTCTCACCCTTGACTTCCAGTTATTCTGCACATCTTGAGAGCTACCTCTTAGATCTTTGGTCCCATGTCATTTCATCAAAGAGCTCTTCTCTGGCCACCCTATCTAAAACAGCAATTCTCCCAGCATTCTCTATGCCTCTTAATGTTTGCTTTTCACCACCTGAAGTATTGTTCTTTTGCCACTATTTCTCACCAACATGTAAAATCCACAAAGATGGGGACTTAGCTCATTGCTGTAGTCCTCATGCCCCAAACAGTCAGGAAACTGTTTGAGTAAACTACTGAGTTAATTAAACCATTTGACGAGTGCAGGATGTCAGGTTTCCTAGCAGAACACTCAGGAGAGAATGTTCGGAGATGAAGCAAGACAAGCAAAAGGATTCTGTTATAAGGACCCTTGTGTGCTGTGTTAAAGCTTCGAACTTCATCACCACCTCATCTGGAGCCAAAGAAAAGCTTTAATCAAGGAAATGACAAATCATATTTGCATTTAAAAAGATAAACCCTACTGACAATGATGAAAATACTTTTGATATGAAGGTGCTAGAAGGCAGTGAAAATGCTACTATATACATCTATAAGAGATAAAGTTTTAAAAATAAAATTCCAGTGAGGGACTATAGCTCAGTGGTAGAGCACATGCTAAGCATTTATGAAGCCCTGAGTTCAACCCTCAACACACACACACACACACACACACACACACACACACACACACACAATTGAATTACTATGTGATCTAGATATTCTGCTCCCAGGTATATAACCAAAAGAATCACAAGCAGGCTGATATCATTCTGTAGGAAGGGATTCACATTGACACTGTAAACCTTGTTAAAAGCCTATGGCTGAGGAGGTCCTAGGCACTACTGGAAAAGATATTGCTATTGTTTTGGTAAGTAAACATGATATGCCTGTCAAATTGCCTTCTGATTAACTATGTTTATGTCCACAGAACAGTGCTGCTGCAACTTTGGTGATCAGTGGTGACTGTGGAGACTCAAAGTACAGAGAATAAATGATTGTTGAATACCTAGCCATAAATGGAATAACTATAATGGAATACGGCTGAAAAGGGGTCAGAAAGAGTGTAAGAATCAGAGAAAGTGGGACAGTGGTATGGGTGGAACACCAATATCCCAGCATGGCATGGCTGTTGCATTCTTGAACTCACAGAAACTGTGATTACCTATACAAAATATGCACACGTTTGGGCCTGTTTACATTCTTTCATGGGAGATGAAGGGGCTCATGGGGTCCTGCCCCTTCCTGATGATGTTTATACAGATAAAGTTTGATGAGGGAGGCACAGACATTTTCTTCAATGGTGTACCTCTGGTAAGCTGCCCATGCTCCTGTAAGTAACTGCTCACCCCCACTCCTATAAACAACCTTAAAGACGTGCATTGGTCCCAAAACAAACAACAAAAAAGAAACAAAACAAAAAACAAACAACAAAACTTAGCCTTGAAAGTATAAAGGGACTCATGGGAAGGGAATGAGGAAGAACATGGTGGTGGGGGTTGAGTACATCAGAAAGACATTGCTTATATGTATACAATTTTGAAATAAAAATAATTGTAAATGGGGAAAGGATGAAATATTTGTACACCCAGGTTCATAGCAGCATTATCTGCAATGGCCCAATGGTAGAAATAAGTCTGTCAGTGGATGGTTGTCTAAACCAATGGTTCTCAATCTGTGGGTCTCAACCCCTTTGGTGGTTGAGTGACCCTTTTACAAGAGTCGCCAAAGACTATCTGCATATCAGATAGTTACATTAAAATTCATAACTTAGTAAGATTATATTTACGAAGTAGCAACAGAAATAATGTTAAGGTTGGGGGTCACCACAGCTTGAGGTATTAACAGGGTTCAGCATTAGAAAGGCTGAGAACCACTGGTCTAAACGGAAGGTGGCATATATGGACAGAAAGTGGGATGTTGTATCAACCTTAAGAACCAAGGGAATGCTGACAGCTGCTGCAACACAGAAGAGCTGTGAGGGCCCCATGCTCGGTGAGACAAAACTACAAAATCATACATCTTTTGTGATGTCATTTATATAAGATACCTAGAAAAGCCAAGTCCACAGAGGCAGCAAGGAGAAAGTTGGTAAGCAGGGACTGGAGGGAAGGGGAGAGTGGGGAGCTATTGTTTAATGATTATGAAGTTGGGGCTTGGCAACATGGCTATCAATTCTGTGCATAGATGCTGGCAAGGGCTGCACAGCAGTGTGACTGTATAACATTCAGTATTTAACATGGATGCCATGCTGTATTTAACATGATTTTATATTGTCTATATTTTACCACAACTTTAAAAATAAAAAGGTTCATGAGAAAGTCGAAGCCAGACAGAACCTGCATAGCAGAATGGAAAATGGGATGAAAGCACATTCAAGACTCAGGAAGGAAACCAGAACCACCAGCAAGGTTTTGCGATACATTTGCTGTGGGGAATAAGGACAAGAAAGGGGATAATTTCCCACTCTCTAGTTGAGAATCTGGGGTGGGAAGAGGTCCTCCACATAAAAAGAAGAGGGAGAATGGATTTGAAGAAAGAGATGATAAGCTTGGGTTTAAACTTATTTTAGCAGTCTGTTGGCCTTCAGAGTAGATGTTCCTGCTAAGCCTCTGATATACAATGCAGGCACTCAAGAGAGAAGTCTTGGTTAGAAATATTTTGGCATATTTGAGACATGGTCATTGAAATGACTGGCATCCCTTATATGTGACACATGCCTGCGATCCAGCCCTTCCACAGTGACAGCAAGAGGATCAAGAGTTCAAGGTCATCCTCTGCTACACAGTGAGTTGGAGGCCAGACTGCTACAGGAGACAACACCTCATGAAAGCAAATGGAGTTTTTAAAAGGAAAAAAGAAGATTGGAGAAAGCAGAGAAGAGAGTTCGAAGGGCACTGGAGCTAAAAACAGAAGGACATAATAAAGAGTGAGTTGAAAGAGCCAGGAGCCACAGAGACAAAGTAATTCTAAGACGGAAGGAACAGTCACTGGTGTCAAAAGCTATAACATGGTAAAAAACAAACAAACAAACAAAAAACCTCTTGAATCTAACAACTGGGAAGGTAGACTAGGAGATCCTGGTAGGAGCAGCTTGAAGAGTATGGTAGATTTTAAAACCAAATTACAGTGAAACTACCAAGAAGGAAGTAGACATTAAGCCATGAATAGAAACCTGAGAAGAAAATTACACTATAAATATGCATACCATATAATCTCTGATAATGCAGACCTTCGATCTTGAAGGAAAAAAAAAAAGCCAAATTAGATGTAGGACACCGTTTAATTTTGGTGGTGACCAACTGCCCAGTGACATGGGATACAGCCACCTACTTATCCCTGAATAAACAAACAACATAGCTGCCTTAAAAGAAATAACATCCATGGGCTGGGGCTGTGGTTTAGTGATACAGCACGTGCCTGGCATGCCTGAAGCCTTGGGCTCAATACTAGCAGAGACAGAAGTAGAGACGGAGAGACAGAGATGGGGGAAGAAGAAAATCTGAGTGCTATGACAGTTTTCACTGTTTCTTGCCTTTAAAAAAAATCAATAACAGAAATCTGGCTTACTCTGGGAAGCTTCTCTTGCTTCTAGGGAAATATAAGTAAAAATCTTTGGGTGATTTTCGGGAGAGCTTCATAAAAAAGATGAATTCTCTGGTTTTCTCTTTCCAGAAAGACAATGTAGGAGCTAGACCCCTGGGAGCCAGATGAGGCCAGTGGAACTACACTGAGAAGTAGACTGTATACTTATGATGACAGAGCAGAAATTGACCCAGCTCCTTAATGCTGTGGTAAAGATATCATACCTTCTCTGAAGTAGTGACTCACAGGATTCCTTTTGTTATTATTTTCATGGTTTTTTTGTGATTTTTTTGTTTGTTTGCTTGTTTTTGAGACAGGATCTCACATAGCCTAGGCTGGCCTTGAATTTATTTGTGTAGCTGAGGATGACCTTAAACTTCTGATCTTCCTGGCTCTACCTCCCTAGTGCTGGGATTATAGGTGTGTGCTGCCACACCAATTTCTGACCTCTTCCAGGCTTCTTTTACATGAAAAAGCAAACCACTACTAGATTGTAAGTAGATCTCCATTAATAGCATATTAATAGATGTGTCATCTTAAACGTCTGATTTTGAATTATGATTATGTTCGGCTCTGGCCTTTCTAAGAGCAACCACAAAATTACTGCAATATCAAAAGCACTGAAAAGAGCCAAGTGTTTGAGAAATATTTTTACCAGGTTATTGATGCCTAAAGTTCCTGGGATAGTGGCCTAAGGCTTACTGTACCATTCACAATTATTTTAAACATCAAACATCCTTAAGAGGGTTACCTCAGGGACTAAAAATTATTCCCAAAGCCCATCTGGTTTCAGTTTTAGGTAAGAAAGCAACATGATATGGATGACATCTGGGGAGAAAAGGGTATAGAGAAAGGAGAACTCATGATAGAACCCAGATTCCAGCACCAAGACCAGTGAAAGAGGAATATTCACCAGCTTCATCATTTGCCTTAAAGTTGACCCACATGAAGAGCCAATGCTTAAGCAACTGTTCATGAAGCCACCCAAGTAAATTACCATACATTTCACTTACATTATTTCATTTAATCATTGTGATACTGCTGCCCCATCCCCATGAGAGAAAAACTGAGGCACAAAGAGGGTAAGTAAACAAGAAGTTTGATTTTGAAACCAGATCTAACTAATTGTCGTAGTTTGGGTTCTACCACTGTGAAGAGACACCATGACCATGACAATTCATAAAGGAAAACATTCAATTGGGGCTGGCTTATAGTTCCAAGGTTTAGTCCATTACCAGCCACGCTGGGAAGCAGGCAGACATGGTGCTGGAAAAGAAGCCGAGAGTTCTACATCTGGATTGTCAGGCAGCAGGAAAGAGAGAGTGTCACACCTGGCTTGAACATCTGAAACCTCAACGCTGCTCCCCCACAACACACTTCCTCCAATAAGGCCACACTTTCTCCAACAAGGCCACACTTCCTAAGAGTTCCACTCCCTATGAGCCTATGGGGGCCATTTTCATTCAAACCACCACACTAATGATAGTTTTAATAACATGTCAATCTATAGCAAGTATTATCATGTGCCAAGCATTTTACATGTCTTAAATTTAACAACTTCTTGAGGTAGGTGCAATGCATATCCCCATTTTATTGAAGAAGAAACTGAAACCATCAAAGGATAATGAATGTGCTTGCATGTGGGTATCTTGAGATACCTAGGATATGAACTCAAGTTGCTTCACTACAAATCTAGGAAATAGTGAAGACAGACATTTTTTTCCTATGTTTATTTAAAACCTTTCAGTTTTTGAAGTGTGTGTGGGAAGTGTGTGTTACATGCACCCTGGATGTGCTGGCACTAACAGAAGGAGGCCAGAGGAGGACATCAGGTGTCTCCCTCTGTCGCTCTCTGCCTTTCTATTTTAAGACAGGAGCTTGTCAATCAGAGCAAACTAGTTGGCCAAGGAGCTCCCAGGAATCTGTCTGCCTCTGAAACCTAGTGTTGGGTTTCAAGTGTGAACAGTCATCCCCAGCTTCTTAAGACGGTTCTAGGGACTTGAGCTCTGGTCCTCATGCTTATACAGCAACTTCTCTTACTCGCTGCATCTCCCCAGGCCCTACACTTTACTCTTTAACTCACTAGAAAACAAACAAACAAAGAACATCATGCAGTACATCTTTGATTTTCTAAGATGTATTCCTGATAAAAAGTAAACATTACATAAATCCACGTTTTATCCATTAAAGTACCTAAAAGATGTTGTCATTCATTAGTCTCTTTATTATACAAGCTGGAAAACAGAGAAATCACATGACCTTTCCAAATACAATTAAGGGGTCAAAATACTGCCACTCTGACAAAGGCTGGCCCTCAGCTTGTCTCTGGATGAAGAGGGATAGAGTGCTTCTGCATAGTCCCACCCTGGGACTTTAAAACTTTTAAGGTAAAATTTTGTCTTCCCTTCTCCTTTCCCACCTTTGAAACAAGGGTTCATTTTTCACTTCTGCAGAACTCAGTCTCACAGCGCACAGCCTAAGAACAGCGAGTGCGCTTTAAGCATCAAGGAGCTGGGGCTGGAGGTGCCTGCATGGGAAAGTGGAGCCATGGATCATCCTGACATCTGAACGACACCGGAGAAGAAGAAGAAAGGAAAGGCCCGTGTTTCCTCCACCAGCTGCTACTGTCAGGCTCCAGGGCATGCTCACTTTCCTCTCACATCAAAATCACTGAGGGGGATGGGAGACATCTAAGAAATCCCAGACTGAGGTTAGAATGACATCCTGGCATCAGGACAGGCTCCCCAGGAAAGCCCTGGGCCTTTCCTCCTTGCTCAGTTTCTTTTCCTGTTCTCTCCAGTTGGAGACTCTAAAAAGTGTAATGGCCCTGAGACGGCTGCCTCACAGACCTCCCCAGGGTCAGAGCTGTAGCTCCACCTTATCAAGCTAGCCCCAGTACACGGCCTTTCAATACATGTGTAGGTCAGTGATCTTTTTTTATTTTTTATTTTTTGCTTACATTCAAGTTCCCTGATATCTTTTAAAATAAAATTAAAATCACAATGAGGAACCTTTTTTTTTACTTTCAAAACACTAAAAAATGTTTTCTAGCAGTAACGATACCCTCATATCCACAGTGGGTGGAAATGAAGAGCAGCACACAGCTGTCAGGAGCCTTAAACATATTCTGTCACCAGACCCACTGATGTACTCGAGAATTTGGCCTGAGAAATGAATAGAAAGTAAACTACGGTTTATAGGTAAGGATATCTTAGCATTCTGTTGGAATCCACCTTTGTACCAATACCACCTACGCTCACCTCTGTACAGGCTCTCACTCTCCACGGTTTAACCAGCGTCCTCTTACCCACCACGGTCCCCTGGCCTCCATGGAAAGAAGAAGTCTGGAGTCCTGACCCAACTGGACTCAAACTGGTCTCTTCAAACACCTTTCCTGGTCTATCATTAGTCACTAGGGCAGAGGTGAATAGCTATTTTTCAAGTTGGGTTTCTTGAACACACCTAAGCCGGTGCAGACGTGCTTTATAGCCCAGGTGGGGATGTCAGGTGTCTTCCAATGCAGGACTGGCTTCGTAAACTGTGGAACCCTGCAAGGGGTTTGTGGAGCTGCAACTGTCAGCAGCAGCAGCAAACATGCTGTGTGGTGTGTCCTGCCAAGATCATTTCCTCTCTTAATCCACCACGTTCTCTCTCCTTTTTTAATCAAACTCCTAAAAAGACGTATCTAAGCTCGCTGTCTCTCATTTATTTCCAGAATTCCCCCAAACTGATCTTTGCAAAGCCACTAAGGACTTTTATGTTGCCCAGTCCATTAGCCTAGACTGCTGCCCTGTCCATTTCTAGACTTTGTCTGCAGCATTTGACATAGGCTTCCAAGTGGTTGAAATTCTTCTTACCTGACTTCTAAAACTCTTCCATTTCCTAGTCTTCTCCCTGGCCCTACCCTGCCCTACCCCATTCACTGTTTCCTGGCCTTCTCAAATCCTAGTTCCCTGCCATCTGCCATACTTGCATATATTGCACTGCCCAGAATTCAGTCCTCTGACCTTTGGTCCTCTCTTTTCATTCTCCCTAGTGATGTCACCTTGCCCAGAGCTTACACATCAATGTACTGATGGTTTTCAAGGTTTCATCTCCAATGTGGGATTTTCCCCTGACCCACACATCAAATTGCTTACTCTGTTTCTACATTTGGCTATCTGATAGGCATTTCAAGACTGTATGAATTTCTTAATTTCCCCTATATCCCAATATCTATCCTGAAAACTTACTCTTTCTCCATTTTTCCAGTCTAGTTAAATAGCACAAAGATTAACTTTGTTGCTGAAGTCCATATCTGAAGAGCAGCTGCCTCTGGATGGTAGAATGACAGACTTCTGGTTTTCTTGCAAGACTGAATGAGCAGCCTTGATTCAGAGGGAGGCATCAAGCATATCGCAGAATGGAGAGAATTCAGGAAGAGTGAACACAGACCGTGAATTTGAGACAATGGGTGCAATATACAAAGACCTTGTGAAGAAACAAGAAAAGGTAACATACAAGAGTGAAAACGGGACCCTGTGTAGTATTTGTAGCCTAAAGACAAGAAGGCAGTGTGGCCAAGAGCAACTGCAATTTGGCCAAGTGGAGCTGCACGTGCATATGCTAGATGGACAAATGTACTGCCCGACATTATCACATGTCCTTCCCCAGACCATAGAGTGCCATCTGGGATCTAGGTAGGTTGACACCAGGCACAGCTATTATTTTTCTCTTTTGGACTACTCCTGAAGTAGCACAGAGTATTTCTAGGACTTGGGAGAAGGGGAGAGGACCTGGTACCTGATCCTCTTCTAGCCCAGGCAAGGTAAGTATCTGCCAGGTTACACAAGGATGGAATTGCAGCCTGATGTCTTCTCCACAATTGTGGCTGTGGCTGGAAGCAGCTGGTGTGACCGTATAAGGCAGCAAGCAGGAAGTCTTGAATTTTTTTACAAAGGTAATGTTCTACTAGCTGACCTGACTTAGGGTCCAGGAGTTTTGGGTTTCTGTTTTAGTTAGGGTTTCCATTGCTTATAGAACACCATGGTCAAAAGCAACTTGGGAGGAAAGAGTTTGTTTCAGCTTACACGTCCGTATCAAAGTGCATCATCCCAGGAAGCAGAGGCAGAGACTCAAGGCCAGAACCTGGAGGCAGGAACTGAACAGAAGCCATGGAGGAACACACTTACTGGCTTGCTCTCCATGGCTTGCTCAGCCTGCTTTCTCAGCCAACCCAGAACAATCTGCCCAGCGATGGCCCTGCCCACAGTGAACTGCCCCCTCCACACACACATCAATCACTAAAGAAGAAAGTGTCCTATAGATTTACCCACAGGTCAGTATGGTAGGGGCACTTTCTCAGTTGAGATTTCTTCTTCTCAGATGACTCTAGCTTAGGTCAATTTGGTAAAAAAAAAAATAAATTAATTAAATAAATAAATAAATAAATAACGGCAGAGTTTCTATATGCTTATAGCATTCTGTGGGTAAGACTCATGATTAAAATCTACATTTGTCAGAGTTTTCTACAGATAAAGAACCACAAAGTGCTGGGGGAGGGGTTAAGGGAAATGTGTGTTAAAGAACTAGCTCCTGTGACTGTGAAGATGTGGCAAGGCCGAAGTCAGCTGAGACTGGGCAGGAAGGCTGAGGTGGCCTTCCAACACACTGACCAGCAGACTCCTTCTCTGTTCTTGAAGTTCAATCTTTGCTAAATTTAGAATCTTATAAATTTCCTACCAAAAAAAAGATGTGAACACAATAAAAAGATATTTTAAATAACAAGCTCTAAGTATATGCTATTGGAGGAGAGAAGGGAAGCAGAGAGGAGAGGGCCAGGAAGGAAGGAAGCAGCGATAGCATGAAGGCAGGTCCTCCTCTTAGAGGCTCTCTTTGTGTTCTAAGTATTTGTCTATTTATTTTACTTTTTAATGTGTGAATATGTATGCCTGAGTACATGTATGTGCACCATGTGCATGCAGGAGTCTCAGAGGTCAACTGAGGGCATTTGATCCTCTTAGCTGGAGTCACAAGCAGTTGTGAGCACCCACGTAGGGGCTAGGAACTAAACCCAGGTCCTCTGCAAGGGTATTAAGCACTCTTAACGACCGGGGCATCGCTCCAGCCCCTCCTCTGGGCTATGCCCAGAAGGTTAACTTGACTCCTTTGCTTCTGAATTCTTCATGTTGACCATTATTGTCTATTTGTCTGTCTGATCTCTGAGACTGAATCTTATTAGCCTTATAATAAATGCTTATAGGAAAAGTCTAAGGTTTTCCTCCTGATAGATGAGCCTCCTGTCGTTATGTGTTTATAAAATCATAAATTCTAGAGCAGGATGACATCCTGAAGTTCACCAACTTCAACTACCTGGATATTAGGAAGCTGAGGATCAAAGATGTTGAGTAGACATGACCTCTGGCCTAGTTCATCTATTTCCATCACTTTTCTCTAGAGCATCATGGGAAGAAAACATAGGAGTGTCACAGGCAGGATAGTGAAGCTCCTCCCACAGACAGAGAGGGACACAGCTCCTTCCACATACTGCACATTCGTTACTGTGATAATTAATGGTTCAATTTGGTTGGTGTTAAACAAAATGGCTCACGTAGCTAAGCTGGCCCTAGTGAAGGATCAGCAAAAAAGAGGCTGGAGTTTCCTATATATTCATCAGGAGCTGCCCCTGAAGAGCTAAGACAATTTTCCACTGAGCCAATTTTGGACGATGGTTCTGATTGCTGGATAAATCACAGCAGGAAATTGAAATGAGTGGTGTGGAGGGCAGAGGCAGGGCACACTACAGGGTAGCAAACAGCCCTGTCTACCTTAGAGAAATCACGGCACCAGAGCAGAGAGGAGTCGTTCACAACGTCCAGGGAAATAAGGAGGGACAAGGAAAAAAAGAGGAGAGCATATATGAGATACATAAGTCAAAGGGATAAAGTGATGCTGGCGGAGGTTCAGAACTAAAAGACAAGAAAGGAAAAGATAGCTGAAGACAAAACTGAATGGGGACATAAGATTACAAGGAGAACAGAAGCTCAGAACTATATTCACCTCTCAACAGTTCCTTGACTTGGTGATTTATTCATAGTGTCTTTTTCATGCCAGGTTAGATTGATATGACCATGAAGCACAGAACCCTTGTCCTTTCTCCTTGCCAGCCAATGCACAGAGAATGAAAGTGTGATAATGAAAAAATGGTCAAGGGACAGCATCCATTGCAGTCATAGCTGTCAATCAGTCATATATAACTTATTCATTGATTCCAAACATTTGTTGAGCATTCAATATGCACCAGGCACTAAATACTATGATACAGCATTGGAAAGAATTACCTAAGCCCCTATTCTTGATGTGCTAACATTCTAACAAGGGGGAAATGTGATCTACTACACAGCCACATAGAAATAATTCAGGGTACCAGTCCTGCTACAACTTGGGTATCACACTGGACTCAGCTGCATTTGGCAGGAAACCTAAATAAAAGAGACTCAAACAAATAGAGGTTGGTTTTTCTCATATAATGAATCCAAGCAAATACTGTTGCATTTTTCATGCACGGAAATATGAATGTAAGTATTCTAGAAGAGATGCAATTCCTCAGAATGACACAAGGACCCAGCATGGGTATGCTGATCTGGACAGTCCGTGTGAAACAGTGTTCCATGCAGGGCTGTCCAGCCCAGGTTGCTTAAGTGGTATCGCTTAAAAGCTCTTATCAAATATTCTTAAATCTTGGCCCTGGTACTCATTAGTTGTCTGACATTGAGAAAGGCACTCAATATCTCTCCAGTTCTTCAATTTTCTTATCAGTAAAGTGGATGGAAATAACAGCCCCTCTCTCCTAAGTCTCTTAAAAGAATTAATATATGTGAACTGCCAGAATAGCACAGTGGGCATGTAAGAGTCATTGAGGTACTGCTATTAGTGCCCTGCTAGCTTTAATGTGCTGGGTTTTTATCCTAATTCCTAACCTTTCATGGTCTGTGTCTACAAGGGCACCCAGCTTCAGGCTCCATTAAACGTTCTAGAAAAGAAAGAGGGGAAGGAAAGACCCTGTGTGCTAAAGACTGTCCCTTGCTTAGTGCTACGAAGTAGTTGTGGGAAGTCCAACACACAGGGTCTAGTAAAAGATCTTCGGATCATTGAGGATACCCTTGAAGATTATGGGGCCCTACCCTTTTCTCTTCTGCTTCCTGGCCATCGGGTAAGCAGTTTTGCTCCACTCTGTGATAGGTTGCCTTATCAGAGGCCAAAAAGCAAAAGGACCCATTAATGATAAACTTCAATCTTCAAGCCTGTGAGCTAGGATGAACTTTTTTAGCTTACAATCTCGGGTGTTTGCTACTGTGACAGAGCGTCAGCCACTATGGGAGCTGAATATAATGCTATTGTGTTGCCATCTTTACTGTGCCATAACCTCTCGGAGCTATCAGAAGCCCTCGCTGACAGCAACCCTAGGCTTTCTTGTCTCCTGACTCTCTCCTGAGTTTTCTCTTTGGCCTGGTTGGCCATCTCTCAGTTGCCTCTGCTACATTCTACCCAGCTGTTCCATTCCTAAGGGCCTGAAATGATTTTGGATAAAATTAAAATTAAATTGATGCACCCTGAGGAAATCAGGTTGCTCTTCATAATGCGTTTCTCCTGATCATTTACTGAGTAATCCCAACAGCACAAAGCAGATATAAGCAGCTGTGTACACTGCCCTGCCATTTGGACCATGTGATCCAGAAGATCCAACACTGCCTGACACATCATTGGCTAATAGAGGGTGACATCTGAAGGCTTTAACAGGTCCCGTATGTATCCCATCTCTGGAGTACCCTCACTGATCTAGAACCCTTCCCTGATTTTCTTTTCTAATATCCTGCTTTGGTTTGCTTCTTATCACTGTGATAAACACTATGACCCAAAGCAACTTGGAGGATAAAGAGTTTATTTTATCTTGCATTTTTCAGTCCATCATTGAGAGAAGATAAGGCAGGAAACTCAAGACAGGAACTTAGAGTTGGGAATTGGAAAAGAGGCCACGGAGGAATACTGCTCACTGGCTGGTTCTCTATGGACTACTTAACCTGCTTTCTGGTAAAACCCAGGATTCCTGCCCAGCGATGGCACTACATACAGTAGTATGTGCATGCTATGCTAATTGTCAGTCATGATAATGTCCCACAGGCATGTTCATGGGCCAGTCTAATGAAGGCAACTCCTCGACTGAGGCTCCCTCTTCCTAGGTGACTCTGGTTTGTAGTAGGTTGACAAGAACTAGCCATCAGATCTGGAGAGTCCAAGTGTGCCTCAACTTGTGGCTGTACCACTTGAGTCTCTGTTTTCACCTTCACAGTGCCTTCTCCTCCTGTGGGTGTCACCTCTTGTCTTTTTATAAGGACACTCGTCACTAGATTTGGAAGCCATCACTTGATCTAGAGTAATCTCATTTTGAAATTCTTATCTATGTCTGCAAAGAAGCTTTTCGAAAAGTAAGTTCAGATTTATAGCTCCTAGGGATTAGAATGCAGGCGTATCTTTTTAGGCCACCATTCAATCCATCATATCTCCTCATAGTCAGTTTTCCTTACTCAGGGAGAGAGACCTCTTATATAATAAGCCAGTCAATGGCACTCCTATGTACCTTGAAAACTTGAAGTGGCTTCCTTTGTATTTCAAAACAAAATCGCTTCTTGAGACAGCCTACCATAGCATTTAAACCCTGCAGACTTCCCTGACCTCACCTCCTGCCTCCCTGCACTCTGGCCACAGATCTGTTGTTCCTCCTGGAACCCAACACACTTACTTCCCCTTTAATACATTCGCCTTACTGCGCTGTCTACTGCGATACCAGATTGTCGCCTACATCATAGCTCAAATCTCACCTTCTCAGTGATGGCTTTCCCAGAGCGCTCAGCCTAAACTGTGACATTTCCCAGGTTCCCTACCTCCATCTAGATTGTGTACTTGTTTACTGCTTTATTTCTATAATCCAGGATTAGAAAAATTTCATCTTCTTCAGTGTGATATTTCTTATTGCCTAGCCACAGCAGAAGCATGAAAAATATGCATATGTAATAGAAAATGCATTTTCAAATATAGAGTTGGTCTATAAGACAGATTTTGTTGTAGTAATTGTTTTTTGGAAGCTGAGGTCCAAAGCTGAAATCAAAAGGCATTAGGCAGCCCAAAATTTTTAAGCTCAAAGAACTTTCCAGAAGTTACTAGACACTGGGCTTATTTATACCCAGGCAGTGACTTCTAAAAGGGCCCAGAGTGACACACAAGCCTCATCTAGAACTAATCACTCCTCTCATTAGATACATAGCCATAAGAAGTACGGAGCAAAATACTATTGTCAGTAAGTTCAGTATTTACAGTAAGAGAACATATTTTCCCATTAGGCCAGGAAACCTTTTTGTAACATTAAATGACATGGTCTGAACAATATTCTCCCAAAGTCTATGTTTAAGCCTTAACTTCTAATGTAGTAGAGATGAGACCTTTAGAAGATAGTTGGGCTTAAAAGATGTCATGAAGATAGGGTCCTACTGGAGGGGTTTGTATCCTTACAAGAAGAAAAAGATATCCAATAGCTTAAGAAGGTAGCATTCTGTAATCCAGAAACATTGCCCTCACTGAACTTCCAAATATGCTGGCACACTAACCTCAAACTTTCAACTTTCATAGCTGGGCAATTTAAATTTCTACTATTTAAACTACCCCGACTATGGCATTTTGTTGTTATCCCAATAATAAAAGCATTTTATCCTCTTCTCTAATGACTTTTCCTAAATCTCTAATATCTGCTGGTTTTGCTTACTATCCAGGCAAGCATAATATGGCAAGACCTCTTGGAGAATGTCCTAGAAACCTAGAGATGGCATATCACCCTTTTCATTTATTCCCCCATTGTGATAAAAAAAAAAAAGAAAGAAAGAATGAGTGCTTGGTGGATGCAACCTTAGATTTCAGGATCTTTGGTAAAAGAACACTGTTTACTTGACTATAACTAAAGGTAAGCACCTTGGTAGAAAAATAACAGGAGGACAAAAGGCTCACAGTATACTTTGGTGTGATGAGAAAGAAGATGGTACGTACAAGCCTCCATTTATCTCAGTCCTCTGTAGCGTTTGGGTGGTACACAAGACTTTAGAAAATTCTTGGGTTAGGTTTTGAGCAATATGAACATAAACAGGAGAGCAAGAGCCAATGAACAGATTTGAGGGCCTATAGACCAAGTAAAGGATGTTAACCAGGGAAAGTGGTCCTCAAAGATGAAAGATGAGAATGACCACACAAAGAGAAAAGGCAGGCACATCACTTGCAAGGAGACCACTGCTCCCATTAGATAGAATCAGGCTGAACTGAAGGGAAGAGATGAGGAATCCACACTATTCTTGTTAATAGTCTTGGGGGAATACTTGCGCCCAGTCTTCCTCCCTGTGCTCAGGATCCCAGGGATGAAGAATAGGTTGTCTCAGGGTCATCTCTGGCCTTCCACACCAACCTCACTGGGGCTAGAAAGAGTGTCATCTGTGTAGGACAAAGAACAGAACTTTCAATGAAGTTTGACAATAGGGTCATGGAAGTGAACAGATCTATGCCTTAGACACTGAAACAAGACTGTCCATATCACCTAGGCAAATAGAAAGTTATTAAATATGCCCAAGACATCACTGAGGGAGCCCTTCCCAGGGAAGTGAGGAATGCAACACTGCATAGTTGGAAGCAGCAAATGAGAAAAAAATAAAATTTAGAATGGTACTTTTTCAATGTACTAAAAAAGACTGGGATACTTCAAAGAACTGATTCTACATACATTATCACAAATGTGAGCCTCAAAACAGGGCTCTTGACCTGTTTCTGTATTCCAAAGGACATCATCAGTCAAACAAAGTGGCAAGTTACAGAAATGGGAAAAGATTTTTATCAAATATACATATGATAGGGAACAAATATCTAAAATAAATAAAGAACTCAAAAAAAACTGGACATCAAGAAAGCAAACCATCCACCTTAAAAATGGGATACATATCTAAACAGAGAATTCTCAAAAGAAGAAACCCAAATGGCTGGGAAGCACTTAAAGAAATATTCGACATCCATAGTCATCAGGGAAATGCAAATTCAAACTACTTTGGGATTTCATCTTACACTAACACAATGGCCACTACCAATAAAACAAATGAGAATTTATGCTGGCAAGGATGCAGAACAAGAGGAACACTCATCCATTGCTGGTGGGAGTGCAAACTTGGACAGCCACTATGGAAATCAGTATCGTGGTTCCTGAGGATGCTGGGAACAGATCTATCTCAAGATCCATCTATACCACTCTTGGGAGTTTACCCAAAGGATGCTTAATGCTACAAATAGAGACACTGCTCAGCAATGTTTATGGCTACTCTACTCATCAGAGTAAAAATTGGAAAGAGTCTACATGTCCCTCAAAATAAGAATGGATAAAGAAAATGTGATACATTTACACAATTACTCAGCCATTAAAAATGAAATCTTGAAATTCGTAGGTAAATAGAGGGAAGTAGGAAAGTATCATCTTGAATGAGATAACCTAGACCCAGAAAGATAAATGTGATATGTATTCACTTATGTGTGGGTGTTAGCTGTTACGTCTTCAATAAGCAAGCTACAGTCCATATAACCACAGAGGTTAGGATTCTAGTAAGGGAACAGAGGGAAGAAGGGATCTCCCTAGGAAGCGGGAGACAGAAGCATCTGGGGCTTGGTGGCTGGCCTCCAGGAAGACAGTGATAGAGCCAGAAACATGGCATCCTTCTCTGAGGCACACATCCACACCCACATAGGCACATGCTCTCTCTCTCTCTCTCTCACACACACACAAACACACACACACACACACACACACACACACACACACACTTAAGAATTTAGAAACAGTCAGCGGTAGTAGAGCGCACCTTTAATCCCAGCACTTGGGAGGCAAAGGCAGGTGGATCTCTGAGTTCGAGGCCAGCCTGGTCTACAGAGTGAGTTCCAGGACAGCCAGAGTTACAGCAGAGAAACCCTGTTTCAAAGAACAAAAAAAAAAAAATAGAAAAAATCTTTCTTTTCCTTACTGTTCCTAAAATTCAAAGCTTCCTCCTCACTAGGAGGCCTTCTCAATAAGCCCCTCCCTGACCTAGTTGATACTGAATACTTTAGCTCCCTGTTCCTACTTTGCTGCTGTTGTTTTTCCTCCTTAGCACTCATCACTCAAGGGTTAAATGATTGACTTACTTTCTCCTTCCTTTGTGAGAGCCAAGGTTTCATCTGCTTTGTTCATTTCTATGCCCTTACTCCTGGAATGCTTCCAAGCACACGGGAATCCATGCTGCAGGGGCTATAAGCTTCTGAGTGTGGCTGGTCAGGGAAACAGTGGTTTGCCTGGCAGAAATGAGACCTGAGACGGACTCACTAGCAGCATTTGTCATCTGTTCTGCTAGGGAAACGTGACTAGAAGAACAGAAGAAGAGAAAGAAAATCATAGAAAAGGAGAAAGCTCTAGGCTTTTAACATTCCCCCACCTGCAGTCAATAGGCTCTACTTGAGCCAAGGCCTTTCAAAAGAAGCCACTCTGTTCCCACACACAGCTTCCATCATTTGCCCCTACCACTGTACCCCCAAATGCTGGGAGGCACTCAATCTGAAACAAGGAGACGGACAGTCCGAGTCCTCCATTTCAGTATTGGCATCCTCATTAACATGATGAGATGGTTAATAGGTTCTGTGGTTTGGGAACCAAGGTCTTACCTAACAGGTACTTCCTCACCTTCCTACTCCACAGTGCTAAAAGAAATGTTATTGTGGGCAGCAACGTGCACAAATAGCAGTGCAGAGCTGGACAGTCTGGGCAGGGAAGGTGAGACCCTCTAAGGGGCTGAGCAAAGCCTTTGCCTTCATGAAGAGCCAGAAGAAAGGGTGCAATTTTGCTTTCAAGCCTAAAGGTGTTGGCCTTCACAGAAAGGTAATCTCTTTCTTAGATCGCCACCTACTGGTATAGGTCTTTCCAGTACTGGCTAACAAACCTCTACTTGCACAAAGTACCTACCTAATCTCGACTTTAGTGTGTTTCAGAAAAGAGTATTGCATGATATTTAAAAACAAGATCTCTCACATGAAAGGGGTTTCTATAGCAGCTTTACCATTTAAAAATAGAAAGCAGAGCTTTCTGGACCTTAGTTTAAGAAACAACCAAGCCTTTTCATTCGTCTTCTGCTTTACAAGGCTTCCTTGGCTTGGTAAAGCAAACATATTCCTGAAAGGTCATGTGTGCTAACCAAATCTGAATGAGGAGATTTACATTTTAATTGCAGTGAGGGACATCCTGCTTTAAAGAGTCCCAAGGGTAACCGAATCCTTTTCTAAAGTCAAACAAGCACTACATCGTGCTTGCTCTTAAACTCAGCCTCCCATTTAATTTGCTCCAAATTCAGGCCCACCTGTTCTCATGACATGAGTTCTGGGCAATTTTAAATGACAGCCTTTCACTCACACCCTCTTTAAAAACAAGCCAAATACACTCCAAGCCCATTTCAAGCTGGCAGTGAATCCTGTGGAAGAGATTATTTATGAGGTGTTTTGCCTGCCTGGATCTGGGGGGGGAAGGGGGGCAGCCCAGACAGGCTCCACGCTCTTGTCTTGCCCAACGATCCCTGGCTTGTCACATAATGTCCTTAGCAGCTACCCTTCCAGGGTGCTAAAACCCACTGTTTAGATTCCTTGATGCTGCTAGCCCATCCCCCAAATTAATAGAGGAATTTTGTGTGACATAATGAGGTTAGTTACTAAGGGGAAAGGGCGTGAATGTAAAGGATTACATTGGACTTCATTATGGATGAGGCAGGGAAAGAGCATTCTAAGAGACTGAATAGCAATGTTATTCAAATCAAGCAAGATAATTTAAGGTCAAGAGACTTACATCTTCTTAAATGTTATATACTCTTTGCCAAGAAAAGATGGCTCTGGGGAATTCAAACATGGTCTTAAGTGTAAGAGTTTGCACTATGAGTAAATCAGAAAGAACTGATTTTAAATCTCAATTCTATGTCATTGTCATTTAAGATGCTGGGTGAATTGTTTATCCAATGTGGCTTGATCTTCTCAACCATAAAATGGGATGGCAAGAACACTTTCCCTAGTAGGTTCTTGGAATATAATGAGCAGCAAGGATCCTTGCAAGGCGTCAGAACACAGTGGTGAGCATTAGCAATAATGACCCAAATGTCATATTCCTTTAGTCAGCACTGAAACAGGATGCTCAAAGGCCAGAATGAAATAATAGAAAGGGCATTGATTTAGATCAGAAGACCAAGGTTTTGCCTGTTGGAAAAAAAAACTTATCTCAAAAGGAATAAGAGATGGTCATTGTGGAACCAAATATGAGAGACTATAGCCCAGGAACACAGAATCAGGTTATTCCAAATGCCATGCTTTACTGTGGAAGTTGTTAAAAGAGACTGTATTTGTTACAGAACAAAGAAAGCCATAAACCAAGGAATTTAACAGACATGGTGGTGGGGACTATAGATAGGTTACAGCAAAGCAAGAGAAATATCTCTAGCCTTAAATAGCCTTAAATGCTACCCAATGGTGTTATTAGCCTTGGATTGTTTGCATCTAAGAATCCGTTACTACATCCTGAGGATCTACCTACCAGTCACAAAGGGTGTTAGATCACACACAGAGGTGGGCAATGCATGGTTATTTAGAAGTTGAAGACAGATCAAGATAATCTTGGCCCTGGACCTTCAACATTCCAACTCTTTACAATCATTGAAGTTTTAATGAGTCAATTAGACCTGTAGAATGTCTAACATGGGTGCAGTATTTTTCCTAGGAACATCACATGCCCCAGCTCTGTTTGGAACTGCCTGTGACTCACAGCTGGTCCATTGGTTCTTTTTGATCCTCATTTCCTCATTTACAGATAAAAATTATAAAAATTACAATGGTAGCCAGGGATATGTTACTTTAAAAATGGCTATAAGGGGCTGAAGCAATGGATCAGTGATTAACTGCACTTACTGATCTTGCAGAGGACCAGGTTCAGTTCCCAACACTCACACAGCAGCTAACTACTGTCTCTAGTTCCAGGGGATCCAATGTCCTCTTCTGAGCTCTGCAGGTGGCCCCAGGCATGCACATGGTACACATACATACATGCAAGCAAAGCACTCATACACACAAATGATTTTTAATGGCTTTACAGTTCAGAGTTCTAGAAATATAATGATGGCTATTGTATGGAACCCAAGAAAAGCATTCCATCTCAACGTTACAGTGCTTTCACTTCCATTTGCAGTGTCATAAATATGTGCATGTCGTGAGGAGCAGAGGCTCCCTTATAGATTGTTACTAAAGGTTTGGTTTGAAATGAGATCAAGGAACACAGAGTGTGAACACTGTTGGCACAGTGGGGGAACTCCTTCAGGGCCCTATCACAGCCTCTCTCTACAGAGCAAGGACAGCTACAGGAGTTTGGTACATGCCAGCTTCCTACAGAGTGACTGCTCATTGGATGGCATTCAGGCAAAAGGAGGAGCTGCTTGGGAAATATTCTCCAAGGATCCAGTTTCAATCACCACCTTGTAACTTACAAACAGCTAAGAATGGCAGGGGGTAAAATGACCTTGCAATCAAATCAGAACAACCTAGAACAGAAGTGATTTCTAGAAATCAGATTTATGTCTTGTCCTATGCCAACAGCTTTGGTTGATACTGATCCTCAGCTTCATTGACTGGGGATAGGCACATTTAACATCGTCAATAGCTGCACAGTAGAACTCCCTTTTCCAGAGAAGCTGACACAGTGTCAGAAACAAGTCAATGTGAGGGTCTGTCCCTTAAGAACTGAATAAAACCGAACTGTAAATGTTATATATTAACCCTTCACCAGTAAAGCATAAAGAAACAGGAATTTCCCAATAAAATATGATTGTTCCTTCCCCAGTTAACCTGTCTGATTGGCAGTCTCCAGTGGAATTGCTTAGGCCTGGGAATGATTTTTTTGAGTCCTCTTGGCGAATCAATGGCACACATTTTAAATACAAAATTAAATTTGCATATAGTGAAACTCTAACAGCAATGAAAAGGCTCCCTTTAATCCTAGAGCCCTGAAGGAACCATGAGCCCTATTTTACAGTATTTTTGTGTATATTTGTATGCAGATGTGAAAAAACGGGTTAGACTCTTTAAATTTTTTTTAACGGCTAGAAGAAAGTTCTGGAATACTTTGAAAATCAAAAAGAGTTCTGAGAATCAAATAATGGGTAAGTTAGAAGATAGAAAGTCAAGATAGAAACTCAAAATACTCAAGACTCAAATGGGCATTTGTAGCAGCTCCCTGCTGGGACAGCTCAGCAAGGACGACAAGGAGGCATAGTCATAGACTCAAACCCTCTCAGACCTCAGCAGAGGGAGCCAGTGTCCTGGCCAGCTCCGTGCTGGAACCTCGAGCCTCTGAGCTCAGTGTTTTTATTCTTTCGGAACTTCTCAGGTATTCAACTGATAGCACATGCATGGCATTAGCAATTAAATATCCCCCACATCAATCCAACACCTTCAGACAATACAAAATACCAAAGCCTATTCATTCCTTTTTTTCCAACAGTGCACAAAAACAGTTATTTTAAACACAACTAAAAATAAACTTCCCCAACAGGCACTTGACTGTGTTGGGTCTCAGGCAATGCTGTGGGGGGAGGGGAGGCAACTAAAGAAGAGGGAGAAGGCCTCAGAAGCCAGAAAGTCAAGCTGACCTCCTCTCCCCTTTCTGAGAGCGGGGCATAACCTCTGACCTGTCTTGTCTAGAGGAGGACTGCGAGCCCCTGACTCCAGGAGGGCCATACCCTGTGTAGAGAACGAGAGCTGCAGGAGGGACTAGATGAGTCTGAGCCAACAGGCCTTGTTGGGTTCTACCACCCAGCCTGTTATCACCGGAGCACAGCTTGGTCCACTCGTGTTTCTACACGAACACTCTATACTTCATGGAGCCAAGGCATAAAAATAGTTCTCCCTGGGTATTTGTATTCATATCCTTTTTCAAAAAAATATATTTTATTTTTTATGTGTATGGGTATTTTGACTTCATGTATGTCTTTACAGTGCATGCCTGCCCAAGGGGCCGGAGGAGGATGTCAGGTCCCCTGGAGCTGTGGAGTTAGGGATGATTGTGAGCTACCATGTGCTGGAGATCAAACCCAGGTCCTCTGGAAGAGCAGCGAGTGCACTTAACCACTGAGCCGTCTCTCCAGCCCCGGGTATTCATTTCTGGAAGCTCTTGTTTCATGTAAACCTTTAAGTAAATTCATTACACTTCATTTTTATTAACCTGTCTTTTGCTGTAAATGTATGGGCTATGACCTTCTTAAAGAGTGTGGTGAGTAACGTCTTTCCACCCTACACATATTCTAGAGTGTACTTTCAGAAAATAAAAACCATTTGTAATTACAATGTGTTCCCCCCACACACACCAGCACCCCGTTATATCAAGTCTATTTTGTTTTGTTTTTTTCAGTTTTATACTGGGGGAGGGCTCCCTTTGCTTTTCTTTCTGTCCTTTTTATTTGCTTCTAATATCCAAGCAGCCTGAGAGCACTGAACTATGTCCTGTGACTCTCTTTTAGTGCTCCCATTATTGGAGAGAGACTTCAAAGCATCCTCGAGATGCAACCATTAAGATCCTCATTAAACAGCCAAGGGAAGTTAGTGACTGAGGCTGTTGTGAAGAGTCGAAACTGAAGGGATTATATTGTCCAGTGAGAATAAAAGACTGCAATTAAAACTGATTGGATATAAAAAGATAAGACACTACAAAGATCTTCTGCTTCAATAACATTAAAATGAGTCTGCCATTTGCTCTCTTAAGATTCAAGGACATGGCTTCTATTGAAGTGGCCGTGTAATATATGAGAACTGTTATGGAATTAGAAAAACAAGTTACATTATATGAAATACAATATATTATCTAATACTGGCATTAGAATATTGGAACTTGGCCAGGCCTTCCTGTGCTGGCTACGCAAGACACACAGCAATCAAAGGCAAAGGGAGTCAGTGCTTCTGGAAGGAACCTAGAGGCTTCAGAGATGGCTCAGTAGTGAAAAGCATTTGTTCCTGCAGAGGACCAGGGTTTGGTACCCAATACGCACACAGTGGCTCACAGCGCCTACTCGTTTCCAGGAGATGTGGCGGCCTCCTTTGAGCTCTCTGGCTACCGGGCACACATATGGTGACACACATACACACATGCAGAAAAAAGCACTAATATACATGGAAATAAAATTAATAAATCCTTTTAAAGTGTTTTTTAATGAAATCTAGGAGTTTGGGATCCATTGTACTAGCAAAATTCTAATTCATGGGCAGAAAACCTTTTAATTTGAAAAAGAATTGAGGGACAAGCAGCTACCGAATATCCCAGGAAATAAGAAAAAAAAAAAAAGTTCAACGCACGCTGAGTACCCTGCTAGCCAGATGCTAACATGAGCTAACTCCTCCGTCCTGACAACAGGCCCAGGGTCGCGACACCCTCCCCCCGAGCAGGGAGAGAGACTGAAGAGCAGCTGATAGATAGTTGAGTGAGGACCCCAGTCTTGGAGGCCTAGTCCAGAGCCTCTGGCAGCAATGAGTCTCTCCTCTTGCTCTCTCACGAGAATAAAAAAGACTCCTTTGGCTCTTAGTCCAGATAACTCTGACATCTTTCAGAATTTTCCAGGAATACCTCCCCTGGTTCCGCAGACTACGTGTGTTCCATTTCCGTTACCTACCGGCCCAGTGTCATAGACGCTAACCAGCAGTGCCCAACTTACAAGTGTTGGAAGTTACTCACTAACAAGCTGCTTTCCTCTGTATAATTCTCCAAGACAGCAGGGTATGTCGTCATTTCTCTCATCTCTGTTTTTCTTAAGGCCAGGTGCAGAGGAGACACATGATAGGTTTTCATTGCATGAATAAACAAACACATCATATCTGACCTTGCTCATAGGAGATGATAAAGAACAAGCATCACACGATAAAAAGCATTCCACAGCGGGGAAAATTCTATGCTATGAAAACAGTTTACAAGCATCCCAACAGGGTCACAACAGACCAGCCATGACATCTGCTGGCGGTTTTATGTATCAAGGAAAAGCTAGTTTGCAAATAGGAAACCTGTGATATGGCTCGCTGGCTCATTGCTGGCACCTTCTCACTCACATAGGCTGCCAGCCTTTATGAGACTCCTACATGGTACTGCCCTTAGAGGGGTGTAACCCAAGACAGAAACCAGTACCAGCCTCACTGGCTCAGGCTACAAAACCTTGCAGGAAAATGGCAAAAATAATCCAGGGATTCTGTTAGTGGTTGGGGTTTACAAAAACAAGCAGTCTCCAAGGACTTGATTTATTATAGAGAGACTGTACCTTCACTTTCTCCTAGGCTTCTAATGAGAAGAGCTCACCTTAGCTAATTTGACTGCTTCCATTCCATTTAGAGCTCTGGATCAGATTTGAGTTTAGCCTGTTTATTCACTTAACACATTTTACCACCCAGAGTCTTGTGTTGATCAATGAGGCACAAGGGTAAACGAAACAGAGGCAGTCCTACTCCACAGGATAGTGTACCAGGCAATAGGATGTGTTAAAGGGCAACCACAAAAACAGCAGGAGCCTACATCTTGTACATGAACCACAGGGGGTTCTTTTAAACAGTAGACAAAATAACAAACTAGAGATGTGCATTTCTCTGCATTTTCATTATTTTCAACACATTCTGTTTTTATGAAGATTTATTTTTTGTGGGGGTAAACATTATGTCTGAATGTATGCATGTGTACCACATGAGAACAGTGTCAGTAGGGTCCAGAAGAGAGCTTTAGGTGTCCTGGAACTTCCTGGTTGTGAGCCACCATGTGGATGCTGAGAACTAAATCCAGGTCCCCCAGAAGAACAACAGGTGCTCTTAACTGCTGAGCCATCATCTCTCTAGCCCCTTAAGCAGATTATTAATCTAACGGCTGAAATAGTTAAAAAGTTAAAAATAAAGCACAAACTATTCAACAAGGCTATTTTGAACTAGATATATTATGTAAATGTGCCAAGCAGGAGCAGCTATGAATTAATTACAAAAATCTTTATTTTAGAAATTCTATGTAGAGGCAATTCAAAGATAACCAAGAGGCAGGGGTTATAGAATGTTGCTTTGTTTTCTACCATTTCTCTTCCTTCCCTGTGATAGGATGACACATCCCCACCTCTAAGACATCAGGCCTGGCAATGTGGTTTGCTTGCTTAATGACATGGATGCAGAAATGTTGCATGTCTTGCTCAAACTGAAGCTTTGATATCTTTCTGGTAGATCTGCTCTCTTTATGCCCATATATCTGTTCCAAGTGTGAAGTGCTTCTCTAGACTAGGTCCCATAATGGAAAAGATACAAAGCCAACCTGGCCAGTGAGCAGTACAATGTGAATAAGAGTCAAGCTTTGAGATTTGGCAGTAGTTAGTTCATATGACCTAACAGGATACATTCAATCAACATCTTTCAGTATCATCAAATAGTATCCAAATAGTGGCTTCAGGAATGGTGCAGTAAAGACACAGAACAAACACAAAGTCCCAGTAACAATCGAAGAAATTAAATACAAGAGAAATTTATGGCCACATACATAAAGAGGTCAGTAAGCACTGGAAGGTGTTTTTGGTAATCATGCACAAGCCTGCTGTAATCTTTACCTATAATACACTCTAAACAAAGAACCGGAAAACATGCATTCTTTTCAAACTCAGTGGAATAACCTTTGAAAAATTACTTACATTAACCATGAAGTAGTCTCAACAAATCTCTGGCCATATGTAATTAACTGATATTGAGAAATTGATTTTACAACAGAAATAATTATACAGCCAGATATGATGATACAGCCCAGTAATCAGGGCACTTGGGAAGGGGAGGCAGGAGGACCAAGGTTGTCCTCATCCTCTGCTGAATAACTAATTCAAGGCCAGCCTTGGCTACATGAGATCCTATCTCAAAGAGTCAAAACAGGAAAAGAATGGAAGGAAGTGGGAGAGAGAAAAGATGACATATATTTCAAAGTCAAAAACATACATATAAACTAACTCTAACTCTATCTCTTCTGTCCCTTGCCTCTCACTCTAACTGTAACTGCTCTGTTCCTTGCCACTAAAATCTTCCATCCCATTAACTATCCCCTAACATGCTTTTCCATACACGTCCTCTGGAATTAACTCCTTTGTCCTTGCCTATATAACTCGAACTGACTTTTCCAACTGACACACTCTCTTAAGGTAGCCCTCCCCAGCTGTTCCCAGAAGTCTAAGTAGCATGTAAGCATAAGGAAGGCTGCACAGCACAAAAAATTTTCTTGACAAAGCGTCCCCCTACACACAGAAGTCCTAAAACAAATTAGAATGCAAGTCAGAACTGGGATGGATGCTCATGGATGACCACGAAGTCAAGACAATCAAAGCCATAATTCAAGGCCCCACCTCAAAAAAATAAATAAGATAAGTAAAGAATATCTTAGAATGAACTATACAACTATTTGTCAAATTACTTAGGTATGTGTGCCATGCTCTAATAAGGCTGTGGCTTAGGAGATGTTCAGTGAGGAAGAACGCTTCCTGCACAAGCATGGTACCCAAGATCAGACCTCCAAAATCCATGCAAACCCGGCATGGATGCATGCACCTATAACTCCAACCTTGCAGGAGACATCGCTGGGGCTTGCTGACCAGTCAGCGTAAGCAACATGGTGATCAGGTTCAATTAGAATTCTCTGTCCCAAGAGAATGAGAGAGAGAATGATAGAGCAGGACAGTCAATGTCCTTTCTCCTCTAGCCTCCACACATGTACACATGGGTCCACACACCACATGAGAGCACAAGTACACACAGTTAGAAAAATAAAGGGAATAAAATATATCTCCCCTATCAGATAGTAAATGAGATCAGCTGACCAATGAAACAATGGAAACAATTCTATGTCTATGCATAAAACAGCATAGACAAAATGGTATGGAAACTTGATTCATTACAAAGCTTATTGCATGCCGCAAATTACCCTTATAAAAAAGGAAACATTTTCTGATTTCTTCTAATTCTGTACACTGACTGGCCAGTCTTCCCTGGTGTCCCTTTGACTCAATCATGCAGCTGTATTCAGCGACCTGCTGGGTGAGAGGGCCCAAAATGACTACTCTTGAATGGTAAACCTTAGTGCCAGCTGTTAGGGGGTTAGGGGGCACTCAGTTCCTTCTATGGACTCGCTCTACTTGTTAAAACAAGTTGCTAGACCAGCCCATATTCACAGGAAAGGAAAAAAGACAATGCTTCTTGGTGAATGGCATACATACAAAAGTGAAGGAATCAATCACAGCTGTCTGTGGACCCTCCCCAGAGCCAGAATTAGAAGTCAGTGAGAATGAATGGACTTGGCTGATTTAAAAACCAAAGCTACAGAAATCATAAAAACCAAGCTACAGAAGACTAGAATCTACCTCATTCTACTTACATGAGGTTTCAAATATAGAAAGAGAAGAAATACTTTTATTAGAAACATATATGTGTGTATGTGTGCATGTGTTTATATGTATTTAAAGATAAATACTGGAATAATAGACAAAAGCTTCACAATATTGAGTCAAAATACACTGAAGTGAACAAGGAGGCACCAGAGAGGCCTCCAAAACACAGGTAGCTTAGCATTAAATAGTCATGCATATGGGGATGCTTGTGAGATCATATATAAAAGATTTTTCTTGTCTTTGTCCAGGAAACAAGGATTTGTATTGAAATGTAACACCTTATTCTCGATGTTGTCAGTGACTAGGTCTTGATTACTGAGGTTTGCCCATAGTTATTATATAACCTTCTATGTTGGCCTTTGAAAGCCTTTATTATTACTTTGGCTAAACAGATAGTCAAGATCACATGGGGTCAAATGATTTTGAACTTTCTGACATGTCTGACAACTTCCAAAAATCAAATTTTGCATTAAATCCTTTTGACTTTGAGCTAATGAGAGTTTCTAAAGGGCTGCTAGAATCTCAATGCAATTGATTAGGTCTATTTGACATGTTGGGTTATACAGGAAGCACTGTCAAACAGGAAGTCAAAGCTAACATTATTCTAGGTTACATTTACAGGTGCTGCTGAAATTGTGTCCCTAAATACGTCATAGTATGTAATCAATCATAATTTTGCCTATTACGTTAAAATATTGTTTACCATATAAATAAATTCACTGTCAAGAAGGTTGAAAGCAGAGGAAAGATATGCGATATCTGTCCATTTCCCTTAACAAAGCCTGAAGAAAATGTATGCTATTCTTCTTGCTATGTTTAGATCCTGACATAAGACTCCATACAATGGGCAGAAAATAAATGCCTGTGATATAAATAAGAGAATATAAGATATCAAAAATAATAGCTAAATAATACATTGTCTTCATAAATCCTTAAGACATTCATCCTCTGTGGCTTAGAAAGATGAGTATATAACAAACTATGTTGAACTAATATTATTAGATTTTATAGGAAGGCCCTAAATTATTGATGTTATTCCTTGGAACACACAGTATAATGAGTGGGGCTATTCAAGAGAGATTTGAGGGGCTCTAGGCACAAACAAAGCTGTGATAGAAGAAAATCATAACCACTCACGTGCCCAAATCCTTGGAAATCGGTGCTCATCCATCCAGCAGTTGAAATCTGGGAGAGAACCTGCAGGTGAGCCTTTAGCTATCAGTGTCCTGGGCCATTCATGCTGGGTGATTCACAAGGGAGAATTTTCTACAAGCAGCTGCACAGACAGTGTCTATATGCACAGGGGACCAGAGGACACAGGGAAGACTTGAGTTACACCTTTGGATGTCTTTTGAAAACTAGGGTGACAACTGGGGCAGGTCAAGGTATAAGGGCCCTGAAGGGCCATCAAACTAGCAGACATTTGGACAATGTGTGGAGCATGTCTCCTCTTGATGTGATACTTGGGAGGTTCTTCAGAAAAGACCTAATGGAAGTGTCCCTTGACTGACAAGACTTGTTCCTGGTCTAGCTCTCTATCACCTGCTGATCTGAAACTCATGCTTGTATGTTACAGTTGGCCATTCTCCTGTGACAGTTGTCCTTATTTCCTGCCCTAATGCCTGCACTCCCCTTGGATAGCTGTGTCTTAGGAACAATGGCTGTGCCACAGCTTGGCATCAGTCACAGTATTCAGACAAAATCTGTTTGAATGTTGGCCTTGACCTTTGAAAGTAGGTCATATTTTGAAAGTAGCATATTTTGAACTTTAATGTCATTTCTGGCATCCCTGCATGGACATATGATTGATGAGCAAGCATCCAAGTAGTGACTATTGAATCTAATCAACAGAACTGTGCCACTTACAGAGCAAGACATGTCATTCTGAGTCATTATTAATAGCTGAATACATACTGTCAAATATAAGCATGCCAGGTGTAATTATGAACAAACAAATAGATTGGTATGCCTTGGGTTTTGAATTTCTATTACTCAAATGAATTTTAATTGTTTTGGGTTTTTGTTGTTTCATTTTGTTGTTGTAAAATAGGGTCTCACTATGTAGTCTTATATAAAGCAGGCCTGGAATTCACTATGTAGACTAGGCTGGCCTCAAACTCAGAGAGCTACTTGCTTCTGATTCTCAAAATGCAGAATCAAAGGTGTGTGTCACCACACCTGCCTTAATTGTATATTTTTTAATGTTTAAGAATAAAATGCCAGAGCAGTTAATAATGACATTAGAAGTGTTTTGTTACAGAAATTATAGTAAGTAGTTACTAATAAGTAGAGACAGCATTAACTAGAAAACTTCCAGAAGAATACCATATCCTTTTTGTTATAAAAGTTTCGATAATGTAAACAACATAGACTAGATTAGAGCCAGTCTAATCTTCACAGAAGCATTTGGGGGTTTTAACATTCATGACATTTCATAAAATAGCACCCCAAACTATTTAGCAGTTAGAGACTTTATTTCATTTACCCCATGCATCTTCAATTCTGTTTTCAGAAAGTACTTAGCACGGGGCCTAATGAAGCCAGATTACTGGCTGTACACAGAACGGTAAGAGGCTACTTTTATCATTTTCCTTCTGGCAAGGCAGGCAAGGGATTTTGGAATTGGCTTGTCATGTATTCATACAAGATGTTCGAACAAGATGAAATAGCAGCCATTACACTTTTAAAAGATCGCTTTAACAAGAGAGGTCCTTTAATGCAGCAATTTGCAGATTAAAATACCAACACAGCAGCACTTGCAACCACACCGCCAGACTGTCTTCACAGAAAGTGGTCCACAGACTAGAGCCCGCTGAGAAAACAACCACACAGTGTTCCTTAAGGGAGCTAACAGGTCTTATCGCTAATCTTCCTATCGCAATTTTCCAGGGGTGATACTAAAGTGGGGGTGTGTGCCAGAAAAGCCAAGTGGTAGATGGAAATGCAGAGAACTGTTACTTTGGGAGCTAATTAAACTGGTCCATAATCTCCCTTCTGGAGCCTAGATTTCCTAGAAGGAAATTTTCTCAAGCAGACGTTTGAGGCAGTAAGTACTTGCAAAAAATATTCCAGAGAAAAATTTGGGAGTCATTTGATGTCTGCTTCAGAAAAAAAAAAAAAAAACAGTTTGAGATTATCTTTTGCAGAGTGGTATACAGAGCTTTTTTCTTATGAGATTGTCTCAAAAAAGTATGCTAACTACTAACCAAATCTTTAGTCCAAGAGTCGAGAGTCTCACTGCCTACCAGACAGAAAGGGTGGGTTACTAACAGTGGTGATATCACCCGCGGCTCTGAAGTGGTAAACCTTTTCAGTGAGGCTGTCTGGGTCAAATAGCATAACTGAGGTCATCTCCCACGTGCTTCACTTCATTCAGCAGAGCAACTTGGGCTTGATCACATGATAATGGTTACAGAGCCCCGAAATCAACAGAAGGAAAAGTCGCCACTCCCTTAAAACAGCTTCTATCAAGAGGTGCTTTGTGGAGATGGGGATGCAGTTCCCTTGAGGGAGTGCTTGCATAGCATGCATGAAACTATGGGCCCCTTCCCCAGAAGAGTTTAACCCTAGTAAGGTGGCACACACTTGATTGCCAGCATTCCAGAAGTAGAGACAGGAGGATCAAGAATTTAAAGTCATCCTCAGCTACTTAGTGAGTTAGAGGCCAGACTGGACTAAAGACCCTGACCCAAAAGAACAACGAACCACCAGAAATATAAAAACAAAGATTCCTTTTGGTTTTTCCAAAGAATAGATTTGACGGAACCACTTCATTGTTTATTAATCAGCTTTTCTCTCTTCTTCCATCCTTGCCCCCCTTCCTCTCTGTACGTGATATATGTGTGTGGTGTTTTGTGTGTTGTACATTCATTTGTGTGCACAGAGGCCAAGGAGGTCTTGCTCTTTCACTCTCCACCATATTCTCTTGAGACAGGGTCTCTCATTGAACCTGGAGCTAGGCTGGCAGCCAGCAAGCCACAGCGAGCCCCCTGTCTCCACCCCCACAATGCTGGAGTCACAGCACTCCTGCAGCCACACCTGGCTTTGTATGTAGGTGCTAGGGACTGGAACTCGGGTCCTCAAATCTCAGGATGACGTGTCTGAAGACATGACTGCTCCTTGCTATGATGGTGGAGAAAGTTTGTTGTAGACAACAGGGAGAAAACAATAGATATGAGGGAGAGCATAGCCAGAGGGTCTGGAAGGGTCTAAACTGAGATGGGCCACGTGAAGAAAGGGGAGAAAGGGGGTAAGAGGGAAACCTGGAGATCAAGAGGCCAGGAGGTCCAAAAGAGAACAATGGGTAACAAAAATGACTGGATTATATTGGGAAGAGCAGCCTAGCCCCCTGTATGCTGGGCAAGGTATGCAAGCCAGAAGGACTCTGTAACAGGTAGTGGCTGAGGGATGCTGGGAGAACCTGGATTCAGGTCCAGTTTGATATGTTAATTAGGCACCTCAGTCTTTAGTCCCAGTTTTGAGACCAAAAGCAAGTATATCTGTGCACCATGTGCATGCCTGGCTCCCTCAGAAGCCAGCAGGGGGAATCTGATTCCCCTGGCACTGGAGTGATACTGATAGTAGTTAGCTGCCATGTAGGTGCCAAGAATCAAAGCTAAGTCCTCTTCAAGAAGAGCCAGTGCTCTTAATTGCTGAGTCATCGCTCCAGCCCATAATTTTTAGTTTTTAGTGTTTGTTTTGTTTTTGTTTTTCCTCCCAAACCAGGTCTCTCTACAGAGCTCCAGCTGTCCTGGAACTCACAGAGATCTACCTGCCTCTGCTTCCTGAGTGCTGGGATTAAAGGTGTGTATCACCACCCCCAGCTGATAAATTACATTTGGATTGAAAAAAATCTTAGGAAATAAAACATTCTATTATTTAAGGAAGTCCTCACATAGAAAGTTGCAAGCAACATAAGTCCATTACACATAAGTGGCCCCTTAGAAAAGGTTTACCTGCCCAGTGGCCTTCCTGCTCTGGTGCACCCTTGGTCCTCACCATATTTCTGGTTCCCTCCTCTTGAACTCTTATTACAGTCAGGGACTTTTTCCCTCTTTGCCAATTCTGATGAAAGAAAAACCTCTTAGAAAGGAGAGAACTTAAAGACTTCTCTTTCAGCTTGTTGCTAAAAGGGAGTTTGGGTTCATACTTTCCACTTACACAGACTAAACTTCTCCTGACCAGTTCTGTTTACAGTTAGCTTAATTAAATCTCCCTTAAAACATTTTAAATTGCGTTCATAAATTCAGCATTTTCCATTTTCTTCTTTTAAGCACATTAATTACCAATACTGACAAGCAAAAAATTCCCAAGTACTTGTAGACTAAATTAAATTTATAAATATAATGAATCTCTTAAAGATACCAATACACTACAGTTAGCAAGTCATAAAATCTTCTTATGCCTTCTAGCAGTAAACTACAAATCTATATATACTATCTGTTTCTCCGCTGCACATTGCAAGTTGAAACCTAAAGATTAATCTCTCAGACATCCTCATACATCCCATTATTTTAAACACTGTAATACCACAAATATGAAATATACATGGATTCCCCTACCATGCTAATGCTATGTGTTTGCTCTCCTGATCTTTCCATATTTATTTTCAAGTATTCCTAAAGCTAAAACGCATTTATGTCCCAAGTCTAAGGCAGCAAGCAGTTCTCAATCTGTAGGTCACGGGGTTGAACACCCCTTTCACAGGGATAGTGTAAGACCATCTGCATATCAGGTATTCACATTACAATTCATAACAGTAGCAAAGTTACAGTTATGAAGTAGCAACAAAAAATAATTTTATGGTTAGGGGTCACCACAGCATGGGGAGCTGTACTAAAGGGGCTTGGGCAGTGAGGCAAACTTCAGGTCAAACTTCAGCCTGCTTGGTCTTGGGCTAGTATGTGCCAGAGGAACATCCATCATCAGAGCCGCCTGCTGCCTCCAGGAACCATAGTGAAGCCTATGATCCATGCTCCTGCCACACTAAATGAACTTAATTTTCTTTTCTTTGTATTTTTGTTTTTGAGGGCACAGGGGCTGAGGAGAGTGGAACAGAGAGAAATGGGAAGAGGGTGTTATAAAGATATATTGTATGAAACTCAAATTATTAATAAAAGTATTATAAGAAGTTACAGCATTAGGAAGGTTGAGAACCACTGGGCTAAGAGAATAAGTACTGAATCTCAAACTGAGTGTCTGCTTCCTTTCAAGCAAGTTATAGAGAAATAGGCCCATATGAAAGCTAGGAAGGATCAAATCCAAGGGTCTATATGAAGGAATCACATCCAAGGGTCTATATGAAGGAATCACATCAAAGGGTCTATATGAAGGGATCATATTCAGAGGTCTGTGTGGTCCAGATGGAATGTAGAAGGAATGTTAGCATGCACCTTTAATCGTAGTACTCAGAAGGCAGAGGTAGCACATGCCTTTAATCCACAAGGGAAAAGCAGAGACAGAAAGCAGAGCTCAAAAGGAGTCAGTGTCAGACGGAAAGTGATGTCTGATATGAGTCAGAGTGAAGGGCAGGCAAAGTGACAAATCAGAGGAAGGATGAGTCAGAGTGAGGATATGCCCAACTCTCACATTAGAAAAGCAGGCTCTAAGCTCAGATAGTCAGAGGATAAAACACAGTAGAGGGGTGGTACTTGACAAGACAGAAAGACAATGAAGCAGTCAGACTGAGGCAGTTTGAGGATATGGCAGGGAAGCAAAAAGGCTGACTGAGGCAGCAGGGCAGTGAGAGCTCACAGAGACACAGAAGCAGTCTGAGGAGTCTGAGGCAGAGACACAGAGACAGCTTGGCAGAAGAAATCAATATCAAACACAAGGAGTGAGTCAGTTTGAAGCCAAGCAGAGCAGTTCAGACTGAGGCAGTCAGAGAATCAGCCAGAGTCTGCCAGAGTCAGAAGAGTTCAGTCAGAAACAGTCAGCCTGCTCAGAAGGTCAATTTGGACCAGCAGCTTGGAGAAGAGTTTGAGCTAAAACAGCAAACCAGAAGAGTTAGTTGAGTTCAATACAGCTCTGAGTTCAGGAGTAGTAGTCAGAGCAGCTTAATCAGCAGCAAGTCTTGGAGGCTTAAACGTTCTAGATTGTATGGAGGCTGAAGCCTTCTAGTTCTAGGCTTAAGAGTAGATCATAGGAAGGCTGAAATGCTCCAGAGCTCCAGGACTAGGACACATCCGTGTCTCCACATTGGATGTTAGCTGGCGTGATGTCCTGCTCCACATTGATATGTCATTTGTAGTTTAAATTGCTATGGTGGCTCACCAAGAGGGACAAGGAGACATATTTCATAACTGCAAACCTGGCCAGACCTCAACAGAGGGAACCACCATCACGGCCAGCACCAGACTCCCTCTTAAACGGGGAACCCCGAGTTCTGAACTCAGGTGTTCTTATTGATTCATAACTTCTCCAGGTACAGATTATAAGCAATCAAACATCCCCCACAGAACTCCAATAGCTGCAGAAAATACAAAATGCCAAGGCCTATGCATTCCTTTTTCTAACAGTGCATAAAACTATTTCAAACATAACTAAAAATAAACGTCCCCAACACATGATGGTTTCCCCAAGGCTGCACAAATAGAACACCCTTCCTTCTTTATTCCCCACTTATATATTCAAGTCCCTTCCAGAGACACTGAGGCCATGTGCAATTAGGGAAAAATTACATAGAAATTGTTAGGAGGGGTAGCTTGATATTCAGATGAGAGTCCCATAATTCTCCATACCCCCTCCTTCCTAGAGGGAATGTCAACAGTCAATATGCCCAGCTGTGACGATCATTGCAAACAGCACTCGTGAAGATGGCAGCAGCTTGTCCCAGAGGACATGGAGACAAAACATGAACCAGGCAATGACTGGTTTCCAGAATCTGCCTCCTGGGTTCAGATTGTACTGTAGCTCCTCTTTGACTTAGAAACCTGCCCCATTCCCCTTTGGTACTTCTCCACGTTGATGGGATTCAATCGATAGTTTTACTGTCTGATGAAATTAAGCAGCTTTTAATGTTTATCTTTGCCATCTGTACAATTTTGAAGTTGTACTGATGGTGTGTGGTGGCTTTGAGGAAGGAATGGAGTCTTGGGAATAATTTGATACTAAATTTTGCTTGATATAGTGTTGTGGAGTGTTCACCAGAGAAGACTGCTTGGACATAGATTTAAGCCAACAGAAAGTCTTTGTTAGCCAGCCAACGACTACACTGGGTGTTTGGGATCCCAGTATAGCCCCAAGCCTTTCTCAGGATGAACTTGTAACGCAAAAACTATATTCTGTGTTGAGATACTTCAGTTAACAAGAACAGTTATCCAGAAGTGAAACTACAGAAGCTAAAAATCAAGGTTAGTACATTTTGAGACTGTCCCAGAACTATATGGACTTAGATGGATTAGGTCTTTGTTTTAGTTGTGTGTGTGTGTGTGTGTGTGTGTGTGTGTATACATATATATGTGTATATGTATATATGTATACATATATGTGTATATATATACTCTCTCTCTCTCTCTATATATATATATATATATATATATATATATATACACATACATATATATTCTGGGTTCAAGAAAACAGTTTCTTCGTTGCAAAATCAATCCCCAGTCCTAGAGGGTTTCAGCCTATGTACAATATAATCTTAAACTTAGACCTAGAAGACTTCAGCCTTTGTACAATCTAATCCTCAAGATGTAAGCCTAGACCTAGAAGGCTTCAGCCTCCATACAATCTCACCTGCAAACCTAAACTTATAATGTTTCAGTCTCAGAGACTTACTACTGACTGGGTTCACTTTGATTAGCTATCTTTTGAATTATCTCTTCACTCTGACCTGTATTGTGAAGTGATGTGTATTGTATACCATCTGCTTCTAATGCTCTACTTATTTTGGACTGGCTCTGTTCTTCTCAGCTTCTCCTTTTGAACTGAACTCTCTGTGAGCTGACTGCATTGCCTGACTGAACTAACACTCTCTAACTTCCTAACAAACTAACTCACTCTTTAATTATCTCATTCCTCTCATTCTCCAACTTTCCCACTGTGAACTGAGAGCCTCCTTTTATATTCTGAGAGTTGGATATGTCCTCACTCCGATTCACTCTCAGATTTCACCCTGATTCAGTCTCAGAGTCTGAGATTAAAAGTGTCACTACCATTGCCTTCAGAGCATTTCATCTGGATCACACAGTCCTCTGAATGGAATCCCTTCATACAGGCCTTTGGATGTGATCTCTTCCTAGCTATCACATAGGCCTTTCAATGTGATCCTTTGCTAGAGCAGCCATGCTACTGGATCAAAAGATTAAATATTCCTCTACAAGACTGGCAGGTGCTGGTATCTTTGTATTGAGTCTTACAGCGTGAATGACACGTCCATCAAGGAGCCAGCTGTGCTAAGGTCTCAGGGCCTACTGAAGTTTGAGGCCCTCTTACAGTGGGAATGGAAATGGAAAAGGAGAGATGATCTGAGCCACTGTGTACAATATGAGAAGACAGGAGCCTGTCACACACTCAGCAGCTCATGCTTGGCAGGAGAGATAATGGCAGCCATGACCCAGGCTACAACCCCTGGTCCATCACTCCTCCCCTCCTCTCTTCAAACCCTGACCTGGATCATAACCTCTGTTACTTACCACTGTGGTGGTGGTAAAAGATCACTTTGTTGCTATATGGAAAGATGTACTATGTATTTCTGACACCCTATTATGCCAGGGGAACTCTGAAAGGTACACCTTTCCTTAGTATTTCTTTGCAGGTATGCCTGAGAGTCATTGTAACCACAATTATTATTTTTCTACCTGAAAATTCCTCACTGAAATGTGGCTTCTGGTAGCCTGTCCTTTTGACTATGACGCCTCCTGCTCTCTTTCCCTCTGTTCCCTTTTGCTTGTGACTCTGTGATAACCTTTCTGTAACTACTTTCTCTTCATGAAACACCTTCAGCTTGTTCCTCTTGCCTACTTCCTCTGCTTGTTCTATCTGTACCTTAAGGTCTTAATTTCAGTTTCATTTCAGTGTGTGCTAGCCCTTTCTTTTCCTTATAAGTTTCCATGTTATAATGAACAACCTCCTATTTTCGTTTTACGATTTTTTTTGGCACAGGGTCTCACATAGCACAGGCTGGCCCTGAACTCCTGATCCCTCTGCTGCCACCTCCCAAATCCTGGAATCACAGGCACGTGCCATCATTCCCTGCTAGTGTCCTTCTCAGCGCTCTTTCCCGCTGGGCTCACCAGGGCCGGGGTTGTGTTTGTGTCAACTGTTAGATTCCCAACACATACATGTGTCTGGAATTTTAATCTTTAAAATTAAAGAAAAAAAGAAATGTACTTTGGAAGTTGATTTTTTTGAGGAACTTGTGTTAAATGAGTGATTAAATAAAGATTTCAAAAATGGCATTTACAGAGAATAACTTTTTATTAAAGTCTTACATTGCCTCATCTGGAAAACTGATTTGGTAGCTTCTTAATAAGATTCCTCATAGAATATGCAATAAATGTTAGCAACTGAGCTGATTAGACACTAGGCAGGAAATTAGAATATCTCTCTTTAAAAAAAAAAAAAAACTGGGCCTTGAACCCATGGTCTCACACGTGCTAGGCAAGTACTCTATCCCTAACCTACAACCTCAGCCCTCCCCTTGGTTTTCAAAATTGTTTTAGTTGGTATACAAAGCAATGAGCTTCATTGTGACACCTTCGAACATACACACCATTATACTTTGTCCCTACTTGGTCCCTATCATTGCCTTCCTTATAACCAAGCCCTGTATGTCATCTTTAATTTGAGACAGGGTCTTGTTAATTTACCCAGACTTGCCTGAATTCATTCAGAAGCTCAGGCAATACCGGGACTTTTGATCCTCCTACCTCAGACTCCAAAGTAACAAGGATCTAAGACTGAGCCACCAGATTCAGCAAGAAATCTCTTTCAAACAAAGGAAAAACAATGGGGGAAACTGGTGTTGGAAGAATTAAGATGTCCAAGAGTCTGGTGAGATCGCCCAGCAGCAAGGGCTACTATCCCTAGGTTTAGAGGAAAAATGGAAAGAAATTGTCTTGTCTTATTCCAAGGTGAATATCTGTTCTCACCCTTGACTTTTAAAAGTATTTCATAATGAGTACAACTGGATATAACCATGTGAAGACAATGCAGTGTATTTCAGAAAAACAAATGCCATACACTTTCTTTCTTTTGTGGTTTCTTGGTTTTACATAGAAATTAAACGGTCTAAAGGTCTAAAGGGGACTAATAGAAGAGGAGGGGACTAATAGAAGAGGAGGGTAAGAAAAGGAACAATAGCAGAGAATGTGGAAGAATACACTCAAAATATAATATATAAATGTATACAACTTTTAAAAACTGTCTGATTGGACTTACGGCCTACTCGGTAGGAGGAAATTCGTTCCTGGTACTGTAAACCCAGCCAGTTGGCTTACTGAGGTCATAGACTCTACAGGAGAACCTACGACTGCCATTTTCCTAATCCCATATAAATTTCCATCCGCATTCTAAATACTTATCCTGATTCCCACAGATAAGTGTAGCTCTCACCCCTCATCAAAGAAGCTTCTTTCTGCACCTGATGGAGGTGACTACAGAGGACCACAGCTGGTCAAAAAGCAGAGAATAAATGGCAGGGGAGTGCACAGCCCAGCTCATCCACCTGCAATGCAATCCCTGCACCTCAGACACAGGTAAAATCATGGAAAAGGTGGCAAGTTTGAAAGAACCCGAGGATCAGGATGCCTGCTACAAGACATGTCTTCCAGACACGACAAGGCCCCTAGCCCCGTGAAATACCAACAACATGGCTGCCTAAACAAAACTTATATAATAGCAATGCTAGCGGATACGCTAATGCAGGTGGGGGAAATTTCACAAGCTCTCACCCCTGGATGGAGAGCGGCAGGCAACAGTGGCTGCTGAAAAGGAAGACTCAGTTTTCTACAGGGATGAGACCTCCTGATAGACTATCCAATCCAAGTAGACAGCCCTAAAATATACGTGTGTGTGTGTGTGTGTGTGTGTGTGTGTGTGCATGCATATAAAACAATAATAATTTAAGAAGAAGTCATGAATTTGAGGAGTAGAAGGGCATGGAAGAAGTTGGATTGGGAAAATAGAGGGGTAGAAATGATGTAAATACAGTACATATGTATGACATTCTAAGAAAAATAACTTTAAAATAAAAACTAAAAACTCTTTGTTTTTTGAGATGGGTTTTTCTATGCAACTCTGGCTGGCCTGGAACTCACTCTGTAGACCATGGTGGCCTCAAACTCACAGAGATCTGCCTGTCTCTGCTTCCCAGGTGCTGGGTTCGAAGATGTGCGCCACCATGTGTGGCCAAAAATACTTTTTAAAATGCAGATTATGGTTTTGTGTGTAAAATCTACAGTAGGCAGAGCTGGAAGTGCTCATCTAGTATGCGTGAGGCCTCGGTTTCGATTCCCAGCACCACCAACAAAAGAAGCTTCTAAAATTATATTTTATTGTAAAGCTCAGCAGCAGAAACTTTCATTATTATTAACCTTCCGCTTATCAATAAATATTAGGTTTCCCTTAGGTTCACAAGTGGTATTTTCATCTCATTGTTACGTAGCCACTACAAAATTAAATGGCTTGAAACAGCAACGAGTGTTAATTTGCTCATTAATATGCACTTAGGTCGTATTGGGAGGGACAGCGTGTCTCTTGGCCATGTGGGCCATTGCTTGAGTGGGGTCCAGAGCACGAGTTACCTCAGTGCTCAAGATGTGGACTGAAATACAAGGATATATTGCAATTATTTTTTGATTGGCCAAAACAACTCCAGCTTGAAACAAGCCTTACTTCTAGGTTTTTCAGTCATTTGAAACAAAGCGTTTTTGTTGTTGTTTTCAGTGTTTTTGCAACTTATAATGCTTCACTAAAGATTTCCAACTGCTAGGAAAGAGACGAGAGTAGACAAGAGCATCTCAGAGGAACAAGAAGTGGCATCTAGATTGCCAGAGATTAGGACAAGTTGTCACCAGCAACAGAGGAAGAGCAGAGTTCCTCGTTGCATAGTGGCAGTACCCTAAGGAGGGGACAGGCTGTTCCAGAACTGGTGGAAATATGAACAATAAAACCCAATCTAATCAGAATAAACTATTATTGTGCATCATGTAGCATACAAAGTAAGTAGCTCTCAAACCTGAAAGGATCATGTTGGGAAGACAATGATCATTTCTGCAGAGGACAGTAAGGACACACTGAGGGCCCCCTAACTGTGGGTACCATTTATGCCATATGCCTGGATATAGCCCCCAGAAAGCAACAGGAAAGCTTTAAGAATAACAGGTAAATGTCTTGCCAACTTGGTAAAGTAGAGGCATGGCATGAGAAATGAAATTGAGAGAGGAAGAGGTGGGGAAGTGGCTAAGAGCATGGAATGCTTTTGCAGAGGACAAGAGATGGGGTCCCAGAACCCACACTGTAGCTCACACCCATCTGTAACTCTAGCTCCAGGGAATCTGATGCCTATTTTACCTCTGAGGACACTATAAAGCACATGGTACACATACAAACATGCAGACAAAACACTCAAACATATAAAGTAAAAATAATTTTTTAGAAATTAAATTGATTCATAGAAAATAATTTTCCTTTATATATACCTTTAAGGACTAAGATTCAGGTCAATAAAATAAGGATGATAAAGAACTTGGCTGGGTTGGAAATTGCAAAGACTGGCGAAAACATGTGTAGGAGTGGGGGCATCTGGGATGCATTGTTGGGGACTAAATGAAAAATAGTAAGTCAGGATCTCCTTGAGTGTTGGGATAGAAAGCTGGATTAAAGTGCTTCCACTCCAATAGATGTTTCTGATATGCAAATTAGTTTATAGATGATTGGGCAAAGCAGAAATGATATCAATGGAAAGCAAAACCTGTCATATATATTTTACCCCTTCACTGATGTTTCATTCCAATTTGTTTCACTGGGTAACAGTGGCTAAGGCACACAGATGCCCACGGCTGATCACTACGAGCCACAGGGGAACACAGTACTGTGCAGAACTCTGGTGATTCATCCATGTTGCCCTTTTGTCTGCACTTAGCCTATGTCTATCTTAATAACGGGAGCTGTACGTGGCCTTTATTGAATTTTTGACTCTATAGGGTTAACTTGTCCTTATACCCTTTACAGAAATCCAGCTTTGGTTTTTTGGTGTTTTTTTTTTTTAAGTAAAGCCTTATGTTTAATTGCTTCCATGGAAATTAAGCTCACCTTTTTTATGAGCCTGCTGCTTTAACTGTGTATCTCTTGCAGAACGGTGATCTTCCACACAGGCCTGTACAGATTCTTACAGATTTCATGTACCTCTTCCACTTGCCTCCAGGTGGCATCAACCAGGACCAAGCAGCTTCATTTCACTCCTGGAATCCAAGCAGTTCAGGGTGAGGAAAGTGTCAGCTGGATAGTGTCTGCTCTCACTGTAGGCACATGTATATGTAACCTGCCGATCTTTGATTGCCTCTCAGATTTAGTAACTATTCTTATTTAAAAATCCAGCCAGGTGTGGTGCACTCATGAATACTAAGTAACTTATATAGCTGTGGTGAAAATTAAATAAATAAAATCCCATATGCACAAAATACAGTAAGTAGCTCTAAGCTTAGCACATGTGACAGATTCAATTGATCTTAGTTATTGCTAATAGTATGGGGGCATTTACTCATTTATTTAATAAATACAGGGTTTATCCTATTGAGAGAGATACAGGAAACTAGACAAACAAACATGTAACGTAGACCGGGCACAGTAGAGCACAGTGTCAAGTCTCTTTTATCCTCAGATGACCCTGAGTTTACAGATGTTTGGGGCTGATCCTAGATAAATGTATACAAGATATTATCTTATTTTATAGGCACTACTAAGGTGTAAAGGCACAAGGATCAGGAACTCCAGGCCATCCTTGGCTACATAGTGAGTTTGAGGTCAGCTTGGGCTACATAAGACCCTGTCTTAAAAAAAAAAAAAAAAAAAAAAAAAAAAGTAGTGTAATGTTAGGTAGTGATGCTAGGAGCCACCTTGCCACCTTTCTACAGCTGAGCTTAATGTCTGTCCTAAAGTCTCAGGGTACTCACTGGTCAAAACTGGTCAATTCTAGGTCTTTTCAGTTGCTTCAGGATTTGTCTTTTGAAACAGAGTCTCATACTGATGTGCAAGCTGGCCTAAAACTCACTATGTAGCTCAGGCTAGCTTTGAACTTGTGGTGATCCTCTTGTGTCAGAGACTAAAGGAATGGCATACCAGCGCTTCACTTAAGAATCTCCTCTACCTCCTCCTCCCCCTTCTCCTCCCCTCCCTCTTTTTGTGATTTCAAGATTAAACTCAGTTAATGGTGAAAAGCATCTCTTCCTTCACTTTAGGGCAACACCTGAGTGCTCAGATGCTTAAGGGCATCGTATCTCTTTATTTTCACTTTGTTTATTAAAATTATTTATTTTATTTTATCTGTATGAGTGTTTTGCCTGCATGTGCCTCATGCATTTGCATGATGCCTCAGCTCAGCTGCTGAGCCATCTCTCTACCCCGTTTTTGCTTCTTTAATTAGCATACAAGCAATAGGTTTCACTGTGCCATTCCCAAATATAATATATTTTAGTTCATCTTTCCCTCTTCTTTCTCCTCTGACATTTATACTCTTCTACTTCCAGGAGTTTCCTTTCCCCTCTCACATAACAGGTGTTCTATTGTCCTTCCATTCCTCAGTGAATCTTTTTCCATCTCATGGTCCCCTTTATAATTTCATGACCTATGTTCAAACACACACACATCATCATCATCATCATCAACATCATCATCATCATCATCTAGGCTCTGATTATGAGAACTTGTGGTATTTGTCTTTATGAGTCTGAGTCATCTCACTTAATAATTTCCATATTCATACATTTTCATGAACTTTCATAATTTCATTTTTACAGCTAAGAAAAATCCCATTGTGCTTATTTATAAATTTATCTGTCAATGAACATCTAGGCCCATTCCATTTCCTTGCCATTTATGGACATCACATCTTGAGGAAGGCTGTCTATGCTGTAGTCTGACTTAGAGATGACCTTATCTGATTTCCCAAGCTATAATCTCTCCAAGCTGGCATTTGCTGAATACCTATGTACTCATCTGCCTGCTAGTCACAATTCCTTGTGACCCCTTGTATCATATCATTCCTTTGGAATAATCCTTTAAGTAAATGATTTTCTTTCTTAGCCAACTTTCACACCCCTTTGAGAAAGAGTAGACACGAAGAAAATTTGAGCTATGGACTGGGATTAGTTACATCTCAGATGATACAGTACTTGCCTGGCATGCACAAAACTCTGGGTTTTATCTTCAGCACACATAAACTGGGCACGGTGGTCTCAGAGCTCCAGAGGTGGAGTTAAGAGAATCAGAAGTTTGAAGTCATTATCCATTACATAGAGAATTGAAGGAAGTCTGGACTACATGAGATCCTGTTTCAAAAAACAAAAAAAAAGGGCTGATGAGACGGGTCAGAGATTGAGAGCACTTGCAAAAGACAGGTTTAATTCCCAGAACCCACATGACAGCTCACAACCATCTGTAACTCCAGTCCCAGGGAATCCAAGGTCATCTTTTTATCTCCTGGGATAGCAGGCATGCAGATGGTGTATATACATACATGCAGGCAAAACACTGGTACTCATTAAATAAAACTAAAAAATGAAAACAGTAAAGAAAAAAGGTCTGGCTGTTCTCTTAGCTAGCAGGGCATTTAGCTGGGCTTCCCAGGCCTTCTCTGTCCCATGGCATACCTTAATACATCTGGGTGGGACCACAAAGGCCTCCTTCGGTGGGACTTGGATTCCTGATTTCAGATGGAAATTGACACAAGTCCTTTCTATCCTCAGATCACCTTAAATTCAGCTAGGTAATCTGGAGCTAATCCTAGATTTAAAAAAACATGTAAGCTATTACCTTCTTATTTTAGAAAAGGTTTGATCTCATTTTATCTTCTTTTCCTTGTACTATTGCTATTAGTGTTTAGAGTTTTCATATGGTGTTGGGGGAATGAGTGGGAAGCAGCAAAGCTTTCCTGATTTCTACCTGGACCAGCGTTTGAGTTCAGAACAAAACTTTGTCCTCTAGTTCTGCTGCTCTAAGATCAGACCAGATCACAGATGCTAATAGCTTGAATTTGTATCCAATGACTACATAGGGATCATCATAGGACAAAAAAAAATCTGTGGGGAGGAAAAAAAAAACATTGGCTAATATTTCACAATATCATATTGCTACATTTGTAACTATTTACACTTTCTAAATGCCCCAGTCAGCAAGGAGGGTAAGAACAAGGGAGAAGACTGTTCACAACTACATCCTTACTGGGTCAACTATGGATTACATCAGCATACTGCCAGGAGATCAAAATGACTTGCCAAATCAAATGGGGAATATTTAATATGAGGGATTAAGCGTTATAATAAGTGACTGACGGATATAAATAGAACTCCAAAGAACAACCGAAACCTGTGCATGAGTACTAAGGACACATCTGGAAGGGTGATGCCAGGGATCTTCCCCAAGGGTAGGATTTCCACCTCACCAGAGAAGGTGTGCTACAGGCACTGGATGATAAAGGAGTTTGCCAGAACTGCTCTCCAGTCACCATTCCCAGCTGGTAGGCATAAAACCATGGCTGGACATGGCCATAGGGAATACTTTCCCCAAATGCAGTTGGGCTGAGGCTGAATAACCAACTTCCAGAATGTCTGCAAGATTCATTGGGAAGTCACCAACCAAGCTGTTACTGAAACCTCAAAAAATTGGTTTATTACATGTCCATTCTCCAAGGGCTTCTGCCAATCATGGACTAGGGATCAGAAAAAGAAAACAGAACCACATTAGAACTCAGAAAAGATGATCCAGTCATCATCGCTTTCCACTGGCAATGTTTACCATGACGCCAGAAGCAGTGGAGAAATCCTTACTAGGTTTTGTTCTATTAGTAAGAGGCAATGAAAGGTGGACTTGGAACTGAGATGAAATAATAATCGGTGTGATAATTAAGTTCAGTGGCCAGTGGGTATCAGCATAGTCTCCGGATTCTAGAGTCTAGAAGAATTAATTGTAGGGCTGGAGAGATGGCTCAGCATCTCACACCGCCACACTGAAAACCAAATCTCTAATACATGGACCCGTAGGGCACAAACCACACCCGAATCGTAGCCATCTTGAAGTAGTTAATGGTTAATAGCAAGAGACCGAGGTAGTCTCTTCCTCTTGGTCTTATATTCTTTCTACTACTATCATGATGTTGGACCAAACCAGAAGTTCACCAGTAATTCTTTGCTTTGTGTGTGTGTGTGTGTGTGTGTACGTTTGTTCTGCTTGAGAGAAGGCCTTACTAAGTAGCCACGCTGGTCCTGAATTCACAGCAATCTTCCTACTTCAGACTCCCAGGTTCATGAGACACAGCCAGTTCTTGACAATGCTTATACACAAAATTCACTCTAAGAGGATGAGGATCAGTAATGGGCTGCACACCAAGAAAAGAGCTTTAGACTCAGAAACAGTTTGGACTTTTCATCTAGTTTTATTACTTATGCCCTGGAGTTTTAGTTTCTTATTAGTAAGATTCTTATGAGTAAGATTCTTCATCAGTAAGATCAGTAAGCAAAATCTACCTAATAGATATAACTGTACCATAATAGTATTATAAAGATTAAACCCAACATGCCCCGCCACTAATCTACAGATACAGGGTGTCCCTGCAGCTACCATGAGGCTTTTAATGTTGCCCTCTGGCCTGGTTTAGGTCCTGTTCACCACTTTGGAAAGTACAACCTCTGCCCAGGCTGCCACCATTTCCATGCATCTTAGAACACCTATTGGACCAGCAGGATGGGTTGGAAATGCCATGGAAGATACAACGTGGGCATCCACTGACTGCATCAAATACTGCCAAGACCTGGAACTGGTTTTCAGTGGGAAGAATTCGAAAGCTACCTTCTCTGTGATGCCACAGCACAATCCCTTAATAAGCATGAAAATGCTACAGAGAAAAACTATCACAAATATTACTAATGCACTGTATATAGCACATACTAAATCCTCAATAAGTTATAGTTGTTATTAAATGGTAATCTCTATGTCCCGATCCAAATATATTAAAGTAATGGTCTATGTGCCATTAAAATCCTTTTGTATTTGAGGAATGCACTGTTGATGATACACTTTTACAACAGATTAGTGCTTCAATGTTAAAGCTACACAAACACCCACACACTATCTGTTAAAAATTCATCTTTATTGAATGAACAATCCATAAACAGAAGTCAAGTCTACATGGATCAATTTTCTCTTCACTTCCCACCACTTCATCTGGGTGCTTGGAAACAGTCTTTACATCTTTAGACACAATCTGCTTCCTTTCAAACTGCTCAAAGCCAAACACAAAACACTATTTTTTAAAGGCACAAAAATAGGTCCTGGCATGCAACACAATCCAAGTGAAGGCACTGTTGTTATCAGGTCTTCTGCACAGGTGATGAGAGGCTCAGATGGTCCCCAGAAGTGACCACAAAGAGTTCATCCCTCTCTACAGAAATAAACAATATGCTTAATTCCCTGTGGTTTCCATGCACAGAATTTCAAATCTTTCTGCAGAACCTCAACAAGAAAAGGAAGATCTATTTCTGTGGCAACAGAAGTAGAGGTAGAGAAGACGATTTAGGCATTGGTTCCCTAAATTATTGAAGTTAATCTATTGCTGTCATTTGTTAAGAGCTGCCCTAATAAAGTGCTGCATATTAGGGAGCTCAAAGCAACAGGAATTTATTTTGTCAGCTCTAGAGGCCAGAGGTCCAAAGCAGGCATTGGGATGGTCATGTTGTCTCTGAAAGCACTAAGGAAGGATCTGTTCCAGGGTTGTGCTGGCTTCTGTTAGACACTTGGTTTGTGGCCAACATAACTTCAGTCTCCACACAGCACTCTTTCGGTACATGTCTGTCTCTGTCCAAACTTACCCTTCATTTGAGGACACTTGTCACAGTGGATTAGGGCACACCTTAATGACTACTTCATCTTAAGTTGATTATCTTTAAAGACATTGCTTCCAAACATAGTCATTTTCACAGGTAAGGGGATGTTGTAAGAATCTGAAGGAGACACAATTCTATCTCCTATCTCCTACCGATTTCCTTTCTCCTTTTAACTTTGCCAAACATAACTGGTGCCCATCAGCTCCTCGTTCATTCACTCATTCACTTACTCAGTTAACATTTAATTATACATGTCAAACTCTGTACTGGGTATTGACGGCACACAAAGATAAGCTGGACACTGGCCCTGTTCTTAAGAAGCTGCACTTTGAAGGGAAGCAGAGACACATTTTCTATAGTGGTTAAGTATTATCATTGAGGCAATATAGCTAGGTATTATAATAACTACCTTTTATTAGTCTTCACAACAGAGTGACAAGTGATATATCAGGAGGGCTCAGAGTGGTGCTATATTTGTACTAGAGACAAAGACTACTTTTACAAATTAGGGAGCATTTTATTTGGGTCCAAAGAAGTATAAGGCGATATACTTTATGTAGTTCAGAGATAACTGTGATGAACTGTAGATTCCAAAGAGCATTCCTTTATCAGATGAAAATCCAGTACACATAAAGAATAAGAAACAAACTGTAAACTCCGTGAGATTTTTGTTGTTACTAAGCTTGTCTATTTTGTTATCTCCTTTGAACATACCTGCTTCATTCAGTATGTAATTGCTATGTTGGGCCTAGTGGCCCAGGGCACTAGGTACTCCTGAGGCTGAGGCAGGAGGTATCTAAAGTTCAAAGCTTTCTAGGTCTACAAAGTGAGTTAAAGGCCAGCCTAGACAACTTAATGATACCCTGTCTCAAAAAAAATCATGGACTCGGGGATGGGAACACGAGAATCAAGAGGCATCCTCAGTTACATAGAAGGTTCAAGGTAAGCCAGGGCTACATGAGACCCTGTCTCAACAAAAAGGGTGTCTAAGGCATCGCATGTAGTTTATTGCTGCTAGAAAGTCTGGCAAAGGTGCATATGTAGCCCTGTGTTCTAGTTAGATTTCAATTGGGTGGCCAAAATACTATGACCAAAAGTAACTTGGGCAAGAAGGGATTCGTTGCAGTCCATCACGGGAAGAAGTCACGGCAATCAAGATCTTGTAGGGTAAAAGGCTCAAGCTCACTCCTGGGTGCTGAAAACCTACCAACCACTGAACTCCAAAACTCATCAATCACAGAGCTTGAAAACCCACCAATTCCTGAGCTCACCCAAGCTCAGGTCTTGAAATCCCACCAATCTCCACCCTGGAAAACTCCTATATGAGGCCTGCCTTCACTAAGTTCTTTGATGCTTCTCCCTGAAGAGGCAGTCCCCTTCCTGTGTCTTTCCCCAATCAGTCTCTTGTGTGAGATTAGTTGTACGTTATGACTTTGTGGTATTCCTTGGCTCCTGTCTGCCAGGATACCTTTCGCCTCAGAACTGTAACACTTATACCTTGGCTCACGACTGCCAAGATGCCCTTGTGTCAGAAAAACACAGAACTCAAAGCAGAAACCTGGGGGCAGAGCTGAAGCAGAGGCCGTGGAGGAAAGCTGCTTACTGGTTTATTCCCCGTGACTCGTTCAACCTCCTTTCCTATACAATCTGCAGCGGATCATGGGTCTAGCAGTGGTACCACCCACACTGGGCTGAGTTCTCCCAAGTCAGTCATTAATCCAAAAGCCCACAGTGTTGCTACAGGCAACCTGATGGAGGCCTTTACTCAGTTGACGTTCCTCTTTCCAGATTAACTTCAGTTGGAAAAAAAAAAAAAAAACAACTAATCAAGATACTCTCTAAACCATACTTGGTATAACAGATTAGGGTTGCTAAATCGACGATATATCGACAGGGTTACGAAATGCCGGGGAGCGCTGAATAATCGATACCGGACCTGTCTTCTCCAGAGCACGTGCAAAGGTGCTCGTGCCGAACACAAACACGGCTACACGGGGTGGTTTCCGCTCCATCCACAGCCGCCGACTCCGATTAACGTTGGGTTGAAGCACGTCGTGCCTACAACCCCCGGCTCCGAACCGGCCTCCGAAGAGCAGCCCGGAGCGCGCTCCCGTTTCCCGGCCTCCGGATGACACCGCCAGAGCGCACGCGCCGTGCCCAGCCGAGCGCGCGCCCGCCCGCCCGCGAGCTCCCCGCAGCCCCGTGCTCATCCGGGTCTCCGCGAGCCCCAGCCAATGGAGGCGGTTCCCGGGCCCCCGCCCCGCCGGGAGCAGGACTACGCCTCCTCCCCTCCCCCGCGGCCTGTGGCCCGCGGGCGCCCTGGGGCTGAGGAGACCCGCAGAGGCGGCCTAGGCCGGACCCCACCCGAGGACCGAGGTCGCGAGCGCCGAGCGGCCGCCACCGGCCTGGAAGCACCCGGCGCCTCAGCGCGAGCCCAGGTCTCCGCCGGCGTAGTAAACACACTTCAGAAACGTGAGGTGCCGGGGGTCACGTGGGGTGCGTGCCGGCCAATGAGAGGCCGGGGGCGGGGCGGAGGCCGCTGACGCGGCGGAGTCACCCGGGCAGCCTCGGGACCGGTGACCGGCGCGAGCGTCCAGCGGCCTGGAGCTCCAGCCCGCGCGATCCGAGCTCGCTGCCCACGCCAGAGCGCACAGGCCGCGTCGCGGGGAGCTCGCGTCCGCCCGTGGAGGCCGCCCCCGGGGACGCGCCACGGTCTTCTCACCGGCCGCCTCGGTGGGGCGAGGTTTCCGTGACGAGCCTCCCGGGGCTGCCGCGGCCAGCTCGGGCCGTCGTGGCGGCTCGAGCCCCGCGCGCTCGCTTGCTCTCCGAGGGTCGCAGGCCCCGGAAGGTATGCGTGTCCTCCAGACGATGGCCGTGGGCCTGGGCTCCTGAAGGACGTCGCGCGTGGACCCCGGCCCCTCGGCAGCCTCCCTTCATCGACCAGCCGAGCGCTCGCCGCCTCCGCGCCCGGCTTCGGCGTCCCCTCCTCCCGTCCCCTCTCTGCCGCCCTTTCCCCACTCCTCGCGTGCGGAGGTTCTCCTGGAAGCGCAGGTGTCGGTTATGAGCCCGGCTTTCGCCCCTTGAAGCTCTCGGTAGAGGAAGTCGGGGGTGACCCGCCGCGCCCCGGGCATGGGGGTGAACGCCGTGCACTGGTTCCGAAAGGGACTCCGGCTCCACGACAACCCCGCCCTGAAGGAGTGCATCCAGGGCGCCGACACCATCCGCTGCGTCTACATCCTCGACCCCTGGTTCGCCGGCTCTTCCAACGTGGGCATCAACAGGTGGCGGTGAGTCCGAAGCGCTCGGGAAATTGATCGCGGTGCGCACAGATCGGGGGTTGATGAGTTGGTATCAGATCTGAGGTTTGGTTTTAGTCCAGGGACCGGATTGCTTTGCACCGTTTAAGAATTGTAGACGTGGTCGATATTAATAGTCCAGGCTTCATAGTAGAGCGTACTGACGACCTGGAAAGCACCTTGGCCTTCATCGGTAAGTTAGGTGTCTGTGTTGATGAAAAATAACTAGTAAGGGGATTAAACACTCCCAGACCTTAATGGCCTTGGTTCCTTTGGCCTATGAAAGGGTTGTAATCTTTTATGTTGACGTGTGTATCTAGGTAACTCATAGTGTGGAGAAAAACCATTCATTTATTAAAGCTAGCTCTAGATCCAGCTTTCTTCCCCCTTGAGGTTAGGGGAGGAAAAGCAAGGAATTACCTGGTTTCTCTTTGCTCAGCTCTCTCTCACAACTCCTCCTTGTGGTTGACAATATAAAGCACCGGGCTTTTCTTTTTCTTTATTTTTTTTCTTTCGAGGCAAAGTATAATCCTCCAGGAGAAATCCTCGGGACGTTTTATGAATTGTTCTCAAAAAACGGGATAGGTGGTTGTTTGATTGAATAATATGAAATATTATGAAATATGAAATATCAGCAGATATGTTGATAGCTTATGTACCAGGCACAGCTTCGAATGCGAGAGATAAGAGTTGTGAACGAAACAGTGAAAAGGCTGTCCTCTTCAGGCATATGTCCAGGAAAGGAAAACATATATGTGGTCTTTAAAGAGATGAGAAGTGCTACAAAGAAAGAAACAGGTAAACGAGAATAGGGATGGGGCCACAATTTAAAATAACGTTAGCTGGGTATATAGCTCACTGAAAGAGAACACACCTCGGAACCATGGAGAAAGAGTTAACTAGTGTAAAAATAATGGGCAGAGTGATAGCAGATTTGAAAGAAGTGATGTCATGCAGCTATCCAGGGGAAGAACATTCCAGGAAAAGACCCTGAGGTGAGAATGTGCTTGACCTTTGGAAAGAACAGCTAGCCAGGATGACTGGGGCAAAAGGGGAGGGGGTAGATGATGAGGTCAGAGTTGTAATGGGGCCAAATGAATAGAGCTTTATAAGCAGTTACTAAGGTCTGTGATTTTACTCCGAGTAAAGTGGAAATGATTACAGGATTGTGAGTAGAGAAGTCACATGATCTGACCTAAGTTAGAAAAAAATGTCTTTGGTTGTGATTCTGAGAACACACTGAATCTGTGATTGAAGATGGACAAGAAGTGGGAGGACCACTTAGACTTGCATTTATCCAGGTGCAGATGGAAATGGCTTGCACAAAACATGCTGGCAAGTTGGTTATTGGGTTGAGCAGAACAAAAAGAGCTATATTACCATAGTCAAAAGATGAAAACAACTCAAATGTCCATCGACTGATTACTGGGCTTCGTAATCTGGTATGTCCATGTACCCGTTACTTGACAATAAAGAATGAAATATTGATAAATACTGTAAAATGTGTGTATGAACCATGAAAACATACTAGGTGAAAGAAGTTAGTCATAATATTTCATATATGGTTGTGCTTGTGTGAAGTATAAACAATGGACAAATACACAGGGACAAAGAGCAGTTTAGTGATGACTTAGTCCTGAGGAAACTGGGTGGTTGGGTATAGCTGTGGGCACAGAGGTTATAAAAACAGGAAAATTATGTTTGCGCACCTCTGTAAATAACCATTAAACTATGAACTTTAAAAAGTCCACTTACCTCTCTAAGACTCAGCCCAAATGTCACTTTTTTTTTTGTAGTTCCTTCATCGTCTTGTCTAGAATGATAGTCTTCTGAACTCTTACAACATTTGTTTCATCTTGTTTCTTATACATTCTTAGGATGACTGCTTTTGTTAATGAGTTTTTGCTATCATTAGTTGGTTTGGGCTGCTATAACAGACACCTTAGGTTGGGTAATTTACAAATAAAAAGACATGTATTCCTCTCAATATTAGAGGCTGAGAAATTCAAAATCAAACCAGTAGATCTGATATCTAGCAATAGATGACATGTTCTGTATGCTCTTAAATTGTGGAGGAAATGAAAAGGTTCTCACACGTCTATTCCTATGATCATAGGACAATCACACTCATGAGGGTAGAGTTCTCCTAACTTGATTGCCCCATATACTACCATCATTTTGGAGATTAGGTTCTATTTTAAGAATTTTGAGGACTGGAAATGCAACATTTAGGCCATAGCAGGTGTAATTTGTATCCATTTCTCTTCCAATTAGCAGATTGTACCTTCCTGAAGAGAAGCTACATTTTCATTAAATCAAAAATTGATTCCCTATTGTTCCTATTCATGAAAGGCTCTATCCCTAGGGTATTTGCAAGGGTAAATAAAACAAAAAGTCTCTGCTGTTGAGGAGCTTCCATTCTTGTAGAAAACAGAATGTGTGTGTGTTGGGGGGGGGGTGATCAAGAGAAAAATAAAGCAGAGTATGAAACATTTCCTCCTAAAGGAAAGGAGGAAACAGTCTGTAGGAGGTTTGGAGATGGGGAGGCTCTGTATTCTTTGTAGCATATAGCATAGTGACTACATAGTCTCCTGATAAAAATTGATTTAATTTCCTTATAAATACTGGGCAGTGGTTCTCATCTTCCCTAATGTGCAACCCTTTAGATTGCTAATCTAAGATTTAATAATGAGGCACTTACTTTATTTAATCTAGATACTAATTCACATCTTAAAGTTATGACTGAGAAAACTCGTTAGCCAGGTGTGGTGGTACGTGCCTATAATCCCAGCACTTGGGAGCAGAGGCTAGGATAGCAGCTCTCAGCCTGTGAGTTGTGAGCCCTTAAGGGGTCGAATGACCCTTCTATAGGAGTCACTTAAGGTCATCTGCATATCCGATATTTATGTTATGGTTTATAACAGTAACAAAATGATTGGGGGATCACAGCCTGAGGAACTGTATTAAAGGGTCACAGTATTAAGAAGGTCGAGAAACACTGAGCTAGCAGAATCAGAAATTCAAGGTAATCTTCAGCTATTTAGTGATTTTGAGATCAGCCTGGACTATATTAAAGCCTATCTCAGAAAAAATTAAATTTTTTCAATTAATATATTTTATCATTTAAACTTTAATTACAAAATGGGTGATATCACATACAAGGCCTCTTTTAATAACTAAATCTACAAATGTGCCTACATGTTTACCAATTTTTATTTCTAGTATATGATTTCAATAGGAAACGTGTAGATCATCTTTGACATATTTTTCAATCCTATAGTTTTAGTTTGATTATTTAACTTTATATTCATATTTCCTTCAAACATCTATATCTAATCTACAACTTCTGATTTTGTATGTATTACTGAAATATATAGCACATTTAAACTCTCAATTACCACAGCTATTGTTAGTTCTGTTCTTATGTTGCTAATAGACATTTGGATTTTTCTCTCTTTTGTGTCTTAGGTTATCTAGCTGCTTTTCTATTTTATTGGTCATTACCCAGAATGGTGGTACATATCTGTAATCTCAGGACTCAGGAGGCCGAGGCAGAAAGATTGCTGAAAGTTAGAGGGCAGTCTGTACTCATAGTAGATGCTGTCTCAAAAGAAAAGAAGAATTGAAGGTGCAAAAACAACCTCCTATAAAAAATGATAAATAATAGTAATATTAAAGGATTACATAAAGCATGAGGTCCAGGTTCCAGGTAGTTTCATAGTTGTTTGTTAAGTGACTTTTCTCAGGGAGATGTAAAGTAGCATCTACTGACTTCTCAGAGACAAGGCATTGACAGAACAAGGAAAAGATTCCATCCAAATCTAGTCTGTTGATCCAGTGTATATATTGGGCTTATTTACAGGTGCATGGTCATCTCTGTCAGTAGGAAGTCCCACTCCAGCGTTTGCTCCTTTCATATCCTCAGGAAGAGGATGGCCCTGGTAAGAGTCTCATGAGCCTTGTGACTCCCACTCTTTCTCCAGGAGTGTTAATAGCCACATCTTACGAGGTCTTGTGAGGGCCTCACAATCTGTTCTGTTCTAAAATGATAGTCAGGCCTAACCCAAAGGAAACAGCAACACTTTACAGGATTCAGTCTAAGTTTTAAGAACGGGTGAGTCGATGTTATACAAATGGTTTCTAAATGCAGTAAGAATAAAGGAAACCACATAAAGATTTGTTAAATAGAATACAGAAACAATTGTGAAGTATACCTTAGATTTATCTCAATAATGCCACATAATTCAGTACTGGGAATACATTCATATAAATTGTTGATTATTAGTATAAGTAAGAAAAGAAAGAAGTCATTTCCAGAAATGTTGAAAACACATAATAAAATCCAGTATTCTTTCTTAATAAAAACTAGTTCCAAGCCAGAGACAATAGGATACTTGATGGTACAGAAAAGCATCTCAAAGCTAGCCTCTTGCTTGATGGGTCGCATTAGAAGCTGTCAAGCCTGGAGCAAGATAAAAATTCTGGCCAGCATTACTATGCCAGAGATACTATGCAGTATAAGAAGCCTAGAAATGAAAAAGGAAGGAGAATCGTTGCTATTTTTAGATAAGGTGACTATGTGCATATCTAATGTTATATGGTAACAATTCAGAAGTGTGGCTGGATACAGCATTTCTTAATTCAGTAACAGAGAATTGGGGTGATGTGTAGTAAAAGAGCATCTGTTTTATAAGGTCTCCTTTGTTCTCCTTTAGGTTCAGGGATCTCCTCTGAAGAGGGGGTGGAAATGTTATCAGAGCTAGAGGTAGTGGATATCTGCAGCAAAGCAGTATTTGCTGAACACCTGAATGCCTTAACTCAGAGATAAGTTTAACTCAGATGCAGAGACAATAATGTGTTATATTCTTTGCCCAGGCTCTGTTCTTTAATAGTAGGGTGAGAGAGCTGTGAGATAGTAAGACCTCATCAGTTGTGAATGTTCTTCAGGGGTTTAGCAGAGTACAACTTGAGTCTTTCCAGCAAGAAGAGTTTCAAGGTCTTCCAAAGCCTGTTACCTGCTCATCTTCCTCCTTCTCTTTCCTCTATTTGTCCAACACCTCTGGAATTCCTTCCATTAATCTCAGCTTTGCTATCTTGCTGTTAGAATCTTGTCATTTTCTTATAGTCACACAAGTGTTTTTGGAAAACTAATTTCTTGCAAATTTACAATGTAAACTCAAAAGTAGGAGAATGTTTAAACAACAAATACTGTTGAAGTATAGAAAGTATACAACGTACATGAAATATAGAAAGAGAACCTCTTCCTAACATATATCCCTGAAAAAAATAAAAGACGGGTAAATTCAACTATGTAGTCATATAAGAGTTGTACATGCCAACATCAATATGCTAAAGAAAACATACTGGATACCACCTACCACTCAGACTGAGACAGGAAGTTTCAAGCAATTTCCAGGCTGTTTTGAGCAACACAGCAAGACCTTGTCTCAAAAGACAATACAAAACAGTCTCCTCATAAATAATTGATTGTTTTCAAGCAAGAAATGGGGTAGTGGGTAGCTTTTAAAGGGAGACATAACATCCACCACAGAATATATACATCAATGTCTTTGTTTGGAAACAACCAGAGTGTCTATTACAGATGAGTGCAGTTATTAAAATATGTCATGGGGCTAGAGTAGCTATTAATGATAGAGTATTTTGTCTACCCAGATGTGAGACTCTAAGTTTGATAACAACACTACAAAAGTAATAAGAAAATGAAATACGTATTTTTAAATTGTCATCTCTGGGGCTAGAGAGACAGCTCAGTGGTTCAGAGTAGTTGTTACTCCTGCAGCGGTCCAGGTTCGGTTCCCAGCACCCAAATAGCAGATTATAACCCTCTCTAACTTTAGTTCCATGGGGATCTGATGCCCTCTTCTCACCTCTGAGGGCACTCTCACACCTGCTACCCTGCGTGCAGACAAACCATTTATACACATGGAAATAAACAATTAAAATAATCTGAAACCTTTTATGGAGTTCCGATTTCTTTGGTTACACGATCATAGTGGTTAATTAGAAACTGCTCCTTGCTCCCCTCACTCCTTCCTTTTGTTTTCAGTCCCTCTCTAATTCCTTCTGCGAAAGAGAAACCCCTCCTTAGTTTTCATTTAACTAGCTGCAGGAGATCAGAGTCCAGTGTGGTATCCACGTCTGGATCTGCCTAAATACGTCACCATGTTACAAGCCTTCCATTCTAAACTACTCGGCTCCACCTCCACTTTGCACTGAGCAGTCAGGGTAGACCGACCTTGCTCCATATCCCGTGGAAATGCAGTGACTAACAGTGGGGAATATAGCAGCATCAAGAGGAACCATATATGTACCATGAATGTAAAAGCAAAGAATAATGTCCAGGCAGCTATTAAGTTGGTTATGTTGGGGAATGAGATGATAAACACTGCCCACAGCTGAAGGAACTAGGCTGCCAAGTGCGATATTACAAGAGGGGTAGGTGTGTGTGGCCTGAAACCAAATGGAGGTCCCAGGGTACTAAACTGTCATTTACATTTGCTTTCCTCAGATGCTAAATATATGTAATTTGATCGGTTTTGATAAACTCATGTCCAGGTAACAACTATCCCGATTATAATAGAACGTATCTTTTACCATAGAAAATTCACTCATAGCCCTCTTCCAGTTTTTTGAAGGAGGTTTTAAAAAAAGTACACCTTCAGTTTCAGACCCACATCTACCAAGTAATAACTTAAGATGGGGCTGGGTATTTATTTCATAAACTATTTTCCCTACCCTAGTATTGCTGTGACAAACCCTGATTAAAAACTATGTCCTAGAGGCTGGGTGCTGCGCCAGTGGGTACAAAGGGCCTGTCGAGCATGAAGACCTGAGTTCAAATCTGCAGCACCCACATTAATGGCCAGGAATATGTTCTGCCTCTGTCCCCATTGCTGGGGATGAAGGAGTAAGGCATGCTAGGCGAGTCTCTGGAATTCCCTGGGAACATGCACAAATCTTACCAAACACAGTGCCATCACTTGTCTTGTTTTCATATAGACACAGGCCTATGTGTACTTTAGGAAATCTTTCGCTTGGCATTTCTTGAGCTTCTTTCATTCCATTTTTATGATTGTGTCATCGGTTCATATTTTCAGTCTTATCTCCAGAAGCATCTTTAAATATTGTTTAGTACTTTATAGTGTGTTGGGTGCCTTTGTAACTATTTCCTCTTACATTGTAAGTACTTGGAAGGTATGGATCCAATGCTTTTCTTTTTTATCTTTTCTTGAATACCTTGTAATCATCCATAATCTCTCTACTTGTACCTGAAACATATTATTTAGAATTTCCTTCAGTGGCATCTTTTGAAGAAAGTGTTATTTATCAAAATGTGTTTTATGTAGTTGTCTTAATTATTGAATGTTATTTTAATGAATATAGAACTTTATGTTGCTGTGTTTGTTTTCAGTTTATTAAAAATACTATGCCCTCTTTTAAATTCCAGTGTTGTTATCAAGAATGATTATTCCTTTAGAGGTAAACTGTCATCTACCCCTACCCCATAGCCACATTGAAAATTTTCATGCAGTCTTTGAAAAAAATTATGGAAATGTACAGAGGTGCAGAAGCTGTGTTTCTCCAGAGAGAGTTTAAACTTCTTATAGGTAGTAGAGTTACTGACTCCACTCCAGGGAATTTTAAGTTTTCTTGCAACACACTGAAAATTCAAATTTGGGCTGCAGATCTACTAGTTGGTCAGTGCTCTTCAGCTTACGCCCCTGCCCCATTTTATTCAAAGTGCCAAGGAAATCTCACCCTCACCATAAAGTGTGGAGGATGATTTATTTCTGCCTCCTCCCTTCCCTACTAGGTATATATGGCTTTTAAAACTGTTGGCTAGTGCTTCATTGTGTCTTCATTTAGGCTTTATGTCTTACTTCTGTCTCCCTTACATTGTGAAGCCATCAGAATCAACAGTTGAAGTTGTCTGGGATCCACATACTGTCGAGACAGACGCTAACTACATGTTCTACTTACCATTTGTTCGGTGATTCCTTATTGTCTTGTTAGCTCTTAGCTGCTTTTAGGAAGATATTTTGTATATCTATTTTAATTTCTGTTTCAGTGAGATTGGACTAAATAACATTGGTTATTATTTAAAATTAAATACATTTGACTTTTTCATGTGCTTGAATTAAATGCATATATCATCTCTTCATTTTGCCCTTTTCATTTTTATCTTAAAATTTTAATTATTTCTTTTAGTTTTTGAGATTATAATATAATTACATCTTTTCTCCCTCCACACGCTCCTATATACCTGTTTTTGCTCTCTTTCAAATTTATGGCCTCTTTTTTTTCCTTTTTTTAATTGGAAAATTTTGTTTTTTATAGAATATATTTTGATCATGCCGTTTTCCCCTAGATCCTCCCCCATGGCCTTTTTTTTTTCATTAATTGTTGTTACATATAGCTATGTATATGTATATCCACATACATCATTTTTAATACATAAATACTATCACTCAGTCTGGGTGATATTACTTGTATGTACATTTTTAGGAATGACCATTGGCATTGGATAACCAGTGGGTGTGTATTTCCTTGGGTAAAACATTTCTCCCACTCTTGGCATTCCTCAGTTACCTGTAGTTCTTGGTGTAGGGTTGAGGTCTCATGGGCTTTCTTAGCATGTCTATTGTTGTCCTTGTTCAGCTCATGTTTAGGCAATCATGTTGGTAACACAGATCTCACCGTGTAACTTGAGCTGGCCTGGAACTTGCTATGTAGACCAGGCTAGCCTTGAACTCACAGAGATCCACTTGCCTCTGCCACCTGCGTGCAGTACTGGGATTAAAGACATGCACCACCAGCCTAGTCTTTTTCATTTTTAGTAGTTTTTATTTATGTTTTTTTCTCTTTTTGTTTTGACTAGATGTTAAAGAGCTTCTGAGAACTAAATTTACTGTTCTTTTACTTTGGGTTTTGTTGTAGCTGTTGTTTGTTCTTTGTTTATTTACTGGTATTAGGGATTGAACCCATGTCCTTGCACATACTAGGTAACCATTCTACCACTGAGCTATATCCAGTGCATTTTTTATTCTCACCTGTTTTATTTCTTTTTCATTCTCCAGTTTACCGAAATGCAATTAGTTAGGCTTGCCATAGCCTATTATACTTGATAAGTTTTTAGCCGTTTTTCTAGGTCAGCGTTTAGGTAATAAATGCCCCTCTACTTACTTTTACAGTTGTAGCTCTCGGTCTCTTTATGTGAGAGTTTCATTGATAAGAAGTTCCAAATAAGTTTCTAAAGTTGATTATAATTGTTTCCTTTGATTAGTAATTTAGAAACATTTTCTTGATTATATACTTAAAATATTTATAACATTACAAATTTTTCTAGTTAACATTGTAATACTATTTTTCAGCATAAATACAAGAAGTTATAAAATACGGTGTGTATTATTTCAGTTCTTTGACATGTCTTGAATTTTAATGATCTAACATATACTCAGATAAAATGGCCTATGTGTATACTACTTTTCCAGATATACATATATGTGTGTGTGTATACATACATACATATGTATATATGTATCTGTAGTACACACACACATACACAATGGTTACTAAGAGGGATATTTGATTCTTTTTCATTAGTACAGAGTTGTTCGTGTATTGTCCAAATCTTTTTTGGTGTGCTTTTCTCGATGTATTGTTTACTTTCTCACTGTTATGACCGAATCCTGACAGAAACAACTCAAGGGAGAAGTTGGCTGTTTTGGTTATATTGGTTTCAGAGGTATTAGTCCATCGTGGCAAAAATAGTTAGAAATAGTCTAACTGGCAAATTAAAACCTTTTGTTTATTATTATGAATTATAGTTGTATATATAAAAATAGATAATTATATTTTCCTGGTGTTTATTATTGTAATCCTTATTTACAATGTACCTCTTTAAATTCTGACACATTTATAGTTGATACCACTGTAACAAGTTCTTTGATATTTTTATAACAAACTTTTATATTTTATTTTTCAGCCTTTCTAAGGCCTATGTTTTAGATGTTCTTGTGAATAACATGTTTTTACTTCTTTGTTAGTTGTTTGAGTAGTTTTTATTATGATTAAAGCCCCCTCTTCAGCCTGCTTATGTTTGTTAGTACTAAGATATTTGGATTTATGTAAGTCATCTTTTTAAAATTGTTTATTTATATATTTTTAAGTAAATGGATGTTTTGCCTGCCTGTATGCTTGTGCACCATGTGTGTGCAGTGTCCGAGGAAGCCAGAAGAGAGTGTTAGATCCCCTGGAACTGGAGCTATAGTCAGTTATACACTATCATGTAGGTGCTACGAACTGAGCCCTGGTCTTCTGAAAGAGGAGCAAGTGCTCCTAACTGCTGAGCCATCTTTGCAGCCCTATGTCAGTAATCCTATTTCATGTTTTCCTTCTGTCATTCCTATTCTGTTGCTTTATCTTCTGTTATTTTAATTTTTGTTGATTTAAATTGTATTAATGTCTTTCTAATACTCTGGAAAGCATACATTATTTTAAATATACACTGTTTATTATCAGATGCATATAGAGCCATGTCTGCAGTTCATAATTTCTCCCTTTATTAGGTAATAAAATGCATTTAAGTTGTACACTAACTAATACACTAATAATGTATATTATATTTCTAGTCATTTTGGCCTTCTCATCATTTATACGGCCAGAGATGACTTCTGTATGTATTTACCATGTTCTGTGTTCTTTATTCCTCGGATGTCAGACCTTCCACTTGGGATCACTTTCCTTTTATATGGACTGACTTTAGAGTTCACTGTTGTAGAGGATCTAGGGCCAAGTTCCTTCATCTTTCGTCAGAAGATACTACAGTAGAGTTCCATTGTATCACAAAATATTGGGAATCAACTAAAGAAGAAAGGTCTACTTGAGCTCATGTGTGGCCCAGTGTATTGGACCTAAGTTAATGTAGAATGGCATGGCAGGGAATGTGTGTTAGAGCAGAGTGGGTGATAACCTCACAGCATCTAGGAAGGCTCAAGATGGGGAGGAGGAGGAGGTCAGGTCCGTGTGTCCCACTTAGTAATCTTTCTTCTATGACCAGTTCCTGTTTCCTAAAAATTCTCCTGCCTCCCAATAGTTCCACAAATTGGCAAGCAAGCATTTAGCATATGAGCTTTTGGTGGTCATAAATATCCCATCCATACCAGATCTCATCTTCCTTTACACTGTGGTATAGAGTTACTGGATAACAGTTATTTTTCCCCTGCATACTAGAAAGTGATCAGAATGTGATCAGCTGTCACTCCCAATATTAATTCTGTGAAGGCAACATATTATCTTTGTTTTAAATGGTTTTAAATATTCCCTTTTTCTCATTCTGTACAATGTTTTAAATGACAGTTTGTGTATTACTCTATATCAATTCCATATGGATGTGTCTGGCTTTCTGAACCTTTGTATCATCTTATGTCAGTTTATAAAATGTTTGAGCTATTACTTTTTTTAATATACCCCTGATTTGTTCTCTTTTTCCCTTTTAAAAATCCATTTGTACGTGTTAGGTGATTTTTACTATATTTTTCATGTCTTTATATTTTGTGTCTCATTGGCTTCTCTTTTATTTTGTAAAACATTTTATGGCAGTCCCTCCCTCTTATTGAAAATAGATTTTTCTTTCATACAATACATCCTGACCAATTTCCCCTCGCTCCATTCCTCCTAGCTTCTCCCAGCCTCCCCAGATCCACTCTTGCCCCTCAATCTCCCTTCAGAAAAGAATATCTCCCAACAGACAACAACCAAACACAGCAAAACAAAATACAGTAAGACAAGGCAAAAGCCCTCACACCAAGGCTGGACAAGGTAGCCCAACAGGAGGCAGAGTCCCAAGAGTCAAAGGCATACCCACTCCCACAATTAGAAGTCCCACAAAATCACCAAGCTAACAGCCAACATATATGCAGAGGATTTAGTGCAGACCCATGTAGGCCCAGTGCTTGCCACTTCAGTCTCTTATGAGCCCATATGTACCCTGCTTGGTTGATTCTGTTGGCCGTGTTCTGGTGTGTTCCATCCCTTCTGACTCCTACAGTCTTTCCACTGCTCTTCCAAGGGTTCCCTGAGCTCCCAAGGGGAAGGACCTGATGGAGATCTCCAGTTTAGACTCTCTCCACATAATGTCTGGCTGTGGGTCTCAGCAGCTGCTCCCATCTACTGCTGGAGGAAGCCTCTCTGATGACTACAGGATAAGGCACCGATCTATGAGTATAGTAGAATATCATTGGTAATCATTTAATTGACTCCATCTGTCTATCTGTCTATATTTATATTTATCTATCTACTTATTTTTTATTTTTAAGACTAGTCATGTTTGGTTCTACCCTTGGTCTCTGGGCTATCCATTGTCCAGTTTCTGGCCATCCTAGCACTGCTGGGCATGGGCTCCCTCTTGTGGTATGGGCTTCAAGTTAAATCGGACATTGGTTGGCTACTCCCACAAGTTCTGTCACTATTGCCCTAGCACATCTTACAGGCAGGGCAGATTGTAAGTCAAACGTTTTGTGGCTGAGGTGGTGTCCACCTTTCACTTTCAGTGGCCTGCAGAGGGCCTTCCCTCACCAAAGAGACTAGAACGTAGGGGTGAAGGCTCCATATAAGCACCAGCTCTGCCTCTCCATGTTCAGTGAGCTATGTGAGTGTTGTCCTCAGCAATGGGACTCTGCTGTTTATGGAGAGCAGCCTTCTGTCCTAGCATCAGCCTGAGTTGTTTGGGGGATCTCCACGGGACCCCGTCAGCCAACAGGTCAACAGAATGCAGCCCAGTCTTGCCACTTGGAGCCTTGCTGGCCACAAGAGATGGCTAGTTCAGACTCTGAATCCACAATTACTAGGAGTCCTCAAATAGGATCACCCTAATAGATTCCAGAAAGTTTGTGCACTGGATTTCCACCCCATTCCCCCAACCCGCCCCCTCGATTCCAGCAGTCTCCCCATACTCTTCCTCCATCCCATCCCCTCCACCACTGATCCCTTCTGTTCCCAGTCCACCTGCAAAATCTATTCTATTTCCCCATCTCAGATCCATGCATATGCTGGCCTATTTCAATTAAAAAATTTAATTGTCATAATAATAGTACATAATTGCCATACATGCAAACAGTATATAATGATCAGATCACAGCATATTTATCGCTTTTGACATATATTCTTTATTTTGAAAACCTTCAAATTCTTCCCTTTTAGCTCTTTATGAACTATATAATAGTTACGATAAGCTATAGACACCCAACTATACACTAGAGCTGTTCCTTCTATATAACTGTTTTTTGATACCTGTTTTCCCATCTTCCTCTATGCCTTTTCTTTCTCCTTCCTAACTTCTGATAAGCATGATTCTATTTAATACTTCTATGAAACCAACTTTTTTAGCTTCCACATACTATCTCAGTGTATCTGGATTATTTCATGTAATGCAATGTCCATGTTGCCTCTTCTTGAAAGATCTCTTCTTCCTTGGTCTTTCCAGAATTTGTTACTTTTACCTTTTTTAGAATAAAGATTAGTTAGGGAAAAATGATATTTCATTGACGTTTTGGTTTGTGTTTCCTTGATGAAAAAATAATTATACTATTTTCATTTTCAATTCATTCTGTAATTGTTATTATTTATTTTAGTGTTGTTTTAGTGTTCTGGTGGTTATCTAAAAGCAACAACAAACATAACTTCTCATAGCCTATATAAATAATACTTTGATTACTTCTATAAACAACACAGAGACCTTAGATTATAGTGACTCCATTTGGTTACTGTTCGTTCCAGGTGTAATGATTTGCATATGTGAAGATAAGACTGTGGCTTGAGTGTTTCTGCCAAAGCTCCTGTTGAAATTTGACTTTGTGACAGTATTAAGAACTAGAACCTTTAAGAGGTGATTAGGGTCTTGGTTATCTCCCTCGTGAATTAATTAAGGCTTTCAGAGAAAGCCATCCCAAAAGTTGACTCCTGATAAAAGGGTGAGATCTGTTTGACTCTTCTGCCTCCCATGTACTTGTTAGCTCATTTCCATGTCACTGCACAGCTAGAAGGCTGACCAGATTCGCCCTCTTTTCGCTCTTGGACATCCCAGTCTCTAGAACTGGGAACCAAAGAACTTCATAGTGATTTACGCTATCCGTGGTGTTCTGTAAGACCAGCAGTTGTATTTTAAAGGTAAACTGATAAGATTTGCCGTAGTTTCAAGTGTGGGGCTTAGAAGAAAGAGAAGTCAAGGATCTGGGCTAGTGCTTGCCATTGACCAGTTTGTCTTTCTGACTCTGTATTCACTTCTCGGCCTTCTCTGCAGTCTGTCGAGGCTCTGCTACTACTTATAGATGATGAATTGTGTGAGGAAGTGCTTGACTGAGGCAGAATAAAGTCTCTTGTACACTTCTCTGGTTCTTCCCCTGCTGTGAAGGAGGCTCTTTGTATCACAATTATAGAGCCCAGTAGATCAAAGCAACTAGAATGCTAAAACTACTATTTAAACCAGTGGCTGTCAATCTTCCTATTGCTGCAACCCTTTAATACAGTTCATCATGTTGTGGTGACCCCCAACCATAAACTTATTTTCATTGCTGCTTCATAACTGTAATTTTGCTGCTGTTTTGAATTGTAATGTGAATATCTGATACACAGAAGGTCTTAGGTGAGCCCTGTGAAAAGGTCTTTCGGTCCCCAAAGGGTCACGGTTCATACGTTGAGAAGCACTGATGTAAATGGTAACTGCCTGGAGCTACAGTATAAGCAAGATAAAAGTTCAAGATTTGGGAGTTTTGTTACTGTAGCACAAGCCTATCCTGTTCTGATAAGTAAGTGAAACTTTGGAAGGAGACAACCTAAAGTCACCTTCTAAGAGAGATGTTTGAATTGTAAGTGGCATATTACCAGTAAAGCCTTCTGTGGCTCAGCTGGAGTGTACCCCAAAAGACTACCCCTTTATGAAAAGGATTTTATCCTCAGCCAGTAGTAATATGAGAGTTGATGAAACCATTACAGTTTAGGGTCTAGTGAGAATTATTTTAGATACTGATGTTATGCCCTTGAAGAGGACTGTGGACCTTTGGTTTCTTCCAATCTCTCCCTTTTTCTCTCGTTTCTGGGTTATCAGGTAAGCAGTTTGATTCCAGCCATGCACTTCTGCCATGATGTGCTGCTATACCAAGAACAGCAACAGGTTCTATTGATAATGGAGTATAACCTCCAAACCTTTCTTTTCTTTCGTGTGTGTGTGTGTGTTATGATACTTCTTTTTCTTTTTAATTTTTTAATTTTTCTTCTCTCATACAACTTATACAGTACATCCTGATCCCCCTCCTCAGACCTGCCACCCTCCTCACCACCCACAAACATCCTCCCCTTCTCCCTAGAAAAGAACCACCCCCCCTGCCCCCAGGGTTACAGCACAATCAGGGCATGGCATAGCAAGATGGAACAAGGCTAGGCACCAATCCCTACATCAAGGGTGGGCCAGGCAGCCTGGTAGGATCAAAAGGGTCTCAAGGGCAGGTAAAATGGTCAGAGACACCCCTATTCCAGACTGCCATAAAGATGTATTTCGGGTATCCTGTAGGTTCCGTGTTGTGGCTTTGGTCTCTGTGGGCCCCTAAGCGTGCTAGTCAGTTGATACTGGGGCTTATTTTCCTCAGCCCCTCTGGTTTCTACCACCCCTTCTCTCCCTCTTCCATGGGGTTCCCTGATCTCTGCATGATGTTTGACCCTGGGCCTCTCCATATGTTCCTCTCAGCTGCTGTAGGGGAGCTCTTTGTTAAGGTCTGGGGTAGGTACCAATCTATGAACAGAAATTAGAAATCATCTAATCCAGTCTTTAGTTCCAGACCTGTCCTGCAGTTTCAGGCAGGGGTTCCCTCCTTTGGCATAGGGTTCTGCCTTTTCTGTAAGGCAGAGGACACTGTCAATAAGACAAAATGGCAGCTTACAGAATAGGAAATGGTCTTCACCAGCTCCACTTCTGATAGAGGGCTAATATCCAAAATATATAAAGAACTCAAGAAACTAGACATCAACACAAGTAATCCAATTAAAAAATGGGGTATAGATCTAAACAAAGAATTCTCAAAAGAGGACTCTCAAATGGCTGAGAAACACCTAAAGAAATGTTCAACATCCTTAACCACAAATCAAAACCACTTTGAGATTCCATCTTACTCTTGTCAGAATGACTAAGATCAATATCACAAAGAACAGCTCATGCTGGCTAGGATGTGGCGCAAGAGGAACACTCCTTCATTGCTTGTGGGAATGCAAACTTAACTTGTACAGCCACTATGGAAATCAACATGGTGATTCCTTAGGAAATTGGAAATCAACCTACTTAAAGACCCAGCTATACCAATTCCTGGGCATATACCCAAAAGATGCTCCATCCTACTAGAAGGACACTTGTTCAACTGTGTTCATAGCAGCTTTATTCACAATAGCAGGAAATTGGAAACAACCTAGATGCCCCTTAACTGAAGAATGGCTAAAAAAAATGGTGGTATATTTACACAATGGAGTAATACTCAGCTATTAAAAAAAATTAAAAATGAAATCATGAACTTTGCAGGCAAATGAATTGAACTAGAAAGTTTTTCTTTTTATAAATTCATTTACTTCAGGTATTTGTTATAGTTATGAAAACTAAGTAATATACTTTATAAAATTATAACACCCACCTCTGTATCCCCCTAAAACTTTGTTTTAGTTTTCTCCATAGAAGTTATAACCATTAAAATATGCTGTGGTAGTTCAAGAGATTGGAATTTATGCCAAGCAGACAGGATCTAATGTCTTGACTTTTGCCACTTTATTTTTTATTTCATTTTATTTATTGTTGTTGTTGCTGCTGCTGTTGTTGTTTGAGACAAGGTTTCTCTGTTGTAACTCTGGCTATCCTGGAACTCATTCTGTACACCAGGCTGGCCTCGAACTCACAGAGATCTGCCTGCCTCTGCCTCCCGAGTGCTGGGGTTAAAGGTATGTGCTACCACTACCTGGTTTACCACTTTAATATAAGAAATTACTCTAGCTTTTACATTCCTTAGTTTTCCATTATTGGGAATTAAAGAATAACTTACATCAAAGGATTATTGTGTGCATGTAAAGAGATTCCTTTTTGACAGATACTTTGTAACATGCAAACTTTGTGACACTAGACACTTGTTGCTGTGATTGTTTTCGTCTACTGCCAGGGACCACATCAGTGTGTGATACAGAATTATCTCTCTGAGTTTTTGGTTGATTAATGGATGAATAATTGGATTATATGGCTGTCACTCTTTGTAGTAGTATTCATATGAGAAAGATCTTGGCCATTTGTCAGATCTTCAACAAACCTGAATAGTCAGCATATGCTGCCTATGTTTTCTTTTAAGTAAAATTTTTTATTATTAATCAGAAGGCCAGAAATTTCAAGTAAGACTGTCCGGGCTACAGAAATCATTAGTCTTAGATCTAGGACAGCATGCTTTTGAGGACATGTTAGGCAGATGCTATTTAGTTATATATAAGTCCTCTTAAGCCTAGAAGTATATATTACACTTGATTTAGCCCAACTTTGTGGAGTCACAATGCAGTACTATCTAAAATTAGACAAGGAATACAATTTCTAGATTATAAATAGCTATGTTGGGTTTTTGTTTTGGTTTGTTTGGGGTTTGTTTTGGTTTGGTTTGTTTTTGTTTTCCTGTTTTGTTTTGTTAGATCAAAGAGTAATAAGGAAATTTAAGTGTTTGATCTGTCCTCTGTATAAAACAAGAACCTCTGTAAAATTAGAATTATATATTCCTTGAATGTTTGATAGAAATCTGTCTATAAAGCTGTGATTTCTTTGTAACTTTTTGCTATAGATTTTTTTCCTTTTAATTTTTCCTGTGTTTTTGAGGTGGTTTCATGTAGGCCAAACCTCAAACTCCTGGTCTTGCCTCTACCTTCTGAGTAGTGGGATTATACTACTATGCCAGCTTTGATTGTTATTTTTACTTGGCTATGTAATTCTGAATGGCCCCTACTTACTGTATACCCTACACTGGTCCAGTCTCTCAATAGTTCTTTTGACTCAGTGTGTGCCATCACCCCTGACCTCAGTTTTTTAATAGCTATTAAGATCATTTAACATGTTCTTTTTGTACTTGAATTCATTTCGGTAAATTTTACATTTCTTCAAGTTGTATTTAGTATTCATCTTAAGTTTTTTTCTTTGTGTGTACATGTACTTCGTGTGTGTGTGTGAGTGTGTGTGTGCGCGTGCATGCACACCCGCAAATGTACATGTGCATATGGAGGCCAGAGGTCAGTATTGAGGGTCTTTTAAAATTGTTCTCCACCTTATTTATTGACTGAATCTGAAGCTTAACAATTCAGTTAGACTGGGTGATCCGTAAGTACCAGGAAGCCTCTTGTCTCTGCCTCCACAGCACTGGGATTTCAGGCACACAGCACTGTGCCAAACTTTTACATGACTCCTGGGAATCAGTCTTCATGTCTGCTGAGTAAACCATCTCCTCCAGATCCTTAAGTTTTTTAATTTATTTGCATAAAATTTCTCCATATTATCTTCTAATTTAAAGCCAACAGAATCTGCAATCGTGGCCCTTTATCTTAATGTTGCTTAGTTTGCTCTTTTATTTTCTTAATTGCTCTTACCAGAAGTTTATATTATTTAGTTTTATTGGGGAGGTGGGCAGGGTCTAGTTCTGTAGCCCAGTTTGGTTTCAAACTCTTAGCAACCATCCTACCTCAGCCACCCAAGAACTGGGACTGTAGGTGTGAACTATTTTGACCTTTTTTTCTATTATGAATTTGTGTTCTATTGTCACATCTTTATAATTTCCTTTCTGTACCTTTTTAAGGGTTCTTGCCGTTTTTCTAACTTAATTTATAGTCTCTTTTTCAGTAAGTATTTAAGCTGACATACTTCTTTCTATACTCCTGCTATGGTTTGGACATTGGGTTGTGTGTTCCCCAAAGTTCCATGGCTGCAGACTTGTGATGTAGAGTCTAACAAGAAGGCCTCTGGCCATTATAGTATACTCTCAAAAGGACTGTAGGTCCATACCCATCCTTTCCTTCTTTCTAGTTCCCAGCTACAGATGTGACTCACTTCTCTGCAGTCTGACCATTGTCCATAGCACAGAGGCCTAAACCATTAGGGCTATCCAATCTACACTCCAAACTCCAAAATTACGATCTAAATGCACTGCTTCTCTTTATAAAGTTATTGGTCTCAGACATTTTGTTGTAGTGAGGCAAAGCTAATACAGTACTGCTTACATTGCATTCCGCAAGTTTTAGGTATATCTTCACTGTTTTTCAGATCTGGGCATTTCCTAAATGATTATCCCCATGGCTTTACATCCCCCTCTTCATATCTCTCTTCATTTTCTGGTCTTTATTTTCTTTTTATTTCTTCCCACTCTTCCCTACCCCAGACCACCTGCCTAAATCTTTCTGTTTGTTACCTTCCATGATTCGTGTATTTCTTGAATTAGTATCTTTCATGAGTTCTAATAAGTTCCCTTTTATTTTCAGATCTTTCATTTTGCAACTTGGAGTTATTCTCCTCTTTTTTGTGATTGATTTTTTGACAGGGTCTCTGCAGGTGTTGGGCAGAGAAGCAAACCACAGGAAGAGATGAGAATGAAAACCTGATTCAGATTGACTTCGTCAACCTGGGTCAAGACTTCAGGGAGTTTTGATACCACATGGTTTATTGTGGGCATATTTAAACAGAAGAATTTGGAAAAGGGTCTCCAGGCAATAATCATTCCAATTCCAGGTGCACAATAAAGCTTAAGGTGTGACTACATAGAAACTCCTTTACTTTGTACATGGACCATGATGGTGGATTTACAGCTAAAGGTCCTAGAATCTAATATGGTGTCTGACTGAGCTAGCATAAAGATTAGCAGATCATAAAATACACATAATAACTTCCCTAAGGCTAGGTTCTATTAAGTGGAAGCTAAAGATACCTGCCTAGAGTCTGGAAACATCATTCTGGGGAATTAGGGTGAGCTCTGTCCCTACAGATAGCAAAAAGGTCACCAGGTTGTTAACAATCTCCAGTCTCAGTCTTCTGGGTGGAATGCAGATATTTGATTTTATCTCCTCCATTTAGGAGACACCCCTGCATGATTAATATTCCTGGTTCTCTTAGTGCTTGTGAAGATACAAGGACCTGTGCCCTCTATATTTTTTGGTGTAATACTGGTAGTTCTTTATAGCATGCATTGAAGTTAAGAATCTAAAAGGATTTGTTATTTGTGGGAGGTGGGGGTCTCATGCTTTCTCGTGCTTGGAGGGGCACAGAGAGGCATAGATAGACTTTAGCTATCTCGGATTACTATGAACCTGGCACTACTTTAAATGCAATGCTTTACTTGAAGTATTTTCTTTCATATAAATTTCTTGAATTTTCAATGAGATGATACATCCTCAGGGCAGATATTTGTCAATAAAACTTATTTTGAATTATTTTAGATATATAGAAATGTGCTAAATAATATAGAAAACTACGTTACTCACTGAAATCCAGGCATTACTCAGATTTCACTTTCTTTTTTTTCTGACCTAGAATTTCATATAAAGTACGACATTGAATTTAGTTAAGTATTTTCTTCATCTGTTTTGTAACAGTTTCTCAGGATTTTCCTACATTTTTATGATCTTCATGATTTTGAATATTGTCTCTATTTTGTAGAATGGGTCTAAGTTTGGGTTTGAGTTTTGTTTTTGTTTTTTTTTCATGATTAGACTGGGGTTATAGGATTTGGAAAAATGTCCTTTTAAAATGATCTTCCTGGGACTAGAGAGATAGCTGAGTGGTTAAGAGCAATAAGAATTCTTACAGAGGACCAAGTTCAGTTCCCAGCACACATGGGAGTTCACTACTATCTGTAAAACCAGTTCCAGGAGATCCAGTTCCCTCTTCTGACCTCATAAGCACCAGGCATGCACATAATATACATACCTACATGCAGACACACTTGCACACATACAAAAATAAACTTAAAAAAAGACTACAGGGATCTTCTCATCACGTCATCTCAGAGTGTGCATGATACTGTCATGGCTGACCCATCGATACGTTTGCTTTGATCATGGAGTTTGATCATGCCAGTGTTATCCACTGTAAATTTACTGTTTTACTTTTTCCACTCAAGGATAAATTTTACTTCTTTCTAAGACTAGGAAGAAATGGACAGTCTTTTAACACTGACTTACTATGTGACATAATATTTGTCATATTTACTTCAATTGTAAATGAAGCTTTTGAAAGCTCTGACTTGATAAGGAGGGTCTGGATGAGCCCTGAGCTTTTTTTTTTTGTCTTCCTTAACCTGGATTAAGTTCATGTTTTCCAGAGCTTTGTAGAAATCCTCAGGCTCATACTGACTCTTGAATCCTGCTTTTAGAGCAGCCCAGGGAATTAGTTTAAGAAACGTTCAGTTCTGTTGTTTGTCAGCTTGTTAGCTATTTTTGTTAGAGTATCTATCCAATGTACTGTCAACAAGACTAGTAAAAGACTTTATTTGGCATTGATTTTTTTAATGCATTTTGAAATGGCAAAACTTGAGGAACATACACAGTATTTTAGAAAGTATGATGCTTATCATAGTCATTTTTCCAACACTTTCCCTGCCATTCTCAGCTTTTATGAGTTTTCTTGATTTAGGCATGTTTTCCCTAATTGCCTTTCGTGCTTCACTGTCTTGATTGATTGACACCTATTGTTCTTTCCTACCCCAACACGCACACGCACATTTGGGTTTCTTCTGTGACACAGCATGAGTGAGAATCCATTACCTATGTAATACCTGGAGTCCGAGAGTAGCTTGTAGGACTGAAGTTCTTCACTCTCCATTTACCTTACACTGATTGTGACTTGGGTGTTGAAATGTTGGTCTCTGGATTGTGGCACTATTGAAGGGCTTTTAGATCATGACGTGCTTTTACAAATTGATTGGTCTAGATTCATAAGTTCATGGCATTAATTGGGAAGTGGTAGAAACTAGGAGGTATGGCCTACTTGGAAGAAGAAGTATATCTTGGAATGGAGGTAGAATGTACCCTGGAAAGATAGGTCTTTTCCAGGTGCCTTCATTCTTGCTGCCTCCTTTCCACCAAGAGATGAAACATTTTGCACCTCATGCTCGCTATCATGATGTCCATGAAATGCCCATGGACTGAAATCTGTGAAACTCTGAGCCAAAATACAGCCTTCCTTCTGTGAGGTGTTTTTGTGAGTATTCTGTCACAGCAAGGAAAAGTGAACTGATACAATGCTTATTCATCCCCCACCTTAAGGGGAAGAGAAAACTGTGATCATTTTTATGTCCTTAAAGCTGTCACAATAGTTTTTCTGAAACATTTTATGTTATAATCCATGTGAGAAGGATACAGACAACTACGCTGATTAAGCCAGTTAAAAGTTTATGAGGCCTTTATTGGCTAGCAACCAAGAGCAGGGCTCAGCAACCAAGAGCAGGCTATGCCTCAGTCTCCAACCAAGAGCAGGCTATGCCTCAGTCTCTTGGTGCTTAAGCTCAGAGATTCAGCTTTTTTGAGTTTTCAAGATAGAGTTTCTCTGTTGTAACTCTGCTATCCTGGAACTCACTCTGTAGACCAGGCAAGCCTCAAACTCACAGAGATTTGCCTGCCTCTGCCTCCTGAGTGCTGGGATCACCTTTCCAGGGAGTAGGGGCACTGGCCTTAACTTCCACTGCTCTCCAGCCCCCGGGTCCCACACTAGGATTAAAGGCGTGCTCTGCCACCACCTGGGTAGGGGTTCAGCATTTTAAAAAGCAAAAATCAGAAAGACCATAATTTGTATCAAAGTTAGATAAGGATCAAAGTAACCTTAAAAAGTTCATTCTTGGCAGAGCATAGTAATTATTTCAATATAACATGACAATTATTTTTGATATATACCTTTTTTAGTTTTATATTAATTATTTTGGTTAACACGTGGTCAAGGTCATGGAAATCTCAAATGTAGTCACATTTCATGGATAGCGGTCTGAGAACTGTCCAAAATGGAGTCAGGACAAGATGGTGTTACCTTAATCACTTCAATATATTATTACATGTTCTGTAGAAAAGTAGTGTTATATAATACAGAGACATATTAGGCTCTGGAGTCAGACATATTCATATTAAAATCTTTTTCTTGATATTTTGGTTGTAAACTTAGCCTTTAACTGATGAGCCATCTTCCCAGCCCTTAAATTCCTTTTTAATCAAACTTTTTATATTTATTTGTGTGTGTGCGCATGCCCGTGCACACATACACATGCTTGCACACTTGCACATTCGTATACTACATAGCCTGTGTTTGAAGAACAGAAAATAACTTGCAGGAATCTATTTTCTCCTTCCATGTGAATCCCAGGGTTTGAACTCAGGTCCTCAGGCTTGGTGGCAAGTACCTCTACCCACCTACCCACTGAGCCATCTCACTAACCCCAAATTAAATTTATTTCATTTGATAGCTGAGCATTGGAAAATGTTGTACGTGATGAGTTTCCAACTTTGTAGTTTCTTTAAATGGGATATTTATAGGGTTATATGACTAGTATCTAGGAAACTAGGCATGCAACAAATATCCCCTTCCCTATCATACTGCTCTACTTACTATTGAGTCAGTCCTTAAAATCTTCTTGTGACTTAATCAATTTGTTTGACGATTAATTAGGTAGATATTTATGGTGCTTCTACTATATGTCAGGCATTGGAAAGTGGTAAATCTGGTCTTAGACAAAAAATGCAGACCAGTGGCAAGTAATTCTCCTTATCTTTCTCCATCTCTATTAAACTGTATTAATACTAAAAGGCTCCTCTCTACCATCACTATATTCTTGAAATTTTAATATCTCCCCTACCTTGGAGAAGGAGGAGAAACCAAGAAAAATTCTTTCTCCCTTCTGATTTTTCATAGCATATCAGTATTACCCATTTGTGCTATACCTGTTGTCCTCCATCATAGTTGTAATGTATTTCTGCATATCGTGTACATGTTCAGGCACCTTGCCTAGTTCTGTGGACATTAGAACCTCACAGTTTTATCTCTCATAAATTAGTGAATGAAACTAGTGATAACTAGTTATCACTCCTTAGAAGGCATTTTATAATTTTTCAGAGGCAATTTTGACTGTTAAATTGATTGCAGGAAGCTAGTTGCCTGGTATGGAGAAGTCGGAAGTGGAGTACTCTTTGTATTAGTACTGCATGTGGTGCCTCAAACCGTAATTGTGTCATCTCACACTTTACATTCCAGTAAAAACTTTCTTGTCTTCTGAATGGAAGCCTAAATACATTGTATATCAAACTAGCAGGTATTGAGTACTGTTTTATTTTTTTATTCTTTTTTTAATTGAAAATAGATTCTTCTCTCATACATTCTATTCCAACCACAGTTTCCTCTCCCTCTATTCCGCCCATCTTCCTCCCATCTCCCCTTACCCCCTTATCAACTCCCTCTTTGTTTCCCTTCAGAAAAGAGTAGGCCTCTCTCTAACAGGCAGCAACCAAGCATTCCATCCATTCCTCCATTCCCTCTGGTCCTACAATCCCTTCTCTCCCTCTTCTGAGGGATTCACTGAACTTTGTGGGGATGGACCCAATGGAAGCCTCCAATTTAGACACTCTCTGTACGTAATATCTGGCTGTGGGTCTCTGTATCTGCCCCAATCTGCTGCTAGAGGAAGCCTCTCTGATGACTATGGCACTGATCTATGAGTACAGCAGAATTTTCATTAGGATCATTTCATTCATTTCATTCATTTTTTTTTTAAGCTAGTCATGTTTGGTTCTACCCTAGATCTCTGAGCTATCCAGTCTCTGGTTCCTGGTCATCCAGGCAGTATCTGGCATGGGCTCCCTCTTTTGGCATGTGTGTCAGGTTTTGTGGCTGGTTTGATGTCCCAGTCCCACCACTGGGAGCCTTACCTAGCTACAAAAAAGGGTCAATTCAGACTCTGTATCCTTCATTATTAGGAGTCCTCACCAGGGTCACCCTCATAGATTTCAGGAGGTTTCCACATCCTCCAAATGCCCCCCAATTCCAGTCTTCTCTCCCTGCACTCTCTATCCCTCTCCCCCACATGATCCCTCCCTCTACTGTTCCCACCTGTTCCCACCTGTCCCCAGTCCACCCACAAAATCTGTTCTGTTTCCCCTTCCCTGGGAGATCCATGTGTCGCTCCTAGAACCCCCCCTTGTTACATAGCCTCTCTGGGTCTATGGATTGTAGCATGAGTTATCCTTTACTTAACAGCTAATGTCCAGTTCTAAGTGAATACATACCACTTTCTCTTTTTGGGTCTGGTTTACTTCACTCAGGATGATTTTTTTCTAGTTGAATCCATTTGCTTGCAAATTTCATGATGTCATTTTTTTTAACAGCTGAATAATACTTCAGTGCATAAATGTACCATATTTTCTTTATCCATTCTTTGGTTGAGGGACATTTAGGTTGTTTCCAGTTTCTGTGTATTATGAATAAAGCTGGTATGAACATTATTGAACAAGTGTCTCTAGTAGGATGTAAAGTCCTTGTGGTAGGGTGGAGCATCCTTTGGATATATGTTCAAGAGTGGTATAGCTGGGTCTTGAGGTAGATCGATTCCCAATTTTCTAAGGAACCGCCATATTGATTTCCATAGTGCTGTACAAGTTTTCATTCCCACCAGCAATGGAAGAGTGTTCCCCTTGCTCCACATCCTCAACAGCCTGAGCTGTCACTACTCATTGTAGCCATTCTGACAGGTGTAAGATGGAATCTCAATATAGTTTTGATTTGCATTTCCCTGATGACTAAGAATATTGAACATATCCTTGTTTCTCAGCCATTTGAGATTCCTCTATTGAGAATTTGCTTGCTGTTTTAATTATTTTGGATATTAGTCCTCTATCAGATGTGGAGTTGGTGAAAATCTTTTCCCATTCTATAGGCTGCCACTTTGTCCAATTAATAGTCTGCTTTGCAATACAGAAGCTTTTCAGTTTCATGAGGTCCCATTTATTAATTGTTGATTTTAGTCCCTGATGGGTGTTCTGTTCAGAAAGTTGTCTACTGTGCCAATGCATTCCAGGCTCTTCCCCACTTTCTCTTCTATCAGACTCAATGTATCTGTTTTTATGTTGAAATCTTTAATACACTTGGACTTGAGTTTTGTGCGGGTTAATAAGTACGGATCTATTTGCCTTCTTTTATAATCCAGGTAGACTAGCACCATTTGTTGAAGATGCTTTCTTTCTTTCAGTGTGTATTTCTGGCTTTATAAAAAACCAGGTGCCCATAGGTGTGTAGATTTTTGTCTGGGTCTTTAGTTCAATGCCATTGATAAACATGTCTGCTTTTATGCCAGTTCCATGCAGTTTTTATTACAGTAGTTCTCTAGTACAACTTGAAATCAGGGATGATTATACCTCCGGCAATTCTTTTATTATTCAAGATTGTTTTAGGTATCCTGAGTTTTTTTGTTTTTCCATATGAAGTTGAGAATTGTCCTTTCAAGGTCTGTAAAGAATTATGTTGGAATTTCGATGGAGATTGCATTGATGTGTGTTGCCTATTTTATTGGCCTGTTCAGCTAGTGTGTTCATGGAGAATACTTGCTGGTGTTGGACAGGATTGGAAGGAGGGGGGTGGGTTGTAGGATCCAGAAGAGAGGTGGATGTAGCAGTAGGTTGCAGCTTGTGTTCTCTTGCAGAGCTAGGAATGACCCTGAGGATTGGCTCTGGGGGAACCAAGAGTGAGGGGAATGTCCACAGGCAGCCTACTTAGTCTTGAAATACTATTTTATATATCAAGATTTTCTGAGTATATTTACTACCTGTGCACATCAAGGGAAGCATGAGAACTTTAATAAATCTTGCTTAATACTTCAGGGAAGCACATCACTAATAGCAAAAGTGTTCATCCTATTTGAAGTACCAGTGACACAACTACATCAATCTGCTATTTTTATAGCTTTTGAATTTAAAATTATTATTTAACACCTTTATTTTTTTCAGTCAAGGTCTTACTGTTTCCCAGGTGGACATTAAATTTAGATCCTCCTGTATCAGTATCGTAGGTGCTAGAGTTGCAGGTGTGCACTGCCAGGCCTGACCTTTTTTTCAATTTTTTTTTTCATTACTTCTTTAACTTCTTAAACGTTGATGTTTGAGGATTGAACTTAGCTCCTGGACCATGCTGAGCAAGTGTTCTACTGTTGCAGTGCACCTATAATTCTCTTCCTGGATCATGCCTTAGCACCCACCCTTTAAAAGCTCTGTTCTACCTCTGTTGGTTTCCTTAGGGGGAGGCTTGAGAAGGGTATGTATAAATTTTGTTTTAGGATTTTAAGCAAAGTATTGCAAAATAATTGTTATAAAAATAAATTTATGTTCTGATATTAAACTTTGGATCTCTGCTCTTAAATTTTGAGCCTGACAAGTACAGAATTCGCCTTCATGATATATATTTTATCTGTATTAAGTGCTAAGGTATTGTCTTTGGAGAAAATGTCTATCATAGTTAACAATTAGACTAAATGAAAGCACTAAGAATTTGTTAGAAACAGAAAAATGGAACATATAAAAACCTTGTTACACACTTAGAGATACAAATTGCTATTTACAATTTTAAAATCTCTAATACAAGACTGTGGAGTATGGTTGAGAATCTCCATTTTCTGATTTATGATAGTAGGTCCACATCTTTAATTTTTTTCTAAATTTAGCTTTTATTTCATATGTAGAAAATTGAAGAGACATTCTTCATGTGATTTTAATTGTTTTAGTTTATATTCTTTAAATTAGTTTTCTAGGGTTAATACTAAATGGTTTTAGTTCCATTGATGAGTGTATAAGATACAGTGTAGAAACTATAACATAGAACAGATGGCTTTATTCTGGTGAACTCGTGAATTCATCATGCCTTGTTTTCAGTAGCAATGGGATTATGTTGTATCTTGCCATTGCCTTTTTTTAGACTGTTTTATAGACAGAACTAGAAATACTAGTTATATAAGCTATTCTAGCACAGACTAGAAAGTAGGTCATTGTGATGGGAGTATGCTAAACCACCCACAGGTTGCTATAGCGATGACCTACTTTAGAAACTATTTCTGTTGATTCATGTTGAAATCATGTTTTGGAAGTAGTATAAGGAAGTTACTACATGTTCATTTTTATAGTAGTAAAAGGTAGTGATTTCTAGAGGAAAATTCCTTTAAATGTTTAAAATGAGGAAGTGCATTAATGTCTCTTCATTTCAGAGTGGTTCATTCAGTATTATAATTAAGTTGTTCTTCTACACAGTGAAGGATGGTAATGAGTTTTACTACCATTTGGCCTATTTAAAAACAAGTCTATCACTTTATTAGCCAAACCTTCAAGCGAGAGTACCTAACTGTACAAATTTTATGCCAAATTTGTCTGTTCAATGCTGAATGCTGTTATAAAGCACATATCTTTGTAATATATGAATGTTGGAACTGATGTGTTCTCTGGCGTACACACAGTCTAAACTCTGAGTGATTCCATTCTAAGTTGAGGGCAAAGGACAAAGGGTTAGATTTTGTATAGTTTTCATTTATTACTAACAGGAAATTGCACTGATCAGTGACTTAATACTTTGAACCTACACTACTGAAGATTTATTTTTATATAGTTCCACTGCAGAATTACAAGCTTAGAGATTAGTCAATTTGGAGTTTTATTGTACTGTATATTTTTAATAAATATATATTTACATTAGCATTGGCCTTGTCACTGGGTAAGATCAAACCCTGCTTCACAGTCACATTCAGATAAAGTTATATAGTCAGTGAGGTTCTGTCTAGGCCTAGGCTTTTAACTAATTTATTCTTTCCTATTGTCATGCCCAAGTATTTACATATATAAATATATGGGCTTTTGTTTTCAGAAACATATACTACTCTTTTTCTGTCTTTCTCTTTAAGGTGGGTCAGATGGGTCTGCCTATGTAGCCCTTGATCCTGCTTCATATCCTGAGTATAGGAATTACAAATGTGCACCTCGGTGCCCACCTTAAGAATGGAAATTGTTTTGAAGGGAAAGTAATGATAACTTCCACTATGTCAGCTATGTGCTACTAATTGATTTTATGTTTTTGATCCTTTCAAGATCTATGTAAAACAAGCCTACTAGCCTCTTACCCTACTTGAAGTCTTTTCAATAGACTCTGCTATAGACACATGGTGATGACATTTGCCAGATACAGAAACTAAAACACAGGTTAAGAAAGCCATTTAATTAAGAATCAGACATATGTGCTTAATTTGAAATCCAAAAAGGGGGTGGTGTGCATGTGTGCGCACGCATGCACGCACGCATATACATGTTTGCATGCAGGTTTCTGTGCTATAATGAACAATTTAACTTTCCCTGGGATTAAATACATTCTTCTTTGGCAGTTGAGAGAATAGAAAAACAACCTTCAGCTCTGAGACTTAAGACTTAGTAAGATGTATTCTTGAGATAGGAATGAGCAAAACTATTTTAGACTGAGAAAGAGCATATCACATGTTCCAAGAGAATTAGAGCGTGCAAAAAAAGAGTAATAGCTTGGCTTGATGTTAGCAGGGGAGTAGGGTAGAAAATGAACCTGGAAGCATTGGATAGTGGCTGAGTTATTTCTTTGCTCTAAATTATATAAAGAATGAGTCTTAAAGACCTTTGTTCAAGGACATGGGCCTACAATGATTTGATAATGTGTACTGATAGATTACGAAGGATGGAGATTGTTGGTAGGCAGATCTATTTTAAGAGACTTCAGTAAATGCAAGCAAGAGATAAAACTAGGATTATTGTAGTAAAAATAGACGTTGGTAGCAAGGAGGAAACTAAACAAGTATTAAATAACACATAATAGTGCTGACTGTGTACAGATACTGTGTAGGAGCCTCATGTATGTTATTTTATTCAGTTCTCACAATAAAATTATAAAATGGGTACTATTATACTTCAGTTTTATAGACGAGGAAATTCCAGACTTTGCACAGTTGATGAGTGAACAATACTTACTGCTAGACTCGTTAAGATCATGGAACATCTGTGCAGTGGGTGCTGGGAAACATGAAATTACCTGTTGCTTTGTAAAGGTGCTCAGCATCAGTAAACCAGGTGCAGGAGTTCGAATCCCTCTTTCTACTCTGAAGGAATGTGTGCTGGTTGTCAATTTTGAGATTCTTTTTTTTCATGAAGCTAAAATTAGTGCATTTTTCTCTCCACACAAAACTCTGTTTCTCAAGGGTAGATCTAATAAGTACCTTGTAACTTTCCAGTTATTTCATTATGTATATCTAAAATAAATTGATACATACAATATAAATTTTATTTAATCAAAGAAATATGTATACAATTTTTTCTGTGTATACATAATATTCATGTGTATGTGTTCTTCTGGGTGTGTAAATATAAATTCACATGTGTGATGTTAATAAGATTAAATTGTTCATCTTACAAATTAATTATATCCTTTTGGTATTTTTCTTTTCCTACCTTACTTCCTCTAGACATGTTTCCACCATTAAGTTCAACATGAAGAACTCTTACTACCAGCTCTGGTAGAAAATGTAGACTTAGTGACAGAGCAAAGATTTAGCTTCATAAAAAAATCTCAGAATTGACAACCAGCACACATTCCTTCAGAGTAGAAAGAGGGATTCGAACTCCTACACCTGCCTTGGATTGTCTCTATGAGACTTTTGAGCCATGTGCTGTTTCTACTTAGGTGAGCTAGTTCATTCCATTTCTTTTATCAAAAAACCTCTTTGATGATCTTTATTACATGTAAGATATCTCAAATACATCTTGGGGAGGGATGAGCGGAGATGTGGCTCAGCAGTTAAGAGCACTTTCTGCACAGTTGTGAAGACCAGAGTTCAGATCTTAGCAAACACATAGTAAGCCCGGTACCCCTCAAATACCAGTAATGCCAGTGCTTCAGGGAGGCAAAACCAAGATTGTTGGGGTTTGCTGGCTGCCAGTATGGCAAGGTTAAATGTGAGCTCCAGATTTGGGGAGAGACTGCCTCAAAGGAATAGGTGGAGAGTTATAGAGGGGGACACTTGACCCCCTTTTCTGTCCTCCATGGATATGCTCCTGCACGCATACATGCACACACGCGCGTGCGCGCGCGCACACACACACACACACTCCACAAGCATGAATATCCACTCACAGCCACATACACACAAATAAATAATCTTTAACAATTATTTTAAAAATAAAATATCTCTCTTGGGACTCTAGTTGTAGCTGAATTGATAGAATGTTTGCCTCACATGTGAAAAATGCTGGATTCAATTTCTAGTACCATATAAGGAAACCTACCATAGTGGCACATTCTTAGAATCCCAGCACTCAGGATCAGAAGTTAAAGGCCATCTTTGATTTCATAGCAAGTTCAAGGTTAACCTGAACTACATGAGACCATGCCCCACAAAAAAGAATCTTGCTCAGAAAACACATGAGATTATGTGATTACCCATAAACACTTCTCACTTATTAGATTATGCATACTTGTGGATAATATTATGAACCTCAGATGTTTTTGTATCATTGTGCATCTTCTAACATCAGCCTTCTCTCAAAATAGTTAGATATTGTAGTAGTGAGTTGGGGTGGGGTTCGGATGTTAGGAAGTAACTTCAAACCAAGACAGCAAGATGACAGTTGAAATAGAAAGGTGAAGACAATGGTTTGTTTCCCGTTTATTTAACAACACCATGAGACTTCCTAAGATAAAATGATAGCCTGTCTTTTGTGTCTACATGGGTATATCACTATGACACTCCAAGCTATGGAGAAGAGTGCCTGCTCAAGGAGGGGCTGTATTTGACCTAACTAGTACACTTTTGTCACTAATAACTACAGTTGTAAAAATGTCAGCAAGACTTTGAGGTATTGGTGCCATGAAAATGAATGAAGAACACAAGATCATCTCTAGACTAAGCAGACTTTCAGGACAATACAGCATAGCCTTGCAATGATAAAAATGTTCTACTCTGAGCTGTCCGGTATGGTGACAGCTGGCCATTTAAGATTGGACACGTGGCTGGTGTGATAAATTAATGCTCCATTTACTTTTTGGTTACCGTACTGTATCATGCATTTCTGGAATACGTTTTTTCCTTTCCACTTAGCTCTTCCTCACAGTTACTTCTCAGTGTGGAACTTGTGGGAAAGGCAAACAAATACAAAATTTTAACCTAAAGAACAGAGAAGAAACAAAAGAGACAAATTGACATCTGCTCAGCTGAGAGGAACAGAATCTGAATGTAATTAACTGGATAGACAATAAGATTGAACTTTCCAGAGTAGGTATCCCTTTCAAATTTGTTCTTGGGAAACGCTGTTTCCTCACAATAGAAGATGCACAGTAAGCAGACTTCCCTACTATTCTAGAATTTTCCCAGTGTCTGTCATATGTAACCCTCATTTCTGCTTACCTCACTGAAAAAGTCCATGTGTCAGCCCACTCCATGAAACCTTTGTTTCAAATCTAGTGTTCTCTACAGTCAGAAGTTAATGCCTTATGATTTAGCATCTGTTCCTTTTTCTTGTAGTAGAGACTTTCTTAGCTGTAGAAAAGACATTGTGGTTTCTGTCTCGAGGGATTGCAATGCCTTCTAGAAAAGTACTCATTCTTACTTGTTTCTGAGTCAGGGTCTCATGGAGACCCCAGAATTAATACGTAACTGAGGCAGTCCTTGAATTTCTGGCCCTGCCTCCATCTCTCAAGTGCTGTTTACTGGTGTATGGCACCACACCACACTCCATATTCTTAAATTGTTCAGATTTTCAGAATTACCAAATAGAACATTTCCATTTTTCCCAATAAAATATATTCTTGATTTTTTTGTTTTCCATAAGAAAAAAATTTTCCATAAGAAAATTTTCATTTTATCATAGTTGAACAGTAAAACGTGTAGTAGTACACTGCTGTGGCAGCTCGCCAAGGAAGATAGAGAGAAGTTCTCATATGTGTATACCCTGCCAGGCCTCAGTTGAGGAAACCACCGTCATGGCAAGCACCAACCTGAACATTGGAACCCCGAATGTCTCAGGTCAGGTGTTTTTATTGCTTCAGAACTCCTTAGGTATTCTACTGATACCACATGCAGATCATAAACAACTAAACAACACCCACATAAATCCAACACCTGCAATCAATGCAAAAAGCCTATGCATCCCTTTTTCCAATAGTGCACAAAAACAATTATTTTAAACACAACTAAAAATAAAACTTCCCCGTTTCCCCTTTTCTGAACAAGAAAAAATTGCTTTACCTTTACAACACAATTTAACACTACACCAGCAAAACCATTTACAAGAGGAACAATTTTGAGGCTTCTAATGCACAGGACCAAATGATACCAAACATCTATCAAGCTTTTCACAATGTCTTTGGACAGCAGAAAAACATCAATGTCCAATTATCTGGAATTCGCTCATGGTCTTCGGGGCTCCTCCAAAAGACTTGGGTCACTTCTCTATCTCTGACCTCTGCAGCATACACAGCTTGTCCTCCAGACTCTGGCTGGCTTCACTCCACTGCTGCTGCTGTTCTTGGTGGTCGTTCCATGGTAGTGGCATCTTCAAAACTGCTGGGGTCCCTTGCTGCAACTGGGCTGCACTTTACCAATAGCCTCTCTTGGGCTCTCCTTATGGTGCCACGCCTAAGTATGACCCCTTCAGTTGGAGCCTTCAGTTGCTACTGAGGCTGCACCTTCACTAATAGCCTCTCCTGGGCTCTCTGCATGGTACCAAGACTCAACTTCTGTATATGATCCCTTCATCTGTGCCTTCAACTTCTACTAAGGCTGCACCTTCACCAATGGCCTCTCCTGGCCTCTCACAGTGCCAAGGTTCAGTTGCTCTACATGGCCCCTTCATGTTTCAAAACCAGTAACACTTGGGTGACTCTTACACACCAAGTTCAGCTACCAACACGAGGTACAACCTCACCAGTTCTGGGAGACAGTTTCTGTGTGCTGACCCTTAGGAAACATTTTCCAGATTTTAAGAGTCCAGTTTGCTGGAAAAATAACTAGTCACTTTGTCTGCAGGAAGGGTCCACTCATGGGTGGAGTTCTCATCATCATCACCAGTGCCTGAACAGCTTGTCTTTCTCCTGTTTAGGTTTGCAGGAAAAAAAAAAAAAACTGGTCAGTTTAACTAAGCAGATTTTTTTGGCTCTAAGCAGTGGCTTACACAATAGGGGGTCCTGGGCCTGTGGGAAGAATCTCCTATTGAAACATTATGGCTGGTTGGCATTCTTTCTCTTTCCCACTTTGGGGAAACGTACAACCTCTTCCACAGTTCTCAAACACAACATCTTGAGCTTCACAGGCATACAACACAGCTATCAGAAAATTCAGTTTGTGAAACAGTACGCTACCACCAGTGGTGGGAGGAAGTGTCCATTCCATGGTCAGGAAAAGGAGTAAGAACCTTGCTTTTTCCTGCGCCCAGATGAATTCTTTATCTCTAAGGGCCTCCATTCTAAGGGCTCCCACCTCAGAGCTTTTTTCCTCATTTATTAATTTCACAGCCTTTTCTCTTCATAAAGGCTTATTTCCTTTCTCTCTTCTTCCTTCAGGAACCTTCAGTCAGTACCTTAATCTCTATCCTCTGGTAGCTTCCCTGAGCGTACTGTATCAGACTTGGTGAGATCTGGAGTTCTTGTTCTTCCTTATCTCCACATTGGATTAGCTGGCATGATGTCCTGCCCACACTGAGCACCATTTGTAGTAGTACACTGCTATGGTGGCTTACCAAGGAATACAGGGAGGAGTTCTCATGTGCATGCCTTGCAAGACCTCAGCAGAGGGAACCACTGCCATGGCAAGCGCCAACTTGGACAGTGGAACCCCGAGAGTCTCAGCTTGTGGGGCTGTAGCCGCTGAGTGGGTCCAAGGGTGCTTAGAACCCCAAGCTCTCATTCTGAAGAGCTGGCAGGAATCTGGCCCCTTCCTTCTATGGTAGCTGAGAGACCACAAGCCACAGCAAAAACACAGTCCCTCTCCAAGGGCATGCAATCGGGCAGAATTGTTTATCTGGAGTTGCAACTAAACCCTTCTTTATAAGGTCTATCCCTGTGGTCCCTGGAAAATACCTAAGCTTAAGCCGTAACCTCAACATACAAACAGTTGGGTCTGCCTGTCCTGACCAGTGAACCTCCACTGATGCTCCTGGGATACGGGGACCATTCCTCTGGCTATAAATAATTAAGCCCTTCTTCCATTAAACGAGTTCACGCCCTCTGCCCTTGGCACCTGAGATGGTTCATTCGTTATCATTGTCACACAGATCTCAGATCTGAAACCTAGTGGATAACTGGTAGAACCATGCTGCCCACGCAGCTTCCCACTGGAAGCTGCTGATACTGCTGGCCAGCAGGCAGCAGAGCTACCACTCAGAACCAGGAAGCTGCCAGCAGGATTTTTTAATACAACATCAGCTCAGGTGTTTTATTGCTTCAGAACTCCTTAGGTGTTCTGCTGATAACCACGTGTAGATCATAAGCAATTAAACATTCCCTCATTAATCCAATACCTGAAGACAATACAAAATGCCAAGGCCTGTGCATCCCATTTTCCAATAGTGCACAAAAACAAGTGAAAATAAACTAAAAATAAACTTCTACAACAGAAACTGGTTCATTTAATTGCTTTGATATTTGGTTAAATAATATTTATGTTTCACAAGTTAGTTTTTTACTAGATTATTTAATGAAAGTTAGTGATTTAATTCAGGACTTGCTTAAAATGTTGGAGATTATGATGTAATCACAAACTCTTATAAGTAGGGTTTCTGACAATACTGAGTAACCAGTAAATAGGATGACAAGTTGGCATTTTTCACTTGTATTCACAATATTTTATAGCTTTTAAATATATATTTTTAAGAATTAAAATATTTTCTCTCTAGATTTTTGCTTCAGTGTCTTGAGGATCTTGATGCCAATCTACGGAAATTAAATTCTCGTCTGTTTGTGATTCGTGGACAGCCAGCTGATGTGTTTCCCAGGCTTTTCAAGGTAATTTGAAAAATATATACATAAATAATAATCTTTGTTGGAGAAAATAAAATATTTGGTAAATAAAGCTTTTTTGAGAAATCATAGGAAATAGTATTTTTAGATAAATAATTTGTGGCTCTTTTCTTTAGTGACAGTGCTAATAGTAAAATAAGACATTAGAAAAAACATAAAATGAAAAGTTCTTTCTTTTACCCCAAACTGCTAGTCTATCCTCCAAAGCAACAGCTATTTATATTTCTTGTATATGTTAATAGGAATGATCTTTGTATGAATAAGATATGTTTAGACATGTGTTTAGACATCCATGTGTTTTGTCTGTGTTAATTCTGTTCTCTGCTTTAATAGTCAAATAAGGACATGTTACAGATAACCTTCTGTTCCATGCTTTATTCTCATGTTGGAGATAATTTCATATTATTTCCTGAGTCTTATATGGCTCTATAGTATTAACGTGTATAGGTATATTATGATTTCTTTTGCTAGTTTTCTATTGAATGTTTAGTTATTCTTCCCTTAAGCCTCTTGCTAATACAGGTATTGCCAGTGAACATCCTTGTCCAAATTTATATTCCTTTGTGAGATAATTTTTTTAAAGAGGGCAGTGGTGGTTAAATCTCTGATATCAACTTGATGATATTTAGAACACCTGGAAGATGGGCCTTTGAACATGACGCGGGGAAGGGGGTGATCTTGACTTTGTTAATCAAGGAGGGAAGACCTATCCACTGAGGGTGGTACCATTCCCTGGATGGGGTCCTGGATTATGAATGGAGAAGGGGAGCTGAGAAGCAGCATGGTTCATCATTCTCTGCATACTGATTGTAGATGTGATGTTATCAAACTGTTTTGAGGGATTATGTTCTGGAACTGTGAGCCACAGTAAAACCCTTTCTCCCTTAAGTTGTTTGTGTCAGTATTTTATCACAGCAACAGGAAAAGAAGTTAAGACAAGGGCTTCCTAGGTCAAAAGATTGCAACATTGACATTTTACCAATAATATAAAGTTACAGTATTGGGGGTTTGGTTTTGATTTGATTGGGGTTTTGGATTTGATTTGATTTGATTTGAAAAAATCTTACTGATCTCCTGGTCTTACTCCAATGAAAACTTCTCAAATGGAAAACTTGGTCTAAAAGAGATTTAAATGAATTGCTCAAGATCATACAGTTATCTCATCTAAGTGTGTCAGACTAGACAGAAGCTGATTTTCCTGACTGTCCTTTTATATTCTTCCCTTCCTCTTTACTACATATATGCTTCCTAACTGTATATCTTCTTACATTGCAGCTATTTGATTCATCATGTATTTTTAAATTGCTTTTTTTTTTCTGGTTTTTCAAGACAGGGTTCCTCTGTGTAGCCCTGGCTGTTCTGGAACTTTCTCTATAGGTCAAGCTAGCCTCAAACTCAAGAGATCCATCTACCTTTGCCTCCCCACTTCTGGGATTAAAAGCTTGCACCACCATGCCTGGCAAAAATAATGATTTCTAATGCAAAAGAGACATTCCTCTCCCTGAATGAGAAAGTCTCCAATGCTGAGAAACAAATCAATATAACCTAACTTTCCTTTTTTTGCCAGTATGAAAGAAACACTTAATAGTTGACTAATATCTTAGCTAGTACAAACTGTTCACTACTATAGAATTCTCATTTAACCTAGGTATGTGGAAGAGTTTTGACAAAAAAGCAGACTGGAAAAAAAGTGGTAATCCTTATCCACAGCTCATAAAAATGACAGTGTATGGAAATAAGTCCATCAGTCTTATCTCTCAATCTATATGGTGTAAGTAAAATGTCTTTAAGATTTTAGTTATTTCAAATACCATGATTTTTATTTTGTTTTTAAATAAACTTTTTTCTCAGGCCAGCAACTTTTTTTGTATTGTGTTGAATTTTCTGCACTGGGACTGGAGAGCGAGCATTTTCTGCTCTTCCAGAGAACCTGGATTTGGTTTCTAGTACCCACAAAACAGCTCATAATCTTCTATAACACAAGTTCCAGGGGATTCAGTGCCCTCTTCTGGCCTCTGAGAACATTGCGTGCGTTGTGAAACTTCATACACGCAGGCAAAATTCTCATACACATGAAATAAAATAAATAAATTTAAATACATTTTTGTATTTCTTTTGGGTAGAATAGCATTTTATTGTATCAAACTACCTTATACAGAGTCAGTGAGATAGTTTAGCAGGGAAAGGCACTTGTCACCAGATCTGACGACTTGAATTTGATCTCTGGACCCATGTGATGAAAGGAGAAAACTGACTCCTACAAGTTGGCCTCTGATAGCCACATGGATATTGAGACATGTACATGCACACGCACACATACACATGCGTGCACACACACACACACACACACACACACACACACAATACATTAATTAATATAATATAGCTACATGAATATACACACACGTAGAGAATCATTATTATTTTTCCTTCAGCCACATAAAAAGTCTACATTAAAGTGCTGTTTAGGAAGAACTCCTTTGGGTTAGTTCACTATGTCATCAGGAAATTTGATTTGACTTGTCTTTTTAAAATGGGACATCCAAGAATTACAAAACAGACATGCAACAGTCACCAAACAGACCACAGTTACTGGTAAACAAAACAGATGTCAAAAAACTGCAAACAGTTGAAGTCTCACAAATTTCACTCTCTGACTTCAACAGAATTAAATTTAAAATAATTAGCAAGAGAATACCGAATATGTATAACTAGCTTCCAGCTGTACTTGGTGGAAAGTTCATAGTTTTCAGTGTTATAGAAGGAAGGAATCAAAGAACTAACTTTTCACATAAAGATGGAAAAGGAACAAGTTAAGCCCATTACAAAGTAGAAGAAAGGAGATGATAAAGGGCTAGAGATGAGAATAGCAAAACAATACTGGAAAAACATCAGTGCGATCATCAACTTATTACACCCTCACTCCGACACCCTTCTTTGCTCTGCATTGTGACGTGAGGTGGGCACTGTAAGCATTTCCCCTTTGCCAGCTGGCATGAGATTAAGCGTTTTCAGAAGCCATTGCTGGTTGTTCTTGCAAGGATATTTCAAGGAAGGCATTAACTAAAAATATTTGGTGTGTGAATTAATACATTTAATGTTCAGGGAACGTTCTTCCCCTTGGCTTTTTAGTTTTTCTTATGAAGAGAAGTTCATTCCTAGGAAATAAATGTGTGACATTGATGAGGTTGGGAGAAAGAACTGAGTGAATGTGGTTCAAACAGTTCCTTTTCTCCTCCACGTGCATTTTATTCTCTTCTTCTGCATACGTCTCAGAGCAACAGCCCATAGTGCAAACGAGGCACTCCTTACGGACAGAGTAGGTAATGTTAAGTACTGCTGCTTAGTTCAATAGTGAACTCTCAGCAAGCTGATTTGTCCTTAAACCCAGTAAACTTTCTCTGATTAAGCTTTACTACTAATACTGTTTATACTTTTACCTTTAGCTCTCTGATTTATGTGCTTGAATTAAAAACGCAAAAATAGCAGAAGTATTATTTATTGACTCACCTCAAACACTTAACATCTAAAATATTATTTCTCAAAAAATACATAGAACTAATTGCAAGATAGACCTTAGACAAAAGGTCTTCATGACTTAGACAATAAAGAGTTGCTGTCGTTAAAATACAAGGAGCTCTAAGAAAAGCCAAGGGGAAGAATGTTCCCTGAACATTAAATGTTAACACAGTTAACTACAACAGAGTCAAGAGAACATTACCCACAATGTACAGGATATGCACATAGGAGCTGTGATGCTTAGGGTTTACTATATGGTCCATGCTTTCTGCTCACTAATGCAGTCTAGGGAAGTTTAGCAGTGTATCTAGCAAAGTGAGCGGTCTTCACTAGGGGAGTCTCAACTTTAAATCCTATGTTTTTTACTACTAGTCTGTACACCTTACCATGAGATAAACAAATATATAAATATGTACACAATATTTTTTCTCTATTTTATATTTTGTTCTTAAATTTCAAAAATAGCATGTTCGTACTAACAAATATGAACAAGGCAGCAAAATAAATATTTTCTCTCCTCAGTTCTGCTTGAAGGTAAAGAGCTATTAACTGTTGTTACATTTAAGACCTTCGAGAAGGAAAAAGGAAAACTTATAATCGCTTTACTGTTTTTTCCTAGTAGTTTCACAAACATCTGTAAAAGATAACTAATGCATACAGCTGGCAATTACTCTAGGGTAATGCTGATGAGATTGTAAATCAAAGCAGCTGAAAATGTGCCCATCTATCACAACTTTAAATGTGTTTATTTTTAATACAGCAGTTGTTTCTTAAGGATTTATTTCTAGGGAAAAAAATAGGATAAATGCTTCAATATGCTCAAAATAGATGTATGGGCTAGAGAGATGGATCAGCAGTTAAGAGAGCTTGCTGCTCTTTTAGGAGACCAGAGTTCATATCCCAGTACCCACATCAGACAGCTCACTATTATCTATATAACTCCAGCTCCCAAGGATCTGATACCTTCTTCTGGTTTTCATGTCACCCACACATACTAGCACATACACACACTAAAAAAAATTAAATCTTTATGGAGAGGTAATCGACTACAAAATGTATAATATGGATTTATAAGGGCCCATTGGGAATACTTTTGGTCTATTACAACATGGTATATAGTCAGTTAAATAATAGTAGTAGACATACAGGATTTCTTCCTTTTTGAAGTAAATCAGAATAGAATTCTGAATGCAACAAAACTTGACTACCTTCCTGAGAAAAATCATTTAATTCTCTTAATTTCTTTATTTATAGCAGCAATGAAGAGATATGTTATTGATACAATAACTGTCAATGGTTGCTGTTTTTATTACTGGTTCCAAATTTTCCCTGTCAACATTTTTAGTAGTCAGAAATAAAATACTCACTTTCAGAAAAACATCTCATACCCTATCAGGTACCAAAGGTTTGCTAGAATCTGCAGGCATAAATTCATGTGTTCTGTCTCTGTGAACCTGAGCCTTAAGAAAAAGAAAAAGGGAAAAAAAACCACTTTATCTGAAAAATGGAGATGTCCACCAAAATGCCAAAATAAGTTGGTTTTCATTCAGAATTAAGTAAGATAATGTAAGTAATTGAAAAAGTGCTACCTAAGCACTTTAGTTTACTGAGTACATTTTAAGTATTTTGCTAGATTGGTTCATGCCTGGCACAATACCTGAAACTTAGCATATATTTCTCATTTACATATTTTCACATTGATAAATTGTGTATTTTCCTCCTGCATATTTGAAATTTGATTTATGTATAGCAGTTTGCTATGTGGATTTTGAGTTTCTCCCTTATTGTTGTTACAAGAAGAACATAATTAAAGAATTGTAAAGTATTATTGCCTGGTTTTCATTTTGTTTTAGGAGTGGAATATTGCTAAACTTTCGATTGAGTATGACTCTGAACCCTTCGGGAAGGAACGAGATGCGGCTATCAGGAAGCTGGCCTCCGAGGCTGGAGTGGAAGTCATCGTGCGTATTTCACACACACTGTATGACCTAGACAAGTAAGGCTCTGGCTTTATTACAAGAAAATACATAGTGGTGTTTACCATCTTAGACATTGAAGTACACTATTAGGTGATATTAAGTCTGTAGTTGAATAAGGTTATAAAATAGAAATAATAGAATCAGAATTGTAGAACAATTAAACGGGTATATATCAAGCTCTTAGCATTTTACTTAGCTACTATGATTTTTATTCACTCAATATAATATAAAAATTGTAGAAATAATGCATAAGATTAAAAAAAATACTATTTCAGTTTTAAACTAAGAAATGCTATTTACACATTTTTAATCAGCTACTAACTTGGCCCACCATTGCCCTTCTGGGATGTCAGTATTGTTAAATTTATAGCTTATTAGACACAAAACCATAAGTTACTTGGATATATTTTGTGTGATTGTTTTATGTGTATACTAGCTTGTCCTTTTATTTAGTTGTAATGGAATGAAAACTGAAAGAATATAACTACCCAGCTAGTGTCCTCTGAACCATGATGTCACAGCCTGTCTGCCAGTGTATTTATTGAAACACTGTGGATGCTTTGGCCAGTAAAGATTCTGTGGCCTGATTGAGCTTAGGTAGAGAAATGTGCTGAGAGTTTAGGTGGTTCATATAAGTTTACAGTAATTTCTGGCATGAAATTGTCTTTATAAATATGAAAAGATCATAATTTATGCACTCATTAAGTGATTTTACCTTTTAAGTAATTTACACATTTTACCAAGTTAACAAAACTAATTCTATAAGTAACATAACAAACTAATTTTACTTCTCTTTGGAAGTAGATGAATAAAATCATGATTTGATTCAGATAGTGTCTTAATTTGGTATTAGCCTAGAAGTGCTAAATATTTTTGGTAATAAAACTTACCTTCTAGTTTACCAGTTTCTTCAATGAGTGATTATAAGGAGGCAAAATAGGATAAGAGAAGTTGCTTTTAAGTGGGAGACTCGGCTGTATTGTAAAATTAGTTTTCATTGGGTTGATTGTGGATACATACCAAAGGCTGTCATATTTATAAGTTATGCATAAAAGTGTTCTATTCCTTTCATTTTGATAGTAGATAATTAAAGGACACTTAATAGTGTCATTGTAGCATCATTGCATTCAACAAAATTCATTACAGCCCTAAGTGTAATCTCAAGATATTAAACCAAAACAATCTTTACTTAAGAGCATGGAAAATGGTTTTCCTGATAGTTTCTTTCTGTAACATAGTCAGTAATAAATATACAGGGTATAAAGAAAGATATGTAATGTTTGGGATGAAGAAATTTTTGATTGGAAGTTTTGTCAGTTATGTGATCTTCGCTAATTTATTTAACCTTCTGGAAGGCTTCCATTTATACATCTGTAAATGGTAAAGCTGAATTTAATCTGTAATTGTTAACAAATAGCTAGAATGAAAAAGTGTATTAGTTACTCTGAAACAGTATCTGGACTTACGCAGACCTTTGAAAGTGCTGGTTGTTCTTTTCCTAGAAATATGACTGGATTGAGGTATCTAGTGGTCAGCAGTAACTATATAATGTACTTAAATCTAAATGACTTGGAATTTGGGGCTTGTGTATCCTTAGTATTTCTCTCTTTTATCCATGAGGGAGACATTCCAAAAGCCCTGATGGATGCCCCAAACCACCAATAACATTGAACCCCGTGTACACTGTGCTGTCTGTCTAAATATCAAAGCATGATAAAGCTCTGTTTGTAAATTATAAATTAGAGGAGGTTAACAAAAATATTGAATAGTTAGACTGGTATGCTACAATAAGTGTGTGAGTCTAAACATACCTTTGTAGCACAATTGAACACAAGTAACTGAAACCACACAAAACAAAAGCTCAGATAGGGGTTGCTACTATGTAACAAACGCACGTGTCTTTAACACACGAGAGAAAACAGCAGAGTCTTAATGAAAGTAGAGGAAATGGGGAGAAAGGATAAGAGAAGCGGATACATAGGATGAGAACACCTGAAGATAGAAGGTAAACCGTGAGGGTTGTAGTTAATAAGATAATACTGCATTGGGAGTTTTGCTACATAATTAGGTTTTAACTACTCTGGCCACAAAACAGTAACAGACTACAGATGTGTGTGTTAATTTGCTTTTCAGTATAACTATTATCTGTATGTTTTCTATAACATCATGTTGTAAACCTCAAATACACACAGCAAATTTTGTGTTATTATCGGCCTCGTTTAGTTTTATTGGTGCCTCTGAGATTCCTTGAATTGGTTCATTTTTCACTTGCCCATTTATAGTACTTTTTGTATACATAGCCTATAGGCTGGTTGAACCACTTTGATATTTTTTACTCATAGTCCTAAATACTTGTCATCATTGTCTTGATATTTGTATACTATATTATTTGGAATTCAAGAGAGTGATTTTTAGATTCATTAACCATTTTGAACACATTTTCTGGTCATATCAGAAGCTAGCACTCAGAATGTCTTAATTGATAATTTTTCTGACACTAAGTCTTTTTTAGCTTATCAGCCATAGTATACTATCATTTACTAACTGTGTTTTACTCACTCTTGTAATAGGATCATAGAACTCAATGGTGGACAGCCACCTTTAACTTACAAAAGATTTCAGACTCTCGTCAGCAAAATGGAGCCACTGGAGATGCCAGCAGAGACCATCACTTCAGATGTGATAGGAAAGTGCATGACCCCTCTGTCTGATGACCATGATGAGAAATACGGAGTCCCTTCCCTGGAAGAGCTAGGTAGGTGCAACTGTTGATAAACATGACACTTAGGGGTTAGTAATCCATCCAGAGTACATGGGCAGCACAGTGGTTGTTAAGAAAACAAAACAAACCACAAAGTCAGGATGGGTAGGGAGGTCTGGGGAATGGGTAGAGAGATCTGGGTGGATCTGGGAAGCTTTGGGGGGGTGGGTAAGGGCAGTGAGTATGATCAAAATACATTGTATGAAATTCTCAAATTTAAAATATGTTTTAAAAAGTTAATAATTATAAATCACTTGGAAAATTTTACTTCTAATGTATTTTTATTGGAAGAGGAGAAAAGAATAAAGGGAAAAATAAAGGAAAACCCTCACAATCTAAATATTTTGTGTATTCTGTAGCACGTGACATGCTGTCATGTGAAGATGTGTATCCTGAAGAAAGAAGCCGTATGTGTTCTCTGGGCAGGAGTCTCACATTGGGTGGGGCTGATGCTGGCCAGTGTAGGCCTGTATAGTCCTGTTGTAGTCCTGTCCAGTCCTCTGTAGGTCTGTGGAGTTGTATTCTGCTCTCATTTTTTTTTCTTTTTTCTTTTTTTTAAGAGTAATTTGTTTCTCAAGTTACTATGGTCAGGTAAAAAATTATTTTTGTTTCATAATAATAACAATAATGAAGATGATTTTCTTTTCTTTTTTTCTATTTCCTTAGGCTTTGATACAGATGGCTTGTCCTCAGCAGTATGGCCGGGAGGAGAAACTGAGGCACTTACACGTTTGGAAAGGCATTTGGAAAGAAAGGTACAAAGATCATGTGCCGTGCTCATACTTCCAAACAAGCATTTTCAAAGTGATTTCACTTTTGTTTAGATGAGATTGGGCGTATCCCGGGCGGTTTTCCCATAGGCTTTTAAAAACAAAAAATGCACTGTTGAAAAAAGATTGACAGAAATGGTTAAAAGAGCACAAATCTAAGTTTTGAAATCATCATTACTCATCATTTAAATGCCCCTTCTCTTCCTCTTGATTATGTCCCCTGCCCCAGTGTCATGCTGTTGCTTCTGTTCTTTCCACCTGTATCAGCTGACCATAACTGGAGCAACAGCAGGATTCTACCTACAATAATCCTTCCCTGTCCAATACCCCAGTGGATTCTTGAAACCAGATAATAATGCAGAACCTGATATTTACTATTGTTGTGCCTTTATGATACATTGATGCAGTTTTACTTATTTATTTTGTTATTGCTGTTAACACATTGATCAGTAGAACTCACATGTATTGATCATGTTCATCCACTCCTCTCACATATGTTCCCTTTGCTGATAACCCTTACCCTTAGGCTCCCGGTCACTTTTAGTAAAGCTTAGTTTTTGAATTAGATTCATGAAGAGATTAGTGCAGTTACTAATGGTAAAATAGAGCAGTTATGTTCTGTACTGTGATAAGTTATTTAGAACCTGTGAGTTATTTGTGGAGTTTTCCAGCGATCATTGTTTGACCACGACCATCTGAACTCTTAGGAAGGCGGCTGGAGACAAGGGCGCTCTTGTCACTCTAGTACTCCAGTTTCACTTCAGTGTTCAGAGACACATGAAAGGGGCTTTACACCCAATGCTGGGAATCTGAAGGCCATTTATTTCACTTGATGAGTCCATGTTTACATGAATGGCTTCAACAAAAGAATATTCACCTTTTAAATCCCCTTCTAAAATTACTAAATCAGTAATTTGTTGCTGGAATAATAATATATTCCTTAAGAACTATGACTTTTCAAAATTCTCAAAAGAGTTTTGATCCTTCGCATATATGCATGTGTATGGGCACACCATGCCACAGGGTAGGTTCTCTCCTTCCATTCAGGGCTGGGGGTTTGAGCACAGGTCTTCAAGTTTGGTGGCAGGTGCTTTACAAACTGCTGAGCCATCTCACTGGCATAATTCTCAGCACTCTTAACATGATGAAGGACGTTAATGTAGTTGTCTCTGTGTGTTTCCAGGCCTGGGTGGCAAACTTCGAGAGACCTCGAATGAATGCAAATTCCCTGCTTGCAAGCCCAACTGGACTCAGCCCTTACCTCCGATTTGGTTGTTTATCATGTCGGCTATTTTATTTCAAACTGACAGATCTCTACAAAAAGGTATTATCTAAAGTCAGAGTATATTTTTTTGAAACACTTTAAAAATTTTTTCTGATAATATTCTTTGTTTTAATCACAGGTAAAGAAAAATAGTTCCCCTCCCCTTTCTCTTTACGGGCAACTTCTGTGGCGTGAATTTTTCTATACAGCAGCAACAAACAACCCACGCTTTGACAAAATGGAAGGGAACCCCATCTGCGTTCAGATCCCTTGGGATAAGAACCCTGAGGCTCTGGCCAAGTGGGCAGAAGGCCGGACAGGCTTTCCATGGATTGATGCTATCATGACACAGCTTCGTCAGGAGGGCTGGATTCACCATTTAGCCCGACATGCAGTTGCATGTTTTTTGACACGAGGTGACCTGTGGATCAGTTGGGAAGAAGGGATGAAGGTAAGTGTTCTGACTAATGTAGCATTTGAAGGAATCTGTTGCTGTTAAAAGAAATATCAAGCAATCTGTTCTACACTTAGATGTACTAGCGCATGTCTGAAATCTAAGCAGCCTGGGAGGCTGAGGAAGGAGAATCATCACAAATTCAAGGCCATCTTGGGCTGCAGTGTAAGATGGGGAAGAGGTTGGAGCAGGGGAACTTGTTTGTTCTGTAATTTATTAGCTTTCCAGTGGATAAAGCTTGTAATCCCCACAGTGTAGACACAGTTTTTGAGAGCAAGGTATTAAACTCAGACAAGAGCTAGTAAAATTGCTTAACCAAAAGTAATTTCTGTGGTTAAACCAGCCTCCCATTAAGAGAACTATTACTGTTTAACACTCTGTAATACCATGCTGCATGATACATATGAGAAGATCTAGAGTCCAAGGCCAGCCTGGGCTACATCATAGGCCTATCTTTCAGAGTAAGGAAAGTAAACTGGGCAGTGGTGGCACATGCGTTTAATCCCAGCACTCAGGAGGCAGGGACAGGTAGAGTTCAAGGCCAGCTGGAGCTATAAAGAATAACCCTGTCTTGCAAAGAATCAAAAAAAAAAAAACATTGGATAGATTGGACAGGTGACATTTTCTACCATATTTACCTATGAGCTCTTAGAAATAGTGAGCTCATATTACATGAAGTTTAAGCTACAAGTCATCTTACCTCATTTTATTTATTTTAGTAATCCTTTAATATATACATTAATACATAGATTTTATGACACCCATCATGTAGTTATACATGTTGTATACGTGTATATTTATATACGTGTTTTACCTGTCTAGCTACATCATAAATTTTCCCAATTCAGGGACTGTTTCTTTAAAAAAAAATTATAATTAGTGTTTGTGTGTGTGTGTATGTGTGCGTGCACGTGCGTGTGCACGTATAATACATGTGCTCAGGTCATAGGACAACTTGTAAGTGTTGGCTTTCTCCACCATGTGGATTCTGGGACTTGAACTCAGGTCATAAGGCTTGGCAGCAAGCACCCTTATCCAACTGGCTATCTCACCCCTAAAGGACTATTTTCAATCCTGGTTTTTTGTCTTTTTAATTATTGGGTTTTCTTTTTCGTTTCATATATCTCTTATTAACCTACTTAGCAAATTTATTAATACTTTTTGTTTGCTTGCTTTTATTTTTTTGTTTTTCAAAACAAGGTTTCTTTGTATAAAACCCTGGCTGTTCTGGAATTTGCTTTTTGTTTCTGTTTTTGTCTTTTGCTTTTTTTAAATAATACTTTTATTAACAATTTGAGTTTCATGTAATGTATCTCAATAACACCCTCTTCCCATTCCTCCCTGTTCCACCCTCTGACCACTTTACCCCTCCCCCCCAAAAATAAATAAATAATAAATAATAAATAAATAAATAAATAAATAAATAAATAAATAAATAAAAGAAGATTAAGTACATCTAGTGTGGCAGGAGCATGGATCATGGGCATCATCACGGTTCCTGGAGCCAGCAGGCTACTCTGAAGATAGACATTCACCTGGTCCAAGCATGAGGTTTGAAACAAAGTTTAGCCTCACTGCCCAAATTCACAGACACCCAGCCTCAAGCAAGCACCTGGACATTGCCCAGGCACCCTGATACTCTGCAAGCACCAGGGTATCCCACAGGCCCCTCAGACATCCCGCAGGCACCCGTACATCCCTCAAGAACCAGGGCCTCCTGCAAGTACCCAGACAGTCTGCAGGTACCAAAATATCACAGAGGCACCAGGACATCCCGCAGACTCTCAGGCATAATGCAGGCACCAGAATGTTCCACAGGCATCAAGGCATCCCACAGGTGTCCCATCATCTTGCAGGCATGAGGGCCTATCCCAAGGCACCAGGACATTTTGCAGATGCCCAGATATCACACAGGCACCTGGCCATCCTGCAGATGCCTGAACATCATGCAGGCACCTAGTCGTCTCTCAGTCTCCCAGATACCACGCAGGCACCTGGCTACCCCTCAGGCACGAAGACTTCATACAGGCACTCTGATATCCCTCAAGCACCAGGACATCCTACAGGCACCCAGACATCTCATGGCTACCCAGACATCCTGCAGGCACCAGGGTCTTCCACATGTGCCCAGACATTCCACAGGTGCCAAGGTGTTGTGCAGGCACCTGGACCTCCTGCATGCATCCGGCCCTCCTGAAGGGACCCAGCTATCCCACAGGGATCTGGTCCTCCTACAAACAACTGGACATCCCACATGTACCCGGACTTCATGCAGGCCCCTGGACTCCCGGCAGGCACCTAAACTTCACACAGCCCTCCAGAACGAGTGTCCCATGAAGCCAGGCTCAAGAACCCGGTGAATTAGAACAATCTCTAATTGTCCTAAGCCTTTTGAGGTTTCTAAGAGCCTTCTCAAAAGGAGGTGATTCAACCCCTAGTATGGAATATTCTTCAGCTGGGATATCTTGTGGTTGCTCAGGATCAGGGTGATCCTGAAGTTTGGCAGAGCATTCTGGGTCAGGACTTGCTTGAGGTCCAATTGTTGTACACCCCACTTATCACCCTTTTTATAGTTCTGCTACCCTGGCCTTTGTTCTTGCAGCCTTTGGGTAGCACCACAGTCCATGTTTTCCCTACCCTATCAGAATAATACAAGCAGCGGCCATGGCCATGGGAGCAGCAGATTTGGCCTGGAGGGTGGTGAAGAGTCCAGGAGTGTCTGTTGGTAACCAGAGGGCAGGTCCCTTGTGTTGATACTTAGTCCAGTAAATGAGACACTCTTCAGCTGGGCTATCCTGTCATTGCTCAGGAGCAGGGTGATCCTGTGGTTTGGCAGCTAATTTTGGGGACAGAACATGGTCCAGCTCCAGACTTCTGCATCCTGCCCTGCCCTCATTGCCTGACCTTTGCACCTGCAGCCCATCAGTGCATGCCCACAGTGCATGCCTTTCCCCACCAGCCAGGGAGGGCAATATGAAATGAATGGTGGCCACAATCACAGGACTGCCAGAACTGCCTGGCAGTTAGTAGAGAGGCCAAGAAGGTCTGATGGCAGTCTGAGGACCTATCTTTTGTCTTCCCTGGGTGCACAGCCATGCCTCTTACACCTCACCATCCCTTTCCCTGTCTGGTCCCTGGTCTGCCTCTCTTCCTAGTGTACAGTGTGTATGCCATTCTCAGAATGGCAGCTCCAATCTAGTGGGTCACTAAGGTGGCTCTGATCCTCTGTTCCAGACTCCCCCAACAGCCTGCCTCCTCCATGTCTTGGGCAGCACTTATGGAACAAGTGGAGGCCCTGGCCTGTGAGGCAGCTGTGGTGCCCAGCAGGTCTGCTCCCTTGTCTCTCTGTTGTGGTTTCTCCCACTTTTTCATTCCTGACTCCCCTCCCAGTTCATTCCTCCATGCCGTGTGTGTGTGCAGAGCCTGTGGCCCGAACATGTAAGTCAAGTTTGAGCCCCCTGCCTTGCATGCAGCATGGGGTACCAAGGGCCTACCCAGCCTTGGTGCTGCCCCACTAGACTCTGCTTGCCTCTTCCACGCTGTGTGTCAAAAACACCGTCCCATTTCACCATGTTTCCTCTCTCGACTCATGGTCCAAGGTACCTCAAGATCTGCCACAGCTTCTGTGTCTTCCCCACCTCTCCAGATTCTCAGGGTTTTCTTCACTGGACTCGGCGCCAACGTAGCTTCTCCCATTCTACAAACACATGAGGGGCTATGGGCACCTTGAGTGGGGATGCTGGGGCAGCTTCTAGAGCCCTGATGGACTCTGCTCATGGCCTTGCCACCATCTTGAATCTCCTGGAACTTGCTTTGTAGACAAGGCTGGTCTTGAACTCAGAGACCCACCTGCATCTGTGTAGTAGGATGCTTTGCCAAGAAGTTTTTGTACCGTGCAGCCTTCCTTATGGTTACATGCTGCTTAGACTTCTGAGTACAGCTTAAGAGAGTGTTGTCAGTTGGAGTTGTCAGTTTGGCAAGGACAGAGGAGTTAGCGACAGAGGATGATGACGGGAAAGCATGTTATATGGGACAGTTAATGGGATAGAAGTTGTTAGATGTTAGTCCAGTTCTCCAGGTTTAGACATAATGACAGCCAGAGGGGCTGTAAAGGTTTCTTTCTTCCCTTTCTAACCTTTTAGAGCTAGAAGATGTTTTGGGTTTTTTTTAAGTTATAAGTTAGGAATCTGCCTCAGTTCTTTTGCATTGCTCTCTTCCTCTGTCCCAACTGCTACAGAGACAGAGTTTCATTTATTTACCAATGAAAAAGTAACAGTTACAATTGGCTCCAAACAAATAGGGCTTCAGAGCTTAGCTACAGCATCAGAAAACAGTTACACATCTGCCTCCCAAGTGTTGGGATTAAAGGCATGCCCCATTATGCCAAGCACATTACTTAGTTATATTTTCTTTTGGATCAGGGAATTTGGAATTTAAACTATAATACTACTGCATTTATGGTATCTTACACTGGCATGCTCCCGTTGTCTGGGCAGTATACCAACCTTTTGGATTTCTCTTTGTGATTTAGTTGGTAATGTCTTTGCTTTCTTAAAAGTGAAATACCACCTTTTTCTAATCCGCTAATATCTTAGAGCTCTTTAAAAGTCAATTTTTACTCTTCCTACAATACCAGTTACAAATTTATTGTCTTAGCTTACTTTCTACTGTCATAACAAAACACCATGACCAAGGAAACTTATAAAAGAAAGCTTTAATTGGGGTCACACTTCAGAGGGTAGTAGAATCTGTGCCCATCATGATGAGGAGCATGGTAGCAGGTAGGCAGGGATGACACTGGATCAGTAATTGAGAGCTTAACATCTGATCCACAAATATGAGGCAAAGGAGTTGGGGAGGGAGAGTGTGCATAGGAAATGGCATGGGCTTTTGAAACTTTAAACTCACCACCAGTGACACACCAACAAGGCCACATTTCCTAATCTTCCCCCAACAGTTCCACCAACTATAGATCGTGTGTGTGTGTGTGTGTGTGTGTGTGTGTGTGTGTGTACATACATATCTGTGGTGGCCATTCTCATTCAAACCACCACAGTTATGAAAGTAAATTCTATCCAGAAAGGTGTAATTCCAGTGTATTCTTTCTTTCAATTGCTTATTAGAACAGAACATATATTTTGGAATGTTTAATTTTACAGTTCTCTTTCAGATTTTCTTGTCTTAACTTTTCTCTAGTGACCTTAGAAACCCTGCTTTGGGGAGATATGTGTGTATAAATTAATTGGTTACTATTACTTCCGAAGGTCTTTGAAGAGTTACTGCTTGATGCAGATTGGAGCGTAAATGCTGGGAGTTGGATGTGGCTGTCCTGTAGTTCTTTTTTCCAACAGTTTTTCCACTGCTACTGCCCTGTTGGTTTTGGTAGGAGAACAGATCCCAATGGAGACTATATCAGGTAAGGCAAGGGTGACTAATGTTCAGTTTGAAATAGCTAATCCAAGGCACAGCTTTTCATGCTTAAGTAACACCGTATTACCTAGTCTTTTGGGGCGTGTGGTGCACACCTTTAATCCTGGGAAGCAGAGGTAGGCTCATCTCTGAATTCAAGGTACTCTGTTGATGGGCAACAGAGATGAGAAGAACGAATACATCATTTAAGTGATGTTGATTTGCTTTTTGTCACTCACAGTTTATATTTTGTTGTAATATGCTTATAGTGCAGTTCATTAAAAAACTCTCTTCCTTCTCCCAAAAGGCGTTACTTGCCTGTCCTGAGAGGTTTTCCTGCAAAGTATATTTATGACCCTTGGAATGCACCAGAAGGTATCCAGAAGGTAGCCAAATGTTTGATAGGAGTTAATTACCCCAAACCAATGGTGAACCATGCTGAGGCAAGCCGTTTGAATATTGAAAGAATGAAGCAGATCTATCAGCAGCTTTCACGTTACAGAGGGCTAGGTATGTCCGTCACCAGTTACCTTTGATTTGTCTTTGTCAGCTCTGTAGCTATCATTGAACTGTGCCTTGGTCATAATTTAACAGGAAAATGTTTCCCTTTAGGTCTTCTTGCATCAGTCCCTTCTAATCCTAATGGGAATGGAGGGCTCATGGGCTATTCTCCTGGAGAAAATGTCCCAAGCTGTAGCAGCAGTGGAAGTAAGTGAGAAGTTTCTGTACTTGGTAACATAAAGAAGTTAATAACCAAATACACTGTTTAGTGAACCTTATTGGAATAGGCTTTTTAAAAAGCTGTCTTTAAAATTATAAATTGTTTGTGGACATGCACACAAGTGTACACATACACATCCCCTTCCTCCATGGGTAGCATGTTAAATACATGAAATATCACTACATGTAGTTGATATTGAGTCAAGCTAAAATTCTTGTAAACTGAAAAATACATATTTTTGTTTTTTGTTTTTTTTCGTTTGTGGTACTGGGAAACAAGCTCTAGCACTAAGCCATACCACCATCAAGAAGATAAATTTGAGGTGTAAAGTGAAATTCAGATCTATTTTCAGAATGTTCACTATGTTTTACTCTCAGATAGAAGGTTGGTAGTCCTACAAGCATAGCTTGCATCATCCTTTTGCACAAGAGTTTTTCTTACAAAGTCTTGTGTGTGATACTCTTTAGTTTCTTAATTAATTTTTAATATATGACATTAATATCAAAAGTCAGTGTGTGGGCTGGAGAGATGGTGGTTCAGTGGTTAAGAATACTTGCTGCTCTTGCAGAAGACCCAAGTCCTGTTCCCAAAACACACATCAGATGTCTCAACAACTGCCTGTAACTCCAACTTCAGGAATCTGGTACTCTCTTCTATCCTCTTTTTACATAAGGACAAACAGACACACAGAAAATATAAATTAAAAATACATATCCATATTTTTTAAAATCAGTGTATATTGGAAATTTGAGTCATTATATTAGTTTTCTAAGTATAACCAAAAATCACATGAGACTGAGTAACTAGATTTAAAACAAAGCATCATTTCAGAAGAACTTTTTTTTTAAAGTACATGTTTTTGTAGTAATAGTAGTAGTAGTAGTTTGTTGTTTCTTTTTTGTAATGCTAAGAATCAAAGCCAGAGAGTTTTCATGTAGGAGAAAGTCCTCTACACACTAAGCTATATTCCCAATCTGAGAATGAAATCCCTTTAAAAAGTAAATATTTGTAAGCAGAAAGTTCCTATGTCTGTGAAAACTGAATGTATGTTATCCTCCAAGGATGAGTTTTGTGGGAAAGAAAAGCCACATATTTCTACTGCCAGCCTTGTATCCATAAATTGGAGATTTGGGGCTACATATTGACAGTAATCTCCCAAGGAGGTTACGATGGGATCCTCACTTGATGTTAGAGAAAATCATCTTAGGAATACTAGCTTAACCAAGAGCTCACAGCTAGTAAGTGGTTGCACTAACATTGCAGTCTAACTCTCTTCTGCATCATGGGACCTCCTCTGCAGATGTGGTGGTTGTATGTATTGTTTATAGGGTAAAATATTTCATTGCTGGGACATGACTTGCCCAGAAAATAGTTGCCAGTGATGACAATTTAATTCGGAAAAGTTCCTTTTCAGGTCTATAATTTGAAGTAAATTTTGGTATGTCTTTTTTAATGTTCTTTTAGCTCTCTTGTTCACTTCACAACCTGCCTATCAGCCCACACACAAGTGTGAGAGGCAGAAGCTCTAAGCTTAGGCAGAGCACTAAGATGTCAGGCAGGAAGCAGAAGGATGGTGCCAGTAGGCTCCAGGTGCCTGGCTGAGGAACAGCATGGTGCAAACTGCTTCTTAGTCCACTCAAAGCTGAACCCTTTATTTGGTGTTATCCTAAAAGCTAATTGTGATAACAAGTTAAATTGGGCTACTTTTACTTCACAAATATGTAATATAAGACTATTTTTTCATGTTATAGAAGAATTAGCCGGGCAGTGGTTGGTGCACACCTTTAATCCCAGCACTCAGGGAAGCAGAGGCAGGCTTAACTCTGTAAGTTTGAGGCCAGCCTGGTCTACAGAGTGAGTTCCAGGACAGCCAGAGTTACAACAGAGAAACCCTGTCTCAAAAAACAAAAACAAACAAACTAAAAAAGAATCATGAAATTACTATAGTCATGTAAATGTTTGCCTATATCACCTGTTGGGCTAGTTCTCTGAGACGTTTAAAAGACATACAGAATATATAACCCACATAGCACTTCCTGTCTAAATGAAGTGTGAAGGGGAGAAAGTAATGAACCATATACCAGTGTCTGAATAGAGTGCAAGGGAGAAATCACTGAGAGCTGAAGGAGCTGGGAAGTTTTTTTGAAGATGGTGGATTGGCAGTGTTTGGGTTGTCAGAGAGGCAAAACATTTTAGAACTAGACACTGGAGTGTTGTGGAAAGACCTTTGGGTTTGGACTCTACAGGGTAAGCCTTTCTCCTGTCAGGTTTCTACCCCACTTGAGAAGACATTTTTTAAATCTCATTGCTTTGTACTCAACACGTATTCTTTCTGTAGGCTGTTATTTTATAGTGCCTTATAAGGCACTTCAACATTCACAATTCTGTGACATTTCTGTATTGTGTTCTATTGCTGAGCTACACATATAGCTCTCTTTAGGGGATTTTTTTTAATGGTGAAAAAGTCTTAATGTCTTCAAAACAATTTTTTTCATTTTTACCCTTTTTTGTACTCAAGAAATTAGCTACAGACCCAATTGTGTCTTAATGTACTTTTGTTTTTATAGTGAAATAACCAGTCTGTTTCCTAGTAGCAAAATGGTTTATTTTTAATTTAATTTTTGTTGTAATTTTTTTATTTAAAATATCTATTCATCAGCATTTTATGTCATTAGAGCTATACAGATTGAAATGTTGTGAGGTAGTACTTCACACACCCACACAGAGTGACCAGCCATTTATTCTTGAGTCCAGAATTAGTGCTATAACCTGGAAAGAGCCAGGCAAACTGGGGCAAGATGGTTACTATATACCCACTATGCTAATTCTGTGAAAAAGACTAAACAAATACGCAGGAAAAACTTGTAAGCCGAGAGTGTAAAAAGGCTGTAGTGATTTAGTTTGTGAAAAAAGCAAGCATGAATTTACTGTATAACCCCCAAGTTCCATTTCCAACTAGTTTTCCAAAAGCAAACACATATCCCCCACAGACTTACAATTGATTTTTTATGGCAACTTTACTTAATTAATAGTAAAAACATGTAGTATGCCCATACACTCAAATGGTATTTATAAAAGAACAAAATGTTAATGCATGTGTCATGTTTGACCTCAAACATACTGTGAGCCAGACAGGAAAATAACATCTTGGAGAAGTGACAAGTCTTTAGAGTGAAAGTAAGTTAGTGTTGACCATGGGCATAGGAATGAGATACATTCAGTGAGTGTGAGGGGTCTTCCAGGTGTGATGGGAAATGTGGTTGGGGATGCTCAGTGCTAAATTAACTTTGAAAACAAGGCACTGTACATACTTCAAACAGATGAATTTAGTGAGCATGTGAGGCATACTTTAAATCTCTGCTCCTGTAACCCACTCTGTCTGATAGCCAGCCCTTGGGACTAGGGCAGCAGTGCTTAGTGTACTTGCTTTTTTATTTTTTTGACCCAACTTAGCCTCACACTGTTGCTGCAAAAATCTCAAAATATCCTGGGGCAGTACTTGCACATGTCTTTGAGCAACATCTTTTACATAGATCAGTGGTTCTCAGCCTGGCCAAGGCTGTGACCCTTTACAATCCTGTTGTGGTGACCTCCAACCGTAAAATTATTTTTGCTGGTACTTCATAACTGTAATTTTGCTGCTGTTGTGAATCATAATATAGATATCTGATATGCAAATGGTCTTAGGTGACTCCTGTGAAAAGATCATTCGACACCCCCCCAGAGGGGTTGAGAACCCCTGGCAAAGATTTACCCCACCATATTGTGTTTACAGCTCGAGAACCTTTGTTTCTTTTGAGATAGAATCTTAATATAGCCAAGGCTGCTCTACATGTAGTCTTCTGCCTGTACCTCCATTTCTCAGGTACTTAGAATTTAGAAAACTGACTCTCTTAGATCACGGATAACCCTAACCCTGGAAGGGGTATCTCCATACTATAATAAAGAAACAAGCCAGTCAGTGGTGGAACACACTTTTAATTCCAGCACTCAGGAGGCAGAGACTGGTGGATCTCTGAGTTTAAGACTAACCTGATCTACAGAGCCCGTCCCCAGACAGCCAAGGCTACACAAAGAAACCTTGTCTCTTAAAAAAAAAAAAAAGAAAGAAAAAAAAAAAAACAAGAAAAGAAAAAAAGAAGCATTCCTATTAGTACTCTAATTCATAGTCTTTGAAAATTTCAATTCTCTCATTCACACAGTGGCCACTGTCTTTTCTTTTCCTCTCTCTCTCTCTCTCTCTCTCTCTCTCTTCCCTCCCTCCCTCCCTCCCCCCCCTCTCATTTTCTGACAGGGTTTCTCTGTAGACCAGACTGGCCTCAAACTCACAGAGATCCACCTGCCTCTGCATCCTGAATGCTGGGATTAAAAGTACACACCACCATGCCCAACATGGTCTATAAAGCGAGTACCTGAAAAATGGAATTCTTTATCCAAAGAAGCTTCATGAGCACTTATTAGAAACAAGTAGTCTTGAATCAGCAAGCACAGGGCCTGCACAGGTCTGCACTAGGTCTTCTGCACATATATTATAGCTTTCAATGTAATATTTCTATGGGACACCTGATTGTGTGAACAAGTGGATTCTGATCCTGTGCCTGTTCTTGGAGCTCTTTTCCTTCTTTTAGGCTTCCTTGTCCAGCCTCAATGTGATGGTTTTTGTTTTATCTAATTATATTTTGTCTTTTATATTATATTTTATATAATTATATAATACATATTATATAATTATGTACGTATAATTATATAAATTAAAATATAAAGTTATATTTTAATTTGTCAATTATTTGTTTGGTTGTTATCTCTTTAGAAGCCTGTTTTTTCTAATGAAAGACAGAAAAGGAGAAGACCCAGAGGGAGGGGAGGTGGGGAGGAACTGGGAATAGAGAGAGGGAAACTGTAATCAGAATATATTGTATGAATAAATAAAAGGAAAAAAGAGATAGTCTTTTCAGCATTCATTCATTTATTTAATAAACAAAGTTTTGCAATATAGTCATAACTGACTGGGACCTTTCTATGCAGCCAGGCTGGCCCCAAGCTTTATGGCAATCTACCTGCTTTGGCAACCCCAGTATTGGGATTATACCCACCGAAAATGAGTTTAGTCTTGAGGTGACCTGTTCCATGAGCCATCTGATTATATTTTTTTTTTTCTGTCTTTCTCTCTGGCTTGTTTTTACTTGATTCTTTTTTTTTTTTTTTTTTAAGGCAGTCTCATATAACCAAGTCTAGTCTTGAACTCATTTTGTACTAGCCAAAGATACCCTTGAACAACTTCAGCCTCTGGCCTCTGTCTCTCACTTCTGAGATTATACACCTGGCTTGCATATATTTTTCATAATCTGGGCACACTGACCAAATAAATTTTTTTAAAGTTTCTTTAAAGCTTTTCTATACTAGCCAGTCAATTTCTTTGTGATGTGTTTTTCTTTTAAAAAAAGGGTTGATAAATTGCTTAGGTAACTGTTCTATGTCTGTGCCTTGTCTTTGTGATTTGAATTGTTTAACTCTCAGCTAGAAGACCCTGATTCTCTTATCTCCAGTGAAATACATTTTTAAGGTCTCTGACACAAGAATGTGGAACAGAAAGGCAGAAATGAAGGAAGAGTGTCTTTCACACTGTGCCCATATGTTTTGCCTTCATGTTCACATTTCCATTTATCATCTGGTAAAGAAATTTATGTTAGAAAGGGGGCTGGAGAGATGGCTCAGTAGTTAAGAGTACATATTGCACTTGCTAAGAACCTGAGTTGAGTTCCCAGCCTCCACTTTGGGTGGTTCATAACTGCCTGTAACTCCAGCTCCAGGGAATTCTGATGCCTCTGGCCTCTGTGGGCATCTGCACTCATATGCACATACCCACATACAAACACATAACTAAAAATAAGTTAAACTTTTTAAAAATTATAATAATCAGCCAGGTGGTGGTGGTGCATGCCTTTAATCCCAGCACTCAGGAGGCAGGGGCAGGTGGATCTCTGTGAGTTCGAGGCCAGACTGGTTTACAGAATGAATTGTAGGACAGCCAGAGTTACAACAAAGAAACCCCATCTTGAAAAAAATAAATGAATGAATGAATGAATGAATAAATAAATAATCAGGAGATGGCTCACTTGGCAGAGTGCATGTGAGACATCTATAACCTTGGCACTGACAGAAAACAAGAGGATCATTGGAGCTCACTGGCCATCTCTAGCCAGTAGGTGAGCTCTGCGCTCAGTAAGAGGCCCTGTCTGAAAAATTAAGGCAGAGAGCAGTAGAGAAAGACACCTAACATCAACTTCTGGTCTCCACACACATGAGCACATACACAACATGTACATACTCACAAAAATGCATACATGCACAATAAATATAAATAGACACACAATAAAAAGACAACCAGTGGTTTTTCCTTGAACTATGAGTGGTCAACCTGAACTTACAGTTTTTTGTTTTTTTGGGTTTTTTGTTTGTTTGTTTTTGAGATTGTGATTTTTTTAACTCAGAATTAAGATTGAGAAAAGTATATTAAGTAAACTTAAATACAAATATTAAAAATTCAGCTTTATAGTCCTTACATGTGTCTTAAGTCTTCAAGTCATTTTCTTTTGTTTTAAATACAGGTTGCTCTCAAGGAAGTGGTATTCTACATTATGCTCAAGGAGACAGTCAGCAAACTCGCCTGCTAAAGCAAGGTAAGAGCAAAGCATTCTAGCACAGCGTACTTCCCTCCTTGCCCACCTCACACGTGCCTTTATAAATGTGTAGGAAGAAGCTCCATGGGCACTGGCCTTGGCAATGGGAAGCGCCCTAGTCAGGAAGAAGATTCACAGAGCATTGGTTCCAAAGTCCAGCGACAGAGCAGTAACTGATATGGTAAATGCTGAGTTTTGTTTTGTTTTCTTCTCTTTAGTAGAGTATATAATTAACCTAAAATAATCTCCAAATGAGGACTGATCTGTTCTCTGGCTTACAAGCAGTTATTATAAACCCAGTTAATGGTTGAGCAGGAGAGAAGCCCCTGTACTAGACTCAGAGCTGTGCTCCCTGAACCCACTGTGTTTCAACTTGAAAAAGATTGTGGTTTTGAGGAAGAAAAGGTTTTCTTAAGATATCACTATGAGCCTAAAACAAAGGAGCCTCCTCATTTTGATAGCTTTAATATAATCCCCCTAAAACCTTCACTCCAAAGCTTTCCTTTAAATATTGATCATTAAAGAGGGAAGGGGTTCAGACGTAGTTTCACTGTGTTGTGCAGCCTACCCTTGAACTCATGCACAGGCTAGCCTCGTACTCGCAGTGATCCTTCTGTATCATCCTCCCAAATGCGAGGACTGCACAAATGCACCGTACGCTGAGTTCATGCATCTGTCTTCTCCGCTGTGCTGCTTCTAAAACATAAATCATTCATTTTAAGCAATACTGGGTCTTAGAAGTATCAAAAACTGTGCCTGTACCCAGTTTAATTGAATTTGAGATTCTATTTTGTGACTTAATTAGTAGGAAAAGTATTTACATGCTACTTTTGCTAGTTTTTAAAGATTTTTCATATTTTTGGTTATCTTAAACTATTTACATTATCACTTAGTTTTTATACCAACCTAATTATAAATTTCTTGACTTTTTAAAAATTATTTAATTCTTTGCAGTGAAATTTTACTTGTTTTTTTCCCCTTTTAAATCACAGAAAGCATGCAGGAGGACTACTGCCTCAGATGAAATTTGTGGGAAAGTCAGTACTTTTCATTTAATTTAAAAATGTCCTTCATTCATGGAAAGCAGTTACATTTTGAACATATTATTTCTAATAACATTTCTGTGGTTTTTAACTTTTTAATGAATGTCACATAGGACAAGTGGTAATTTGTATATAAAGAACTTGGTAAAAGATTTGCTTAATGTAAATATAGTCACAGTTAGTATAGACTCATCAGTATATTTTTGATAATTTTTCATGTATGGTAAAAGTTAAAGTTAACAGATATTCTGATATAAAACTCAAAAGTTTTGAGTCATTGCAGGAAAATGGAAAGTTTTTAGACTTTCTTAAAAGACTTTGTTAAAATTTTAGGACATTTTTCTTGACACCATTGTTTGACCTAATTTTGCAGTCTTTGATAATAACGCTTTAGAAAATAAATGTAATCAAAATTTGTAGGTAATGCCTCTGTTAGTGTGGACAGTTTATGTTAAAGCCTTATGTGCAGCTGTTCTGACTCACACTTGGGAATTGTGCTGAATTCTTTTTGTCTCCCCATTTTTTTGTTCATTTATAGCTAAAGTGAATTTGTTATTAAAGTATATGCAAATATGGAATCTTGTGTACTTGTTCATTTTGTTTGTTGTTGGTATGATAATTGTTATGTGAGATGTGATTACAAATTACAGCGAGAGATAATAGAAACCACATGTCACCATTTTGAATGAAAAAGTAGATACTATCATGTAGACGTTGATTCAGGGTAACCGGCAGTTTATTCTTTGGCTCATTCCATCCCCGGCCTAGTCCTGGAGCCCTGGAGCATTTTGACCTCCATAAAATCTAGAACGTTTAAACCTCTGAGACTTACTGCTGACTGAACCAGTCTGACTAGCTCCTTCCAAACGCAGAGCTGAACTCTACTGACTTCTGGTTCAACTCAACTCACTGGCTGTTCCGGCTCAAACTCTCAAGCTGCTGATCCATACTGACCTTCTGAGCTAGCTGTTTCTGACTGGATTCTTCTGACTCTGGCAGACTTTGACTGACTCCTCCAACTTAACTTCTCTGACTGCTCCTGTGTCTCTGCCTTTGTCTCTTAATCTCTCTGTCTGCCTGCCTCAAACTGCCTCAGACTGCTTCAGTGTCTTATCCTCTGTCTGCCTACTTCAGACTGCTCTCTGTCTTACCTGACTGCCTCTCTGAGCTAAGAGCCTACTCTTATATCATGAGACTTGGCATGTCCTCACTCTGATTCACTCTACCAACTCTTGCTCTGATTTGTCACTTTGCCTGCCCTTCACTCTGACTTATCTCAGACATCACTTCCTATCTGACACTGACTCCTTCTGAGTTCTGCTTCCTGTCTCCCAAGTGCTGGGATTAACGATGTGCATCACTACTGCCTTATGAATACTGGGATTAAAGTTATGTACTACATTCTTCCTATATTCCACCCAGACCACACAGGCCTCTGAATGTGATCCCTTCTTATAGACCCCTGGATTTGATCCCTTCATAAATACCCCTGGATGTGATTCTTTCCCAGAGTATCCCATGCTGCTGGCTTAAATGATTAAATATTCCTCTATATTACCAATCTAGCAAAATAGTATTTTTCAGAATTATCTGGAAGAAAGATTTAAAATCTTTTTTTTAACATAATAGCTTTTGTCACTATTGTCACACTGTTGTCACTCAGTGTGAGGCACCAGTTAAGAGGTAGGTTCTGAAGTCAAAGCCTGTCAACTCCCAGTTATTAGCTTTGAGATCTTGGGCAAGACCTTACTTTCTGTCTTGTTTTTCCATCTTAACGTATCTGCTTCATAGTCCAGTTTCATGTAAAGTGCTTATTAGGACTGTGAGGCAGATAGCCTAGCCCAGTAAATGTCAGCTGCAGGCTGCATGGCTCCCTGAGTCGTATGGGCTCACTACCATTATTACCATCGTTACTCTCCTTACTGTGTTCTGTTAGGCACTGTCATACTAAAAGCTTTTATGACCACTGGCTTTTCCTTTTCCTATCTTCGGTAGTAATAAACACTCAGCATAGTTGGGGGTGTGGGACAATAATAGAGCATTTGCCTAAAATGTGTAAGGCCCTGGATTCAATCCTCAGTACCACACACATATATACATACACACGAAATCAGTATAATTTTATCTTAAACGTGACTAAGAGGATAAATTTGAGTCAAGTTGTAACATGTTTTTATATGGCAAGTCATTATTAAAATATATACTGGGTAACAAATTAATAATGCTCAATAAATTCAAAAAACAATAGAAAAATCAAGAAAACCAGGCCTCATCTTTCTTCTCACCACTATTAAAAAACAGCGTTCTGGTTGTCTTTCACTAAATCCTCCTGTGGACCTGATTGTACTGTGCAGAAAGAACATAAAGACCTGAGTCATCACCATCCAGCAGATTCACCTTGAATGTAAGTAAATGAGTATCTTGCATAGGAACAGTGCCGCCACCCTGTGGGCACCCGGTTTTATTGAGTGGTGTATTTTTTCTCCAGAGCTCTTTCTGAAAGCTTCCCCAGTTTGGTCCACATCTGCAGTGGTCCACATCTGCATTGGTCTACACTACTACACAGTGATTTCTACAGAAGAAATCACTAAAGGGAAAAGTAAAAGTATTGTTTAGAGTTCCTTGAATACGGTATTCTCCCCAATAAGCAGCATTGTTATTGAAATCTATCAGAGGTTGAAGTATTAAAGTTCTTTTATCTAAGCCAGGTGTGTGGAGTGATGCATCTTTAATCCCAGCACTCAGGAGGCAGAGGAGGTGGATTACTGCGAGTTCAAGGCCAGTCTGGTCTACAGAGTAAGTTCCAGACAGCCAGGGCTACACAGTGAAACCCTGTCTCAAAAAAGCAAAAGCAAAACAAAAAACAACAGTAAAAATTAAATTATTTTATGTATTTGGCTTCCTGAATTCTTCCTTTAACTTAAGGACAATTTTATTAGAGTTTAAGAGAAAACATAATGCAAGTTAGGTGAAACTCTGGCAGTGCCAGGAAGAGAGAGAGGGAAAAGCACATGCCTTTTAAGTTGGGTATGTAATAGAGGTAGGCAGATTATTAAGAAAGAAAGGAAAAGGCATGCCCAAGAGTGCAAGTGGCCTAATGAGCAGAGGAAAAAGCCAGCTTCCTGAATCCTTGAGTTCTTATTACTACACACTTTGGAAAATTGAATTAAAGGAACTAGGCTTTTGAATTAGCTTACACAGTTTCCTATGTTTTTCTCATTTCCTTAAATTAATGAATTTTACATGTACAAGACCAGTAACCATTGTCTAGTTACTTTTTGCTGCTATGATAAAACACCATTACCAATACAAATTAGAAAAGAAAGCATTTACTTTGGATTACCATGTCAGAGGGTTAGAGTCCATGATGGCAGAGCAAAGAAACAGCTGGGAACTCACATCTTGATCCCCAACTAAGAGGCTCAGAGAGAGCATTGGGAATGGCAAGAATCTTTTGCAACCCAAAAGCCTGCCTGGGTGTCATACCTCCTCTAACAAGGCCACACCTCCTTATCTTTCCCAAACAGTTATACCAACTGGGGCCCACGTATTCAAACACGGAGCCTGTGGGGGTCATTCTCATTCAAACCATTATAACCAGTATAAATTTAATGCATTTTCATATACTAGAGACTTTAAAATTATCTCACTTTTGTAATTTTTTTGAAGAAAATATGCAGAGTAGTAGTCTCATCACCTTGTTCCTCCTAACGCTTTTTCTGAGTGTCAGGCCCTGTAAATGTACTAGAACGAGATGGCAGAGTCTGAGCAGTATTCATTTGAAGCCATTGGTGCAATTGAGTTAGTGCCTATTTTCAGTTACAGTGCACGGGGTCACACTCCTCCAGTTGTCAGTTGTGTAGAGCCTAGTGCAAGCTCAGTCTGCTCGGCTCAGTTCTGTTTACCCTCTTCTGACAGGAACTGCATAGCATACAATTCCAAGTCTTTACAGCTTGTAACTTTCTGGAACTTACTATGTAGACCAGGCTGTCCTTGAACCTCTACCAATTCTTTTCAGACCATCTTTTGAATGCTAGGCTGATGGGTGTGAGCAATTACTCCTAACTATTTCTTTTCTGTATCTTACTGTAATTTCCTTTTGCCAAATGAGAATAGTACATCTTAACTGTACATCTCAAATTTTTGTAAGAAAGTGTGTAATAAATCCATGAATAAAGCGTTGGCGTACCGACAAAGATTATTGGATATAGATACCCTACCTCATCTATGTAGTTGCTGATCATTAAATTCCTGAGTATCCTGAAGATCAGAATTGATCTTGAGAAGTCAGGACTATGCTATTGTGAAACTGAAGAATAAGAATAAGTTGTTGATTCCTCTAAAACCCACTGAGTGTAAACTACAAGAGTACTACACTTGTTAAACTGTTGGGGTCAAGCATCGTTCTTAGGGATGTTAGTAGCCACAGGCCTCTCTGCAAGAAGAGGGGGTGGCCCGAGTGTATTCCAGTGCTGTGTGAGGCTGTTAGAAACGCCATGAGGGTCACCAGCCTGGGAAATATTTTTCCTTGCTCCCAACTGCAGACAGCCGGGACAGGGCACTCTGTCCTGGGTAGCCCTTAACTCTAATTGTGATTAATGTGTTAATGTGTTTCCTTTCCTGTTGCTCTGTCCACGGTCCTTGAGTTGTACGTCCGTGGCGCTGACGAGGCAGTAAGTATTTGTTGGTTGGATGGATGAAATATTCTGGCTTTAATTTGCTTGGTTTATGAGTTTGGGCATCAAGAATGACTGGAATGTAAAGTAATCAGCAATTCAGTAGTACTATTTAGTCATCTAGACAAAGTCATCTAGGAAGAAACGGGATAAATGGCTTTTAGGAAATCAGACCTGGCAAATCAGACCTGGCATTTACAGCAGCGACGGGGATGAGCAGGAAGGTCAATTTCAAAGTTTTAAATTGTACTGAGAATTCTTAACGGATCCATCTTATAAACGACAGCTTTTTTTTTTTTTTTAATGGGTTATGACCATTACCTAAGCCGCAAAGTGACTGAACAGCCAGAGTTTGCTGAGCCGGAAGTACCAGGTGGAACAGCGGCACGCAATAAGCCGGGTTTCGTGGTGAGAGCAACACAGCTTGTATCCCATAGTCTAATTGGCTGCGCTCTGGGATGGGGGCGTGACTTCCGCTCATCAGTTTCCCGAGTTCTGATTGGTTACCAGCCTGGAGACGCCCCACAAGTTACCTAGGTTCTGTCTCACGCAGAGCTGGCTGGGAGCTGGGAGCTCAGCGCCAGAGCCCAGGGGCTCCCCACTTTGCTGGCACTGAAGTCCCCAGGTGAGCCACCCCCTTTCCTCCAGCTCGGGCTGAGCCTCGTGCCAGCCCACTGAGAAAGTCCCCACAGACACTCCAACACGGAGCACTGTGGGTGGAAAGTTTGTGCGGGAACAGGGAGGCTGTCCTTGTAAATGCGAGGTCCCTGTATCGGCCCTGGCTATGCTCTTCCTCTAACCAAATCTGTGGTTCTTTGCTTAGAAAATTGGGATTCACCTGAAACTGTCGGATCAGAATTCAGTGTTATCGAGTGGACTGTTTTAAGTATAAAAATGTATTTCACACCTCAGGACTGCTAAAGAAACCTGAAACCTTAGCAGGCTGCGTGACTTTTTTTTTACCAAGTGCATCACTGTTCATAGGACCACAGGGCTAAGAGCAGCATCCCTGGGCAAGCTGTGTACTGTGCCTGCTGCACCCCGACCTCATTTAAGGTGGATTGTGGCCAGAGCAGTAGATGTGAGGGTTTTTTAAATATTCTGAATGACTTATATTAACCTATTAAACACGCACTTTCACTGCGAAGTAGCGTCCCCATGTTCCTCGTGTCTACACTCTTGGCACAAAAGGTAGTAACTTCCTGAGGCCACAGCTAATCCAAGGCAGTGTGCCAGCACCGAAGCAACTCAGTTTTGCCTTCTGCTTTGTTTCGTAGCCTTGATTTGTTAATTTGCTTTCATCGCTTTGTGGATGAAAATGTTCCATGTTGCTCATTACAGGAAGTAAATAACAGCATCCGGTCTCTACCCTCCCTTGCCTACACAGTTAACACAGGTTGTAAAGTCATTTCTGAAGTGAAAAAGTGTGGGCCTTATTTTTCTGGAAAGTGTGTAACTCAAGTTTTCAGATGGTCTGTGATCCCAACAGAAGTATAAAGAAGTGTTTCACTAGGAGAGCTAGTCCCTAGCTTCCCTGATGGCTGTCCGGGCTTAAACAACATACCTATTAGTTGAATAGATGAACAATTGATAAATGCTAAAGTCAAAAGCACACAGGAAAGTGGTTGTCCCTCTCTTTCCCAGAGCCAGCGATGACAACCTTGAAGGGCAGAGAAACAGCTCATTAGAACACGGTGACGCGAAGTCTGCCTTGTGGGATTTTGAGGCCGAAACATATAAACAGTCATGTCTATTCTAGGTAGAGTTATAGTCCATGGTGCCATAAAAGCCCATAAAGCGGACATGAAGCTTTATCTTTTCTTAGCGGTCAGAAAAGTTTCCTTAAGAAAGTGACACTTTGTTCCAGCCGATATTAGAAGTACAGTGAGAGTAGTCCACTGTCTTTGGAGACTATGTAGTGGGAACAGTCAGAGCTCCAGTTACTAGGAAGTGACTGCAGTTCATGAGGAAGGGAATTGGAGGTTCAGGTGGCAGCAAAGCCCAAAGAGGCCATGGTAAATCTTTTCTACAAATTATCTCGTGTCTGTCCTAAAGTGCCACTGAAAACTCCATTGCAGAAAGGTGACAAAATTACATTTGAGAAGAGGCTGCAGAGAAGTCCCAAGTGGATTAACTGAAGCCCTGTGTGAGGACAGGATCTTTTGGGAGGGACTGTAAAGAAAAAGGAAAGGATATTTATTGACTTACTTGTTTCACTAGAAAAACCTGTTTTCTTTTTTAAACATAATTGCATCATTTCCCCTTTCCCAAGCGCACACACACACACCCATTACTCTCACAAATTCATGGTCTCTTTTTAATTGTAATAGGTTTTGATTTTTTGAGACAAGTTGTTACTTTGCAGCCCAGGCTGACCTGGAAAACTCTAGGTAGACCAGGTTGGCCTAAAACTCATGGTTCAGTCTTCCTAGCTGGACTTTCAAGCTACCAAGCATAAAGTTGAGCCTGTAGAGGGGACAGATATGGGTAGCTGGGTAGAGGAGTGGGGAGAACAAGGAGAGTGGTTCTTGGAAGTCAGTCAAGAGATTATTTTGAAAAACAAGTGGTTGAAGGATGCTGGAAAAGTAGAAAAGCCAAGAAAAATAGGAATTGAAACTATCATCAGCTCTGATTGCAGGGAAGTTGCCTTTATTGAGTGCTTTATAAGTAGAAGAGGAAGGAGGAGGCTCTGCAAGCATCAGCAATGGGGTGGATGGAACAAAGTGGACCTTAGCGGGAGGATGTAGCAGTGAGCAGCAGAACTTCAGAAAAAGAACTAGGCAAACCAGGAGCGGGTACAAATTGAGGTGTGACTGTGAATGTGACCTCATGTGATTCTTTTATCTTTATTGCTCTTCATAGATAATATGTTTGGTGGGTAGAGTTGGCCTTTTTTAGTAAGTTGAAAAGAATATTTAGGGGTGGTGGGGAGATGTGTACCAAAGTTCATGTGTAGAGGTCAGAGGTCAATTTGCAGGAATTGTTCTCTCCATTTGTCTCTGGAATTAGAGACCGAGTTGGCAGCAAGCACCTTTACCTGCTGAGCCATCTCACTGGCTTTTCTTTAGTTTCTTGTTGAGGTACAAAGTCTTAGGATATGGGCAGAGTTCTTTGAAAACCTTCTGAAAAGGATTCACTACTCCAGCTGCTGTTGAAAACATTTGTGGGAAGAGCCAAAATAATCAACATTATTGGAGTTAGAGGAAGTGGATTTCAACCCTCACAAATGCCTTTGAGGGGCTGAGTCTTGTGAAGGAAGGAAATACAGATATGATAGAACTATTGGTAGAAATGGACCCAAAGATGTGACTGCACTGTTCAGTCACCAGAGAAACCTTCGCAGATGTGGGGTTGCTTCTTTTGGATGACTAGGAAGTGGTCACTTGAGGTGGAATCCATTCCTGGTGAAGATGCCAGGAACACTGAAAATGACAGCAAAGGACTTAGTGTGCACACAAACTTAGTTGATAAGTCACTGACTCTGGGAGGCCTGACTGGGTTTGACACAGTTCTGTTACAATGAAAATGCTATCAAACATCCTCACGTGCTACAAAGAAGTCTTCTGTGAAAGGTCAACTGAAGCAGTAAACCTCATTGCCTTATTTTAAGAAATTGAAGGGGGCTGGCAAAATGGCCAAGCAAGTCGAGGTACTTGCTGGGCAAGACTAATAGCCTGAGTTCAATCCCAGAATCCACATAAAGGTGGAAAGAGAGAACCAATTCCACTGAGTTGTCCTCTGACCACCTCAGATGTACACCCCCCGCCACATACACACCAACAATAAAAAGCATTGTTTAAAAATACATTTTCAAGTCATCCCAATAGTTGTAGAGCGTTGTCATAGTACCCTAGGCCACTGAATCAGACACTTGAAAATGACTGAAATAGTACCATGCCCTTATTAACATCTTTCAACTTGTTAAAAAGTGTCAACTTGCTGGGTGGTGCACGCCTTTAATCCCAGCACTTAGGAGGCAGAGGCAGGCAGATCTCTGTGAGTTCGAGGCCAGCCTTGTTTACAGAGTGAGTTCCAGGACTGCCAGAATTACAAGGAAACCCTGTCTAGGGAAAAGAAAAAAAGAAAAAAGTGACAACTCTGTTACCTCTTGTAACACCAACCAGCATTGGGAACTGAGACAGAAGGGGCTACAATGTAAGAGCCTCTGTCTCTCCCTCAAAAAAAAAAGTGATTATTTTGAAGTGCTAGAAGATAGCAACTAAAAATGAACCAAAGAATGCAATTCTGGAAAAAAATATTGTTTTCCGTATATAATTAGTTTGTTTATACATGTTAATTTTGTATCAAGGAAAAAAGAGAAGATAAGACCAAAAGTAATATATTAGCCAAAGGTCAGCATAACAAAACACTTCACTGGTGAATTGCTTTCCACATTTCAGAATAACTGAGAATTGCTAATATGCAGGTGTTTTTTAGGATGTCATCTGAGATGGGTTTTCCTGACTGTAAACATAGCAACCTTTTGGCTCCCCACTTATCTCTCTGGGATTCTTGCTTTAAAGGGCAAACCAGCATGCAGCAAAACTGCAAATAGCACTCAGGCACTTAGGAATAAGAGTGAGCTACAGGCCACACCCAGCCTGAACGTTGTTCATTCTAAATGCTTGTCCAGCATTTTAATACCACAGTTAGACTTAATAAGAAATTGTAACGTCCATTCATTGTTCAGTTTTTTTCATTATTACTGTTGACCGTGTTTGCCGAGCAAAAAGGCAGAAAGATAGGCAGCCTTAACTGTCCTGACTACCTCCTAGTGTACCTAGTTTACCTTTCAGTAAGCAGAAATTGGACTACATCCTGCCTTTTCCTTTACCTCATTTGCTAGGCGTCTTTCAGTGGGACTGCCTTGCCGAGGAAATGTAGCTTTACTGTTCTGTCACTTAAACCAAGCCAGCTATCTTATCTGGTGCCTGAGCCACCCAAGATCTGCCCCAACCCTCAAGGAACTCTTGGCTATTTGGCATTTGTTCAGAGATTCAGAGTTTTTGTAATTTCACTTTTTAGACAGAATTCAGATATAGTTCTCATGTGCAGCTTTGTTCTATAATTTGTTCTGTAAATTTAAAGAATTACAACAAAGAAGTGAGACTCTGGAGAAAAAAAAAACAAACAGTAAAGTATGAGCAGCTGTCATCAAGCATGGCACATGCCTGGAATCCCAGCACTCAAGAGGCTGAGGCCTGAGCACCATGAGTTAGAGGCTAGCCTGGGCTACACATCTAGTATCAGTCCATCCAGGGCTGTATAGCAAGACTTATCTCAAAAACAACAAGATGTTAAGTTATCCTCAAATGGTGGGGTTGTTAAGTTTTTTGCCTTATGGTCTCACAATTCAACAACTCTGCAGTGAGTATGTATTAGTTTTACGGAGTTATTTTGGAAAGCTGACATTTAAACATTTTCATTTACCCTTTGTAAATGGTACATCTATCTGAAACTCAGGATTTGGGGTTTGTTTGCCTAGCAGAAGAAAACTTTGCTTTAATGCATGTGGGCTGTTACAAGAAAATAGCTGAGACTGGTAATCATGAATGACAGAGGCTTGTTACCCACCCATCAGTTCTGGAGGCTGCAACGGCCTGCAGACTGTCTGAGGATGGCCTGCTCATCATAGATGGCTTCTTTTGTGTCTCACAATGAAAAGCAACCTTTTTAAAGCCTTTTTTTTTTTAATATAGTTTTATTCTTTGAGAATTTCATACACACATACAATATACTTCAGTCATATTCACCCCTAATACCCTAACTCCTTTTCCACACCCACTACCCCCAAAATTTACATTAAAATTCAGTTTAAAGTTGTACCACTACAAGACTTTGGCTCCTGATAGTTCCCAGTGATACGTACTTACATATATAATGTGCCAGCCTGCCTCCAAAGATCTGATAGAGTACTTTGACTGTGGTAGTACCCCTCTAAGTACCCCTGTGTGGTGCTATTCTCATTTATAGAACAGTGCTGTTTTTAATGCTCTCTGACAAGTTTCTCGTGAGGTATTATTTGATGTACTGTTTAATCTGAGCTAACAAACTTCAAGATTATGCCATAAGTTAAAGTCAGGGCTGGGCATAGGCAGTTCAGCTACAGAACCTTCACCCAACCCCAGCATGTGGCCTAGATGAGAGGCCTGAACCTGTAAAAATCACAGTGAGGAAGGAGAAGGCCCCAAGCCAGATTTGCCTGGGCTTCATCATACTTACCACCTCCTTCCTGTTAAAACTGAAATTCCTTTTAGAAATTGTCTTAAAATATATTTTTATCTTGCCTCCTGGCATTAGTAATGGTCCGAAGAAAACTAGATTGCAGGTGAAATAGTACAGTTAGCCTCCATAGGCACCGGCAGTGAGTCAGCACTACAAACCAACATTCCCTATGGAGTAATCATTTGGATTAGGACAGGTTTGTAAGCAGCCATCAGCCTAATAGCAAGCGCATCGGTAGTGGCACGGAGTAGAAATGGCTGTCTTTGCACTCACCTTTCAAATCTACCGATACAAGAAGTTGTTGGCAGCACTAAACAGCACTCTATGTGGCACCAGAAGTTTGACAAGCCCTAGGGTTTGTGCATGTTACCAGAAACAAGACACGGTGAGGAAGGGGTTGATGTATTAATACTGAATACTATGACACAGACTTTTAAATTAAAGCCACTTGAAAATAGGTGCTGGGTCATCCTGACTCTTCTGTTCAAGAGCAGAATTTTCATGGGGGAAAGCACCCTCACTACACTAAGAAGAGTAACATCCTTCTTGAGACCAAAAGAACTTTGTGCAAACCTTACTGAAATACCTCAGCTTTTAAGCTCCTCACATAGTAGAGCTGCTTCCTTGCATCGTACTGCCTTTGTGGGGTGTAACCTACTACGCTTTGGGTCTTGTCTTCTTTGTATGGGCTCCCATAGTGTGTAACACTTGTATGAAATAAATTTGCATGCTTTCCTGTTGACCATCTTTTGTCGCTTTATTGAATGGGCCCAGCTAGGGCCCTGAAACAGAAGGAAATATTGTAGCCCCTTACATTGGCAGAGGCTGCAGCGCTCCAGACAGTGTAGCCATCTGGAATATTTGGGTAGACTGAGGTACTGAGTAAACTACGGTGTTTAGGTGAAGGCATGAACTTCCCAGCATTACTTCGTAAGTTAGAGCCACATTCAGACCTGTGCTGGAGTAGCACTAGGTGAGAGTCACCATCAGCATCACATAGCTGACCTGATCTCCAGAGGTTCCACTGAGGCCATCACTTAGCACTTCTCATATATCTATCTAAGACTTAATACTTTAATCCTATATTTATTTTTTTAAGTTGCATTTACATAGTTCTAGCAAAGCAAATATGCACTGACCTGTTTGGATTATAGCTCGTCAGCAAAAATACTTTAAAATACAATGAAAGATGACTTCTCCCCTTCCTAAGTATCTGCTGGAGCTAAACATCAACTTGAAAAATATAAAGCCTTAAAAAATTGCATAATATGCCACCTAAAAAAGAAATGTAACAGTTAGGAGAAAGGGGATTTGTGTCAGAATAACAGTTGAAGCCTATGAACCTTTGAACCCCATGGCCATTTACAGGTGAACACCATTTACAGACCTGTAAATGGGAGTGCCTACTTCACAGGATGGATGTGGAGCTCAGACAATGACAGATGAGATACCTTAAAACTGTGGTAAGGTGTATTATAATGAAGTAGTTTTTCTTGCTAGCTTAAGTCTTTCATTTCCAGGTGCTGCACAGAACTCAGATTTCTTAAGTGTCTGTTCTAAAAGACAGTGCTCCTTTAAACTTCATCTTCCTCACAGGCACAGTGTGGACAGTCGCAACCTTTGGATGTGGGGATCAGCCCGTGCTTACAGCATGCCCTGGAGGCTGCTGACAGGATACCATCTCGGCAGGCTGTGTCTTTTCAGAAAGCTGCAACCAGCTCTGAAAATCAGACCTTCTTCAGCATGCGTCACCTATGAAACAGACTGCCAGTCAAGCAAAGAAAACAAGAGAACCGTGGAAAAGCTTCTTACATGTTCGGTTGATATTAGGAAAATCCGCAGGCTCAAAGGATGGGTGCTTCTGGAGGATGAGACCTACACTGAAGAGATTGTAAATATTTTGAAAGGACTAGGTGCCAACAAATCTGTGATAGCTAATATTCTAGAACGCTGTCCAGAAGCAGTCACCTGCAGCCCTGCGGCTGTTGACGCCAAAAGGGAACTCTGGCAGATGGTCTGCAAAAATGAGGCAGAGTTAATCCGCTTAATAGAGCAGTTTCCAGAACCTTTCTTTACTGTGAAGGACCATGAGAACCAGAAGCTGAACGTTCAGTTTTTTCGAGAGCTGGGACTTAGGAATGTGGTGATCAGCAGGTTTCTAACAACTGCCTCTAGCATTTTCCATAATCCCGTGGAGAACAATAAGCGAATGATAGGGGTTCTCCATGACAGCTACCTGAACATAGGTGGCTCTGAGGCCAATGCTAAAGTGTGGCTGCTAAAATTATTAAGCCAAAATCCATTCATTCTGTTAAATTCTCCCACAGCTGTAAATGAAACACTAGAATTTCTTCAAGGGCAAGGCTTCACCAACTCTGAAGTTCTTCAAATTCTGTCCAAACTTAAAGGGTTTCTTTTCCAACTTCAGCCAGTAAATATCCAAAACAGTATTTCCTTTACTAAGACTGCTTTTGAGTGCACAGACCATGACCTAAGGCAGTTAGTTGTTAAGTGTCCCGCACTTCTGTATTATCCTGCTCCGGTTTTAGAAGAGAGAATCCAGGCACTGCTGAAAGAAGGGAGCTCCATAGCTCAGATAAGAGAATCACCAATGGTTCTTGAGTTAACGCCACAGATAGTCCAATACAGGATAAGAAAGCTGAATTCTCTAGGTTACAGAATAAAGGATGGACATCTAACAAGTCTAAATGGAACAAAAAAGGAGTTTGAGGCTAACTTTAGCAAAGTGCAAGCCAAACAAGGAAGGCCGTTATTTAACCCTGTGGCATCATTAAATATTGAAGAGTAACATGGAGCATATTTCTAGGAGGAATTGCGACCAACTCACAAAAAGACTGGAGTACTTCAGCTTATAGCCGCTGGTTATTCTAAGAACCTACTGAGCTTCTGAGTTGTGTTCCCATGAACCTCATAATTGATGGTCTCTGACTCATTTGCTGTATCTTAAAATATAGTGTTTTAATAAAATTGGTAACTTTGACCTTGAACTATTACTCCAAAACATCATATATCAAGTGGCGGAAGTGTGATAGTTCACATGAATGTTTTTGAAGGAACTGACAAGTACACACCCCTGATCAGAGTACATAAACATTTTTGTTCTTGGAGCTGCTACCAAAGTGCCTCACCAACAGCCCTGAGTCACTAACAGGCCACTGGCACATTCCTTTAGAGAGAACTTCATCTCGTGTTTGAAATGAGTTATCTTTGAGGACTGTTATCCATCCAGAGGATTAGTTAAGAGCCACTTTTGTGGTCAATTTGAATCTCTTAAACACATCCACTATGTTCCTCATTTTACAAATGAGAATCATGGTAGAGTCTAGATTTATAAAGTCTAAATTCTATTCAGCCTCAAGAATAGAAAATGTTTCCACCTTTCCCTGCATAGCAAAAAGAAAGAATGCAAACAGATTATGGGGGAAGGGTATGAAATCATAATTTCAAACTTAACTCATACAGCTTGAAATGAATGCAACTTCCTAGAAAGCCTGAAAATCTACTTCATGTGATACCACTTTTAGTTGTAGTTTTTCCACTTCCATTTCTACATCTTGTCCCAAGATAAACATTACCCAGATAATGTTTCCTTTAAGTTAAGTAAGTTACGGGCTTACTCTCAGTTGTTTGTAACAGCTATAATACTCACTGGTTGTAATGCACAACCACTTGACTATGTAGTGGGCATACCTTCTCAAATACAGTGAAAAATGCAGCCAGTATCCTTTTTCCATTCTCTTGGCAAATGCAAGCATCCCTCACTATCCAAATCTGTTCAGTTCCTTAGTTGGGATATTGAATAGCAACAAATGCCCAGGAAGTTAAGAATACTTACTGTTTTACAATGAGACTCAAAGTAAGGTACTTAGCCAGTCACTCAGGACTGTCAAGAAAAATGTTAAGAACAGAGATTGGGAACTGTAGCTTAGTGGCAGAGTCTATGCTTCATCTTGGGATTCAGTCACAAGTCTGTACTTGAATATATGTGTGTTTGTGTGTGTGTGTGATGGGGGGGGGGGAGAAGAGAGCAAGGTTCATTCTGTGTAGTACAAAATGAGAAGCATCACTGGTCTAAGAGTGATGGGCAACCTCTAGTGCTTTGTCCTGGCAATTATCAGTAATGCATGCACTCTCCCGTTCTCTCTAAGCAGGTTTGGAATACCACAGGCTCTACAGTTACCTGTCAACTATGAGATGGTTAGTAATAGGCAAATGGCCAAGTATGGAGCTATAATAAGTCATAAGTGGGAATACACATCAGTGCCACTTGCACTGCTGTGGCATTTAAAGCATGGCTATAGATGAGATTCCCATGAAGCAACTAAGGTGTAGAGAAGTGACTAATGAAATTGGGAAAAGACAATCACTGTTTGGCTCTACCTAGAGTGACTGGTGAAGTAGGGAGGGGAGATGGCTATGTGGAATAGGCTGGTAAGAATGGAAGAGGAGGGCTCAGGACACAGACTAGTCAGCAAAGCACTTGGGACATGAGAACCTAGTTAGGTTTGACTCCTAGAACTCACATAAAAAATGCCAAGTATGGTGACACTCGATTGTAATCCCAGCACTGAGAGGTGGTCATGAGATCCCTAAGGCAGCAATCTACGTTGGCTCCCTAACTATATACATTAGCAAAGTGCTCCTTAGATTTACCTCCTCAGCTCCCACACTTTAGTGTGCCTAAGAGTAACCCACGAAGGTTGTTAAGATAGTCTGGGTCCCTACCTGCAGAGACTGAACAAACTGAGCTGACAAGACCTACACATCTGAATTTTCAGTCTTTTAGTTGTTTAAATTGTATTTGTATTTTACTGTTGTGTCTACATCCAAATACATGTTCCTAAATATCATGTTTGCAAATTATCACCAAAAAAAAAGAAAATTGGCTACAGCACTCCCTGAAGTGCTATGTAAAAGTTTTAAGATGATCCTGTTTACAAATTTCCTTTATTTCTGTAAATCCTTATGAAACATTCCATCTTTGCAGATCATAGTCCTTTATTATCAGGTTCATGTGTTCTTTCCCATCCCTTTAATACAAAAAAAAACCCCACATTATTCAATCAGGTATTTTCATCTGACATTCCACTAAATACAGTATTCATGTCCACATTATTACGTCAGTCATTCAAGTGGGTCACACAAAACCCACTCAAAAAACGAGCTGAGTAAGAGATGCCTCCAGGGGTATACAACAACTATAGTTTTTTGTACGTGAACTAGTCCTGTTTAACAGGTCAAATTGCTAGTCTATGTAAATAAACTGTAAGAGACTCAAGTATATAGCTGTACACATCATCAAATGGCAAGTTCATTTCAGTTAGAACTACAGCTGACTGTACATCTGCACAGTTCTCTGCTATCATCGTAAAAGCCCCTCTGAACAAATTGTACTTTAGCATTTAAGACAACTGAGACGATTTCCCAGGTGGCTTTTCGGTAGCAGGAATTAATTATAGCCATTTTTCCTCAGGTGATTTCTCAAGACAAAGTTGAAAATAAATACGCAAGCATATAGTAAACTAAGTCTACACTTAAGACAAATTCAAGTACAAAGCACAGCAGAGCCTGTAAGTTAGAACTATAACCCAGCAATGAATCAATTTCTTCTAAATAGCAGGAATCAAGTCCTCCAGTATCATTATTTAGATCACTGAGAATGGGTCTATTAACATTGCAATTTGAAAAACACCATTTAAGACATTTCACCAGCTGTACCAACAAACGTCTCTTAAATTATATTGCATGAAATAAATGACCATTTAATTCCTTCTGAATTTAACTCCTCAATGATTTTAGGTTTTGTATAAGCATAAAGGTCCAAGAACATTTATAAATTTGCTAGAAAGTCTTGCTGTTATTTATGAATGCTTTTAAATTTCATATTTTTATCCAACCGTTAGTCCATGTTACTAATAGAATACTCTTAAGAGTTACAAATATTTAAACCTCCGTGTTAGGGAACACTATATTTTGACTTCTTTATTTCAGGGCACCACCTGCTTCCTCTCTCCGGGGAATCAGAAGGGGCAGAATGGAGACAAATTGTTAGTTTTAGGTATAAAGAAAATTAAGATTTTTTTGAGACTCATATTTTAAGATAAGTGACAAATATATACGTCAGTTATTAAATTTACATGAAACTGAACATTAAAACAAAAGAAATGGACTTCTGAGTTACTTCTGTAAGAATGAATGAGCTATGATGACATGTTAAGACACAACACACTTACCCATCCATATCAAAAACTTCAACTCCCTACCTGAAACTGGCTTGAAAAATGGTATGTCTATGTCTGCCTTAAAAGGTTATAAGAGATATTTTTAAAGTGTGAATAAATTTCACTGCAGATGCAGCTCAATTGGTACAATATTTGCCTAACAGGCATGCAGCCTGGGTACCATCCCCAGCATCACATAAACCAGGCATAGTGTCTCATGCCTGTAATCCCAGCATTTGGGAGGTGAAGGCAAGAGGAATAGGAGCTCAAGGTTATCCTCAGCTACATATCCAGTTCAAGACCAGCCTGGACTACAGGAGACCCCATCTCAAAAAAAATAAAAATAAAAACCTATATAAGTCATTGAAAACACTTATGTATTTTTTTTATTCAAAGCCAATGTATGGAGCCCATCTCAGTCATTTGAAGAGTCAGTCCTCATATATTTGTGGTTGCTTTTATTGTATTTTTAAAGGAATTACTACTGATAATTTAAGACATCCTAAAGACAGAATAAGCATGAAAGATTATCTTAGATGCTTCAGATAATTATAAGAAATTAAAAATTAATACTTGTTCCTTCTTAATCTGAAACTCTTCCAACACAGCTTTTGATCAGCTAAGAAATGTTTCATAGGCACTGTGGGGTGTATCAATGATGGGACCATGAACCCAACTAAAGCATGTTTGATTTTAAGTACTGACAACAGCTAACAAGCACTATCTTATCCACTGACACCAGGAAATGCCTTTACCTCAATACTCCTGAGATTCTTAAGAGGGAAATTAATTTTACAACCTTTAAAAGGATTCACTGATAATTCTAAGAACAGCATATATTTAAGGTATTAGAAAAGATGTTTTTTTTTTTGGTAAGGCATCAATGATTAAACAAATAGAATGTGTATCTAACAAAAAAAAAATTAACAGTATCATAAAACCATTTATCTTTTAAACTTTTGAATTCCTGCTACTTTTCTGCCAGCTTAAATAAGAATGCCTCTTGGCCTGAACCACTATAGTTATAAAAAACTAAGACATCTGAAACTATTAGGCACATCAAAGGTACAGTTTATGTAGTTCAAGATTCCCTTTGTAAGGGTCATATGAGTTACCTGGCACACTGTACACATGGAACTGTAAAATCTTCTACTAAGTTGAACTTTCACATTTTTAGTCAAACTGAAAGACTTAGAGCAAATATTTAAACATACTATATCTTCGGTTACAACTGAGTAAGTGTAACATTTTACCGGATAAAAAGCTGAATTTAAGTATGAGAAGCCTTCATACACTGTGCTAGTATTGGTCTCTTCTTGCTTTAGATGAAGCCAGTCATCAATACTTCAACACAGCAGTTTAGCAGTTGACTTGGTTGTAGTCTGTAATGGAGCAGTTCGATGCCACTGGCATCATATGCTATGGAGAACAAGTGTACTTGTCTCTTAGTCAGACTTGTCTTTCTTCTTTCCTGAAAGGGGCACTTTGTTTACAACAGCAGACCCAACAGCTGTCACACCTCCAGCCACAGCAGATACGCCTCCTTTCACCAGCCCTATTCCCATGGAAGGCACAGTTGTAACAGCTGTTTTGGTCACCTCCAGACTCTTTCCACCAATCCAAGCCACACCACCAATGGTGGCACCGACAGCTCCCTTTGTAACACTGAAGATACCTCCAGTCACACGAGACAACATGCCTGGCTGCTGCTGAGGGTGATCTTTCATTGACCCTAATGAAGAAAACAGCATGACAGTCAAATACAAGTCTTTCCAAGAACAGTGAAAATCATTAAATAACCTTCACAACCAGGAGCTTGTTCTGACATGCTCCACTATACTGAGAGAACGGTTTTATATTGTACTTTGGTCTTTTTTGAAGCTAGGTCTTGTTAATGTAGCCCACACTTTCTTCAAACTCACCATTTGCCTGTCTCTGCTTCACAAACACTTGAGATTATAGGCATGTACCATCACACATAGTATTGTGTAGCAATTTCCTAGATTAAAACCTTCTATTTTGGAGGGTTACAATAAGACTCAGAATATTTTATTAAAAGGAAGGTGAAACATTCCATTCTACATAGAGGCTCAAGATCAGAAAACATACAAATCAAAACAGGTTTAGAAGTTCCTCAAACAGACCAGATTCACTAGCCCCCTCCCTCCCTATTCTAGCTAGTCTTATGTTAACGACACACAAACTAGAGTTATCTGAAAGGAGGGAAAGTTAATTAAGAAAATGCCTCCATAAGACCCAGCTGTAAGGCATTTTCTCAATTAGTAACTTAACTAATTAGTAACTTAACTCTTAATTAGTAATGGGCCCAGGCCATTTTGGTGGTTTGATTCCTGGACTAGTGGTCTTAGGTTCCATAAGAGAGCAGACTGAACAAGCCATGGAAAGCAAGCCAGTAAGCAGTACCCCTCCAGCCTCTGCATCAGCTCCTGCCTCCAGTTTTCAGCCCTATCCTATCCTGGCTTCCTTCAATGATGGACTACTTCCTTCAGTGATGGAAGTGGAAGTGGAAGCCAAATAAGCCCATTTCCCCGCAACATGCTTTTGATCACGGTGTTAAGTCGATGCAATAGGATCCCTAAGACATTCCCCCAGCATGTATAAACTGTGAAGGCTGCTGCCGAGACCAGCTGAGCTACCTGGAAAGGGAGCTCGCTGGTGTGTTGAGCTGCCCGTAGGCTATGCTGTGTACTCCAGGCTTCTAGCTTCTGTGAGCTGTCTCCCACACTAAAGTGGACTTTGGTGATGCAGCTATCTCTGAATCATTTCTGCTCCTATAAGTAACCCCAATTAAACTCACTAGCTCACCAAGGTGGACTTTGTTCTATCAATGGCTCCCTATCTGGAGTGAGTAGACATGTCTCCATGCCTATCCAGGAATAGTATCACACAACATGTGTGGCTCAGAGCTACGTCTTGTCGAATAAACCACTTTATACACTAGAACCCTATTTTAAATATCTGTCTGATTTACAGTTTTGTTACTATAATTTTATCCTAAAGAGTGTGAAAAAGTAAAAATATAAACATAAGTAGCCTTCAGTTTCTTATGTAGGATTCAATCAATAATTACCAAAATAATCATCTTCATATAAAGTGGTTCTCAAGGTACTCTGGGGATCTCCAGGGACCTTGAGGGGAGGAACACATGATAAAAACCTCTTTCAAAATAACAGTAAGATGGCACTGTCTTTTTACTTCATTCTCTCACAGATCTATACCTAAAAGTTCCAGAAACTAGATGATGTACAACACAAGAAGCTGGTTGTAGAAGCAGCTGCAAGAATGTACCGTCTTCTATCACTCCAAACAGTAATAAATTTACAAAAATATACCAACAGTATTGCCTAAGTAACAAATCTCTTATGTAAAATTGAGCTTTTCTAAGATACAAGGCACAAATTCATCTTAAGGTTTGTTTTTTGTTTTGTTTTTTTTCCATTGCTTGGGAGCTTTACATTCTAACTGGGAAAATCTTACTGATTATTCCAAACAGTGCATGAGACAGGAAATAGCCCCAGAATTAACAACTGGGACCACATGAAATTAAAAGGTTATTGCACAGCACAAGAAACTGTCAGAAGAGCAAACAGCCTACAGAACAGGGGAACATCTCTGCCAACTGTGTATCAGACAGAAAACTAGTATCTAAGCTTGAGGCTAGCCTAGGCTACATAAGCTATATAAGATGACCCTGTCTCAAAAAAAAGTTATATTTAACTTTATTGTAATACAAAATCTTTTCTTGAAGGGCCAGGAAATGGCACATACTTATCAGAGAGACCCTATCTCCCAAGAAAACAAAAGAGGTGTCTTGTTTTGTTTTTCTTTTTTGGAGACGAGGTCTCTCATTATATTACAGCTCTGGCTGTCCTGGAACTCACTCTGTAGACCAGGCTGGCCTCAAATTCAGAGAGATCCTCCTGCCTCTTCCTCTTGAGTGCTGGGATTAAAGGCATGTGCCACAGCAAGACACAGAAATAGAAATCATACATTCAAAAAATATTATTTGTAAATTACATATACCCAAGTATATAATAAACTTATATAAGTCATTCTTTAAAAAAATAAAGGCAAAAAACTGAGCTAATAATTTTCAAGTTGTTATTCCACTAAATAAATTAAACCAATTAGATGGTTTCTCTGCGTGCATGCGAGCGGCGGGGGAGGGGTGTGGGGGGTGGGGGATGGGGTGGGGATGGGGGCGTGTCTCTCACTATGTAGCCAAGCTTTGAACTTGATATCTCTGGCTTCTACCTCACAGCACTGCGATTACATGTGTCAGGCACCTTGGCAAACAAGTACATCTATCTTCTTTTAGGCTTAGCTTTAAGATTTTTATTGTTATTTTTATATTTTGGGGTTTTTTTAATTTTTATATCTTCCCAGAAATTTGATTTGTACCTAAAAATATAAGGAGAAAATTTTAGACAGGGAAAACAGAACATGCAATACCTAGAGTTAGGACATCTAGCCCAGAAATCAACATGCAGTTCCCAAAAGAGGTCATTGTTTATATTGAGTTTAGAAAGTCTATACCAAAAACATAAATAAAACCTGACTACAGTTATTTTCTGTACGGTGTCGGAACTTTGGGGGAGAGGACACAGACAGTGTTTCCCAGGCTTTAGAAGCAAATGTAAGAAGAGCAATTTGTGTCACCATTTTCAAGCTAAAATAGTTACGACTTAGAAAGACAAATTAAACAGAGCCCAAGACCATATCTGAACATAGAAAGAGGCCTCAATTATAATGTAATGAATGATAGAAATTTTTTTGGTCTCAAATGCCACTTGAATTTAGTGTGTTTGTGTACAGGACATTAAAAATGAACAGTCCATCTTGTACTTCCCATATCTTTGCAAATAAAAAGATGTTCTTGCTTGGGAAATGGTCTTAAAAGTGTAACAAGAAAATAAACCTTAAATAATGGAAATTGTATCTCTATTCACCAAGGTCTGTACTTCCTTATCAAAGCCTAAAAATATTTATTTCAATTATTTCAGAGCATTTATTGACCAGATAAAAAGGTTATGATTCGTTTACATTTAATTTTTTTTTAATGGTCATAGCTTCAACTTACTATAATTCTTAGTGTCATGAGTACATGCTTACCTTCTGGTGGTTCGTCACTAAGGTATGATGGGATTTCTTGATTTTTATCTGCCTGATTCATGATCACCTATAAAACAAAACATGTTTCAGAGTAAAACTACCACTTCTCACATGCTATATTAAACAATTTTGTTTAGATAAAGCAATTTTGTTTAGATAAAGGACATTTTTTAATACCTATCACAAGAGTGCCTCATCCTATCTCCTATTTCAAACTAGAGTTTACAAAAGACGTGAAATTACACTAACAGACGATATAAATTTTGTCAGCAACACTAAGGATGAGCAGCAGTTATGGTCCAAGTTTTCCTTTGTTGTTTTTACTGTGGAACTTCAACTTAAACTGAAAATTGCTAGTGAAGGAAAGCTGGACAATAATAAAAAGCATGGAAAAATAAGATCCCTCTCTATACAGATAACACACCTAACACACCTACTCTGAATCAGCAAAAGACTTCAATGTTTTGTTTGTTTTTGTCCTTAGAGTTATATACAGAAGTAGTGACAGAATTGAAAACCCTGTGGAAAAACAAATTACGGTTATTCTAAGTAAAGGTATGAAAAAAAATTAAGAACTAGTAAGCTATTCTAGGATGAAGAAAACATGGTTAGGATTCCTTTTCCCAATTCCTAAATGATCTGAAAATATTTGCTTTTTTTTAAAAAAAATAAACATTGCTAAGTAAAGGCAAGGCAAGACTGGCCTAAAATTGTTCTTTATGCTCTTGCTTGGATAGAAAACTAGGATTGTGATTCTAGCAATCAAGTATTTGTCCTATGTCTCTAAGGACTAAGTTATTATAGCTATGCATACACAACAGATATTTTAAAGGATATTGTGAGGAGCTGGGCAGATGGCTCAATCAATCAAGTGCTCACCACACAAGCATTGAGAACCCAAGTTCTGAATCCCATACCCACTTTTAAAAAAAACTAAATTGAAATCTGGGTACATGTTTAGAAACCCAGAAGTGCTGAGGCGGCTGAAGATCTGTGAGGCCTGCTGGCCAGCCAGTCTAACTAAACTGCTGAGTTCCAGGTTAAGTGGGAGACTAGGTCTCAAAAAGAGTAAGGTGGAGAACTGATTGAAGAACACACCAGATGTTGACCTCTGGCCTCCACATACAGACAGTGCTTGCACACTTGCAGGCCATCATACACAATCATATACACATACACAAATGAATTTAAAGACATTGTGAAATGTACAGTGAACTTCAACACACTAACAAGTAGTGATTCAGCACCAACTTGAGCTAAACAATATTCTAGATATAAAGGGCAATGGATCCCTGCCATAGTGAAACAGTCACTAGTTGGGGAGGGATAATACATTAACACTATAGTATACGGCAAACAGTGCTAAATGCTATAGACGTGGAGGCATGGAAGAGAAGAGAATGTGTGTTTTAAATGAATAATCTGTGAAGGCTTCATTTCAGGTGCATCCCCAAAGAAGTAAGGCATCAGATATTTAGAAGAAGAGTCCTCAGGCAGAACAGACAACAAGAAAAAGGCCCCGAGGTGAAAGCTTATCAGAAGCTACAAGAAACAAGAGCTAATAGAAGATGAAATCAAAGAATGTGGTCTAGAACATACGGGCCCCTGCTGGCAATGGTGGAAACTGGCTTTTAGCCTAGTGAGATGGAAAGCCACTGAACAGAATACTGAGGTACTCTGATTTACATTTTTTAGAATATTAAAACAGGTGTGGTGGCTCAGGCCTGTAACCCTAGCACTCAGGAAATTAAGGCTGGAAGACCTAGAATTCAAGTCAATCCTGAACTATGATCAGGAAAGAAAGAAGTGGGGGAGGAATGAATGAATGAGTGGATGGATGGATGGATGGATGGTTTGGGACACTGTGAAGAACAAAGAGTAGGAAAGCTCAAGCAGTGGCAGAAGAACTGTTACACTGTATTTCTATAATCCAATCTGAAACACACAAATAAAAGTAGGAACTTGGATATGGGTGATAGAGTGGGCTGTAAGCACTAGACTGTCAAAGATAATTTTAATTTCATACATACATACATTACATACTGCTATGACTTTACAACCTAAATTCTAACACAGACTTCAGTGGAGCCTAAAGTCCAACAGCATAGATCATATGATTGATAAATATCTTTTAGTTGCTCTGGTTAAAGTCCTGACTCAAAGACACTTAGTAGCACCTAATCTGGTCTGATTTGTGAATTTAGCACATCATTTCATATGATGTTTTTTAAAAAAGTAATACTAATGCTATATAATCTTGTAAACAAAAGAATATCAGTTGGTACATTACTCCAAGAAGAAATTCTTGACTAACTTGACTTAATTAGAAAATGCCCTCAAACTAGAAAGCTACATTTATTTACTTTTATATCTACAATCATGGTAGGAACAAAATAAATTATACAACATAGTGTTCAAGAGTTTAACATTAGAAAGTCTAAGTTTGAATCCCAACTTGATATAAAATATATGGTTTCAAAAGATTTAAAGTTGGGCAGTGGTGGCGCACATCTTTAATCCCAGCACTTAGGAGGCAGAGGCAGGTGGATCTCTGTGAGTTCAAGGCCAGCCTGGTCTACAGAGTGAGTTCCAAGACAGCCAGAGTTACAACAGAGAAACCCTGTCAAAAAAAAAAAAAAAAAAAAAGATGTAAAATAGAAATTAATATATTCCAGCCCTAACCCTAAAATGAGAATATATTTAACAAATTCTAAAGCAAGCATGCAGAAAATCCTGGAGGAAAAAAGTGTGTTTCTTCTGTGGGGAAAAAAATGACTATTTTACAGCCACTTTCTTTCCTCAATAAGCTGTTAACTTCAAGAGGATAGACACCTCTGTGTAAACTGTTATATCCCACTCTTTAACACACAAATCTACATACATATACCTATATACATACAAACACATGGTCAACTGGCAGATTGATAGAAGCTATGATAACCTATACAGAAATATGAAATGTCATGCATATATACATCTTACTTCTTTTCTTTCTAGGCAAAGTTTCCTATGTAGCCTAAGCTGACCTGGAACTCAAATTCTGCATTAATCTCACAAGTGCTGGGATCATAGGCATATGCCACCACTCCCAGGTCCATCTTATGTATTTTAACTGGAATTCAAAAATAGATGTGAATATAATTCCAACTGTATTCATTTCAAATGTGTTCTTATCTCATAAATCCCAACTAATGGCTTTACATTTTCCTCCTATAGAGAACCCTTTTTAAAAAAATTATTTTTCATACTGTATCTATATCTGTCTTACATCCAAAATAGAATACCACCACTTATAGATCATACCTACTTTATAACAGCCTACAGATATGGACATTAATCTAAACAATGTGAACTGACTTCATCCTTTTGTGGATAGACAATAAGAAACCATGTGCAGAGTAACACACCAAATCCATACTTTAAGAAACTAGCTAAGGTTTCTTGTCCATCACCAGGTAAGGAATCTCTGCTACAAGTTTCCAATACCATTAATTCTGCCATGCTTTCCTTCCTATGGGGAACTATATACCCTTACAAATCCTTGAGCCAAACTAAACCACTCCTCCCTTTAAAAAAAAAAAAAAGAGCTACTAGCTAAAAGCTTCAGCACATCTAAGGAAACACCAGCACAGTAATAGACAGCTTACAGAAAAGCTTTGTCAACTGTACATCAGACAGACAGTGTCCAGAATATATAAATAATTAAACAAAACAATAATATAATGAGTAAGTGAACAAGCAATTTCTGAAAGAACTACAAATAATATATACATTTAAAAGTGTTCAACATCCTTTTAGCCACCAAGGAAATGCTAATCAAAACTGTAGATTCCCTCTCGCACTAATCACAATGGCTATCATCAAGAAGACAAAAAACAATGCTGTCAGGATTGGGGAAGAGAAATGGGGTCCTTGTATAAATACCTCCTTGTAAGATCTATAGGCAAGCACTCTCTTCCATTCTGCCTATCATTTTTACTTTATTGATTTCTTCATAGCTTTTATTATCACTTAGTATCTATTTCATGTGTGTCCCTATTAGAATGTACGCTCTATGAGAACAAGGGCTGGGATTTTGTTCACTACTTCATCTTCAGATCTTTAATGTCCGATATTGCCAACTATTTGAATTTTTGAATAAAGTCAACTCGGGTATTAATACAAACTTACGGGGAAAATCTAGGGTTTAGATTTCTAATATGAGCAACTAAGTTTGCAGAAATGACAATGAAGACAGTTTACATTAGAAACCATTTCATCAAAAGATGAAGGGCTTCTGAACAAGTTGTCTCTGAGATGCCTTCAGAACATCTACAGAAGACATTCAGAAGGCAATTTTGTTTAAGAAGCTGAGACAGTCTGAGACAAGTTAAGGTTTAGACAATGGCTTTAAGTGGTAATCTATGGAGAGTGGGTGATAAGATCACACTAATGAGTGATGGAAATGGACTCAGCCTTCATAGGTCGTTTGTATTTTAAGAGTTGCTGAAGAAGAGAATTATTCAAATGAATAGTCAGTATTCATTGAACAGTTAGTATACCTTCATAGACAAGAAATTTGTAAGACTCCTAAAGATATACATAATACAGGCATTAAGACAATTTATCAAGACCAAATATTAGATGGGAGTGCTAATTATCACAGAGATTGTTATAAAAGATTAACATCCTTCAACCCTGTAATCCCAACACCCTGGAGACAGAAGCAGGAGGACTGCCATGGGTTTGAGGTTAGCCAGGCTACACAGTGAACTCCAAGACCAGCCAGAGATAGAAGACTGTATCTCAAAAAGAAATATATAAAAGTTACACTTTAATAATAATTTTTTTAAATTTTATGTGTTTTGGCTTGTGTGCACAAATGTGTGTGTGTGCAGCAGGTGCATACAGTGCCTGTCAAGGCCAGAAGAGGGCATCTGATCCCCTGGAATGGGAGTCACAGTTGACTGTGAGCCTCTGCGTTAAGTGCTGGGAATTGAAACTCCAGTCCTCTAGAAGAACGGCCAGGTCTCTTAATCACTGAGCCATTTCTCCAACCCCCAAAATTATTAATTTCTATACAAACCATCTGTTCTAAACATATTGAGTTAGTGGTTTAACATACACTTGAACCATACTAAGTACCTGCACCCTGATGTGCATTAGACACACACAGGTATACTCTATACTCCAGAACTTATCTAAGTGGAAATAAACTTTCAAGTAATTATCATCTTCATCATTCCTTAAAAAACAAAATATATTATCTGCTTTTGGGGAGCTCATAATGCATACAAGTTTCTAAGTTAAGAAAAAGGAAGGAAAGAAGGAAGGAAGAGCAAGAGAGGAAGGGAGGAGGGAGGGAGGGAGGGAAGAAAGCTTTCCTAAAGAAGGCAATGATGACAACAGCCTTTAGATTAAAGCAAAAGATTTAATTTATTTTATAAACATAATCAGTTCGATCTTTTGGTCCTGACATAAACAAATCATTATAATATCAACTATAAAAGACTTCTTTACTACAGACTGTATAACATGACAGCAAATTCAGCAACAGTTACTTTAATGGGAAAGGAATAATTCTTATCTAGTACAAAATAGTACAGCAGCTGCAAATATATTGAGCAAATATCAATACCACTATTCCCTGGAGAGTAATTTATTCCAATAATAGAAACAAGTAACCAAACACCTGTGGGAAACCTTCCCCTCTGTTGTGTATGTGGGTTTTTTAGAAAAATAAAATCACTGATGAAGAAATGCTATTTGTGGGTTTCAGTAACATTTTAAAAACAAATTTAACTTTTGGTTCACAAAGAAAACAAGATCTACAAACAAGGGTGGGATTTTGTTGTTGTTTTGTTTTTTAAAGCTTCTGGGTATAACCCCTCTAAAGTCAAGTTAGTTAACAGCCAAAAGCACAACTAAAAAATACACTGTGCAACACTTTACCTTCAAAGTCACTTTAAAATATTTGTTACACAAGTAACAGTGTTCCTATATAAGAAAAAGACTAAGCTAGTCATGGTGGCTCACACCCATATCTCAGCTTTTGTGAAGCTACTGCAAAATTGGCTCAAGTTTGGCCAGCTTAGCTCTATAGTGAGGCCTAGGCCAGCCTGGGTTATAGAATGAGAATCTATCTAGTAAGGAAGAAGGGAGGGAAGAAATTCTTTCACATGTGCTATATAAAAACTGCCATATCCTCACTTTGCCAACTAACTGAGGAGTTTCAAAATTACACATATACCAACCAACAGTGTACAGTAAGACACCATACTGTGGTCTTCATGCTTCTGTAGCTAACAATACTGAACACTGCTTTTATAAAGATGGCTCCTGCCGACTAAAATCAACAGAAAATTCAATACAGGAAAGGCACTAAGTTTAGCAAGGAAGGAAAATTTATCAGCAAAAGTTTAAAAATCACACACAAAACAACAAATAACAATGGAGAATGTCAAAATAGAAAAATTTTAAGTGTTGTCCTTAAATGAAACATGAAATAGGATTAAAATATTCTGTCAAGCCAGAGAATCAGTACATCAGTCATCCTCTCAAAAACACAACAGATACTGACATCCCTACTTTGTGCCAGCTCTTGAGACAATGAATGAACATACATATAAAAACCCTACTCTTAATTGTAAGTAATCTGGTGCAATACAATCAGGAAGTAGGAAAAGGGCAAAGACTCAAGAACTGAAACAGGAAAGTTAAGATTTTTCCCAGAATTTAAAAAAAAAAAAAAAATCAAATACTTGACTTGTGAATTTATTTGGCTAATGTAAAAAAAATCACTTAAACTTTTCTAATGATGTTTTCATTGTACTTGGTTTCTGGTGTAAGAGTTATAGCAAAGACCAAAAGAAAAATGGAAGTGAAAAATGAAAGCAGATATATGAGTTTATTAAATGTTGCTAAAGCAGGAATGGGAGCACACACTCACTTACCTGTCAGCGTGAGAGCCCTTGGGAGCAAAATACAAGTAGAAATTTTAAACACCATTAGCAGATACAAATAACTACAATGTTTCCTTTAGAATCAGCAGCGTTCACAAAGACACAAATAAGATTTCTCTTCCTAATATATAGCTGTTTCTAACTTCCCAGCAGCCCTTTCTCCCCATCACTGATCCACCTTTAGCCTTCAAGGCACAAGTTAAGTCTTTTTTTTTTTTTTTTTTTTCTTTAGCAGAGGGAGTGACGTGGCAGGAGAGGCAGAAAATGACCCTAGAGGCAAGAGCTGACTTGGGCACCTCCTCCCACCGCTCCATCGCCGTCCACCCTGTACACCCTAATTCCTGCAGGATTCCAACGTTAAGAAGGGTTTGAGAGGGACGATCCAATTTTATCCGGAGCGGACGCGCCAGGGCCAGTCTAGAAACTGCGTGCGTGCGGCAGGCTCGGCTCTGCATCAAGCCTGGGGTCGGTGGTGACCGCGCTGACCGTGCTCCGGGACTCCCCGGTCGCCCCTTGACCCTGCCAGCGCCCCGTCCCTTCCCACACCCGCGGGTTTGGAACAGGCGTGGGAGTGGAGTTCCCGATTTGGGAAGAGCAGCAGGGATGACGGCTCGCAGCCAAGCCCTGGGTACCCGAACCCACCGGGACCGTTTATCAACAGGTCAGGAGTTACGCGGGGGTGAAGAAGCCGGGCGCCCCCTCGGACGCCCCCACCTCCTCCTCCGCACCAGCCCGACGCTCAAGGCAAGCGGTCGGACCGAGGCTTCCAGCCGTCCCCGATCAGCAAACCGCGTCCACGAACTCACCGACCCTCGGAGGCGACCCGGGCCTCGCACCCTCCATCCGCCCCCCCCTCACCACCACCACGAAGCCCCGCCCCTCCCCCTTCCCGCCCAGTGCTCCCCAAAAAGGACCAGGCTGGGGCAGCCAGGCCCCGGGTCGCGCAGGGGAGGTGCAGAGCTAACGGAAAGGACCCGGAGGGCGGCCGGCCAGGCCAGGCGCCCCACGACACGGGACCGACTCACTCACCGCGGGATCGGGGACCGGGGGCTGCGGCCGGGCGGCGGGGGGGGGGGGTGGCGGGAGCAGAGGCACCGAGGACGGCAGAAGCGGCAGCCGGGGCGACGCGGCCAGGGGGCGGCTGCGCGATCCAGGCGCTCCCCCCTCAGGCTCACGAGTCGGAGGACTACTCGGTCCGAGGAGGTGGCGGCCTCCGGCTGCGGACGTGGCGCCTGACGCGACCCGCCCCCTCCGCAGCCTCCGGAGCTCCCGCCTCCTCCCGCTCCTCGGGTTCCGACGCGCACGCGCGCTCGCGCCCTCTCCCCCCCCCCGGGCCCCTCCCGCGCCCACCGGTCGTTCGGCGCGCGCAGCCCTCCCAGCGCCTGCCCTACCCTAACCCCCCCCACCCCCCAACCCCGAGCCCGCCTGCGCGCGCCTCATCCTGGTGGGGGGTGGGGGAGGGGCCGCCCCGCCCCGCCCTCCGCCACGGCGTCCAATCACAGAGGGCGAGGGGCCGCGGGGGCCCCCCCTCCACCCCACTCCCCGGAGACGCGCGGGTTGCGGGTCTCGCCCGAGGGCGGCGCGCGGGCTCGAAGGAAGTAACGGCTGTGGGAATTTAGAACTGGTCCCCTGAGGAGGGCGGCGCAGTCTCCGGTGTCTCCCTCTCCTCCGCCGCCCAGGGGCTCCATCCCTCCTTCGCCGCTGCCCTCAGGGAGTCGGCAGGGCCTGCCGCCAGCGGTTCTCCTCGGCGCACTCTGCGCGCCCGTGTGATGGGGTGAGGCGAGGCCTCGGCCGGTCGGTGGGGGGCCTTTGTCGGCTGTTTCCTTCCCTCCTGCCCGCCCCACAGCCCGGTTGTAGGGGTACCGGTCCGTCGGGGTCGCCCTCCTCACACTGTCCTCCCTGAGGTCCCCAGGCCTCCTCGCCGGGGCCCTTGTATCCCGGTGAGGGAAGAGGTGGCTTCTCCGTGGTGGGAAATGAACTGGAGTAAGAAACACCGCCCTGGTGCCACTCCCTGACTAGGGGCTCCTTCAGGTTCCCGGCGAGCAGCCTAGGAGGATGCTATCTGGGGAGCCCCGCTAGGTCCGGCCCTGCCTCGTGACACCCCGAGCTTCAAAGGGGGCCCCTAATAGCCGCCTGCTAGGCTGCTTGCGGGAGCAGGTAAGTCCCGCGAAGACCGCTTGACCAGCTTAAATGCTGTTCTTTGACTGTCAACGCCTTTAAGATAAAGACGATAAGTCCGCCCTAAACTTTTTGAGAGGGTAAGAAGAGATGGTGGGAGTAGGGGGCTTTCGAAACTGGAATCTTGCCAAAATGTGAGATTTTTTTTTTTTTTCTTTTCACAACCTAATTAGCAAATGGAAACTTACACTGGGTGGGGGAACCTCAGTTTTTAAATAAAAGTAATTAGTGTGGTGTAACTGGGTAGTAAGTATTGACAAAGCTAAAAAAAAAAAAAAGGTATGCTAAGAAAAAGAAATCCCTGGAGGGAACTAACTTTGCTCCAGTTCTTAAATTCCAGTATGAACTAGAGTGAGGCTACAGCTTAATCATCATCAAATCCGTTTCGATCACTGTGCTGAAATTACCATGATAATCCTGTTTAACGGAATTTAAGGGGAGAGTCTAAACTGTGATGTTTACTGAACACCTATATTTTACTGTCACAGAATCTTGAGTTCTTAATAGGATTTTAATAGGTGACTTTCAAGATAGAACTCTAGGCCAAATTACAGTGTGCAAAATTACACTTTATAATTTTCTTCCCAAAACTGACATGATTTTGCTAAGAGGCCATAATCCAAAGCAGTGGCTCACTCTATTTCATAAACCAACTGAGATCCTGGGAAACCTTTGAAGAAGGTTTGGGTTCCTTCTGAAACTACAAATATAGATAGTCCTATAGTTCTTATAAATCTGACCCCAGTAATTTCTTACTACCTCTGTTTCCTTATCTATAAAAATGAATAGCATCCCACTCAGTTCTCAACCCCTCCTTTCTAAATGAGAATAAGTATGTTGGAGATCTTGATGAGTTGTTTCTGTCTTGATGCAATCCTGATTTCAGATACCTTGATGCAACCAGAAGGAGCCTCAGTGAAATCTGGCCCTATTTATTTTATAAGCTTGACTTTATTGTAGTTCTTGATTCTTATTCTGTAATATCTATTTTTAGATAGCATTTTGAAAACAAAATCTTCAAATAATGAATTATTAATGCAGTAACTTAAGGCAAAACCTACTTCTAACACAGTACAAATTATTAGCTGAGGTTATGGCTCAATTTAGAGCACTTGCCTAACATGCCCAAAACCACACCACCACCCAAAACGACCAAAGTAAATTCTAGTTTCTTAAGTGGCTGAGTTTTCCTCTATGGATTCCATTCAGAGAGTTATTTATTTTATTGAAACACTGGAGAGATTAGAAGTGACTTTTCTTAACAGAGTGAAGTAGTTCAAAATGATAAGACCAGAAAGTAACAAGCCAGAAGACAGAACCACGAAAGCAAGACATAAATTTTTTATATGCACAGTAGTTGAAAAGGTGATCCAACCTTCTACCCACTATATGAACCTGTTCCAGTTCTTTGCACAAATAACTTCCTTAGTTGAGTTGTCATCACTTGTCAGTGTTTTATTGGACTTTATATGACAAATTATTCAATGTAAGGGCAACACATTTTTTATGTTCACTGTGTAATAACATTCTGGTATTTTGAAATGAACTGAATGATCAGCAGCTTTGAATAGGGTACCATCCAATGTAAACAATAATGCTTTCCTATTCTCACATTCTTACTAGTTCCTGACATAATTACTTGAACTGTTTTTCCTTTCCTTGACTCACTATACTTTTTAACTTATGATTTATTTGGCATAAGGTCTGCATCATCTCATGTCTCTCAATAACAAGGCAAGCATTATTATATTTTCTGTAGTCATACGAAGAAACAAGCAGATAAATTAGATAATCTAGTCCATCCTCACAACTGTAGAAGATAAAATTCTACAATCCAATTTTATGACCACATCCCAAGTTCTTAACCATCATATTCTTGTTTGAGATGAGATCTCTATATAAACCAGGCTAGCCTTGAACTCACTGTGTAGTCCAAGCTGGCCTCAAACTTTTGGTCTTTCTGAGTGTTGGCCTTAAGGTATGAGCCACCACACTCAATTTAACCACTATATTTTGAGAGAGAAAGTCAGTCCCTGAAATCTAGCAAATGGCCCAGTGCTATCAAGGAGGTTGTAATGTTGGTAGGAGCTGTCCTGACATAACTAGGCCTTGGTATTTTTCCGGTTAACTAAAATAGCATGAGACAAGGTTACTTCACAATGAGTAATGGTCAAGACAAAAATAAGACTACATATTTGAACCTGAGCAAAATCATGAGTGTTGTCCAGGTCACCAAATAGAATACACAAAATGAAAATGATGAACTAGTAAGTAGCTGTTGCTTTTTCACTAGTTATAGTTTTACTCATTCTCGTCTTTCCTTTTTATAGGTAAAATTTATGAAGATAATGAATCATACAATCACTCCTGCTTCATCACAAAAGTAGGGCAAGAAGGTTCTACTTCCTTAAACCCTCCATCAAAACATCTAACACAATCCTAAATCCTGGTAGCCCTGCCTTACATCCTATTACTGAGATGCCATGTGCTACATTATAATGTATGTTCTCCATTTTTCTGATGAGTGATAATCTCAATCTGTTCAGCTTGCTGGAATTCCTGATGAACTTTAGCTAAAGTACATTAGCAATTCTTGTGTTATCTGCACCATCTTTTTCTATGGACTGGAAACTATGCTATTAGGTAGAAGATACACATGAGTAGTGAAACTGGGAAGAGTAGTCCTGGAAGACAGCCCAAGACCTCTTCCTGTTTGTACAGCCTGATAAACTACTGTAAAAACCCAGCTTCACATCCACCACCCAGCGGATAGCCTAGACAGCTGTGTGGGCAAGCATCACCATCCCAAACACACCCCGTTCTTTCACATCCAGAGTGAGGTACCCCAGCTAAAGGCACCATGTCTGAAAAGTTGAGCTGCCACTTTTGCGAGATGTCATTACAGGGGCAAAAGTATGTGCAGAATGATGGCAACCCCTGCTGCCTGCCATGCTTTGACAAGCACTGTGCCCATACCTGTGAGCAATGCCTCAAGCCAATAAGTGCAGATTCCAAGGAGGTGCATTATAAGGGCCGCTTCTGGCACGTTGACTGCTTCTATTGTAGCAAGTGCCTTCAACCCTTGGCCTCTGAGTCCTTTGTGACCTGGGAGAAGAGCATCCTGTGCAACAATTGTGCCAGTCAGGAGGCCAGCCCCAAGTGCAAAGGCTGCCAAAATAGTATTTTGGCAGGAGAACAGAATGTGGGGTACAAGGGTTTAGTTTGGCATAAAGACTGCTTTGTCTGCAGCAGCTGCAAGCAATCCATTGGAACCGAAAGTTTCTTCCCTAAAGATGAGGAGTTCTACTGTGTAGCTTGCCATGAGGCCAAATTTACCAAGTTTTGTGTGAAGTGCAACAATCCCATTACATCTGGAGGTATCAGTTACCAGGATCAGCCCTGGCATGCTGAATGCTTTGTATGTGCTAACTGCTCTAAGGAGCTGGGTGGGGAGCGTTTCACTGCTGTGGACAAGCAGTATTATTGCGTGGATTGCTACAAGAACGTTGTGGCCAAGAAATGTCATGGATGCAAGACCCCCATCACCGGGTTTGGTAAAGGTGCCAATGTGGTGAACTATGAAGAAAACTCCTGGCATGACTACTGCTTCAACTGCAAAAGCTGCTCTACAAATCTGGCCAACAAGCGCTTTGTGCTTCATGAGGAGCAGGTGTATTGTCCTGAGTGTGCCAAAAAGCTATAACTTGACAAAGACTCCTGTAAAATGAAATGGCATTTGAACCAGGCCTTGTGTCCTTTCTCTCTGCCTTGCACCAACCTAGGGGTAGAGTTGGCTTTCACCTCTATAAAGTTGCTCTTCTGTCTTTTCTTACATTGTACAGTATTATTCAACTAAAGGCACATAGTAGTCATATCAGGATTCATCAAAAAAACAACCCTGCAGCAAAAATAATTTCTCTGTTGCTGCAATGAAAAAACAAAAACTTAGATTGACTCTTCATGTTTCTTATAGATCAGAAAAGTGATAACCATGTAGGCACATGATGTAAACAAGAATCATAGGAGATAAAATTCCACTGAGAGTTTCCAGCCTCAGCTGGGGCCCACTGTTTAATCATACTGCATGTGAGAATTGTAGCAATTACTCCAACTCACTGCTCACCCTCTTCTGTGAACAGAAAAAAAAAACTTTTCAAAATGCTTGTGTTAACTTACTTCCTCATCAAAACTTTGACCTTTCTGTTCTTTTGTGCTTTCACATGATATGAATTTCCAGAAAACAAACCTTGGAACTTAGCTGTAATTCTTGGCTGGCCTCTTCCCCATACTAACATTTGATTGGTTCATATGGCTTATTTTCTTCTGCATGTTTCTTAGAGCACAAAAGGGCTGATTGTGTAGCCCCATGATGTAAGCAAGAAACATAGGTGTTCCCATTCTAAAATATGGAACTTGGGTGATTTGAAAAATCTAAGCAAATCTGAGAAAATCAAGCCTGTTTCAGAGCATCTTCACGATAACTATTTCAAGAAGTTTACAAAACTAACCCTCCTATACTTTTTTAAATTAATGATATTTTTGGTTTAATTAATAGTAAAATAGTTTGTTTGGAAACTTGCATGACAATATTTTAGTATCCTCAGACATCCCTGTAGATTCATCCTGTAGAAGTGACAAACTAAATGGGTATCCAAGAAGTGCAGAGCCATCATCAACATTAATATGACATTTCAAAACTATGACAAGTTGAATCCCTTAGAACAGTTGTCTGCCCTTAGCCTGTATATTCAAGAAGACTTCAAAGTCCCATAGGATTTTAGGACTTTTTCTTAAGATTTAGCTGGATCTCTAGGATGTAGTCGGCCACAGTTCTTCATAGGTGAAACTGGATTACCACCTCCTACTTCTCTGAAATGCAGAATTACCTAGCTATTATATTCTCTGTAATATGTAATATAGAATATTACATATATAATGAGACTATCAAATGTAATAATGCTTTTCATTTCTTGTAGGAGTGGTTATAGATGCCTATGCCATGCTTTGTCAGCTGTCAGTTAACATTTCAGTGTAGCCTTACAAAAAGCAGCATAGAAAGAAACACCGGAAAAAGTAGCCTCAGCTTTCAACCTAAAACTTCCATTTTAAACATTGTTTTAAGCTTTGAATGACAAAAGGTCTTAACCTACAGATATGAGATCAATCATTAGCCTTGAACAGTTTCAAAAAAGAAGGTAACCAAGAAAATACAACTGAATCCTGGTAGCTGTGTCTCCTAATAATTAGAATGTAAATTGTTCCTATAATACCAGAAACTGAGGTGCCATGTCAAATACCAACATGTGCACTACATCCCCACCAAACTTTTGTGGATTTCTCTGGAGCATCTCAACCTGTGGATAGCGGTCATGTGGTCTCCTGCATATCGTATATTTACAATTCATAACAGTAGCAAAATTGCAGTTATGAAGTAGGAACAAAAATTTTATGATTAGGGATCACCACAACATGAGCATATTAAAAGGTCACAGCATTAGGAAAGCTGAGAACCACTGCTCTAGAAAATCATGGAAAATAACCTGGAAGGAGATCCATGATTTGAGAGGGAAAGAAGGTCACCTCATGTCTTAATTTCTTGTCTTGTTGCTGTGATATAAAATAGTCTGACCAAAGCAACTTGAGAAAGGTTTTGTTCTAACAGTCAAAGTTGCAGTCCATCATGGCAAGGAAATCAAGGCAGGAGCAGCCAGTCACATCCCATTCACAGTTGGAAAGCAGAAAACAATGAGTGAAAGCCAGTGCTCAACTTTTCTCCATTTTATATAGTCTAGGATCCCCTGCTGAGTGATCCCACTCACAGTAAAGATGGATCTTCCTGTCAATTAACATAAAATAATCCCCTATAGCCAAGGTGATTACAAATGTGTAGTTGACAATAACCATTACAACTTACCTCACCCACCTCATAAAGATAAAAGATTCCTCAAAATCCACCCACTGGGTGGTTACCTATCCCTTTTGGGTACATCCCACTCTGAACTCTCCTGCAGCTATATGCTTTGCTTTGATAATCTTATGCTGAAACTTCCTGTATTTCTTAGTTCAAGAAGATAAGAACCAAGATACCACCATAACAATACTTATTAGCCCTTTCTTACCAAAGAAACTAGGAACCACTCTTCCATCTGCAGCCATCAGATTGTCAGACTAAAGTTAGGTGCTTTATTTTTCATGGATTGTGCATACAGTGACTGTTAAAAGAAGACTCTTGTGTTAAATACAGTTGTGTCTAGTGGCTCAGCCCTGTAATCCCCAACTACTCAGAAGGCTGAGACAGATGGCAAATTGAAGGCCTACTTGAAATAGAGAATTCATGCCAGCCTTGTCAATTTAGACTCAATCTTGAAAAAGACTGAGATACAGCTCAATGGTATAGCACATCCTAGCATGTATAAGACCATGGGTTCAATCCACAGTATCCCTGACTCACCCTTAAAAAACTAAAAGGAGCCGAATGTGATAGAACCAGGAAGCTAAGGTAAGTGAGCGTTCCTGGGAGGGAAGCCACCAGGCGTGGCCCTATGATGGGTCAATCAGTCCTCGATTGGAGAAACTGTGAGCCAGTGGGAATGTACAGAATTCCCAGGATTCCACGGCAGCTGGGTGTGACTCAATTTATTGGAATAGTGTTACATATATAGCGGGAGGAAGGGTTTCTGGTATCCAGAGACATCAGAGGAAAACCATTGGCTTAGGACAGTGCAGGTAGGACAGCTCCATTTGCATGCTGGAGGTCACAGCCTGGACCTAGGTATTTTCCAGGGACCGGCGGGAGAGACCTTATATGGTCATATATGGAGAATTTAGTTACAACTCCAGATAAACAATTTGCCAGGTCGCATGCTTTAAGGGGGCGGAGCCTTGCTGTGAGCAGGCAGCATAGCTTTATGGTCTGTCAGAATTGTGAAGGAACAGCCCAACTCCTTCAATGCTCAGAAATGAGAATCCCTGGGTTCCAAGCACACTTCTACCTCACTTCAGCCCCAGGACAGCCCCACACAAGGAACTCTAAGCCACACAGCAAGAATTTGTTTCAACAAAAAAAAAAAAAAAAAAAAAAATTTAAAACATGCTAAAATAATTGAAAATTTTTTTCTGGGTGGTAAGGATAAAAGCATGCCAGGCAAGTAATCTGTCACAATGAGCCACATCTTAAGCCCTGGATATAATTTCAAGGAGGAAAAAAAGTACTTCAGCCCATCAACTCAAACCTCGCATCATTTGCAACAACTTAAAATGGACCAGAGGTCTAAATGTAAAATTATAAAACTTAAAAGAATTGAGGTGATCTTCAGTTAGGAAAATATTTTCAGAACATGAAACGTAATCCATAAAAGTTATAAATTTGTGTGTGCACATGTTAATATGTGCAGGTACATGTGTGTACATGTGTGTTTACATGTATATATGACATTGTGGAAAAGGCTAACAAAACATAGATGCAAATGGGTGCAGAAGCAGGAAATAAAACTCTGGTGTTATCCCTCAGGTGCCATCTACCTTGTTCTTTAAGACATGATCTCTCACTCTTCTGGAACTTGCCAAATAAAGATAGGCTGGCTGGATAGCAAGTCTGTCAGTAAGGCTATCTCTCCAGGACTGGGGTTACAAGTGTGCACCACCAGTTCCAGAATTTTTGCATAGGTTCTAGGGATTGAACTTAAGTCCTCTTGCTTGTACAGCAAGCAGTTTGCCAATAGGCTATCTCTCAGCCCTCTAAATTCAAAAAACAAATACTGATCTTCCAATGGTGGTTGTGGGATATTTTATTTATGGGGTCATACTCTTGTGTGTGCTGCTATAGGGGGAAGGTTGCTTCCTGAAGCCTTGCAGCTGGTGAAGGCCTTGCTTCCTACCCATTTACACCTCTGTGCTAGCCACTCAGATCTCCACATGAAGAGGCCATTTGTTTACCATTAAAGGTTCCAAATCACTATCAAAGGTCTGCAGCCTGGTGATCAGAGAAGACTCTGAATTACCCCCAGCTGGGTCTGCTGGCAGACCTTGAGAAGTGTTAGGGTTTTGTAATGAAGGCCTGTGTCGGGAGAGGAGGCTTGGGAGAAAGAAAAAAGGACCTGGGGGGAGATGACAGGCGAGAGGACAGCATCGGAGGAGGCAATGGAGTGAGCTCTACCTAAGACCCCTGGGCATTGGACTCCTGAGATTCCTCTTGGCTTGTGTTTAATATGCCAACAATGATTTAATAAGTAGCATTGAGAAAAATCAACCTTGGACTTTTATTAACAGATGGTACTGCTAAGAAAATGAAAACACAAATATCAGACTAGGAGAAAATATTTCCAAGACATATTAAAGTTATATCCAAAGTATATGAAAAATTATTACCTCCCCCAAAGAAAACTAGTTTTAAAATGAGTGCTTAAGTGAATTATCAATAATTAAAGAAGATACATTGGTGGCAAGTAAGCGAATGGAAAGATATTCAACATAATAGTCATTAGGGAAATGGAAATCAAGCCATAATGAGGGGTTGAAGAGATGGCTCATTTGATATTTGCTTGCTATGCAAACATGAGAACCTGATATCAGATCCCCAAAACCCCTGTAAAAGACTGTCTAACACTAGAAGATAAAGCACAGCTATATTGGTGGTATGCTCCTGTGACACCAGGGCTGGTAGCTCAGAGACAGGCAGATCCATGGGGCTCATTGACCATCCAACCTAGCCAATCAATAAAGAGCAATCCAGGATGATGCCAGAAGTAGATCTGTGGCCTCTACATGTGTTCATGCACATGCATGCATACACAAACACATACCTCTCAATAAAAATCTACATGGTTAATTTTTTTAGTCCAAATGCCATTAATGGAGAGCAAATCATTTAGTAGTAGAAATGCAGATCTGAACAAACACTTGGGGAAATGGCTTGAGAGTTCAGTTACTTACAAAATTAATAGTACACTTATGACCCAGATATTAACCCAAGCAGATATCTATACATACAAAAACGACATATATTTTATAACAACCTAAAACTAGGAACACTGTAAGTGCCCTTTTAATTAGTGAATATGTCCTGACCCGCAGGGTTCTGCAACAATAGCCCTAGGAGAGGGAGCAAGGATTGGGGGACAAGGAGACGAGAGAGATGAAAGGCAAGTCAAACAAATTCTGATCAAGCCTTCATTTATTGAACAGACAGCACAGACTTTTAAAGAAGTTTCGAGGTAGGGAGGGGGTATGGGAGTGGTAAGCATGTTACTATGGTAACGCTATAGGGTAGGTAAGCTGGTTGCTATGGTCACTCTTATCTGAGGGGCAGACTGGTTGCCTATCTGAGGTCACTAGGTCAAGGAACCTTGGAAGTCAAGATATCTCAGAGAGGTAGTAAAATTACCGCTGCAGGATTTCTCCCAGGACCACCTGGCGCCAAAGATGCTGTTTTATCCAATTTACAGAGGTAGAAACATTCCATGGGATGAGGGGGCAATAAGATTGAGTTAGTTAAGTGGGCAGTTTCAAAGACCTGGGCGGCTTCAGGCTATCTGACCTTTGTCTGGACTCTGTCCGTTAGGACTAGAGAGAAGTGGAGCCTTTGAAATGGAATGCACTGAACCTCAAGTCAGAGCACCCAAAAGCACGGCCCTCCACATGAATACATAAACAGATATTGGTACATATGCCCAGTGGAATCTACTTGAGAAGAAACTACACAAATGAATAGGTACTATTCTCAGTGAAAGACTCAAGGCTAAAAGGTACATGTATGGTGTGAGGCCGTATATATGACATTATTGAAAAGACGGAAACCATAGAGAGAAAACATCTGTTGACTAGGAAGTAGGAGAAGTTGACTACAGGGGCTTGAGTGGTTTGGGGGAGGCAGTGGAACTATTCTGTTTCTTGATTGTGATATGGGTATCCAATAGATGTATCTGTCAAAACCATGCTAACATAGTTTCTAATTCATAAATGATACTTCAGTAAGTCTGATGTAAAATAGAATAATGTCGAAATGGGGAAAAACAGAGTTGAAATGAGGTGAGTCTTCCTGGAACCAATAACATGAAGGTTCCTCTAAAAGTAGACAGTCCCCTATGCGCCTGGTGGACAGCCCTTCACAGGAGTATTAGTAATACTACTAAATTTTAAAATGGCCATTTCCTCTTTGGCTTTTGCATAATTGTCCGTCAAATTTGACCACAGATGGCTACTCTCTGCTTTCAAATCCCCTTCAATAGAAACCAGTAGAGAAACTTGAGAACCACTGTTTGAACCTGGGCTCTATCCTAGCATAGTGGAATATAAAGCATGCTACAGCCTGATTCTGCAGTATTCTATTTTTCCTATGGACTACTGTGCTCTGTCCAGATTCCTTTTCTGTGACCTTCCTTTTTAGTTAAGGGAATTTGTAACCTGTGTTTCTCATAGCCAGGATAATCTAGACAAAACATAAAGAACTTTTACATATTTCCCATGTGTCTAACACTAGATAAAGGGCAGATATTTTAAGTTAAAAAGCTTACTCCCTTTTTAAAAAAAAGTCAATCAAGCATTTACTAATATTAAAGGTGATACAAATGAGCTCTAAAAATGAGTAATCAAAAAATGGTAACTGGATAAGTGCATTAAAGGTAGCTATGGGGGACTGGAGAGATAGCGCAATGGTTAAGAGCTCTGGCTGCTCTTTCTGAAGACAGGGGTTCAATTCCCAGCACCCCCTGGAGGCTCACAACCATATATAACTCCAGAATCCAATGCCTTATTCTGGCTCCAAGGATACCAGGCAGGCACGTGGTATATAAACACCCATGCAGGCAAAACATCCATACACATTTTAAAAAAAAAAAAAATCTTTTTAAAGAGAGACGGGGCTCTTCACCATTGATAAAGCTAATGCTGGGTGAGTTCTGCCCATTTTGAGTTGTTTGCTCCAAGATTAAGCAGAGACTCGTGTCCAGTCCTCTCATTATACGTGGGTAACAGTGATGGTTTCTCTGTGATGATTTAGCAGTATCCAGCTCCAGTCTTAACACTTACTAAAAGATAACGTCAAAGCTGAATGTGGCAGCAATAGGATGGGACGTCTGAGAACACACTGTGCTGCGTGCGATCCGCCTTAAAACACCACAAGTCTCTTCTCATCCAGACACTTTTGCCAGCTCACGTCATAGCAATTTCTTTGTGTCAGTACACTTGCAGGCCAGATGACAGCCTTGGATGGGACTCATTTCCCAGGCGCTTGTCCAATTGTTTTGGGGTTTTGCTTTGTTTTGTTTCGAGATACTTGTATGGAGCTGCCAGTGAGGCCCAGAAATCCTTCCATCTCTACTTCCCCAGCACTGTGATTCTAAGCACACAAAACCACATGTGACTTTCTAAAAAGCGAGCTTTCGGGACTGCTCTTGGGTCCTCATGCTTGCTGAACACTCGCATGCCTTTGATAAAACTGTTGATCGATGTAGCAAAATGTAAGTTTGACACACAGTGTTACTTTCTGTAACTTTACTTGTTATCTCCATGGATAATAGCAGGGAGGACAGTATGATTTTGCTAGTTAATAGCTCTTCACCTTCTACCATAAAGAGGCTTTGTAGGGATAAATACTTTGTCTCCCACAGACACCTTCACTTTTCCTTTCCCAAGCTTTCAGGTTTTTATCACTGAGTTCATGACGGGCTAGACGGGGTGGCTACTGTTTGAATGGATTCTCGAGTTCTCCCTCCAGATCTCGTGGGTCTTTTGGACGTCATCTGACTCTGGTGCTAGTGCCTTTTCATCCTGACTTCTAGACTTTGTGGTGCCCCAGGCTCAGGCTTAGACACCTTGGTCAAAAGTGGTTAGTAAATTCCATCCATCATATTCCATCTCATCTTAGTATTACAGCTTTAAATATCCATGTGCTGGCTAGTCCTAAATTTGGATCCATATTCCAGGTTGTTTACCTGAGCAACAGGCTTGCAGGTGTAATACCTGTCTATTGGAAATCTTCCACTGAGGTCTGTAACTAGCATATCAAACTTGAAGTACAAAATGAACTCTTGATCTTGCCCCTCAAATTTCATCTTCTAGAAGCCTTTCCCAACTCAGCTGATGCAACTACATCTTTGTAACTGCTCAATTAAAAAAAAAAAACCTTTGAGCGATTCTCTATTTTCTCCCTTGCCCTCATCTTTCATCAACTTTCTCAAACATATTTTGCATACCAATCAGCTCTCATCACTTTGGCTTGCTGCTCTTGTTTCTTAGGCTCTACCACTTCTACCTGGGTTATGTTAACAGCCTCCTAAACAGGCTCAGTATCCTTTGCTCCCTATAATCTGTTTCAACACAGGATTCAGTGTGAACATTTCAAAACTTACATCAGATGATGTCAACTCATCTCCTAAACGTTTTTCAGTAACACCCATCTTATTCAGAGTGAACGCCAAACCTCTATGAGACTTTGAGACCTCGTACTTCTTCCATCTTCTCCCTGACCTTGACTTGCCTTCTACTCTGCCCCTCCTTGATGACTCTGCTCTAGCCATTTCGACCTCTGTTACCCTTCATACTTACCAAGCATTCTTCTTACTCAGGGCCTTCCTACTCGATAGTTCAAAACCATGGTGATATTACACATATTAAAATGGTCACTACAAAAAAAAATATAGCCAAGTGCTGTAGTACGTGCCTATTAATCTGGCATTCTGGAAGCTGAAACAGAAAGATCGCAAGTCTGAGGCTACCTGGACTACATATGGCAAGAGCCTATCAAAAAAGTAGTAGCGGTGGTAGTGGTAGTAATAAGAGAAGGAGGGAGAGGAGAGGAAGAAGAAGGAAGAAAGAGAAAGGAAGAAAAGAGGGAGAGAGAGAAAGAGGAGAGAAAGAGAGAGAAGGAAAGGAAAGGAAGGGAAAGGAAGGGAAGGAAAGGAAAGGAAGGGAAAGGAAAGGAAAGGAAAGGGAAGGGAAGGGAAGGGAAGGGAAGGGAAGGGAAGGGAAGGGAAGGGAAAGGGAAGGGAAGGGAAGGGAAGGAAAGGAAAGGAAAGGAAAGGAAAGGAAAGGAAAGGAAAGGAAAGGAAAGGAAAGGAAAGGAAAGGAAAGGAAAGGGAGAAACCTGATATTAAACTTTGGTAAGGATGTTGCTTGTAGGAATGTAAAGAATCATTTTCGGGAATGTGTCTGAAGAGTGCTGTTGGCCATGTTCAACCATCTTATATTAAACAAGATTTCTTTAAACATCAACAATAACTCAACACCAGCTAAAACAAGACGAAGTATTGACTGATGAAAATCTGACATGCAACAGGAACCTAATCTTATATCCCCTCTGTGACAGCCACCTTATGAATGACAGAAATAAAGAATTATTGTATGTCATATGAAAAAGTACTACTCATGTGCAGTCCTTCATATACAAACTTCAGAAACAGTATGCTACTCATGTAGGGGAAATGAGAAGTTGAGACCCAATGGAACATGTCAGTTCATAAATACGTAGGAGTACATAATTTTATTATTGATCAAAAATACCAGGATAAAAAAACACCAGAATGCATACCAGCAATCCGCAAAGTGAGCACAAGATGATCGTGGATTTTGAACTCTCTTTATCTGAATTTAAAAATCCAGTTGTTATGTCCCGTCCATGTTTAATAAACAGAAGCAATCTTTTTCAACATGTGTTAGTATCTTTTTCTATCATAATTCTCTGTCCATAATTGCTCTGGTGTCCTGGTTTTCACCATTATCAGGCTTACTCCGATACTCTGCTGTTCACTTCCTGCCGCTGTCTCTGGGGTTACATTTAGCATAGTGATCAGTCACGTGCTTCAGTAATACTGAATGAGTTGTTTCCTACATATGCAAGAAGCCAGATGCTAAGGACTGCATATTGTATTGCTTCATTTGCACAAAATGTCCAAAAAAAGGCAAATCTAAATTGACAGAACGCAGCGCCACAGTGGCCCGGGACTGGGAGTAGAACTAAGGATTTACTGCAAATGAGCCTGAGGACCTTGTCAGAACGGTGAAGTGTTCTAATAGATTGTAGCCATAGTTGCACGCTATGTAAATTTACTGAAGTTTATTGTGTAGTACATGTAAAATAGGCAGAAATTATGTGAATTACGTTAATCAAAGCTATCGATTTAAAAAGAGAGAAAATGTTTGGGTAGCCACAAATAATCTTGAGCTACTTATAAAAGGAGAGAATGAGTTTTCCATCATTAATAAAAAGTGGGGCCTGAAACCATGCAGGATGACCCATGTAATCAGCACTCAGCATCCCCTTTTCAAGGCCAGCCTGGGCTGCATAAGAAATGGGTGTTAGGGATTGTCATAACCATCAGAATAAGACAGAGGTGAATATGCGTGTCTTTTTTTTTTTAAAGCCTCATGGCTCCTTCAGAAGTCCATTGAACTATCTCTCCTCTCCCTCCGTCTCAGAACTCAGCACCAACCTGTGAGAAGCACAAAAGGCCATGTCTTAGCTCGGTTCTCCATTGCTATGAAAAAAGAATGACCAAAATCAACTTGAGGAGGAAAGAGTTTATTTAAGTTTATAATTTCATGTCACAGTCCATCATTGAAGAAAGTCAGGGCAGGCACTAAAACAGGGCAGGAACCTGGAGGCATGGCTGGAGCAGATGCCATGGATGAGTGCTGCTTATTGGCTTGCTCACCATGGCTTGCTCAGCCTGTTTTCTTATGCAGCTCAGGACAATCTGCCTGGGTGCAGCACCAGGCCCGGTGGGTGGGCCCTCCGCATCATTAATCAAGAATATACCAAACAGGCTTGCCTACAGACCAATCTCAAGGAGGCGTTTTCTCAGTTGAAGTTTCCTCCTCTCAGATAACCTCAGCTTCTGCCAAGTTGACCTAAAACTAAACCATCACAGGTCATAAGTAAATACCCTGCTTCATGGCCTAAAACAAGCCCAACACTTTTGGATATTCCCTGCCAGACAACAAACTGAGTAAAGAAGCTTTCAGATTGTCCTGCACCTGAGTTGTTTCAGTCACCCAGAAGTGAGTGAGGCCCCAGATGCTGTGGAGTAGAGACACTCCTTTACCACCGTTCATGCAGATCCTGACCCTGTAAACATGTTAGACTTTGTAAATGTTCCCATTATTCATCCAATTTTCAACTTGATTTATTTTCTTAGTTAAATGAATACAGACTCGTGGATTTATGGTTTATCTGGTATTTGGTTATCCACTACTATTGTCATTTAATGCTTCTCTTAGCCTAGATTTGAATAGTGAGAGTCCATTCAAGGTGGCAGAACTCTATATTATATATAGATACATATAGAGAGAGAGGCATATAATATTTCCCTTCATATTGATAGCCAAGAGTTCACCCCAGTACCTCTAATTCCAAATCATCACCACACGGTTATTTTTTGTTTCCTGCCTTTCCATACTGTGCCTTGCTGTGACAGTGGCACACTTTGTTACCACTATTTTTAATGTACTCATTTGACTGATCTCACTCTAAACAATATCTTCTGTGTGCGAACCCTCCTCTCCCATAAGCTTTAGCACCATGGAAGTAACAGATGAACCGACAAGGAAGGTTTCCATAATCAGGGCAGGAAGATAGGGTTAGGGAAGGTGTCCATGCTTAGAAATTCAGAACAGTCATGGAGTGTGACTTGCCAGCACCCTTAAGGGCCTTAGACTGGGTTTTGCACAAAGAGAAGGAAGGGGGAACAAGTAGGGAGAAAGAAAAGAAAATTTAATAGTTGGGGGCCTAAAAATACATTTTAAACAAAAGTTTCTAAATATAATACACAAACAAGTTTATGCTTTTAAATATCATGCACCAGCTTCATAATCCATGTGGAACTACAGTCACTTCTTCTTTCTCAAGTTTCATAATATTTTTATTAATTATTTGAGAATTTCACCCAACGTATCCGGATCATACCCACTTCCTATTCCTCCCAGGTCCACTCTCCCATCCCCGTGCCCTCAAAACTAAAACAAAAAACAAACCAAACAAACAAAACAGAAAAAACAAAAAGCATCAAGAAGTCCATTCTCTGTTGCTGCATCCTCATTGGATCGTGTTCAGACTCCAAGTGGGTAGACCCTTAAAGAAGACTATCTCCTCTCCTCCCCAGCCCCACCAGAGGGCATCAGCTGTGAACAGCTACACCCTAGCACTTCTATCACAATTTTCTTTTCCTTTTCGGGGGTGTGTGTGTGGTACAGAATCCCTCGATGTCTCTTAATCTCATCCATGAATCCACAGGTCATTGATACCACTGCTATAGAAGCTCTCCTGCCCATAGCTGATGGCAGCTGATGGACCTTGGACTTCAACACGGTTTTCAGTGGCATCATGGATCATAGACATTAACACAGACTCCGCCAGAAAGCACAGCACACAGACATCAACATGGTTCCCAGCAGGAGCAGGGATCACAGGCCTCCAGTGGCATCAGGAGTCACGGACATCAACATGGCCTCCAGCTGCAGTACGGATCTCTCTCAGACGGCAGTATGGATTCCAGCAGCAGCAGGGAGCACGGACATCATCATGGTCCCTGGCAGCAGCGGGGGTCACAGACATCAACAATGGCCTCTGGCTGTGGCACAGATCACAGACATTGACATGGCTTCCAGCTGTAGCACAGATCACAGACGTCCACATGATTCCAGAAGGGCAGGAGCTGTTCGAGACTGTTTCGCACAGCCCTACCCTCAGCACCGTGTGCCCTGCTCCCTCAACCTTTGCGCTTGCAGCCCGCAGACCCTCAGGGGAGAGCAATTCAAGCAGCAGCCACAGGACAGCAGCACCAGCCTGGCAGGCGGCGAAGGGGCGAGTAGATCTGGTGGTGGCCCCAGGGCCTATCCTTGGCTGGCTTGGACATACCTGTCACCGCCTCCAGGTCTGTGCCCTGGCCTGTCAGGCAGTGTCCTAGCCTCCTGTCAGCCTGAGTACTCCACACTCAGGGACACTGTGCTCCCTGTCTCCAGTTGTGAGAAGCCTGAGGCAACTATAGTAGGGTCGGTGGGGGCGGAGGCCGGAGCCAGTTGGGCTCTGCTTACTGCCCTGCTGCCATCTTGAGTCTCCGCTATAGTCTCTTCTTTTTTCTTCTTCTCCTTCTCCTCCTTTTCCTGCTTCTCATCCTCCCTCCCTCTTTCTCTCCCTCCCTTCCTCCCTTCCTCACTTCCTCTCTCCCTCCCCCTCTCCCTTTCTCCCTCCCCCTCTCCCTTTCTCCCTCCCTCCCTCCCTCCTCTCCCTCCCCCTCTCCCTTTCTCCCTCCCTCCCTCCCTCCCTCCTTCCTTCCTCCCTCCGTCCCTCCCTCCTTCCTTCCTTCCTTCCTCCCTCCCTCCCTCCCTCCTTCCTCCCTCCCTTCCTTCCTTTCTCCCTTCCCCGCCCCTTTTTTTTGTTCTTTTTTTTGGTTTTTCGAGGCAGGGTTTCTCTGATGTAACTCTGGCTGTCCTGGAACTCACTCTGTAGACCAGCTCACAGTGATCCACCTGCCTCTGCCTCCCCCTGGGAATAAAGGGGTGTGCCACCCCATCCCCACCCCAGGCTTATAGTCCCTTTTTAATGCAACATTTGTCTTTGTTTACACATACAGCTGGAAACAAAAGCTAACACCTCAGCTTGCTTACATGCTTTTATACATGCAGGTGTGCTTAAGTCAAATTTTAAGCATTTTAATTTAATATACCGTTACCATTTTAAGCATTTTAATTTAAAATACCTTCACAAAGACATCAGATTTGTCATGAAAAAGTTAATTAAAATCCCCCATTTTCAACAGGATAGTGCCCCAAAATAAATAACAAATTAAAAAGAAACCCTTATAAACATGAACTAGAAGTCACATTGCTTGTAAGAAATTTGTTTACCCAAAGTATATTTGAAATGATGTCCGTGCACGCGTTTTCCTCTCAGGCCTCTCCTCTCGGAGTGAAGAGCAGGCGTGGGTGAGTAAACCTGATACCCCTGTTAGAGTCCAGCCTATAGGCAGAGCAACTTGTCTCAATACAGGGCAACCACAGTTTACTTAGGTATTGACCTGGATTTTTAGGTCAATGTTAGCTCCCCAAAATAGCAGGCTTTAAGAACTTAGTGACCCAGGTGTCTAACTATAAGGCAGTATGGGTGAAATTCAAGAATGGCTTACCCATCAAATCTCAAGAACTGAAACTGTCACTGTGTAATGAACTCAGCGCTTAACAGCACTTGCTGTTTTAAGGCGTTTGTTTCAAAATGTAATCTAAGAAAAATTTATTAGACAGCCATTTTTTAAGGTCCGACATTTTTCCATAAAGTGTTTTTATGGAAATAATAATTATAAAAAAAAACTGCTTGAGGTCAGACGTGATAGCACATGCCCTTAAATCCCAGAACTCAGGAGACAGGTAGGTAGTGCTCTGTGAGTTTGACAGCAGCCTGGTCTACCCAGAGAGTTCTAAGCCCAGCTGTAGTTGCATAGTGAGACCTGTCCAAAAAAGAAAGAAAGAAAGAAAGAAAGAAAGAAAGAAAGAAAGAAAGAAAGAAAGAAAGAAAGAAAGAAAGAAAAAAGGAAGGAAGGAAGGAAGGAAGGAAGGAAGGAAGGAAGAAAGAAAGAAAGAAACCAACTTGAAATGATTTACCACTGAAGTTGTAGATTCCATCAATAATATGCACCATCTTAGATCCAAGTATACGGTTCATAAACAAATTCTAGCAAGCAGCTGTCCATTATAACTAATTAAAATATTCTCCCTTAGCTCTCCACGTTAAAAAAAAAATCACATTTGAATTCTTTAGTGAATGTCCTCTAAGAATAATAAAATAGACAATAACAGTAAAGAAGAAGGGAAGGAGGAAGAGAAAAAAGGAAAACCGGTAAGTTTTATGTACGCACAGACACACACTTTCAAAAGCGAAATGCCATATCTTCATTGTGGGAAAGAGCCTACAGGCAGGAAGTCTCAAGGGCACTCAGAGGAGTTATGAGTAGAGCAGCGGTTTGGTTGGGCTACCATCCTTCCGGGAAATATTCCGTGACGGTGGTCTCCAGGCGCCGGGTGGGGCCCAGGCGTCAGAACAAGTGATGCTGTTCGGATGCAGTGCGGAGGGTGAACGGGACAGGGTCCTGTAGCTGCGTATGGATTCCCACCAGTTCCCAGTGTCCACATTCACAAGGATCTCCAGGTATCAAAAGAGCAGGTTCAGCTCCACCCCTGTGACGGCACCGTATGGTCTAGGGGGATCTGGAAAGGTCATAATTGGTAGAGGATCTGACACATGGTGTCAGGGCCTGTCACAGTTGGACTGGATAAGGACCACCACAGGCAGATCATGGCTAGTCCAGAACTAGGAGAGGATGGTTTGAGTTTCATAGGCAGTCCAGGGGGAGACGCAGAGGGTGCAGTCCTAGCAAGACAGGTCCAGAGGAGTGCAGTATTTGGTGGGAGAGCAGACAGCCCCACATGCGAGAGCACTCTTCTCTTCCAAGGCTTGAGATCAGGCTTGCCTCGAGGAGGGGTGTCCGGGCTGAGCGCTGCTCACAGCAGTGGCTTGGGTAATGAACGCGAATTCGCCGTAGAAAACCAGGCATCTTTCCGGCAAGACTCTAGCCTGCACTGTAATCAACAGCGGAGCTGGGAGAACCGTGTGTGCGCCAGGGAAATAAGTTCAGCTGGTGGCAGCAGTACAGAATCCAAAAATGTTTTCAGTCACAGCTTTATTGAAAAACAATTTGCACACCAAAACCTTACCCATTTAAAGCGTACGATTCAGTTTTATATATACTCAGAGTGGTGCAATCATCCCATTACGTATTTTCAGAACATTTTCACCGCCTCGAAACACCGTGTCTACTTGCAGTCACTTCCCATCTTCCTTATGTATTTCCAGCCCTAGGTAACGTCTATGCTACCCGTCTACGGCTTTGCTCGTCTAGAAAGTTCATATGAATGAACGGTGTCTACCTTCTTTCATTTATTCATTTCATTTATTTATTCATTTAGTATTTATTTCGTTTCATTATTTTCAAGGTTCATATTATGGCATTATAAAAAGTAAATGTTTTCTTCTCATAAAACAAAATATAGTCTATGATTCACATAAGAGACATTCCTTAAAACTGATTCATAAAGATTACAAGCTAAATTTGTTTTGTTTTTTGAGACAAGGTTTCTCTGTTGTAACTCTGGCTGTCCTGGAATTCACTCTGTAGACCAGGCTGGCCTTGAACTCAGAGATCCGCCTGCCTCTGCTTCCCGAGTGCTGGGATTAAAGGCATGTGCCACCAGCGCCAGACTTTAAAAAGATTTTTTTAAAAAGAACAAACCGCTGAATACACAGCAAATAAAAACATAGACAGACAGGGTCACACGAGGCTGGAATTCCAGCTTCTCGAGAGGCTGAGGGAAATGAGGGAAAGCCGGAGGATTACATATTCAAGGCCAGCCCAAGCAGTTAGGCAAACCCTGTCTCAAACTATATTTTAAGATATAATTTATGTGAATGTGTGTGCCCTCAGGGCCAGAAGAGTGCATCAGATACCCTGGAGCTATAGATGGTATGAACTAAACCTGGGTCTTCCGGAAGAGCAACAAGTGCTCCTAACAGCTAAGTCATCCATCTTTCCAAACCCCTCAAAATGTATTTTGACTAACAAGAGATGCCACAATTCAGTACTCAGGCACATGTTAGATAAAGCGAGACTCTGAACTTTGACAAAGAGAATATACCTTTCAAGAACCTGTAAGACTTCACAAGAATCGACTATATTTAAGCCACATTTTTTTTCTGAAAATTCCAGAAAGAAACTAATACAGATAACATGCTGTGATTATAATATAATAAAACTAGAAATTAATAAAATTATCAAAATGATCCTCTGCCTTGAAATGTAACTCATCAACCATGCAGGATTAAAAAGGGCATAAGAGGCTGGAGAGATGGCTCAGTGGTTAAGAGCACTTGCTGCTCTTCCAGAGGACCCAGGTTTGGTTCCCAGCACCCACATAGTGACTCATGACTGTATGTAACCCCTGTTCTAGGGGATCCAATGCCCTCTTCTGACCTCTGTGGGCACCAGGCATGCATGTGGTGCACATACATACATACATACAGAGAGATAAAACACTCGTTTATAGAAAATACAAGTCTTTTTAGAAGTGTGTATAAAACAGGATTTAGAAAACATTTCTAGAAAGTACAAATAACAAAATTATACATATCAGAACTGATAGAATATAGTCAAAGCAGTGACACAAATTGAAACTCATAGTTTTAAATACTTACACCAATTTTAAAAAACTATAATAATTTAAGTGTCTGGACAGAAATTAAAAAAAGGAACAACTGGGCTCAAAGAAAATAGAATGAATAGAGATAAAAGCAGAACATGAACTGGATTTTTTTCACAGTGCTGACAGTTGAACCTAGGTCTTATGCATGCTAGGTAAGCAGTCTATGCTTGAACCACACTCCACTCTGCTGGAGAAGTTTCTTTCTAGTTATATTTATAATAGTTGTTTTGTACATTGTTGGGGGAAGGGCTGCCTAAGCCTTGGCAGTTTGTATTGTCTGCAGGTGTTGACTTTATGTAAATCTGTGATTTAGATGTTCGCTCCCTCATAATTGGCACCCGCTCACTCTCTCTGGCAGAGCCATTGTGTAAAAGCAAAGTCGCTGTGGAGGAATTCTTGTAGTCCCTCTCCCACAGTCACCAGCAACAAAGAGAGAATGTTTTCCTTAGGCCTTGAGTCCCCCCACTGTAAAGATGACATAGCTCAGCTGCTAAAGGATTGTGGAATGAGACTCAGCTACAGGTTTCTTTCATTATGCAAATAGGCCTTTGGATGAGAGGGCAGAGTTTTTGTAGCACCTGAGGAGCTTCTGAATCAGTAAAAACACCTGAGATCAGATGATCAAGGATCAGGATTCCACTGTCCAGTGTGGCAATGTGGTGCTCGCCATGACAGATGGTCCCCTCTGTTGAGGTCTGGCAGGGTTTTTGCATCTATGAAAATGTCTCCTTGTTTCTCTTGCTGAGCTACCCAGTAGCTGTCATCCACATCATTCCCTGGACAAAGGCCTGAAAGAGAAGAACCAATGACATCTTTGTAAAATCCTCTTCAGGCCAGAAGTAGATAAATTAGACAAACTGCTCTTAGCACATTAGTCACTTTAAGTATTCCGTGGCTAAGATTCAGTGTGTCCACTGAAGAGATACAGGTCTGAACAGACGCACATACAAAGAAAGACATCTGGAGGTCTCAGGCACAGACTTGGTTCTCCTGTGGGAGGATCCAGTTACAAGAGAATGGGTGACTCTGAGTCTTAAACCATCGCTTCTATATACAAGGGAAGTATCTTAATTCCAGAAACCCAAAGCTAGCTTCTAGTGAGCCTTACACTCTGATTGTCTGATAGGTAACATTTTTGTTTGCCGGTTTCCTATCATCCAGGATGGCCTTAAACTAGATATATAGCCAAGGCTGGCCTTGAACTCCTGATCCTCCTGCCTCTACCTTCCAGGTGCAAGGATGGCATTCGGCTCTCATCCACCCACTGAGACATAATTGTTGTCACTAAACAATGTTGACATGTAATACATTCTTCTTTGGGACGATCCAGAATCCTAAATGACAGACCGTCATTTATCTCTAGTTAGTAAATTCTAGTGGTTGTAAAGGGTCAGTAGTTCTGTAGGCAGACTGAGGGCCAGTCCAAGGCAGCTGATATCGCCCCGTGCAATGCAGTGTACATAAGCTGCAAACTAAGGGAAAACAAACAAACAAACAAAATACAGAGTAAAATGCAAAATGGAAACGATAAAAACCAAAAATCGGCTAGGCGGTGGTGGCTCATACCTTTAATCCCAGCACTCGGGAGGCAGAGGCAGGCGGATCTCTGTGAGTTCGAGGCCAGCCTGGTCTACACAGTGAGTTCCAGGACAGCCAGAGTTCCAACAGAGAAACCCTGTCTCAGAAAAAAAAAAAAAAAAAGTTTAAATAATTAGAGACTATTTGTACAAGTTGACCTAAGTGTAATATTGTTTTAATTACAGAAAAATAGAATCTACTTTTAGAGAAAAAAAAGTCTAAATAAATGAAGAAAAATTGAACTGAGTCATGTTCTCCTCCTCATAAAGCACAAGGCCTAAACAATTTCACAAGATAACTTTACAATTTCTTTTCTTTTAATTCTACCATTTCTTAAAGAATACAACAACATAATGCTACGTAGCCATTGTGGAGCCTAGAAAAAGAGGAGAACATTCAAATTATTTCCATAAGATGAATATAACAATACCAAATCAGTATTTTATAAATATCAACAAAAAATCCCAAATAATATCAGCATCCTGACCTCGGCCCGTTCTTGCTTTTTTTTTTCTTTTTTCCCCACTGTTCTTTGTCTTTTGTTTTTGAAACAAGGTCTCGTGTATCCCAGACTGGCCTTGAACTTGATATGTAGCTGAGGAGGACCTTCACCTTTCTTTTAAGATTGATTTTACGTGTGTGTGTGTGTGTGTGTGTGTGTGTGTGTGCGCGCGCGCGTGCCAGAAAAAAAGTGTTGGATCCCTCAGGAGCTACAGGTGTTTTCAGGACTCCTGGCTTATAAAGTGGATGTAGTTGTGAATTCTGGTGCTCATGATTGTCCAGCAAGTACTTTTAACCGCTGATCTATCTCTCCAGCCACGCCTCTACCTCCGGAGTGCCACCGTGTGCTACCATGCCAGGTTTGTGTGGTGCTCGGAAGCGAACACAGGACTTACAAATGCAAGCGTCTGCCAAATGAGCCTCATGGCTAGCCCATCATTCTCGATTTTTAAAGCCAGAAAGACTGAAATACTTCTTTGATGTGGTTAACACACACACATGCACTCCTGCACATCTACACGCACTCATGCGCACACACGTGGGTGCACACAGCCATACATGTATTTCAAAACAAAAGCCAAAAGCCCCAACTTTATAACCTCCAACTTGTTTTTTTCATGGAAGCATCACACTAAAGTTACAAAAGAGTCAAAGATGCCCAGCAAACTCATCACGGATGCAAATGCAAGAAAAACAAAATTAAACATTGGAAAAAGAAAAGTACTACTCATCCCCTTGTAAATGCTAAGAATTTTAACTCAGGAAACCAAACAGAATCAACAGGAAAATGGCCGTAAATAAAAAGAGATGTCCTTAAGGCTGCAAACAGTGTCAGCCTTCACACACACAGGCAACAGGTAGTCAGAAACAACCTATTTACAGTGAACAAAATGAGCAAATAACAGAACGAATAACAGTACTGTGTTGGGAGAGGAACACCTTAGTGACTCTATTTTAAAGAGAAGGATGATTTATTTTGTTTCGGTTTCAGATGTTTTAGTCCGCGATAAAACTGGGCTCCTGTTTCTTGGTCTGTGACGAGGCAGAGCATCACGGTAGAAGCAGGGGAGCAGAGTAGCTTATGGCACATGACCAAGAAGCAGCGCATCCGTCCCCCTCCCGTACCCTCTACCCTCACGAGGTGTTTTGTGTTTCTGAGGCAGGGACTATTTAGCCCAGGTTGACTGACTTTGAGGCTAAAATGACCTTGAATTCTGGATCCATCTGCCTCACCAGCTCAAATTCAGGGACTGCAGGCAGGCACCGCTACGCTTAGCTACAGTGAATACTCTCGGGAGACACAAAGCAAGCAGAAAGTCGTATAGGGGTTCATATGGGGAGAGTCAACGTCATAGAAACTCTTTAGATGACCATAGCTGAACTTCAAGATTCCAATTTGAAGGCTGGAGTTGTTGTTCCTAAAATGGAAATAATTCACGGCATCACCAGCAGGTGGCACTATCTCATGGTTTCTTTACAACAGTTGCGCAGTTGCACCTTGGGATTGACGTTCGCATTTACTTCAATGCCTTTAATATAAATATATGGAAACCTGGGGGTGATGTACAAAGAGCACAACCTATTCCTTTGTCTGGACAGAGCTGGGGAAGGAGGCAGGGAGAGAAGTCTGTGCGAGTAATTCACACTTAATTTGAATTATGTCCAAGATCTGGAGTTCAGCTGCTCAGGTAAATTTAAAACACACAGCAGAAAACACTTGTTAGCTTGAATGGAGATTTCACCTTGGGGAAGAGAGGATACACCTGATAGTCATGCGCAGTAAGCTCTGAGAACCCTCAACGTGTGGAGATCTGCCCTGGCCGGTATTTAAAGAGTTCTCCACTTGAGGGTCGCAGTGCCCCTTGACATGGTACTGAATCCTCATAGTCAGGAGTAAGGGCTATCTCGTGATGAATTCAAATCCAAGCCAATCATTCATGCATGATAGAAATAATTCCAAGTCAAATCCCACATGCTTGTTTAATGATTCTTCTTAACGTTCCCTAATAGTCTTTTTTCCCGTTTTCTTACCATTTTTATTCACAGATACTGGCTTCATGAAGACACTCTCATATAGGTGTACCATGCACTTTGACCATGTTTATTCCTGTTCTTTCCTCCCAGGGATTCCCACTCCCTCCTCCAGTCTCTCTACTTTCATGTCAGGTACATCATCCTCACGACTGTCTTTTCAGTGCGAAAGCAGTTATTTGTGTACCTTATTCCCATTGTTGCTCAGAATGTACTTAAGAAGTTGGAAGATGTCCACATACCTAGTAAAGTCTGTGATTTGGCCGCACCCCCCAGACTTCTTTGGAATGCCTCAGAAAATCTAGATTCTCACAACCCCGGATGGACTGCTAGATGGCAGTAGAAGTACACGCTGCTTTTAGAGTCCCCGGATACATCTCACAATTACAAGGGAAGGGGATCTCTTCCCTCCCATTGGGAAGGCTGAGGCCCCTAAAAGGGAAGGCTATCAAGTTTGCATAACCACTTAGACAAGCAATCTAAAAGCAGAATTGCATACAGATCACCTACTTTTGATGATGTAATATTTGCAGGACTTTTTTCTTTTATGGGTGGGTATGTTGCAAGAAACGATTTTTAAAATGTTTTGTGTAAAAAACATTTTGGAAAAGTGCAAAAAAAAAAAATACAAAAAATGGGGAATGCAGTTAAAAGTAAGTCTCCCTCCCACGTCCACCTCAGTTCCTGTCCCAGGAGAGAAGCTGTCCACCAAGACCCTGACTAACCACCCAGAGATACTTGAATGAAACACGCGCTGTCTCCTGGTGCAGCATCTGTGTGTGCGAGCGTGTGGACAGAATGCATGCATCAGAGTATAAAGTACTATGAACAGAGCGGGAAAGCTTCTGACCCCAGGAAAATGTCTCCTTCCCCCACCCAGCCTTTCTCCCCAAACAGGAATCCATAATGACTTTCAAACTCTAAAGTCGCTTTTTCTTCTTCTCCCTGTTGATTTGACGGATTGAAATCCTTCTGGTGGCACCCACAGCATCCAGTCTTGGTAAATCCTGCTTCTGAAGCCATCCCCGCTGTAATTGAATTACTGTAAATACAATTAGAAGGACCCTCTAGGTGGTCTGTGTGACACCAGCCCCAAAGGAATTGTCGTGAGATATTTGAACCCAAAGTAAAGAGCAAAGTGGCAGAATCCCCTTAATCTTCGGGGGCCAGTCCTTTGAGGATTTGTGACTGTGAAATAACCGGTGCTGGGTTCAGGCATAGCTAGTGGTACTTTCAGGAGACATTTTTCTCAACCAACCCTGAACTTCAGGGTCAGTGGTGGTGGTGGTGGGGGGGGTGTCTAGCTTCCATTGCCAGCTTCCTGAACCTCTCCTGTTGTCTTTCCTGGGCCTGACCGGTGATTTGCAATTCTGCTTCCAGTCTGGCTGAGTTGGGTCTGGGCCAACTTTGCATCCAGCACTTTTTTGCACGGGGTTAGAAGCTGTTGCTATGTGGTCCACGTGTGTTGCTCAACAAGCTTAAACTTTGCCTAGCCCGTGCTAAACTAATTTGCGACAATTTGTCTACATCATGCCAACAATCGTTTGGAGAGTCCTGAATAGAGCATACAAGGCCTGCTGATAAAGGCCCCAGGACCAGATGCTGCCGGGCCATTCTGCTGAGCCTCAAGGTCTGTAGTTCTTCTCCATGGTTTCGTCATATCCTAGTGACAATGTTAGTTTTTCCACTGTGAAGTTAAAACTTTTTTTTTTTTTCCCAACAAAAGACACTGACTATACAACTGGTAATCCAACTTCTTTTTTTTAAAGAAACGGCTGAATTCTAAACCCAGTGTTTCCTAACGTTTCCCCCTCGAGTTTTAAAGAAACAAATGGAGTTAAGTTTTTTAGAAAGTATTTATGGAACTTTGACCAGGCACTATTCAAATTGTCTGTCATTCCTCCAGAATAGAATCATAAGCCTAAAAACTGATTGCTTTTTACAGAAACATTTTTTTTTTTTGTAAATAAGAAAATAACTAGTATTTATGCCTAAAGACAGAAAGTCAATACAGGATAGCCAAGGTAGTTTGTAATAAAAAGAGTTCTTGTGAATAATTCGTCTGTTGTTTATTTGAGACAAAGTCTTACTCTGTAGCTCAGATTGTCCTGGAACTCACTGTGTAGCCCATGTTGGCCTTGAAATCATTATGATTCTCCTGCCTCGGCCTCCTAGGTATTGGGGTAACAGACATGAACTACCACACTCAGCTCAGACATAATATTTTTTAGGGATTTATTTTATGTTTAATTGTGTGTATGCATGTATCTGTGTGAGGGCATATGCACTTGGGTGCAGGTGCCCTTGGAGGCCAGAAGAGGGCGTCAGATCTTCTGGAGCTGACATTACAGAGGTTGAGTTGGCATTACAGGTGAGTTTCTCAAAGTGGCTGCTGGGAACCAAACACTGGTTCTCTGCAAGAGCAGTATGAACTCTTAACTGTTGAGCCATCGCTTAAACCCCAGATTTTTTTCTTTTCTTTTCTTTTTTAGACAGGGTTTCTCTACATAACCCTGGCTGTACTGGAGCTCACTACATAGACCAAGCTGGCTTTGAACTCACAGAGATCTGCCTACCTCTGCCTCCTGAGTGCTAGAATTAAAGGCATGTGTCACCATGCCTAGCAACCCTCAAGAAATAATTTGAATGTAGGAGGACTTTCTGTTTGTTTGTTTACTTTCTAGGCCAAGTGAGCAACTCTGTACCCAGCACATTTCGAAGCACTCGGAGTCTAGCAGTAAGCACACACCCATTCTGTAGCACCGAGGAAAGAGATACTTACTAAGGAGATTAGTAAACATGTAGCAATAGTCAGTGGGGATGCTGGGTAATGGAAAGTACTCCGAAAACTGAAGAAGAGAACTCACAAAACTCAGGCCTTAGAGACAGGGATTAGAAAAGATGCCACTGGCGAATTGGCATTTCACAGGAAGAAAAGGCAAATGTAAACTTAAGAGCTCGCGTTGTTAAGGCGAGGATTGCTTTGAACATTCTGGAGAACAGGAATCTGGGGAAAGGGCACAAAGGTAAGACATGAAATTCCAAAGAGACAGGATGAACCGCAGGCTTGAGCCATCGTAGGCCTCTGTACCATTCAGTGTCACAGTGAATCTGAATAGCAGTTCCCAGTCCCCAGCCCAGCTGTCCTTAAGAGAAGCCCAGAGGAAGGTGGGCTAGATGACGGACCGATGGGAGGACTCAGAGCTCGTTGGAACGAACAGGCATATGAGGAGGAAAAGTTCAAAACCATTAGGAAAGGTTAAAACTGCAAATCAGCAACAATGAGGTGCAACTTCTCCACTGGAGATCTGGAAAAACTAGAAAGTTGTATCATCCCACGTGGCCTAAACTGTGGGTACAGTGGAACCTTCGAGCACAGCTGGTGCAGGGACATCAGGTGCAGCCATTCTAAAGATCTATCACTGCTTAAGCAAATACCCTGCCGTGGGCACTCTTGCCCCTAGGAATTATAGATAGCATGACAACTCTGTTGCAGGAAAAAAAAAAAAAAAGATTCAGCGTCCTGGAATTTAGAAACCATACTTTAATGCTGGGAAAGGTGACACACATCTGTGATCCCAGCACTCACGAGGCGGGAGGAGTAAGAGATGAGGCCAGCCTGGGCTGCATTGTAAGATTCTACCGACCACCACCACCACCACCCTCAAAAAAAAAAAAAAAAAAGAAAGAAAGAAAGAAAGAAAGAAAGAAAGAAAGAAAGAAAGAAAGAAAGAAAGAAAGAAAGAAAGAAAAGAAAGCTGTCATCACTTTGCTATTGCTGTAAGAGAACACCATGACCAATGCAACTTATAGGAAAAGTTTATTTGGGGCTTATGGTCCTGGAGGATTATAGTCCATGATGGTGAATCACAAGTAGCAGGTGGTGGGTGGGGGCGGTGACAGCCGAGAGCACACATCTTAATCTACAAACAGGAATCAGAGAGAGCTCACTCCACAAATGGCAGCAGTCTTTTGAAGCCTCAAAGCCTGCCCCTTACTGACATTCTTCCCCATCAAGGCCATGTCTCCTAATGCTCCCCAAACAGCCAGCAACTAGGGACCAAGCATTCAAATGCTCGAGACTTATGGGGAACATCTTGAATTCAAACCACCACAAAGGCAAAGCAAAATGAAATAGAAACAGGACCTTAGCGTAAATGTATTATGGGAAGAAGAGAGGGAAAGGTGATAGCTACGCCTTGGACCCTCCCCATCCTGGCTCCATGCCACACCACACAATGTGCGCTCTTTCTACCCTGGGTTCGGTTTGGTAGTGCCACTCATACAGGACTGGACAGCCACTCCACTTGCCTTTCGGCAGCGAGGCTGAGTACCTCTGACCCCGGTCTCATAGGGATCAGAATTAGGTCAATGTTTCTGTTGTTGCCCTCAGGGAAACCTGAAGAATCTCCTCACGGGTCAGGGACCACAGAAGCTTCCAGTGACCGTCCCCAAAGTATGCAGAGCCGAGGCTGGAAAGAGAAGCCCACACGCTATGATGGGGTAGTTGAGTCTTACAAAAACCCGAACAGCTTAGCAGTTCTGTTCTTTTGTTTTAACGACTATACCATTAGGACAACCTAAAAGCAGTGTTCAAATTCAGAATTCTTGGATCCCCCAGAGCACAGAGAAGCAGCTCCAACCTGCGGCCTGTTCCTTCCTTCTTCCCACCTTGAGCTGGACCAGCCATTGCTGTGAATCCAACTTGTTCTTTAGTGACCAGCTGCACGAGGCCACCCTTCAGGCCTCAGACACGAAAGCTAACGACAGCTTAGGCCTAGGGGAGGGGCCCGCATGGGCCCTGTAGGGGAATATACAACGTCCTGGGTTTCCTGAGCTCCTGATGAACATATGTCCTTCATCTTGTGCATTCCTGCCCTCTGAGCAGGCCTGGATGGACCCCTCTAAAGCAAATGGATTCCTTCCACCTGCACTAGGGTGGGACTTCTAAGAAAGGTAAGTAGAGCTGGCCTCTGACTGGGCTGAGGGTAGTGTGTTAATGAATGTAGATGATGCCTTGAGAAGCATGGGAACCATGGCGTGTGGGGCGGGGAGTGCGAGGGGAGTGGGGGGGGGGGCGGAGTTGGAAGTCTTTAAGACAGTAAAAGTAGATGGTAGACATAGAATACTTTTAGACTACCTGAAATATCGAAAGATACCTTGTGTAGCTCTAGAGTCTTGGGCAAGCTTCCTTAAGCTCATGACCTCAGCTTTTCCATCTCTGAGTCAAATGGGTCTCACAAGATTAACAAGCTCTCAGCCCCAGTTCTTCCTGGGTGCAGACCGCTGATCTCATATCTATTTCAAACCAGATATGAGATTCTCAACTTGAGGTCCAACGAGGTTTCCTTCGCGCCAATCCCTCACCCCACAAACAATAAAACCAAGGCCTCAATTTGAAAATTCCCCTATGTGATTCAAGTGCAGCCAGCACTGAGGCCGATGGGCCCAGATGTTCCCCCCCAAGACACCCCAACCCCAGCTCCACCTGGTTCTCTCTATCCGTACCGGGAGCATGTTGGATGGGAACTTCATTCCTAGCTTTGCTTTTTCTGTGATGGCTGGGGATGGCTCTGAGACTCAGTGTTTCAAACTAACACGGCTCTGTGGAAAGAGCCATGGACTCTAAGGGACGCTCTGGTCACGAGGTCACCTGCGTTAATGTGAAACATTGGGCTTAGGAGATGAGACTTGAGGTCCGCACAGGCAGACATGACTGCTAAAGAGAACAAGACCCTGAAACAGAGCTGCCATGATTGGGACTTGGCTCCTAGGAGGCAAATTCTCAACTGCTCTGAGTGGCAGATGCTGCCTGGCCTCTCCAGGCTTCTGCCAGGCACCTGCAGGCCAGAGTTTTTTGGCAGGTGAGGAGGAATGAGAGAATAGGGCTTTTCTTAAGCCATTCTCCCAGAACTACATGAGCTGACATCTGGGGAGACACTGGGTGGGAAACAGGAGCCACTACATGTTGGATTCAGTGTGTGAGAACTATCCGGCAAGTGCAGGGAAAGGATCTGTGCTCAAGCGCTACTTTGCAGCCTACGACCTGAACATGGTATGTTCCAGACACCGTGAATGAGACTGGTTGCTGCTGTGTACCAGATGTAAAGTGGCCTCTTTTCACACAGTTGGCATTGAAGGCTAGTGAAGGGCATCCAGTACTCTCTGCGAGCCTGGCAGAGCTGGACATGGAGTCCGAACGGTGGCTCTGTGGGACAGCAAGGACAATGAGTGCTACCTGCTGGGAGAAGCTGTCACCATGGAGCAGACATCTTCAGCCTATCAGGGATGACCTACGACACCCACATCTCCTGGGTCCCCAGTCTCCAGCTTAAAGATCACATTTTCCAAAATAGACTGGAACAGGAACCTCATGTAGAGGGTGCATTTTAGATACCCAAGTGTTAGCATGTTCAGGAAAATTCCATGGCTTCAGTGAGCAGCAGGAGAGACTATGGTGATGGAGATTGCCTAGAAATCTGAGGTTAAAAATCAAGTGTGTTTTCCATTTACTTATGCTTTCTCTGTATTGGTTGTTTTACAGACTTCATCATCAATGTTATCAATCATGTGAGAGCATCACCACCACCACCACCACCACCAGCACCACCCCACCACCACCACCACCACCACCACCACCACCAGCACCACCACCCCACCAGCACCACCACCACCACCACCAGCACCACCACCCCACCACCACCACCACCACCACACCACCACCACCACCACCACCATCACCACCACCACCACCACCACCACCACCACCACCACCACCACCACCACCCTACCATCACCACCACCACCACCACCACCACCACCACCACCACCAGCACCACCACCAGCACCACCACCACCACCACACTACCACCACCACCCCCACCACCACCACCACCACCACCACCAGCACCACCACCCCACCATCACCACCACCACCACCAGCACCACCAGCACCACCACCACCACCACCACCACACCACCACCCACCATCACCAGCACCACCAGCACCACACCACCACCAGCACCACCACCAGCACCACCACCCACCATCACCACCACCACCACCACCACCACACCACCAGCACCACACCACCACCAGCACCACCACCACCACACCACCACCACCATCACCACCACCACCACCACCACCACCACCACCAGCACCACCACCCCACCATCACCACCACCACCACCACACCACCACCACCACCCACCACCAGCACACACCACCACCACCACCACCACACCACCACCACCACCCCCATCACCACCACCACCACCACCATCACCACCACCACCACCACCACCACCACCCCACCATCACCACCACCACCACCACCAGCACCACCACCCCCCCCACCATCACCACCACCACCACCACCACCACCACCATCACCACCACCTCACCACCACCACCACCACCACCACCACCACCAGCACCACCACCCCCACCATCACCACCACCACCAGCACCACCACCACCACCACACCACCACCACACCACCAGCACCACCAGCACCACCACCCCACCATCACCACACCACCACCACCACCACCAGCACCACCACCACCACCACCACACCACCACCACCACCACCACCACCACCACCACACCACCACCACACCACCACCACCAACCACCACCCACCACCCCACCACCACCATCACCACCACCACCACCACCACCCCACCACCACCACCACCACCACCACCACCACCACCACACCACCACCACCACCACCACCACCACCACACCACCACCACCACCACCACCACCCCACCACCACCACCACCACACCAGCACCACCACCACCACCACCACCACCAGCACCAGCACCAGCACCACCACCACCACCACCCTACCATCACCACCACCACCACCACCAGCACCACCCACCACCACCACCACCACCAGCACCACCCCATCATCACTTGAAATGAGATCTTGCTGTGCTGCCCAGACCAGCATGGAACTTTTGGTCTCAAGCTATCTCCATCCCCTGAATAGCTGGAACTGTGGGTGTGGGCCACTGTGCCTGGCTCCAGCTTATAGTCAAGGAAAGGCTGAGAGGTCAGGGGAAATAATAGTTGCCAGCTCAAGCTCTGGACTGATGGGTTTCAGACTCTGCTCCAGGACTAAAACCTAAATTCTTCCTGTGAGGTTAGGAATGGGAATATGGAATATGCTTTCCATAAAAGTCAGTGCGGGTGTGTATACTTGTATGCATGTGTGCTTGTGTGGGTGCCAGAAGTCCGTGTTAAAATATCTTCCTCCGTGACTTTCCACTTTAATCGTGTGTGTGCGGTGCATACATGCTACGGTGCATGTGGAGGTCATAGGGCCACCCTGAGTGTTGCTTCTCACCTTGCATCTTATTTGATCTCTTGTTCACCGTTGCGTTCATGCCAGGCTAGCCAGCCTGTGAGCTTCTAGGGATTTCCATGTCTCCACCTCCCATCTCATGGGAGCGTTGGAATTACAGACACACACTACTTGCCTCGAGTTGTAAAGTCAGGTCCTCATGAGAAGCAAGCACTTTATCTCTTAAAGCGTAACTACACCATTGCCCCAGTCCTCTCCTCCTTGCTAATTGAGACAAGGTCTCTCACTGAGCCTGGGCCTCTCCTGTTAGGCTAGGCTGGCTGACCAATGAGCTCCAGAGATCCACCTGTCTTTCCCTACCCCTAGTTGGAGTTACGGGCTCACGCCACAGCGCATGGCTTTTTCCACAGGTGCTAAGGATCTGAATCCTCATGCTTACGCAGCAGGCTCTTTATCATCCCCACAGCCTCCAGAGTTTGTTTTTAAAGGAAGCCAAGGTGGAAAAAAAAAAAAAAAGAAGTCAGGGTGTCCTCAGCTTCATCATCTTGTAGACATGTTAGTGTCTGAGGTTATAAATAGCACTGAAACTTCCAGGAAGGTTTGGGAAAGTGGGGGATGAAAGAGAGGATTGTTTCTGTGTAAATCAGAATCTGTGGTTTGTATGAAGCAACCATTCTCTTGTCTGTAATCCCAGCACTGGGAAAGTAAAGACACGAGGATCAGAAGAAGTTCAAGGTCATCCGTGGCTATGTGTCAAGTCTGAGGCTAGTCTAGAGATACCAAGGGGGCACGTGGGGAGAAGGGCAGGAAGAAAGGGGGAGGCAGGAGATCACTATATGGGAGAGATATGGTGTCATCTCCATAGCTCATGGGCTCCAGGGACAAAAAAAAAAAAAAAAAAAAAAAAGTAAAGTCAAGCTTTAGAAATGACTGGCCCTAGACTTCCTTTCCACTGCCCCATCCTGTGTTGGGAGACACTGTGGATACAAACTCAGGAGTTTGTCAATTTCTCCCCTGAAGAAGATGGGATTCACTGCGGGAGTAGTGAAGATGTTTTGAAACAGCCGCAGAGTGAATGATCCGCAGCTTCTGAGCTGGGCAGCAAGTCCGCAGGCTGACTCGGCAGTCTGCCAGCTAAGTCCTCCGGGTCAAGCTTAGTTCTGAGACCCATTTTCCCCAATTGGAATGGAGGATGGAGGTTACAAACCTCACGTCAGACATGTAGCAGAGGCTTGGTGCCTGGCCCTTCATAACCAGTGCATTTGGCTTCCTCCCCCTTCACACCCTGAGTTGAAACTGATGGGGTGTTGTCTGCTGGAGAAGCTCATGAGGTTTCATCACCCAGAACTTCTTCTCATGTGGCACGGCGGCGGGGGCACAGGCTGCCACCTGTGACCGGTAACGTGAAGTATCCTTTGAGTATCTATACTTGAAGAGGGTTGCAATCCACACCTTTGCAGGAACATCGTTCTCCTGCTCCAAGCTTTGGGGACATTGGCTCTGCCTCTGGGAAACTGAAGTAAAATAGCCACTCTAGAGTTTTTGTGGGTAGATCTACACAGGAGGAGAAAACGAAGGGGTGGTTTTGTGTATTGCTTTTAATTAGCAAGGAGGTGACACAAGCGACACGTCCTTCCAGATTTATTTCTGAAGGGCCTGTTACTGGTCATTTCTGTGATTCCCATGGTGCCACCACCTAGGAACTGGACAGGCAGTAATGTCTCTGAAATGCAGAGAGAAGCTCATGAGTATGACCGACAGTGAGACGAACTTAAGGCCATGCCGAGAGGAAAGTGGATATCCTGGTTGCTGCTAGTTTGCAGAGCCTCATGAAGGGGAACAGCATGAGACGACGTGGTGGGTTGAATGTGCATTGTGCCCGTGGACTCCTGTTTCATTGCTTGGTCTTCATCCACATGTTGGAGTGAGCAGGACAACCCAATTAAAAATCCAGACTGCCTTCCTCTGTGGCTCTCTGAGCAGGGCATTTCCCAATAGTTTCCCAGGCCTCTTTCTCAACTCAAGTGACTATTCCAGGGCTCTCACCCACCAGCTTCCAAGCTGTTCCCTCAGGCTCGGCCCTCCGACAAGTGCCAGAAACTCATTTGCATATGACTCTGGCAGCTCCTCTTCCCCTTTGTTGTCACCCTCCTGGGGGTCAGGGGCTGGAGGGCTTCTTACTTCTCAGAGGCCACATTTCAACCTCACCGTCTTTTGTGTGTGTTGGGGGGGGTGCCGATATGAGCTTCTGCTTTGTTCACTAAACTTATTCTTCTGAGACCCTCATTTAATAAGAGACCCTCAAATAGGATTCCAGGAACCATTTTATTTGTTTGTTTGTTTTTTGTTTATCATTTATTTTATTTTATTTCATTTTTTTGAGACAGGGTTTCTCTGTTGTAACTCTGGCTGTCCTGAAACTCACTCTGTAGACCAGGCTGGCCTCGAACTCACAGAGATCCAATTGCCTCTGCCTACCCTAGTGCTGGGATTAAAAGCATGAGTCCACAACCCCTACTCCAATTCAGGAGCCATAGTTTAACTAGTTAATTTCTCAACTTGAGCTTCTCAGACTTGCAGTGCTGGAAGTCACTCAGGGAGTGAGGACCTGTCCCTTGCGCTCTTTAAGTGACATGGCAGAGGCCTCTGCTCTAACCCTCCCACCCAGGACAACAGCAATGGGTCTTGGACAACCATCCCAGCTCTGGGGATGTTTTATAGGACTTTCCTGAATCTTAATGTTCTGGATCGGTGTAAAACCTCATCATCCACAGGCTCGTGCATCTAAACACTTGGTCTCCAGTTGGTGGTGCTGTTTTGGGACACTGTGGAAGACATAGGAAGTGGAGCCTATCTGGAGAAAGTACTTCATTGAGGGGCTAGTCCTCCAGGTTACTGTTTAGTTCTGGTTCCAACTTCGCTCATGTTTTCTGATCCACTGAGAGGTGAGCAAACAGCCTCATGCTCCTGCTGCCGCAGCTGGGAACAACCATGACAAACCTTCCGTGATGACTGTGCCCTCTCAAATCACGAAGACAAAGCCCTCCTTGAGCATCCTATCCCAGGGACTAGAAAACTAACTAACGAAATGAGTTAGCTGAGTCCTGGGGTCCTTGCCGTGACAAACTGGAATGTGCACTCCGTAAGGCCTTTGGAACTGGTTTGTGGGAGGAATGTGGAAGACTTCTGCTCTGTAGGCCAGAGCAGCCCTTGATTGTTATAGGTAGAGTTCCATGGGGAATCCTGGTTGGGCTATGGAAGGCCAAAATACTGAGAGAAACTGTGTGTATGTGTGTGTGTGTGCGCGCACACACGTGCGTGTACATGAATGTCCATCCATGTGAGGATATTTTCATGTGAGTGCAGATGGCCACAGAGGCCAGAGGTGTTGGATTCCCTGGAGCTGGAGGTACAGGTGGTTGGGAGCTGCCCAACACGGAAGCTGTGATCTGGACTTAATTTCTCTGCAAGAACAGTATGCACTCTCATCGCTGAGCCGTCTCTCCAGCTTTCTTTCTCCTTTTAATTCCTTCCAGGACCTCAGCCCATGGAATGGTGCCTCCCACAGGGAAGACAGGTCTTTCCACTTCACTTAACTCAATCTAGATATTCTCCCTCAGGAAAGCCCAGAATATGAGGTCAAGGTAAGACGTGGAAGTGACTCTTTAATACAAAAAATGTAAAGTTCATTTATTATTAACCACTTGATATAACACAACAGATGTCTCATAATTATTTGTCTGTATTTGGCTTCATGATCTTTAATCATCTCGAGATAGGTTACGTGCTGGTGTCCTTCTCAAAGTCATATGATGAAGTGCAATGCTCACGGTGATGGCGGGAAGACATGAGACATCTGGGGAGTGATTGCATCATGAAGATTCTACCCTATGAATGAAATTCGTGTTCTTATGGGAAAACTCAAGGCTCTTTTTTTTTTTGTGTGTGGTGCTGTTGTGACATTCAAATCCCCTGGGAAAGACCAAAGACTTAGATTCAATTCAGATTTAGATTAATGAGTCTATTCTTCTTACTAGCAGGAGGACGAAGCCTCAGAGCCAAACAGCATGCCGAGCAAGCGGAAGGGAAGGTTTAAAGGCAGGTACCAAAATGTGAGCGTTAAAACTATCCATGGAATCCACAGCTGGGCAAGACAACTGTTTTACTTCCCTCAGTTGTCTTTCTTTCCCACTATACAGTAAGTAAAAGACCATCCCAACCCTTTCCCAGTGATAAGCGAGTTTTGCAGAAGCAAAAGCAAACTGTTAATACAGTCGGAATGTTATCTCGTTCTTCTCTCATCCGCAGGCCACCAGGATCTCCCAGGCACCGGGGCAACAAGTCAAAGGCCCTTACTGAACGCCTGTCTCCATGTCAAGTCCCTTTAGCCGGCACAGGAGATCCATGTGGATTATCACTAGGGTCTGGGCCCTCTGATGACTGGGACAGCATAGCTCGTTTCTCGGCAGGCAATAACGCAGTGCCGTCAAGTTAGGTCCGGCTGTCACGTCCTTACGGTGCCTCTTGGTCCGTTGCCTGCACTAAGATGAAACTGAATATCTCCTTTCCAGCCATTGCTCTCAGAAACTCACAATCAGAAGCGGCCAACGAATGCTAACTCCACACTTTCTGTGGGGAGCAACTGGCCACAGACGCTTCACCCCGGTGCTCTGGGTGAAGAATGGAAGGGCATTTGATCATGGTGTTTAGAAAATAGAATAATAGAAAACAAACTAGGACAGTAACCTAATGCTTAAATATTTTAACGTATTTTGAAGTCATTGAATAGAACAGAATAAAAATGTCCTAATCGTGCATGTAAGATTTAGGTTTTATCCTGAAGGGAGGTCACTGCAACTGTAGAATATACATAGAAAGCTCAGTGGGGAGCAGGGGAAAGACGGAGCTCCTCCCACTTCCTACGCAGACCTCTCACTCACACCTTACCCCACAGCCACTGGCCTCCACGTCTCATCAATAGACCACGTCCTCATCTCAAAATGACACGCCCCCCACACTCAAGCCCCACCCACTCTCAGGCTTCCATCTTCTGGTCTGTAGGCCTCCCCCACATCTCTGCTTGGTGTCGCAGCTCCTGCAAAGGAAAAGGCTTGCCCAGAAGTCGGCAGACTTGTGGAGAAACCTAAAGACGAAAGTAATTTCAAAAGCTGAGTTGTGGGTGCTCCCTACTCCCTGTCACCCCGCAGTGACAGCCAGCCAGGAGCTCCCCAAGCTATTGCTTTGATTGGCAGGACCTGGATTTCCCTCTCATCCACTCATGCTTCAGACTAGGCTCAGTCAGGGTCAGAGGTCTCCAGCAGTTGAAGTTGGGAGAGGGGTGTCCACAGACTGGCTGGGGCAGGGGCGGGGCCTGTGGCAGAGAGTGTGGACCCCAAGAAATAACGGCAAATCTCTGCTGGGTATTTTCTAAGAATAGGCTCTGGGGATCCGCGGTGAACAAATATTCACAATAAACTTGTGTGAGTGGAAACCACAGGGACTTTCAGGATCTGGAGCGAACTAACTTATTGAAGTTTCCTAGTCAGAACTGGGTTCGAATCCTGAAGGCACCGCTGCCTTCAGGATAGGCGTCTTGAGGGTGATGGGTGGTCAAGTTAAGCCAGAAATTGGGTCAGGAGCCCAGCTGTGTGTAAACCACCCCTGGAGGCTCCTCCAAAGAGTGGTGCAGAAAGGTCAGAGCTGCTCAGGGTCGCGGAACATGCAGTTCCTCGGGCGTTCCATTCTCTTCTGATCTCTTCAAGATCCTGTACTGCATCCGAAACCCTTTCACATCAAACACTGGTGCCTGCCTTTATGAAGTATACGTTGCCCAATACTGCTCTTTCTCGTGGGCCTTTCCCAGCAATTCACAGCTCCTGAATCATAGATCGTGGGGTTTTGTTGGAATATTTATTCGTTTTTTATTTATTTATTTATTTATTTATTTATTTATTTATTTATTTATTTATTTATTTTTTGCTCGCTCATCTAGCTATTTACTGTCTGTTTCCCAACACGTAAATTGTAAGCTCCACAGAGACACATATCACTGGTTAGGGCATAAGATGTGCTCAAAGTGTATTCGCCCAGTAATGGTGGAGGGGAGAATGATAGGCGAGCTCACACGATGAGCTCAGCATAAGAGAAGGTGGGCAATGGGGAATGGGCTGATGAAACGCCTTGACCGCGTCTGAGCAATTAGCACTGTACGTCCAGCCCGGTGCTCACGGGACCTCAGTGTTGGTCAATACCAGAGAGCTGGTGGGTCTTGAAATCAGGCTTGGGTTTCAATTCTACCACTTTCAGTGAGGATTCGTTTTTTTAGATATTTGGTTTCTTGTCTGTATAATGAAGACGATAGTAATACCATTTCATAGAGTCCGACTATTTGATATATGTTTATATGCCCAATATTAGTGCATACACTGTATAAACAATACGGCTTTTATTGATGCTTTTTGAATTGATTAATAGGTTGACTACTGTGCCAAGAAATACAGGGAAGAGACTGTAGAATAGAAAGACTCATATTCTTAGGTGATACAACATTCTAGAGACAAATACAGCTGGTCACAGAAATTTAATCTATGGAACGGTTCCGAAACAGAAAACGTAGGGCTACTTCCTGGACAGCAGGTGGTCCGGATGTAGCACAAGCCTCCGTGAGCTGACTTATCATCAAGCAACCTGCTTTTAGGAATTTATGCTGAATAGATAGCCAGGGACACACGAGCTTGTTTACAGCTATTCCTGGATCCTTTGTAGTCAGGCCCAAATAATAAGACACCGAAGTCGCAAGCTTATCGCCCAGCAGCGGATGAATGACCATGTTGGAAAACCCCGGAAAGGACGCAGACAGTATAGCGTGTGACAAACAACGCCCTCGAAACTGTCCAGTAAAACTGTCCAGTCAGATCCCGAATGCAGACCAGGGAGGTGCTGACGTCCCTGGTTAACGGGGGTGGGGGAGGCAGGAGTCACTGTCCGGTTCCTGGTATCCTTACCCATGTCCTGGCCTCCGATGGAGTTCAGCCACCTTGGCCTCAGAGGCTGCTCCTCTCTCTCAGCTACTCCGGGCATGTAAGTGTGAACACCTAGTTGCAGCTGAGGCTGGGAGAGTCCTGGCAACCTCAATGTGGTTCTTCTAGCCTGAGGGAGGTCAGCGGCACTGAGACTGTCAGTTGATACCTGGCTTGTCCACAAATGTGACTTTGGGCTTCACCGTGGTTTCCTCATCATTGCCATAAGGGAAGCCAGCCTAGGTCATCTCCAAGGAGCCTCAGAGTTTCAGGATGCCTTGGTGCCCTTCCACTCGGCAGGTGCCTGCTGAAGCCTGTATGCCAGGCTCTGCTCCAGACCCCAGAGTGCAACATGGAACCGGGCCACCAGGCCAAGAGCAGCTCTCGCTCTAGTAAACTCTGTGACCTGGGATTTGTTTTCAGTCTTAAGTATCAGCATTTTATTAGTGCTTTGAGAGTTTTGTACACTGTATTTTGGTCACATTTACCCCCGGCTCATAATACCCTCCCCACCCTCCCAACTTCGTGCCCTTTTAAAAAAACTATTCCATAAGTTGAGGTTTTACTCTTCCTCGCCTTCCTTAAGCTTTTTTCTCCTCACTTTAACTTTCAAACTTTCATTTTATCCATTTATATTCTTATATCATCAAGACTGACGAAATTTAAATCCTGTTTGGGGACAGTGATTAGTTCTTTGTCTATGGTTGATTCACCTGCTCTTTACCAGGGGTCTGTACTGAGGTCTGCTGATTACGTTCTCTTCCGTGAATTGCATTTTGTTTCCTGAGATTTCTGGGCATCTTTCTTCTTTTTATCACACAGCTTCCGAAAGGACTTCCGCATGCCGAGTGTGCCAGTCATGGTTCCATCAGGGCTGTGTGTGTTTATGCTGGGGGAGGACAGAGCCGGAAGAGGAAGAGAGAGAGGCTCAAAGGAGGGGTAGCTAGTGAGGGCACCTGAGCCCAGCACTGAAGCCAGGACCGAGACCACAGGAAGCCTCTGAATGGCTCAGCCGGCAGTTCAGTGCCAGGCCTAGGGTTATGGAATCGGGCATGGGGCGTGGAGAGAGCTGCGTGATTTGGAACTCGGGGGACACCACTGCACTGACCAAGAAGCCTCTCTGAATGTAATCACTGCCTCTGAGGTCCTCCTGCCCCATTTCCCTTGCCATCCCATTTTGCCAGCTCGTATGGAGAATCCGACAGGGACAGGGATTCTGGGACTGTGGCTCACAGCCTAACTGACTAGTAGGCATAGCCAATCCAGCTCCACTGTTGTCTTCCTGTATGCTTTGTCCTGGAGCTCGGGGTGCAATCTTCCGATTGCCCCCGCTCTCTCAACTGTTTCCTGCTTGGGCCCGTTGTGCCCCGGTGCTGAATTCTTTAATCTCACCCTGCCCATAAGTATTCTTCTGGCTTCATGAGGCCTAGCTACACAGTTTACCACTCACTCCATCTTCACAGACATCTGTAACTAACTCTTCTATGTAAAGCAGTGTGTGTGTGTGTGTGCGTGTATTGTTTTCAAATGCAAACTGCTAAAATTTTACAGATTAATATCTCTTAGCTTTGGTGAACTACGCAGCACGCCACGTGGGAATCTTCCACAGGCACGTTATAGCTTTGTTGAAATTCGAGATACGGAACTACCAAATGGATTAAAAGAAGTTGGAAGATGGACTGAGAGCACACAAACATAGCAAGGTCATCCGCTCTTTCCAGGGGAGTGGGAGCTGGGGATTGAATGTTAGGGGGAAGAACGTAGGTTCAGACAGGCTGGGGCTCTACTGTAGTTCCGCTTATGCCAATAGGGCGAGTTTGGACACATTAATTGAAATCTGTGAAATGGGACTACTGCTAAAATCTACTTCAAAAGTTCATTGGGAGCATTTGATAAGATGTCAGATATGAAAGAAAACTCTTTCAATTGTAAAGTGCTAGGCATGTTTGTTCATTGATGTTTTAACATAATAGAATAGACCCACTTTGTTTAATTGTTAAATTTTTTTTTTTTCAAGACGGGGTCTCACTGTGCATCCTGGCAGGCGTGGAACTTACTATGTAGACCAGAGAGACCCACCTGCCTCTGCCTCCTCAGTGCTGCGCTGAAGGCAGGCCACATCACACCCAGCCTTTTAAAAAAAAGTATTTTAAAATATCTATGCATTTTTATTTTATTTTGTATGTGTGTCTGCCTGAGTATATGTCTGTGTACTATGTGCGCGCAGGGGCCAGAGGAAGTCAGGGAAATACACTGGATCCCCTGGAACTGGGGTTAAAGACAGTTGTGAACTGAAACATGGGTGCTGGGACCCACTGGGTCCTCTGCAAGAACAGTCAGTGCTCTGAACTCTGAGTCATCTTTCCAGCCCCCTTTACCATGTTTTAAAAATTACATCTATTTATTTATCTATGTATGTGGTGTGTGTGTGTGAGAGAGAGAGAGAGAAAGAGAGAGAGAGAGAGAGAGAGAGAGAGAGGTTGCATGATTATGTACTGGTATATGAGGACCATGGCACGTGTGGACATCAGAGGACTATTTGCGGGAGTTGGCTCTCTGCTTGCGCTAATTTTTCTAATTATGTGGCAACTGATTATCTTACAAGTTATGCTTCTCAGCCACCCAGGGTTTACATGGGGTCTTCACATTATATTCTAGGTTTATCTTCATCTCAATTAATTTTCTCACACTCAGCCGTGCTTTCTCTGAGACCTACAGGGGCAGCAGACCAGCCTCATCCCCTTCACTTAAACAGCCCCACGGAGTCCACAGCTTCCTGTAGCCACGTCCCCAGGGGTTTGTGTGTCCAGCAAAATCGAAGACGGCTTGAAGAGCCCTGGATTTTCCTCCTGGCCTGCTGCAGCCCACCAGAGAGGCTGTCTGTGCTAATAATGGAGAGCACCCTTTCCCTGGACACCTCAGATGCACCGTCTCATCTCAAGCCTCTGATGAACGTTATAATCATCCTGAAAAGTGGAAACTAAGGTTCAATCACACGCTCAGGGCCATGATTCATGATGGACATGGTGGTAGCTATCTGTAATGCCCACATTCGGGAAGCTGAGGCAGGAGGATTGTGAGTTCTAGGTAAGCCTGGGTTACAGAGTAAATTCAAAGCCTATCTGGACTACAGACTGAGACACTATTCTAAAAAAGAAGAAAACAAAGAAAAAAAAAAAAACTAATGCACATGCACACACACACACACACGCACACACACATGCACACACGCACACACACACGCACCATTGCAAATAGCCGACACATCGATTCACATGCAAGATTGTGGGCCTTCAGGGTTTATTTATTTATTGATTGATTTATTGGTTTTTCAAGAAAGGGTTTCTCTGTGTAGCCCTGGCTGTCGAAGAACTTGCTCTGTAGACTAGCCTGGCCTCGAACTCAGAGATCCACCTGCCTTTACCTCTGAGTACTGGGACTAACTAAAGATGTGTACCCACCATTGTCTGGCCAGAGTTTCTGTTTTTGAAACCTTAAGATACTCATATTTACAAGTACATGCTTTGCTTTTGGCTTTAGTAATAATCAATGTGGTTGCAACAATTAATCTTGCAGTCAGCTGTGTCCCAGAGCTCTCGCTGCCTCTCTTTCTTGCAAACTAGGTGATTGTTTGGCACACTGCGTTTTTCTGATTTTAGCCATGTATCCAGAAATTATGAATTTCTTGATCTCTTGGGTAGCTGCTTTTGGCTCCAGGCTTTGCAGTGTCTAGATTTATGTGTTATGTAGAATGTCTTCATCTTGCTGCGAGCTTGGATAGAAGTTCACCCTGGAGACAACAGCTCAATGTTCCCATTAAGGTCATGCGTCTCCTGAATCAGCCACCGTGGGTTTTCAGTTTGGGTGAGATTAGAAGTCTCTTGGTTCTTGCTCCATCCTTCTTAGTGCTGTCCCTCTCTCCGTTAACCAATCACAAAGCAGATCACCTGGCGGACAGTCCTTAGTTGGGGGTGATCAAGGATCCCACCTGGCTTCACAGTGTTTGGTGGAGATTCAGACGAGGCTGGGGTAGGGAAGGTTTTTGTGAACTGTCACTGACTTCAGGGATGTCCAGACCCCACTGCTCTCAGACATGCTCACCTCACACAGCTAGTAGCTGTCAGAGCTGGGCATTTTCACTGGGGTCACATTATGCTTTTCTGCTCTCTCCAAAGTGGGACTGTATTCATTTCCCAGGGCACCCTCTGGACCAACTATCCTCACCTCCACGTTGGCTAGGCTCCCTGAGCAGCCGGTGCCGAGTCCAGAGCCGCAGCCACACATTGGCATGCCGGCAGGGATGGGCCTTTGTTGTCCCTCTGGGCTGCGCCCCCCTCACTGTGGCCACTTTCACTCATTTCTCTTGGGAGCTGCCTAGCTGCAGAGAAAGGCCTTTGGAACCCTTCTCTTTTCAGCCAGTCTTTATTGAATTTCACCTCCATGTTTTCTTCTTCCCAAATAGGAGCGATCATTTATCTTGGACTTTAAGTTGCAGTGGTCTTTATAAGCTTTCTTTTTTTCCCAGCTGCATTTGTTGACACAAAGTCAATCTGTTCCTTCCCTCCGCTCCCCCTTTCCTCCCACGAAGCCCCCCGAGCAGGCCATAAAGTGTCTACAGCTGTGCCTTTATTACCCTTCCCTTTCTATGGCCACAAGGGGGGTGAGCTGAAATATAGCACAGCCATTATCGCCGACAAAAAGGGACAATTTTAAAACATTTTTGCTTTTCATCAGGAAAGCTGATGGCACAAAAGAAAGTGCATCATTTTATTGTAAATGCTTTTTAAATATGGGTCACTTGGCCATAATCAGCCCCAATGGATAGAAAAGTTCAAAGCCCCAAGGTGGCCCCGAAGATATTGAGAGTTCACCCCCCCCTCGGCCTTTGCCTTTTAAATTATGCTAATTGACACCAAGAAAAGGGGGGTGGGGGTGGTAATCTCCAATCAACCCGCACACTCTGCCTGTAACTCCCTTCTTTTCTTACAAAGAAAGGCACATAAAAAGTACTGGCCAGGCCAGGAATGTTGGCTGAAAACTATTAGAGCCATTTTTCTTTTTATTTTATTCCAGGAAATACTAAGACTAGGAGGCTTGTGGTCTGGCCTTTAAGGATGGGGCAACTCACCCAGCTTTAGTCAGGAGGAAAACTCTAGTTATCTTCCTTGTAGACTACCAAGATGAATCTGCTAAAAGACCCTTGGTTTGCGATTATGGGCTGAGTTTCCAGGGGTATGCAGCGGTGTGAGGGTGGGTGGCACTCCGCAGGGGAGGGGTGACAAGTCCTCTAGTTAAAGTGAGCGTATTTATAGCATGGTCGTCAGGATTAAAGTAGAGACTGGGGGAGCAGGATGAGGCACCCATGTTCAGAGTAGACTGTGGGGTGTTCCGCAGCTGCCCTCTCCTTTGTGGTCCAGACCCCCACACTATAGTCTGAATCTTCCTGCCTGGGGCTGTCTCTGAAGAAGGGATTTAGATGCGAGAAGAGGACTGATACCATGAGCAAGATCCTCCGAGTAGCTGGAATGAGGGCAGGATTACCACTTCCTGAGAATCAGTTGTCTATGTGGCCCACAGAACCTTGACTGTGCAGCCCTAAGACTCTGCAGACTCAAGTCCTGGTCGGTGCCATCCACCCACCCTGAGACACTGTGGAGTGAGATGGCAGTTGTGACTCTGACAATGATGGGGCTGAGGAGGCACTGGAACCCCAGGATATACTGGACAACCTGGATGGCTGGATCTACCTGGGAAGGAAGTAGTAGTGAGGGTTGCTTAGAAAGGCACAGAGGAGCCTATTGGGTCAGGAAGCTGAGCTTCATGCAGCTCCCCCATGGGCAGAGAGCCTGGTCGAGGGTAATCTGTGTTGAACACCAAACTCACTGCTAACCAGGTCAGACCTGCCATCTCAGTCTTCGTTTCCTACCAGCAGATGAAAAATAACAACAGTAACTACACCCTAGCTTGTTACAAAGACTGAATGATTAGACATGCAAAAAGCCCCATCACAGACCCTGCCACAAAGTAAATACTGTATTGATTATTATTCCTAAGAATGTAAGGTGAGGTGTGTGCATGCATGATCATACACACACACACACACACACACACAGATGCTCAAGCACTAGTGCATGCACACATGTGCACTGGTTGCTACCACATAGAATCTATTTTCACACAGTATCTATGTTTAGTCCTGGTGTCATCTTTTTCTTTGGAAGGTCCAAATACACTTTCAGATAGAGCGGCTGCTCTCTGGCTACTGTTTTTACTTGATTGCTTATTTGGTCCTAGGCTTACTTTGTTACTTGATCTTTCCCTTTCAGGTGGCAGAGCTGTGGAGGATAAACTCCCTGCTTTTTCTGTTTTGATCTCTTTTTTTTCATGTGAGAGAATTTCCTCAAAATCCAGTGACCCTTTGCTGTCTCTTCAAATTGAAGGGACATGGAATGTTGACTTGGGAACTCCACATGGGCTGTCTCCTCCAGTCTGCATGATCTGCTGCATTGTGCCTCTGACTTCTTCTGGCACAGTGGGGCCATTACTGTTCCAAGACGTATTAACATCAGGCTTGTGGGCTGTTTTTTCAGGATGGTGTGACTCCCAATCCTGGTGTGGAGGGAACACTGTTATCTCCCTGGAAGACTGCTAGAATGGATCTACTAGAGACTCCACAGTGTGGATTATGGCTGAGTCTAAACCTGTACAGGGGAGGTGTGAATGACGGCAGGAGGGCAGCCAGGGGAGGGTTGCTAGCTCCTCTCTGCTCCAGCAGAACTGGCCATCTGTAGTCTTCTAGTCATAACAGGACTATTACTGCTACGGGGGTCTATGCATGCTGTACACTCTCCCTGGAAGGATTATGTAAGCCTTATATGTTCTTGTGGCTTCTTTCGGGTCTCAGTTTAAGCAGCACACTGTTGGAAGCATTCCCTCAAGAATCTCCATACCTGATACACGTTATCTCCTTTGGATATATCTGTGCAGGTGAGGCAGCAGATGCGATGCTATCTTCCATTCACTAGCTGTACTGTGTTTGTTAACCATCTTTCTGCAGAAGCAGAATAGGTCCAGAAGGCCAGCCTTTATTTCATCCACTTTCCTGTCTTCTGTAGCAGTTAACTCTTGATGTATGTTTATTTGATGAACGAGTGGCTGGTGACAACACCGAGAACCATCTGCCTACCTCGATGAAGGATTCCATTCAGTCTCTCCAAGGCCCTTTGGGCCAGTTCTCTGAGAGAGAAAAGAGCTGGATGCCAGGGTTCTCAGAGCTACCTGGTTGTTTTGTTTTGTTTTTTTTCCCCTCAGAAAGGATCCTTCTCTGTCTTCTCTACTGGCATCAGGTCTGGAACCCTTTGAGTCAACCCCTTCTTCGGGAAGCTCTTGGGTTATAGGGGGGTGGGGGGCATACAGAACAGGAACCACATGGTTTTATGTATGCACATGTTGGGGGCTAGCGGGAGGGGGGTGTGCCAACTCTCACTACAAGCCATTCTCAGATCTACCTGCTATCTCTGATCCTCAAGCCTTTCTAGCCACTGCAGGGTCTATTAGTGACAGCTGTGGACGCAAGGGAAGGCCCTGGTGTGAAAATGTTTGCCAGTTCCCATGGTGTAAACTCTTCTGCCACAGCCAACATCACAGGGTTTTTATAAATCCAGTTATAACCACCCCTCCCACAACGGAACTGAAACCCATTACATCTGTATCCTTTCATCAGTGTGGTCCACCTTTCCCTGAATGCCTCCAAGTTCTTCAAATAAGCAAAATTTGATTTTCTTTTTACATTGGTTACCAAGGGTTTTAAGTCTTCAAGGATAAGATTTCTTAAAGCCTGAATTTTCCAGCCTCCCCTTTCTACACAATTGCTATGTATTGTATATTTTTGACAGAAGATACAACAGGCAAAAGGACACCATGAATACAGTAAAGCTTATAGAACACCTCCATTTTATCCCTCCTATCAGTATGTATATATGCAGTGCTTGCCCGCCCATGGCACTATTTTTGCAATACTGAAATGCATGGGGACTGTTCTCTTTCCTGGAAAGTCCCCTAGAGGACCATGTATTAATGGGCTACTATTCCTCAGCCTGGCACACTGGGAAGTTAACGGAAATGTTAGGAGGTGGGGTCTATTGGGAAGTCTTCTGTTTAGTGGGCTCATTCCCCAAAAGGGACCGCGGAATCCTAGCCTCCTCCCCTTTGTTGCTGGCCGTAAGGTGAATCAGTTTCCTGTGCCATGCACTCTTCACCATGATGTGCCGCCTCGACAGGTCCAAGCCTACCCGCTCTCTTTATGAGATGAGTATCTTGATCACTTGTAAGTTACGGAAGCTAACACAGTGACCTGAGAAATTTGAAAAGTCTTGGAAACAATTCTTTTATTGTGTGTGTATGGGTATGGTTATGTGGCCAGCATGTATGTCTTTTTTATGTGTGTGCCTGGTACCTGTGGAGGCCAGAAGAGGTTGCTGGATTCCACGGAATTGAAGTTACAGATGTTTGTGAGCCATCACGTGGGTGCTGAAACTTGAACTAGGTCTCCCAGAACATCCAGTGCTCTTAGCCACTGAGCCATCTCTCCAGTCCCTTGGAAGTAATTTAGTTCCACTTTCCTGCTCCCAATCCAGTTATTAGTCCCTAAGTTGGGACCCAGAGTTTTGAGATCTTTTCTCCACTTTCTGAACTTTCTTAACTTCAGACTAGATTGTGTTGACTGCAATTTTAAGTATTTCTTGATTCACCCTTGTCCACACGTCCCATCATGCTCTAATTCAGGCCTGCTTACCGTACAGATGCTGAGGCAATGGCTTTCCAGCTTGTCTTTCTTTTCTCCAATCCAGTCTGCCCCGTACCAGTGGACTTCATGTCCTGTCCAGTCCTTGCCTGAAACATGGCCTCTCACTTGTCCCAGTACAAGGTATGGGAAACTTGTCCTGTTATGCCCACTGTCTCCTTGTGTCTGTAGACACACTGTGTGCCTTTTGCCTATGAGCTTTGGTTTGAGCCACTTCTGACAGGAACAGCTTCTCTTCAGTACTTGGCAAGCTCATGCTGAAGTTTGAACGTCAATTACAAAGCTGTGTTCTGGTACTTCTGCAAACAGTGGGCTCAGCAGCGCATGAGCCACATCTTCCGGAGACTCCTCCTTTGCTCCTCTCATCCTCGGCTGTTACTGACTTCGCCTTCATGACTTCTCCCCAGAACATGGTTCATTTCTTCCTCCTCCATACTGACCATCATACTCCCACAGGCTTCACTCTCCACTCTTGACTATTCTCCTCACAACTGCAGTGGGAGCCTCCAAGAAAGCTGGCCCCAGGTTCCCCACCAACCATGGCTAGCACCATTTCCGTTTCCAAGGCCTCTGGCACTTTTGCTACTCACCTTGCAAGACTTGCTGGGCGCTTAATCCTGTTGCTATGATAGGCTGCCCCAGCTCCTGGGACAGTGCTGCACAGCTGGGGAAGTCTGCTCCTCCCAGCTATTCCAGGTCCTGCGGCTTTATTGTGCAAAGGCCCAAGCTGCCCTCCCCAAAGGCAGAAAGCAACATCTTTTTAATGGGTGGGAGGCAGGGTTATAGGTCACCGTATTCATTGCAGTGATCAGCACTGTTTGCCACACTTTGTGTAATGGAATGTCGTAGTCATTAACAGTTGAAGAATATTTATTGGTGTGGGAAAATGCTCACAATATTTAAAGAAAGCAGGGTACAAATCTGTAAACACAGCATGATCTCAATCTTGTAGTAAAATAAATTATATATGCATAGAAAAAATACAGGAAGGGAATACACTAAACATTAACAGCGATGCTCTCAGGGTGGGAGGACTCTGGGTCAATAATTGGCTTTACTGTTTCCTGCGTTTTCCAAACATTCTACGAGGGGCATGTGTGACTTTGATAGACAGCAGGGGAAAAGTTGATGCAGGTTGACAACTAGTCCTGGGAAGCAGCAAGACTCAAGTGCTGAGGCGCTGTTTAGTCATTTGCAAAGCCTCTTTCCGCCTGTGACATACATAAAGGAAGAATAGCATCTGCCCTGTCTGCCACTGAGGACCACTGGGCATGTGAAAGGCTCACAGACATCAGGGAACCGTTCCTCTAAGCAGCTCAAAGGCCTTGCTTAGGACGTGCTTTCCTACCCATCCTTCACTCCTCAAGTCCAGTGTAGGTAGAGGGCTGCAAACTGCGGTGGTCACTGATCACTCGTGGGAGAAGGAATGGCTCACATCACTGGTCTCTGACCTAAAGATGCGCAGGTCTTCATCTAAAATCTGCTAACTACTGATCAAGCCTCTCACCCCCATTGCAGGAACTTCACTGATGGGAAAATCTGAGACTGCCGCTGCTAAAAGAGTTATTGCTTAGAATGGCCTGAGAATAACCACCTTCAGCAGCCTGTGCTGCTTCCATTTCAAAGCCTATGGCTTTGTGGTCCAGGCATGCAGTGGAGAAGGTGTCCCTCAAGTCCCACAGTTGGACTCTGGCTTGCCGCTGGGCTGGGGACCTAAGGGGTAGTTCTCTAGAGGCTTAACTTCAAGATGGGTGAGGTTACAGAGAAGACACGAAGCTTGATGCTCAGTGCTCTCTTTCTGGGTGCAGGGTGAAGCTATTCCATCTTCCTTCTAAGAATTAATCTTTAAAAAAAGAATTGTGCCCAGTACAGAGATGCAAAGTAAAAGGGAACTCACTGAAAACCCATGAGTACAGCTACACTCTACAGTACAGAGCTGCCACGGTGCCAGGTACGTCTTGGTTTCTATTATCCTGACACTCAGGGAAAAGCTATCTGACCAGAAATTATAAAAATACTTCCAAAATACATTTGTAAGATAAAATAACAAAATCCTTAAGTTTCTTTTCTCAGGACTTTTTCACTTAAGCGAAAACCCATGAACAGACAAATAAAATGAAAATTTTATATGACACTGGCTAAAATATGGATCAACACAAGCTCTTCCCCAACAATTATGGATGGAAATCATATAATGTATGTATTCTTCACAGTCTCTTACAAAGAATTCTGAATTTCATGTATTCTTTTAGAGCAACTCAGGGCTACTATTAGGAAGACGTGTCTATGGCCATACCATCACACACAGCCTTCCGGGTCAGCGTGAGGGCTCTGGTAGTAGAGCCCAGGCCTTGGATGCTGTTTTTATCTCCCACTCTCGAGTACACACTGACCCCATTTAAACTGTGATGTCTCAATGGGTGCTGCAGGCCCCCGCCCTGGGATGACCCCTTTGGCTGCTTTTAGTGTGCCTACCTGAAATCTAGTAAACTTTTCTGCCTCTGTGTGCACGGTAGGAGCTTGAAGTTCAAACGATCAAACATGTTAGAAATGAGTACAAGTCTTAGTGAGGCGAGTAAAGACAAGGGTTCCCCTCTGAGTAAAGTTTCTTGTTTGGTTTTTGAGACAGGGTTTCTCTGTGCAGCCCTAGCTGTCCTGGAATTCACTCTGTAGAGCAGGCTGGCCTCAAACTCACAAAGATCCACCTGCCTCTGCCACTTGAGTACTGGGATTAAAGAGGGACACCACCATTGGCCAGCTTCCCCTCTGAATAAGTTTTAAGAATTTTATGGACATCTTAAAGGCAACTCAAAGGCCTTTTGGGATTCAATTCTTGATGTGTAACTCTGTTAGAAATAATTTAGGGTAAATGCCTTTTTCACTAATACTGTGCACACTTTGTCCTGTAAAGAGGCTACATGATGAGGTAACGGATGGAAAAACACTTTAAAACATAAACTACCAATGGTATTGTTAGCTCATGTATCCATAAAAAACACACACAGATGGCTAAATTGAATCAACCCCAATGTTTTATTTAATTTAAAGTTTTAAAAGACAGTGGTTAAGCACATAATCTATGTGTTTGCATATATCTATGTATGTGTACCTACACATACATATACATATGTGTGTGTTTGTGTATAGCCACACACTCACATACATACACACACACACACATACGGAAACCAACCCCTTTTCAACTTTAGCCACTGATCAACTTGGCCCGCTGTCAAGGTGATTGCACATCTACTTCATATGACCATATCTAAGAGTAAAAATAAACAGCCTTAATCAGTTTAATAGTAACTATTTGTGTTTCTCTTCTTTTTTTAAATAAATAAAGTTACCGTTAAACTGATCACATATGGTAAAAAGGCAGAACACACACACAAATACACACAGAGACCCCTGTTTAAAACATGTGACATACGAATGACCTTTATGTACAAATGGGTGCTGTTGGCTCCCTACCCCCAGCACAGGCCACGAAAGAACTCCCACTACTCGGGGAGCCCCATCCTCTCTGTTGCCTGGAGGATGAGTGTGTACTTGGCACCCTGAGTGAGACCTCAGAATGCACGCTCTGGATGCAACGGTATAGATGGTGGTCCAGCCCTACGGTACTAGTAGTGTTCAGAACATGAGGAATAAATAGGCACATGTAGCTGCCTGGAACTAAACCATCATTTCTAACTCCTCTTAGGGAGAGATGTATGCTGAAGTTTTAGCTAAGTGACATACAAACTTTTAAAGTGTACTAGGTTTGTAAGTCTGGGGCTGTGTGTGTGTGTGTGTTCCCACATTGATATAAAACTGAAATGAATGTGGGGCTAGGTATACAGAGCAGCTGCCTGGCTTCCAGTCAGTGCTGATGATCTACGGAATCACTCGCCTCAGCCCTTATTTACCAGCTCCTCGGGTTCCCATGTGCCGTGGGTTGCTGGAGAGACTCATAAGGGGCAGCTTTCACGAGTGGGTGGAAGGACATGGCTGAGTCTCCGGCTAGGAATAGCGGCAACAAGACTGCCAGGTTCGACCAGGGCTGCTTTGCGGAGTGAAGTCCCACCTGGCGTCTTGATGAAACGGAATGACTGCTTCTGCCTCCAGCCCTGCAACACCGCTAGCTGCAGCTCTGTGCGAGTGCCTCGATGCTGCAGGGACACAGGACCGGCTCTTAGGTACGCTGGGTTTCCAGTGGGCAAACCAGTTAATGTGGTTCTAGCCAAAGCAAGAGCATAAATGTTTTAGAGAAAGAGATCCCCTGGAGCTACAGAGAGGAGATGCTGATGAAAGCCACGCTGGGAGTGGAGCAGGTGACGGTGCTCTTCAGTCTGTGTCGGAGCTGGTCTCTTCGATGACAGAATACTGGCTGAGCGCTTCCTCCAAAGGCGTTATTGTCCCATCAGGTTTTAGTCCCATTGGTCTAAGCAACTCCTCTCTGGAAAAAGATAAAAGAAAGAGGGGAAAAAAAAAAAGTATTCACCAGCATCACACACACACCCCTCCCCCCACCCAAATCCGCATCGTTTTTAAAAGGAGAAGCCTTTAAAAACCAAAGTATTTTCTCTCAAGCTCTCTCTGTGTGTTTGTAATGGAAAGATGAAAGGGGCATGGAAAGAAAAAGAGGAGATGAAAGACTCCATTCACACAAGCCAAACCTACTAAGCCAATTAAAGTATGAAAAGTCAAGGTCCAAATGGGCTCAGGCCAAGGAGCAGGTCTCTTCTGCTTTGAATAATTAACTTTTTTTCCTCTTGTGGGCTCATTTTGTTTTAGAGAAATTGAAGCTACCAGAGTCTCACCTGGCCCGACTTAGAAGTAAATGCACATTTCATTGAATGGGGTCAATTTGTCAGGTTTGGTCTGGCTTCCACCGTCCCTGGAACTCACGGGTACTTGCTGATTCATTTCAGATCAGTCAGTTGGATTTCCCCAAGTTTTCTTTCCTTTTCTCTCTCTTTCCTTCTTTTTGTTTAAAACACCATTGCTTTTGTTTGTGGCAGTTTAATTATGGGATTGACAGCCATTTTAATCTCTTCAAAGCTCCCCAACTGTCTCTCCTCACATAATCCAACTGTATCCACTCCACAAGTTACAGCCTCATCTAAGATGATTAATTATTGATTAAGCCAATCAAAAAGCATTAGGGAAGATTTATTTAATCTTTTCATAGGCCTTATTTATTACATGGAGATTGTGACGAATGTACCTATTGAGTTGCTAACTTCAATCCTTCTACTCCCAACAGGCTACAGTGCACTTAAGAGGGGTATCGGAAGGCTCAAGAGCTGCTTAAAACTTATTTCTCATGGAAATGGGCATCACTGCCTAAGAACATGACGCAGCAGCTATAATGTTGGTGGGCTGTGGCGTGAAGGGAAACAGTAACACTTGTTCCCCTCTGCTCCTTGCTATCGTCTCTTCAGGCAACACAAAGAAGGGTTCCCTCCTGGGAAGGGGCAGCCATATAAATGTGATAGCACAGCAAAACCTGGGGAAGGGAGTTCAGTTCAGTGACCAGGTTAAAGCAACAGGAGCCTAAGCAAGTGGCTCTGGTTAGCACCAGAGGATGACTGAGGCCAGAGTCTGGGAAATGTGGACGGCTTACTGGTTGGCTAAATTGAGGCTTCTACATGTTGTACATAGGAAATAAGATCAACTTAAAGTTGGAAGGGGCCTCAGTGATCATTTAGTCCAACCCCCTTTTTAAGAAGGAGGCTGAGTGACTTATCCAAGGCCACTTAGTGGCAGGGCTGGGCCTGTGAAAGATCTCCTGAACTCCCGTCGCAGCTGACTGCCCTAACCACATGGAGAAGCGGTTGAGTCACTGCTCAACAACTATGTGACAGGAACTGCCACGTGCTGGGCAGAAGACAAGGTACAGCTGCTGCCCTAGATGAATGGACAAAACAGACCCAAGATAACATGGATCACAGATGGAATACATGTCCTAAGAGAACTGTGAATGCAACACCTACTCCTGAGAGGAAGCATGGTCACCTGAAGGAGGCAGAGAAGGCAGCACAGAAGAGATACCCTGTGCCAGGCAAAGGAGACTGTGTTTGTCTCCTTTTTGCTTTGTGTTCTTGTGAGGCTGGCCAACAGACTTGCGTTTAGGGAGTAGAGATTCAAGGAAGAAGTGATAAGGGTAACTTGAAATCCAATACTCAAGTGTTTCAAAGGCCAAAGGAAGGAGCTCAGCATTTATCATGTACAGTGTCTATTGGCCCACAGCTCTGGAAGTGGTGTGGTAGGCACACTGGAATAGGTGGCAGACAGATAAGGCATCAGGAGGTCATTGTAATGTTGCATGGAAAAGGAGAGAGATGGATTATGACTGAGGCTGTGGGAAAGAAAGGCATCATGCCTCAGGCAGGTGTGGAGCGGATGGTGAAGGGTAGTAGAGTGTTCCTATGGCTCCAGGGCAGATACTGTGGATATGGCACGACTTACAGGAGGCAGAACACAGGACAGATTTGTTGAGACAGCACTATTTTTCTGGACAATGCTATTTTCAGGACATAATGAGCCTGAGTTGCCTTTGAGCAAGCAGATAGAAATGCCAGTGGAGAGCCGTCAGCAATTCTCTAGCCTGCTATGACTCAGCCACGATTTAAAGTACGTATTTTTCTAGTTCTGACTGTGATGAGGAACTATGTGATACTGAATACCAACTAAATAACGCAAAAGGAAGAGGGTAACTTGCTGGGAATGGCACATTGAAGGGTAAGAATAATCTAGGTCTAAAGGTGGGAGCGGTGGTACACATCTGGAAAAACAAGAGCCTGGCTCAAAAGGTCAAAAACCCAAACCTAACCCAAGCCAACCAACCAACACAAAACTTTAAAAACCTAATGACCTAGGTTTACAGGTGTTGGTAATTGAAAGCAGTGAGGTATGGCAGGAGCTGAATGGTAAGGAGAGGCAGAAGGACTGGCAGGAGCCCTACCAAAGACAGTGATGAGCTGTCTGGTAGACACACCTAACACAATACAGTTCCAAAATGACAGGTCAACAATGGGGCTACCTACCAATGTGTGAATTACACAGCTACTATGTAAACCCAGGAAGAATATTTCCAAATCAAATCTGTTATCTTTATTCCTTCCCTTTAGTCCAACTTTACAATTATTAGGAATACTTAAGAATTTTACAGTTTTATGGTCAAATTACAATAATTAAGTTATAGAACAATAGGCACCCATCTTTTAATTCTCACTGGTTAACTATTTTCAAGCATTTTTAGGGGGTGCTCTGTATTACCCCTCCACTAAATTGGAAGCTCCTCAGAAGGCACAAATTATTGTCTTTTCCACATGGCTCCATGCAATGCCTGGGTGTACTGACATTTTTGTAGGAAAGGCATCAGTGAAACTTAGCCACAAAGTCATGCATTCATGCAAATAAATTAAGACAGCAATGTGATGTTGTGGGAAGAGCAAGAAGACTGTAAGTTAGGAAGTCTAAAGTCCGGATTCTTCCACTTACCAGCTGCGTGATATCTGGCAAGTCTCTGAGCCTCAGTTTTTCCATCTGTGACATGGGGACCATGATAATCCTAGCCCTGCCTACCTCCCAGTGGTGACATAAGAAGTCCCGACATGGCGGTGGCAGCAACAACAGGAGCAGTACAGAGCAAAGATCTCTGTGAACTGTGAGTAGAGGACTCAAGTATTCACTGTGTGGAACTGTAAGCAGTGAAGGTTCTGAAGGTTCTGAAGCCAGACCTGAGTTTTAACTCTAGATCTACTTCTCATTAACTGCAAGACCTTGAAAACCATAAACCATGATTCCATTTTCTATAGACCTGGATCGGGAGTCCTCGCCTTGCTAAGCAATCATGAAAGCACAGACTACGTACTACACACAGAAAGTGTGCAGTGTAATGGCTGGGGTATAATCAGAACCCACAAGCTGTGCTCTTGTTCCTTGTGTGTTTACAGAAGATTTCCACTTCTGATAGGAGTAAGGTAGGGGGAAGAATACGCAGAAGCAAATAAAAGACACAGTTCCTGTCCTCAAGAAGCTTGAGTCAGTTTAGAAGATAAAACACACACACACTAAACAGTATCAGAAGGCTCACAACAGCGGATCTACAAGCTTAAGATGATCAACAAGCAGAGCCCTGCTTCCCTGAGCCTTACAGCTCGCCAGTAGACTCCCGCTATATGTGGACTCTGTTCAAGAAGAGCTCTTGTCCTGTTTGGGGGCAGGAACGGATCATGTACTAGCTTGTGACCCTGGATAGCTTCTCATACTCTCAAGCCTTAACATTCTGCTCTCTTCTCTATCCTATTGCTAGCACCCTACAAACACCAAACAAAATCTTCGCTCTAGAGACTCACTGCTTAAAGGCTTGGTGAATGCTGTGGTTATCTCAGTTTCATTGCAATCTGTTTGTGTCCAAGTTAGTAAGATATGGACAGAGAATGGGAACCTTTTCATGAATACCAGCAATGCTCTTCACCCTTGTATTGGGCACAGGAGGAAACAGGGAGGTTACTACAGGCTCCTTGCAGGAGGCAGACTCGGGGTCACACTGAACGGCAGTGAAAACACGGCGTCACAGGAAGAAAAGCACCCCTCAAAGCAGAGTTAGTCACGCACAGGCACAGAAGCAAGAGTTAGTAGGTGCAGGATTGGCAAGCAGGTGGGCTCAGCTGAGGAGAAGGACAAAGAAAGCTCAAAAGTGCTATGAGGCATGAAAGAGGGGCTGGAAACCCTGACTCCAAGGCTGATGAGCTGGACTGAGCATGAAGGTAATTTTGTCTCCTAGTTCAACAGCCACCTTCCGTATTTAAGAGTATTCATTAAAAATGACCATTACACAAAATTTGAAAGTTACTCTGTTCTATGTTTTCATTAACCAATTTTGATGTCCTCCTGTGTTCTAACACAGTGCCTTAGAGAGCAAAGCCTCAGCTAAGCACCTGTGAACTACATTTAGCTCCTTTCTTACAGAAGGCATGTATCTTATAGGACTCCCCATAACTAAGTCATGAACAAAGACACAGGCTAGATCTGTGAGCAGATTTGTTTTCATCAAAATTTACAGGTTCAGAAAAGGATTACTAATCCACAGGAAATCCTGCAGAATGCCTTCCAGGGATTTATTGCTGCCTTCTAGACTGTGCTCAACTTGAAGGTAGAGTCCATGTCTTCTTGGGCTATGATTTTCATGTATCTAGTCTTAGGACAGAGCACACTGCAGATGCTTGGTAAACATTTCCTGCAAGGATACAGCACATGGGTCATGGCATAAATGGAGAATGGCAGAGGACTAAGCATTGGGAAGCATTCTCTTCTTAGCCATAATCACTTCCTTGATGAGTCAGCATCATCAGATGATGCTGACAGCCCAGCAGAAGTCAGGCATTGTGCCCTCAACCATTTGGTACAGACTCAGCTTCTTACGTCTGAGACGTTAGGAGTTCTAGACTCTAGCCTCATATCTTCTACTAACCTGTTACAAGTCCTTGGGCAAGCCGTTTGCCTCTGTGAGATATAAAATGGGGGGTTGGACAAGATGATCCCCAGTATTCTATACTAGTTTTAAGAATAAGTACTATTTCAGTCTACTTAAAAAGCTATTGGGGTTTTAGGACACTCAAAATCACCACCCTGAGCCTTTCCTTTTAATCAAGATATTCTACACCTAACTGTCAAACACAGCACCTGCCTGTCAATGACATATACCACGACCACAAACCTTTTCTGCAATCTGCCAGCAGGTGCTTAAATGATAACTAAAGCAATGGCAAGTACCCCACATAGGACCCAGATTGCATCACGGCCTTCACTAGGCCATTTTATGAAGAGTTACTACTGGTCCTAAATTTATGAAGGTCTTTTCTAAAAAATTATGGCCGGGTGTCCAATAAACATCGTGGTTGAAATGTGTATTAGGATTAAGATATTCACATAGCAACAACTGCTTCATACTTACCTTCAATGCTATACACAGGCCTTAACACAGTTAAGACTGCCCCCGTTATCACCAAAAAGTACAGTGATGTCTACTGGATAAAGAGCCCATTCTAGGCACTGTGACAGTATCATGGCGGGCTTCTCATCTGATCAGGCATCTGGCCAGGGAAGAGATAAGCCTCCAAGAATGTTCAACTGGAACGAAACATCATTTAGAAATTTGATCTTACTAAACGATAAGGAACCATAGTCTGTAAGGGTGTGGCCAGGCAAGAGGACACAGATAAAGCACGTCCAAGAATAGAAACCCTATTTTGCCCCAGCCTAACCCTTGGGACTGCCAATGGAAACAAACAAACAAACAAAAAGTTACTTAAATCTAGGGGTGAGAACTTATGGAATTAGAGCATACTATGAAATTTCTGTTCTATAAAAATGTTTTCCAGATATATTTTAACATCTTCCTGTTGGTATGGTACTCTGTGACAGTGATAGTCGGGCTTCTGTAGCTCCTCAGACTGTAGAGACGGACACTCTGTTTTAGGGCTTCAAGTTCCTATGTGACTCCCCCAGCAGTGACAGGGCAGTATTGGGGCTCGGGTAATCACATGCCCAACTGCATGTTACAGAATAGGCCAGATGCATGTGTAGCATCTTACTTGACCTGTAGCAAGAGAATACTCTTGTCCACAGCACAGGTTTTGTGCAATATAAACAAAGCATTCGACTCAAGTGCATCTGTTGAAAGCAGGACATAATCAAGCAGTCGGTAAAACACATCCTTGTTTCCCACTTGCAGATCTCCCAAGAGTCCCTTCGAATTTACCTATACGAGTCTCAGCTTCCCGCTTGCCACTTAGCTTGATAACGACTCAAAAATCATTCCCTTGTTTTCAAGGGCTCTTCTTTCTTGTCTGCTCTGTGTACTACAGGGCAGTATTGACACATGGAATTAATGACAGGGTCTGTAATGAAACAACAATCATGCAAACACCAGTCTGCTCTTTTGATAAAACAGCACGTTAGAGACCTATTCACCTCCCTCTAATTGAGTACTGCATAATAGTTCGGATCCTTTTGTGTAACATATTTTGTTCTATGATTAGAAAAGAAGAAAAGGGGGGAAATCTATGAAGCATTGCTTCCTTTAATCACCCCTGATTATTTTTCTGTTTTAATGAGGGTGCTGCTATTTAGCCAGGTTCTGTTACATACTTGCTTTGTTGACTTCTGTTCAGTGTATAACAAAACCCAAGACAGGATAATTGGGAACCATTACTTTGGCACAGGGATTCCTGTTCTTAATGTGAGGTTGGCCTGGAAAAAGAGCCCTGACATGTTAAATTAGCCATTTCATATTTAATTCCTTTTTGCCTTTGAAAGATGGGATGAGACATTAGTATACAAATAAAGTATTTTAATTAACATAAAATGCCTATGGGATGGATCCCCTGACATCCAAGAGGGTATAACTCTTCAGTGTCTGCTGATTCCAACCAAGTCTGGAAGGTGTGACTGGAGCAGTCACAAGACTCTGAAGTGCATCGGGTCTCTCACTGCTGGTGATAGCCCTTCCTGGCTCAGGAGTTACATAACTATATTGGACGCTGTGAATGTGGAGCCTTTGGTGTGGGTACTGCTTCTGCACCTTCCTCTAAGGGCTTCCTAGTACTGACTGCTTAAACTGATCTTTCACCAGACACTGATGGAGGGGAATAATGGGGATGGTGGCTTTTCCACAGCACATCAAAGATCTTCCAATTGCATCTTAATAAATAACTCTGAGACCTTCCCCTCAGCCCTCACCATTGCGTTCTAGGATGGGGGATCATTTGGAAAGTAAAATATGCTGTGTAAAAAAGGTCAGTCCCAAGATAAATGGACATGGTGTCCTGCTCATACCGTCACACCCTTCCACTTTGTAATGGGATTGGGAAATGTCTAAAAATTCCCACAGGGAAGTCATTTTAAAGTTAAGATTTAATGGTGTGATGACATGTTTAAGAGTCTGTTAGGATCCCATACTCATTCTCTTTTAAAACAATGACAACCCAGTTTTGATAAAGGATCGTAGAACTTTTACTGTTTCTCTCACAAAGCTAGTTAACTAATGATCTGATGTTTGATATGGAGTAGGATAAATCGCTGCTCTAATTCACAATCTGTCAAAGTAAACATGGTCACTATTGGTCTTTGGTGCTTTGTATTTATTTAAAACTTATGTTTCATTTAAAAATAATCAGACCAACAAATTTCTCAGCATTGTTGGTAATTTTTCAGAATAGCATAATATCTGGGAGTTCTGAAACTGAGGTGTTCTGGGGGCGCCATTTTAACGCCTGATCTTGGGTCAGTCACTTAACTCTGACGGAGTGGTCTTTAGTAAAATGCCTCCCATCCAATTCAGATCACGGGATCGTCTTAATGACCAGCAGAGAACACATATGGAAGCATTTTTTTGACATTCTGAAGCACTAAATTAGCTTTTTCATTATTCTCATTTCTGTTAGAAGATAGCATGCAAAGCTTCTAAAAATCTGCTATGGCTTTGTGTCAGATAGCACAGTTAAGAACATGGCAGAGGATGAAGTTAGGGACAGTGCTCAAAGAACACAGTTTAGTTTTATCCGTAAGTAATGGCATTCTTACTACTTCTTGGTAACATTCTTAGAAAACTTTTCTACCCTGCTGTTCAAATTAACAAAATTAAAAAGAGGTCTGCATGCCAACAAACTGTTGAATAAAGCAGTACAAACATAAGTTCTAATACATTCTTCCAATTAGGAAGATCTGAAAGTCGAAGAAGGATGGCAACGAGGAAGGAGACTATTTTTAATTCGTGTTTTGCTAATTGTCAAAAGCCATTTCAGCTTGTGCTTTAACCAAGTGTCCAGGGATTTCTAATCAGGAGTACAAAGGGCACACGACGTCCTACTTAGGTGTCTAGCAACTGAGACAGTCCTCTATAACCTAAGGCTGCATAGAATCAAGCTTCTCAAAATAATCTTCCTGTAAGGGTCTGTCTGTATATGAAGCACCAAGCTCTCTTAATTGAATTTTCAAGGAACCTTAATGATGGAAAACAGTACTATATGTCAGAAGTATGAGGCAAAGCACCATGTAATGATGGATATTCAATGTTAACTAGCCAGACAGAAAAATAAATTGAGGTAGAATTGATTTCAATGATACATATTTTTTAATCCAATACAAAAACTGGTCATTTTTAACACATAATCTGTGACATAATTAATGAGACACTTTCCCTTCTCCTTTTATTCTGTCTTTAGAGGACATCCTAATTTGGACTAACGACCCTTCAAGAGTTCAGTAGTCATGGACTAGTGGTTCCTACAGTGGACAGTGCAGATCCACAGGCTCTCCTGACATAAACCATTAAGATCTTCGTACTCTGGAACCTGCACCGGGTCTTCTAGTGCTTTAAAAAGGTGGGTTATATTTCTGAAATGCACCCAAATAGTATATCCTAGACTAACTCCTCACAAATGCATGTGCAACTAGATGTTTTGGTATTTTTGTAAGATGAGCAATAGAAATTATTTACATGGAAAAAAGTTATGTATCTGTTATTTTTCAGCCACAAATCACTCATAACCTTACAGAGTTAAAAATAATCTCTTGACTCAAGTGTACTATCTTTATATTAATGCCAGCATTAAGAAAGCCACGCCCCATATATCGATATGGCTGGCAAAATCGAGGGTAGGGTGGGGAGCATGACTAGTAGCTAGAAAGTAAATGAGAGAAGGAAGTGGTGGCAGAAGAGCCATTACTTATGTATTTACATACAATTTAAAACTCAGTTTTCATTGGTATAAGCAAACAGGCAATGTGCGGTGTAAACAGTGCTAGAATAAGAGTAGCGTATAAGATCAATCCATCTAGTTTCAGTCAAGGAAATAAAGGGGATTAGAGGAACAGAAACAAAACTGTAATTGAAATGTTCTTGCCCTGTGCGGGCTGAAGGCATCATCAGCATGAGTGTGCTGGACTAGGTACGGGCAGCTGTGCTGGGCACGCTGGACCTGCCTACCCACACAATCACTGTGCTAGTCTTCTGCTTGAGCGCAGGGGCTTATTCTTGCTTTCAAAGTCCAGGAAGGAGAGAGGAAGTGGAGAGGCAAGCATTCTGTAATCTTATACCTCAGGCTTGACTGCTAAATATTATACTTATCACTCTAGATTAAAGAAATCCACACTACTTATTTAAATTAGCCAGCCATGGCCCATATTTCTTTATGGCATTCCTTTAAAGCCTCTACTCTGATGAGGTTTGGCCAAGAAATGGAACTGACAAATACACTTTGAAGCTTTGAATCCTGCAGGTTATTTTATACAGAAAAAAAACAGACCTTTAAATCTGGAGGTCAGACCATTTCATTTTTCATCCTCACACACTGGTAAACCACAAGGCACAAGGCACTGAACTAGCTAGACAGGACAGGGTTTACAAGGTTCAGATGACTTTTCTAGCTTTGAAAACTTCCACTGCCACCCCAACATAAGGAAGAGAAACATCTAACAAAGACATGATCTTTATATTAAAGAATTAAAAAAATCATTGAGAATACTACTTAGTCAGTCCATGTTCCTTAAGAAGTCTTCTGATCACTAATCTCCTCACCACCTTTAGAAATCTAGCCAACATAAAGATGCGGAGGGTATGAGCTCCTTAAGGCAGTGGCTATGTCCAGCATGAAGGTGAGATGGAAATGTGACCTAAGTTTCACAGTAGTGGTTTTACACTTTTGGGAATAACATCTACACCCTACACCAGGCTCAGGAACAGTACTTGGCATGACCAACCTTAGTCATCACTTTGGTAAGTGCTTTGGCACGGGCCACTGTTGCTAACCACCATCCTGGTGCGGGTCCTTCACATCTGCTCTCCTATGGATGAAAAAAGGAAGTGTCTAGTGTCCATTCCTTGGCCACCTCACCTCCAATCCTATCCTCTACTCACACGCCTTTCTTTTTCAGGCACAGGAGAAATTGCTGAGAGGATGATTAAGAAGTGTTCTGACAAATACTGTAACGGATACACATAGTAACTCAGTGAACAGAGCAAAGGCCTTAAGTTCTGGGAAATGAAGTTCCTAGTCTCACTTTATCATGGAGCTGGAGAGAGAACACATGGGTGAGTGTTTTGTAAATGTTAAAAGAAAATGGATTATCAGCAGCCATCAGCTTGAAAATGTTTTGGGTATTTCTATTGCATTTCCCATTAGTCAATGTGGTTAACATGCTGCTTGAATCTTTGGAAGAAAGATGACTAAGTCAAGTCCAAAGACTTAACAGGACTAAGTCTCTCTCCCTACAATGAATTGTCATTTCGACTTCTCTCTTGAATACTCCTTAAACTTCATTGTCAGCACACACATCACTTCCCTTCCCTAGGAGAGACTCCCTGAACCATCCAGACAGAATGAACTGCTTCTTTTCCCTGGGAAATACAGTTCAACACAGACCTTGTTTGTCACTATTCCTATTTTGTATTCTGGAATAAACTATACACCATTTCTCCCACTACAGTATGAGTCTCCCAAAGGCAGAAACTGTCTCACTCGCCTCCAAATGGCCCTTGGCCTCCCTAGGCCAACGCCCTGCACCTGAGAGCTGCTAAGTAAACGCTCCTTGTATGGTACTGAACTTAAGTCTACTTCACAGTATGGCATCTTATTTTTTTCTTATTTTATTAAAATGAGAAAAAGTGAAGAGAGATGAAACTTAAGACTAATGGATAATATAGCACAACAAATATGAAAGTCGCATGAAGAATGGTTTCATTCTTTGCATTCTTGCTCTGGAATGCCTACTGCTGAGCTTCAGACAGCTGTCACTGTTATTAGTGAGAGTCAATGTTAGAAAGCACACACAGGCAGACAATGCAAAACCCACCATACACCATGCAAAAAGTCAGCAGACTTACAACTCTTCTCAGCGTTATTTTTGTTTCAACTTTAATGGTAAAATAGGTACCATCAAAGCCAACACAAGACATACAGCTCTGCTTTATACATGCAAGCATCAGTATCACCTTCAGCTTGAGCTGAGCACCTGCTGGGTGCTTCTTGGTGAATGTATGCCTTCTTTGAGACACAGTTTAAGTCAGGTAGAAACTGGGCATTTCAGAATTGATGCTTATATGTTGGTTTATTAGTAGCTTCTAAAATATGTAGATTCTTCTGAGATTAAAAAGAGAAGGACCTAATTGTTTTATGTGAATTAATAGGGTACCTTATGAAACTGGTGATGTCTCTATAAATAACCCAAGTACCCAAATTATATTGTATTATCCTGTGCAGTTCGTTCCTCATTTTCTATGTTTTGTATTTGGTGTTTCCTCATGCAGGTTAAACGGGCCAGCTGTATGGCATCCATGTTACCTGCTAGCAACTCCTACTGTCACAACAGGAATTTATAGTCCTTCACTATCTACTGTGCTAAAACACTAATATGCTTCACTAGGTCCTTGCTAACAATTTCCTTTCTAGCTTCCACTAGAAGCTAGGATGCCTCTGGTTTTCATTCTAATTTACTTATACTACCATGTTTCATTAGCTACACCCGACCCATCTGGAAGTTGTCAGGTAAGTACAACTTATTTTTAGATACATTCTTGTTTTGGAGGGGAAGAGTGCTGGAGATTGAATGCAGGGCCTATAATTTAGCACTGACCTCTTTCCCCAGCTACCAGACTTTATTTTTATGTATTCACATAGAACTTGCTATTCTGCTTAACATAGGTCTGCTCCAGTACAGTCTCTATGACTATTATTAATTCTTTCTGGGAAAGCTCTCGTATAAAATGTTAAGGAGAATGCAATCTGCAGACAGACCAAATGTCTTCTGGATAGCGCAAGCATGTAGCAAATTCTAATGACGAGACAGGATTGAAAATCGAGAAGGAGTAGCTAGCAGTCACCAAGTTCTAGAATACTTCATAGATAATGAAGCTATTTACTTTAGCCAGCTTCTACACATTACCCTGTCATGGCAGAAAGCTCAAGACTACAGAGTGTCAAAGCAGCCCTGTTTGCTACAGTTCTGTCAACCCACAGTCTGTCCATTTCTTAGCTAGCTAAACCTCCTGCTACAAATTTAACATATTACATTTGTTACGAATGTAACTTCTCTGTTATACCCTTCCCTTTCCATGGTTGGTCTCTGGCTGTTTTATTCCAATTGTTATTTCTCTTGATGGATGAGCAGTCTTTATGGTTATGTGAAAAATGAGATGAGCAGAAGAGATCCACCTTTACACGGTGGCTGTCACCAACACAAAGAAACACTCACTCAAGATGACTTACAGGAGACAGTGGCTCAATATATGACTAGAAAACAAGGCAACCCACCCAAGCCTGCAGATCAGCTTCTAAGAACCCCTCTAAGAGAACTGGTTGTTGATTAGCAGATCTTGATTTAATTATTTACAAAACTGTCATTTTTGGAAAAGAAGGAGGTGTGAAGCAAGAGGGGAAGGGCCAGTTGTTTTTGGAACCCCTAATTAGTACAAGTGCCTGCTTTTAAAAAAAGTCCTTTATTTGAGCTATCTCTTTTCACTTCTTCCTGTTGAGTACACGGCATTTTAGAGTTCTTGGTTTCAGCAGCAACTCAAAAAGCAATACTGCAAACTTGCACATCAAAAAGGAAAGGAGAAAAAGCGCACCATGGTTTCAAACAAAAACCAAAACAGACTGAAACAAAAATACAAGAAGCAGCAAAATCACTGAACCTAACTCAAAGCATCCTTTTGAAGACAGGGAGGTTAGTTGGTTAATATTACAGCCACTTCTAGTTACTACCTCAGCACCGAGTGTTGACATGTTTCAGTAATGCACATTCAGAAGCAGCACATGGAGGAAAGCCATGGGCGGCACCTAACTGCTGCTGCCTGTGCTTCCCTGTTCCAACAGACATGGATTTCCAGAGTTGCTGTTCTATGGTAACTCTCAGTGAGAGAGACAAAGAAATAGAACATTCTTAGAAACCAAGCAAAAAATGGATGGGAATACAATACCTGGAAAGTTTATCAAGCATGTTGACAAGTTTCATGGCTTCATATTCTTTTTGTTCTTCTGTCATTTCATCTATGGGGTTTGGCATTGGTTCCTCTAAATGACCAGTGATAAGATTAATGCTACAAAAAGAAAAAAAAGTTATGCTGTATGTTTTAGAATTATGCTCTTTCTATACTTTTCTGGTCCAAATTTTAAGTAATATAAGAAAGAGTATAATAGCCAAAATATTGGCAATAATTTCAATAGTAATTTTACTGTGTAGAATTGCTATAAGAATGTTTTAATTAATTTTTTTTAATTAGTTTGCTTTGGAAAATGGGCTATTTTGAAACTGACTTGTCAACTATTTCTTAAGGCATGGCTGCTTGAAAAATATAAAATTTTATTGGTGCTGTTGGTTAAATATCCTTGGATGCACAGCTTATTCACTAATTGTAAGGGGACAAATACTTTCAGAAGTGAAATGAGAAAATCCATTTTGCAATACAGCATAAGACAAACATGTTCAAAAAAAAGAAAAAAAGAAAAAAGAGGAAAAAACAAAAACTGGAAAAATGATGACAGAGAGGCTGCAATCTGAAAATGAAAGCATGCCGATTTATAATCTCAGGAAATTAGTCCATTAGTGAGACCACAAAGGTAGTGAGTGTTTAACAGTAACGGATAAAGGAGAAGAGTAACTTTAATTAGATTTGATCTGACTTAGAAAAAAAAGAAATCTAGCCCACCAAGTGGTAAATACATAGGTCTTAGTTTCCTGGAAACATATCTAGAACAGTACTTACAAAAATGGATTTCTTATATAAACTCTGTATGAAATTCTAACACCAAACAAATTATAATCTTAAATAAAAAGCCACATTTCTACCCCCCTCCTACTGTGGATGGGAAATAAAACACAGCTCTTTCAATATCTACTAAATACCAACACCTTAAAACATTATTCTTGACTATGGTTGTAGTATCTTATACCAGCCAAGTACAGGTTGTTTTAATGATCAAAATGAAAATATCCCTGCAATAGCACATTGATAACAAATGCTTTTCTAAGGTCTTTTAGATAAAGGACCAATGCATTCAGGGCCTGGCCAGGCCTAGCAAAGCAGTAAGATGGTCAAGTATAAACTGTGAGGTGTTGGAGCCCAGGGTTAAACTGGAAAAAAAAAACCCAAAACAACAAAACAAAAACATGTGAACCAACTAAAGACACTGAAATCAAATGGCTCCTACAGTGGCCAGCCAGTGGCCACTGTCTTTGAGACTGCTCAGTTGTAGTGAAGGTTAGCTCATGGGTCACTCTCACTACTAAAAGATTTCCTTTTCTTCTATATTCCTCAAAGGCTACACAGATTTTTATGGAAGGTTCTTGACATCTGTATTGCTGTTCTCAGACAGGGCCTGTGACTAGAACTGTGGTTAAAAACTTTGCTCTGCTGGACTTAATGGTGCATGCCTGAGATTCCTGCTTGGGGCTGAGAAGGGAGGAGTGTAAATTCAAGGCTAGCTTCAGTAACTTACCAAGGTTTAAAGGGAGCTGGGCTGCGGCTCAGTGATAGAGCACTTGCTGAAAATCTAGGAGCTGCAAGGCCGTGTGTTCAATTCCTATTACCTGCTCCCTCTCCTCCTAAAAAGGTAAATGAACAAACCAAGAAAACTCCTTGTTCCCATCAGTAAACTATGTACAAGACAGAAAAATGTGGAATTACTCAGAGAAAAAAGTGGGAATAGGGCAAGCAGAAGATATGGGGACCTAGGAGCCCTTCTGTTTGCTCCTGCCCACTTGCTTGTAGGTATCCTCTATGATGCTTCAGGAACTCTGGGGTAACCTGAAAACATGTAGATTGGCCACTTATTCCTAGTCTTGGCTAATCAGTTAGGAAACTTTAAAGCCAGAGCTGGCTTTATCTTAGATCAACATGTAAAATTCCCCAGGTGATCTTGATACACTGGGTTCAGTACTTGATTTAGATACTGCTCTTTACTCTCCTTTTTAAAGGGGCCCACAAAAGAGAAAAAGGCCTCTAGCTAGAGGCCATCACAAAACTGCTAAATGGGTCATGGTATTTCCCAAACTTAAGAACAAAGAGAACTGAACAAGGTTTCTGAGAACAGACTTATGGAAATGCTGTGTTCACCTGTCATTTGCTTTTGTTTTGTACATGGCTTTTGTTACTTGCTAGGTTATAAAAAATTAGTGTTATAAGCCAATAACGGTACTTATTACAGACATACACTACTCTCAAGCAAAAGAAATTGAAAAATTCTAGGAAAAGTGTAAGGGAAGGTAGATACATAAACTATGTTGATCAAACTCATTTGTCACTTGAGGCTGGCTTCTCACATTGATAGAGGTGTGATGATCTGAAGAATCACACCTGTAGACTTTTCAGGAAACAATGACATTAGCACAAGCAATCATGTACTGCTGAAATGTGTCAGGAAGGCACTAGTAAGACCTGTGTGCTGCTCCACAGCACACAGCATGAATCCCTAGGTTAGGCAGAACAGCTCTTTTCTTGATATCTTTTGTTTTGCTTTTGTTTTTTGAGACAGGGTTTCTACGGGTAGCCCTGGCTGTCGAACTCACTCTGCAGACTAGGCTGGGCTCAAACTCAAGATCTGCCTGCTCCTGCCTCTGTCTCCCAAGTGCAGGAATTAAGTACCACCACACTGTGCTTTTCTTGGTGTCTTAAGAGTTGGTAAAATGATGTCCATTTTCTAGAAGCTGAGTCCCCAGATTGCCAAATGACTCAGGGCTTGTTTTGAGGTTAGCTCCCAAATGACGAAGTCTGCTGCTGTCTGAGCATGAAGGCAACAGCCAGATAACATTCTCACAGAGTGAGGCCCATCCTTTGGAAAAAAAACCACAATGCCCCAGTAACCCCAGAGACCCAGGGTTCATTTCTTCCTTTTAACAGACCCCCATCGTTCTTATGATATTCAAAGGAATGTAAACAAAACCATATAAAACACAAGCCAGGACAGTGAATTGTGCCACTCTCTCATGAGAAAATGCCAACATGTAGTAGCAGAAGGCAGATATCTCTTCCCTCCAGCCAGTCTCATACAGTTTCCCACCCAGAAGAAGAGAAAACAAGTCATCATAACAACAATAATGTAAAGTTGTGTGTTTGGGGATGAACAAATACCTAGCACCATTAATCCCTACAATTCAAGACTTAACTTTATAGGTTTCAAAATCTTAATATGTAATTCTGAAGTTACTTTTACTTTGTTTGAAAATGAGTCTTAGTACCTTTAAGGACACTAATTGTGGCGGACCTTTGGTGGGTGGCTTTATTTATTCTATTTATTCCATGTATCTATCTATTAATGTATTTACCTTGTTTTTCCTCCCCTCTTCCATCATTTCGTTCCTGTGGTTCGTTGTACCTTCCAATTAAGTGACAAGTATCTGAACTACTGTGGATCTGTATAACACCATTACATGAACTGGCGAGTTATGATTTAACAACAAGATTATGATGACATACTAAAAAGGTATGAGGAAATGAGCATGTATATAAAAGGTGAAATACATTTCAATTTTTTAATTTCTTTTAACTGTTGCTGTTTCTGGTAAAAAATCATCATCACTTAGCAAAAATGAACTACATGAAAACTTAGTTGTATGAAAGCCTTGACCTCTAAAGGCTCAAAATTTGACTCCAAATTCTGGCAAAGAAGGGCTACACTGTTCCAATAGTGGGAGTACCTGTAGGGGTGGCAAGCAATTGCTCTAATTGGATTCCTGGTTCCTTCTGCAAGATTTTTCAAGCTTAGTACTGAAAATCGGGTTTAAAAACCCATGACTAGAGAGGTGATAGGCTCATTTAGCCAAATTTACCTTCGAAGCACCTGCTTACAGCACACGCTTACACTACAGACAGGCACTCTTCAGGAACGGTAAACAGTCCTAGGGAAGCTTTTCTTTACAAGGTGAATGCAGAAACTCTCAGCTGCCGAGGAAAAGCTGAACTCAGCTCTAACAGGACATTTAGATCACTGTGTCTAAGATCTGAGGGATCCCAAGGAAGAATATAGAGTGGAAAAGCAGGGGGGATGGAAGTGAAAGAGTACCTGGCCTGACGCAGCAACTGCCATCATTACAGTCGCCTGCATTGCTCAGGGACAGTCAGGCTTGAGTGAGTGAGAGGCTCAAGGAGGCCCTACCTGTGCTGTGTTGCTAAAGTATTGACAACTGAAAGATTCTGGGGAGGAGTCAGTGTCTTCAGATACTCACCCAGTGGTGATCCCACCAAACTATAAGGGACAGTTCCAAGTTCATGGTCACATAGATAGCCCTGCTTAAACACAGTAGATCAGAAAGCAAAAACAAAAAGATGCGGATGTGGGAAAGGGATCTGTGGGGAGGGGTTGGTGACAGGGATGATAAGGAGAGAAGAGAAAGCAGGGGTGAGAGTAATCATAATGCATATGCATGCAACTGTCACATTCTCACAGAGGTGAGACATGCTGGCAAGGGCGTGCACACCTATATGACTGCAGCCTCTACTCAACTCCATCAGCAGGTTGCTATAGGAGAATACAAGCCTTGTTAGAACTTGTCATTTCTATAAAGATGCTAGAAATCCAGGTTAGCATCTGAAATATCTACATTCTAAATGTTGCCAAGTGATTAAATTATTTAAGGAAGCACTTTTCAAAATGATAGCAAAAATATAAACCAAAACCCCAAAAACCCAATGCTACATGGGATAAACCGAACAAAATATATTGTGGGCAAATCCTGTTGACATGCTAATAAAATGGCATGTTGAGGAGTTTTTAGGAAAGGCATTTTTGTATGCCCAGATCAGGAAGGGAGGGAGCAGGGGGGTGGGAAAGAAGAAGCTGTATGGAAATAAAGCTCAAAATGTCTTTCCTGGGCACCTCCCAGGAATACTTGGTTCCTGCACCTCTCCAAGCAACACGGAAAGCAGTGAGCCATGTCTTGATCTCTTGAGCCCTACCCGGGCTACCGGTGCTTATCCACTGTTGGTGTTGACTGACTCAAACACTTAACAGCTCAAAACATTTATTAACGTAGGGGCTAGAGAGATGGCTCGGGAGTTAAGAGCACTGGCTGCTCTTGCAAAGGAACTGGCTTTGATTCCTAACTCCCATACAGAAGCTCACAGCTGTTTGTAACTCCAATTCCAGGAGATCCGAGAGGGCTTTTTGGCCTTCATGGGCACTAGGCATGCACACTGGGCACAGACATATATGCAGGCAAAACACTCAAACATAAAATAATAAAAAAATTATTAATGTAGTCAAAAAACATTTGCATAAAGACATTGTTTTTTTAAAGTCCCAATCCCTCTTGGAACTTACCTGCTAGCAACAAAGGAAAAAAGCAGATCTAATGAACAGGGAAGCTTATGTTGTGATGGAGGTAGGAAGTGCTGTTAAAAAAATAAGAGCAGTGCAAGGAGTGTGAGATGGAGTGGAAGTGTAGGAGTGAGACACTCTTCAGAGGGGACTAAACAGACTACAGACAGAGGACACTTGCAAGAGCTGGAGGAGGGGAAGGGAATGAGAGGTGGCAGGTATCTGGAGGATGTGTGCTCTACACAGAAGACACTCAACACAAGGCCCTAAGGCAGAGCCCATGTCCAGTGCTCAACAAGCAGTGAAGAGGTTAGGGGGTAACAGCACAAGACAAGGGGTACCCAAACCACATCCAGGACATTGGTTTTCAGCCACTATGCAGTTTTGAGCAACCAGTACTGTCTGACTCATACTTTATAGGGATCACAATGACTACTGTGTTGAGAATAGAATGAAAGGTTCAAAAGAGTAATAACAGGGTCAGTAAGAAGGTGATTAAATATACCAGATGTGCCTTAGTGGTGGGGCATCAGCCTACCATGCAAGAAGCCCGGGTTCTGCCACTAGTGTCAGCCAAAGGAAAACAGATTTTGGAAAGCACCAGTTTCAGCCTGGTGAAAGTTATAGGCAAAGAAGTAACTAAATTCTGAGTGCATTACAGAGATCGAGGCATCGCTGACAGATATGCACGAATATTTACTGAACAACATTGAGTCAAGTGGCACTCCCGTGTTCTCATGGATATCAGGGTGTGTGCAGACACATTTATTTTCTGTTCTGGAATGATCAAAGTAAGATAATCTTGTCAAGGAGCTATGAACAGGGAAGCTGTGTGAAGGGCAAGCTCATGCTCCTCTCTGATTAGTGGAATAGAGTGGCAGGTAGAAGACAGGAGCTTAACATTAAATCACAAGTCCCCAGTTTTTACCCATTTGTAGTTACTACTGAAAACAGAGACATGGCCTCTGGGAAATACATACCACGAGCATATGAAAAAAAAAAAAAAAAAAAAGAAAAGAAAAAAAAAAAAAAAAGAAAAGAAAGGCCCATGGCCTTGATAGGAATGTAAAACGGTACAGCTAAGGTATAAAACAACATGCAATTTCCCCAAAAAACTGAACCACGGCTGAAATAGACACAGGAGAAATGAAAGCAGGAACTTGGGGAGATACGACAATACCCCTGTTCAACAGCATTATCCATAAGAGCAGAAACACCATCTCAAGTGTCCCTTGATAGCCAAAGGGTAATCATGTTTATCTAGTAAAATGGAGAACCATTTAGTCTTAACATGGAAGATATTTTTTATATATACCATAATATGGATGAACCCTGATGACATACTAAGTGAAATTAGCCAAGCACAAAGGACAACTATATGAGTTTCTAGATTTCATACAGACAGGAAGAGGAGAGAGTGCAGGTCAGTGAACAGTTTTACTGGGGAAGATGAAAAGTCCTGGAGATAAACTGGGCACAATAGTACACACTTGTAATCCCAGAACTTTTAGGGCTATGACAGGAGGATTTAAGAGGAATATGCCTATAATCTCAGCACTTGGGAAGCTGAAGCAGAAGGAATGTGAATTCAATGTCAGCCTGGGAATTGAGAAAAGTATTACAAAGTGTGTTTGTGTGTGTGTGTGTGGGGGGGGGCATGGCAGAAGGAGTAATGACTTTGTCAACTAGAGGTTTTTCATGACCAGATTTTAGACGTATTTCACTGGAAGCTTACAGTCATAAACCTCAGTTCCTAAAAGTTACTTAAATCCTAGTATGTCTAAACAAAGCCCAAATCTACAAGTCCTGATTTGTGATTCATTCACTTTTAAGAAATATTAAAACCATACAATTTATATAATAACAAGACAATTACTACTAGACCTGAGCAGTATAACAAAATCTTGACAGAGGGAAGAAAACTCTGGCGTGATGGCTTGTGGTGAAGAAACAGTCTGTGTGGACACTGCCACAGCATCTGAGATCAATGTAGTCAGGAGAACTATCCCAAGAGGGCTTAGTACAATTCTAAGCTTCTGGACTCTACAAACTACTATGAAGACTGTCAGAAATTATCCAGGGTTCTGGCTACTTCTGACTATGGCCTTCCTCCTGCTTCTCTATAAAGCAGCCCCATAAGACACCTCTGGATGCCTATGCATCTAGCTTGAAAACTACTGACTGAAAAGCTGAAAGTAATCCAAATACATTAAACACACATCTTTCCACTAATGTTTAGGATGATGTAAACCACATCAGTTTTCGAGGAGCTTGATGCTTAGAGGCATGAAAAAAAAAAGCAGTATAAATTAGCTAGGTGTGGTGGTACAGGCCTTTAATCCCAGCACTTGGGTGGCTGAGGCAGGTGGATCTCTGTGAGTTGGGGGCCAGCCTAACATATGGTGAGTTCTACAAAGGAAGATCCTGTCGAAAAGAAAAGAAAAGAAAAGAAAACAAACAAAAAAAGAGTTCAGATAATTGGTTTCCTTTTGGTAAAGGATTATATCTGAAAACTTAATAAGTCTGGCTAGCTAGATGTACACAAATGTCCATATGGCATGTAAACTTGATTCTATGAGTGTAGTTTATTTAAAAGTACCTAAATGCTGAAAGCCATTTCCACTCCATTAAGTACACTTATTTTGACACAAAAAAGACTGCTGTAAAATTAACTGTGTTCCAAAGCCTGGATGGTTTTAGATTCCAATAAAGGATTTACAGGTTACCTTGGTGCATTAATCAGAATCCACTTACATTTTTAACAATGGGACTTGGGCCAACTGAATGAAGAGTGATTACTTCTGCTAATACTAGCAACTGCTGTGAATAAAGGCATCGTAAGAAAAAGCAGAGTGGGATCCTGGGAACACTGAATGGTAAAGGGTACAGTAAAATGAGCAACCCTTTCAGATGCCAACTTTCTAAGTTTGATCAGACTAGTAAAATTTTACTAACAAGTTCTTGGAGCTCCATGGGTCACATTCCCTAGCGGAACAAAGGGCTGCCTTACTGACAAAGTATTTTATTCACTGTCATTTCCATAAGAACCCCTGGAAGAATATGTTTTAAAGTACCACTAAAGATTCCACCAGGTTTTCCTCTTGAGAGGGCAGATTTGAAAGAAAAACAGATATCACTCTATTTGAAGTAGGTGTCATCTACTTGAAAACACATATTTATGCTTATAGTAAGCAACATTTCAAAGACATAAAATTTTACATTGGTAATGGCTCTGGCCAAGTCTAAGAGATAAAAAAGATTTCATTAAGACTGTAACCATGTCAGACATCATCAACACTGATTCAAACAAAAGGTGCTGAAGTCTAACATCACCTCTTTAATGTAAGGAAACTTAATATCCTAGACTACTGGAGGAGACCTACTTTTCCTGTGCTTTCTTTGGGCTCCTCCTTATTATGGTGGCATTCTTACTTTCTGACTACATGACCGAGACAACTACAAAGCCATCTGTTAGATAAAATCAACCATATATACTGAAATGCAAAGACAGCAACCGCCTATGAACACTTATGAGCTTTCTGCCTTGGCTGTGTCCACATGCCCTGGAAGGTGAAAAATAGCTAATGTTATCGCCATCTTAATTTACCATGATGAGACTCTTATCTGGTTGTCACGTTGTGTACTAATAGTTTCAGCCTACTGGGGAAGCTAAAGTGGAAGGATCACTTGAGTCTATGAGTTTGAAAACAGCTTGGGAAACGTAGTGAGTACCTACTCCCACCCGAAACACACACCAACAACTAGGAGGGACTGTTTCACCTAGTGTATTTTTAAGCCTCAAACAAAAAGACACAAAATGTTAAAATGGTATGGAAATATAGTTTATGAAATCAATAAAAGCAAGAGCTTGCAAGATTAATTCAGAATAAAGACTTAAAGAAGTACATTTCCTCTCTTTTATACTCAAATACTTGACAGTGATGTCAACCCATAGCATGGAAGAAGCAGTAGTCTATAAAACTCACTGCTTAAGAGCCAATACTAGCATTCTTCCCCCGAACCAAAGTCTTTGTTTTTAAGGTAACATTCTGTAAGATCCTGCTGAAGCTCAGAGTATTCGGAAGCTAAAAATAGCACTCTGTACTTAAACCTGTTTTGTCAAGAAACAGGCCGTGTTGTTCCTGCCTGATTGTAGATTTTTTTTTTGTTTTTTATCTTACTTTATGGCAAACTAATATTTTCATGCCAACAGAATACAATCTATATTTGATTTTACAGATTGTGATTTTCTATTCTTGGTTACCTACTTCATGGCCCATATCATTCTCTAGAAGAAGGCCAACAGAAAACAGCAGGTCAGTATTACTGACAATGCCCACAATGAAGGGTGCCTTATTAGCAACCAGTAATGGAACCCAATAATAACTCAGGTCAAATGACTCCTAGTAAGTGGAAACTAAGGATGAGAGTTGGAGAGAATAAAAAGGATGGGGGAAGAATAGAAGGAAGAAGAAGAGAGAGAGACAGTAGTTTAAGAAAATGAGAATGTCTTTAATTTGTACATGCTGGCTCAGAGACATCACAGTTTCAGGTTTGCTCCTCCAGAGCTCTGAGATACTTGGAACTAGGAACTTTAAGTTCTTAAGTGCATGTCTGATTACAATTCAGCCTGGAGCCAGTTTTCTTTCCTTTTGGAGGTGTGTGACTTGCTGCAATACATTTTAACTTAGGGGTTTTACGCAAGGGTACTGAGAATGGCTGAAGTGTCAAATAACCAACTTAAATACTTGGTATTGCTAGCTGTATGTTGTAAAGTCTCGTGGAAAGGAAGGCAGACATTCACAACACTCTTTTAAACTGATGATCAGATCTAAAACTGCCAGCACTCTTACTGCTTGGAAGAGGGTAATGGTCAGGCTGAAAGAATCAATGACTTGACGACACGCTAAGAAACTAGCTATATGAAATCGTCTCTAAAATCACCAGTAGTTGAAAAACTTACAAATTCACAAGAGAAAGCACTGAAAAATGAAAGCCGAAGAAAGTGGAAGGCAAACCACTACCCGGAAGACACGGCTACTTAAGCGAATAGAAACGTGGTACTATACTTTGGTTTTGCACTTTTGTATTCTTCAGTGTCCGTGTCCTCGTCCTCTGAGTACCAATTATCTCCTCTTCCTCCAGCCAAGAGGCCCCTGGCCGCCAGCAGTCCTGCAGCGTTCCCATAGCCAGTGTATTTCAGCAGGCTGTCCACTGCAAAAACACAACAGGATTTTAGGTAGGAATCCTAAGGCACTCACCATTGCCACCTACTTACCAGTGCAGAGGAGTTGGGGGATCTGCACGGCAGGAACCCTTGGAGAGACCTTTAAGCATATAATGGTTAGCCTGAACTACCTACAATGCTCCTGTGTGCTGTGAGGACTAAGATCCTGCTTTTAGGTATCAGGAATTTTGAAATTATTATTCTGTACATACTGTGTTAAATGTGGGGCCTCTCTGCCTCTGTAAGAGTCATGCATTAACTTTCTGATCTCTAATCTTTTTTCAAACTAAAGATAATGAAGGTTAGATTGAGATTTTTTGCATGTGCGGCATGTACAACTTTAAATTTTTTTTTTAATCCTTAAAGGGGTAGAAAGGAAAATATGTAAGAAATAATAACACTTAAGGGTATTAGCAAATAGGAAAGGCTAACTACCACTTAGCAGGATGGGCAGGCTGAGGAGCAGGAGTTCAGATCCCCAGAACACATGTAAAAGTGGGGCAGGTATCTGCAAGGCAGAGACAGAATTTCCTAGGTACTGGCAAGCTCTAGGTTCAATTGAGAGATGCTGCCTCAATAAAGTGGAGAACAGCTGAGGGAGACACCCAGCATCAACTCTGGGCCTTCATATGTGCATATACGTGCACCTATACACATACACATATAAGAAAAAGTTAGCAACAACATATAAACACAGGAAGCCCACTGAGTTAGACTGGTTAGAGTTCAATATCATCATCACCATTGCTAGCTGGGTGAACTTGGGTAAAATATTTTGTGGCTCTACCCCAGTTTTCTGATCTGTAGAAATGGATTAAGAACTACCTAGCTCACAAATTAACACTATTGAGCTTTTTAGAAAAGTATATGGCAAAAAGTAAGCTCTCATTTTTTCCTCTTTGGTGAATACTATGTAAAACTATTATGCCAGATCACACACATGAGCACACAGAGAGCATGGGGGGGCAGTGAGAGAGAGTCCGAGGCATTTGGTATAGAGTACAGGTCTTCTGTAAGTATTACCACACAGTAATATCCTTTAACTAAGTTGACATAGCAATCTTTGCAAAGAAACCCTGCACTGTAGAGGCGGATGTGCATGTGTGCCTGTGTGTGTGTGTGTGTGTGTGTGTGTGAGAGAGAGAGAGAGAAGAAGAAAGAGAGAGAGAGAGAGAGAGGTGCTGACTTACAAACTTTTAAGCAATATACCGAACAAGTACTGGCAACTTTATATAGGGATGCTTCATTTTCTTCAGGTACATTTTCAAGGCACATTATTATGTATATAATAAAAAGATTAAAATCTGACAAAATTTACTCAAGGCTTCGAGTAGAATGTTCATAAGATGACATCCTAAGGTCAGCTGTAGAAAACAAACCCACACATTTTTCTATGTATAAAACTGTGATAAAACTTGCATGTGAAATAGCACAACTCAGACCGCTCACCTCAAAATATAATGCTGAGAAAAATTCAAGAAGTACACAGAGGTGCTGAGGAGGAGAAAGGGGAAAATGTGTGTGTGTGTGGAGGGGACTTCAGCTGCGGAGAGAGAGAAATATGGAAGGAGGAAGGAAAGAAAAGGAACACTAAGAATGTTTGAAAAGCTGCAGAGAAACATATTATGGTAAAAGCTTACTTACAAGTACATTGTGTGTGTGCGTGCGTGTGTGTGTGTGTGTGGTTTACATGGAGTTATGTCACGTGGGGTGATAATGCTCCCATAGACTATCTATGACAAAGTGCCATAGACTAACAGAAACCCCAGTGCCAGGCATGGGAAACCTCTCTTTGAGTTGTTGGTCAGGGACAACCATATCAATATAGGCCATTGCCATTGCCCTTGGTTGCTTTCCAGAACTTGAAGGTAAGACTAAGGATACACTTCAGACACAAGACTTGGAGGAATCAAGCTGGAACTTCCCTGGAAGCCTCCTTTCTAAGAACAAACTCTCACAGTATCTGAAACTCTCAAGAGAAAAAGGTTATCAACAGTCCTATCCAGCTGTAAAGCCTATGACCAGCCTGGCAAGAAATTCCCAATGGTGTAATAGTGGCACTTTTATCTTGAGGCTAACCAAAAGCTGTCCAATTGGAGTGAAGGCTCACTCAATAGGAGGATATTCAAGCATGGTACTGTAAACATAACTAACTACTCCTGGTAGGAGAGGTCATAGACTCTACAGGAGAACCTACGACTGCCATTTTCCTAATCCCATATAAATTTCCATCTGCATTCTAAATACTTATCCTGACTCCCACAGATAAGTGTAGCTCTCACCCCTCATCAAAGAAGCTTCTTTCTGCAGCAGATGGAGGTGACTACAGAGGACCACAACTGGTCAAAAATCAGAGAATAAATGGCAGGGGAGTGCACAGCTCCACTCAGTACATATGCAAGGAATTCCTACATCCACAACTCAGGGAGCACTGTGGGAGAGGGGACATCTGGGACTAGACTGCCATAAAACACAATAAGCATGCTGCACCCACGAAATCTCAACAATAAGCTTTCCTAAATAAGGCCTGCATAATGACACATCAGACAACATGCCATGGAAAAGGGAAATTTCATAAGGCCCCACCCTTAGACAAAGAGTCACAGACAATCAATGGCTGCTGAGAAAAGAGGCATCAGTTTTCTTCAGGGATGAGCCCCCTGATAGGTTACCCAATTCCAAGTAGTTATCCCTCAACACATGTACATTAATAGTAACACTAAGCCGACAGAGTGGGCTTTGTGTGTGTGTTTGTGTGCTTAACAGTATAGTGATATTAGAATAAGACCTGAGAGGGAGTGGGGAACAGGGAGGAGTTGGAGTCGGGCATGGTAGGGGTAGAAATAATGCAAATAAAGGACTTGTATACATTTTAAAAAATTATCTTGAGGATCTTTAAAAGGGCTAAGATAGAGAAATAGATAAGACAATGGGACACTCTGGTCAGAGTATGAAATTACAAAGAGCATAGATAACATGAATAAAGTTGCTAAATTTTGAAGTATTTCAACTGGAGAGCAGTCCTTTGATAGAGAAAATACCTACTCTGGGGACAAATGAAGGAATCCTTCCTTTCAAGGAATATAGAAAACTGGTTACATTATAGAGAAAATACCTACTCTGGGGACAAATGAAGGAATCCTTCCTTTCAAGGAATATAGAAAACTGGTTACATTTGTGAAAAAGAAAACATGGGTTAAATGAGATTTATACTATGTGGCCCAAGCTGGCCTGGCCCTCACTTTCCTCTTTCCTCAGTCTCCAGAGTGCTGAACTCAAAGGCAGGTGCTACCACAGCTTAAACTAGTCATTTTTAAACGTAAAGCCTATGGGTAGTTCTCTCCTTCCCAGTGGTCCTGGCAAACATTACATAAGTATTTAAGGAGGAGGGTAATTCAAATCCTGGGAAAAGTCTGTTACATTGTCTCTTGTTGTCAGTGCCTCAAGATGCAGTGATTCTTCAAGTACATTAGTGAATGTGAATGAGTGGCTCAGGGAACAAATAGATGCCTGGGTAGACAGGTATCCTAACTACTCAGAGGCCAGACACGATCTTAATGGTCAGATACAAATCTACTGTGATGAAGGACCACAGATCTAAGCCCCCAGAACACTAATGCTTTTAACAAAAGCATTGATGATGATGTTTACTTTTTATTTTATATGTATGCTGGAAATTGAACCCATTGAGCTATACCCCATCCTCAGGTTTTTTTTAAAAAATAAGGTTGTTTAGTGGTTCCAGAAAAATAACAGTCACTAAAATTCTTAAAGTCTAAATGGAAACAATTTGAATAAATGATTTAAATGAATATATTTAGGAATTACAATAAAGGGGATAGAGAGAAGGCTCAGTAGTTAAAAGCACTGGCTGTTCTTCCAGAGGATGTGGGTTCAATTCCCATCATCCAAATGGCAGTTCATAACTGTAACTCTAGATCCGAATGATCCAGTGCCCTCACTTGCCTCTGTAGGTACCAGGCACGGCAGTGGTGTACAGACATACATGCAGGCAAAATATCCATGCAAATAAAATAACGTTAAAAAAGAAAGACACAATGACACAAGATTAAAACAGTCTAAGACCCCCAAGGACTATGGAAGGCCAGAAGAGGTTAAAAAGAAGTAAATACAACATTAACAACTGTTTCTTTCTATGCAGAAAACTCCTCTGGAAGCTAGTTAATAACAACAACTCCTGATATTTTAATGAAAACAATGTTCACTGTTCTTAGACTGGAACAATATGCCAGCTCTGGGACAAACAGGTTACAGAGATGATTTAAGACATATTAATACCTTCAAAAAAAGTAAAACGAAATCTCGTTAAGATTTTAAAAAACTAAAAATTGGAGACCAAAGAAAGAAGACAAATGAAACATAAAATCCTAGCAGAGAAAAGCATTGGAGAAGTCTCTAGCTACCTTTTAGTGTAGTGTTAAATGCACCATATTTCCTGTTGACACTGTGAAAGGAGAAAGGGAACACTGACTGAATTGGCTTATTAAGGCTGGCTGCTGAGGAAGGATTTTCTGGTGGTGCTATATAGACATGCATGGCCACACACAAGGGTACTTATTCTGTCATAGTAACTGTCTGTGCTTACATGGAAATGCTGCTGAAACCAAATGATTCTCAGCGAGCTGATACTGCGAGGATGCTGGAGGAATGCAGCCCCACAGTGGGTGCTGGGGAGACCCCTACTCGCAGGCATGCTGTGGGGGAGACCCGCACTCGCAGGCATGCTGCGGGGGAGACCCGCACTCGCAGGCATGCTGCGGGGGAGACCCGCACTCGCAGGCATGGTGCTGGGGAGACCCGCACTCGCAGGCATGGTGCTGGGGAGACCCGCACTCGCAGGCATGCTGTGGGGGAGACCCGCACTCGCAGGCATGCTGCGGGGGAGACCCGCACTAGCTACCACAAAGCAGAGCTTCCACCTTTTTACTGAGATCATCCTCCCTTCTCAGTCAAACTCTGACCTCTAGAAATCCACGAGTAGTTCTTCTAACCAGTACTCCTTTCTAGGTCATATCTTCCCATTTCTATTTCTACGAGGCTGCCCATGACACCTTTGTTCAACACAAATATGACTGTATTACATTTCTGGATGTAGCCTCTCCGGCTTCCCCTAAAGGCTTAAACCCCAACCACAGGCCTGAGAGCTCTTCATCTTGAAGCCTCTGTTTTCTTTTCTAAGGTTGTCTTCTACTCTGTGCATTCCTCAGATCCTGAACTGTCTTTTTTCTGTAACTATTTTCCATTTCTCTGACTTCTTATACAAAGTCATTCCCCCAGGCTGCCACTGTAGCAAGCACCACCCTCTCTTTAGGAAGTTACTCCTCATGGTGGGGAAATCACAAAATAGCATGCCTACTAGATTGAATTCATAGGGAGCACAGATGTGCGAAACTTGATGTTGGAAATATGAGCTCTACAGAGTTACAATGTAATAAATGGGAAAGCTTGAAAATAAGATAGGTAAGCAAAAATGGCAAATAGAGAATGATCCGTTTGCTTGAATGGCCAGAGAATTCTTCAGAGATGATGCCCATGCTGGTCTTCAAAGACAAAACTTAGCAGCTGACAACATAGGGAAGGGCACTGCAGGCAACCCTAAAGCATCAGTATAAAAATAGGAAGGGTAGCAAGTTAGCAGAAGTAAAACACATCACAGAGGCAAGAGGGTGGAGTAAAGTTTGGATTCACCAGGCAAACACGAGAAATCACTACAAGTTTACATGGACGCAATGGCAAGATTATGTCTACATTTTGTAACAAACCTTCTGTTAGCTACCTGGAAGACAAACAAAACATCTAATTAGAAACAGGAGATCTGACTATTTTAATATTTTAAGAAAATGATTTAAAAGCATATAACAAGAGTTATATGGAAGAAAAAAGATGGTATTTAGGAAGTGAATCTGTAAGGCAGAGTCAGTTTACACACAGAAAAGGTAGTAGGCTAACGTTAGACGGCCCTTCACAGAGGAAGCTTGAGGAGCGCGGGCACTGGAGATAACACACCCAACTGCAGACGGGAGATGGAGGTAGCTGTGCAAAACAGAAGTCCAGGATGTAGGTGGCTAAAATGATGGGTTCATCCTGGAGCAGAAGCCAAAGACAGAGAGAATGGGGCTCAGAGGATGACTAGAGGGGATTAAATGTGGAACCAGAGTAATTATTAGCACATAATACTGGAAAGGGCGGTGTCAAAGGACATCTAGGCTACCCTAGCACAGACATACTGAGAGAAGCCAAATGTCAACTATTATAAAAGCTATAATAGAATAAAGATGAAAAAAATACCCATTGCTTCAGAAAATTAGGTAACCCATGAGCTTGCTGAGAGCACTTTCAGTGGGCAGGGTATAGCACTGGGAAGCAAGTTCTATGATTATTGGAATTGGGAAGGAAATGGCTGATTAGTAGCAAGGCGAGGTCTCCCTGAGGAGTAGGGATACTGGAAAATAAAAATAATCAGTCTTCTAGGAGGCCAAGAAGTAAAGGCTACTGACGGCCAGACGAAGACACACAGGGAGAGCTTACAAAATGAAACGAAAGAACAGAGAGAACAACACACAGAGGAAGGCCTTGGGAAGATAGGAAGAAAAACATGAACAGCAAAGATGCAGTTTATCACCAAGCTAGAGAGATGCCTGTGGTCCCTCCTCTGAGATAGAGGCTCGTGCAGAATCGCCAAGTGTTGCTTGTGCCCATCCAGGGAACCCTTGCGGGGCAGACAGGCCAAGGGAATACAAGCTGAATTTGTTGTAATTCAGTCCTACAACTGTGCCTGCAACATACTGGAAGCAGTGAATTAATTCACAAACCACTTTCTTTTGGTTAAACTATGTAGACTGTTTTTAAGAAGTCTGCAGAAAGTACAGTTTTAAAATTATTATTTTTGGAAAATTTTTTATATTAATGTCAGCATGCAAAGTGTTAAGTTTCATTATGGTATTTTCACACACATGTCAATATAGTTGGTTATTCATCCACTTTTCCTATTGCTCCCTTCTTGCTGGTTTCCTCTCTCCCTGGTAGACAGACTTCCCTCTTGCTTTCATGTTACATGTATTCCATTACCCAGGTACCCCAAGCTCTTGTACTCCCTTCCCATGGTCCCCTTTCTACATTTAGGATTCATACTGACTTTCTCATTTAGGTTTCACATATGAGAGAAAATATGTAGTAGTATTTGTGTTTCTGAATTCAGCTTTTTTTGCTTAGCGTGATTTTCAGAAAGCATTGACTTTGTGGAGGATAATAAAAATTTAGTTATGTCACAGCTCAACGCAAATTGATGACATGACCACAAGTTAGCATTTTGGCCTCTGCTGGCTGGAGAAGTAGGTTGGTTGGCATACCTGAACACCCAGGTGTTCTGTCCATGCCTAGTCTCTCCTAAGATCCTGTATATCTTGCTTCTGACTGCTGCTTACTGCTCTATGTTGTGGTTTGAGCACAGACCACAGTACCTTCACATTCAACTTAGCTTTGTGTATCTTTAAGAGAAATTTCAGGTACTGTGACTGTTTAAAAGTTATTTGATAGTCTACAGTTGCTTAACAGCAACATTGAGTTATAGCTAAACAGCAGTGCTGCCTTTCCAACTCCTGTAGTGCCTTGCCCTTCTCTTCTCCAAGCAACTAACCGTTGGAAAGTTCCATTTTCATCTGTCAATTTACATGTAGACTTCGAGTTTTAAGTTCATTATTACCATCTTTATTTATTTTATTATTGCTGGCTGCTGTGGGTATTTGCATACGTAAATAACATGAGGGTGAAAATCCTGACTGTCTTGTGTACTTCTGTGTCTAGCTTAAAAATAGCTTTTGGATGTATGAATTTAAAAATACTTATTATATTTATTTACTTATTTATTTAGTTTGTGTGTGTGTGCTTGCACATATACGGAGGTCAGAGGACAACCTGCCAATAGTTGGTTCTCTGCCTCTACTCTGTGGGTTCCAGGATCAAACTCAGGTGCTGAAGCTCAGCAGCGAGAGCCTTTACCCACTGAGCTTTCTCAACGGCCCTCAAATGAATTACTTTTATTCCAAGAACACATTTATACATTCCTAGTAAGATTGAGAAGAAAATCACACGACCCCACACAGAAGTCTCAAAATTTAAGTAAAAACAAAAACATTATTGTGTCGAGCTAGGTCTGAGTTCAGTTATATTATAAAACTTCCCAAGTACTAAGATATCCCAGGAGGAACAATGTCAGCTTTCTGAAATGAAAGTAACCAACAGAATCACTTGCAAATACATGTGTCACATTTGTTCTGGCCTGACTCATCAGTAAGGTGAGACTCTTCTTAAATGTATAGTCATATATGAATTTTTTAAAAGTATACAAGAAACGTGTGTTCATTGTTAAAAAAATTACAAAGAACTAGCAATCTTCTTAGTCAAAAGTAACAAAACTATAAACACGGTAACATTTTGAAAACCTTGTGTGTGTGTGAGCGTAGGCAAAGGCACCACAGCACACATGTGGAGGTGAGAGAACAGCCTCATGCACTGGTTCCACCTTCCACCCTGTTTGAAAAGTCCCTGTTTGCAAGCCAGGTGGCCGGCTCTCTATCTTCTCAAGATTTTCTTATCTGCACCTCCCATCTTGCTATGGCAGCACTGGGACAAAAGGCAAGCACTACTGTCCCTGGCTTCATGTGAGTAATGAGGATTTGAACTCAGGTTCTCACGTTTCACATCTCCCTAGCTCTCACATCAATTTTTAAGTATATGGGTAACATGTATGTATGGTTTAGATTTATGTATATACACACACATTCACTTTGTGCATGTGTAAGCCAGAAGACAACTTGTGGGTCATTTCTTTGGAATTCTGATCACTGTTTTTTGAGGCAGGATCTCTCATTGGCCTGAAGCCAGAAAATTAGGCTGAACTGTCAGGTCAACAAGTCGCAGGGTTCCTTCTGTCTCTGCTTCTCCACTTCTCCACTGGGATTACAAGTATGTGCCACCAACCCTGGCTTGCTTGCCTGCCTGCCTTTCTTCATTCCTTTCTTTTTATTATGGCTCCTGTGGTGGTTTGAATAAAAATGGCCCCTATTGGCTCATAGGGAGTGGCACCATTAGGAAGTGTGGCCTTGTTGAAGGAAGTGTGTCACTGGGGGAGGGCTTTAAGGTTTCAGAAGCTCAAGCCAGGTCCAGTGTTGCACTCTCTTGCTGCTGCCTGATGATCCAGATGTGGAATTCTTTGCTCTTTTTCCAGCACTATGTCTGCCTGCGTGCCACCATGCTTCCACCATGATGATAATGGACTAAACCTCTAAACTGTTAGCCAGTCTCCGATTAAATGCTTTCCTTTGTAAGAGTTGCCATGGTCATGGTGTCTCTTCACAGCAATAAACCCTAACTAAGTTCCCAAGCCCACGATGCTACAAGGTCTGGGTTAAGTACACACAAGGCGAAGTTTAGCTGTCTGTGTTTGGGAAAGTATGTTTCTGCGTGTCCTAAGGAATCTGGGAGCACATAACACTGCTGCAAGCCTACTACTTGCTGTTATCTGTGCAGCCTCTCTTAGTAACAGTTAAGTAGTTAGCTCTGGAAAGAGTGAAATAAAATGCTACAACCAATAGGAAATTTTCTCAAATTTCCTCCAAAAGATAAAAACCATAAAGCAAAGAGAGTTTAACCTACCTCTCTCTTTGCAAAGGACAAAAAGGAATTCAGCAGCAATTTGCTTGACTCCAAGGTCAACATGTGTCATGAGGCGAACCAGCTTATTTCTCACAGTTGAGCCAACTTCAGGTCGATTTGTCACATCCCTCAATGGTGGTAAAACCTGATGGCATAAACGAAGAAAAAAAAAAAAAACACCAAAAAACCATCATCAGTTGAGGGTCCTGGGGTACATGAGGATGGAACCATGCAACTGGTCAGTCTTAGAAGAAACAACATTTAGTCTTATAAAAGTAACACTAAAAATAAATATTAGCTTCCAAATAAAATAAAATAAACCATCATCATCATCAACAATAATCAGACCTCAAATAATCTCATGTGTCTCTTCCCTGTGTCACCTGGCTATCTCTGTACCTGCAATGCTTCTGGTGCCTAGCAAAATTACTTTAGAAGTCCATGTAAAGTTTCTCTTTCCTGCTGGGTATGAGAGCACACAGGCTTATAACCCAAGGGCATGGAAGGCTGAGAGAGGAGGGTAAGAGTTCAACGTCTGCTATAGCTAAATAGTAAGGTATTCTCCACAAACAAAAAGGGAGAAGTAAAGTCAGTAACGTCTGTATAAGCATGAGGACCTGAGTTCAATACTCAGAGCCCCTTCCCCCTCAAAAAAAATCTAGGTGTGGTGGCATGGGTGTGTAATCCTAGCAAGGGGCAAGTGGAGATAGGAGTACTGATCACTGGGGCTTGCTGGCCAGCCAGCCTAGCCTAGTTGGCCAGCTTCAGGACAGTTAGAGAGAAGGAGTGAAGAGGGTGAGAGAAAGCAGATGGTGTCTAAGAACGAACACCTGAAGTGGTCCTGTCTTCTGCCCTGTGCACACATGTGCATACCCTGTGCACACATGTGCATGCAGTCACACACACCTCCTCCACATGCACCAAGGCCTATGGTTTCCCATTCTTCTACATACTTCCTTAGTACCCCGAGCCATACTGACTTAATTCTTTTAATTCTAGCAACATATTATTATTTAATTTAAAAAAATCTGTATTTATGCTTTTAGTGTTTAGTTTTATAATAAAAATTACTATTTCAAGCTAAATATTCCCAACTCCAAAATCTGAAACCTTTGAGTTCTGACATAATGCCACAAATAGAAATTCCACATGACCAGGGAAATGAACTTCATGTGATGGCTTAAGTGAAGATAAGCTAAAATGTGTAAATTATCTTAAAGCTCTGGGTATAAGGTGTATACAGAATGTGAAAGAATTTCATATTTACATTTGGGTCCTATTGCAAGATATCTTACTGTATATCTATGTAGATATCCCCAAACTTAAAAATATTATAAATCTGAAACACTTCTAGACTCAGCTATTTGTGGAAGAGATTACCTTTCATCACAGAAGTATTTTTCTCTAAGCTAGCTGCTGTTACAGGAGCCCCCCGCCCCCCGACAGTTTATAATCCTCAAAGTGACCTTGCAAATAAAGTAGCAACATATCCCACGGACTCAAGGAGTCCATTTAATGGTTCTTACCCTATCTGCTCACACACTCTCCTGGTTCTCCTCCATCTGACCACTTGCTTTATCTCACCATATTTTGTCAATTCCCTCTTCCTGTCTTGGCGAGGCCAAGAACTGGGGCCAAGAGTTTGGGGGCAACTTCTCCTGAATATGTTAACATACATTGTTTATGTTCTCATTCTACTTTATGGTTTTATATAAGCTCCATATACTCATGCCTTCCTAATGTGCATGTCCACGTTTATTTCTCCACTGACCTGCAGTTTTGTTTTAAGTCACTGAATAGAGATCAACTACAAGATTTTTAAAGGGCTATGAAAAGTAACGAAGGCAGAAACTGAATTAAAATGTCATGAATTCTTTTTTATTTTTGAAGATTTATTTTCCTGTGTATGATTATTCCACCTGCATATTATGTCTGTGCAAGATATGCATGCTGTGCCTTTGGAGGCCACAAGAGGTGTTGGAGCCCCTGATCTGTAGTTACAGAGGGTGGTGAGGAGCCATGTGGATTTTGGGAATTGAACCTGGGTCCTCTGGAAGAGCAAGACGTGCTTTTCACTGCTGAACCATTTCTCCATCTTAAGATTATTACTGAATGTGTGCCTTTGCAGATCTAGCTAGAGAATACTCAGCATAATACACTACTACCACTTTACTGTGGAATCATTTCTCCATTTTAAGATTACTATTCAATGTGTGTCTTTGCAGCTCTAGCTAGAGAATACTCAGCGGAATACACCACTACCATTTTACTCACAGACTACAGCGCAAATGACAGTGTGATGAAGTCGCCTCTCCAACCTCTACACCAATACTTCTCACACCACATGCCAAACAACTACAGATCCCATTTAAATGCCAGTTCTCGGTCAGTAAGTCTTGCTAGCACCTAGGACTCTATTTTCACTTTTTTAAACCTTCATGTTCAATTTTTATAGGTACCATCTGTTAGTGTTACTATGGGTACAATGTTCCACAGATACCTAGAACTTAATCATATATATACTTCAAATTTTATACCCACTTGAGTAGTAACTCTCCGCCCTCCCCCAGCCCTTGGTAAGCACCATTATACCATGCTTCTGACCTCTACCCTAAACTTCTCAAACTTGGCATGATCTAAATAGGACTCTTTCTATCAAAATGTTCTTCCTGAAATCCACTATCTCATTAAGTGCTGAGTCCTGTGTGTGTGTGTGTGTGTGTGTGTGTATGATTTGTGCGCCCATGCAGTGGCCAGGGGAGAATGTTGGGTGTTATCCTGTATCACTCTCTGCCTTATTCCCCTCAGACAGACTCTCACTGAACCTGAATTCACTGTTTTTTGGCTGCAACAAAAGCCAGCAATTCTTCTGTGACCCCTACCCCTCAGCACTGGGGTTACAGGCTGTGCAGCCATGTCTGTTTTTTATGTGGATGTTGGAAATAAGAATTCAGGTTCTCATGCTTGTGCAACAAGTGCTCTTACTCCCTGAGAATCTCCCCAGCCCAGCGTTAAGTCCATTCTTCTGAATGCTGGGTAGAAGAATTTTGAAAATATCTTTGCCTCCTCTCTTTCACATCCCACATCCATCCATCAGCATCCATCCATCAGTTATGGTGGCTCCACCTTTGAAACATATCCAGGATCCAGACTATCATTACTTTTCATCTAGACAAATACCACAGTCTCCTAAGTGGTCCCTATTTTGCTCCTTATCCTTTTAAATTTATTCTCTATATGGCAGCTACAATGACCATTTGACAGACAGGTCAAAGAGCATCTCAAGTCCTCTCATCTCACTTATAGCAAAGGCAGGTTCTAACAACTCTCTTGCACCATTCTGACTGCAGTCCTACTATGCTTCCTGGTTACCTTTTTGATCTGTAAGGTGTGGCTGAAAGAAACAAGGAACTCTCCTGGCTGAGGTCCTTGTATAGGACTCTTTTTGTTCAGAAACCTTTTCTAGAAACTTCCATGTGTCTTCTCTGTCTGTCTGTGTGTCACACACACACACACACACACAACACACACACACACACACACACACACTCAGGCGCACACTTCCTGCAGGTTTTTGTTCAATTGCCACTTAAAGAAACTATCCCCTGACCTTTCCCTCACTAATTTGTTCTGCTCTCTTTCCCATCTCCCACTATTAGTTTTCTACAATCCTTCTCATGCTCTAACCACCTGGCATAGTAATTATTTATTATGTGCCTCTTTCCACTAAGGTATTTTGTGACTCTTAAGAAGTGCGCACCCATGCTCTGAGGTGTGTCTTTCTTTCTAAGCATCTCTTTCTTAACCCTAATGGTTATCTTAATATCTGTTTTAAAAAGTAAGTTCCAGAGGGACAGCCAGCCCTCCCCCCTTTATTAGTCTCATCTCAGTACCTGGAATATTATGGTGCTAATAAATATTTGTTGATTTCTACGAGAAATGAATAAATCCAAGTAACTGTCATTAAATTTATTGATCCATTTTCTGTTACTATAAGAAAATACCCATGGCATGCTAACTTTATGGAGAAAAGAGTTTTATTTAGTTTACAGTTCTGGAGATTGAAAGCCGCAGATCAGGTGATCCTACCCACTGGTTCTACTTCTGGTGAGGGCCTAATGGAGGATGGTGCCACAGAGGCAGGGGTATTTGTAGGAAGAAAGGAATTAATCTAGAAATTGAAAGTTAGATAGTCACTCAAGGGTCAGGCCAGCTCCACAATTGTTTTTGTGAGAGCTGAAGGGCCCCACAGGAGCTACCTTAACCCTGCTAAGACAAGTGCCCCAGGGACCTGTGGGCCTTCCATGAGGCTATTACCTCTTAAGGGCTCTGCATCATCACCCACCACTGCTACCCTGAGGGTATCACACTTCTAACACGTGTTCTTAGAGGTAAAACAGTACCCAGACCAGAGTAAGTACCTTCTCTACAAACAGTGAGTCCTTGTGCTAGGAAATGAAGCATAACGAAGTCCAAAAATGATTTACTATGCACCTATACATGGTATATATGTAGTATTTATTTAATCTGTTTAACTAACTTCCCCCCTTCCATCTCTCTTTTTCTATACTGAGTGTATTAGGAAGAATAGGAACTGGAAATACAGTTATAAATTAAAACATAAAGACAAAATATCAGACAAGTAATCTATCCAAATGTTTATAAGATCCACATATAAATATCTCTAAAAGGGTAGAGCATAATGTAAGACATAAGGTAATTGCACAAAACATTTTTATCTGATTGAGTCAATTCTACCAGGTTTATTTCTTATTTATGGAAGAATGAGACATGTGATAGGCGATTTCTACAGCACTCATCTACCTTAAAATACTGGGTGCACAATCTAAGGACAAAAGTCAGCATGAAGAAATTTGTCAGCTACTGTCTTGGGTATCTTGAAAATTTTACTACTTTGCCATTGCATGTCACTCCCAAATGGTACACACATCTCTCCCTATATTATCTAGTTTCTCTTCCAAACACAGTACCTTTTATAAAGTCTCTAGACCAGTGGTTCTTAACCTTCCTAATGCTTCAATCCTTTAATGCAGTTCCTCATGGTATGGTGACCCCCAACTATAAAATTATTTTTGTTGCTACTTCATAACTAATTTTACTACTGTTATGAATTGTAATGTAAACATCTGGTATGTAGATTGTCTTAAGTGACCCCTGTGAAAGGGTCATTCAATCCTCAAAGCGGTTGCGACACATAGGTTGAGAACCTCTGCTCTAGACTAAAACAGTCTGGGTTAGTAATATCCACTGTTTTCATTTGTAATTGCTTAAACACAGAGCATTCAAGGCCAATTGCCTTTGGGTATGCCTGAGTTCGATTTAATAAGGTAGTTGCTACTACATGTAGTAACTAGTTGGACATAGTTTCAATTACAGTGTTATCAATACTAATTATGTGCTATTTTCTACTTGGTGCTAGGGACTGAATTTATGACCTTATGAATGCTAAGCACATGCTCCACTAATGAGCCACACCCTGCAACCATGTGAAACATTAAGCTCTGCCTTCCTTATCTACAGTTTATCTGTTTTAGAAGTTTGCTTCTTTCTCTTTCCTTCTTCTCCCTCCTCCCTTTCTTTCCTTTCTTTGAAGTCCAAGGACCATTTTATTAGAGTTTGAAAAAAAAACCAAAACAATAGAACAGGCAAGCTGTACATCTTGGCAACTACTAGGAGAGAGATGGAGAAGTGAGAAATTATACCTTTGAGTTAGAATCAGCAATGGATATCTATAAACAGTTGTACTACAAGGGTTGGGGGAGTGTCAGTACCCAAAGAACAGAAAAGGAGACAAGACAAAGTTATGCTTTTGAGTTACCATTCAGAAAAGTGGGCGGGCTTAGCACTGAAAGACCTATAAGCAACTGTGGCAAGAGAGGCTCCCTGGATATACAAACATACTCATTATCTCCCTGTGTTATGTAGATTGTGCTGTACTCTCCTAAGGTTCATATGTTAAAGTATGGTTCCTAGTGTGGTGGTAGCAAGAGGTGGTGAGCTGACCTTTAAGAACTGAGGCCTAGAGTGAACATCCCAGGCCACTGACAAGCTGTTCCCACAGGAGACTGATTAAAGTAACTCTTCTAAGACCCCCAAGCTTGCTCTGGCTTTCTGCTTGAGATGTGACCCAGTCCTCCTGCATACATGCTTCTACTACATGCTATACAGTCCTTACCAGAGCTGAGCCAATGCCAGTGCCCTACTCTTAAATCTCTAGGGCTACAGAAACCTGTTTCCTCTGTCAAGTTAAGACTGCCCCAGTCATCATTATACTAGCGATGAGCAGACTGACATAGAAAATTGGTACCAGAAATAGGGTTTTTATAACTATACCTGAAAATGGGGTGACAGTTTTGGAACTGGGTGACTAGAAGAATTTGGAGGAACATGCTAGAAAGTTGAGAGTTGGAAGTAAAAGGAAACGGAATAGAAAGATTCCTAAAACTTGCATCTCGCCCAGGGAAGGAACAGAGAAAGTGAGTAAGGGTACACAGAGAGACTATCAGAAATTAACAAGAATGCTACTTACGGGATTTATGTAAAAGTCTTGAGGCCATCCCCCAAATCTTCTAGCAGTTGCTTCCCCCACACCCCACCCTGTCAAAGGCCAGGAGACCTATCAAGATATCACTGTCTCAGGGACTGAGCCCAGGGTGCTTGGCTTACTAGCCAAAACTATCTCAGGATTTGTTTCCTTGTGTCCGACTGGTGGAGTTCTCTGGCTGCAGCAGTGGCTAGAGCAGGCAGAAGCAGAGTTCATATCAGAGGCAGTCTTCTGCCATCTACGTGGTGCTGGTTCTGCAAATGCGCAGAACGTAAGACTCATGAGACCATAATGGTGTCAACCAAGATTTCAAAGGAGGCCAAGCAGAAATTTGCTGCAGGCTCAGAGCCCCTGCGATGAGTGTCCAGTGGGATGATGCATAGTGGAGATGCTACAGCAGAGCTATACAGCTATATCGCGACCCAAGAAACACAGGATGACCAGCAAAACTGTAGGAGACTACAGAGTGCTTAAGATGCCAAACTTTTAGTGTCTCCGCCTCCTGCCAACCTCCCTGGGTCTGTGAGCCAATTCCTCACTTATACTTCTCTTTTGGAATGGAAATGTATACCCAGTGGCTATGCTACCATTGCATACAGGAAAGCAAATTCATTTTGATTTTACAGATAAAAGAAATTTGCCTTGAGTCTCTGGAATTTTGTACTTTTGGTTGTTACTATGTGTGCACATGCATGCAGGCATACACATGGAGACCAAAGGGCACTGTGTGTTCTGTTTATTACTCCCTGCCTTATTCCGTTGAGACAGGGACTCTTATTATATCTGGAGCCAGGCTAATAACCAGCAGTCCTCATCAATCCTCCTGTCTCTGTCCCCCTACAGTGCTTGAGGTTACAATCGTGCATGGCCATGTCCAACTTTTTTATGTGGGTAATGAGGATTTTAACTTAGTTCCTCATGGTTATGTAGCGAGTGTTCTTACCCACTGAGCCATCACCCCAGCCACCTGCTATCGTGAGACAGGCTCTCACTGTGTAGCTCAGGTTGCCACCACTAAGTACCTTTGAATGGATGCTAGAATGAGTTCAGACTACTGGGAAATGGAGTGACTGTATTTCACAGTGTGAGGACGTGAATGCGGAACATGAACAAGTTAGCCGAATACTGGCTTTCCCTTTCGCTGCTGCCTGGTCTGTTGAGATAGGAACAAACAGCTTCACATTCCTTATGTCACAACTAGAAGTTGCTGTTACTTCCATGTCTTCCCTATCATGGTAGACCACATCCTTAAACTGTGAGCCAGAATACATTCTTTCTCCCTCAAGTTGCTTCTGTGAGGAATTTTGTCCCAGCAACAAGCAGTATAACTAATGCATCATGTGATATCCCACATCTCCTTGGGGATAGCAGTGAGAAGACTGTCCCTCCAACCTTGTCTTGGGCCCGTTTACTCTTACTACACTGACAGTCTCTCCCTTCTGTCTCCGGCCAGCTACACTGGCTGCCTGGCTTCCTCTTAGGCATACCAAAGCTTCTCATCTGAGACTCTGAACATTCTTCTCTCCAACAGATTCTCAACATTCTCACAGACACTCTTCTTATTTATCCAGCTTTCTGCTCACTATTATCTCCTCAAGGAGGCTCTCCCATATCTTGATTCCCCTTTCTCCTCCTCTGCTTTCTCCTTCTTTAGAGCACTTATACTTTGCTAATACATAGTTTTTTTTAATTATCTTCCATAAGGTAAAGAATTCATGGCATTGAACACTCAAAACAATATTTAGCCAACAGCACATAACAGACCTCAGTAAATATTTGCTGAATAAATGAATAATAACAATGTACACAAGATTATTATTTCTGCCTGGAAGTTTTCTGATTTTCTGAAAGAAAACTAGCATGAGAATTCATTAGTTCTATGTTAACAACATATATACAAAGTTTTAACTTTAAGAAGTAAGCAATTACCTGATCTTTGAGAAATTTTCTGATGTTCCGATGAGCTCGGGAGCATTCTGTTAACAAGCTGAGAACTGGAGTTAGGCCCTCTCTGTAGCTGCTTCCCTATGAAGAAAACCATGCACAGGACATTAGTTCAGTTCCTAAAGGCATGATTCTCCTCCATGCAATCTGAGAATACGAAGACATTTTTTTTGAGGGGGGGATACATCTTGGAATACTAAAGCTTACAAATGACTTTTAAAGTTACTTTAAATAGTATTTCCATGAGTTATCATCATTTTGCTGTCTAGTTTTGTCTTTTGTTTTTTTCCTACATTTTCTAGAGTTTATACCAGCTCAGCTAATGAGTTTTAATGAAGCAAAGGATTTTGAAACCCACTATGTCACACTGATGTCTTTCAACACGTTTACCAGAAAAACTGAGGGACAGGCTACAGAAAACTGAAGATGAAACACTTTTGAAGATGCCATTTTAGAGTAGTTAGTTTTTACTTCTAACATTTACAAAATAGCTATGCAAGGCAGTTGTTAATTTTTCCTGTACTTTTGAACACTAGTTATAAATTTGCTGTTGTAAAAATACAAATTTTCAACATTAAGCAAACTCAATTGATTTCTACCAATTTATCATTATTATGATAAAATACTTTCAAAAGTAAAACTACATAACATGAAACATGCCAAGTATAAAGCACAAGCTCAGTTGTAGAACTCGTGCTAGGCGGTCTGTTTCTACTCAGGGCACATCCAGTCTTAGAGGCGCCTTCCCAAGCCTCCGCTTGAGCAGCCTTACCTTGTCGATTCTCTTCTCCATAAAACTGAGTAGAACATGAATGGCCTCCATATTCATGCCATTGTATACCATGGTATTGTTTTTCAGAGCTGTGTCTTTCTCGGTTGTTTTATCACTGGGCAGTTCATCTAAAGTTGTTGCCTCTTGGGTTGTTTCTTCATGGGTTAATGGACAAATGAGAACATCCAAACAAGAGACTGGAACATTGCTTAAAAGGTTGACGGCATTACTGAAAGGCAATTTGAAAATACAATATTTTAATTTGATTGAATAGGCTTTTAAAATGCGAACATAATACAAAGTTCAGAGGTGACTTTTAGGAGTCAATTAAAATTTTTCTTTTTCAAAGTAAACCATTAATATTACTTGGCATTTACAAAGAGAAAATAAAGAACTGTCTCAAACTTACACATGACAAATTAAAAAGAAGCAAATGTTAAATGGACAGACACAACCACAGGAAGTCACACCACTTTCTGAAGTGCTAAAACAGAAATTAGCCAGCTGTAATACCAGCTCTTTCATTTATTATGACAATGCTAGCTCTGCTTTTTCTTCAGGGGCTTTAATTCCTTTTGTGGATCCACTGGTGTTTATTATTCCTTAGATTACAACATAAAGCATTTGAGAAGCAATGCATATAAGCAGCTTATCACAGAGGCAACAACATTAAAAACCAAACACTGCAGTACCAAGATTTGTTTCTTTTAATGTACAAAATACAATTTTTAAATCGTTCTATTTCTTAATATGACATTTTCACAGAAAAGAGAATGATGCTCATTTTACCCTCTCCTCACTGGGTCTCTTTTAAAGAGGCCAACACTGCTGCTTCTAATCTCTAGCCCAGACTTTTCTGCTTTTACAAGGGTTGTACAGAAGCCTGGGAAGCATACCAGCAGGGGGAACCCAAACCTTGTATTTTTGGCATTCCCTAAAAAACCTTGTTCTGTTGCTCAGTATAGAAGAGGTTAAAATGATAGTAGAGACTCAGAATTTGGCATGTTTTCAATGTGCATATTTTCCTTCCTGTACTATTTCATATTTTTATCTACCAGGAGAGGCAATGTTCCTATGCAAACTGGGTCTTAATAGCCTGTACTCCAGGACTTCCAGATAAACAACAATAGAAAGACAGGCATTACATTTCCTAGTGACACAGAATTGAGTCTAAAAATAACCACATCCTGACTAAAAATAAACTCTTTCAAATACAGTTTCAAAGTCTAAGCACTTGGAAAACAAAATCATGGCTAAATCCATCTGATACTGTCTTAATTCAGATCACAAAGATTTAAAACATAAGATTTTAGTGGCACTCTAAAAAATCAAACAAAACAGACAGAAAGGCAATACAGAAGTTTTTCTTTCTTTTACTTTGAAGTATGGCTTTATTTCTCCGTGAATCAATATTTTATTCTTTTTATATTATGGAAAAATAAAAATTAGTAAAAAATCCATTATCAATTAGAAGATGCAGAAAAATGAGAAAGAATCAAAGACAATATGATTTGTGGGCAAAAAAAATAATTGAACAGGTTTTATGGGTAAACGGCTTCTGGTGAAGTACAGCTTCTGTTGCCCTTACCGAAGCTGTTGTTTTTGACACAGTCTCTGTTCTGTCTTTTGCGAACACTCAAAGGTGGTTAAAGCGGTGTACACTTTTCCACAAATGCAGAGATTTTTTTTTTTTTTGCAAACTTCTATAGTTCCTTATTTATAGTTTAGAATGGCTCACGTCTTACTTAGGCATTTGGAAACTGTTGTTATTAAAAACCACAGAGTCACTGTGGAGAAGAGAGAAAAAAACTTTACCTAAGAATGACTTTCTAAACTGTATAGCCATTCTGAAATGCTAGATCTTCCCTTAAATACAAGACAATCATCTCTGAAAACTATCAGCAATATGACTCTCTGAATTGATCACAGACCAGACTCACGAGTTTGAGATGGTCACTTTATTACAAAGGGATGTTTCTCCTTTAGCTTCTCTTCAAGGAGGAGTTTCCAGGAATTCAGCATATTTAAGAACCCAAATATAGAGCTGGGATCAACAAATATTTGGATGTTAAAGGCTTTTCAAGAAAAGTTCCCATTTTCTCATTTCTTATTAAACAACTCAGTTCTCAAACAGCTACGAAATTAATTTTCTGGCTCACTGTGTTCAAGCTATTCTTTCTGAGTAAGGAAGGGTCAGCTTTTTGAGCCCTGTCACTTCTCTGACAGTTTTATTTGTGGTAGGAGAGTACATGAGATTCTCCAGCTACTAGGAAGTCAGTGACGATGCACAGATTTGCACAATGGTGTTTGCATTCCTACTCCAGGGGGTAGAAATGCTGTGTATATTACTCTCCTTTTCAGTTCCTAGAGACCATTAATCACTATGCCATGACATCCTCCAGCCCATGCTCCCAGCCCCCTCCTGATTCAAAAGCAAGGCCTACTTAGAGCTCCTCAGTGCCTTGATTAAAGGCCTGCTAGCCATTTGAGATTCCTCTTTTGAGAATTCTTTGTTTAGATCTGTACCCCATTTTTTGATTGGATTATTTGGTTTGCTGATGTTTAGTTTCTTGAGTTCTTTATATATTTTGGATATTAGCCCTGTGGTGAAAATCTTTTCCCATTCTATGTGCTGGGAATTTTTTCTTATTGACCGTGTCTTTTGCCTTACAGGAGTTTTTCAGTTTTATGAGGTCTGATTTATTAATGGTTGATCTTGTGCTTGATATATCTGTGTTCTGTTCAGAAGTTGTCTCCTGTGCCAATGTGTTCAAGGCTACTTCCCATTTTCTCTTCTATCAGGTTCAGTGTATCTGGTTTTATGTTGAGATCTTTGGTCCACTTGGACTTGAGTTTTGTGCAGGTTATGAGTATGGGTCTATTTGCATTCTCTACATGCAGACATCCAGTTTGACCAGCAGCATTTGTCAAAGATGCTGTCTTTTTTCCAGTATGTATTTCTGGCTTCTTTATTGAAGATCAGGTGTCCATAAGTGTATGGATGTTTGGACTTTGATTTGGTTCCATTGATCAACATGTCTGTTTTTATGCCAATATCATTAAGTTTTTATTACTATAGCTCTGTAGTACAACTTGAGATCAGGAATGGTGATACCTCCAGAAGTTCTTTTATTTTTCAGTATTATTTTAGCTAGCCTGAGTTTTTTGTTTTTCCATATAAAAACACTTAAAGAAATGTTCGATATTCTTAGCCATCAAGGAAACGCAAATCAAACTACTCTGAGATTCCATCTTACACCTGTCAGAATAGCTAAGATCAATAACACAAATGACAGCTCATGCTGTCGAGGATGTGGAGCAAGGGGAACACTCCTTCACTGCTAGTTGGGGTGCAGAGTTGTAAAGCCATTATGGAAATTAACATGGTGATTCCTTAGGAAACTGGAAATCTACCTCAAGACCCAGCTATACCACTGCTGCACATATACCCAAAGGACGTTCCACCCTACCAGAAGGACACTTGCTCAACTATGTTCACAGCAGCTTTATTCATATTATCCAGAAATTGGAAACAGCCTAGATGCCCCTCAACTGAAGAATGGATAAAGAAATTGTGGCACATTTACACAATGGAGTATTACTCGGCTATTAAAATAAACGACTACATGAACTTTGCAGGCAAACGGATAGATCTAGAAAAAAATCATTCTGAGTGAGGTAACCCACTCCCAGAAAGACAAACATGGCATGTACTCACTTAAATGTGGTTATTAACTGTTAAGAAAAGGACAAAGGGGCTGTAACCCAGAGACCCAGAGAGACTATGCAACAAGGAGGGCCTCAGTAGGGACTCAGGTATCTCCCTGGTAAAGGGAAATAGAACAGGTGGTGAAAGTAGGCTGGGGGAGGATGGGAATGGAAGAGAAGGGACCAGGTGTGGGGAGAGGGATGGAGGGAAAGAATGTATGGAGAGACAACCGGAACTGGAGGACATTTAGCGGGGATCTGGATACCTAAGGCACTGCAAACTCACTGGAGTCCACAATGGACACCCTGGCAAAGACTTCTACATGAGGGGTAGAGAGCTTGAACAGGTCATCTCCTGTAACCAGGCAAGGCTCCCAGTGGAGGGAGTAGGACGCACAAACCACAAAACCTTTGACCTATAACTCACCCTCCCTGAAGAACCCACCAGGACAATAGAAGGGCAGAACCCCATGCCAAAGGAGAGAATCCATGCCTGATTCTGCAGGGTAGGCCAGGAACTAGAGACTGGATAGTCAGGAGATGATTTCTAATGATATCCTGTTCTACTCATAGATTGGTATCTAGTCCAATTTTCATCAGAGAGGCTTCCTCTATCAGCTGATGGGAACAGATGCAGAGGTCCAGAGCCAAACACCTTGCAGACCTTTGGGAAACCCACAGAAAAATGGGAGGAGGGATTTCAGGGACCAGAGGGGTCTAGGACATCAGGAGAACAAGCCCCATGGAGTCAATGGACCAGCATTCTTGGGGTCTGACAGAGCCTGAAGCAGCAGACATAGAACCTGCAGGGTCTCCTAGATGTGTCATGTGGTTGTCTGGTTTCGTGTTCTTGCAGAGACCCTACAGGATAGAGTGTATGTGGAGGTTCTGATGCTTATGCTGCCCTTGGGACCCGTTTCCTCAAACTGGGTTGCCTAATCCACTCCTGATGTAGGGATTTGTGCCCTGGCCTTGTTCCATCTTGTTGTGCCCTATTTGAGTGGTAACTCTGGAAGGACTGCTCTCTTCTATGGGGAGAATCCGGGCTGGGGATGAGTGGGCGGGCTTGGGGAGGGTAGAATAGGAAGAGAGGGAAGATGGGGAGCTGGAAGAAGTTGACAGATGGGAGGAGGGTTGTCGAGACATAGTATACAAATTAAACTTAAAAAATAAATACCTTTTATACATGTAATTAACTCTATATTTTATGTGTAAATCATTAATAAAAGGGCTTTTTACTTTAAAAAAAAAAAAAAAGACTTGCTAGCAACGGGAAGGGGAAGACAACCCAATCTAGTCTCCCATCAATTATTGAACACAACAGAATGCCAATGACAGTGAGAAGCATGCTAACAGCTTGTACTGATCAGTATCAAGTAACAAACCTTACAATGGAATATAGTTTATACTTGAGGCTTACACATGTATTTTCAAGCTTAAAAAAAAAAGTCATCTAAAACAAATCTCAAGGTATACAAAAGATTCCCCTATTCTCTTTATGTATTTAAAAAAACAAAAAATATGGTTTAATTTTTTTTCTTTTGTGGTAAGAACACTTAACCTTAAGATCTACCCTTTTTAGTAAATGTTAAATATATGCTATAGCATTAACTATAGACTCTGCTGTACAGCAACACTAGAAGTTAGAACTACGAATTTTGTAGTTTTTGACTGATGATACTACTCCCACACCCTCCTGGTCCAGTATCATACTGCCTGGCCCTGTGAGTCTCTCTATTTTAGATCCCTTATTAAAAGAGGATCATGCAGTATTTGCCCTTTTTTATCCGGTTTATCTGTTATAGTGTCTTCTTTACGTACATGCATTCTTCCAAATGATAGGACTTCCTTCTTTTTAAAGGTCATGCACATACTTCCCACATTTTAGTCCCTTAACCTGTTGACAGACATTTAGGTAATCTCCCTATCCTCACCCGCTCTGTCTATCACTATCTTGCCCTTCTCCCCGTGTTTTCCTTATCTGCTGACAGGCTTTTAGGCTATCTGCATACCTCCCTCTGCTCTCCAGCTTTCTCCCTCCCTCCTCCCAATATTTCCTTTATCCATTTATCTGTTGACAAGTATTTAGGTGATTTACATGTCCCTGTCCCTGTAAATGGTAATGCGATGAACTTGAGTGTACAGGTATCTCTTTAGGTCAATAGTTTTTATTTCTTTTGGATCAATATCCATCAGTGTGATTGCTGGAGCAAATGGTACTTCTGGTTCCAATTTTTAGAAGAACCTCCATGCTATTTCCCACAATGGCTATATCAACTTACACTGCTGCCACTGTACAAAGATTCGCCCTTCTCCAACACCCTAGCTTTGTGGTGTTCTTTAAGTAGCCATTAATAACTGATGTGAGGTGAATCTTAAGGTTTTGATTTACATTTTGAAGATTAGTAATGCTAAACATGTTTTCATATGCATGTCTTCTTTGGAGCAATGTCTTTTCACACCCTTTGTCCTTCTTGCCTTCCTTCCCTCCCTCTCTACTCTCACTGCCTCCCCCTCCCTTTATTTCTTTTTCCCTCCCTCCTCCTTTCCCTCTCTTTTTTTCTTGGCTATTAAGAGTCCTGTGCTAAGGCTGGAGAGATGACTCAGCAGTTAAGAGCACGAACTGCTCTTCCAGAAGCCATGAGTTCAATTTGCAGCAACCACATCCAGCTCACAAACATCTATAATGGAATCAGATGTCCTCTTCTGGCATGAAGGTGAACATGCAGACAGAGTACTCATATAAATAAAATAAATAAATCTTTAAAAAAAAAAAAAGAGTCCTGTGCTGGTATGATAGCACATGCCTGTAATGCTAACTCTCAGGAGGATAAAGCAGGGGATTTTAAGTTGAAGACTAGCTTAGGCTACTTAGTGACTTCAAGACCAGCATGAACTACAAAGCAAAAGCATCAAAAGCAAAACAAAACACAGAAGTTCCCTATAGTTATTTAGATGCTAACTCCTTTCCAAACAGAAGAAGGGGAAGCCTGTAGACAGGGCCTCCTTGCACAGCTGCGCTTTCCCTTTGGTAGATCCTATGCACTGCAGGTTTTCAGTTGGATGAACTCCCACCTAGCTATTCTTGCCTTTGTTGTTTGTTCTTCTGGTGTTGTACTCACAGATTATTGCCAAAACCAAGCCTACACACTTGTTTACCTTATGTATTCTAAGTTTTACTGTTTTAGACTCATTTAAAGCTTTAATACTTTTTTAGTTCCTTTGGTGTGTGTGTGTGTGTGTGTGTGTGTATAATGTGAGGTCAGAGTTTAACTTCATTATTTTACATGTAGAAATCCAGTTTTCCTATCACCATTTCTTGAAGAATGTGTATTCGTTGCACCCCTGTGTGAGTACAACCGACTACGCATTTGTGACACAGTAGGTTTACTTCTAGGCTTTCTATTCCATTTCACTGGCCTAAGTGTCTATTTTCATGAAAATACTACAGTGATTCGAGGGCTGGAGTTTCATAATAGCCTATAAGATCAGGTACTGCCGTACGTCTGCAGCTCTTTTCCTATTCAGAAACTTTCACTATTTGGGGCTTTCTGTGGTACAAGGAGGGAGGGAAGGACAGGCAGAGAAGAAAGGGAGAGGCAAGTAGTTAGGAGGAAGATAACGCACTCAGACTATTCTAAGCTTCCTGTATCTCTGGTAAGATAGTTTACTGATGACCTTAAACTAGAGCTGTCTAGGCAAAAGTAGCAAAGGCACACTTCTGATTATTCCATGTTAAATGATTTGTGTGCTCAAAAATGGGCAAGCCCATAGAGACATTAAGTTTAAAGCAACATTCTGTGTAGGGCTTACACAACTGCAAAAGTACACAAAATGACCCACGGGGGCACAAAAATAAAACATTTAATTTCTATCTATTTTTGTTTGAAAAGTTGAAAAGAAGTCTGACCTTGCTATTTAACCACTGACACTGGCACCCACATCTGAGTGATGCTCCTCATTTACAAATACCAGTGAAGTAGTGGAAAGAGTAAAAATTCTGGGCCATGAGAAGGACAGCAGGGGTACCCCTTTTCCCCGATTACTCACTTGCTTTCTGAGACGGTCATAATACAATGAGCATATGCTTAGGTAGAATATAGATTGCTTTATCCATGCTTTTTTTGTGGAGGAGAGGGTCCTCTCTAGCGCATCACTCCTGTTAAACACGCTACCCCTGCAAAAAATCTTCAGCCTTGCTTCATCAGTTTTAAACTAAACACATTTTTACAAAATGGGCAAACTACTTCCAGTGATTCTTGCAAAGAAAACCAAAACTTAAGAAATTACTTAAAATAGTTGCACATTTTATTTTCTTTCTGAAAAAAAAAAAAGAAAAGGCAGAATCCTTTGTTTGCTGTTATCATAAGGGAAGCCAGGACAATCCAACTGGCTGCAGCATGGAATGAAGTTATTTTTTGAGACTGGATCTCATGTGACCCAGGATGGCCTTGAATTCACTATATAAACTTTTGAGACTGAGTCTCACATGCATCAGACTGGCTTTAAACTCATCATGCAGTTGACAATGACCTTGAACTCTCGGTATTGATATCCTTGCCTCCTGAGTGCTGGGATTATAAGAATATACCACCAGAAATTTGTCTAAAAATTTTGGCAACTGGGCCAGAGAGATGGCTTAAAAAGTAAAGGTATTTCCTACACAAACCTGCCAACCAGAGGTTGATCCCTGGTATGAAGAGAAAACCAATTCCACATACTGTCCTCCGCCACCACACAAATGTCCTAACACAATACCCCAGCTCATACACAAACACACACATAAACTTTTTGTTGTTGTAGTAAATTACAGAAGCATCATGGCAGACACCTGCAATCCCAGAACTCAGGAGGCTGAGACAAGATTGCTAGTTGGAGGCCAGCTAGAGTTATACTGTGAGATATTACTAATGTATAAAACAGAAATATGAAAGTTAAAATTTTAAAGGTGAGCATTATATAAAATATGAGCTTACATCCATTATGCTACTGATCAGTTTTGCCTGATCAGTAACAATATACCCTTAGAAATGAGCTAATGGCAAAGCCATCAAAGGTAGCAACACATCTGAATGCCAAATGTGTAAAATACACAGAAAAGGCTATTAATTGAAAATACAATAAGCTTGTAGTAGATTCAAAAATTTAAATTTATTTTTAAAATTAATTTATCATCTCATTTACCATTTATTTTTATATATAATTCATGATTTCTTTCACATAAAACAGCTTTATATGAACATAATTTATATGTAAACAAACACATTTGAAGATCTGATAAAAAATGGTTTTCCTACTCAGCCTAGAGATGATCAAAACCTCTGGAGACCAATGGCACAGCAAACACTCAAAAAACCTGCTGTAAAGGAGAGGGACAAATATAATAAAAGCTCTGAGAAAGCTTAAAAAATTGACCACATCTTATTTAGTGTGTATGCGTGTGTGTATGTGTGTAGAGGTATGTGCATGCGATGACTGTGGATGTGAGGTAGATGACTGGCTGGAGTCTTAACCACCCCGTCATCATTCCACCCCACTGATAAAAGTTTTCATTAGCATTTATTTTTCTCTCCTACAAATGAGATAGCTCTTAGTATGCTCATATTTTAAATCAGGGAGACAATGCTAGAATAAGGTCTTAGGAGGCAAAAGCAAAAGGTGTAAAAATAGCCTTGGACAGGAAGAGAGCCACTTAAATGTCTGAAAATGACAGGAAACAAGAACAGATATAGACTGTAACAAATTTATTTGTACTGCTGAGGGATTGAGGGTTTGAGGAAGTTCCTGCTGAGTTTCCAATTACTCTTAAGTGGCTGGCAAGACCATCATCTATCCATCCACCCCTCTACTCAATTAATTTTTACTGTACATATTACTACTATGTATATATGTGTGTGTATATATGCACATATATGTACTTGCCTAGGTGTCAGGGATATAGAATGGGACAGGTAAGATGTTTTATCCTTTTTTAAAAGGAAGTATTTTTAATCATGTGTATGACTGTGTGCCTGTGTGTGGGTATGTACACATGTGTGTGCCAGAAGAGAACCCTGGATCCCTGGAGTTGAGTTAGTTACAGGTGATTGTTAGCGGCGACCTGACATTTGGGTCCTCTCTCTATAAGAACAGTATGTGTCCTTAATTGCTGAGCCATCTCTCCAGCTTGATCTTTGTTTTTTTTTTTCCCTAGCTTGTAACTTCAGGAGGGAAATAATAAGCATGCAAGAAAGTAAAGGAACAATATTATTTTAGTTAGTGATACATGTCATAAAAAATGAAGATGATAGAATAGGGACAGGATGTATTTGTGATGTATTGTGAACACAGCACACATGTGTTCATGTGTATACACGAGTCTAAATTAGGAGTTTGGAGAAGGCCTAACAGAGCAAGTTACATGTGAACCGAGTTCTAAACAATGAAGAGGAGCCAACCCCTCAAATATCTGGGTAAAAGGCTTTCCAGCATTTCCAGATGGAGCAAATGCGAAGGCCCAAATAAGCAGACTATGTCTAGGGAAGAAGAAGGGCAGACTACTTTGCATGTAGAGACATCTGGTTTGTGGAATGGTAGGCTTTCAGAGGCAGGGGAAAGAGTGGATCCGTGCCATGAAAATGTTTTGCTTGACAATAGGAAGAGGGATTTTGTCAAAAGCAGAATGCTCCCCTAAGAGTGAGGCCAGTGCCTCAGATCTAATTCCATGGATTCATCCAATATTACACAATGAGAGACAGTTCTCATTCAGAAGAAACTGATGTAATTGGCATATTGCCATTGTGGGAATATACTGCCCAATTCATTATACTGAGCCTGTGTGACATTTAGCATAGTAATTTTCCCCAGAAGTCTTGTAGTAAGAGTTGAGACAATCCAAAGCTTCTATGACTATGCCAAGAAACAGTTTGAAGGCTTTTAGGACACCCACAATCTTACCCACCTCCCCCATGTTGTCAAGCCATTTAAGCAATAGCATGGTGTTAGCTGAAGGGGCTGTGTAAAGTGTGATGCAGGTTACAGAGGTTTGGCAGACTCCTGTATAGAGGAAGAAAGAGGGAACTGATCAGATGACACAGATTTCCACAGATGGGGCTGCAGATCCTAGTGTAGGCATCATAACCAAAAAGAAGACTTCTTGATCCTTATGGCTGAGAGGAGCCATGAGTAAATTTTAAGCAGACATTTGCTTTTTGAAGAGCAACCATGTACGCAGTGGAGATGAAATCATCTGCAGACTAGGTACTTCCCACAGGGCTGTGGAGATGGTCTGTCTAATCTGGGGTTGGGCATGTTGGGATACACAAGATATAAGGAAGGAGGAGGCTGAAATGATGAACTGATCTTTAGGGAGACACAAGCAAGAAAGTAAACCTGTAAGTCTCCAAGATAACAAAAGTTATTCCCTAGAGGTGAGAAGTAGGTGCAAACAGGCAGAGGATGGCTTGTGAGGAAGACCCTCACTGCAGACCACAATGAGCTTGTTCCTTTAGTGATTGCTCCTGGGATCGTCACTGAAAACTACTCAAAACTATCTTGTGGTCTCTTTCTATTCTCATCTTGAAATGTTATTTAACTTTTCATAATATTTATGTCTTGTCTCCCCATTCAGTGTCTTTTTCTTCAGGGCATGAACCGTAGTGTCCTTAGGACACCTTAGAATAGCACTGGGCTGGACAGACAGTTTAGAGAATCCCTTCTAACCTGGAGAACTTATTTACAGAAAATAAAAAGAGCCAAGAGAGTTAATAACAACAACAACAACAAAAAATGCCTCCCTCTCTCTGACCTCTCCAAAGTAAATGTCTTTGTTGACATGTCATATAAGCTTGTTCATGCCTGATACACTGCTCATGGGGGGAGGGGGATCGAGAGGGATATTAATTTACTCACTTATCTACTAACTGGTGAGCCTTGGAGAATGAACTGTATGCTCTGATCTTTTTTGAGCCCCAAAGCTCAAATTAGTATTTAATATATAGTTAAGTACTCACTAACAAATAGATATAAATATAGATAAAATTAGCTCATTTTCAAATATTTAAAGTATAATATATATGATGATTAGGAGACAACACTGTTAGGAGTTGAATATTCAAAATTCAAGATAATTCCTACCAATATCTCAATGATATTTTTATAAGATTATGAAATTTATCTTTAAACTTACATGGAATATCAAGAGACTGAATAGCCTGAACAATCCTGCAAGAGAAAAACCTGGAGGATCATACTTCCTGATTTGAAAACTTAGTACACTACTTCAAGCAGGAAGGTATACAAATGCCCTAAAAATTCTTGGGACCAGTAGGAAAGAATAAAAAAATTCAGAAGTTCTCTCTCTCTTTTCCTCACTCCCCTCCACTCACGCACACACACATACACAGAGAGACAGGTACCAAGAGGAATAGGGGAAGAAAAGCTTTTGAATAAATGGTGGCTGAACCTGGATATTCAACACGCAAATGAAGAATATTTTATACACTACACACAAAAATTCATTCATCATGGATCAAAGACATGATCAGCACATGATGATATGCTTAGTGTATAAAAGAAACAGAACTCAGAACCTAAAGCAAGCTAAACTGTGGTTCTCACCTCTCCTTAGCAGGATGGAGGCCATCCTCATCTATTTCTTTTCCAAAATAAAAGATAAAGATGCACGTTTGGGAGGGCTAAGTGAATGGATAAGCTTATTGACTGTGCGAAGGAATGCTGAAAATACTTTCAAGCCAACAGCAGAGATAAAATAGAAGTAGGACATCGCTTAACACAAAGATGGATAATACCAACAATATTCTAGTTGTTAAGTATAAACAAAAGTAAAGACAACACTGACTACTTAGAACGGAGGCTAGGCTCTGCTGCCTCTTTGAGCTAACTCTTCATCACTCCCGTGTCTTCTTCCCTTCTCTGAGGGAAACAATGGTGCTGGCTCATAGAGAAATATACCAGAAAGCTCTAAAGCATCTTTATCATCTAATGTGAATGGAATTTCTGGCTTCAGGAAAAAAAAAAAAATTGAATATCAGAAAACAAACATCTTTATATGATCAAAGGATAAACACAAAAATAAGTTTCTAAATAAAATATTAAAAATTGAAGAAGCAATTTAAAAACTTTTGGACAAAACATTACCTTTAAAAGTCAACATGCCTGTTACAGTTACAGAAGAAACAGAAGGTGTAGCTGCTGTTAAGAGCTCATGGAGTGCCAGGGCCCGAGGCTTCAGAGTCTTATATAATCATTATCATAAACACACATTATCCTATCCAGGACTACTCAAAGCAGTGAAAAAAAAGGAATTAAAGAAAAACCAAAAAACCTTGAAAGTAACTTTCAAAGAATGAAATACAAGGGACGGTAGTGAATGTGATCAAAATGCACTGCATGAAAGTCTCAACAAATGAAGAAAAAGATGACTTTAAATACCATTTGAAGTATCTACTCTGTGCCTTGCACCTGAGCAGTTTTATACAAGTCCTGTGTTCAGGTCACTGCAAAGGTACAGATTTAACACCTCTAAAGTGCCAGCAGCTCCTGACACTGCAGCAGCTATCTCTGTATTTAAATGGGTTAGCCTGGAGTCCTCATTGTTTAAATTGATACTAATCACTTTCTTCCGATTAAAAGGGCATGCAGGGCCATTCATTCTAGACACTGCTAAATCAGCAACAACCTCACTCCCCCAGAAAGCCTCTGAGAAATACTCATAATCCTGACTGGCTCTGGAATACATCTTTATATTTACAATGTAGCTAATGAATTTTATCAAAGTAACTTTTTAGATAAAGGGAAAAAAATTTAAAGGGCAAGTCTTGAAAAGGAAGGAAAGAAATTTGATTACTTTTTAAAAATCTCAACAATCTCTTTGTTTTGCTCTCTTAACACATATTGAGTGCCTTGCTAAGATTCGGAATCCATTCTTGGGAGAATCCTGGCAGAGTATCTCTCTGCAGCTAGCACAGCAGTGCCCGCCAGGATTCTTTCTCTTTATAGTCTGTGTGCGCCTAAGCCTGGCATATCTGATTTTTAAAAAATTAATTCACTTCTGATCTTTTTAACCAAAAACACTTCTAGTTTTGATGTTGAATTGTTAGTGTCTCTTGATTATAAAAAAAAAAAAACAACATAAAGGGTAAAAATGTTGAATGCAGTCATTTAGGGTGTGACTTAACTGCAGATAACGTAGACACTATTTCCAGAAAATTAAAGGAATGTTTAAGGAATTAAAGGAGTAGCTAAGGAAAACATTTCTACGGTTTTGGAGTCAGGGTCTCGTACCACAAAGCCCAGGCTGACTGGATTCATAAGGCCCCCGCCCTCACCTCTGGGGTGCTAGTGTTACAGATGTGAACCACCTTATCTACCTCGAAATATTCACTTTTCAATCACGAAGAAAACATTTTGAAGGGCTACAGTGTACAGAGTATATAAAGATGATCTGCCTGTACTCTCAGCATGACATGAAATACACTTCTCTACATAACTAAAATAATATAGATTTGATTAAAAAGTAACAGCGAAGGGTTAGTTTGTGTGTTTATTTTATGGTTATTTTCGCAAAGTTTTTATTTAAGTTATATCTGGAAAATTTTAATTGCCCACAAGGTAACTTAATAGAAGAAGCTCATGTTAACTTCTTTATAAAGCATAGTTGATGCCAAAGTAACTTTGAATTGTTTAATATGTCATTTGTACTCTTTCTTTTTTTTTTTGGGTGATAGGGTTTCCTTGTGTAACAGGCCCTGGCTGTCCCAAACTATGTACACCAGGTTGACCTAGAATTTACAGGAGGATCTGTCCCTGTTTTCCTCCCGTGTTGGGATTAAAGGCGTGTGCCACCACAGCTGCATTTGTATTCTTAAAAAGTACAGCACTAGCAGTCCTATAATGAAGTCAAATGCTTAGCTATCACAAACCTAATCTACAGCAAGTAAGAGAACTGGAAACTATATTAACTCTTTTTCAGCTGTTTTCAGAGAATGGTAATTTTTATTTTTCAGTGCTGGGGACTAAACCCAGGAACTTGTACACAGTAGACAAACTACTGAGCTGTCCACCCCTAGACCCAGAAAATGATGAACTCCTAAGAACACTCCATTCGTGTATCTAACAGACAAGTTACACAACTGGAATTATTTTTATTTTATATATATCTATAACTCCATTTGTAAGTGTGAGAGAGTTGTATGGGTGCTCACATGAGGAGGTCAGAAAACAATCTTGGGTGTTTTGCCCCTGCCTTCCACCTTGATCTGCTACTGGCTTTTTTTCCTGCTGCGTACAGCAGGCTAGCTAGCCCACGGGCTTCTGTCTCCACCTCCCATTTCCCCAGAAGAGTGCGGGAATCACAGACATTCTTGTGACTGCACCCAGCGCGTGTGTGTGCTGGGGATTCACACTCAGATCCTCGTGACTGCGCCCAGCGTCTGTGTGTGTGCTGGGGATTCACACTCAGATCCTCGTGACTGCGCCCAGCGTCTGTGTGTGTGCTGGGGATTCACACTCAGACCCTCGTGACTGCGCCCAGCGTCTGTGTGTGTGCTGGGGATTCACACTCAGACCCTCGTGACTGCACCCAGCGTCTGTGTGTGCTGGGGATTCACACTCAGACCCTCGTGACTGCGCCCAGCGTCTGTGTGTGCTGGGGATCCACACTCAGACCCTCGTGACTGCGCCCAGCGCCTGTGTGTGCTGGGGATTCACACTCAGACCCTCGTGACTGCGCCCAGCGTCTGTGTGTGCTGGGGATTCACACTCAGACCCTCGTGACTGCGCCCAGCGTCGTGTGTGTGCTGGGGACTCACACTCAGACCCTCGTGACTGCGCCCAGCGTCTGTGTGTGCTGGGGATCCACACTCAGACCCTCGTGACTGCGCCCAGCGCTTGTGTGCTGGGGATCCACACTCAGACCCTCGTGACTGCGCCCAGCGCTTGTGTGCTGGGGATCCACACTCAGACCCTCGTGACTGCGCCCAGCGCTTGTGTGTGTGCTGGGGATCCACACTCAGACCCTCGTGACTGCGCCCAGCGCTTGTGTGTGCTGGGGATCCACACTCAGACCCTCGTGACTGCGCCCAGCGCTTGTGTGTGTGCTGGGGATCCACACTCAGACCCTCGTGACTGCGCCCAGCGCTTGTGTGTGCTGGGGATCCACACTCAGACCCTCGTGACTGCGCCCAGCGCTTGTGTGTGTGCTGGGGGTTCACACTCAGATCCTCGTGACTGCGCCCAGCACTTGTGTGTGCTGGGGATTCACACTCAGACCCTCGTGACTGCGCCCAGCGCTTGTGTGTGTGCTGGGGGTTCACACTCAGATCCTCGTGACTGCACCCAGCGCTTGTGTGTGCTGGGGATTCACACTCAGATCCTCGTGACTGCGCCCAGCGCTTGTGTGTGTGCTGGGGGTTCACACTCAGATCCTCGTGACTGCACCCAGCGCTTGTGTGTGCTGGGGATTCACACTCAGATCCTCGTGACTGCGCCCAGCGCTTGTGTGTGTGCTGGGGATTCACACTCAGACCCTCGTGACTGCAGCCAGCGCGTGTGTGCTGGGGACTCACACTCAGACCCCCACGCTCACATCGCAGCGCTGAGCCCTCCTCCCTAGCCTGACTTAATATATTTTAAGAGGAGATTATGACTCTATCCTTATTTTGTTATTTTTTATTTAAATTATTACTGTATAGAAAATACTTTTTTGTTGAATACCTTTAAAATGAAATAGTGAAAATTAGTTGAGTGTAGTACTGAAAAAGAGACCTTTTAAAAGAAAAAAAACCTCATAAGGTTGGTGGGGTGATTAAAATAAGTTTTTTTTTTTTTTTTTTTTTTAAATAACTGCTAAGGGTCTCATATATGGTAGGCAAATATTCTACCTCTACTAACATTCCCAGTCCAGAAGTTAATCTCTATAAAGCTTGTAGCACAATGCAATACACAGAAAGTGACACTATTGTTCTGGGTTTTATTGTTGGAAACAACAAATGCCAGTCTCATGCTGGTGTGCTGGAGTTCAACATAACAAAGTCGAAGAGGCCAGGATACAAATTTCACACTAAGGCATGGTTCTGGCCTACCTGATTCAATATGATACTTTCCCTTTCTTGTGCTCATAATCAACCATCAAAACTAGATACACATAACAGGAATGGACGATGTGCTTCAGTATGGTATCAACATGAGGTTACCTACCTGTGCAGCTCTTCTGTCTTGTCTTCAGTTGGACCTACAATTAGTAAACAATGGCGAAGGACAGCTGCCATGACACGAAACTGATGAGAATCACTCTGTGGTAAATAAAAAGAGGAGAGGAAAAGTTAGGGGCTGAAAGCCTTAACAAAGCAGTCTGGTTCACTAACACATCACTTGCTCCTCAGAACATTCCTTTGCCATACAGGGAGACGGCAAGATACTCCAAAACTTACAAAGCAATAACCAAATTGTTGCCATTTCATATGAATTAAGAGCCACAACCACCTGGAGATATGGCTGATGCTAGCAGATACCGATCTAGCTACTCTATTTTATCTTTTTGAAACTATTCCACTTAAGGACTCTAAGAATCTTAAGGATTCTTTTCTTCCTTGTAGTCTACTGAGCCAGTTTACTAACTGTAAGCTATATGTAAACTAAATGTAAGCTATACTGAGACTGTTTTTTTTAATAGCTGGTTGTCCCTTTTTAATGAGGCTGTTTCATCTCTTAACTTTCAAAAATAATGAATACATCACCAATAATTTCTTTTCTTTCTTTCTTTTTTTTTCTCTTGAGCTAGGGTCTTACTATGTAGCTCACGCTTACGTAGTTCAAGACTGGTCTTGAACTTGTGAACCTTGTACCTCTGCCTTGCAGGTACTGAGTTTACAATAGGTATATACCACTGCGGGTGGCCACCAATTTAATTTTCATCCATTTTTAATCTCTCATGTATCACATAACTACCACAAATGATCACAACTGCATCTCCTTACTTTTGCAATGCTTATTCATGGGCAGTGGTATTAAAGACACAGATCTAGAGAGAAGGAAACTAACAGAAATAAACCAAATTCTGAATGTCTATTTGTTTTACTTCTGCTACCTCTGTATCTACACTGAGATCTTGAGCCACTGCAATTTCTTCTTTGTTAGTGCGTGCATGCGTGTGTGATATACACGCATGTATGTATGTGTGTCTGCATGTATGCACACCTGTGCAGATGCCAGTCGTTGATGTTAGACGTCTTCCTTTGTTGCTCTCTATTTTATTTACTGAGGCAGAGTCTCTCACTTAGTCTGTAACTCACCTATTTGGCTAGTCTAGTGAGCTGATTTGCTACAGAGACCATCTCCACTGTTGGAGCAAGAAGACCACTGGTGGGCTGCCACACCTGCCTGGCTTTTATGATGGTGCTGGAAAGCTGAAATCTGGTCCTCGAGCCGTAAAGCAAGCACTTTTATCCACTGAGCCAGCTCCTGAGCACAATTACAATGTATTTAACCACCTACATCAAGGTCCTCTATCTCTTTTTCTACATAACAAGGACATAGCAATGAAGAAATAATTATGATAGCCTCGATATAGGAAGTCTCTTAATTACTTCAAAAGCAATGATTTTAAAAGGTTCTTAATATATAATTAAGTTCACCTAAAGTGAAATATGTGTGCATTTACCTAAAGTGAAATATGTGTGCATTTATCATACATACATACATACATACACACACGCACGCACAATTCACATAGTCTAAGGTGCCTCTCACAGACTCTAACAAGTAACAGGACACTTTCATTACTCACAATATGGCTGAAGATATTTTAAACAAAACATCACAGAGGTTTGAGAAATACGAAGGCCTCGGTTATACAATGGGACAGTCCTGCACTTGGAGTGGAGAGTCTAGGTCATGACCTCACATCAGTCACACACCTCTGATCTTCAGTTCCCTCCCATGTACCTCCACAAACACAAGGTTTTGTTAGGATTAAGGAAGTGGCACGCGTACTATTTTAAAACTTTGAATAAAATATGGAGGGGAGGGGAGAGGAATGAGAAGGGAAGAAATGAAGTGTGGGTGCTAGTGCTGAAACAAGAAGCGGTAGAGGAACAACTGTGGGAGGGTAAGGGGAAGAAGGGCCAGTGGGAACCAAGGGAGCTAAACTGGCAGGACTGGAGTAAAGGCTGCATCCATCACTCATCCCCAGTGCTTGGGTGAAGACTCTCCTGAGTGTGAGTATACTCTTCTTACTCTTCTCACTTGCCCTAAAGGTTTAGCACATGAAACCTATGTTAAACTAAACTATTAGTTAACCGCTGACAAGATCATTTCTTAAGTGGCTTTGAAATTTGGGATAGCACCCTGGGCTTTGTCTGCTCCGCTGAGCCACATCTCCAGATCTTGCTTTATTATGACAGGGTCTCACTACGTAAACCAGGCTGACCTTGAACTCACAGCCCTGTATTGCTCCTGCTCACTGCTAGAGACTACAGGTATGCACTACCACACCCAGTTGTGCTTCATTTTAACCCAGCGTCCTTTATTCTGGAGGTAACAAACTTTGCTCATGATGATCATGAGCAATCACAAGCTCTCACAAAACTATACATGTTGGTCTTTCCCCAGTCTGCAACCACAAACACCACTTTCCACCCCATTCCCTTATTTTTACACCACCTTTTCCCAAATTGTACTTTCTGTCTACAACGCCCCTTCCGCTACATCTACTTAAGTCTCTGTATGCCTTGTTCACAGCAACTTCTGAACCTGGGCTGTCTGACTCTACTTACTGCGGTTAATTCCTTTTCTACCTCCAGGAAGCTCCTTTTTTGACCATCCTATCTTTATCACTGTGTCTTGTTAAACTTCTTTTGCAGAATCATAATTTGTAATTTCACATATTTAATTAGAGTTGCATATACTTCATTCCCTCCACTAATTATCTCCATGAAGACAAAAGGCAAGTGTTAAATAGGTGAACAATAAATTCTAATCCAAGTGTCAAGTACAATATACAAAAAGAAAACTGCCCAAATTCTAAATATATACCTAAATAACTTTTCACAAAATGAGCAGCTATTGTAAGCAGCATTAAAACCATGTAATGCCAGTATCAAGAACCCCAGAGCTCTCCTGATCCTGCAGAGGACATTCTTCAAAGCCCTAACTTCCAATATCACATTAGTGAGTTTTGTCACCACTGAACTTTGTATGACTGGAATCACAAAACACAGACTCAGTTTCTCTCTAGTTGTGAGATTGATCCATATTGTATGTAGTCGCAGTCTTTTTGGTGCTTGACATCAGTGCTACTTGAAGTGTTGAGCTGATCCATCCTTATCTGTTACCGATCTGCAATGCCACAAGCACAGCAAGAACATGTGAGCACAGAGACTTTCTGAGCAGTCTGACACCGTAACGCTGTACCATAGAAGACTTCCATTCTAACAGCTAGTGGAAAAAAAGTCTTCTCTTCGCCTTCACCAGAGATAAGACTGCAGGAGCCCTACTGGGCTGGGCAGATGTTCAGTGGATAAAGTGAGCTCCAGGTTCAGCGAGAGACCCTGCCTCAAACAAATGAAGTGGAGAGTAATTGAGGAAGCAGCTGACATTAGCCTCTGACAACACACACAAACACATATGCACAAGCCCACACAGGTGAACACAAACACATGCACATACATCATATACACAGATTTTTTTCAAAAATCACTGCTATCATATGAGTGCATTGAATACATTATATCACGATGTACTTATTCACACTCCTCTCGATGGACAGATTAACTGTTTCCTGTTTGGGGTACACTGAAGACTGCTGCCATAAGCATACTTATCACACATTAGCTGGAATGTACTGGGTTCATACCTAGGAGAAGAAATGCTGCATCATAGGGAATATACATACACGTTACTTTAGATTCTGAAATTTAGAGAGCTCTGCCAAACAGTATTTCCAAGCACCTTGCAAAACGGGCACCCCACTCTCTACAGCTAATTCTAGCAATGTCTTCTGACAACTTCTCCACACCTGCACAATCACTTCATTGCACATATGGCAGTCTCTTGGTTTTAGTATGATGTCAAGATGAAATAGTAGAACAGCTGTGCTTATGTTCCCTGGTCATTTGCCCAGCTCTTTGGACAGTTCCTATTCAAGCCCTCTGACATGTGCACAGCTCTGCAAGCATTTTCAGTGTTAGTACACTTATGTGCTGCAAAGCTCTGCTCCTTCACTGCAGCCTCCACAGGCTGGCTTCCTCCTCCTGAGTACTGGGGCTCTAGGAGTGTATCTCTATTCCTGGCAACATCTTTTGAACTTATTTTAATGAAGATCAATTGCTCAATTTCCTTTTATGGTTTGGTGCTTATTTTATCTTCTTTAGAAATCTTTGCTTATTTCAGAAATATCTGAGTTATTTGAGATAAAGTCATAAAGATAATCTTCTATAAGCTTTAATATTTTATTTTATGTATTTAGGTCTCTTTTCTAACTCAGGTTAATTTTTTGTGTATGATACAGAGTAAGGACTCAAATCCATTTTTCCATTCACTAGAACCAGTACCATCTTTTTTTAAATCCTCTTCCTTATTTACTTCCAGGTATCATGACCTCGACTGTGTGTAGGTAGGATTACTTGTACTCTTTACTTTCCTCTTTTAGTCTATATCTCAACAAATATTTCAAGTATTTGTTAGAGACATGCTATCATTAACAGCTTTTATTCAACAAAGAGAGTGGGGACAGAGAGATGGCTCAGCAGGTTAAAAAAAAAATGCTTGTCACACAAGCCTGATGACCTAGGTTCCATCCCTGAACTAAGGGAGAAGGAGAACCAAGTCTATGAAGTAGTCCCCTGGTCTCTGTATGTGTGATGGTAGAATGTGTGGAACACCCCCCGTCATACACATACATACAATGGTAAATTTTAAGAACAAAATTCACTGCTGGACATTGCAGTACATGCATTTAATCCTAGCACTTGGGAGGCAGAGGCAGGAGGATCTCTGTGCGTTAGAGACCAGCCTACTCTACATAGTGAGTTCCAGGACACCTGTGGCTTCATAGTGAGACCCTGTCTCAAAAACATAAAATTAAATAAGTTTAGGGGCTTAAGAGACGACTCAGATGACTCAATAGTTCAGAGTACTTACTGCTCTTGCAGAGAACCCAGGTTCAGATACCAGCACTCACATCAGGTAATTTACAACTACCTGGAACTCTAGTTCAGGAGATTAGATACCCTCTGACCTCTGTGGGTGCATCCATGCATGTGGTATGTACAAATTCTCACACACACACACGTATAAATTTTAAAAAATTCTTTAGGAAAAAGGTTAGAATGGACTCTACTTCCTACTGTTGGTTACCACTGTGTGAATTTCCCCATGTCATTAAAACTCTCTGGTCTTCAGTAGCCTCATCTGTCCAACAGAGCTAATATTCATATCTCATAAGCACCAGGAGTGAAACTTCAGATAAACACAGCACATACATGTCTTATTTACTGGTTTCATGACTCAGATTTTCTCTCTGTAGGACATCAGTATGTTCCTCTCTCCTTGGAAATAACATTACACTCCAAGGAAGAGAAGGAGGAAAGTCCCATAGAACAAAAGACAAGGGAGGAGGATTAAAAATGGAGGAAATTCTCTGAGGTCTCTTTACCCTGTCATCACTTCCTACCCAATTAGATTCTACTATTTACTACTACTTTCTCATGCAAATTGTGGAAGATTCTACTTTATTTGTAACAGTATTTTCTTTGTATATTTTCATCAAAGGTTGACCTAGTTAACCTAACCCATGCCTGAAATAAAGCCAAAAGATGTGGAATATACAGCATTTGGTTCTGCTGTGCATTGTTAAAGTGGTTCTGTATTTTCAAGTATACAGAATATACTTTTCAAAACTATGGAATAATAAACACTATAACAAACTGCTTTTTATGTCTTAAACTCATATTAAAGACTAATTTCTATGGCAATGGCAGTGGGAGGTAGGATCCTTAAGGATTTAAGGTCATGAGGGCTCTGCACTAATAATGAATAGGTGAATGCTGCCACCAGAGTCATTAGGACACAACCTGAGGAACTCTAGGCCCCTCACGCGTGCATATTCTCTTTTATGCAGGCATTTCCCCCATATGATGTTACTACCACATCATGACACACTATGGGGCCCCTGCCTAGATGTGATCTCTTCATTTGGGACACCCAGCCTCTAGAAACATAAAATAAAGCTCTATTGTTTATAAATTACTTAACTTATTTCTGCTGTTATATAGCAGCAGACTTGAAGTAAGGCACAGCTGTGCATTTACCTGTGTCTGTATGCTTTACTTCATTAGATTGTTAAGTGCCTCATTTCACCTTACATTTGTGCCTTGCTTAGAATCTGGCACAAACTAGGCACAAAATAAGTATTTGTTGAAATGATTTAACAATTAAATATTGCATAGCCTGGAGCTTGGTTTCTTTTTAAATGTCCTACCTTTTCCCACATATCCTTCAAAGTCTGCATGTTTCAGGTGCTTCCTGTTAAATGCACAGCACCCTCTGAGCACTCAGCTACTACTGTGCCTCTCTGTTTGCACCTGACTGTCTCTAATCTGTCTGCTGGCCTCTGTGATTTCTTCTTCTGCACTGATACTTAGGCACAGCAGGGAAGGGAATGTGACCGAAGTAGAGAATCTCTGGAAAATATGAATTGCTCCATCAAGAGAGATATTGGAGAAAATAAAATAGGAAAAGATGAGATTATTTTAAAACTACCCTTTCTAGAACTAACCTGATATGGCCTGCTAGAGAAATCATTTCACCTTTTCAATATATTATCTTTAAGAAAGGGAGAAGCACATATAGGGAGACAGAGAGAGTGCAGAGAGGGAAGGGGAGAAGAGGGAGAGAGGGGGAGACAGGAAAGCTGAATTTCCATGTGAAAATGAGGCCAGATTCAAGGAAAGCAATCTCCAAATTAATGCATTTGCTATAATGCATTTGAAGGTGGCAAGAATTTAACAGGAATTTAACAGGCAAGAACAAGTGGTACTAATTTGTTAAACCTCAAGAAAACATAATCATTAATTTTTCTGCTTTTGGTAAAATGTAAATGAAAGCAGTCATAAAAATGCTTGTTAAAACAGTTAAAAACCAAAACCAAACATCTCTATTTTCTTTAACTGTTAGGTAATAACAAAAGCATAAAAATGTAAAGTCAGAAACCTAGGGTTTAAAAGAGTGTAGATGGACAAACTCAGGCAATATGTATTTTAAAAACCCTAAACTATTGAAATCGTTTGGCTCATCAATTTCAGGAATGCAGACTTCACAAGAAAATTCATTGTATTCACGCTTAAATGAGCAAGTAGGGTTTGAAAAGGTTGATAAATCTTTATGAATGCTTCTATTTTCATACTTGTATTTGCCAGTACTGTTTATACTCACAAGCGTTTTTAAACTTACAAATATTCTTTCATAAGACCCACCATCTTTACTATTTCTGAGTGAGACAGTAGTCATTAAAAGTTTGTCTTGGCCTCAGAACCTTTTTATTCTCCAAACAAAATCTTAGTTACAAGTTTAAAGAGACAATAGCAATAGCAGAATTATCAAAGGTTCCTTTTTTCCTTTTAAACTTCTCTTTTCAGTATAGAGATGGGGACTAGGAAACTCATCCCCAGAGGCCACTTTTAGGGTCTGCCAGAAGAAATACATTTTGAAACTTTTATTCTTAGAAACGACTTATTTTGGCAAGTCAGAGACTCAAATCCGGAGCTCACACAGGCTAGGAGGTGTTCTGAGTCACATCCTCAACCCTAAAGACCACTGTTCCTCAAGAACAGTGTGGGAAGAGATGACGATTACAAAGTGAATGCATTTTGTAAAGGTGTTTCTTCTATTCACATTATGCAAGGGAGAATGATTAAAAGTGCAAGCACTGCTTATCTTCCAGGTGGTAAGTTTACAGGTAGTTTGCATTTTCTTGTCCCTATGTGGCTTTTTCTTACACTGTCTGAGTCTGCATTGTTTTCCTAAGAGAAATAATTATTTTTAAGTGGATTCTTCATTAACTTTTTCATATTGTTTTACTTCCATTGGTATTTAAAACACTAGTTATTCCACTGGTTCAGAGTTGAAGTAAATGTTCTTCATCTGACAAAAACAGAAGACACTGAATTCCAGGAAAGTGGGCTCTTCCGGCCAAGCCCCTCTGTCCTGGATCAGAAATCTCTGCAAGCTGAGTGTCCCAGAAAAAGGCACTCTGAGCTTTGGTTTCTGTGTCTTGCAAATGCTGTTTTATTCTAGGAAGCTCCTGTCCTGCATTCTTCAGTTTTCAGACTCCCAGAGAGACCTTCAGAAGTGCCTCCAGTCCTGGCACTCTCTTCTCCTAGCACTAAACACAACTTAATCACACACCTGTCTGCTCACTTATTACCTGTCTCTACCTACAAAACTCAGGTTTTGTGAAGGCAAAAGCAATGTTTAGTGTTTGCCAGTGCATTCTACAATGCCTGGGACAAGGTGTAGCACTTGTTTATAAATATCTACCGAGCAACTGTTGGATACAGTTACATGAAGACATCCTTTTATAAATAGGTTGTCAAAAATCCTATTTTCAGTACTGTTTATATTTCTGAAAACTTCAGTATTGGCCTAAGTCAAATTCATTACATATATTTCATAAAAGGTGCATTAACTGCCCCCGGCTTATACATCTAGGACCACTTTTTCTTCTTTATGGGGCCCATGTCTTGGAGAACAAGCATTCAGGAACACAGAACAAGTTATTTCAACATTTCCCACTGTTACTTAGCTGAAGCACACTAATGAAAGCTAATCTCAATGTACTGATTCTTACTACATGCCTCCCAACATACATTGCTGTGCAGCCACTGAGGTATAAGCCGTTTTGTCAGGCATCCAAACAGTGTAGTTACAACAAAGGCAAACCAACAGTTTCAGAAGTGCTTTTACAACTAAATGGAGATCTTAAAAACACCAAAACAAACAGTGTTAGAAAAATAACCACAGAAGGTACCAAATAAGCAGAGACATAACATTTTAAATACTTCCAAATATTTGGTTTCAAAGCATAAATGGAGCATGTGGGCTTTCCACATCTTTTCCTGCCAAGTCTCAGGAAAAGCTGACTACACTGCAGTCATCTGAAACAGCTGTTAGCACTGATCTTTAAATATTTGGTTTCAAAATACAGACCTATTTGTACTTTACAACTCAGATGCCTGTATGCTCCTATTATAGCTGTGGAGAGATAATCCTTCTCTACTAGCAAAAACACAAGAATTATTTCAAATGGACAGGGCAAAATGTTAACCTCAAAGGCAGGAGCTGGTTTTTTTTTTTTTTTTTTAAATTTTTTTAAGGTTAATGAAGAAAATGTGAAATGCCAAGATTCTTGATGAAGGAAAGACTTGATGTCTCTTTCATTTAAAACTGTGGGCTTCCTCAAACTAAATTTCATGTTTAGCACACTGTTCTTGTGGAAATTCAAATATAAACTATCAAATCCGCCTTACTTGGAGTTTGGACGGTCCAACCCAGAGAGAAAGATCTTATTCTAGAAATAAGTTGAGTGGTTTAAAACAACATTTCCTACTTTCTGGTGTAATTAAACTGTTCTAGGTCTGTGAGAAAACATGAACATCTGGTTATGGTTTTAGGCTTCTTAGGGCTTCAAAGCGCTACAAAGTATCCCCTTGGAGAATATAATGGCAGGTATATTCAATGTTTTTTCTTCTTCTCAAAAGACAGCAACTTTAGTTGGTCAATTTCAACTGACTGGTTTTATCCTAACTTTTCAAATGGCGGTCAATACAAATTATTAGCTTACTGTTTCTCTCCTATCACTTGAACTTTGTTCTTGAAGGGAACTCAAAAAAGACAAATGATTATACAATCAAAAGACTATCTGCCACCTTACCTAAAAGTAGTCTATCTCTACCCTATCCTTATTTATTTCATGTGTATGGGTGTTTATTTGCATGTATATCTGCACCACATGCATGCCTGTTACCCACAAAGGCCAGAAGAGAGCATCAAATCTCCCAGAATTAGAGTAACAGATGGTTGTGAGCCACATGTTGGTGTTGTGAACAGAATCCAGGTAACCTCTGGAAAAGCAGCCAGTGCTCCTAACTGCTATCTGTGCAGCACTTGAAAGAATATGACTTAAGAAATACCATGCAGTTTAGGGAAAAGACTAATGAGGGAACTGGGAACTTTTTTCATTTCCCAACTTAGCATTGCTCTTTTGTGCACAGCTGTAAGAACCCAGACACTTAATTCCAGGTAGATGTGTGTGCTTTTCTAAACCTTACCTCTTTATGCATCTTCCAACTGTCTACCGTCACATTGAAGAGAGCTTTGAGGGCCTCAATGGCACAGTCTGTCTCCTGAGGTGAGAGAGGAGGTCCATTATGGTCTATGGCCGATTCATACTCATCGGTCCACTTGATGCTAAAGGCACTTTCCAAGATCTGGGTTAGCAGCGGTAGTCCCTGGAGCTCATAGCGCAATTGTGACCTGATGTCAGTGTGCAAAAGTGACAAGAGGAAGAGCAAGCGCAAGTCAAAGCACTTTATGTCATTGATAAATTTTCGGTCCTTGCACTTTCTCAAGAGGTTACAGAGCTTTGCAGCGAGATTAAGTTCCAGGCTGAGCTGCTGTGCCATCTGACTGTTGAACACGATGTTACACAGGCATTTTAATGATTCCACAATAACCGGGAACTCTGACACCTTCTCCAAAGAATCATCCGACTCGTGCAGCTTGGCTAGTCTCAGCAGTATTTGCATGTTTTCCTTAGTTGTTACAGGAACTAAAATCTTTTTGTCTCTGGAGAGAATGCGGAGTACTTCCAGGCAGCACACTTGACATGTTGTTGGGACATCCTTTACAAGGACTTTAAATATGCCTTCACAGAGTTTCTGAAAAACAAGAAAAAATATATATAAATCATCATGTGGCTCAAATGATTTCAGACAGAATGTTTTCTCCCAATGTAGGCTAAAGATCTGCCTATAAGAGGACTGTATTTTTTATACAAATGACAAAAACATCAGAATCAGAAGACAGCTTCTATTTGGTAAGCAACTTTCATTTCTCCAGACATGGAATTGAGGGCCAGAAAGGGTTGAGGTGCTTGCCCTGGGCAGTGGTTTATGGCACAGGAAGAGCTGGAGGATGCAGTCACCATCTTCTAGGTCCATTGTTTTTTCTCTTAAAACAGCATATTTGTCTTAATCACTTTAATAAAATATCTTCAATAGCTTTTGTTTTAACAGGACTTTGTGAGTCACCCAATGCAGGTGCTGGGACCAAAGCTGGGTCCTCTGGAAGAGCAGCAAGCACTCTTAACAGCTCAGTTACCTCTCCAGTCCTTATCCTGTGTTTCAAAAGCATTTGTATTATTGCAAAAATTAGTAACATTGCCTCAAAATTCACTGTTAGCTTTATTTTTAAAATGGAGGTCTGTATCTCTCAAGCCTAATGTCATATATAGACCAAGACATTTCTGTACTTCATTACTTTTAAAAACAACAAATACAGCCAATAAGATTTTTAAAATAAAGTTTCCATTAGCCTATTATTAGACTTTAACTCTTCAAAAAGAAGCTACCTGGGGTCAAACATGATTCTGCCATGACTCGCAGGTCATATACAACTTTCTGATACAGCCTAGTCATACATCTATGAAATATTAATTTTAAAAGTAAATATATTCTCTAAATAAAGGTACAAATGAATTTTACTTGACAAGCTGAAAAAAAAATCCATAACCCTATCAACTCTATCCCCATCACATCTGTCTTTCTTTTAATATTTTAACACCACTCTTAAGGAAGGTTTAAAATGGGTGTCATCTAGGGCTAGAAGTATGGCAGTTATTAAAATTATATAAGGGAGGGAAATTCTTCAATTTCAGATATGTCTAATTTAAAACAAACACATATATTGTGCATACTAATTTACACGTTGCATGATCCTGGGGTAAAGCCAAACAATCTGTACAACCATACGATTTTCTTCAATGCTCTATTTTCTGCATAAGAAACCCAGAATACAGGACTGCAAAGATGGTTTAGCTGTTAAGAGCACTGGCTGCCTTTCCAGAGGCCCCAGCTTTGATTCTCAGCAACTACATGGAGGCTCAAAACCATCTGTAGCTCAGTCTCGAGATAGAACACCCTCTTCTGGTTTCCATGAGCATTGAATGCACATAGTGCAGACATACGTATCAACAAAACACCCATACACGTAATAATAAAAAAGAGTCCGAAAATAACTCTAGAATTAAATATAAAATATGTGAATATAGTATAGTATACAGATGTCTTTGTTTTCTAAACCAAAAACTAAAGCAACAAAAACAAAAATCTACAAGGTCTTCTTCTTCAGATACAAGAAGGAAGACAGCATAAGAATGAATTAGAATAGCCAAGGCTACATACAGACCATAAGGACTAGGAAACCGGGACCTATGAAGAATGTCCAAGAAATCAGAGATATCTACGGAGTTTGTACCTTAAGACTAAAGGTTTACAACAGATCACCCAGCAACCAAAAACAAAAGAGTTTCTGTTTTCCTGTAGTTGTCAATCTTAACTTCTGAGCATGCTATTTCTCATGACTGACATATCTAACATAGTGACTCGTAAATAGCTTTTCCCTGTCTTTAAAAAGTAATACCAGTTTTTAGACGTTGACTTATTTTCTGAAAAGATAGGCTCTTAAGAAGAGCATGTAATGTAGGCCTGGCATGGTAGCTCGGTGGTGCATGTGCTTGTCATGTAAGCACGAGGGCCAGAGTTTGGAACCTTAGAATCCATGTGCATGTTGGACAGGCATGGCAGCCTGCCTGGAATTCCAGGGTCGGAAGGCAGAAAAGGGATTCCTTGATCAACCTGGTTATCTGAACTAGTTGTACCGGTGAGCTCTGGATGCGAATGAGACCCTGCCTCAATAAATAAGATGAAGGGCGGCCAAGACTGACACCTGGCATCAATCTTGGATACACACACACACACACACACACCCTTCTTGAATACACATATGTATCCATACATGTGCCTACACACGTACACATGCATGCATACCACAGACAGAAAAACCCACATAAAAGTAACAAGCAAGTGGTATTTAATAGATATACTTACTATTTTTACTCATAGTAACTTCTATTCAAATAATTTTAGAGGAAACCAATTATGTACCACATTTGGATCAGTCAGAAAAACTGAATGTTTAAAGCAAACGGTTAAAGCAAAAAGGCTGAAGAAGCAGCCTTCTCTATGACTCTCTCTGACTGCATGTACTACTTCCATATTTCAAAGGCCATCTTGTGTTTTTCTTTTATTCTGCCCTTCCAGTAGTTATCAAATTTGTAGTGGTGTTGGGGATTGAAGCTAGGGAGTTGTGCATGGCACGTTAAGTGCTCTAACACTGAGCCAAAGATGAGTACTCTTAAAACATGATCTATGACTACAAAGTATAAGACCCAACAACAAAAACTTGAATAAGATCCCAATAGTTCTCCAAAGCCAATACCAGAGATTGCCAGAAGAAAAACAATATGCTCCTGAACTTGAAGTCTAGAGTAGATTGTATAGATGGTCTCAAACCTCAACATGGTTCATAACTACTCAAGGGTCCACTAAAAGCTCATCTCCAGTCTTTGACTCAATAGATGTGGCATGAGGCTGCCAAACTGGTACCTTTTCCTGATGATGTGGTCCAGAAACCACAAAACTACTGAATATAGTTAACACAGGCTGACACACCTTAGATGTTAGGAAGTTAACTAAGGCCCACTCTTGATGTACAGAAATGCAAACACATGGAGAATAGAACAGTAAGTAGAACTGAAGTCCATTGGCACAAACACATTAACTTGTTTACTATCCTGGGCTGAAGATGTGTAAGCATAGCAGGAATAGGAATAAGTATCATTGTCTAATCACAAGTCCTTTCATAAATGTTAGAAACAATACATGTATTAGGCACATTATTTGTTTGAGGTTGATCCTGGGCTTGAAACTTGCTCATCTTACCAAGGGGCCCTACAACCAGAATAGGATGGTGTAATTAAGAAAAGGAGGCCATGCTGATGTTCATGATCTGTGTTCCTACTGGAGTCCATGTTGATGTCGAATCTCAAACATCCATGATCAATGCTTGCAGCCAGAAGCTATGTTGATGTCTCTGTTCCATGTTGTTGCAAGAAACTATGTTGATGTCTGTGATTCATGCTGCAGCCAGAAGCCATGCTGATATCCGTGATTCATGCTACAGTCGGGAACCATGTTGATGTCTGTGATTCAGGCTGCTGCTGGAGGCCATGTCAATGTCCGTGATCTGGGCTGTCTCTAAAAACCATGTCAATGTCCATCCTTGTACTGCCACTGTAATCCATGTTGATGTCCTTAATCCATGCTGCCAACGGAGACCATCTTGATATCCAAGATTAATCCTGCCTCTGGGGACCACATTGATGTCCATGATTCGTGCTCCCACTGGAAACCATGTTCATGCCTGTGATCTATGCTACCACCAAAAACCATGTTGATGTCTATGATCCATGCTGCTACCAGCAACTATGGCCAGGAGAGCTTCTGTTGCAGTGGTGTCGATGACTACAGATTCATGGCTGAGAGTAAGAGACATAGAGGGCTTCTGCGCCAACCTCTCAATTGGCTTAGCCAGGCTAAGCTCTGACCCCCACTGAGTGCATGACAACTCACTGAAGGGTTGGTGTCATTCCTCCAGTCCTCCTTGAGTCCAGGGGATGTCCTTGACTACAGGCTGCAGTGACATTTCTCCTTCCACCCACTTCTCATTCATGGGAACAGTGTCTTCCTTACCTCCATTCCCCCTTGGTATGTCCTTTAGAAAACCTCCAGCCTCTCTACCTGGCATCCCACCTGAAGGGCCCTAAACTTGTTTGCCTATGCAATCAAATTTGGCTTCAATGCCCCTTAGATAATCAATCTAAATGGCTGTGTAATGGCACACTAGATCCCAATATTATTCAGGACCTTTACTACCAGTGATTAGGGAAATGGGAAGAGATTCTCTACATCCAAGCTTTCTCTCATCTCTGCTCCAAGCCTTCTCTCTGTTCTTCCTGTTCCCCTATTCAGTTCCTTCTAGTTCAGCTATGAAGCCTGAACAAGATAATTCCTCCAATATTTTCCATCTGGCTAATGAACCTCATCCCTATTGGTTTAAACCACAGCTCCTTCTCCTCCTCTGGCCCCTCCAGTTTTCCTTTCTCCCTCCTCAGCTCAGGTCAAATCAATCCTCCCTGGTGCCCACTTTTAGCTCACCAGCAGCCCCTGCTACTCACTCCTGCTGTGCCATAGGACCTCATTTACCTCCCCTACCCAGCCTAAACCAGCCTCGGTTCTCCCTTTGCAGGAGGTAGCTGGGGTGGACAGCACAGTCAGGGTACATGTTCCCTTTCTATTAAGTGAACTCTCTAGAGTAGAAAAGAGATTGGGGTCTTATACTGCTAATCCTTCCACCTTTGTTAAAAAATTCCAGTATATTACCCCATCTTATGATCTCACTGTCCATGATGTCTATATGATCCTTACTATCTCCTCCCCAAGGAGTGTAGGAGAATGTGGGATCAGGTGAGGGCACATGCAGATGAAACCCATCAAACTGACACTAGCTACCCAGCCGGAGCTGAGGCAGTCCCCAGCCAACCCTGGATGGAATTATAATACCCCAGGGGGAATCCAAGCTAGGGATCAATTCATAACTTGTCTCCTGGCTTGACTTTGTGAAGCTACCCTTAAAGCAGTAAATCATGAAAAAAATCCCAGAGGCCATCCAGGACAAACATGAGAACCTGTCTAAATTCCTAGACCGCCTTACAATATACTTATCTGGATCCTGAGACCCTGGATGGAAGACAACTCCCTATGACCTACCTCTTCTCCCAGAGTTTTCTTGATATTAGGGCCAAACTTTAAAATCTATAGAAAGAACCCTGACTCCACAGGCAGATGTCTTAACTGTGGCCTTCAAGGTATACCATGGAAGAGATGAAAAGGCCCAAAAGTAAAAATACCTGATGCTGCTTAAGGCCTTTCAGCCAGTCACAACCACTTCCCAGGATTCCTGGCCTTCCGAAGCCCAAGAACTTCTGGGTCTCTGTTTCAAATGTAGACAGGAGATTCACTGGGCCCTGTCCTGTCCAAACCCTCGTAAGCCATCCCAACCATATCCAAGGTGCCATCAAAAGGGACATTGGGCCACTGACTGTCCTCCTGTCCCTTGATGTGTGAGGATATCAGGCCCAGAAGCCTCTCCAGCTGACCTCCTAGGTTTAGCCACAGATATCTGAAGGGGCCCCAGCTCCCTAGACCCAACTGCTGCCATTTCCAACAGGGAGCCTTGGGTAGTCATAATAGTACCAGGGCGATCCATCTCCTTCCTTTTGAACACCAGGGCCACTTTTTCCTGACAGAGTTTTGGGGACCCACTTCTTTTTGTTCTATTGCCAGAGTAAGGGGTGGCCTCATCAACCTCACAGAACTCCGTCACTTAGCTGTATTTTTAAGGGTGTTCTCCTGACCCACTCCTTCCTAGTGATGCCAACATACCCCTTCCCAACAAAGGGAACTCTTAGTCAAAATGGGAGCCTCTCTTTCCTTCACTCCCCTACCCCCATCCGCTTGACCCCAGCCTTGCCAGTCATTCCTCTCCTCCAAGTCATACCACCTGGCATACCTTTTCCCTTACTGGCCTCCAGGGTGGATTCCCCAGATATGGGACACTCAAAACCCCTCTATAACCAAATATCGTCTCCCTCTCCTTGTTCAATTACAAAACCCCACCCGGGCTCAAAACACACTCTCTCTCCAAAGCCTTAGGTGACTTAAGCCCCTCATCTCTGATCTTTTAAGAAAAAAAATCTTCCGCGCCCCACATCTTCCCCCTTTTAACACCCCCATACTCACAATGAAAAACAAGCCCAATGGAACCTGTCACTTGGTTCAGGATCTCTGACCTATCAATTCGGCAGTGGTTTCCCTTGACCCAGTAGTACCCAACCCTATACTCTCCTCTCCATCATCCCCTCAGAGACCTCTCATTTCTCTGTCCTAGACCACAAGGATGCCTTCTTTTCTATTCCTCTTGACCCGCCCCCCCCCAGTCACAAAATATCTTTGCCTTCACATGAACTGACCCAGACACTTACCTATCAACCCAACCTACTTGGACCGTCCTACCCCAGGGGTTCCGTGTCAGCCCACATCTACTTGGCCAGGCTCTGGCCTCTGACTTATATTCTCTGTCCCTTTAAAACTCCAAGCTTATTCAATACACAGATGATCTGTTCCTCGCAGTCCATCCTTACCAATTAGCCAGGCTGACACATCTACCTTGCTAAACTTTCTGCATGGACGAGGATACAGTGTTTCAGCCTCTTAGGTCCAACTGTCCATCCCCCAGGTCACTTATCTAGGACTAAGTGTTACTCCCACTCTCAAGGCCATTATCCGAGATGGAAAACATCTCATCCAGTCACTCTCAGTTCCATCCACCGGAGATGAAATTTTATCCTTCCTGGGGATGTTGGTTTTTATGCTCTTGGATTCCTTCTTACTCTTTTCTCACTCATTCCTTATATAAGGCAGCCCTTGGCCCCTCACAAGAACCACTGTTTGTGCCCATTTCCGAGTCTTTCATAAGCTTCAACAGGTCCTCCTCCAGGCCCCAGAACTCCATCTTCCAGACCTAACTACTCCCTTCTCTCTCTATGCTATAGAGGAGGGATATGGGGTACTGGGTACTGGGCCACCAACTGGGGCCTGCCTTTGGACCTGTTGCATATTTAGCAAAAAAAAGATTAGACCATACTATCCAAGGATGGGCACCTTGCTTGCATGCTCTGACCATAGCCAAACATGTGTGAACAAAAGAAGTTAACCACTGAGTCGCCTGTTATTGCCCTCTCTTCTCATCACCTGTCCCACCTTTTAACATACATCAATAAGCCTATAGTTTAGCTATTTTCTAAGTTCAGTTTAAATTTTACTCTAAGTTTTCCCTAACCCCTTTAAATCCCAGCATTCTTTCTTCCAAGGAATATCCCAGCTACAATTGTAGCTATCATCCTGTATTTAGTACATCTGTCCCGTTTTTTCCTATGGTTTGTCTCAACAACTGAAAGCTGTTTGGCACCACAAGGACATCTATTTTTATAAAAGAAGAAAATGCACTGAGATAGTGTTTGAATGAGAAAGATCTGGGTTAATACCTGACTTTGCCTTTGCCATTATGAAGTTCGTATTGGGGGGGAGGGGTGCTCACTGTGTATTTTAGACATGTCACTTAACTTAGAACAGTTCCATTTTAAGCTTCAGTCTCCCATTTGTTTAATGGGACTAATATCACATGCATCGCATAAGAGATGCTATGTAACAGACATAAAAATCACCCTCCAGAGGCTATTTTATTTCCTTGTAACTATTAACAGAGCAAGTAGAGCACAGGAAACATCCACAGAACTAACTGAAGTCCCTGAATTGCAAGCATTACCATTATTAACATAGTCTTAATACTTATTTCTAGGAAGAAAAGAAAACAGTAGAGACTTCTGTTCTTGTGAAGAAAAAAAGAAAAAAAAAAACAAAAAAACAAAACAAAAAAAAAAAAAAACAACAACAAAGCAGCTTTCACAGGGAAACTTTTCCAGAAGGGCTTAAATTACTTAAATACATATGCTGTTTGAAATATAAACTTTAAAAAAAAAAACAAAACTTTTTTCTTCTTGGTTTATCAAGACAGGGTTTCTCTGTTGGAACTCTAGCTGTTCTGGAACTCACTCTAGAGACCAGGCTGGCCTTGAACTCACAGAAGTCTGCCTGCCTCTGCCTCCTGAGTGCTGGGATTAAAGGCATGTGCCATTACTTCCCAGCTAAAAACCCTATTTTTCAAGAGAGACAAGAAGTTGAACAGGTGTGTGGATCAGAAAGAACTAAGGGAATGAGTGAATGTGCTCAAAATACATTGCATACATGTGTAAAACTTTCAAAACTATAATAATGAAAATAATACTTATAACCATAGTATGCTCCATACACCAGACAAAAGGCCTTACTTAGTCAAGCTATTCAACCCTTAATAACATGCATATTATTTTAACAAACAATTATAATCATGTACACCTAATTTTGCTTCCTGACATTTTAAAATACTATTTTTCCCCATTGCAACAAGGTCCTTATACAAACACAATTTTAAAAAAGATTTGCTTTTATTTTATGTGCATGAGTGTCTTGTCTACATGCATGTATGTACACCACATACATGCCTGGTATTCAGGGGCCAGGAAAGGGCATTAAATGCCCTGGAAATGGAGTCACAGACAATGATGGACCGTGTGGGCTGAACCTGGGTCCTCAGGAAGAGCAATATGTGCTATTAACCACTGAGCCACTTCTCTAGGCCTTCATAAATATAACTCTAAACGGACACATTGAATGTAATTCCTGTTGTCATTGTAGCTTTAGCATGAAATACAGCTGAGTGCAGAAAAATCTGTGGATTGAGTATTACAAGATATGGCTTTCCGATTTTATTTTTTGTTTAAGTGTTTGGCAGTTTATTAAAAACTTTTATATATGCCATTCAATTAAGAAATGTTTACTGAATACTTATGTAATTCTTAGTAGGACCAAGTGATTGCCTAAAGACACTGAGCTACAAGGGAAGCCAGGACTCCACCTGGATCATCTGATGACATTGCAATTTCTACTGTAGACCGACATCTGTGCCACAGTACCCCCCACTTAGTAACTGTAATCTTGAGCATGTCACTTCATTAGGCTTCTTTCTTCCCCAATGTCATCCTTTAATATAAAAGGACCTATAGCACAGAGTGGTATGGTTTTCTTATGCATCTGTAGAAATGAGGTCAACTCTGGCTTGAGCTATGAAATAAGCAAGATAAGCTATGAAGCGAATATGAACGTTTCAATGATCTATTATGATTTATACACTCCTAGAAGGTGACTTCAAAAAGTATTTTAAAAGCAAATTTCAAGTTTTAAACACACACACACCAAACACACACAAACAAACAAAAAAAAACCCTTTGTTTAAAAACTTGGCATCACAGTCTACACGTAAACCTGAAAGAGGCTTTCAGAAAACACTTCTGAAACCAGTTTGGGTAAGTGCCCATTCACAGCCTGTCACTAGACCCACAGAGAGATGAGGACAGAAGTTGAGACAGGTACAAGAGTTGGAGTGTTCTCTCTGCAGTCTTCACAGTAGGTTAACATTGCTGGGACAACTGAGAATATGATTATTTCTTTAGGTGATTAATTTTTATTTCACAAAATTTTATTTCACAAAAGAATTTTTATATTCACAAAAAATATTCTACCCACAATTTAGAAGAAAATGAACACAGTAAAACCCTTAGTCCTTTATCAAAATAATCTGTGAGGCACTGTTATAAATAATGTTTTATCTTTTATAAGTTGTCTTTGATTATATAACAGAGGAACTAACGCTAACTGGAATCCAGAGAATAAAAAACATAAAGCATCATAAAGTATGCTGATCTAGAGTTTCATCATTATGCACTGAGGTAGAAATGGAATCGCTCTTCCCTTTCTTAGGTAGTAACAGAGCAGTAGTAACCCATGGCTGCTTGGCTACACTGCATTTGCCAGCTGTTCAGAGACAATGTCACTGAGCTCCTGCCGATGAAGTGTCATTATGTTCTATCTCAGACAATAGCTTCATCTTTTCCACTTTCTTGTTTCTGTCTACAGTACAACCTAGAAACGGCAGCCCAGTTTAGGCCAGGACTTTGCTTAGACAGTGAAATCTCACTTGACAACTTGGAAGGAAATGAGGCCCCCTGCATAAGTTAATGGAGCACTGTCAGCCATATGCTTAGATGGGCACCTCAGAACTGTTACTTGTAAAGGTAAAAGGTTAACACTTTAATTCCTCAAACTACTTCTGTCTTGGTTCTTTGGCATTTTAAATCTATTTATTCTTTTGTTACAATTTAGTTATAATCTGAACAGAATACATATTTAAAATATGGGTCTCATTCATGCTCTTTCCATAATTTTCTATGCCACCAGTTTGTATATAACAAACAGATGCTATTATAGTCTATTGCAAAGACTAAAGAGCTACTCTTTCTATTTAACACCAAGACAGGCTAGTTTTACCATGGTTAGCTTGTACATTCATTTGTTCTTTTTTTTTTTAGTCACAATCAAGAATTCTCAAGGTGTCTATTCTCTAAATCCTAGTTGATGTAGGGGAGACAATGGTAAAGGTCTAAGGAATTTAAAGTCAAGTGGGGAGTTACAAAGAAATACAAGCTATGCTAACGTAGTAAGTGATCTAATAAATCTAAGCCTGAAGTTTCTTATATTATTGACATTTTGGATTAGAAAATTCTTTGTTTTGGAAGGCTGTTTTGTGTGTTTTAGGACAATTTATTGGCATTTTAAATCACTACAGGATATTAATAACACACCAGCACTGTCACCAACTCATTACAACAAAAAAATGTCTATGGAGATTGTCAAATGTCTCCCAAGGAACAAAATCAGCTGCCCTCACTGAGAAACACTAGTCAGCCACCTAGCACATATTTTGAGCATGTAGGATTTTCAAGGCATTGTGTGTGTTACGGGTGGTAGTAGTGAAGAAAGGCACAAATATGATGCTGAGCAGGGCACAGGCTAATGGAGACAGCAGAAAATAAATATAAACATAACTAAAATATTATGAAACACCATACTGGAAGTGGCCAGGGTGCTCTGCTAAGTAACTGGAGAAACATTAGCTTCGGTAATGCTTCAGGCAAGCTCTGAATTTGAAAAATTGCTAAATGTACAGAGCAGAGGAAAGCACTGTAGGCAGGGCCAGGTTTCCTTACGGTGTCGACAGCCCACATGATGAGACTCGTGGCAGGCTGCTCTGAGAGGAAGTTTGAGGTAAGCAGGAACCTGGTCATGTGGAGTCCTACAGACTAGCTCAACTACTATGAAAAGTCACTAAAGAATTCATGCAAAGAAGAGATACACCCAGTTAAGATTTTAAAACAAAACAAAATCAACCTGGCTGTCTATGGAAAAAAGGCAAATAAACACTGCTTCGATTGTACTGGTAACAGTGGAGCAGGAGGAGAGTGACAGGTATTGTCTTTTGTGAGGAGAAATTTTCTGGCTTACATGTACACATGTACAAAGACAGGGACCATTAGGGAAAAGACAGGTTTAGAGAAATCTGTAAGGTCATAGTAAATTTGAAATGCTTATAAAAATGTCATACAGGAAGTTAATTGTATGTGATAAAGCCTTAAGCAGCCACTGAAGTTATGCCTTCTGTTTTTGAGTGGGAACATTTCATTTATGGCTGGATTAGACTGCACAGAGAAAAACAGAAAGAAAAGGTACAAGAGCCCTGAAAGATGCCGATACCATAACAGGTCTTTAAGAGGAAATTTAGAAGAATGGGTGTTCTGGGAGACAGAAGAAAACATTTAATAGATAGAATGTTCAACTGTTTCAAATACAGACAAAGGATAAATAGTCTAAGGATGTGGGAATACTAGATCACAATGACCTTGCTGTAAGTTTCTGAAGTATTTCTGGAAGCGGGGAAAGTGGACAGTAGATACCTCTCAGGACACAGAAGAGGAAAAATGGATGGTAATCAGAGGGACTGTCTGGTCAAAAGAAGCTGTCTTCCTTTCTTTTTGTAAAGAGACAGACTAGGTTGTCTGTATGATGAAAGGAATGGAAAGTCTGGACTTAATCCAGAGGGAAATGAGGAACTTATGGTAGGGTGTTAAACAGGAGAATGATTAGATTTGTACTTTGGGAACAGCACTCTGACTTAATGTGGAAAATGGATAAGTTAAAAAAAAAAGTGTCAGGACCAGAAACACGAAAACCAGTTACAAGGTTGTGCAGGAGCCCCAGTGAGAAATGCCAGAGGTCTGAATTAAGAGAATGGAGGTGAAACAGAAAGGTATGGTGACAAAGAAGCTTTATGAAGTAGAACTGGATGAATGATACGAAAGGGTGAAGAAGGTAGTGAAGCCAAAGAACTTCCCTGGTGTCCAACTGGATAACCTGGCAAGTAGTATTCACTGGGAGGTAGGAGACTCTTTTCCTAAAGTTGGCAGCAAGAAGACAACACTGCTGATGGCAGACTTCTCTCTGTCATAGCTCCACAGTGGTCACCTCAAATAAAGCACATGCAAGCTCAATAGCCACCAAGAGGCTACAGTCCCTATAACTCAACTTTATGAAGTATTCAACTACTAATGTCACAGTACCCTTGGCACAGACAGGCACAGTAGCTTGTTAATGCCTACATGAACCTCTCTGCCCTCTCATTTTTTATTTCCCATATTTAGTGTGTCTACTCAACTGTTCACTTTGCTAAACTATTCCGGTCTTCAAAACAATGCCATCTTTTACACCATCCCACAGCATTAAGCAATCTTACAGCTCTAAGCCCAGAGTACTTAATCTCTACTGCTACAAAATTGAACATTTCTGACCCTGAAATGTATTTGTGAAGACTGCTCTCTCTTATCAACTTGGAGGGAGGCAGACTCTGTGATAGATTTCTGCTCTTCCCTAGGTACATCAGATACACTGAATATTTGCAAATACATATACAAAGCATGCTACCATTCAAGCACTGTGAGCTACAGAATATTACGTTACCAATATTTAACAGGTTGTTAAAGCTCTGGGTTTCATTCCCAGCTGCCACTTACTTCAGCTTTATGACTCCAGATAAAATGACAAGCTTCTTTAACTTGCTCATCTGTAAAGAATACCTACTTCATGGGCTGTTGGGTGAATTAATGAGATGACATATATGTGATACTTGTCATATATAAGAAATAAAATAAAAATGGGTGTTCTTAATAGTAAAAATTACTCTGTGTTAAATTAGGCCAGTGAAGAGAAACAGTGACTGTGATTACCCCCTCCTTAAACAGTCCTGTGTCCTTAGAAACAGTTCTCTGTTTTTCATCTTTTTAAAACATTTTTGCTCTTCAATTGTACTGGAAATGAAATAAGCTGTATTTATAATCTACCACTTCCTCTTCAATGGTATTTTCCCCATCCTGACTACAGTGCTAGATACACACTTCATCTGTACTCAAGTAGCCCTACAGGACAGAATTCTGATCTTAAGATAGAGTATATACATTCATTTGGGAATATGGCCCTGTTTCAGAGCCCTAGTGCATCTTCTTGGACTACGATGATATATATATATATACATATATATATATATCATATATATACATACACACACACATATATGATATATACTAAAATATTGGGATGTGTGTTTTAAATACGTATTATAAGTTACAATATAAAAGTCATGTGCATTTTTAAATTTTTAAAGGAGAGATATGTCAGAGGAATTTTTGTAGTCCAAGCAAACTCCCCTGATGATGTCTTTCTAGCCGCTCAAGGTTATGCCCACAGTCTCCAGCAGACGTCAGTGGATATATATTCCACAGGGATCTAATTTTAGTTCTTAACTGGAACTGAAGGTCAGCAACCTGAATCTGATAGTTCTAAACTTTTGCCCTCTGAATACAGCAAGTGAGCAAATACAAGAAAAGAAGAGGAAAAACAGAAGTGATAGGAGGGAAGGAAGGAGGAAGGAGGGGAGAAGGAAAGAGGAGGGAAGAAGGGGGAAAAGGAAGGAGGGAGGAAGGAAAAGGAAAAGAGGAGGGAAGGCAGTTATTAGAGCAGTAGTGGGAGTTGTTAGTAATTGGTTGTAAGTACTGTAAGAGAACGATTCAAAAACTGTATTCCAGAAATACTAAACAGTTAATGAATTACTGCAAGAATAGGAAAACATACTTTTAATAAGGGCTATAGAAAAGGAGTCCAGGGGTCAAACCAGGAATATTTTTATTAAAAAAAAAAAAAAGCTATACAGATTTTCTTAAATGAATACTCACTCATCTAAGTCCATGTTTACTTAAATCAACGTTATATTTAAACATTTGGGCTTTTCCTATTTCACTGTATGGAAGAGAACGCAGTCTTCATTTTTATGCAATAGCGACTGTCTCTATGAATGAAGCTCTATCTCACCCTTAAACTCTATCCCCACCTCCCCTCCTTGGACTGTCAGAAAGACTGAGGAGAGAGTCCTGAGTAGCAATGCTGAGAATGGCATGCTGCGTCATCAAACACTCACTGACAGGTGGAAAGATAGCTTAGATGTAAATGAAAACCAGTCAGCTGCCCTTCCTTTCTTGACTCAAGGCAGAAATGCACATGTAAAAACATTTTCTCTTCAATCATAAAACCAGTCCACTATGTTTCTCTTAATATTTAAGTGTCTTTATTTTTCAAAAAGTCCCTTTCTCTACAGTGCATATGCAAAATTTTAGTCTTTAAGAAAATTTAGGTTTTTAAGATAATATTGGCATTTATAGAAGTATCTTCACTTTTGCATGTCAGAATCTCCCAAATGAGAAAAATGTTTTGAGAGAAATATATCATTAATTGAAAAAAAAAAACCATCTATTTTGGGTTAGTGAGCAATAGTACATATTATTATAATAATTTAATGTTAGATTTAACATATGTAAATGAGTACGTGCTAAGTATCTTTCAATACATAAGTACTTAAGCTATGTATTAAAATACTGAATACTCCAAGGACTGTAGTCAGAGAAAGTTTCTTGGTAAGAGTGTGATGAGGCAGGAGAAAAGTATACCGAGTAGCTGAAAGGAGGTAAGAGAAGAATGGTGAAAAACAGGAACAGAACCAGAGTGGCACACGGAGAAACAAAAAGAATCAACCAAAGCAGACTTCAGTAAAAGCTTTCTCAATAATGTTATTCAAATGCAGAGTGGCTGCTGGGAAGCTGGCATTGGCAATGTTATTCAAATACAGAGTGTGATGACTTTGATGCAGGATGCCTTAAAGGATCACTTATTCAGAGGGTCACATATTCAGGGCTCCTCACTACAATGTGAGTTCTCTGAGGATGACCTACACAACCGTCACCACTTAAGGCAAGAAGAGGAATCCAAGACTGGCTCTGGGCCCTGGCTCTTCCACACAAGTTGTGACCTTAGGTATTATCTCATTTTTTCATCCACGATTGGAAAAGGTAGGACCACCGGCAATGTCTAGTCTCTATGAGTTCTGTCAATTGTAGAAATACAAATATTCCACTTTCTTTAACATATGAGCAAAATTTCTGAAAAATGAACAAGCAACTGAAAAGGGGAACTGTTGCAGAAGTTTATTTTTAGTTATGTTTAAAATGGTTGTTTTGTGCACTGTTGGGAAAGGGGTTCCCTAAGGCCTAGGACTTTGTATTGTCTGCAGATGTTCGCTTTATGCAAGGGGGGAAGGGGGTGTTTGATTGCTCATGATCTGCACATGGCATCAACACAACACCTGAGGAGCTTAGGCATCAATAAAAACCCCTGAGAGGAGACGCTCAGGGTTCCACTGTCCAGTATGGGGCTTGCCATGACAGTGGCTCCCTCTGCTGAGGTCTGGCAGGGTTTGCAGCTATGAAAATGCCTCTGTGTCTTCTTGGGGAGCCACCACAGTAAGTATACTAATACAGGGAACCTTACACTTTTAGCAACAACAACAAATCCTAATGTATCTGAAAAAAAAATCTGCAACACACTTAAATTCTAGAGGCCAAGTCCTCTAATTATCCATTCAGCCCTTCACGGAGAGCAAGCTCTCTGATGCCCATCAATTCTGGTAATCAACTTGCTGTCAAAGTTCTTTCTATCCTCTGCTTCAAATCTCAAAATTCTATATGCCTACATCATGAAATAAGTAGAGTAAAAAGCCACACAATGGGTCAGTCTAGCCTGATATGGTGTAACACATGGGTATGGAACCAGACTGCCTAGGTTTGAACCATAGCCTACCATTCATTTCACTAGTTTAGACAGTATTTTCTCTGTATGCTTGTTTCTTCTCCTGTAAAACCTCAACAACAACAAAAATTCTTAGTACCTACTTTAAAGCTTTGCTATGAGGATTGAATGTTTATATACATATACAGGGCTTATAAAAAATGCATACAGTATACTTCATCTACTAATACTTCTTTTTATGCCATTTTGAGATATAATTCACACAAAGTCCATCCTGTTAAAGTATACAAGCTATTCGTTTTTAAGAGTACATTTTCACACTCGTACATCCATCATCTCTATCTAATTTTGGAACACCTTCATCACTTCCAAAAGAAACTCAATATCCATTAGCAGTTAATCCTCACCCCTCTTTTTCCTTAGTCTTAGGTCCTTGGCAACCACTAATCTATTTTTCTGTCACCAAGGATCTGTTATTCAAGACATTTCACACTAACAGAAATCATACAACATCTGTCTGACATCTTGTGTCTGGATTCCTTTGCTTAGCAAGCTTTCAAGGTCCATTCACTGTCAGCATGCATCAGTTACTTTTTTTTAACTGAATAATATTCTCTTGCAGGAATATAACATATTTTGTTCATCATTCACATGCTGATGGACATCTGGGTTGTTTATGCTTTTTGATTATTATGCAGCAAATCTGTGTGTGTGCACAGTTTTAGTCGACTATATCCACATTTCTTTTTGTAACACACTGATGAGAGCCACTCTAGATATCTAGGAGTGCAACTAGTATGTCAGATGATAACTCAGTTTAACTTTGTGAGTAACTTCCAGATTATTTTCCAGATTGGCTGTACCACTTCCTACAAGCAGTGTGTGAAGCCTTGGATATTTCCACATTCTTGTCAGTATATGTCATTATCTCTTGTTCTAGCTGAGTAGATGTGAATTGTTTCTTTATGGCAGTTTTTATTTGCCTTTACTTGATAACTAATGATGTCTTTTTACTTTGGAAACCTAGCTTTTCAGTTCTCTGTTCGTTTTAAATTCAGTTGTCTTCTGATTAAGAGTTCCTAAGGCTGGAGAGATGGATCAGCACTTAAGAGCAGTTGTTACTCTGACAGAGGGTCCAGGTTCAGTTCCTAACACCTTATATGCTTACAACTATCCATAGCTATAGTTTCAGGGGATCTGATCCCCTCTTCTGACCTCCATGTGTACCAAATAAACATGCAGTACACATATATACATGCAGGCAAAACACTCATATACATTAAAAAAAAAAACCTAAATAAAGCTTCAAAAAATTGTTTAAAAAGTTCTTTATATATTTTAGGTGAAAATTTTTAACTTTGACAATGTCCAGGCTGTCTGTTTCTTTTTTATGTTTTTGATATCATCTGAGAGTATGGAGATTTGTTTTCCCCAGTAATTTTTAAGTCTATACCTCTTTGCTTCACATCTTTGATCCGTTTTCATTTCTTAATGAGGCTTAGAATCAGGTAAGGGCAAACCACATCATCTACACATGGTTATCCAGATATTGCTTCATCTGTTAATTGTCATAGTCACTTTCATACTAGCTCCCAGTCTTGACCAGCATGCTCTATTCATTCTGAAAACTGCTGAGTCTGCCCCCTACCCCTCTTTGAGACACGTAGTTCAGGATGGCTCAGACTTTCGAAGTAGCCAAGACTGGCCTTGAGTCCCTTATCCTCCTGTCTCTACCTCCCATGTACCAGGATTACAAGCACACCCCTCTGTACCTAGCTCTATTTCATTTTTCTCCATGATTCTTTTGGACATTCTACACCTGTTTTAATTTCAGAACTGGCCTGTCAATTTCTAACAAGAAGCCACTTAGGATTCTAGAAGTTATTTCACTGAATTGGTATGTTGGTTAGGAAGAATACTGATAGCCTAGCAGTAGTAAGTCTTCCAATTTGTAAACATGAGATACCTTTTTCATTTATTTCAATCATCTTTAATTACTCTCAGAGAAATCTTATAGTCTTCAATGTCTAACTCTTGAGTTATGAACTTAAGTTGTTACTTTAGGGCTTACTATGTGCATCTTATTGGATCTGTTCCAGATTAGTACTCATTTTCTGGAAGGTATAGAAATATCATTCCTTTATAGTAATCTTCCTTTTTTTGTAATACTGTTATATATATTATATCTGCAAATGTCACAAATCCAATGATTATAATTACTAGTTTCTATCACCTTTTGAAGAAGCTGTGTGAAGGAAGGTAAGAATATGTTTGTTTTATTGGCTTTATTTATGACTTCTGGTTCTCTCAATTTGTTGTTGTAGATTCCAGTTACCATCTGGAGTCACTTCAGTACAACATAGCTTTGCTCCCATTCACCTTTGTGCTAGTTTGGCAAAAACATTGTTTTTATACATGTTCTTTGCTCACCTTAACATTATAGACATACTGTTATACAGTTTGTTTGTTTTTTAATCACTAAAGGGACAGCATGATGGTTCAGCTGGTAAAAGCACTTGAAAAATAAACCTGTCAACTTGAATCGGATCGCCAGAACCCATAGTGGAAGGAGAACCAACTGTAAAAGCTAAAGACAAGGGAGAAATCTTGAAAGCAGTAAGAGAAAAGTAAGATGAGAATGTAAATATTGTGTCCCTTCTGAGAAGACTACCCTTCAACTAGTAGCTGGAATGTTCTTTACTGCACCTGTTTATTGGAGGTCTCAGTACATATATCACCAATTTCACTTTTCTTACTGAGTTCCAGAATTTCTTCAGCAAATGATTTCTTCATATACACACACACACGTGTGTGTGTGTGTGTGTGTGTGTCTGTGTGTGTCTGTGTGTGTGCGTATAATATACCCTCGGGATTTATTTTTTTAAAAGTATTTATTTAAAAAGATAATTTTCAAAGGTTTCATTGGGGTGAGGGTTTATAGAGGTCCATACACTGTCATGCTGGAAGATGAACTTACTGATATGTTTAGGTCCACAATATAAATCAAAGACACTATTTTCATCACCAGAGCCAGAAATACTAAAATATAACATAAAGATCATTATAGGGTGCGCCAGGGAGATGGCTCAATAGATAAGTAAAAGCATTTGCCGGGCAAGCCTGATGATCTGAGTTCCAGCCTGGAACCTACCAGAAAATCTGGATATGCTAGAATGCATAGGTAAGCCAAGCATCCTATGGAGAGGTGAGAGGCAGAGACAGGAGGGTCGGCTAAAAGCTGTCACGTTCCCTAACAAGGTAAGCAGTGCAGCCTCCACACTATGAATGGGGCTAGATGAGAGACCCACGCCTCACATCTCGAAAAGTTGTCTCTAATCTCCATATGTACAGTGATCACGTCCATTCTCATGTACATAAATGGGCAAAAATGGGCATAAGTGTGTGTGCATGTACACACATACACACAATTTTTTTTTTTTGAATCACAAACAGACCCTAAATGAAGAAGAGCTTTTCTATCATTTTCCCTAGATTGACCTCATGATTCCTTGACAAAACATTTATGGTGAAAGGTACAGTTTGGAATAAAACCCATATTTATTTGATTTGAACTACTGCTAAGCATTCATTCTGCCTAAAAGTCAAGATCTATACTAGATTTTTGCTAGGTAAGAGCCTTAAAAACAAAAAGTTGAAGTGTGCTGTGTATTTGGTATTGTGTGAACATGTTTTAATGAGATATAAAAGTTTAAATTTACCATCTGTAGTGGGGAAGGCACCAAAAAACCTTGGATATGTTAGAAAGCAGTCTACAGCTGAACTATGAGAGAGACAGACAGAGAGAGGCAGAGAGAGACAGGGAGGGAGGGAGGCAGGGAAGGGGGGAAGGAGGGAGGGAGGCAGGGAAGGATGGATGGAGGGAGGCAGGGAAGGATGGATGGAGGGAGGCAGGCAGGCAGGGAAGGAGGGTGGCACTGAGAGCCTTGCCTGTGCCCTAGAAAGCATTCTATAACTATCTCTGTCTCCATCCTGAAAATTATCTTTGAAGAGATGTTTCAGAGTGGATACTATCTGTGTTCCTATGTGTTCCCTTAAGTAAAGGCACCAAATAAATTTTGATTCTAATCTGCAAGACATATTAAGTGTTTTCTTTCAAGTAAAAATTAGAGTTTGACAATTTCAGCTGACCAGAGTAAGAGCCAAAGGCTTTTAGAACAAGCAGTCATGCCTCAGGCTATTCTTAAAAGTGGATTCACAGTCAAGTACTAATAACTCTTGGTACATTTTCCTTGGAGGACAGTAATACACACATTTGTCATTCATTTTCTATCATCGACAGTGACGATCACTGGCGTCTGTGCATCTGTAACTGAGGCAGCACCAAATCAAGTACCACAGGCCAGCAGCCAACTCAGGAACCTGAGCCTGATCCATGTCCTGGGAACAAGACTCCTGAGGAAGTACGTGTGGGTGAGGGGTGTTCTAAGTTGGGCAGATCTAAGTCTAAAGGGAAAACATAAAAACAAAAATATCTGAAACAACAAAGTGGACTTTTGTATTCATATACATGTATTTCACTGTATATACTGGCTTTTGAGTAACAGTATTCTAATTTAATAAGGTAATCAAGAAAGCTCAATTTTAAGAGAAAATACACAATTTTTAAAAAAGCATTGCTTTATGCTTATGCCCTCAATCACACTATTCTAAAATACTATTTTATATTATACTGTGTTGTGTTCTTAAATCAGTACAATCTATTATAATACAGAAGTTTATTAAAAAATAGTCTACTCCACAGCAATAATATTCAAGTAGCAACATTTAGTGGATTTCTTGTTGCACTTTTCTATGTAGTTTTTATTAGACTTGCATAGCTGTGATCATTCTTCAAATACACTTCCTCAGTGAACAACACTGTGAGTTGTATTTTGCCATTCTGATGTATAACTAAAAGAATATAAAACAGAAAACCACACACTGTGCTCTCATCACAGGAATTCTGGCCTCCAATCAACCTCCATGTTTCTTTCCTTCATCTTACTGACATTATTGTATTCTGTACTGCACGCAGTGGTGGGAGCTGAAAATACAAGATAAGTAATCCAGACTTCTTGTGCCCATGAGAGCTCACAATTTCAACTCAGCTACTATTACAGCTTAACAGAAATGAGTGTGCAGTTATGAAATATTCTTCAACTTTAGGTATGTTAATGCTCATTCTTTTGAGGAAAATGATACAGTTAATCAACGGAAGCTTGTCCACAGTTGATAAGACTATATTGTTAGTTACAGGTCAAGGAGCTTCAAACATTTTACTCCTCTTCCCACTCCCAGATTGAACCCAGAGCCAAACACGTGCTAGGCAAACTGTATCCCATCCAGCTCTATTTATTTTTATGACATATCTTTTTCAACTTTTATTGAAATACTCTTTACTAATTTTTTAAGGACATTTGTGTTAAAAACCAAAGTAAGAGTTTTCACTGTCTCAACAAGTGAGTTTTCAGATTATTCATCGTTTCAATTCCCACATCCCACATATTTGCATGATACATTTGTTTATGTGCTGACAGATGATCACAGTCCATCATTTTAGGTGAAGGATGTAAAGCAAGTGCAGGTGCTTCTATCCAAATATGCAGTGATTCACATACACCTGTCACAATTTGCATCATATGCGCAAACATTAGAATTCCATCTGACTTTATTCCTTATGATAAACATACACATTCCCACTTTCTGATTTCCTTTGCTAGCTTCCAACTTAAGCCTGATGCTTAAATGGTGTCTCAGCAGTGATAAAATAAGAGGTAAAACACGGTATCAGGTCATAATTCCAAGTATTCCAAAATATACTTCAAAAGGTAATGAGACAGAGCTCCAGAGCAGTGAGCACTGAAGAACTACACATAACAGAGATCCTTTCTACGTGAGGCTTCACCACATTTCAGCAGTGTGAACATAAACCTCGGTTTTCTCACTGTGATATTCTCATCACACTTAACGGCAATAGTGGGGAGAAGCAAACCTTTATAAAATTGAACATCATGGCATCTATCAACACTTGCAGAAAGTCAATATAATGAAGTTTTGTTATGAAGGGCACTGCCCCTTAGACTCTCCTAGGTTGTTCTATGTGTCACAAAGTTGTCATATATGTGTGTGTGTCTGTGTGTGTGCACGCTCGCGTGCGTGCACATGCGCACGCATGAAACACAGTATAAGATACATAAGAAAGATGGGATGATTTTTGGTTGTTTTAGCTCAGCATTGTACTTTATTGGGGGGGGGGGTTCTTGAATTTTTGTTACCAAGTAGCTGACAGAAGGCTCTAGAAGCACATTTAGGACAGTAAAAGGACAGCAAAATAAATTGTACGGTAAATCTGATTCCTTCTTTTTCACATTGTGCTCAATGTAGGTAAGTGCCTACTATTCTGCTTCCACAGAGAACTTCTAATGCTGTTAGCATAGGAGCTGTCCCACAGTTTCCCTATGTGTCTGAAAGGCACCACAGGAATCAAAGAGTCACTAATAGTTTTAACCATTGGAGACTGAAATGGATTTGTTTGCTAATGTTTTCCCATTAATGAAGATTACCTAGCAAGGTCCCTAAAGACACTTGTTTGTAACAGACCTCCCAGGAAGCAGAAACCTACACACAAACTGAAATAAACACTAGCCCAGAAGTTACTCTCTCCAGAGATCTAAAAGTAGCAGAGGGCAATCTCCACACCAATGGATTCAAACAACCTGTGGATCAAAAGTGTTAGGAAAAAACTGCATCTCCACTGAACATACAGGGACTTTTTCAGCATTACTTAACAATACTGTGTAACAACTTTACAAAGCATTCACATCACAGCAGGCATTTTAAGGAATCTAGTGGTGATTTAAAGCATGTGGGAGGATGTGCACTTATATGCAAATACTAGGAATACAAGCAACTTGAGTATCTGGGGGGTTGTGTGTGTATCAGAGAATTGTTGCTGGAATCAAACTCTTGTAGACAGTAAGTGGGGAGAATGGTTAGAAAATGTCAGGTTTTTCTACTACACTACAGAAAAAAAACAAGTATAATTAACATAGAAAAATTCCCCTCTCAACTAATATATATATGTGGGATAAAGTATCTGTATTTGGCTTTTTATGCACAGATGTATATGCATGCATGTATGTGCAGATGTGTGTATATCCGTTTCCAGGGAACCTCCAGTCTCTCTCACGCACGTGTGTGTGTGTGTGTGTGTGTGTGTGTGTGTGTGTTTTCCAGGGATTCTCCAGTATTCTCTTTCCAGTGAGAGTTTACAAACATGTGTCACTGTGCCTGGCATTTTTTCCATTGGTTCTATGGAGTGAACTTGATTGTGACGCAAATGCTTTACTGACTGACGATGAGTAAAAGCACTACCAAAGATTCTGAAGGTTTGACCCCTAATATAACATAAATTTTACAAATGTAGGATGAGTTCTCCCAATCAAATACATAAGTAGCTTCCTTCCTAGCTTGAATTTCTATCATGAGTCTGTCATTCAGTATGTTGTGTTTTAATTCCTTCCTTTTTTTTCAATAGCACATAATGGAATTTCTCTCTTTACTACCTCACACTAGTCTATTATGTCAGTGTGCCATTGTTTCTTCCCAATATCCCCTAACTACGTGCTTCCAACTTTTTGCTATTTATGTATATTTTAATAAAAAAATTCTGTTCACCTGGATTCAATCTTAACATAAAACAGATCTCCAAAAGTGACATACTTCGGTCAAAGTGCAAAAGACATTTAATTTTAATAGCCAACTACCAGTTTCTTTCCACAGGTATTGTGCCATTTCAAATGAGTACTTATTTCCTGAAGATCGTCTACAGATGTACATATGCTTTGTGCCCATTCCCTAACTTATAACTTGTTAGGTAAGGGACTGTTCCTAAGAAGGCCACTCTTAGAAATTACCCAAAAAGCATATTCGTTCAATAAATCTCTACTCCACAAGGTCTTATTTGTCTTATTTATAATGTCCAAATCCAAAAGTAAGTCTTCTTTACGCTCCATAGGATTCTTTTAACAGACTTACTGGGTGTTCATTATGTACTCAGCACTGTAGATCTGACAGACAAAAAGATGTGATGGATAAAAAGGACTGCTATCATCAAGGAGTCCTCAGGGTCTATCACAGAGAGAAAGTAACAGATAAAAGGTAAAGAGGTAAGTTAGAAAGATAGGAGGAAAGAAATAAAGAGTGTGTGTAACTGTGAACATTTAATACTTCTAGAACATAAAACACAAGAGAAACAAAAATCTTAAAAAAGACTACAAAAACATGCAGAGATCAGATCGCTGATACTAGTATGTCACTCTGTCAGCATAAGAAGTCACTGGATAGTTTTAAGGCTAAGGATGGCATGGCCAGATTACTGTCTTAGAGTATGGATAATCAACTGGAACCACATGTCACTAGAAAATGAAAGGACAGCTCAAGAACTAATGTAGTGCCAGGCAGTGGTGGCACACACCTTTAATCCCAGCACTCAAGAGGCAAAGGCAGGGTCTGGAGAGATGGTTCAGCTATTAAGAGCACTGGCTGCTCTTCCAGAGGACCCAGGTTCAATTCCCAGCACCCACATGACAGCTCGCATCTGTCTGTAACTCCAGTCCCAGGAGATCTGACACCCTCACCCCAACACACATAAAATTAAATAAAATTACTTTTAAAAAGTTAAGAAAAAAAGAAGAAAAAATAAAAGAAAAAAATTCAGGTGTATCTCTGAATTCAAGGCCAGCCTGGTCTACAGAGTAAGTACCAGGATAGCCAGAGCTACACAGAGAAATCCTGTCTTGAAAAAAATTTTTAAGTAATTAATTAATTAAAATAAATTTTAAAACAAACAAAACTAATGTAGTAATCCCGGTAAAAGTTTGAATTAGGAGAATCAATCTTGGGAGGTAAAGAGAATCAGGCACAGTTACTGGATGTAGAGAGGTAAGGGGGCATATGTAAGGTTATCAATCCACTACCTGCCTCTAAGCCACTCCTTCCAGCAGCAAGAGATGCTGGATTAGCCATAGTCTTACATGATCCTGGAATCTGTGAGGCTGAAACAGAGGTATGGAACCCAGAAAAACAAAAGGGCAGGACCGGTTTATCCTCATTAACATGCTTTCACCCACCAAGTAAGGCCACCACAGGCAGAGCCAACAGGCAAGCATACATTAAATAGTCACACTTCTGATGCACCCTCTCTTGTAGTAACTCCTTTATGTGTGAGTCTCTTGATTCCATTTTCCTCTGTGACTATGAAGCTAGTGACCTAGACACCTGCAACAACATAAATAAGTATAGTGCTGAAAAGATGTGGTTGAGGGACAGCAGCAGAAAAAGCTGCTTTCCTTAAACTCAGCCCATTATAGCCAAGCTTTACATTAGCCTGGCATTTTGTACAACCTGGAATTCTGCTACCAAAAAGGGCAACTGTTCAGCAGTAAGAGAACCTAGTGACAGTCCCATCCGAACCTCTCCCTATTTATGTAAGCCCAGAGTTCTGTGGGTATGAAGCAGGAGGGAGTTGTATGTGAACCATCTTAACCTGTCAGTCTCTTTCTTCTCTGGATTCCTGAAAAACCAACTGAAGTGACATCAAAAACTAATCAACAACCATCGAAGGAAAACAAGTCCAGAAGTAGTGCGTGGTGTGTGCATGCACAAACATACATACACACAAACACACACACATCAAACCTTACCTTTCTTTTATCTTCATCTGTTGATTCAAATTTGAAAGTAGCCCTATGCTGAAGGGGAAAAAAGGAAACATTGTCATTTTAATACATGAATTTGTAAAATTTTAAGTAAAACACATAAACTAATTTCTTATAAAATGTTGCTTTCTTGTCTCAATATTCTTATTAAGGTGAGACAGACATGTACATAAATAAAAGCCACATGAAAAGACTGGCAAAAATACAAAGGGAAAAGAGAATTAAGACAGCAACTACACAAGAAGAGGTGGGATGCTTAGCACAAGGCACTGGACATCTGAGCTGGACTTTGAGGGATAATAAGGAGTTTACTGTAGATGTGTGAACCTATGTAATATATTCATGAAGCTAGCAGCTCTGTGAGACTGGAACATGGGACTCATATTAGGGAATGAGTACATGGAAGAAGATGAGAATGGAAACAGATACTGGACAGAGACTTGGAAAGGCCTTCAGTGTGCTGGGTTTCTTTTTTACATTCTGTAAGAAATCATCAGAGTTCTGCAGAGAAAGACAATATTTTGGATAAGAAGCTCCCTTACTTACTAGCTGTGACTTCACGCAAGTAAACTGTACCTTGGCTCCTCTTGTGAAAATGAAGTAGTATTTAGCTCAGAGGGTGATTGTGAGGGTTCAGATAGCTGTGGCACATAAAACAACTTCCAATGCCTAGCAAGCAGTAAACAGTATATATTAGGATGCTGCTGCTGCTGCTGCTGCTGCTGCTGCTGCTGCTGCTGCTGCTGCTAATGATATTAAGGAAAAATTAACTGGAAGGGAAGAGAATGTCATGGTTTCCCTGAAATGACTGGCCGTACTGTACTTTGCATTTTAAAGCAGAGACAGAGAAGAATGGATAGAATAACTGGCTTGTTTGCATAAGGAGTAGTGGTCACAAGACCAAGAGCACAGAATTAAGATTCTCTCACATTTTAGCCAGAAGCAAGTGCTCTCCTGAATCCCACCTGCACTTTTTCTAAGGCAAAGCAACAAGCCACTCCTCTGAGTTCTCTACTACTTTTCCTATTTATCTCACCGCCTGTGCTGACCAACAGGACTGAAAGCCCACAACAAAGTACATTAAGAGTGAAAGGCAGCCATTATTTTGGTAGTTCTGCTTTGCAGCTTTGCAGAAACATTTGTGAAACAGAACGAGCTAAGGAATGTTGGGAGGGAGGTAGTTTTGGGTGTAAGAAATGGTTAAAGGGAAGCTAAGCTGTAGAACAAGAGATTAAGAGATAAGGGTCATTTAAGAAAACCTCAGGGAGGCTACTCGAACAGGTGATGTGAGAGAGAAGGGCACAGATTTAAAACTTTACATCTGAGATGGCAACAGGCTACAGAAGACTAGAATGGAGTATAAACACTGGAAGGATATTTTGGGCAGTAGCTCATAGGCCAGCTCAAGGAGAGCAAGACTGAAGGCAGAAAGCTATGTGAAGAGCAGACATCACAAGCCAGCTCCACAGCCTGGAGCAGGACAATTTGACACAACCTTTAAAGGAAATGTGATTTGGCAACACACTCCAGTGCCATAAAATTATTTAGCCCCTTTGACCCAGAACTCCTACTCTTATGAATTTATTTTAATGAAGTTGTGCAGAATTACAGAAAAATTACGCATGTAAACATATTCACAGCCATGTTTTGTAGAAGAGGCATGCCGAATGTACAACTCTGAGAAAACGCATCTGTCACAACACTGAACACATCATATCCACCTGGTAAAACACTTCTCCTCAATGTTTTTGGGACTTTATAAAAGGAGAGGACAGGAAAAAAGTTAATTCTCTTTTGGAAATATACTCAGTAAGTTACAAAAATAACATCTAAGTATTTCCTACATAGAATTAGTCTTTTTAGGTGAGAATTTAGAGTAGTACTAAGAACTAATTTTTCACTTTTTACTGCAAATCTGATCATAAAATAATATTAATAATTTTAAATAATGAATTAAGATAATATAAAAAGCAGCATTTTAAAAAAGTAATAAAAGTTTTCAAAAGCCCCATCTGGCCAGCATGAGAGCTTAATTTAGAAAATATACTAGCATGGGTGGGGGGTGTGGCCGACTAGAAACTCTTTATTATACCAAGCTATCTAAAAACTCAACCCTCACGGATCATTTGTACCCCACAGATGCTGGACTCTATATGGCTAGCTTCGTTTATCCAATTCAGATCAGATCTAACATACTTTCTTGCCTTACTCCTGCCAATACTTTTAAAATATTTTTAATTTTTTGAGACAGGGCTTTTTGAGTGTCCCAGGCTGGGCTTGAACTTTTCAATCTCACTGCCTTACTCCCCTTTGTAAAGCTCAAAGGCTGGGAAGAAAATTAGCATCTAAGTGCAAGTGCCTCTCTAGAGCTGTCAGCCAGCTAACAGCAGCTTGCTAGACACTTAACTTCCAGAACAGGAGCAAGTCAAATATAAATCACAGAGTAACACCACTGTTCAACACAAGGACCAAACAAGCTAGAACTTCTCAGTGACACACCAGACTCATGACTGCAGGTTTTATCACCTATGAGAGGCCCCCCAAAACTCAGGCATCAGAAAACCTCAAGTTTGAGTCCAGTCCTATTGCTCACTAAGTGGTCACTGGTCAGGCTTCACTTTACAATCCATAGGTTTTCCTTGAATTTTTATAGATTATGGCTAGCATCTTGCACATGGTAGATATTCATTAAAGGGTCACTACTGTTGTTAATGGCATGGTTTCTAGCTAAGCACTGACCTATTACAGAATTCAAAGTTAGTTCATTGATGTCTACAGATACACTCAAAGACTACTTTTAGATGTCAAAACAGACTGTAAAACGATCTGGAAACAAGAACAAGAACAAAGTCTAACAAGGATATCCCCATGCAAAACCTAGATCAAGCACAAAGTCAAAGCTCAGCCTAAAAAATGGAAAGCAAAACGTCTTCTTCCGCGGTCCAGAATACTTAAATCACCCATTCAAACACAGAAGCTGCTTTTCTAGAACTGTTTCCACGTTAGTTTTCTATCACTCTTGTCTATCACAGTGGTTCTCAACCTTCCTAACATCCTGTTCAAAACAGTTCCTCATGTTGTGGTGATCCCCAACCATAAAATTATTTTTGTTGTTACTTCATAACTGTAATTTTGCTGCTGTTATGAATCATAATGTAAATACCTGATTTGCAGATGGTCTTAGGCAACTCCTGTGAAAGGGTCATCTGACCTCCAAAGGGGTCACAAATCCACTGTTCTAGCACAAAAATGACAAGTTCAGAGAGATCAGCAGTCTTCCTTTCCTGAAACTAACTCTTGGAGACCTATTTAAGTCACACTCATCTGACTATAAACTTGCCATACTTCCAAAATGGAGTCCTGCTGGAGATGGCTGTGGGACATGCCCAGGTGGCCTCTATGGCTTGCCACACCATCTCTGGATTTATAGTCATAGTTAATCAAGTCAGTTTCTTCACCTATTAAGTAACAGGTATGATTCTTTCAGCTCAGCAGCAGAGCACATTCTTACCACATGCAAGACCTTCCTAATGTCTAGTACCACTCCAAACTCATGTGATTCAAAAAACTACAATGTTGCCAGGAGGTAGGAGGCAGAGGCAGGCAGATCTCTGAGTTTGAGGCCAGCCTGATCTACAGGGAGAGTACCAGGACAGCCAGGGCTACACAAAGATACCCTATCTCAAAAACAAAACAAAACAGCAACAACAAAAATCACAGTGTTACAATGTACCCCAGGGCCCGTGACAATGAGGAGGATGATGGCAAACAACCTCTCTACAAAACCTGTTTTCAGAAGAGACCCTGAAGGAAGACCAAGAGCTTGGATAGTCTAAACTATAGCAATACATCTCAAAATGAACAGCTGAGTGCTCAGGGCTCAATAGTTGCAAAGAAAGTAGCATACTACTTAAAATAAAATAAAACTTTCCTTTGTTGAAAAGCAGAGTCAACAAGGGAAAGGCAACACAGCCCTGCAAAACATATTATGGGTAAGGAATCTAAAGACCCCATCTGCCTCTTCCTAGCCATGTGCTCTTTACCCTGTATGTAATCACATATCTTTCTGAACCTTGATCTCCTATTTAAAGAAATATGAAAGTACTTCCATCTGTCTTATAACTTTTAATATATGGGGATTATATATGTAAATTCTTAGGAAAATACATAGTACCTAGAAGGCACTCAATAAATGTTAGGTAAACTTAGGAGTGAAAAACAGCCACTCTTGTTTCAAAGATTTATTTTCCTATTCTGAAGTAACTTACCCTTGACAAATAAATTTTATTCTTTCTGGGATAGAGGTTTCTCTAAGATAAGAAGGGTCAGTGAATGAAATAAAAATGCTTGGAAGTGAATTTCTGTATTACAACTAAAAATTAGGTGTATTCTGATGAGTCAGATAGGTACTGGTGCTCAGAATGCAATAAGAAATATACCACAGTAAATGATACCATTAAAGGTGCAAAGACTAAGGTAAAGAGTGGGAAAAAAGTCCCCAAATTTCTTACTGTTTTACATCAATTCAGTGGCTCATGCTTCATTTCTACCTTTGTTTTTGAAAGCAAAGAGCCATAGGCTACTTCTTCAGCAGCAAGCCCTGTTCTGCATGGTTTACACATAGAACTCCTTCAATCCTGACAAAAGTCCTAGGATATACATGCTACTCTTCTCCTTTTACAGAGAAATACAAAGCACAGCAAAATTAAGCAACTTGGACTTGGCCACATAAGACTATAAATTGAGGATCAAGGGAGTGTGGCTCCAGATCACCTCATGGAGGATCTTGACTATTAGCTCCTCATAACTTAATGGGGAACACTTCATAGACACACTGTGCTTAGTGTTTAGCATTATATTTCAATGAATCTAATCCACATGATAAACAAAAATAATAGTGTTTTAATCCCTCCTTTACAGACTAGGCAACTGGGACTCAGAGGCTTGAAATAACTTATCCACAGTCATGAAGCTATTAACAGCAGAGTTGAGATTAGAACCAAGGCTTATCTGATGCCAGATCCATCTTCCTTCTATACTTGCAACTACAGCTTATTAGAAAGGTAACATAAAGAACCTTCCTCCTCTTCCAAACAACAAATTTCTCTCTACATCATTCATTCCTCTTCTGCTTAGACGTCTCAATGCCCCACAATTACTTCGTACTGTAAACATTTTCAAATCCATTTTTCAAGATAAGAAAACTGAAGGGAATGCTATCCATCTACTTCTTTAGGGTTTTAGATCCATACACCATAAATCTGGACAGTTGATTTATATTCTTCTTGCCAGAACACTGATACCATAGAACCCCCTCCTATTCATGTTACCATAGTTTCATGCCTCTCTTTGAGGTGCAGTGTGCAATGCAACATGAAGCTCACCTATTTTCTTTGCACTCCAATCAGCCTACTCTACTATTCCTACTATAACCAATAGTAAACAGTGTTTTCTCCTAAAAGAGCTAACTGGTCCCATTTACACCAAGTCAGAACATTCTCAGGCTTGGCTTGGCCATAAAGGGTGTTTGGGAATCCCCTGAAGCACTTCAGGACATCACCTTAAACAACAGATGATGACCCTAACAATCTTGAACATACTTCCAATATGTAAAGGGGAAGCTAAGCTCTGACAAGACACAGCCTTGAGTTATAAGAAACCAACCTGAAGGGAGATCATGAAGAGGAAGGGATAAATTGGAGGAAGCAAATAAATACGGGACCTAATTAGGTTAGCAACAAAACACTGAATGCTGGGCTAAGATTCTAGTGTAGGTTTTTCTTCCTCCTTTCCCTGTAGAAGAAAGTTCCTATTACTGCTAGGTATTTGGCATATACTAAGTGCTAAATAAACACAAAAGCCAAATTATTATACTTTTTGAAAATCAGCTTGTAATTCCCCCATATCTTCTCTGGAAAATAATAAATCAAGTTAAAAATAATACAATCTATGCAGTATGTACACCTATGGACTAAATGCGTTTCTCCTAAATTAGGCAGATATTTACCTTCTGATATGCCTCGTACCAGAAGGTGAAGGGGTTAATATGTGACTAGAATACAGTCTACGTACCCTCCCAAAGAAAGCAGTGCAGCAAAAAGTCACTAGACTTGGAGTTGGACAGCTAGTCTCAAATCTCAGTTCCATTTTTCATTGGCTGTGTGTGGATCTGGAACTACATTATCACCCTAAATTTTAATATTTGTAAAATAAGGAATATCCTCACTTCACTCGCAAGGTTGTTGGGAAGATTAAAGGGGAATGAAAAAAGAAGCTTGACTCTCTCTCTCTCTCTTTCGCTCTCTCTCTCTTTTAGGTATTTTCTACTAAGGGCAGAAATGGCATACTGGCAGTTCACTAATACAAAGTATATGAAAGTGCAGTAGTAGGCACAGAACGGAAGGTGAAATCACGAGAGGCACAATGCCATGCTGCTTTCAGAGGTGGCTGATAAATAGGAAGGGAAAATATGAGGAATACGGTATCAGTTATAGCTACGGTATAACTTGGCGCTGGGAGTGTTTTCACAGAAGACAATCATCAATCATTCTCATAGATAAGTCTAGCTTCCTAAACAGACTAAAGGTGTTGGGTTCACTTATTAAAGTAAACATGTGAAATTGCTGGAAGGAAAAGGGAGAGCTAACGGTTCTTGGAGAGAGAGATTCTCCAGAGAAGGAAGTGGTATTTGTCACAAGATACCATTTTACTGTAAAGTGTAAAGTGAAAGAATAGTAAATGGCTAGTTTGAAGACCTAGGTGGGAAGATTCTGGCTCCAAAGAATGACCTTGGGCTAGTTATTTAGCCCATCTAGAGTCTCCATTGCAAAACACAGATAATACCTTTCAGGATTGCTGTCAAGAGTAAATGAGATAATGAATAGGAAAGCTGTTAATGCGATACAAATAACAGGTATTATTAGGAAGTTGAATTTTCCACCCACTTACAACATATGTCCATGACCTTGGGCGTGATTTCAGTTCTTTGCACCTCGGTTTCCTCATCTATAAAATGGGAAGGATGATACCATCTACCCTATAAACACTCTGAGGATCAAAGGAGATCACATATAAGACATCAACGCCTGGAAAACCATAGAATGGTATAGGTACATAAAGAACTGCCATCGTTGCTGGTATGTTTTATGCATGTCAAGGGCAGTGTTTATGCAGAGAAGCATGTATTTTCACATTATACAGGTGAGAAAGCCTCGCGTGCATTTTATGCATCAAGGAGTGGAGGCACTGGGCAGACACGCATCTACGGATTCTGGGGGTGTGACTTGCACGCTTAGGAAGAAGACCACAGGGCAGGCTGCTGGGCCAGGAATCAGAGGAGTGGGCGCTAGAGTGGAGCGGGGGAGGCGCAGGATGCACGAGTGGGAAAGGCTGGGGGCACCAACACGCATGCCCAAGCCGGAAACGTTTTCGGGGGAGAGCAATGCGCATCCCCGTAATGTGGGGTGGGGTAGGGTGGGTGGGGAGGATGCAAAGTGCAAGCCCCGAAGGGGGCCCGGGGGCGAGACAGCGAATGCCCGGGGACAGAGCTCTTTACCTTGTCGCTGTAATCTCTCAGAACCCGCTCGATAGCCCCCGCCTCGCCGGCCCGGACGATGTAGAGGGCGCGCTCTTCATCCATGGCCGCAGGTGCGGGGGAGCCGCAGCCGCTATGAGCGCCCCAGCCGCTGCCTCCCAGGTAAACGCCTCGCGCCCCCCCACCCCCCCGCAACCTCGCTCCTTCCCAGCTTCCTTCCTTCCCTCCTTTCCTCCCTCCCTCCAGTCTCTAACCCGCCAGCCTCCGCCCGGGCAGGCCCTACGTCACCGCCCCTCAACTTTCACCCCGCGACGTCACTGCTCCCCCAGCAACCGGCGCCTCGAGGCCGCCCCCAACAAGGGCCTGGGCTTGGTGGAAGCCTGACGAGCCGCCAGAGACGGAGTCAGGACCTGCTCTGCCTACTCTCCTCGGTCTACCAGCCCTGGAGAAGAGTTCAGGTTTCGTCATGGGCTTTCACAAGCAGAACTGTCCCTCCTAACCCTCTTTGAATCATTCACCTCAGCGGACGAGTATGTGCTTGCTATTCCCCGCCCACCTGCGAGCCGACGGCTACTAAACTATAATTCCCGGCGTGCAACGGGGCTATCCCACTCTGTCATCTGAGTTACTAGTGAATCGAATGGCATGACGGGATTGGTAGTTATCCAGCGGGAAGGACTTCCCACGGAGGGCATGCTGGAAGTTGTAGTCCTCAGAGGGCCGGAAACCAGAGTCTTGCGACCGCCGGAGGCCACAGGCGGAGGGACCGTTAGCGGGAGGGTGTAACTCGGATTGTGCCTGTTTTTCTTTTCTTTTTTATTTTCCTTTGCTGACCTGCACAAGACATGGCTGGTGCATGGACTTATTGGCAACGATAGCGAAACTGCCCACCTTTGGTGGAAGCTGTCAAGCGCCGGCTTAGTTCCCTCTATGCTCAGTTAGCGGTTTCGATCTCTGTAATTCTCACCCTCCTCGCTCAGTTGCGGTCTTGTTACGCACCAGTGTTGCAGCAACGTGGGAAATTGAACACAGGTTCTTTGTGGAACCCTAAGGAACCCAAATAGATTAAGCAACTTGGCCTCCGTCTCAGGGTCAGTAAATGAGGAAGTTGAGATTGAATCCAGGTCTTTCCCAAAGATGGCCACCCTCCAACCACCAGTAAATGTCATACAACCGGAGTAGAATGAAGGCAGTGGTGATGATGAACGTGCATGTTTGCTAGGTACTCACACCTCAGGTGTGTTCTTTAATTTCTCAAAAAACTCAACATATATTTGAGAACCTGTGCAGTGCTGAGCATTATCCAGTGCAGTGTGGATACATTGGTCGCCAAAGCAAGTCTCAACCTCACTAAGTGGTCCGTTCTCGTGAACTTCACCATAAACGACCCCGCTGTTTTAAAGATGATCAGTCTTGAAATATTTAAATGCATAGTTTTAAAATTAAGTTTGGAGTTGGAGCCTGTTGTGTCCTCCCAGGCTTTTTCATAGAGAATAGAATAGCTTTGCTGAAAATAAAGGGTTGGCAAATTTATTCATCTTCTTGGGTTTCTACTATACTATGGTAGATATTGGGAATTTAGAGATAAACAACATAGAAACTGGGCCCACAGAGCTTGGATTTTCTGCAGATTATATTTTTCATGGAGTCAGCATTTTATTGAGCATACAGTTGAGCCAATCATTGAAAAGCAGGAGAACGTTGGCTTTTTGTTACTGAGGCAAATGATGAAGCCAGTCAGTAAAGGAAATGATTTGCTTTAGTTCTTCTGTCCATGGTTCCTTTGTGCCAGTACCTGTGGCCAGCTGGTGCATCATGGCTCCCTGGCAGGACAAGGCAGAAGAAGCTGCTCACTCCATAGCCGCCGGAAGGCAAAGATTCAGGAAGGAGCTAGGCCCTGGTATCTCCTCCAATGGCATGCTGCTGTGGACCTAGTTTTTTTTGTTTAGGTCTTAAAGGTCTCATCACCTTCCAACGGTGACATGGGTTGGGGACCAAGCCTTTAACAAATGGGCCCAGACATTTCAGATCCAAAGTATGTAAAATAGGTACAGTATCTGTAATAAATTAGGTCAGAAATATTTTAATCTCTCAAAAGAGAATACTTCTAAGAAAGGTCATACAAACTACAATCCTAAACTTAAAATATATATCAATTCCTTAAGTTGACAAAACATTTACTATCCATGATTTAAATTGGTCATTGAAACACCTAATGGATCATTGACAAAGGTCTTGTTTCCATTTTGTAGAGAACAGGTTCAGGTGAATTGCGTAGCAAACTAGAAATCTGCACAGTGCTTTATGAAATCCTATTTGGGTAATTATTTATTTGGGGCTCAATGGTCTCCAGAAGAGAATATTAATAAGTAGAAAGTATCCCTGTAAGGTTATTTTCCTTAAAAAAGCGGGTGGGAGGGGGGCTCTTACACATCTTTGAAATGTCTATTTGGCAGAAATAGGCTATATTTTTAGGCTCCAATTCTGTATTCCTAAAAGGAAATAGAAAATTGTAGAGTTGTATAAATTAATAGCTTGGAAAATTGTATTTTAATAATTTTGTTTATATTCTGATTTTATGAATCAAAGTATCTTTGATTGTACTCAAATCATTCTTTAACCACTGATGAGACTCTCTGGTCCCAGAAAAATTAATAACTTGCCCAAAGTCAATAGTTAAAAGCAGACTCTAGAACTAGAGCCTAGACTAGGACTTTATATGGCTTTACCTCCCTGGATATTGGTTATGTGATACTTTCAGTGATTGGAAACTCTAGTCTAGCCCTAAATCCAGTTTCTCTTACTGTGTGGGTGGCATAGTTCCAAGGAATCTGGATTTAGAACTTCAGTAATCAAAGCATCAAATACTTAAAAGCCATTACTTGAGAGATACCAGTACAATGTGTGTGTGTGTGCAGCGCTTTGCTATCCTCATAATATTTCCACATAAATTATCTGACTTAACCCTTACAATAGCTAGAAAATGTAAGGTCAATAGGACAGGCACTATCTCTTTTATAAGGAAAAGGGAAGTTTGGGGTGTTGATTATCTTTCTCATTGGTGAACAAATCTGCTAATAAGTGATGTAACTAAGGGAGGGATGTGCTCTGTATTTTGATAACAAAATGCTGTGGCCTTTTGAGTTATCACCAATGAGAAACCCTCAAACAGAAAATAGTTATTTATTTTGGACTTTGATATATCCTGCTGTAGAATTTCCTCTTGTCATGGCAGTGGGGTGTGCCATAGTGAAAGTCTTTAAGGAGCTTCTAGCACCAACAGCTCTTAAAACCCAACTCTTCTATCCCACAGGTCATACTTTTTTATCCATTTTCCTTAGAGGCAGAAATTTAGAGACCACACAACTCAGGCTGATAACAGTAGTTCCAGACTGGAAGCTCAGAAAGTTCCATTCACTCAAGATAGGACCTGTCACTTGGCAACCACCACTTCCCTGTGTGAGGCAGCTGGGTGGCTACTCAGCAGCCTCTCTTCACCCAGTACCTTCCATTTTGGAAACAGGATTGACCTGGATCTTATTTCGGATCTTAATTCTAAAAAAAAAAAAAAAAACTGTGATTCTAAAACAACGAAACCACATTTGCATATGCATTTCTTAGGAAAAAAACGTATTCATGAGAAGGGTTGTGGAAAACATCTGTCAGTTCTATGCAAATCATTGTGTGGACATACCTGAGAAGATTCTAATTCAGTCTGTCTATGCTGAGGCCTGGGTATTGGTTATTTCAAATGCTTCCCAGTTGATTTAAACAGAAGTTGGGATTTAAAAACCAGTGAATAACCTGGCAGTGGTGGCACACACCTTTAATCCCAGCACTCTGGAGGCAGAGGCAGGAGGATCTCTTGAGTTCGAAGCCAGCCTGGTCCACAGAGTGAGTTCCAGGACAGCCAGCGTTACAACAGAGAAATCCCGTCTCAAAAAAAACAAACAAAGAGCAGTGAACAGAAACAAGATCACTCAGTGAACAGTTTTTGGATGGCCTCCTAAAGTCTATGTGGAGGTTTTTGTAAAATATGAGTAACCTAGCAAAATGAGTTATCTTATTTTTTTTAATGAAGAATGGAATCACCCTTCCATAGCAAACTAATTAATGTAGCTTGTTCCTTTAACAAATATTTTTTCACTTTTTGGAAGTATTGTGTTAGATACCATTTAAAAAAAAAAGTGGAAACAATCGATCCCATATTTTGGGGATATAAGAAATAACTAGACAGCAAATGAATTCTTTGTAGTGACAAGGAAATTGATGATAATTACTGTACAAATCAGAACAAGTAATGGGAAAGGAGGGGGGTGATCAGAAAAGCTTTCTTGGAGGAGGGGAGACTGAGAAATGCTGGGAGAAAAGTTCACATGTGGGGTGCTGAGAGGACTCAGCCAGTAAAGGCTGCTTGCTGCCAAATGTGACACCCTGAGTGTGATCCCCGGACCCCACGTTGTGGAAGGAGAAAAACAACTCTTGCAAGTTATCCTGTATCCTCCACAAGCATGCTATGGCATGCACAATTTTAAAATGTATAATATCCAGCCTCAGTAGTCTTTCAAGTGTTCTCATTTGAGCCTGTTCCACTAGTCATTGGCAAATACACCTATAATTGATCTACATTGACTGTATACAATAGGGCTTCACATTTAGTACAGGAAATGGGCCCTGCCCTCCAGGAGTTTTTATTTACCCAAGTTCTGGAATGTTGGTCGGCTGTATTTGTAGCTTGTTGGCTTGGAATCCTATGCACATTTCTCTTGGGAAAATCCAGCCCTTTGGGTGGCAGTGCAAAACTATTGACAAATAACCTGGACTAGGAGATGGAAGACCTATTCCTCACTCCCAGCTCACTGCGTGAGTCTCCGAAGCTGATGGTTTGTCAAATATCTTGAAACCTTTCTCACAACCAACAGAAAAAAACCAAAAGCCAAAAATGCCTTTCATTAATGTTCAGACTGTCTTTGGGAACGAAGGGGGCACTCCTGGGTTGTTGTTTTTCTCAGCTACATGACCATAATGATACCTACTTTGTGGGATGTCATAAGGATTAAAAGAGATGACTGTCCATGTGGCCAGCATATGAGACTTGGCATAGAGTGGCCATGCCCAGTGTTAGCCAACTGAAATGGGACAAAAAGTGTTCTGAATCTTCAGGATTAAGATTGCATTTCCTGGGTTATTTTTAATTTTTGTTTTCTTTTTCTGCTACTGTTGTTGTTACTATTTTTGAAGATTCATTTTAATGATGTATATATGTATGTACAGGTGGGTGGGTTTATATACATGTGAATGCAGATACCCAGAGAGTCCAGAAGAGAGTGTTGGATCCACTGGAGCTGGAGTTGCAGGCAGTTATGAGCTGCCTGATGTTGTTGTTGGGAACAGTACACATTTTTGACTACTGAGCCCATCTCTCCAACACTGCTGCAATTGTTTTTAACAAAAGAAAATTCCAATATACTGCTTGGTTTGTATGGCTTTAAAGTAACTAACTTCTTTAACACTACACGCTGCAATACAGTTTTGAGATAGTGACCTTGCCTGTCTGTGTGTGCGTGTATGTGTGTGTGTGTGTGTGTGTGTGTATGTCTGTCTGTGTATCTGTGTGTAAATAAGGAGTCTAAAGCACTCTTTCAACACCTCCTCAAATCAATGCCTTTGCAATTAAGTGTATTGAAATTCACATGTCAGAGGAAATATATTCTCCCAACCCTCTTCCCAGCACCTCCTTCTTCAGTAAAGCATTAATTTACTTACCAACATTTGATTAAACTCGTAAGGGTCAACCCTAGGAGGAGGTGGCAGTGGACAAAGGATTATTGTCATTCATCATCAACACATTTAAGTCTTCCCCTCCAGTTGCCTATGAAGGATTAGCATTTCCCTGAAAGGAGCAGGACCGAATAAATTGCATCTCTGGCCAAAGAACTGCCAGCTTCTTTCAGCTGGGGGCACATACCGGGAGCTTTTCCCATATTAGTCAGCTTTTTCTCAACTTTTGGGCAGGGCTTACATCTGAATTTCATGGGTTTCTGGATCAGTCAAAATAGAATTGTAGGGTTGTGGAGGTCAGAGGCCACCTCTGTCAAAGGGTAGTGACCTTAACAGCAAGAGGTAGCCAAGCCCTCTCCTACTTCCCCCCACACCCCAATGACTTCATTCTGTAAATGCTTGGCTCATTGCTCCTTCCCTGTGGCGCTTTTTTTTTTTTTTCTTTCCCCAAACCTGGTAATAAAAATCGCCCTGAGACCTGATTTTTTTTTTTAAATTATTATTGATTTTCTTTGTTCCTGTTTCTTTATAGAATAACCACATCTCAGTCCTTGATCATGTATTGGCCATACATTTTGAAAATGAGAGAGGAAAAGCCGTCATTCTTGAACAGCCTGTGGAATGCCACCTTGGGTGGAAGGGAAGATCTGGAGCCCAGCTTAGGAACTGCCTTCGTTTAATGAGCACAACCATTTCCCAGAACTTCTGAACTCAGTCGAGCTTGATTTAAAAGCTGCAAAGCGGCTTCCATGAGAGGGACGGGGTCTGGCGGTAACGGAAACAAACGGGGGAAGGAAGAAGGCAGTGTGCTCTGGTAGAGGACACGGACGGAGCTGGGCATAGTGTGCAGATCCCGGTTCTGCCCTTGAAGCTGTGACCTTGGACAAGGGTGTGAACCGAAGTGAGGTAGTCACTGACCAGGCAAGGAGGTGGTAAGGTGTAGACTTCGTGTGTCTAATGCGCCTGCTACCTTGCAGACCCCAAGCGATAGAGTGAAGCAGAGGCCGGCTTTAGAGAAGGTCTTGCCCTGACTGCACTTCAGCCCTGAGACACCATCTGTTTTGATTCTCACAGAGGTTAGGCTTGTGCCAGGACATTTTGTATACTGACCCTCAGAGGGGCACAGTTTGGCAGTTTCTTAAGAGTGAACTCATTTCATACTTTTCTCAGGATTTTCTATTAGGCTGCTTTAAACACCATACACCGGCCCTACAGCTGTTTCTGGGGCTGATCTCTCTCACCCCTGCTGTCATGGTCAGACCTGATTATTTTTCATAATAGATCCCAAAGAACTGGAGTTAGCTCTTGAAGCGTTTATAATGGGAAAGGGAGGCGGAAGACTGGGGAGTTCCTATTTCTCCCGCCCACCACCTCTCATCACCCACACTTCTTTCCTAGCAACAGCTCTCTCTTAACTCTGTGGCCCACGTCTTCTGCCCCACCTACACCGGCAGCAGCGAAATGTGGGGGTGTTAGGGTTGGAGGGGAGTGTTCTGAGGTGCAGGAAGAAATGGGGAAGGAGGCTGGTGAAGCACAAAAGGTTCTGACCTCCCAGGAAGAAGAGGAATCCCCAAGGACAGCGTCCAGGTTGCCTGAGCTTGGGAGGCCGCCAAGGAACCTAAGCTGAGAAGTTCCCGGTTAGGAGAGTAATGCAAAGTGACAGGGAGCTGGTGTGGATGGAGGGCCCAGGGAACAGCACAGAGAGGGGAAGGTCGTCTGCAAGGAGACTGACAGTGCAGACTGTAGTGAAGTGCCCGTTTTGTATAGTTAGTAGCTCTCCTCCCTGGATACACTGGAACCCTGTAGAAAAAAAAAAAAAAAAAAAACCCAGAACTCAGATGAAGTAGGTCCCTGAATCTTAGAGCCTTAGAGGTGGAAGGGTCCATGTTTCTCAACCTTAAAAACGTATCACCCAGAGTGCTTAAGGAATACTGGTGGCTAGGTCACAGTACCACATCTGCTGTTCACGCTAAGTCACATTCTTCCTAGCCTGTCTTTGGTGGGACCAGGATTTGGCCTCGTTCGCTACTGCTTCACTTTAGAGCCAATAAGAATATCCATCTTTTATGTTTCTAAGCTTCTGGTGATTTACATATTTGAGGCACTTGTTCAGATCTCAATATGAAACCTCTATTCTCTAATTTCAGAGAGGCTTTCCTCTTAGGCCTCTGGGGACCATGGCGACTCCTTCTGTTCCCCTTTGCATATAGTAGCATCTTTATGTCATGCCCTTTCCCGTGGTTTAGTATTTTAAACTCTTGCAGCCTGCCAATAAGAGGAACAGAGACCCTGAGACTCCCTGTCCATCTCCAGCTTCACTGTGGCTGTTTTGATGGATCTCAAGGCAGATGATAGCAAAGCCAGTTCTAAATGGAGGAGAAATTGCAAAAGAGAAGGGAGAAGGGAGGGTGGGCAGGGTTAGATAAGAGGCAGTGGTGGGGTCTTTTTGGAGGTGATGGGCAAATGTACAAGCTGAGCATGCAGCCATAAACCTCAGTGTGTTGGTACCAACTGGAGAAGCCGGCGGCCTCCCTCAATCGCTGCCCAAATGTCAATCTAGCTCGTCCTCTCCCTTGGCTGTCCACTCTCCTCACCCAAATCTTCTGCCCTGGGTCTTTCAGCATATACACCACGATCTGCAATTTCAGTGACATTTAATATGCCTGCTTCAGGTCCAGGATTTGGAGGTACTGCATCCCAGGGTCATATGACAGCGGAACAAAGGCTACCCTAATGATTTGGGCCTTTAACCCCATGGTTGGGCTTACTCAATGGCAAACATTCTAGATTTGCATGGGTTATGGTCTCTAAGGGACCACATGTCCCCTTTCTATCTAGATCTGGGGTGACTAGGGGCCTGACAAAGGACACAGCGGAACAAATGCTGCTGATGCCACGGGCCTGCAATGTGGTGAGTTGTCCTGGCAGATGTTCATGACTTCAGCCAGTCTCAAGCTGTCAGAGGCCTTTCAAGAAAAAGTCCCATTGCCAAAACTCCTCTGTTCTTCCTCTGTCAAGTGACTGGCCCCACTCCCAGCTGCCAGCCATGTCCATCCCCACTCTGGTGACTGGAGAGAAATTACTAGCAAGAGAGGGTGCCTTGAGTCCCCCCTCACCCCACAGCTATTTCCTTTCCTAGTCAGAGCCTTCCCATCTCTGAGGCTGAAGGTTCTAGAACAACTGGGAACACAGATCGTGCCCTTAGCTCCTGGGGATGGGCGCCCGGGGTGCTGGAGAAGATGCCTACTCGCCCTCATCTCAAGCTGCTTTCCTTGCTGGCATCACTCATTCCTAGTTGTGCTGTGAGGGCACCGGAGCACACTGGCACATTTGCAGAGGTCATGGAGCCACTTCTCTATCTCTCAGCCTCAGGTTCTAGGTAATGGGTGACAAATTTTTGCCTAAAGAGCTAAGCAGCTAATGAGCTTGTGGCTGTTGTTTGTAAGCGGGTATTGTTTATCCTGTTACCTGGCTAGAGAATTCGATAATGATTTGTTTTTTTTTTGTGTGGTGGTTGTTGTCTGTTTTTTACTCATTAAGACAAAGGTCAGGCTTCCCACACTTTCTTTTATACAGCACTTACTTTGAAGTCTGAGAGACTGATAGGGCTGGTCATCTTCAGGTTTATTTTCAACAATGGCTGAATTCAAAATTGCATTCATCCTCTCTCTTGCTTTCATCATGTAAAGCTAGTGGACTGTGGACAAAAAGTCAAACTAATTTACCATGAGAACAAGACCGATCGTCTGCATTCTTCTTTGTAGAATAACACAGCCGAATCTATGTAAGTGGAGGCTGTGTATAACATAAATAACCTCCATCCTAAAATCATCCTTCAGGTACAAACATGTTATGTAATAGCACGCAAGGGTTTGGCTTTAAAAATAAATCTTTCAAAATGCAAATTAAGCTGTCACATTCTCATACCTTTGGGTTAATACAGTCACTCCTGCATAGGCTTCTGGAAATCCATGTCTCTGAATCTCTCTTAGCTCCTAGATTCTTAACATTTGGGCAAAATGAAACAACTTCTTTTCTGTATCCCACTTCCCTCAGCCACAGAATCAAAATGCTGTGCTGGGGAAGAACTTAATTCTCGTTAAGTATTCAGTAATACTATTGTTCTGTTTATTTAAAGCAATGCACTTGAAATATCTTATACCCAGTGATTATTAAAGCATGATGCACTAAGTACCACGGGATGTCTTAATAATGCTGGTATTGAGGAAGAATATTCCCTGCAAGAGCTGAAAGGCTGTTGCCTTTTACTGATAGGAGCCAGCAGGCAAACTTAGGACAGATCCCAGTTTTAGAACAGGTCCTACATAAACCTTCATCAGGCTATGGGTACTGTACTCACCCGAACGTTAGAACAAATATGTGGGCCTATCCAAATTGTATGATTACTGTATGATGAGTTGATAGGGAACTAAATAAATAAAACTAAACGGTCTTACGAGTCTTTTGTTGTTTGCTTGCTTGCTTTTATTTTTTTGAGACAGGTCCCAGGCTACCCTTCAGCTCACAATTCTCCACCCTCAGTCTCCTGCATGCTGGGATTATAGGTATGTACCACCATACCCAGCAAGACCTTTTAGTTTTATTCTGCTTACTCATACCCCAAGAATTTAAGAATGTTATTTATATCATAGACACATACCCGACGTATCAAATGCAAATGAAAAACAGAAGCTGGTCATTTCAATACTTTTTATTTGGGTGTGAAACCATTTATATCTTGCACAACTGTACAGATAAAACTATTTCCATTTTAGCTGTAGACATGATTATCACACTGGGTGATGTGATCAAACATTTTATTTACAGAACATTTGCTAAAACATCCGATGTCATATTTCCATTTATTTCTTACCCATAGGGTAATAGGTCCACCATAATTGCTTGGTGCATCTTATAATACAGAAAGAAAGCCTATGTTAATCTCTAACAAACCTCACAAATAGCTACAAATTTGACAAAAAAAAAAATACCTACGAAAAAATTTTCCCAAAGTACAATACATTTTTATTTCCACACATACACAGTATAGTATAGACTCAAAGGCACAGCTTTGAATTTTTTTTTCTAGCAAAGTGTCGGAAAGTATTCTAGTCTTATGAAGGAACCAGGACAGTTGTTTTCACACTTGGTGCTTGCTAAGTGATCCAGCTTCACAAAGTAACACAGCAGAGAATGGTACTTAGTGCCATAAATCCACATTTCTAACAGAACTTAAGAAAACCCTCTCCTGCCTTTTGCTGATGCTAGCCATTGTGCAAACTTAGGACAAATCCTTGTACATAGAAGAACTGGTCCCTACAGACATCAATCAACTAAAGGCAATATACAACAGGCCTCTTCAGTCCCTCAAAACAGTGCTTACATTCCAGGACAATGCAGGTACTATGGCAGGTATGAGTGGAACGGGGAGCTTAGCATTTTCAGGAACTTCCATTCATCCCTGGGACTCCAGGAAGTAGTGGTGACACCACCAGGAAGTAGGGATGTGAATAACATATGTCTGAGGGCTGGTAACTGTACAGTGAAATGACAGACAGGTGCCAAGGCGAATGTTCTTGGTAAATTACGTGCCCATCCAAGAACACAAACCAGATTCTGGCTCCAGTATCCATCCTTCAAGACTAAAGAGCTTTGTCAACAAGAAAATAAGTACCCTACAGGGAGTGGTTGCCATGCAAGGTCATGGAACAGAGGGGGAAGGCACAGATTGGCCTGTCCAAGATAGTGCTCTATAGAAACAGTCAAGTCTGGCTTGGCTATGGGAACCCAATCCCACTGACTTTTAGTAAGTCCTGTTTCTGAACTAAAGTCTATTCATCCCATGTTGAACATCCTCTTGTTCATTAGGAAAATGGATGCTTAGGAACAGCCCGCGAGTATGATGTATAGAGATAAAGTCTTCTGGAGGGTGGGTATTGGGTTTATTATTATTATTAATTATTAATATTAAATATGGATTCCTATGAAAGCAGTCACTTAGCCCATCCAGTGGAGGCCTCTCCGTTGATGTAAGCAAAGCCAGGAAAGTGTTGCATGTGCTCATACTCAGAATTCCTGCGCGTGGTCAGGGGTGTGTACATGTCACTAGAGTTTCCATACCTTGTGGTATGCACAGAGGGGCTTGTGTAGCACGCGTTGGCTGTCGGCACCTCTGGCCATCGCGGAGTGACTGGGGTAGGATGCAGCCTGGGAGTACTGCTCATCAAACAAGGTTCCATCCTGGAAGTGGGGCTATTAAAAGGGTACTTGTGAAGGGGAAAGAAAGTCCACAAAATTAAAGTTAGCTTGAAGTCACACACACCCAAGAGCAATCTTGTCTAAGCTAAAAATTTCAAGACACTATTCATAGTTGTTGATGGAAAGGAATCAGTGAGCTTCTGTGCAAAAGTGAACTTTGGTCCAAGGAAGCAATCAGTGGGAAAGTCACGGGGGTTCTCATAGCCAGGGTCTGGCTGGTGTTCTGCTTACACGGTAATGACTAGCCTTGTGCTCTGAATCTGGAATATTCTGAGAAGTCAAATCCAAAACGAGGATCATCCCCAACCAGAAATACTAGTGGTGGTGGTGGTGGGGGGGGGGGTGTGTGCCTTTGTGTAGACACACTAGCAAGTGTGTTCAGTTAAATGTGATTGCTGGATGGATGTAAGTTTTATCATTACCTGTGAAGAGGTAAATAGTTCTCTTCCATCAACCCAACTACCAATACAATGACATTAAAAATAGCATTTTATAGCTGAATTCAATCATGAACTACACCTAAAAGCAGACTTTTTGAAGAGAAAGCAAGCCAGCAGCTTCAAGGGTTATTATTAGTGCCTGTCATTTAAAGAACATCTTTCTTTTAGGTTCACATTCACTGGAGTCCTGGAAGATTTGCAAGGAGGAAATGGTAAATTACTGGGCTCTGTGCGAATACAGAGGAAGGAGTCAAGAAGAGACAAGGGAGAAGACAAACAGGAGAGGGGTACTTTGTGGCCAGTCAGACCAAGGAACAGGTGTTGGCAGAGACAAGAGGAGGGGAAGGAGCTCTAGAGAGGATTAGGAGTGAGAGAGAGGGGCCTCTGAGTGCTTCTTTTTACATTCTTCCCTGTCAGAAGGACAGCTATGCAAACAAGGCCCTGTTGGAGCATCCAAAGGGAGGAATGGGAGGAGCTAAGGTTCCCTTTGAGTGTTCACATTTGCAGGCTGAGCAGCACAAAGATGTCCTTGCTATGCTCAGGGCCAACAAGGGCAGGAGCCAATGAACAAAGATGACAAGGGCAGCGAGGGAGGAGAGAGTGTGTGAATTCTTCTGCTCCCCATCTGTCTTCCCTGACAGTTGGAGAGTGGAGCCCCAAGGGATTCGGTGGGAGGAAGCCTCCTGGAAGGGAGACAGACAGGCTGAAGCCTAGACAGCAGAAGCACTGGTGACACAATGGCTGTCCCCAGTGTCTAGGTGGACAGAGGCGCCCCTCTGCCTCTTGGAGCTGGATCCCAGGGGAAGCAGGAGACAGAGGGTAGGCTGGAAATATGTGAAGAGTGCTAGCTACTGGGATCTCAAGAGGAGGGGTCTCAGGTGCAGCACCAAGAGCTTTTCCCTCAGGTAGGACCACATGCCTTGCAAAGCAAAGGACAGCCGCTGAGCAAGAAAAGAACAGTTAGGAAAGAGAGGGTGTGGGAGGTGTCTGGGAATTCCAGGGAGAAGGACCAAGGGCTGTTGCCAAGGAGACTGCAGACAGCATGCCAAGGCTTTCATAATCCCAAATCAGATCTGCAACACTGGCACAGACCCATGTACCATGCAGAATGAGGGCCCCCAGGACACTGTCTGGGTGGAGTGATGGTAGGCCCTCAGGCCTGTGAATGGAGATTCTCAGAAACAAAAAAAAAAAAAAAAATCAAGATTGCAAGTGTACTAAAGATAATATTGAGAAATATCAACAATGCCCTCCCAAGTGAGCCACCTGGGTGCATGTCATCCTGGCTCCCTCTTTGGGACTCTGGCTGGCACAGAGGCCTCCCTTTTCATCTGGGGGCACACTGAACTTGTCCTCCCTTTCCCTTTGATAGATTCCTTCCTAAACTCTTGCCATGCACCCCTCACACCTGCCTTTCCACCATTTAGCTCTCAGCTCAAACATCAGCTTCTTCGAGTGACTTTTCCGGACATCCTATCTCAAGAACCCCAGCATCCCTCCATCTCCATCCTGCCTGGCAGCTGTTTCTTTCCACAGGCTTGAATTCAGATGCCCCCTGTGGGGTTTTGTTGTGGTCGTAGTGTGTCGCCAAAATTTGGTACAGTGCCTGGCAGCTAGCAGGTGCTAGCCATATTTGGTGACGTTCCCAGCAGAAAGAACCTTCCGGGTCACGGAATTTAAACCCATGTTGTAGAAATGGGAAAAGCAGAGACACGCTCAGTGTCCCGGAGCAGGACAAAAACCCAGGCCCGGGTGGCACAGTTTCCTGCGTCAATCTGACTGACTTACACTTTGCCTGCCCACCGCCCCCGAACCTCTTTCATCGCTCATCTTCTTCATCGGGTGCCCTCCTCCTCCACACAGCTAGGCTTTGGAATGCTGACCGAGGCCACTGGAAACCTGCTGGTCCTGACCTGGTCCTCTCTGACCTTGGCTCGGGTAGGTTAAATGTCACAGCGTGGACTTGGAACCCTTCCCGCCAAACTCAAGAGACTGCGGTTGTTGTGCCTCGTCCAGGACTCTCAGCACAGCTGTGCCCAGAGGTTGTGCCGTAGAATCAAAAGAGCAATTGCCTGGAAGGAGACTGGCTCAAAATATCTCCAGTGTGACAATACAATTTTGTTACCAGTGTGGAAAACTCTGTCCCATTAGGTCAGCTAATTGCAAATGAGTCAATGACTCGCTTTCCCTCTAGTGTGAGAGACCATTGAAAGGCGAGATAGTTGAAGTACCGGCTGCCTTGGCCTAGTGATTAATGTGACCAATGAAGGCTTCTGTGTAGTCTACAGGGAGTGGCAGAGGCTGTACAGTAGCATCCACCTCACCTTTCACACTTCACATCTGGCTTCATGCAAGGCCCTTAAACATTCTGGGTACAAACTCTGGGGTCCCACGAGCTCAGGCAAGAATAAAGGAGCTTTTGTTGAGAGCCTCTGACAGGAAGTTGCCAGCCTCTGGATCAAATCGCAAGCTGCTCCTACTGATTTTAAGATAAGGTAAACCACCAGTTACCACCTCTTAAAAGGACTGTTTGAGAGGTGTTACTGTGTGTGTGCGCACACACACACACACACACACACACACAGGCACACGCACACACGCGCATGTGTTTAAAGCAGTCATCAGGAGGCTATGATGTAAGTCCATCTTGGTTGTGACTGACTCTTAGCCTCTTTGGAACTGTATTAGGAAGTCTATTTTGGGAAACAACTCCCTATTCCAGAGGCTGACTTCCCTGCACATGGAAAGGGAAGAATGAGCCCTTTATCCCTATCCCTCACCACATGGTCTGCTACTTGGGCAGGAGGTGAAAGGTGATCGAGTCAGGAGCGTAAACTGTTTTCCTATGAAAGGCAGCTCTCACTGTACCAAAGGCCCGCCAGGGACTGCCCCCAGCAGGTTTCCTCTTCTGAATTAGGACATGGCTCCCCAAAACTCTTTGTCAGACAATCCACATCTGCTGGGCTCTTGGGGTCAAGATTAATTAAATGGATGGATGTGAAGCCACTTAGAAACCATGCTGTAAGTTTTCAAGATGTGTTAGCCATTACTGATGTTCTTCATCTCTGAGGAGCATAGGATTGTGGTCTACTAGTGATCTGAAGAGCCCCAGTGACTGACTGGAAGGTCCCAATCCTTATTTTACAGCTGATGGCAATGGCCTGCTTGAGGCCACATAACTCAGTGCTCCAACAAGGCTCATCCATTTCATCGACAAGCACATCCTGGGCAATCACTAAGGACCAAGCTCTGTGCTAGGTCCTGAGAAGGTGAGGCTGTGCGCAAAAGGACCTGGCTCTTGCCTCTGCAGAGCCAGTACAGCGAGGAGAACAGATATCAATTGTATAATTATATAAATAAAATAGAACGTCATTAAACTGGATGACAAGGAGGAATGATAAATGCAAATCAATGTAAAACTACGAGCCAGATCCCCTTCTAATCTTTATTAACTACCTGACCCCAGCCACCCCATCCTGTGAAATGGGTATTATAACCTATCTCCATTTTCCAGATGAACAAACTGAAGCTCAGAACTAATCATAGGCAGTCTGAGATTGGAACCCAGAGCGACAAGCTCTGCACTCAAAGACTTTACAACATTATGGTTGATTGGTGTGTGAGCATGCACACATACATTAAGTGGCACATGTCTGCATGTGTGTACATGTGAATGTGGAAACCAGAGAACAACTCCAGGTGTTTTCTTTTAATGCTGTCTACCTTTTTTTTCCTTTTCCTTTTCCGGGTCTCTTACTGGCCTGGACTTGCCAAGTAGGCTGACTGGCCAGTGAGCCCCAGGGGTCTGCTTGTTTTTAATCCCCTCAGCACTGGGGAGCTGGGGAACAAACTCAACTGTTGTGCTCTGCTGAGCTGTCTTCCTAGTTCTGCATGTATTTTCTTTTACTCTGATCCAAAATAACTATCCCAAAGTGGAATACCCTAAGAAAACTTGAGAAATTGCTTTCTTGTCTAAGGGAGTGAATTCTTAGCTGTAAGAATGCTGGTCGATCACATGACTTTTGAACTCTTAGGCCCCTGCTCACATTTATGGTTGCTGACAGGGTAAGGATTTCATGGTCAGGTATTGACTGAGGCTCAGAAATATTTCACTCACTAATTCAGCAGTTCTGACCACTCCAGCTGGACTGGAGGTTTACCTTTGTATTGGCCATAAACAAGTACGTGCTGTGCAAATGGGTACTCTCAACAAGCATACACATATTCCATGTGAAAAGCAAGTGAGTTCAGATTATTTTGATCATAGTGCTTGGATGCATGTGAATATCGCAGTCCATGGATGTATGGTTCTTTCAAACCAACCTAATGGGTATTAATTTGCAGTCTTGACTTGCAGGTATTCTTGTGCTGAAAGTACATTTCTTTAAAAACGCTGTATGATTATAATTGTTCTTCAGTTTAGGCCTACCTCTTCCTCATCCCCACAGACCTCCTATAGTGAAGTGTGCTATCCATTCACCAGGAATCGGGACTGTTTGACCTCCGCCCTGGGAAGCTAAGACTACTCAACCCTCCAGTGGGCTTCAGCCTTGCACACTCAACCTTAAATCAAAGAACTTAAATATGCATGTGTCTTCTCTTTGGGAACTTGACATTTAGTGAGAATACTAATACCAATCTCTAGGCTTTGCTGCCCCCAACACAGTAGTTTTAAGTTGATAGCATGGGCCTGGGGCTAAGAGTTGGAGAATTTCTACTCATGTCTGCTTTGCTGGATGGATCACATGGCCTTTACTAGGCTGCTGCTTTGTCTTTAAGAACTGGAAAAAAATGCAGTCTTCCTGAGGTTATTATGGGAATGAATGAGCCCATCTATTTCAAAGTACCTAAAGGTGCAAGTGGCTTAAGTGTTAATGGAAAATGAAACAAAGGATGCTTTATCTTTGGACAGGACCATTTCTAGGAGAGGGACATTTTTAATACTCACCTCACCTGACAACTTGGGCAGAGATATGATAAAATTAACTTCTACCCATCCCACTTTACTGATGGAGACGAACTAAACCATAAACCATAAGTGTAGTGTATATGTGGGGGGGGCAGGGGTGTTGGGAATAGAAGGTTGTCAAATGCCCTTGGCTGAGAGTTATAAGGCTAGATGGTGGAGAGGCTGCCTGGGACCTAATCTAGATATACAGGGCTTCTGGTGACTGTAGCTTCATTCTTCATCTCTTCTATTAAGACCAACTATGGAATGATAAGGTTCTGTTGTGGCTTCCAAAGCAGACACTGAAGACCTATCTTTGACCACCAGGGTCTCTGTGAGCTTTGAGAGGCACTTGGCTCCTTTTTATGGAGATGGCTTTAAAAATATCACCCCCCCAATAGGAGCTCCCAAAATTTCCTGGGGCAGGAGCAGGAGGCAGGCAGGAAGGAAGGTAACAAACACCAAAAGCAGTAGCTAGATGATGCTATCTCTGGCATGAGTGCACACTCCCCAAAGCAGAATGCGTCTGCCTACTTCCCTACTATACTCCTGGAAGCTGTAGCACTGTAACACCCAGGAACCACGTGAGGAGGGAAGGAAGGAAGGAAGAAAGAAAGGAAGGCAGGCAGGCCTAGAGTGTGCTGAGTGTGATCCAGGAGGCAACTCAGCCATTCAGGGAGGTGCTCCCAGAAAGGAGCACAGACTCTGCTCCCGGGAGAGGCTCTGTGACGCAGTTAGAGCCCTATAATGAATGCCCCAGGTGATGACTTAGTGGAATCAACTTCATGACTTGCCTTGGGATTAAACCAGGGCTCCTCCTGGAAATCAAAACAGATGCTTGTTTGCCCTGAGTGCCTCTGTATTGTGGATACAGTCTCTTCAGCACCTCCCTTGGAGGCTAATCTGTGTGCTGCTGGCTGATGCAATGTAGCCCCCATAGAGCCTCCGTCCCACCCTCGCCCTCCTAGGCCCCTGACCACACCAGCCCTCTTTCAGGCTTGTCATATGGGGATCCTGAGATCTCATTTTCTTTGCCACAAAATCCACTTACGGCTTTTCAACCTTCAGAGCAGACAAAGTAGGCTTAGCCTACCCAAAGCATTGGTCCTGCCTACAGTTATTTCCATCTACTCTTCCACCCAAAAACGTGCATCGAGAGCCACATCTGAGAGACAGTAGAAGGTGGTGCTCATGAACCCAGAAAGCAGTCACACTTCCTGGGTTGTAAGCCCTGCACAGGTTACTCTGTGTCTCACTTCCTCTCCTACTAGGGTTATCCAGAGTGTATGCAAAGTGCTCAGTACTGAGCCTGGCATACTGCAGTATTTGGGGGAAGTAAACTGACCTTTTGATAGGTTCTGTGTGCCATGACCTATGGATATAGACTTAATCTCTGCCTTGCAGGAGCTTGGGGGCTCCTGCAAAGCTGGAGAGAAAAGTCGCTGGTTAACAGGCATGGGAAGTGTGACTGAGAGAGAAAGCTCAGAGAGTGGCAGGCGCTTGGGGCTTAGAGGGAAAGGATACTCTCTGGAAATGCCACAAGGCCAGATGATGTTGTCCACATGATAAGCAGAAAAGATTACCAGCTTGGGGAACATGCATGTAAAGAGAGGGAAGTCAGGGCATGCAGTACACACAGTGCAACTGTGTATAGCTGGCATGGCTCTCAACGGGTAGAGGGTGGTAGGTTGGCCAGGAAGGAACCAAATATTGAGAAGTAAGCTGAGGAAGTGAACTGGACCCAGATGGCAATATGGCGCCAGACTCAGTGTTTTGTTTTTGTTTTTCTCAAAAGACCCCTCCAGCTGCAGATAGGGCAAGCTTTAGAGACAGAGAGCCTCACAAAGGCCCTGTTATTATCCAGGTTAAAGATAAAGGCCTGAGCTAAGGCAGGACAGCTAGGATGCCAAAGACATTTTAGAATACAGAATTGAGACTGGGTGGGTGGTGCACACTTTTAATCCTAGCACTCAAGAGGCAGAGGGAGGTGGATCTCTGTGAGCTCAAGTCAACCTGGTTTACATAGTGAGTTCCAGGACAGCCAGGACTATATAGAGAGACCCTGTCTTGAGAAAAACAAAAGCCAGAATTGAATGGACTTGGTGATCAGCTGTGCTTCGGGCAACATATAAGAGAGTGTCCAAGAAAAGTAGAATGCCAACAGTGGCAATCTAGACACTTGCTCTACTTCCCACCACCTCAGGCTGGCTGCAGAGGGCTCAGTTTGTTAGTCAGTGATGGGTGAGAGTCACTGAGAGAGGGTCCACTTCAGAACGCTTCTGGTTAAGATTCCTTGAGGCCAGATTTGAACACACCTTTAAAACCAAGAGACCAGCTATCATGAATTAGAGATCCTAACAGGATGCCAGAAGGGTAGTGATGGGAAAGGAGACAGGGACCCAGTGTGAGGTGGCTGCCTACAAAGGGCCAACAGAAACGTAGCTAGCTGGGTCCTGGCATCAGAGAGGTCAGAGAGAGTCAACAACTTAAGAGGACAGTTAAGCAACTTGGATGCATAAGGGAGAGTGATCGCAAGCACCCAAGGCAGGCCAGTCACTTGAGGGCAATGAGCTGGCTGTCCTTGGGGACTTACAGGTGGCATACACAGTCTACACGATGGGCTTATTAACTGTGTTTAGTTGACTTGACTGGGCACCAAGCCAGCAAGGCACCCCCCCACACCCCCAACACACTCACCTGTGCAGAGCTCCTGTGGTAAGGGGAGTAGTGGAGTGGCCCAGAGATGGCTGTGTCATGTGGCAGGGCTGGATACTGGCTCTGCATTGGGTGAGGATGCTGGTTGCCATAGCTCCCGTAGTTATAGCTTCCTGTGTACCTAAAATGCAGCAAGCACAATGAATAGCGTGAGTCATAACAGAGAAGAACAGTCAGTTTGACACTTTAAAAAAAAAAAAAAACAACCTCATCTATTTTCTCCTCTTTTTTGTCCCCTTCACCACCACCCATTTCTCCTCTACTTGGTTCCTATCATCTCCACCCTGTTAGGCCTGATGTGGTGAGTCTAAAACCCCAAGTGGATTTTCCTTTTCCCTCAGCTCTCTTGGCAAGCTTGTGTTCGGGGAGTGGAACCCGGCTCTGATCAAAACATTACTCTGATGGATACCTCCCCTCCCACTGCGTCAAAAGCCCGTTGTACGTCCTGAAATCAGACAGGGAGGAGGGAATGTTGCTTTAGACTTCGTGTTTCTGCACTCGTTGGACTTCTGCTGGGCCGTGGTGGTGGAGAACCTGAGGGAACTGGGTGGGGAGGCAAAGCAGGTGTCAGAGACCCTGGTTCTGAGCCTGGTTCTGCCACTTTCTAGCAATGTGATCTGGAGTCACTCACGGCCCTGTTTCTCACATCTGTGAAAATGACGCACGGTGTTGTGACGGGACCCCTCGGGGCAATGCCGAATGACAGGACCCCTCGGGGCAATGCCGAATGACAGGACCCCTCGGGGCAATGCCGAATGACAGGACCCCTCGGGGCAATGCTGAACGCACACAGGGTCACAGAGTTAAGACGGGACCCCTCGGGGCAATGCTGAATGACTGGACCCCTCCGGGCAATGCTGAACGCACACAGGGTCACAGAGTTAAGACGGGACCCCTTGGGGCAATGCCGAATGACGGGACCCCTTGGGGCAATGCCGAATGACTGGACCCCTCCGGGCAATGCTGAACGCACACAGGGTCACAGAGTTATGACGGGACCCCTCGGGGCAATGCCGAATGCACACAGGGTCACATGTGCACGCAGAGGCTGCTACCATGACTGTATGATATAACACCTTCCCGGCAAACCAAACAAAACAAAACAAAACAAAAACTGGACCTTTAGCCACATGAGTCTCTACCATCCTTGTAGATTAAAAAAAGAAGAAGAAGAAGTCTTAAATACAGTTCTAAGAGTGCATTGTAATTATGTAGAGACGTGCCTTGTGGAACACTGCCGGCCTTGTGGAGAGCCTATGGGATCTAACCTGTGGGCACTTACTGACATAGGGGGTCTGTGCACACCTTCAAACTCTCCACCTTCTTCTGGGCTACCTGTGTATGGGAGTTGCCAGAGATGCCCCTGCACCCCAGCTACTTTGGGCATCCGTAGCTCGTCTGCAGGCCTGTGAGCAGCTGCAGGTGCAGCTCTCTGCACTGTGCGGCAGTGGTTCATCTAGATGTCAAGAGTGTGTTTCAAGCAACTGCTCACTAAATGCAGTGAAGTCGGCATCTCCTGATAGACAGAACATGATGCCGAGGGCTGCTGAAGTTCAGGTGATGCTTCTGAACAGATGTACAGGCTGGTCGTCACGGCAGCATCATCGCCCAGGTTAGCACACATGGGCGAAACAAATGACCCAGGTCACAGAGCAGCCCTGGAAGCTCCGGGGGTTTCCTGAATGGAGCATCCCTGCAGTCTTCTAGAGACCTCCGTGTCACAGGTCTCGAGGACCACCTCTGAAGGGAGTCCAGAGACAGGGACATGCCGTGGAGCTTTACAGAGAGCTACACAGGGGACCTCTGGGAGGGGAAATGAGGGACAGATTCCAGCTTCGGAGTGAGACACGCTCAGTTGGGTCTCCACGGTTTGCCAGCTGCGTGACCTTGGGGAATTAGGGGGCCATTCACACCTTCTTTACTCCCTCCTCACCTGCGTACTGTGGGGTGTGACACAAGACAGTTCTATAAGGTCGTAGTGCTGGGTGAGGCATGTAAACTAACCAGAGGGCGGCCCCCGGGCCTGTCCTCTGAGGAAAAACTGTCTGAACCCTTCTGGGGTGAAATGTCAAGCAAGGCCGAGTCACCTACCCATGCTCCTCTCTGTGGGAGTAGACTGGTATCCTGTGTGCGACCGAGGAAGAAGGCACATGGGTGCTCCTCATACAGGGCAGTTGTTGGGAATTCTCGGCTGGGGACCCAGCAGCTGTCGTCACTGTATACGTTAGCGACCACGTGTATGACTGCATTGCTCCTATGGAGACAATGACATTGCATAGGTCACTGTAAGTTCGTGTTTAGAATACTAAGGTTGCTTCCCGTTGCTCCTAAGCTGAAAGCCAAAACCGTTACAAGGCATCCTCTGGTTCTGCTCATCTCACCAGAAGTATCCCCCCCCCCCCCGACGGCCCCCGGTCTAGCCACAGAATAGTTTTTTTCCAGAGTACCACAATCTCCAGCACCACAGGACCTTTGCACATGCTGCTGATGCTGCCTAGAAGCTTCACTTTTCCCTTACTACCCATTCAGTCTTCGCACACAAATTCAAAGACGCTGTCTGCTAACTCTGGACTCGGTGAGCTTCTTCAGGGCATGTGGGCCTTTGTGGTACCTGCTCCAATCTGCACTGCAGATCCTTATTCTGGATGAATGTGGTTTGATTAATGCTTATCTCCTCCCCCACACCAGAGTGCAACTTCCATGAGGTTAATGTGAGATGGCTCCATGGTGAAGACCACCGACTGCTCTTCCAGAGGACCTAGGTTCAATTCCCAGCACCCACACGGCAGCTCACAAACACCCATACACATAAAGTAAAAATTTTTTAAAAAGAAGAAATAAAACAAAATTCTGTATTGACCGCATAAGATCTTTTTTACCTTAAAACTCTTACAGAAAGACAAAGGAAGGGTTTGCGTTTTTAGAATTCAGCCCATCCTTCCCCAAGGCTTTGCCGATAGCACAGGGGAGTAGCTGCACTGACGTGGGCTGGTGGAAGGGGCAGAGCTGGTGGATTGGCGCTGTGTTGCTTGCCTGGCAGAGATCTGGCCAGGAAGGTCCAAGAGGAAGGAGGAAAAGGAATCCCGCTTTTAGTGTATTATTACTGAACGTGCCTTGCGCTAAGAACCTGCGTGAATGTGAGAATGCAGATTTGGAATGCAGATAATGCCCTCTTTAATAAAGTGGCTACAATTCCCATCGAGAGCATAAAAAAGAGGTATGTTCTGTTGAGCATCTACTACAGGCCAGGCACCGGGCTAAACTGCTTCACAGGCATCCTTACAGTTTACAAAATTAAGGAAACATGTAGACGCACAGAAGACTCGAGAATATGAATGTGGAGGAGGAAGAGGAAGAGCTTAGGAATTAGGTGAAATGTGCATTTCTTAAATGCTCATCTTCCTTTATGCGGCCTTCACCCTGGCTCCGGCTTTTCCAGGATCTAGCGTGAGAAGGAAGCCTGCAGTTAGGAGCCTTGTGGCTGGGACCATGGTGCCCATTGCCCTTGGACTTGGGTAGTGTGGGAGCGTCTTCAGACCCTCACAAAGAAGGCACTCTAACCTGTTCCATGTCATCAGTTCCCCCACCCCCAGACATACACACAATGGACTTCAGATTCCTAAAAACAGCTCCTTGTGTTGGCACCAGCAGAGGGAGAGAAGCTTCATAGGATGGTGAATGGCTTGTCCATGGTCTCATCCAGCACTTGGGTGGCCAATGGGGCCCAGATCAACCTCACACTTGGCCCTCTCTCTGCCTGCATGTCTCTTTGCTTTGAGTCCTGTTTCTGCCATGTATTAACTGGAAGATGTCGGGCAAGCCTCTCAAACCTTATGAACCTTTGCTTCATTCTCTGTAAAACAGGATTAGTCATCTCTATCTTGCAAGTCTGTTGTAAGATTAATATAATATGTAACAAAGAACCTGACCATTCGGTGGGTTTTTAATGAGATTCAGGCACTATACCTCATGAATTCAGATGTTCTAGTATCCTTTTGTGCATATGGTGTGTGCACATGGGTCTTTTTTTTTGGAGGTGGGGATGCATGTGTGCTGAGGCCAGAAGCCAACGTCAGGTATCTTCCCCAGTGCTCTTCACTTCACAGAAGACGACCCTTCACAGTGAGAGGGTCTCTCTCTGAGCCTGGAGCTTGTGAATTCGGCTAGACTGGCCAGTAAGCGAGCCAGGGACCCACTCACCTCCGCCTCTCCAGCACTAGGATTATGGTCATTTGCTACTCCAGCTGACTTTGCCCACTGCATCATCTCCCCAGCCCCCTTTTCTGTTTTAAAAATAGTTATAATGACATAATCGATGTTGAGGCGCATGCCAATGCCTGCGTGTGAGGTCAGAGGGCAACTTAGCAGAGTTGGTTTTTCCCTTCCATATTTATGTGGGATCCAGGGATTGAACTCAGGTAGCCAGGCTCATGCAGGGGTGCCTTAATCTGCCTAGCCATCTCCCCAGCCCTCCTAACTCTCATTCCAGATGTTGAGCAAGAAAGACAAGCTTCTTGGGTCAATATTATCACCAGGCACTATTTTTTTTTATTGTTGGTTTTATTGTTTTGAGTTAAGAGTCTTGCTATATAACCCAGGCTGCTTTCAAACTCCCAATCCTCCTGCCTCAGCATCCCCACCACTGAGATCATATGTATACTATAGTCTGGGACCTAAGGTTCATGTGTTGTGTTAAAGGTTTGATCCCTAGAGTGTTTAAGAAGCAATGCCTAGTGAGCATTTTTTGGTCATTAAGAGTATGCCTGTAAATACAGGGACTGTGGTAACCTGGCCTCCTCTTCACTCTCTTCCACACTCTGGCCGTGAAGTGATTGGTTCTGCTTCACCTTGGGCTTCCACCATGATGTGCTACTCCAAGCCCAGATCACCAGGACCTGCTTAAGACCTTCAAAACTCAGCCAGAATAAACTTTGTCTCTGTAAACATTGTCTCCGTTACTTGTTACAGTAATGAAAAGCTAACACATTAGGGACAGAATGCTCGACTAGTGACTATAAGGTAGCCAATCACAGCAAACTTCTAAAGAACATTTTCCTGTTAAATCACTGGTGTCCCTGTTCAGAAAGTGAGAAGTGCCTTTCCTTCTGCACTCCATATCTATGTCATATTCTGCCCGCAACGAAAACATTGGCTTCACTGGGCAAGTTGTTAGAAATCCTTCATGAGAACTGTACAAAGTCCAGAAGACGAAACTCCCAAAATAAGGACTTCTCAGGTGACTGGATTAGACATGTTTCCTTTCTCCATGTTTTCCTTAGAGGGGCTGAAGAGATGACTCCATTGGCAAAGTGCTTCCCGTGTGAGTGTGAGGACCTGCGCTCAGATTTGTAGGATGGATGTACAAAGCTGAGAGCTGCTTGCTGTGTGTGCCTGTAATCCTGGCATCCGGCAAGCAAAGGCAGAAGGATTCCCTGGAGCTCAATGGCCAGCCAGATCCAGGTTCAGAGAGAGAGATGTTTCTTTAAAAAGAAAGTGGAGAGTGGTAGAGGAAGATACTTGACATTGACCTCTGGCCTCCATGTGTGCACAAATGTACAAATGCACCTGCATGTACTTGTAAACACACATGATCATGTGCCCATGCATAGACCACACACACACACACACACACACACACACACACACACACACACACACACTTCATAAGATTACAGCACTTCACAACTAAATTTTTTCTCTTTTTATTAAATTGTGCTATTTCTGGGTGAGAAGGTTGGTCGTTTTTGGTTTTGGTTTTGCGTTTTTCTCTAACAAATGAATATTTGCTTCTGTGAAGAGAATTCATAACACATAACTAGATTTAGCCTTAATGGGAGGAGGGTGGGAAGTCTGAGAGAAGAATGAGCCAGTCTCAACAAGTAAGTTCTTAACCCTTCAAGCCCCGGGACCTCAGGGCAGTGGGTGAGGGCAGTGGCTGTTTAAATAGGGCAATCAAGGAAGGCAGAGGACTTTATTTTTTTTTTTTTCTCCAAGCAGTAGGAAGATGGGCTAGCCATCACCTGAGAGAATGCAGCAGAAGTCACTTTTGTCTGAGCCCTTGGGGCACAGCAGCTGCTCATTCAACACAATGTCCCCAACATAGGGTCTGCTAAGTAGTAGATGTTCAGTAAATTTTGATTCCACCAAATTTGTTGTTGAAGAAGCCAGTGTTGCTAGGGATAGCCATTATCAAACAAAAAGCTAGTAGAACTCCTGGGAAAATGGGCCCCCTGCAGTCTAGGGAACAAAACCTCTGAAGGGCAGTGTGCCAGCAATCTAACGCATCCACTCAGGCAGCCTTAAGCAGATTAACACCTACGGGCTTGGGTGAGAAGCAGTTTCTGCCCCGGGAGCAGAAAGAGTGAGGGGACCTCCAGTGAGAAGCGCCGGCGGCAAGGGCTGTGGCTTATGGGATGCTGAAAAAGGAAAAGCTGATACAGCCCAGTGCTTGCTTGTTATTTGTTCCTTAAATAAAAGCGCTTCCCTATTTGCCCAATTCCTATATTTCCTTCGGCAGTTCCCTCACTTGAAAAATGATGTATGACAAGTCTGGGTACAGCGTGCATGCCCGTAATCCTAGAATTGGGGATTGAATTTGAGGCTGAGGCTGAGGCTGGAGAAAGAAGTTCACGTGTTCAAGACCATCCTAGGCTACGTAGGAGACCCTGTCTCACAACAAATGAGAAGAACAAAACAGGAGGTAATACTACTGGCCCCAAATCCTTGTTGTCAAGATTAGAGTCAATGTGGGCAAAAAAACACGAATGGTTGCCTCCAATCCCACCACATTCACACAGCCCGTGTGCTTAAGGTCTGAGGATCGTGGCAGGGCTCCTGATCATTCAGATTCTATAAAGGTCCCCCAAGGGGCAGTTGATGGTTGCTTTATAATGTCAAAACTACAGTAAGGGACCATTTTCTCCCCATCCCCAAAGGAACATTCTTCCCCAAGGCTGCTTGGGGTTTGGGTGGGTTTGCAAGCACTGGACAGAAAGTGTGCTTGGAAAAGAAGTACAGTCAATAATTTCTAGAATAAATTAGTGAATGATCATCCAACAGAAACCATTCATGTTTTTTTGCCCACATTGACTCTAATCTTGACGATGATGTTTTGGGGCCAGTAGTATTACCTCCTGCTTTTGTTCTTCTCATTTGTTGTGAGACAGGGTCTCCTACGCAGCCTAGGATGGTCTTGAACACGTGAACTTCCTTTCTCCAGCCTCAGCCTCAAATTTAATCCCCAATTCTAGGATTACGGGCATGCACGCTGTACCCAGACTTGTCATACGTCATTTTTCAAGTGAGGGAATTGAGGCCCAGGAAGTGAAGGGACTCGCTCAGAGTTGGATGTGCGTACAGATTGCCCTGACTCTACAGCTTTTCGATAGCAGTCACACTTCTTACTCTCAGATGCCTGGGGATGGTATTAAAATGCAGACCCTGAGCCAACAGGTCCACAGTGGAGCATTTACTATAGTAAGAGTCTCAGAGATAACAATGCTGTTGGCCCTCGGACAGCGCCCCAAGAAGCAAGGCTCTGTAATACACTGCTTCCTGTCGTATAGCTTCCCCCAGTGCTGGAAACTGAATCCACATGTTAAGCAAGCACCCCACCACTGAGTTACCACCTCAGGCCAGAAGCTGAGAAGCTGCTGACCACTTGTATAAACTGACACTATTTCCCCAACTGTCCAGCTCTACCTTTTGCTCCAGATCTTGGATGAAAAAATCTAACCCAAGTCATTGCTTGCACTTTCTCAGGGATCAGCTCTGGTGAGTGTGTGGAGATAAAGCTCTAGAACTGCCCTGCCCTAGACGCTAGCCACCAACCCCCTGCAGCTGTTCAAACTCAAATTATTAAAGCCAAAGGCAGTGAAAAGTTCAGGTTTTAGTTGAACTGGCTGCAAATGTGGCTGGTGGTTACTGTTTCTGGACTGCTTGGATTTTTATTTTAAAAGTTCTATAGGCTGGGTGTTGGATGTTTTGCCTGCAGATATGTCTGGGCAGGATTTTCATGCACAGGGACTGGAGTTTTAGAATGTCATGTGGGTGCTGGGAACCAAACCCTGATCCTCTGGAAGAGATTCCAATGTTCTTAACTCCTCAGTCATCTTTCCAGACAAGTAATTTTTTTTTTTTTCCCAATGACTAAAATCACAAAAAGCTCTATTTGTTTTCTGAGATACTAAACAAACCTTTCTTATAAACTTCAAGACGGAGACAGCAAGTGTGTATATGTAGATGTGCCTATACCTCCAACCATATGCATCTGTGGCTGCATCTTACGCTCAGTCCTTGGGATGGCTGTGTTTAAGGAGCACGGGGCTGAGTTGGAAACCTTGCCTGTTTGAGTTACTCCGTGGTCAGCATCGGATTGACCAAACTGGCCCGGGGCAACAAATGAATCCATTCCCAGACAGACACGTCGACTCCCTCACTAGGCGCTCTCCCGTCACATGCCTAACACAGCCAGTCCTCATTACCCAAGCTCCTTCTGCCTCAGGCACACGTGTCCCCTCTGCCCCTCCCCAACTCCTATATGATTGACTCCTCGGGTCTGGCCAGTTCTGTGACTGACGTCATCTCCCTAGAAAGCCATTCTCTGCCCATCAGCATGGGCAGGTCTACTTTTTCATAACACATTGCTATTTTCACTCATACCTCTTATGGCCATTTGGAGTTACACATTTACCTGGCCATTTCCTTCTGTGTTAACTCTTGCCCACTGGAATCTAGGTACCACAAGGGGCACCAGCCATATCTGTCTTGTCTTGTTTTCACTTCATTACCTCCAGGGCTGGGCACAGAGTAAACACAGAATTTGTATTTATTACATGAACACACACATAAAAAATGAAGTGGGCAGACGAACAAAGTCAAGATGTGACGGGGTGAAATTAAAGCACGTGTGAAACAATCTATTTTTCTGTCCCAGTTCATGTCTCCTAATTCTGTTCCTTTAAAGAAGAGGAAGGAGCAGTGATGGAGGGGGAGGAATTCACTGTAAATGAGTCACCAGTGCCCACCACTGGGAATCGCTTGGCTTAGTCGCCCTCAGAATAACTGGGCTTTTGTCATTTGGAAAGTCCAGGGGTCAGCTATCTTTGTGACATCCTCAGCTGCCGCAGAGAAAGTGCAGCTGGGCAGGCCAGATGTTCTACAGTAAGGGCCATTTGTGAGGAATCCCCCTGTTTCGTCGGGGAACCTAACTTCCCAATGATTGGATTAGCTGGTTTTGTGTTGCAGGGAACCTGGGTGGGAAGCTGAAAACATGGGTTTAATAGTTAACTTTTATTGTCATTGCCAAAGGAGGGAACACTCCAAGTGACATCATAAATAGGGGTTTTAGAGCCCTTCGGTGGCCCGCCCAGACAGAGTCTGAGCTTCACATTTTGTTTTTAAAATGACATTAAAGAATTGCAGCCTGATGTCATGTTAACTAGACGGATCAATTTGGCACCACCTGCCATGCCCCAGGCAGGAGAGCGCCCCCTTTCCCCTAAAGTTAAAGTTTCTGAACTTTGCCTGGCCAGGAGGGTTGCAGCAAACCCACAGAGTTCCAGGTGGGCAATGGCGGATGAGTGAGGTTTTACCTAGTGAAAATCTGTTGGTATAAAGTCCTGGAACTACTCTTTGACCCTGCGTGGCCCAAAGGCTTTAGGAAACCTGCTCTCCGCTGGCCGTGGCTAACCTCAGTTTTAGGAGCCTGTGCTAGTCATTTCCTTCCCCTCCTGCCAGCCTCTTGTTTAAAAATGATAGCACAGTCTCAAGATGACATATTTAAAAATACATGTCATCCACATGAACATGGAACTAGTCGTGGGCGTGATTAAGGGGGGAAACTGTTTTCCTGGCGAGTCATAACTCACTATGCTGCCTAATCTTTCCTAGTCCTTGAATCAAAGGATATTATGAGGTTATATGCCATTGACTGATACTTTGTGTTCGCCGAACAGGCATGATAACTGTTCTCTGTTTTCACAGATGAAAAATTAGGAAGTGTCCATCCAGTAGGAGACACTGGTTTGGTGAAAAGACTCAGGTATCTGACTGACTGGCCTTGACTCTTAAGTCAAACCTGATGATACAGCATTTGATCAATTATACTCAGAGTATGCTGGAAATCCAACAGAACATCTAGGTCATGTGTAATTTCGCTTAAGGTTTGGAAGAAAAAAAAATAGCTTTGTTAGCTAAAAGCTTGCTTGTTTAACTTTCTCTGACATTAAATTTTTTTCTTAGCTGGAGGTGGTGGCGGCGGTGCACACCTTTAATCCCAGCACTTGGGAGGCAGAGGCAGGCAGATCTCTGTGAGTTCAAGGCCATCCTGTCCTACAGAGTGAGTTCCAGGACAGCCAGAGTTACAACAGAGAAACCCTGTCTCAAAAACCAAAAAAAAATTTTTTTTCCTTGCTTCTTGTTTTGGGTTTGTTGTTGTTGTTGAAGATTTAATATCACTTATAAGTATATGTGTGTGTGTGTGTGTGTGTGTGTGCATGTGTGTGTGTAGACGGAATGTAAAACAGCACTTTAACAAGATTAACAGGGCGTTAAAATCATATACTGGGTTAACTTTTTAAAGGAGTGTGATGGATATGTTTTATTAGATTTGTATAATTATTTTCTAAGTTACAATATTATTCAATGAAAGTATGTGCAAGGTCCCAAATTTATGAACTCTACAATAATACAGCTATAACATATACAAAAATCATGCTGCTTCTTAGGAAATTACGTGTGTGTTTCTTCCAAGACCATGGTCCATTACACATCAAGATCCAGTCTATGGATCCAGACTCGATCCATGGAGTATTTCAAAAGTGGTACTAGGGAAAAATAGTATACATACTTTTATGTAGATGACATTTTTAATGCCCCCTGGAGATGTCTGAGAACAAAGTTGGAATGTGCCAGAATCTTCAAAGCTTACAGGCATCAGAAGAGAACCTGTTTTACATTTGTATTTCTAAGAAGCTGTTTTTATGACCTGCAGCATGTTGCACAGAAATCTCTCAACACTTTAATGATATTCCTGTGGCCTTGACGAGCATCACACCTGCCTCTGTCTTGAGGCCTCCAAACTGCTACAAAGAAAGCCAGGCAGACACACTGGCCGGTGAATCTGAGATGCTCCTATTAGTCTTCTCTGCACGCACTTCGCATCGCCCCATCTCCCAACCACCCCTTGGTTTGATGTACTGGGCTGGGAGAAAGCCTTTCACTCTGATCACACTGTCTGTCCGATATGCAAAGGTTCCCCATGTATTTTAGAAGACAAAACGGCCATGACACTGTGGGCTGTGCTGGTGCTGGTGGGTGTGTCAGGAGCCTGATTCAGGAAGATGGAGCTTGGCAGCTCCTGTTGCCCCAACTGCTTCCTTTGTGAAGCAGGAGACCCAGAGGATGGGGCTAGGAAGAAGTCCTGAGCGCTGGAGAGCAGTGCTTACGTGTGCTTCCCTTTCTGTTGTCAGTGAGCAAACAGGTTCTTGTTTGTCTGTCAGTCTGTTTCCTCTGTGAGTCCTCTTCCCAGTGAGTGTCAAGGTTTGTTGAACTGAATTCCCAGAATTTCCGAGCCAGTGTGTCTGCAGGCACTTCCCATGAGCCTGTCTGCTAAGTTACGGGAAGGTGCTGCTTCGGCTGGTCTGGGGACCCGCTAGAATCTGGTGGAGCCCAATCTTGGGAGAACGGGCACTTCCAATTGACTGCATTTAAAATGCTTTCTTTGTAACAGAATCCCCCACCAATGCTGTGTGCGTGCGTGGAGGGGGTTTCTGCTGTAGTAATGCCTTACATACTGTCATAGCACCAAGGCCATCCTAACAACAAAAGGTTTGAGGGAAAAGGAAGACTTAAAGCTTGAGTAATAAATAGGATAACACGGCACCTTACCCAATCTTCCGCTCCACTCTGCGAGCTCCCTCCTAATACCTCCAAGCGTGGACTCTCCTTCCTTGAGAGCCCTGTAACATTTGTTTATGCCTCGATTGTGCCATATCTTCTACGGTGGCTGTCTGTGCTTCTCTCATCCCTGCGTGGCCTTTTGGTAGCAAGGCCGTGGCATAGCAATATTCATATCATGCACAACACTCAGCATAGGACTTGGCAATGTGTGTGTATACATATATGTTTTTATATATATGAGTGTGTGTGTACACACACTCACATATGCATGCACTCTCACTGCTCCTGTCTCACACACAACCTATGGAATAGGATTCTGCACTGAAGATTTTCAATGCATGTTAAAAACACTGCATCAGGTACTGAACTTAATGTTGCTGACGAGAAGTCTGGTATCAATCTGAGTCTTCCTCTGGTGGTAATCTGTTTTCTTCTGGGCTGATAAGATCTCTTTGATTTTATTCAGTGAGTTTAGAGATGAGCTCTACTCCCCCACTCACAACCTCCCCTTTAATCACCTCAGGATTCAAGAAAAGAAACTTGGTACCCTAAGTCTTATCTCTGTGTTCTGTAAAACCATTGAGCTATTAGTGTTCACCACCCCTGCCAAGCTTGCGTGCTTTCATTCTAGTAGCACAGAACTTCCTTTCTCCCTTCCTCCCTTTCCTTCCCTCTTTTCGTTCCTCCTTTCCTATTTACTTATTTATTTAGAGATAAGTGCTCATTCTATAGCCCCGGCCCACCCACTCTATAGCCCACTACGGCTTCAAACACTCAGCCTTCCAAGCCCTCCTGCCCAACTGCTTCTTCATTTTCTGTTTCTTTTTGGAACACGTCTTTAAAAAGCGAGTATTGGCCTGGGCACACACCTGCAATCCCAGCACTTAGGGAGGCAAAGGCAGAAGGTTCACCACAAGTTTGAGGCTAACCTGGTCTGTTCAGACAGAGTTCCAGGTCGGCCAGGGCTGCACACTGAGGCCTTGTCTCAGAACAAGAACACACTGTAATTTCTGACTGTATCAGCGCTTTCCCTGGCATAGCTCTTGTACCTCACATCTCTTCATCTCTTTGCACTGTGTTATCAGAGATTCCCTTAGCTCATTCTTTTAACTAATTCTCTTTCAGTTGTATTTTTTTTTCTGTCCAACCTATCTGTTGAAATTTCTCTTTCAGCAGCTATCTACTTCTTCTGGAAGATTCTCATGAGTACATAGCTCCCCCTTTCCTATTGTGCTATGCTGTGCCTCTCTCACAGGCTGTGCTTCCATAATGCTGTGGTGATTTTTTTTTTTTATTGTGATAAAACACCTTGACCTAAAATCTATCATTTTCAGCTTAGTTACATTAAGTACTTTTTTTTTTTTTTTTTTTTGGCTTGTGCATCTACCATCAGTGTCCATATCCAGGGTTTTTGATCTTCCCTGCCTCTATCCTCTGTTTTACTCTAGGAATTTGACAGCTCTAGGGTCATCCAAGTGGGTCAGACATTTGTCCTTCAATGTCTAGCTCATTCCATTTAGCGCAATGCCTTCAAGATTCATTCATGTTATGATGTTATGTTAGAATGCCAATTCTTCTCAAATTAAGGCTGAATAATACTCTACCGTATACTATGTTTTTAGCCATCCACCCACCAAAGGGCAAAGGACACACAATGGGCCCTTCCCACCTTTCGACTGTTATAAATAATACTCTTATGAACAATGATATACAAATATCTGTTTGGGGTTCTTTCCGTCGTTTTAGGAATGGGTGATTACCTAGGCTTGAGCGATTCTTGAGTATGGTTTGGCCTGTGAGAACATGGCGTGTATCTTGGGCTGTGGGTCTCCCATCAGAGAGCCTTATACTAGCATCAGCTTTACAGGTCATGCTCAGGGTGGACCAAGCTTGGTCCAAGACCAACTCCGCTCGCAGCCACAGCCTCACTTAGTCTGACTGTGACTTGACATGGCTTCCTGCCTGTCATGGCTTCCACCTTTCCAGAGACATTGCTCAGGTTTGCGTTCATATTTCTTGTTTTCAAGAATGCCCATAGAATAACTTACATGACATTTTAATCATCTCAGTGGATTACTTTGGGAAATAGAGATTTATCACATGTTTAATCTGCCAGCTGAAAACAGCAATATACGGAAGATACACTAATGAATAATCTGAGACCTGTAAGCCTCCCACAAATCCAAGAAGATTCCTGAGTCTTGGTATTCCCTTTTGCCTTTTGAGGAAGACTGTTTTCCAGAAATCCCTTGCTTTCAACATCCACTCCCCAACCCAGTATTTTGGAGAACCTTCCCTTACCTGTTGTGCTAAGGCCAGTGTACTCAGGGGATGGGTTGCTGACAGGGGAGGAGGGAGGTGGCACCTCCACAGATGTGGCAGATTTTGCTGGAGAAAATGATGGTACTGGTGAAGGGGTTGGTGGGGCAGCCTCTGTCAGAATAATCTCTTCCTGGACTTCTGCTACAAAGAGAGAAAAGGTAAGTCAAGGCCAGTTACTTTTAAAGAACCACAAAAAGTGAAGTATGTTTTCTAATCTGTCAGTCACTCCCTGCTTAAAACCCTTTAATGGTTTCCACACAGGTGCCCACTCTAAAGAGGAAAAGATATTGTTGATTTCTCAGCATCTGACCCACTCGCCACAGCTAAATTCTTTGGTTTGTGGAATTAAGGAGACAGCAAAGAAGGCAGCATATAAGCCAGATTGATAAATTTTGACATTCCCTGTGAGGTTCAGCTCACCAGTACTTCCTTCTCCCTTCATGGCTCGCATGAGCTCATTGGCCCGCTCCTGACAATGCAGAGATTCTAGTAAGTAGAGCACGTAGTCATCAAACATCAAGTGAATTAGGTGAAAAGACCCTGGTGAGAAAAGATCAAAGAGAAGAGTGAGTCTTGCCATCTTGTGAGTTCCCCTCCACCTAGCCAACGGCTGTGGCACACTGCTGTGTCCTCTAACCATGTGCTCAGGATCTCATTTCTCCTCTCCCTTATGGTCTCCTCCCTTGTGGCCAGAGCTGTCTATATACTGTCATATTCTCAGTCAAGCCCATTAATTCCCCTCCATTCGTATGCCAACATAAAAGGATTGTACACACTGAGAAACTTCTAAACCATGCTGAGCTTTCAGGTTCCCAGCAGCCCAGTCCTTGCCTCCTCGCTCCTCACCGTGCCCAGTGTTCATCAAATGACACCCATTTCCGTTCTTCCTATAGCATATTCTCTAAGCATGTCCTGGCAGGAAATTCACCTTTTAGCTCATGAGTGTCTACTGGTGTACCCAGCATAATCTCAGGAACACACTTGAAATCATAATTTTGAAAAATGGCAGAATTATTTCCCTAAATGTTTCTGAGGCTTGTTTAGCACAAGGTCTTTAGAAAAGGTACCAGATGGAAAAGATTTGGGAGCTTCAAGGAGCACAATTCATTTCAAATGTAGGCAATTCCTCAAGAAGGAAAGTCAACAGTCATTTCAAAGACCGTCCCATGCACCAATGTCTGCTCTCAACATTTTCCAAGGTCTGCAACTACCCAGTACAGATGGCATTGTGATTTCTGTATTTCAGCCTATCCTGCTTTTTAAATAAGAAAAACAAAGTTAGATGTACACCAAGCGAGTGTTCTGTGGCAACCACTCTGTTAGCCAATGCAGGCCATTGTCTGTAATCCACATGTCAGCCATGTGAGAGAAATAGTACTCTGTTACGGAGTGGGGTGGGGAGATGAGACTTAGGAGTCACAGAAACATGCAGAGCCACAGAGTTAAGGGGCAGACCCGGACTTGAACTGGTTTGCTCCTGAAGCTGCTGTTGCTGTTTGTGAAGTTGCAGTGTAATGTTCCCCAAAAGGGAGACAGTGGAGCTTACATTGCAGAGTGAGATAAGTATACACCCGGTACTTAAAAAATGGCAACTATTAAATCAAGAACTATACAATGACTGTTTAATTCATTCAGTCACAGTAAAAAAAAAAAAAAAGTCAAAGAATCAAAGATAGCATCATAATTAAAGCATTCATAATGAAATTATTTTATTTGCTAGGGTGTTGGTCTAAGTCAACATGGATGGAATGAAACATCTATGAACTAATGAATTAGAATGGAAAACCCTGGATGATAAAAATGGGCTTGCTGAGTAGTGTTTGTCTGGCATTCCTTTAGAAACCACGAGCACACCCAAGAGGTCTATTAATTTTCAATTGTTCTTCAAACAGGAGCTTTACAGGGCTGTTGCCCCTGCCTGTGAACATGCTGTGGTGCTCTGAGTACAAGGGACGCCTGAAGACCCTGACTTGATAAAAGCTAAAGTGTCCTTAGTAAACAGAAATGCATCCTTAGGATCATTGGGCAGTACACAGTTCAGTGTCAAGGCATGATCACAGAGGAGGGTAAATATAGAAGGAGAACTGGAGTGGGGGGTGCCGCAGAGAGAGAGGCGGGGGTGAAGGGGGGGTGGCCAAGCACAGGCTATGCTACCATATGCACCTGGCTAAGCTATTCAACCATCCAACAGCACATGAAGGCTTTACTCTTTCCGCTACTAGGTGGGGGGAGATGAAGTCTCAGGGAGTATAAACCACACCCCTTGCTCAGGCCCAGAGCTAGTAACCACCAAAGGCCATTATGAAAGAAAAAATATCAGGACGGAGACAAAAGAGACCGTTGCCATATGGTGACCTATTTAACTGCATTTGATAGAATCTAGAATTTTCTTAATTCTGGGCAAACTTTTCTGGCTGATAGAAAATGAGAGCACTCTAAAATGAACATCAGGATACTTACCACATACCTTTATGATATGCTTAATACTTTTCCATACTTAAATCAGATTTTTTTTAATTGAAGGAAAGGTTAGCTCCGTGTTCTCTTCCTTACTGCAATCTCCCTGACTCTTTATCTCGAATCTATTTACATTTACTTATCCATAAAGAACGCACAGATAGTTTTCTAATGTGATGTAAATAATATAATACTCCACACAGCATCCTACAGCCTGCTTTTGACAGTTTTCTTTTTGTGGTTCCATGTGCCTTGACACGAAAGCTGTGGCTGAATGGCTCATGTACCCATTCTCCTGCTGGTGAAAGCTAGGTTGCTGGCAAATTTTCATCGTTGAAATCTGGCCCCAGTGACTTTTTTTGCATATGTCTCCTAGTATCTACGTCTATAATCCAACAAACACAGCCCAAGAACACCTGCACCTCTGCTCTTGGGAGACCATGCCACATCGCCCACCATGGCAGCTCACACTTTTACCAGTACCGTGTAAAGTGACCTGATTACCACAGAGACACATGCCTTTCCATGTGCTTTGGCTGTTTAGACTTTCCTCTTTCTGTAAACTGCTGTTTGTACCTGTTGCTTATTTTTTATATTGGGGCATTTGCTTTAAAGATAATTGTTTGAAGATGAAGATATGTCTCGGTGGGTAAGGACACTTGTACCAAGCTTGACAACTTGAATTCTTTCCTTGGAAGCACATGGTAGGAGGAGAATCACTTCCCCTAAAACCTCAAAAAAATCCTGTATCCTCCATAGATAGGTAGCTAGGTAGGTAGGTTGATGATAGATAGATACCTTATTTAGAGTGGATTTCAATATATTAAGGATTTTAATTGCTTGAGAGTTATATCCATCGTGAAGTATCTCCCTTCTTTCTATGTCCTTTCTAGAGATGTTTTAACTTTGTTTACAGGGCTCATTGAACACAAGTTTATAATCCCAATGCGTTATCCCTAGAATGGCTATAGTTCCACAAACTGAGCACTGAACACAGTGAGAAAACTAAGTCACAAACGGAGAAATAGCAGTGTGAGCACTTAGAAATCTAAAATGTCCAAGAAGACAAGTGATCACAGGGTAGGGGTGCTTAGCCTTGGAGAGCAGTCCCAGGGGTGGGCCTCAGCATTATCCCGCAATCATAAAAAGCGTAGAGTGGCTCTGACGTCATTCTCTCAATCTTGTTGCAAGATTAGAGATAATATCTCGCCAGGGCAGTTTAAGACGTATACATCAATGTCCCTTCTCCCAAGGATTTCTCACGGCTGATTTGTGGCACCTTTAATACTCGCAGAGGGCGAAGCCTGGCCACACCTCTCACGCTGCGTCTTGTTTCACATTCTTTCAATGTGCTAAATTATACATTCAAACGTCAGCCTTGTCAGTATGTTCCTTCCTGTGTTTTCCTTTGAATGTTTGTGCTTTTAAAAAAAAGGAACAATTTTATTTTCCAAGACCATAAAGAGATCATTTCCTATTTTTTTTCAAAGATCTACTTTTGTCACCCTAAAACTTAGTCACCCTAAAACTCTTGCCTCAGAAAACCCACTGGCCTGAGTCCCGCTCCCGTTTTACCGATAGTCACTGACACTCTTATCTTAGATCAGGGAATCTGATGGGCTGCAGGCAGGCTGTACAGGGAATGTGGATCTGATGGGCTGCAGGCAGGCTGTACCGGGAATGTGGATCTGATGGGCTGCAGGCAGGCTGTGCTCCCGCCGGTCTGGCTTCGGCCTCTGTGCCATTTCTTCACTTGTGTGTCACAGCTGAAGACCACACTGCCGTGCTGTGCAATCGCCGTGTAGGCTGAGCGTGTTCCCGCCTCAGGCTCGCCCCCGCCTTCGCCGTGGCTGGGTCCGCTAGTTCTTCAGGTGTCCGAATGAATTCAAGGATCAGGTTGTTATACTCAAACTGACTGGAGATGTGAGCCAGAATTTGTTGTTCGTTGAATTTGTACATTAAAGAGAATTAACATCTTTTTTGAGGTTGAATCTTTCCAAACACGAGCCATAATTTTTTTCCTTGAAGTTTTTTTGTTTTGTTTTGCTTTGTTTTTTGTTGTTGTTGTTGTTTCTGTCTGTCTGTCCTTTTGAGACGGGATCTCACCTTGTGGCTCTGGCTGGTTTTGAACTCTCTGTGCACCACAAGCGGGACTTGAGCTTGCAGCGGTCCCTACCTCAGGCTTCCGAGCGCTGACACACAGGCATGAGCCACTGTACCTGGCCATAAAGCTTTGGAGAGCATAACACTAGTTTTCAGAATTATTTTAAGATAAATTTTAGTCTCATTTGCTTACTATGAATAATGCTATTACTTTTCAGTGCTATTATTTTTATTCAATGTTGTGCTAAGAATACGATTTTATAAAAACTAAAGTAACTTAATTTCCATTTAGCTTATGATGTCTTTTCTTAAAGAAACTATTACATTTATTTATAACACGTGTGTGTATGTGTGTGTGTGTGTGTGTGTGTGTGTGTGTGTGTGTGTGTGTGTGTGTGCCACAGCATGCATGTGGAGGTCAGAGGACAACTTGTTCTCTCTTTATATCATGTGGGGTTCTGGGGATTGAACTCAGGCGGTTGGGAATGACAGCAAGCCCCACTGAACCATCTCGCCAGCCCTAGACTCTCTTCTCTTTGTTAATCATAGTATCACTAAATAGATGATTTTGTGCTTTTCTTCTAATTCATGTATTTCATTTACTTATTGATTGGCTAGACCTCTGGTACATATTAGACATCATGAGAAGTTATTCCTGACTTTTTATGTCTTAAATGGGAAAACTTATAAAACATCACCATTTATTGCATTGTTTGTTGTAGAGATTTTAATGTATTCTTTGATATACCCTTTGATTCCTACTTTACAAAGAATTTCCTCAAAAGTTATATATGGCAGGTAACTGCAAACAAATGCTTTCTTTTCCTCTATAAAGATGGCCATGTGACATTTATTTTTTATTTATGAATACAGGATGCTACTTAGCCTTGATTAGACTTTGAATCATACTTGAAATTTTGGCAGATCCCTATCAGTCGATCATGATTAAAAGAAAGAAAAATCTGGGCATGGTGGCAAACACTTTCAATCTCAGGAGGCAGGAGTAGGCGTCTCTGTGAGTTTGATGCCAGCTTGCTCAACACAGCAAGTTCCGGCCAGCCAGGGTTACATAGAGAAGAGACTGCCTCAAACCAAACAGCCCCGGATGAGATCTTTCAGTGTTTGCATCTGTGGGAAGCAGCATACAGCTGAGTCACAGTGGCCTCTGCTTCTACTGGTCTTGCCAGGTTTGACATTGACCTTAGCTCATAAAATAGATATTATTGCTTTCCAGTTTTTAAAATCCTTTTCAATAGGGTTTTTATAAGTTAAGGATTATATATTTTATATGATTTAGGAAAGCTTGCCTCTAAAAATATTTCTGCATGCTGTTTTTCACAGGAAGAGGGACTCCGTTGCTCTGATTATCGTTCCCAGGCTTGCTGTCTTTACCGTCCCACCTATGTTCCGTACCTCCTCCACCTCAATGCTTCCCATCTCTTAGGTGTTCGTAGCATTCCATTCTCCCCTGTAAATTATAATTAGGTTGTCATGGTGATGATTTCTTAATCCGCCCTGTGCATACACCTTACATGCTTACTGTGGAAGCATGGAAGCATGCACGGGTAGATACGTATTTCCCATAAAATCTGAAGCTATTCAGTAGTTCCCATAGGGACGGAGACCATGACGTGACTCGGTCGTTCTTTCCACACTCATTATGACACATCATATCGTTTCCCTAGGACCTGGCTTTTACCTTTGTAAAGAACATGCAGAAAGATTAGTTTGGAGCCATCGAGATGCCTCAGTGGGTAAGGTGCTTGCTGCCAACCCTGCGGACCTGAGTTCAAGTTCCGGATCTCACACGGTAGATGGAGAGAACTGACTCCCAAGGGTTGCCCTTTGCCTCCACACTTGTGCTGTGGCACGCCTGCCCCCATATACAAACATATAAAACAAACAACTGTAGAAAGAGTTGGCTAAATAGATTTACAGACTTATGTACGTAACATACATAAGAATGTTTGCATACTTAAATTTTTCTCTCATGTGAAAACAGGACTCCCAGATTCATGAGCACTCTCTGCAATGAAGATTAGGGGAGAGGAAGCCTGGAACTCTTGAACCAAGAGAGTGTGAAGGAGCTTATCCTGTGTCTGAGACCTTTGCCCAAGGATGGTCACCTACAGACCCCTGACTCACCATGGGTGCTGATGGCAAGAATCCAGATGATGAAATGGCTGTTTCAGGCCTCTTTGCTTTGGGGCAATTTGTTACAGAGCAGTGATAGTCAGAAAGTTGTTGTTTCTTGTGTGCCAGCTTGTCTGTGGCTTTGTTTTTCTTCTCTCTAAAGTGCCTCCTTTAGCTGCCTTTGCTTTTTGAGAAGTATTTGTGAATGCCAGCTTCTCTTGGTCTTTATGTAACTGAGCTTGTATTTCTGTTGACCTTACTCTTGATTAAGTTTTCTGCGCCTACAAGATACGACTCTGTCGTTATCTGGCATCTGTTAGTATTTATGATTATTTTTTTCCTCTCATGGATTTAAATTTAAAAAAATAATAATTCATAAATTTAAAACCATCAATGTGGATAAAATAAAGCTGTCTAGCTCTTTTGCGCCATTCATCTGCGTCCGGGTGACTGTGGGCTTTGTGGTCAGATAGATGGATCTGGTTTCGAACGGAGCTCTGCCGTTCCACCTCCGTGATCTTGGGCAAAGGAATTCAGGGAGTTTCCTTTCCACCTTGTGGAAGGGAACTTATGTCTGTGTCTGTGTACCTTGCAGAGTTAAAGTGAGAAATAAATGATCTTATATTTTTGCTAAATATTTGTTAAAGTAATTGTTGCTGGCTTCTGTTTGCCTTACTGCATGTCTAGTTCTAGGGAAGTCTTACTAAGTTCCATCCTGGCTTCTTAATCTGACACACTGAAGGCCATAAGAGGAAAAAATGCTAATACAAGGTCTAAAATCTATTAGGCTCTTCATAAATACTATTTTGCAGTTCCCATTGGTATTGAACTGAGAATGGCAGGTAGGTGAGGGCAGCTTATGGGGAACAGCAAGCACCCACTGGAGCCAAGAAGGATGGCCTAGGGTTCCCTGGAAGAACTCAGTTTCTTATGCAAGTCCTCCTTCTCCCTGGGCCTGTCTGGGGGGGGGAAGGAAATCCATGCTCTCAGGGCTTGGAGAGTGCCTAAGCGACACTAGCAACATCAGGGTCCTACTGTTTAGCAGGCTGTGGGTAATGGGAGCCACAGCACCCGAGTGTAAGAGAAGTCATCTGGAAGATTCAGTCACAGCCATGAGGCCTGGAAGCCACTCCCTGACAGATGTCCATGGGGCCTCATGACCCCAGCCCCAGCCCAGGAGGATGAGCTTTGATGCTGGACCACAGAACAAGCATGTAGAAAAGTGCTGTGTGGAAATGATATGAGGCCCTGCCCCATCAGCGGGACCCCCACTGCCGTGCTGGGCTGAAAAGGTAGTTTTGCTCTGGAGTATGTCAGGGACTACTGTTGGTTTCCAGATGTCCACAGTGGTGAAATAAATGGGCATTTGGTGAGAGTACACAATGGAAGGGTGAAGTATGCTGTTCTAGCTGGAGACCCAGGTATCCCCTGAAGTGAAATCAGGTCAGACAACTGAAATGGAGTGTTTTGGAGCCCCAAGGTTTCATCAAAGCTTGTTGTCATCTGTTACCTTTGCAAACTTCTTTTAGGGACACTGTTCACGGTAGAAAGTCTGGCTGCTCTAGATCAAAGCGGATTCAGCAGAAAGGAATTGTGGAGGCAAAAGTGAACCCCAACCAAAGAGAAGAAAGGTGTCAACTACCTTTCAAAGGGGTCGTTCTGGGAAGAGGTGTTTGAGTCTGCCAGGGCCTTTTGCGATATTCCACAAGATCATTGTAACCGTCAGCCTGCCAAGATGGCACTTGCACAAACCCCACCCCGTTCACCATGCCAAGGACCATGCAGGAATCATAAGATACATAGAGCTGGCCCCTGCATCTGGTGGAGGGGGCCAGGGAACAGAGGGCTCTTTTTCCTAATTAGCTGTTTTCATACAGAGGACACAGGAAGAGCTGGGCTTTTGTCTGTCACACATTCTTTCAACGTGCCTGTCGCCCCAAGTAGCAAAACTCAACAATGAGTCAGATGAGCTGGACCGTTTCAGAGCTTGCTGAATGGACTTAGAGGTAGGCATTGTTTCAACCCACTCAAGGCTGAGAAAAACACTCTAAGAGTGAAACCGGGTTAACGTGTCTCTCTTTTCACAGTATAGATAGGCCATTCACCTGGGTTTCCAGCACATCCTAAAACAGTGTGATTGGAAAAATGAATAAACCCGGTAAACCCGCTTTAGAGAGTTATACATCTCAGGAAGAAGTTTAAGGCATTCGTAAACCACAATTGTTCTGTCCAGGCTTCAGTTTTTATATTGATTATTAACTCAGTCCAAACAAATGAGCTACAAAGAGCAACACCAAGGAAACTGCCTTCCCTGAATGATGTGGGGTGGTCAGTAGTGTGCTTCTTTCATGGATTAACGAATGGAAGAATCAGGGGTAAGGCAAGGTGCAGAGGCAGGCCCCTCGCTTTGTGCATGTGCATGCATGTGTTTGCGTGGAAAACTGTTGAATCTTTGATTTTGAAGCAATGAAAAATATCTCAAGATACCATGGCACACAAATGATCTTTCCAGAGCTACGGATCACAGGTGCTAACGCTAACCACCATGAACTGGAAGTTGTCAAAATTCCATGTCTAGTGGCGCTGCCCAGGCAGCAGTTACCAGAGCATTTCCACACTCTGCTCAGAGAGAATTTCCATCTGGAGCTGAAGCATGGGCAGGCTCCGAGAGCCCCGGGGCTGACCTGAGAGAAATGGCTGACAAAACGCCTCTCTGAGTGTGTCGGCAGCCTTCCCTAAACAGCACTCCTGTGTTGGACCGCACTTCACTGGGTGACACAACTGGAAAATGGGGACAGGTTCATAAATAGTTAGGTGGAAAAGTGTCACATTCAAACCCGGGACAAAGCCGAGAGCTGACTGGCTTAACCTGAAATTATGGGAAGCGAAATCACATCTACGCTTGCAGGGGAGCAAGTGTGGCAATTGCCCAGGAACTTAACATCAGTCCCCGGTGGAGATGCCGGGAATGCAGAGGCCTGGAATTTTGAATATCCAGGTAGTGTCTTTCCAGGTTCTGTCTCCCTTGCTAGGGATTATCTGGACTCAAAACATGCTTTCTCTCTGCCGAAAAGCAGGAGACTGTGTCCTACAGGTAGCATAATATCTTCCCCAAGTTGGGGACCAGGTTCCCGCCTTCAGAGACAAGATCTGGAGACAGATTTCACGCAGTGTCACAGTGAGAATAGCAAGGACTTAGGGGACCCAAAGGATCAGAAACAAAAAACGGAAATGAGTGCAAAAGCCTTCTTCTAGAGAGTAGTCCAGAATACGTTTCTGAAGAAATAGTCATCAAAACATCAAACGTCAACCATTTGACAAATTAGAAAAAAAAAAAAAAGTAACATGAAAAACAGCAGAAAATACCCTAAAGAGTCAATCGGGTCGTTTGTTAAACTCAGGGGGCTGTGTGTGCCCAGTCTTAGAACAGCCACAGCAGTGGAATTCTGCAGATCGCCCCATGGAAGTGGTAGACACTTGGGGACATCTGATGAAGGGTACTTGGCCACTGCTACCCATACCTCCTTAAAGGCTAGCAGTTCCCTCTGTCAGCAGACCTCTCATTTTCACAGTGACTGCTTTGCTGCTTCACCGTTAGCCTTTCATGCCCTTTCGCACTCTGAAAATCCTGACGGTGTCGTGTCCCACCCCCAACAGAGGCCTTCACACTGATGTCCATGTGGCCTCAGAGACAGCAGGTGAGACTGAGGATGACTCTGTACAGAGTCTAGAGAAAAGCATTTGGACATTGTGTGTGTGTGTGTGTGTGTCTGTGTGTCTGTGTGTCTGTGTGTGTCTGTGTGACACAGGGGGACACTGGGATAGCCTTACCGAAGCTGGGAGCACTGTGCAAGGTCATGTCCCGGATCACCCTTGTACCAAAGCAAGACCACATCAACAGGAACTGTTGGGCTACTTTCTTCAGGGACCCTTGTCTCTTGGCAGCCACCTACGAACAAGTGAATGGCTTTTAACAATTCAGTCCTTCATTCACTACTGGCTCTGAAAAATGAGGGAAGGCCTGTAAGCCTTCCGGTTCAAGCCTGTGAAGCGATGATTTTGTTGTTGTCCTTTTGGTTTTAGCAGCATAAACACACTTAATAAAATCTGATGCCAAGATGCTACATACAGGAATAGTACAGTAATAAAGGACTTACACCTGGATGAATCAGGAACGGGAGACTCAGAGTCCCATCTCTGTTCCCTCCACCTCCTACCTCCCAGGGTCGGGACCCTTGCAACCCCAGGACTCCATAGATGCTGAGGAACGTCAGCTAGCTCGCTCTGGGGTTCCATGCTAGTTAGGTGTCCACAGAAACAACCATCCATCTGCAGGAGCCGTGGCTGTCCCTTCCGTTCTGCCCTACCAACCTTCACGACGCATCGGTCTACCATGGTGTCCAGCCACTCTATGTAAGACTCGATAGGCGACTGCTCCTCCAGCAGGTGGTCGAACTCCTGGTACACTGTAAATGGAGCAGAACCCCAAACATCTTACTCAGGCTGTGGATTCATCAAGGTATATCCTTAAAGGCGCAGAGGACTCTGAGATGAAATCCCCCCAGTCCTCCCTTTGCCTCTTGCCACCAGAACACACCGACCCTCTCCTTCACGTCCCTCATAGCACATTACTGTCCTTATTCCGCCTTTGCTATGGCATTAACAACACTGGCCAATATCTAGTTGGATGTCAAATTTCCTTGCTGGTTTTTCTCTAACACTGTTATTGTTTGGTGCACTGTCTGCGGTACAGCTGTCATTCTGTAAAGCCGTGCTCGGCCACTAGGCCAGGGCGTTACCATCTCCTGGTCTCTGCCCAGGGATGGGGCACATGCGGTGATCCCAATGTCGTTTCTAGGCCACAAATATTGGGTAAGTAGCTTACCCAGCCTTTCAGTGCTATGCATGTGTTCTTAACGCATAACGGTCAAATGAAACCATTTGTTGCCCTCTCTGCCCTGTCTTCAGCTTCCTTCAGGTTAGGAAAATGCAGAAGTGCTTGGAAATCAGTGATGCACTGTGGGAAATAGGTGCACAGCTGGGGACACGCTCATTGCAAACATCTCTTTCGCTGCATATTTCTGGTATGGCTTTTGGATGCGGAGTTAAGTAAATAAAACCATGGTTCAAGATCTGTACTTTTCTCGTGTTTCCACGAGTCTGAGAAGCGTTTTTCTCTTGTGAGGGGGCCAGCCAATTTGTTCTGTTTTGCTTGGTTGATGACTATTCTGAGGAGCCAAAAAATCCTAATGCTTAGCAAGGAGATGGACTTTAAAAAGTACATTGATCTTTCTCGGATTGTGGTGGTTAATATGTCGGCTTGAAGGAATCTACAGTCACCTAGAAAATAAGTCTGTGGGCCTGCCCAGATCGAGTTAAGAGAGGTGGGAAGCCCACCTTCACTGTGGGCGGCACCATTCCCTGGGCTGGGGTCCTGAGCTGAACAAAAAGGAGAGAGCGAGCCGAGCGTGAGCATTCACACAGCGTCCGTGACCCTGGATGGGCTGCAGCGGGCTCCTGCCACCATGACTACCCTGCCACGATGGACTGTAGCCTTGAACTCTGAGCCAAAATGAACTCTTTCTCTCCTGTTGCTTCTATGAGGGTATTTTACCTTGGCAATAGGAAAAGAAACTAATACAAGGTACTGTGCCTTAAGGAGATTAATCAACCAACTCAAAACCAGAAAGCAAGTGAACTACATAGCAGAGCCTAGAACCAGGTTTTGGGTGTGTCTTTGGGGGTTCGTCCCGAGTCTGGACCACCATGCTTTAGTCACTGAGGGTGGCAATAATGGTTGATTAGTGAAATGGCAACAGCTAACTTTCTTGAGCACTTCCTAAAGCGCCAGGCCCCTTCTCCAGTGACTCACACGGAGGTGCTCGGTTGACCTAAAGACAGAGCTTCAAGAGTTAATGTCACGGGGCACTGGCTGTGCCGTGCTTCCTGTTTGACCCCGGTGCTTAGGACCGCCTGGTGCAGAGTAGATGCTCAGCTGGTTATTGTGTGAATGAATGGTCAACCTAAGGAGGTAAGTGTTCTCATTTTTTTTTCCCCAACTGCGGATAAAAGAAACTGAACAACTTCAAGATGATTAACTGCCCAAACGTCTCACATCTAGTAAGCGGCACTGTAGGCTGAGCATGTTGTGCTCACTCCTGTTTAAACTTTCTGCATTGTTCTCATCTTACGGAATTAGAAACCGTGGTCACCCCGCGCCGGAGCCAAGGTTCAGGCAGAGTCGTTTGGGCGAACCCAGCCCCGCCCTCTTCCTAAGGCATCCCTAAACACTCATTCTAATGGTGTGCTCAAACGTCTTTACATTTAAAAGCCAAAGCGAGCCAAGCATCCCCACTCGGTCTCCACATCCTGGGTGCAGTGGTGACCCTGACAGCAAGACTTTGCAACTCTGTCAATTGGTTGTGATGAAGTACAGCTCACAGGTGCCCCCACGGGCTCAGACTGACTTTTGGGCCCAGTCACGTGATTCAAGGATTTTTCTCCTGTCTACTTGGCAGGTACAGATAGGACACCTACGTGCTGGGCTATCTGCCTGCAGGCTTGGCCCCCTTCCTCCATCTCCCCTTTCTGGTATTGCATCGTGTAGCACTTTCCCCTTGGGACAGATGCAGTGTAGTTGTAAATCACCTTCTGACACACCGTGAACTCTGCAGAAGGACAGTGTCTGTCTCAGTCACTGCCTGATCCAGGACAGACATTCAGTGAGGACCGGCCAAGTTGAACCGAACCATAATATAATTCCAGTTTCAAGCGACACCGCTCTATCCTCCATCTAAAGGAACTTGAAGATCCTTGCTCAGAGACAGAGGCAGCAGTGACATCCACAGTGCCCCGGCACAGGCTCAGAGCCTGGTCCCTTCAGTCAGCTCTGTTCGTTGTATTTTTCCCTAAGTCTGGCTCACATTTTGTTCCCCACAAGAGGCTCTAAGGGAAGAGGGGAGCTAGGGTGAAACTCGAAGCGGTAGGTAAAACTGAGAAGTAGGTTCAATGGTGGGTTTCTGCTCCTCAGACAGTGGATGCCAGCTCCATCGGGAGCTCATCGGGAGGCCCTGGGACAAAGTGACCAGTGGTTTCCCACGAAATGCTAGTGCGCTTGGGAACATACGTTCTCTTCTTCTTCTAGCCGAGGGGGGAAACAGAGCAAGAATCGTGCCTGAAAGCTGGGGAGATGGTCCAATGGGTAAAGGTTGAGGATGTGGGTCTGGATCCCTAGAATTCACATGGAAAAAAAGAAAAAAAAAAAAAAGCAGGTTGGACAGCACACAGCTGTAATTTCAACACTGTTACAGTGAAATGGAAGCAGAGATAGAAGACTTCCTCTGAGCTTAAAAGTCAGCTAGCCTGGCGTCCTGGTTAGTCTTACCTTAACTTTGTCTCCATAATATCCAGCTGTACGGCATTTTCTTAATTAGTGATTGATGGGGAAGGCCCAGCCCACTGTGGGTGCCACCCCTGGCTGAGGGTTCTGGGTTCTATAAGAGGGTCAGCTGCGCAAGACATGGGGAACAAGCCGGAAAGCAGCACCCTTCGGTGGCCTCTGCATCAGCTCCAGCCTACAGGTTCCTGCCCTATTTGAGTTCCTGTTCCGACTACCTTCAGTGATGGACTACAATGTGGAAGTGTAAGCCCAATAAAGCCTTTCCTCCCCAGGTTGCTTTGGTCATGGTGTTTCGTCAAAGCAATAGAAACCCTAAGACAGCCGATGTGGGCAGTGACCAACAAAACACCTTGTCTCAAGGTGAAAGGTGAGGACTGATGTCATCTTCTGAGCCCCACACACACGCTATGGCATATGTGCAGCTACACACACACACACACACACACACACACACACACACACACGCATACGCACATGCGTGAACACGATAAGAACAAAGAATCATAATAGAAAGCACTTGGGAAGAGCCTGGAGCTGTGGTTCCCTCTGCTCCTTCCCAGCAGGAGCGGCCCTGGGTTTGTGAGGCTGACACAAAGCCTAGGCTCATGGTCTAGCACTGCCACATAGTGATCACGTGACCCTGGGAAGTGACCCCATTAATTCTCCGGGGCTGAGTTTTCTCAAATGTAAAATTAAAGTGACATGAGACTGTCCCTCATGTGGCTCTGAAGCAGAATTAATGATGTCACACATGGTAGGTTTGACACAGCACTTGGCAGAGAACAGGCAGCTGATAAACTGCATTACTGTTTTAGTGGTTTTGCTAAGACTCAACAGCAGATCAATGGTGCAGGAAAGAGGAATAAAAACCTGAGTGAGAGCCAGGATTTAGCTAGGAAATAAGTCTCACAGAGGACCACAGGTTCACACATTACAGGGCCTCTATTTGCCTTTGAGGGGCCTTAAAAGGAAGCTTTCTCTAGTAGGGAATCTTAGAGAATGTTGGTTCATAAACAGCCCAGGTTTAGACTGGCTGGCAGAAGACAGGGACCCTCAAAAGACAACGTGAGGAGGAGCAGACCCTGATACTCAAGGGGCCTGGACTTTCCTGGATAGAACCTTCTTCCTGGTGGGCGTGGGAGTGATGATGTCACTTACCCTGCACAGAAGGTACCGGTGCAGAACCATCTGCCCCTCAGCACGCTCTCTGCTCTGATAGGGTATACCGACCACACTTCCTGACAGCATGTACCCTGCCCTGCTTCAGGGAGAAGATGGGTGGCTAAAGAGAGGCATGCCTTGAGCAGTCAGCTGGGCCAAGGCGCAGAGGAGGAATACAAGTGTCTAAATGTGATGGGTGATGGTGTTTTCTGTCTGCATGTGTCGCTTGCTTCACTCTTGGGAGCAAACACCTTGCCCACATCAGGGCTGCACTGGAACTTCCACATAGGAAGTCTCGTCCGTACAGCCATGAACGCACGTTCATGGAGGAAACTCACCGCTCATTCACATCTTCTCAAGCTTTAGTGTGCCTGGAAGTGTCGCCTGATGTGTGCATGTAGGCGAGTGGGGGTGGGCTGACTCGTGGCCACTCGGCCTTCCACTCAAATACAGGCAGCACATCTAACTGGCTCTACACTGTTAAACACTGAAGCAGGCAATATGCCTCGTTTCTCATCCTCTCTGTCGCTGCCTTGGAGGTACGTCTGGCATTGAGGGTCACATCCAGGGTTCTTTGCCTGACATTGTGTGCTGCCCAACCGTATTAGCCATGTTGACACGTATTCTCTTAAGTCAATTAGCCCTTCTGTCTGGGCCCACTCATTTAACAACAACAAGAATGGGACCCAGGGCAGGGGACAGGTGGGAGCACCACTTGAATATTTACCAAGATATTTTCCCCTTTTTCTTTTACAAACAGAAACAGAAGGACCCTAACTCCTGGTGGGACACCTTACACTGGATGATGAGTCTGCGGTGCTCATCCCTCGAGTCCTCCATGGTGTAGAGAGTCTGCTTGGTGATGCTGTTCAGGTCCACATTCCTCCAGTCCTCCAGCATCTGGAACGTGATGTCTGCACTGTGGATCACCGTTCGGGATGCCTATAATCCAATCCAACCGACTCGTCAGCACAGGAGCCGGTGGGTTAGAACCCCTCCTCTGACCCATGTGCCTTTTTGAGTGGATGTGCTTATAGCACTTTGTAAACTACTTTGAAATCCAGAGAAACTCAATTTCAAGAAACAACGGTGGTACCATGACTCAGAAGATCTAGATAGACATTCTTTCTTCCTGAGGCTCTTCCCTCTCCCTTCTCTTTCTCTACCAAAGTAGCCTGGGCCAGGCCAAACCCTGCTGTTGTTCCCAGCAAACAGTGGGATGAGGCTCAGAGGTCTGGCAGCTTTCTGTGAGCTGGTAGGAAGGAATTCTGTGTTTAATAACCTGTGTGTCTCTAGTGCCAGAAAAGTGACAGGACCCCACTGAGAACTGCTCTGGCTATTCCTGGCCTACCTGAGACCCAGAAATTTCACAATGTATATTTTTCGTGTAAATGTATTATAATGCATTTTGAGTTCTTATTCTTCGTTTTGATTTTTATGTAATTAGGATAGTGAAGCAAATGTAAATAGGTAGAGAAAATAGGAGACATAAGACACAGATGTGTGTGTGTGTGTGTGTGTGTGTGTGTGTGTGTGTGCATGTCTTTTAAAACTGTAACTTCCCCACCAAACCCTTGTTAGTGATTGAAATTTACAAGTTGGAACAATACTAATGAAAGCAAATGAAAACATATGTAGGACTATTTCTTTTACTCATGTATTTTAAAAAATGTCTTTGAATAAAAGTTTTATAAAAATTAAAAACACAAAGACATCCTTGGTCTCTCAGACTTGTGATCTTCCAGGCAGAGGTAGCTATATCCCCTGGCTATCCTCTGTCCAGGCACAAGCACAATTCCACTGAAATAACTGTAGCACTCTTTGAAGGTCAAAGACACTCAGGATGTCTGAATATTTGCGGTACATCAGCCTCTCATAGTGCAAACAGCAGAATTCGAGGACGAGTGTTCTGAATTCAAACATGCCTAGCACATACCCCAGCTTTGTTTGTCAGCTTGGTCACATGGTCTATGAAATGGAGATGCAGTGGTACCTGCCTCTTGATGTTGGCAGTGGCTAGAAAATGTAGAGCTAGTACTGGAAGCAAGACTCCTGTATATTGATGCTGTTGCTGAGGTTGGTTTGCTTTGCAGTGACTTTACTGGTACCTCGGAGGCCTTTGCGCACTGTGTTCTCGTAGCCTGGGACATTCTTCTCCCACCTTGTCCCAGCAGCTCTGCTGTCCTGATGCTCCTGCCTCAATGTGACACCAATGGAGAGCCCTTCTCTAACCATTTTATCTCAGTTAAATACTTGATATTCTATTTCTATCTCATTTTCTTCTTAACATGCATATTTATTTATTTATTGGTTGGTTGGTTGGTTGGTTGGTTGGCTTGTTTTCCTGATGATGGCAGATACCATTAAGCATGCAACAGGGACACAAAAGATTCTGTGAAATGAGTGGCTGAGATAGTGCCAAGTTGTCTGCCTGATTAGTGTATCTGAGAGAGCCTGCTGCACGGAGGGGTCTTTGGTTGAGTCTTGTTTAATTTGACTTGCTTTGTGTTTGTGTTTAGGAAAGCTCATTGGGTTATTAGTTCAAACGTCCCATGGTGTTCTGTTTCCGTAATTAACAGCAGTCCAGAGTTCTGGCTGGTACATGAATGTGTCTGGGAGCTGTCCAGTGAGGGTGGAAAGGTGGTATTTGCTGACTGAATTATGTATTCTATGTGTGCAAGGTAGAGAGGGTATACACACACACACACATACAAGGCACACATGAGTGAGCATACACATGAGAGTAGATGTCTATATGTGCATTAAAGGAGCAATATCCTTCCTAAAGTATCTGAGCCACGTACACCAAAATCACGTGTATGTTTCCAGGTAGGTCTAAGGCAAGAGAGCTGGGTTGGAACATGATCTTTGAAATACATGACAAGAAGCATCTCTTGGTTTTCCTAATATCATGTTCTTCCCTGAATTTCATTCGTCTGTCAGCCCGGTCCCCAGAACAATGCCCAGGAGTTGCCTTGTCACAGCTGTCCCAATCTAGAAGGGGTTCCCTCTGTCCCCACATCACCCTGAGTGCCTTCTGTGACGGGCACAGGACAGGAACACTGAGGGCTGTGAGGATTCCGAGGGGGAAGCTCCCTGGGACCATTCCCCTCCCTCCCGCCTCCATGCTGCATAACCAGGGTCCCTCAAGAACTGCATGGCACTTTCCAGGGGGGGATCGCCAGCCTGAACACATAAAAGCAGTTGATATGAATGAGCGAAGCAGATCGACCCTGACAGAAAATCGGAGATGGAGAGGAATGGCCATCCTTGCTGAATGCTGACTACTGCCCAGGTTGCAGGCTGCTCTGGGAAAGCTGCTACTTCTTGGAGGGTTTCTGCTTGTAACTGGCGTGCTCATTGTCCTACCGAGAAAGTGTGACAGCTGGCAACTACTGAGGAGAGGCCACGGATGTGGCAACAGTGGCACCTCTAAGCGTCCACAGCAGTCCACAAACCCGGCCAGTTTGTTTCAAGGAAGCAAAACTGGGGACCCAGATCATATCTGAAAGGTTCAGGGGCAACTGATGTCAGGGATGATTGTGTGTGCAAGTTACAACTTTCGTCAAGGGCTGAGGTTTTTGGTTCCTGGCGTGCAGGGAGAGAGCCCCGATATGCAAATGGATTGATGCCGAGGGAAGTTACTTTTGTCCTTGGCAATGACTCAGCAGTGGGTTAACACAAACGAGATCGCACAGCTACCTGGCAAAGATGATTCAGCGACGTTTGCCTTCTCAGAATTTGGGAAAACCTTCTTGATACTGCAACGACAACAGCAAAGCAGGCAGCTAGAAAATTTCCACACGTGACATTCCAACCTTAGATTTCCCCAGGAACAGAGTTCAAAGCGTAGTTCTTATTTGTCTAACTTTGTCTCACCGCCCTGCCTCCATTTTCAGGCAGCTCCTGCTTCTGACTCTTGTCCTGCTTTGGCTCCAACAGCCATTTCCTAATATTTGAGGTACAGATTTCAAAATCAAGCACATGCCACAGTCACAGGTGTGAGAAATGGTGGCATCAATCAACCGTGAGCAAAAGCAATTCTTCGCTTGTCTTTCATTTTGCTAATTGCAAACCCAGGCACTGCTTCCCAGATAATCACTAGAATCACATGAAAGCTCTGAAGAAGCCCCTTTAAAACATAGCGTGTCTTGCCAGGCAGTGGTGGGCCACACCTTTAATTTCAGTACTCAGTAGGTGGAAGGCAGGTCTGTGAGTTCAAGTCCAGCCTGGTCTACAGAGCGAGTTCCCAGACAGCCAGAGTTACAACAGAGAAACCTTGTCTCAAAATATTAAAAAAATAAAACGGAGTGTGTCTTATCGGAACCTTGACTGACCTCAGCGCTGTGTGGCCAGGGGTGCCAAATGGCGTCCGGGACCTGTTTGTGGATTTTGATTTAGGAAGGCTCTATTTGTCTATCTGACATAATAGTCTGATTATCTGAAGTGAGGGGGCCATATATTTGTGGGTTTTACTTTTTGTTTTTGTTTTTGTGAGCCTAGCCTTAATGGCTGAGCCATCTACCCAGCCCTGTATCTGTGGATTTTTTTAAGAAAAGAAATGTGCCTGTCCGTGGTCCCCATTCTTCCAGTCTTACACGGAGTGGGAGGGCGGGGGGCAGCATTTGCTTCCACCCTCTTGCACATTCTCCAAACCCCCAGGCTCCCTGGGAAGGACCGCTTCCTCCAAGCCCACAGGTGGAAGGCCCAACCCACTGCCTCCGTGCTGCAGACTTTGAACTGGTTTGTTTTGTCGGCATAATTAAAACGGGCAACGTGCATTCTTCTCATTAATTTCTGAACTGGTCATGAAATAGTCAGAAATTTTCCTAGGATTATTCTAATTTGTGCTCAGAGCTGGCTTGGTTTGGAAAATAGTGCGTGGGGTGGAGGAATGGGGGGGGGCGGCTGTGTGTACGGGAGATGAGGAGATGAACTTCTAATTTTCCAGGCCGATCAATTGTTAATCCTGCTCCTTAATTACTTTTTCTTTAACTTTGTGATGTGGAATTTAGTGCCGGAGAAAAGAAAAGAACTGAGAGCCGTGAAATAAAGCGAGCTTTATCAATAGGTGATGGGCACTGCAGGCGGCCTCAAAGCAAGTCTGAAAGGGCTTCTTTGCCTGCAGAGAAAGGGTAATTTGATCGCCTTCATTTTTCCCACTGGCCTTGTTTCAGGCACGGACTGCAAGCTGTATTCAAACAGGCCTTTAAGAAACATATTTTAAAACCTTGTTTTGCTTAAAATCATCTCATCTTTGTTCAATAGCAACAAATGTGTTGTACGTGAGTCTTTGCTATGCACAGACCCATTGAATCAGAAAAATGGAACCAGCCTTCTCGGATGCAGTTAAATACTGGGGACTACATGGATCTTTTCAAGAAAAGATCCATGGCTCCAGTCCCCTTATAAGAAATATTAATTTGGCTTTCTAATTAGGCAGAGAATATGTGAGACTCTGAAGCTAGCTACAGCCACTGCCTTTTGTGGGCAAGAGCTTCAAGGAAATCTCAGAGAATTGACTTGAGTTTGATTCGTGGCTCAGAATCACCAGCTGTGTGGCTGTGTGGCTTTTGGGAATGGTTCTTTGCCTCTGTGAGCCTGTACATAGGGACACTATTTCCTACATCACAGTGGTGCCTGACATAAGGATTAGATGGAGTTAGGAGTGTTGTGTTAATTGGCTGACTTTGGAATCAGACACGGAGCCTGGGAGTAAATCCTGTCTCTGCTATTTACTACCTCTCGAAGTCGGAATCCCTTCTCTGTGCTGCTGGTGACATACAATTTGGGGGCGGGGGGGGTGGGCATGGTTTGAGACAGGGTTTGTCTGTGTAAAAGTCCTAACTGTCCTGGAACTCACTCTGTAGACCAGGCTGGCCTCAAACTCAGAGAGATCCGCCTGCCTCTGCCTCCTGAGTGCTGGGATTAAAGGCGCGCCGGCTTTTAACATACATTTTATAAAGATTAAATAAATTCATGCACAGATAGCACTTAACCCAATTCCTGGTACTTTGTAGGCAGAAGCAGAATATTATTTTTTATCAATTACTCGTGCGAAAGGAACGACTTTGAAATGTCACCCTCACTTCTGTTCGACTCCCAAACTCAGTACTTACATTCAAATTTGATGTTTCTCAGGTTTTCTGGGAGGTCATGGAGAGCCACTTTCAGCCACTCGTCCAGCTGCTTGGCAAACTTTCGGATCACCTGAGTTAAGCTAAAGAGAGAAATGATGCATTGTGAGCCTTCCCGAGTTTCTGAGTTCCCAGAGGAATTCATTTCACATCATCCTCTGTTGGCTGCCACCAATAGATGCTGCTGGTCAGAGCAGCCCAGAGGCACAGCATGCAAGCCTCAGCCTTTGAGGATCTGGTGGCTTTGGGGGAGGGGCTTATGGGTGCTAGTCCGTGATGCACAGCGGTGGATGAAAGCCACTGCAAAGTGAGGTGGCATCCAGAATTCATCCCCTGAGCAAGACGTCCTCCAAGGTGTTTTGGAAGAGCCTTATGTGAGGAGGAGTGCAGATAGTGGGCCTTGGCCTACGGAAACTGTTTTGGAAGGCATGCCATGGCACACATAGAGAAGCCAGAGGAATATTTGAAGGAGCTGGTTCTCTCCTTCTACCATGTGGATCCCTGGGAATCAAACTCAGGTTGTCAAGCTTACCTCCAAATACCTTTACTGGCTGAGCCATCTCTCAGGCTTAGCAACAGCTTGTTTTAGGTAGGCAAATTTATATATATATAAATTTGAAATTTCTCCATCCTCCATCCTTGAAATCCCAAGGATGGAGGATGGAGAAAAGTGGGAAGGGTCATAGGATCCAACATGAGATGGGAAATTTGGAGCCAAGAAAACAGTAAGAGCCACTTTAGACTCGACAGTAAAGTCACCTGCTTGTGGGCTCAGATCCACTTTCTTCCTGGGTGCTGCTGGGTACAGGGAGCTCTTCCCAGGGTGCTCATCCTCTCCAGCCTGATCCAGGACTATTGGCTTAGCCTGACCTGGCTCAGACTTTTGCTGTCCTTCATCTGTCAGACCATAATTACCAACCTCCATGGCAATCTCTGCCATTTTTCTCCTTTGATTCACTCTTCTCCTTCTGTGACTAGTTAGCCCTGGCCCTCTCTCAGATCCTCACACCTCCAGGCTCCACCCTCCCTCCCCATACAGGTGGCATAAATGAGCACCATGGCTGCCATCCCGCTCCCCGGACAAGTCATGCAGCTTTTCCTATCAGAATCAAGAAAGCACCTTCCTCTTGTCCCCAGGCCAAACCCTTCAGCCTTTCCTGCCTTCCCAGGGACACTGTTACTGACTGTCCCTTCTCCTGTGAATTCAGCTTTTCGTCTTGATTGGCTCTTTCCTCGAGTCATTTTAATGTATTCAAGAATGACTCACTTTGTAAGAATAAAACTCTGCTCATTGTTTTAAAACTAAAGATGGGTTTCTCTTCCTGTCTCTGTTCATTTCACTTGAGCACATCATGTCTATATTGTTTTGTTTGTTTGTTTAGTTTTGTTTTCTTAAGGTAGGGGTGTTTTTTTTTGTTTTTTGTTGTTTGAAACAGGGTTTCGGTATGTAGCCCTGGCTAGCCTAGAATGTGCTATGTAGACCAGGCTGGCCTTGAGCTCAAAGAGATCCATTTGCCTCTACTTCCGAGTGCTGGATTAAAGGTGTGTGCCACACTCAGCCTTTATTGTTTCTTTCTGGATGCAGTCACTTTTCACAGCTACCACTTTGTGATTCTCTCCTTCCCCAGATCCTTGTATGGTATCCAGCATTATTTTCTTTGTCTTGCGGTTTAAAGTCACGTTCCCAGAGAAGCCTTTCCTGACCATCCAACCTTTCACAGTTTCTCACATGTCCTTCGTTAACCCAATTTTTCTTCCCCTTCGTTTTTGATAGTGGGTCTGTTTTGCCTGCAAGTATGTTTCTGTACCGCATACATGCAGTGCCCACAGAGGCCAGAAGAGGGCACTGGATCCCTCGGGACTTGAGTTAACAAGTGGGTTATGAGCCGCCATGTGGTGCTAGGAATTAAACCCAGGTCCTATGGAAGAGCAGCCACGGCTCCTTATTAACCGCTGAACCATCTCTCCAGCCCCCGAACCTGATTATTGTTATATGTAATTCAGTCCTACAGGCTTTAGCACTGTAATGAGTTCGCTTACTTATGTCCTACCCCCTCCACTAGATATAGAATTCCAGGAGGGCAGGTGCTTTGTTTTCAAGACTTTATTTCCCAGGGCACTCAATAAATACTTAATGAAAATGGTGTAGGAGGAAGAATGTTTTTTTAAAAAATGGAAGGGCTGGGGAGATGGCTCTGTTGGCAAAGGGTATGCTGTGTAAACATGAAGACCTGAATTTGGATCTCCAGAGCCCTACATGAAGCTGGACGTGGCAGTATATGTCTGTAATTCCAGTGCTCCTGTGGCAAGGTAGGGGTGGAGACAGGAGGATCCCTGGAATCTTGTGGGCTCACCAGTCCAATGCACACAGCAGCAAACTACAAAGGACCCTGTCTCAGATAAGAAGGAAGAGGAGGACCAACGGCAGAGGTTATCCACATATGTGCCATGACACTCACATACGTGAAACACACACACTCGTACATACGCACACACCACACACAAGTAAGTAAATAGCTCTTGCTGCCTAGGTTGTACCACTTGAGCCACTACATTGGCTTCTTCTGCTCCATGGACACTTCTTCTGACACTTGGCTGCCTTCTGCATTCTCATTTGTTCCTTGCTGCACTCCTGTCCCTCAGCCTACATGACTGTCCCTTAGGTAGGAAGTGCCATCTAAGCAGCAGGCCACATGGATCATCTTGCTCTTGGTCTTGCTGGGCATTGTGGCGATGCTCCACTGTGACCTGGTCCTTCTCTGGGAAAATTCTGGCTCCCCTCAGCATCAGCAGATGCTTCTTTTAGCTGCTCCTCAGTCAGAGCTTGGTGCTCTCAGCCTGACCAACTCCTATTCAGAAGATTGGACCTCTATTCTGAATTCCACTTCAGACTTCCATGGGCACAGGCACATACATGGTGCACATACATTCAGGCAAAACACTCAAACACAAAGTAAATGAAAAAATTTTAAGGACCCAGTATCATACAGCTCTTTGGTCTAGCTCTAGGTCCCTCTTCAAAATCCCCCTTTTTGTCCCTGTTAGTAATTTATCCACACCCACAGGTCAGTCACCACCTACACTCATTCATCTCCAGCACAGAGGTCTGCAAAATGCCAGACCTACTGTGCGTATGAAACCCCTACCCATCGGTCTCAAAGGATACAGCATGCCCCAGATGAAAGCATGCTTTCCCTCTCAGATCCACTTCATTTCTTGTATTCTGTACTTCAGAATGAAACTCTACTTTCCATGACTTTGGAGAGGTTTGTTTCTACTTTATTTTTTGAGGTGTTTGAGGTGTTTGATCCTCTGGAGCTGGAGTTACAGGTAGTTGCAAGCCTGAGGGAGCTGGGACCTGAACTCAGGTCCTCTGAAATAGCAGCAGGGGTTCTTAACCCTAAAGCTATCTCTTCAGCCCTGAAGCTTTGCAATTTGCTTGCTATGAAATGTTTCAAACAGACCCCAGGTTAGGATAACCAAACAAACCTCCAAGTACCAATGCAACCGGACAATTACCAGTACTTTATCAGTTTAATTTACTACATGCTTTTTTTTTTCTTTTTCTGGGATCTTTTAGCAAATCCACGGCATGATTCACCTCTAAGAACTTACTGTGTAAATTTCACAAGATTCAAATCTGCGTGTCTGTGTACACAGTCACATGTGTGCATTCATTTAAAATCTCTATGTCCTTAGGACAGCAGCCATAATGAACTGGAATTCCTTATGGCATCTAAGGCTCAGCCAGTAGTTCAGTTTTCCCACTTCTCTTAAAGACATCTTTCAATTTACTCGAATTACTGATATGCACGTATTCAATGTAAGATATAATCGTCTCGTTCAATTTCTTAGGCTTTCTAGATTCGACTGTGTCTCCTATCTATTGGCACATCCTGTAGTGACATTTATTCTATTGACCTTGCCAGTGTGCTTCCTGTAAGGCCTTCGGATCTGTCAGTAGGGCGTAGGAACTCAGTGTTCCCCTGCTAGTGTGCCATTGTCCACAGACTTTGTCCCTTTTAGCAGGGACTGCAGATTTTTACCTCGTAATTACTTTCCAAGTGCATCCAAAGTGCTCCCTTCTCTTGCCAGTTCAGCTGGCCACCATCTCTCACCCGGGCTCCAATATTAACTTCCTAAGCACCTTGCTGTTTGCCTTTTACCTCCATCCCGGCACAAAGTGAAGGAAAGATTGTCCCCCAAACATTTATGGTGCTAACCCAGTGTCACCCTCAGGTTAAAAGTCCTCGGTACCTACCTATTCTGAGAACGAGACCCCCAAATCTTCTCCCCAGCCCCCAAGACAATATTCCAGCCTCTCTTCTCTCTGACCCTGCTTTGCTCTGTCTTGGGTTCCACTGGCCTCTGACCAGTTTCCCACCACATAGGACCTTTGTCTTTTGAGTTTTTTTTCCACCAAGAACATCTTCTTCCCTAATTGATGGGCCCAGCTCCTTCCTCCTCATCCCTCCTATCTCAGACTGGCTGTTACTTCCATAAGAAAATCGTCCCAGAAGCCCCCCAAATGAGGTCAAAATCTGTAGTTGTTCCTTTTGGGAGGCCCTGTAGTTGTGACTGTCAAGCCATTCTGTACAGACACTGTGCGATCACCTGATTGATGCACATCTTTCTCTAGACTGTGTGTTGTGGAACAGAGGTCAAAGACTCATCTGTTTTCCTTATCACTTTATCCTCAGCACCTACCACAGTACCAGACACATAGTAGGCATTCAAGAAACGTTGGTTAGATGTAATGAATAAACGAATGTCTCTCCATCCTCAGACCCCAGACATTTTCCACAAAACCCTGCCCAGGCTCCCCTTGCCCAGGCTCCCCCTGCCCAGGCTCCCCCTGCCCAGGCTCCCCCTGCCCAGGCTCCCCCTGCCCAGGCTCCCCTTGCCCAGGTTCCCCCTGCTCTCCCAGTCATCTCTTCTTGTAGCTGCTCCCACTTGTCTCCTGGCTCCCCCACTTCTGCCAGGCTCCTTTATGTTTCTCAGCACGGCCTCCTTTATGTTTCCCTAGCACAAGCCCTTGCCCGCTTCGCACACGCCAGCCCCTCTCTACCTAATATGCTCTTGCCCCAGATAATGGCATAGCTCTCTTTCTCTTAACAACCTCAAGCGTCGCCCACCTGGTGCAGTATTTCAAATCACCGTTCTCTCCCCAGCATGGGATTCCTGTGCTGTCTCAACACGAAATCCTACCATACGACTAAAAACAAACACAGAAACAAAAACAAAAACAAAAAACAACCTCTCTGGCTTCTGTGATGAAAATTAACTATAGGAGTGTAAGGACAGAACAGAAAGCATGGTTTGGACATTGTTGCAGTAAGCCAGGCCAGAGAGAGACCCGGGCGAGAGCAGGAAGAATGGGAATGACACACTAAGGTCAGATTAGAATACTCTAGAGGCAGAGCCAGCAGGCTTTCCTGATGCATGGAGGTGTGTGGCTGAAGAAGGGATGGAATTGTGTCTTCCCAGAAGAAAACAGAGCTAGGCGCTGTGCCTCACTGGGCGCCTGGTCCACAGAGGTGCTTCTGCGGACAGACTGAGTCTGAGTTCTAAGTGGGACAACTTCTCAGGGTCTGGGGCTGCTCCCCACAGAGGGCCAAGCTGGAGAGAAGAGCTGGGTGACTGCCCGGCGGCGGGAGGGGCAGCCTGCCGTTCTCCAAGCGTGCATTGCTGTTGCTGGCATGCGGCCGGAGAGGGAGCTGGCCTGTGTCTAGATCAGAAAGAACGCAGTAGCACTGTGGAAGAGACCTCTTGCTTTAAGCAATTGTTCACTTTTATTAAGCTGAAGCAGAGTATGGAGGGTTTCAGCCCAGAAAATGTACTATTTTGGGCTTCTCTCCTCCCTCCCTCCCTTCCTCCCTCTCTCCCTCTCTCTCTCTCTCTCTGCACGCATGTGTGCATGTGTATGATATGTGGCATTCAGAGGACAACCTCAGGTGTTGGTGTCTCTCTTGTCACCCTTTGCTTACACACGGCTAGCTAGCCCACAAGTTTCCAGAGATGCTGCTGTTACCACCTTCGTTTCCTTTAGGAGCACTGAGATTGCGGACGATTGGGCACCCGCAACCAGTTTTCCCTTCCTTAGCCCCTTCCTTCCCATCTCACTCCCCGGGCTGGGAGTCGGGGAGAGCGTTCAACATTCAGCATCCGCTGTGGATGGATCTGACTACAGGTCTCAGCCCTTTTCCTCCATCTCAACCTGGAACCTGCACCCTGGCACTACTCTCTCTCAGGTCCCTGGGTAACCTCCGGTCTGATGCCGTTACAACAGCAAGGAAGTGATAATACCAGGCACCTGTTAATGAGTGTGCTGAGCCAGACACCAAACACTTCTCACGTACTTTAATGTTGAATCTTCACCTCGCCCTGTGAAGTAGGTATTACTATTAGCTCCTCCAGAGAAGGGAGAACAGAGGCTCTGAGTTAGGACATGCAGCAAGAGGCAGAAGTTCAAAGCCGGACATGTTTTGACTCCTGACTGTCCCACAGTCTCAGAATGTAAAAATGCCCAGCTGTCTCATACCTCACCATCCCCAGCTGTCAGATGGACCCTGACCTTTGAGGTCACGTTGCCCTCTTAGTTTAACGGGAAAAGCAATGAATTTGTAAGTCTGAGATCATGGCAGCAGCGGTCTGTGGTTTTTAAAGGTTTACAAAGGTCTACTGTCAACTCTGAGTGCGGCAAGCACATTGGAGATAGTTTTGTTTGTTTGTTTGTTTGAGACAGTGTCTCACTATGTAGCCCCGGCTGGTCTGGAACTTGCTATATCAGGCGGAACTAGATCTCCTGCCTCTGCCTTCTGAATGTTGGGATTAAAGGTGAGTGCCACCACACCCACTCACATTTGAAATATTTAGTGCTGTCCTCTGGGGGCAAGCATAGTGGCTAGCACGTTACAGAAATTGGTAAACGTTAGTTTAGTGAATGAATGAATATTTTTTAATTTACAGAGATTAGTTAACATTAGTTCAGTGAGTGAATGAATTTTTGAATTTACAGTGATTGGTAAACATTAGTTTAGGGAGTAAATGAATATTCGCATTGTTTGTTTTATTATTTGCACGTGAAGGCAGATAAGTCATTTCAGTTCTTAAGCTTCAGCTGCCACTTCTGTAGAAAGAAGCCTGTCACAGACAGGCAAGGATTAACAAACTCTAAGTCTCAAGCAACTGTAAGAGTTACACAGGGAAGGTCTAAGGCTGAAGCAGAAAGATTGGGAGAGAAAAGAAAGTCCAAAAAGCAAATTTCTAAACTAAGCACAAAACATTCCAGAAGAATTTGAATCTAGAGTTACATTAAAGGGAACCATGGCAACTACAAAGCCCAAGCCCAGGAAACTCCTGAACAGAGAGACTCAACTCCTCACATTGACAGCTTAGGAGAAGAGGTATATGCCCATTTCCAGGCATAAATCCTAATTACTTCAGTGGCCATTGTTCCAAACCCTGATAGACAGTCAATCAAAAATTATAAAGTTGGGAGATGGACGAGTTAATGAATGGGTGCCATTCCAACATGAAGAGCTGAGTTTGGATCCCCAGAACCCATACTGAAGCCATGTGCAGTGGCACATACCTGTGATCCTATGGCACTGGGGACATGAAGATAGAAGGACCCCTGGGCCTTGCTGGCCAGCCAGTCTAGCTGAATTGGCAAGTTCTGTGTTGAGTGAAAGACCTCAGCTCAGACAGTAAGGTGAGAGAGTGGTTAGGGAAGACAGCCAACACTGACCTCTGTGCACACACATGTGCATACACACGGACACATACGTACACACGTGAGGTTAAAAACATCAAGAAGAAGGACCGCTTCTAAAGAGACAAAGCAGTCCAGACAACCATACAATCGAACAGGCCCTAAAATAACTGTGATATGATTAATACTGATACAGACATAATGGAGAAGATGGCCAGTGCACATGAACAGGTGAGGAACTCCAGCATGATAGAAGAATTATTTTATATTGGGGCAGCAGCAAGATGGCTCAGAAGATGAAGGCATTTGCTGCAGAAGCCTTGTGACCTGCGTTCAGGCTCCAGAATACATGTCAAAACTGAAAGGAGAGAACCAAAAAGTTGTCCTCTCCTCCACACGTATGCAGTACATGTAAATTTTTTTAAAGATTCAGAAGGTTTGTTAGATATAAAAATCAAATCAATGTATGGTAGCATGGACAGCCAAGTTAAGAATCTATGAACCTGAAGATATTTTAATAAAAGTTAGCCAATCCAAACTCAAAGATAAAAATGAATAAAACAAGCAAGATTCCCTTTAAGAGTTGTGGGGATGGTGTCAGTTGGGCCAACACACTCATTCTTAAAATCCCAGGAGGAGAAAAGGAAGAAAATAGAGAAGACAGTATCTAGAAGTTTCCCCCAAAGTAATCAAATTACAGTTAAACACAGATCCAAGAAGCTCCAAAGACTTAGGCAGGGACCAAAACTGAATTATAATAGGCCACTGCCAAACAGTTGAAAACCAAAGAGAGAAAGAAGCTTGAGGTTGCCAAGTAGGTGGGGATGTTCCACAGAGGCCCAAAGACCTAGAACACACAAATACACAAGCCCAAGACAATAGCATGGATTTTTAAAATACTAAAAAGAAAATAACACACACACACACACACACACACACACAAAACCCTTGTCAATTTATGGGCTGGGAAGGTGGCTCAGTGGGTAAAGTGGCTCCTATTCGAACATGAAAACCTGAGTTTCATCCTAGCAGCCGTGAAAAAGCCGAGTAGCACACATGTGGGAGGTAGAGACAAGAGGGTGGCTGGGGCTTACTGGTCAAACGGTCTAGCCATAACAGCAGGCTCTGAAGTTCAGTGAGAGACACTGTCCCAAGAATAAGGTAGAGAACGACTGAAGAAGACCACTGATGTTGAGCTCTAGCCGCAATAGGCACATACATGGGTGTACTGGTTACTTTTCTGTTCTGTGCTAAAGCACCATGACCATGACAACATATATATATATATAAAAAAAAAAGAATTTATTTGTGTTTACAGTTCCAGAGGGTTAAAAGTTGTCATGGTGGAGAACTGTTGAAGCAAGCAGCAGGCACAGCAGCTGGGGCAAGATGCTGAGAGGTCACATCCTTTACCATGAGCACAAAGCAGAGGGAGCAAACTGGAAGCAGCAAGAATCTTTAAAGTCTCAAAGACCACTTCTAATGACGTACTTCCTCCAACAACGCCATACCCCTTGAACCTCCCCGAATAGCACTACCAACTAGGACCAAGTGTTCAAATACACTATCCTATGGGGGAGTGCCACATACAAGTAAGCTCACCCTGGCCCATATGTGCACAGTGCACATACAACACATACAATCTGTTAATACAGCATTGACCCCAGGGAGACTTCTCAGATGTGAAGGAAAAATATTTTTCACACACATGTGCACACAGTGAGAGAGAAAGAGAGAGAGAGAGAGAGAACCTGAAAGGAATCATCACCCCAGACCGGCGATATGAGAAATGTAAAGAAGATTCCACGGGAAGGAATATGCTGCACAGATAGCCAGAATTTAAGCAGTGAAGATCAGAAATGCTGAGAGTGAGGATAGGTATAAAAGACTGGCCTCCATAGCTTCAATCTCTGTGAAAGATGATTGTTTAAGGAAAAAATTCATAGCAGTCTGTAAATTTATAGCATATACAGAAACAAATGACAACAAGCAACTCTTATAAAAGAAAACATCTAACTGGGGCTGGCTTACAGTTCAGAGGTTTAGCCCATTATTGACATGGCAGGAAGCATGGCGGCTCACGGGCAGACGTGGTGCTGGAGAGGGAGCAAAGAGTTCTACATCCGGATCAGTCAGTAGGCAGCAGCAAGAGAGTACAACACTGGACATGGCTTGAGTTTCTGAAACCTCAAAGCCCACCCCCAGCAACACACTTCCTCCAACAAGGCCACACCTACTCCAACAAGGCCACGCCTCCTAATAGTGCCCCTCCCCGTGAGCCTACGGGGGCCATTTTCATTCAAACCACCATAGACATTTTGGACAGAACCAGTGAAGCTAAAACAGCTAGAAAGATGGAAGATGTGAACTAACCATGTAATATAAAGGTTTAGATGGGGGAGATTGCCAGATCAAGAAACACAAAGCCGGCCATGGTGGCGCACGCCTTTAATCCCAGCACTCCAAAGGCAGAGGCAGGCGGATCTGTGAGTTCGAGGACAGCCTGGTCCACAGAGTGAGTTCCAGGACAGCCAGAGTTACAACAGAGAAACCCTGTCTCACAAAACCAAACCTAAGCAAACAAACAAACATACAAGATCTCACTCTATGCTAAGTATACAACAAATGTGAACAGAGTGCCTGAGTAATAAGGTGGAAAGACAGTGTTCCTTAAAATGCTCTAGTGCCCATGTCACTATCAAAGTAAACTACTGGACAAGAAGTGTTCCTGGGGAAAATATTTATTACGAATGGCACAAGTATTATAATATACATGTGTATGATAAAAATGAATGAATTCTCCGGGCAGACAGAACATTCTAATTTAAATGTATTTAACCAAAAATCTTCAAACACGAGTTTCAGAATGAATGAAAACTGGAAAGAAACTGAGAAATCCGAAGTTAAAGTTGGAGATGGCGCCAACAGAACAAAAGGAAAGACAGTCATTAAGGACAAAGAGAGCATGAGCATCGCTGCCCATCAATTTAACAGAGCATGTACAGAGCATCATGTACAGAGCACCACATCATATGACATCTGAAGACACAGCGTCTCAGTATGCACAGAGCACCCACCAACATTCTTCATATTATGGGCTATTAGACAGGCTTAAACAGACATAAAAGGCCTGATACAATGCAATGTGTACAATCTAACCACAGAGAAATTAAAATATAAACTAATGACAGAACAGTATCTTGATAAACCCCAATACTTGAAAATTTAACATTCCATTCTTAAAATAATCCACAGATTAAAGAGAAAGTCATAGGGAAAAGTAAAAATATTTTGAATCAAAATGAAAATACAACATATCAAAATTTGTGGAGCCAAACAATAAGAAAAAATTAAAACTGATTGCATATGGAAGTGAATAAATTTGAATTTTTTTATTTGTTTGTTTCACAACAGAGCCTTACTCTGCAGCCCAGGCTAGCCTAGAATTCCCTGTATAGCCCAGACTGGCCGGCCTCAAATTCAGGTTAATCCTCAGTTTCCCAAGTGCATGTATTATAGGCATGAACTATATTTTTATCTGACTAAATATCTGACTAATCTGATTTTTATCTGACTATGTGGATAGGTTTTTAATCAGTGACATAAGCTTTCATAAAAAGACTAAAAAGAGAAGGAATAAGAAACCTCAAAATCAATTTTTAAAAAAAATCAATAAAATTGAAAATAGAGACATGACAAGCCAGAGAAAGCAACAACCGCTTTTTTAAAGAAGAAGAAGAAAGAGAAGGAGGGAGAGAGGGAGAGGAAGAGGAGGAAGAGGAGGACCAGATCTATATATAAGACACTGATAAATCTCTAGGCACACTAACCAGAAAAATGGAGGGGGATCCCAATTACTTACACAGGGAATGAGAAAAAAGGACTTTATTACAGATCCTATAGATACTGAGATGAAGCAAGGAAATATGGACAACTTTAATCTCGTAAACATAAATTTTTGGATGAAATTCTATAATAATCATTTCAGAATAAAAGAAGAATAGAAACATTTCCCACCCCATTTTGTGAGAGCCCTGACACTAAAATCAAAGAAAGATATTATAAAAAAGAAACCCCAAAGACCATTAACATTTATGAACTGAGATATGAAATCCACAACAAAACATTAGCAATTCAGATCTAGCAATATGTTTTAAAATTGCAATGAAGTTATTATTTACCCTGAAGATGAAAGACTGCCACAATATTTGAAAATAAAGCAATATGAAATCCACCACATTTGCAGAGGAAAGGAGGGAAAAAATTAATATGATCTTGAAACAAGCTAACAAAATTCAAAACACTTTCATGATAAGACTCTCAGCGCAGTCGGAATGGAAAGGAACTCTCTTGATCTGATGAAACCTTCCCTGTCTTATTGTGAACATTCTATACTTTTCCTTTAAGATCCGGGAAAGATGTGAAGATTGTCATCTAGAGAGCCAGTGTAATAACATTGTGGATGAAAGGGGTGTAGAGATTAGAAGTCAAGAAACAAAATGGTCTCTAACCCTAGATTATACATTTATACTCACAAGAAGCCCCAAATAAGCAACTATAAAAACTATTAGAACAAATGACTGTATTAACATCTCATGGCCCAGGATTCCCACACAAAACTACGTCAGGTTTTTGTAAAGCAGTAATGAGTGATTGGAAATTGTACTGTAAAAGGACCCACATAAATGAAGAGACGTACACCATGTTCATGGGTTACAAGAATCAATATTAGTAAGATGTTGATTATTTCTAGTCTTATTTATGAACTCAAGACAATCTCAATCAGAATCCTACAGGACATTTTAAAAGACTGTACAAAATTAATATGCCACAGCAAAGGAGCGATTTTGAAAAAGAATAACAAGTCGGGTTTCATATGACTTGCTCTGAGACTACTATAAAAGCAGTGTGGTGTTGGTGGAGACAGGGCACTGAGAATCCAGAGGTGTGTCTACACACATGTGGCCAATTTTCTGCAAAGCAACAAGGTAGCTTAACGGAAATGGGGCTTATAAACAAATGGGGATGGAATTAATCTGTAAAAACCCAAAGTAAGAACTTGACCCTGCATTTCACATCACGTACAAAACTAAAAAATAAATAAATAAATGAAACAAAGTTAGGTCTAGTGGTGCCCCTTCCTGGAGTCCCAAGCTACTAAAGATGCTGAGTGAGAGCAGGACTCTGAGGCCAACCTGAGGGGAAGCAGGTAACCCAGTGGTGGAATACTTGCTCAGCGTTTCTGCTGGCTTCAGTCTCCAGTAACACACACACACACACACACACACACACACACACACACACCCCTATAAAAGTACTGAAGAGTCTGTGCTTTGAAAACAGTTTCTTCCGGATGTCAACACAACATCCACAAGCTATCCGTATGTCAGATGACAGAAGTAATCTTGAGAATGGACTCTTGAGAAAAAATACGTTAGGCAACAATTTTTAACCACAAGACAATACAAATTAAGGTAAATAACCATAGCTCCCAATATTCAGAGAGTTTTAAATGTTCTTTTTAAATCCTTATGGCAGAGGGACTGTAAAGGGAAATCATAAAATAGGTAGGAAATAATAATATTAAAATAGTACATATCAAACTATGGAATACAGCTAAAATGGTGTTGGAAGAAAATGTCTGGCATGTATGAGGTCCTGGATCTAATCCATAACATCATATAGAACAGGGCATGGTGGTACCCAGCTATAATCCCAGAACTCAGGGGGCGAACCATGAAGATCAGAAACCTGGGCTACACAATGAGTTTAAGGGCAGCGTGGACTACTTGAGACCTGTTCCAAAACCGACTGACGAGCTAAACAGCTAGATAAACCAGTGACCCTTTAGGAATTTATCCTACACATGCACGTTCGATGTAGTGAGCCGAACAGTGGCAGAACATTTGCCCGCTCGGAATTGGTAAAGGTGAGCTTATTGGCAACAAAGAGTCTTTCTAGGTGTAATTACGGCTTCTGCAGTTGAGAGTAGCCTGGATTGGCCAACTGGGCCCTAACTCTAGGGGCAGGTGTCCCAGTGAGAGAGAAGTAAGACAAAGGTCCGGGGCAGAAGACGATGAGTAGATGGGGGCAGTGATGTAGCTGTAAGTCCAGGGACACCAGGGACTGTGGGAAACCACTAAGAACAGAGACGCTGAGACAGACGGTCCACAGAGCCTCTGTAAGGGAACAGCAGGCCAGCACTTTGACTTGGCATGCATGCCCAGCTTATTTACAAGGGACACTCGGGAAGATGTGGCTAGTCAAAGAACCCAAAAGGCAGGATAAAATGTTCTCATTCTAAGCTACCCATTTTGTGATAATTTGTTATAGTAGCCACAGGAAGCTGATATGTTCTCCCATGTCACCCACCCTTCCCAGGAACCCTTGTGGTTGGACAGGACTCGAAATCCCAAGAGAACCAGTAAAATTCAATATGGCAGAAGCCAACACCGTTACAGAAAACTATGAGCTTGTAGGGAATGCGCCTGAAACACCACCAACAAGAAACAAATGCCACTGGGAGTGGGAGGGCTTGTTCATAAGAGACAATAGAGAAAGGGGTGGACCAGCAGAGAAAAATCCATAAGGGGACCATTGAAAACTGGGGTGAGGTGCTGGGAGCAGAGTCCTGGAGAAGACACAGCTGGCCGGAGGCAGCCTCACACAGAGGTTGTTAGAAGAACTGCTCCTGCCTTCAGCGCCCTCCTTCCCAGTGAGGACCTCCAGGACTGGTACCCTGGAAGAGGACAGCACACAGCATGGCGGAGAAGGCCGAGAAGCTGCACCGCAGAGTCACAGGTGCAGTGGGTTTTGTGTGAAACCAAGGCACAGAATCGTCCACACAGTGATGGCGTTTCCGTAAGAAAGGAAAGCCATGTCTTCCGTGTACTAACGACATGTGAACAGCGCATGAAGACGATCTCCATGGAAACAGTGGCGTTGCCTTTCACTGTGTACCATTCTCTGCTTTTGGAAGTTTGAACCACACGAATGGTTCAAAGTAGAAACATTTTATTTACGTTCAAAACTACAACCTTTAATTTTTAAAAGCCCGTTATTAATGGTCTTTAAAAGGCCCTGCTTACAATAATAGTCAAAATAATAACAATAGCCCATGCCCGGGCTCTTCCCGAAGGCAAACTCACCTGTCAGGCAACGCCTGCAGCACCGTGGGCATCAGCACCCCAGAGATAGCCTTGTAGAGGATGGAGTCGCACACGCCCACGATGTTCACCACGGTGGAGGAGCCTAGCACGGGTAGCATGTGGGGTGGCATTCCTTGCCAAAAGTGCAGAAGGAAACTCTGAACCTGCATCGACCCACAGAGAGAATAGGGTTTAGATGTGGGTGTCCCCGAACATAGTCTGTGACCCCCACCTCCACACACAGGCTGCAGCACCTTCATCTGTTTCCCCTGTGGCAGTGGGAGCTGCCCCAGCTTGGGGTGCTGTGAGGACCTTCTGCCCACTGCTGGACACCTGTCTGACCTTGCAGCCTGGTGCTGGGCTCCCTCACTGTTAGCTGAACTCTGAGAGCCAGTTAGGAAGGGGGGACCGGACATTGTTTTTTCAAAAGGTCAGAACACTAGCGGCCATTGTTCTTTGAGCCCCCCTGGTTGGCTCCCCCCTGGTGTTCTGGGAAGGAAGGAGAAAGTTGTGGTGGTTAGGGGTTGGGAGGACAGGAAATGCTTGCGACCTGCAAAATTCTCCTAATTCAAATATGTGTGCCCCAAACCTGACAAAGCGCACGGAACTTCTCACACCCCAAACTCCCATTTTCCTGGAGCGCCTGGTGTCATTACGCTAAAGCTAGAAGGGCACACGGGACACTTGTGATCGACCTTTTCCTTTATCACCAAGGCGCGGAGCAGTACGCTCTGCCGAACGATCCTCAGGACCACAATAGCAGGAACTTGGTGCTTCTTGCGGATAAGCAAATGGCTGAGTGATGTTCCGATCAGAGAATGCTTTGGTGACCCCACATCCACATTTTTAGGGTGTGGCTTAAAGGAGGAGGTAAAGAAACAAGCCGAGGGAAGAGAAACAGAAAACAATAAACCTCCATACACAATAGCACCCCTGAATATCTGGTCTGTGGATAACATTGAGAAGCCATCATGAAGCGGGAAGCATCCAAATCTGGATTTTTTGTAGCAGGCTGATGTGAGTCCTGGGTTATGCACCCTCCCCCTACTCTCTAAGATAGGCACTCTCGAACTCCACCTGAAGTATTTTCCACGATGTCACGTTGTTGATTCTCATAAACCAGCACCGATCCAATATGGGAGACATAATTGGGCTCTGCCAGTTTAACTTTGGAGCTGGTATTACTTTTTTGTTTTTTTTAACCGAGTGCCCTCTGTGTGCCAGAGACATTACAGAGTTCTCTCATATGACAGTGCTAATAATAACAGAGCCCAGGATCTTTACTCCAACTTGCAGAGTTACCAAGTTCATTGCCCAGAGCCAGGCAGCAATCCAAAAGAGGAGGTGGAGCATGGATCCTCCCACCGCCAGTCCTGTGGTCATTTTGCTTATCACATGGTGGCTGGGGTTCTAGCTCATCCCCAGGGCCCATGTCTTTCTCTGGGCTGCTGCCACTCCACGGATTTCTGTCTCTGCCTGATGGGTTGCACCCCCCTTTAGACCTCTCTAGGGATCAGGTCTCAGATCCAAGCTCATCCCTGGGCATTGGCCTCTAGCCAGGTCCTAGCCTGAGCTTTCTACTCTAAGCTCTGCCTACTTCCTTCCTGAGGGTTGGTAGATTCTGAATATTTATCTGTTTCCCTTGGCTCTGCTTGTGTTCAGCCCTACCCCCATTTTCTATAAGCTGCCAGCTTCTAGCAAAAAGTCTGGAAAAGATCAGCTGCTGCGTAGGATAAAACAAATCCTTTGAGAGATCCAAGCAGGCATCTGCCTGTTAGAAGCCTGTTCAAGCCACAGAAGAAACCCTGATGGGTCCCCAAGTGGTAGCTATCGTACTGAGTGAGCTGCCCACTGATAGCCTCCCTCCCTCCTCTGTATTATGTCATTGAATGTCCAGTGGTTCCCACTCCTCTGAGAAAGAAAAGGAAGGAGAGAGAAGGAGGTGAAGTTCAAGTGTTGAGACCTGGAGGCCAGCTGTGAGACGGGACACAGACGGCTTGTCTGCTCAGGACAGACAGCTGTCCCAACCTCCCTATTACTGGGTACGAAGGGAGGAGCAGTGAGAAGCTGAGGTCCATGACTTGAACATCTGGGCAGAGGGTCATGGCGGTATTAAAGTTGGGCAAAACAGACACAGGCCAGAAATTAAGGGCACTGGTTTAGCCATGTAAAATCAAGACAATAGAATCTGATGCACAGGACTAAATACGTGAGAGCCAGCAGCCTTTTTAAGGTGGAAATAATGGTTTCTGCCTATTGTTAGGATGAAATAGATGACTTATGTAAAATGCCAGGCATCGTGTAGGCATTGGATAAATGGAAACTTATTATTAGACAAAAGGAGGAATTCTGGTAAGTTCTCTGTACTCCTTGCGAGCAATTTCAGTGTAAGGGTCAAGTAAAGGGTTGAACACGATTGTTTAAAGCCAGCTTTCTGGGCTATACATCCAGTCTCCTATGCTTCTACCCCTTCTTACCTAGGTCCAGGGAAGCATCAGATTTTTAAAAGACATTTTAGATTTGTTTTTATTATTTTATGGGCACGAGTGTTTTGCCTGCACGCACGTCTGTGCACCGTACGCACGCCTGAGTACCGAGGATGTGGCAAGCCTCCACGTGGGTGTTGGGAATCGAACCCCGGGTTCTTTGCAACAGTGTGTGCTCTTAACCACTGAGCCAACTCCCCAGTCCCCAGATTTTTAAAAGGACACCTAAGCGAGGCAGTAAGATTAATTTTGATCTCTTTTTCTGTGTTCAGTTGATTGCTAACGCACTGGCAATGCATAGTTGAGCGCTAAGCTGCCGTGACGCTGGAAAGTGCCCCGCAAAGCAATCATCGTCAAAATGTCTACCGCATTCCGTCCTGCACCAGGACACTTTTTACATAAACTGTTTTATACCCCAGTTTTGCTTTGAGATCATTATAACTGCCAGTTCTTTTTGACAACACTGGAAAGTGAGGCTCAGAGGCGGAAACTGCGTTTGGTCAAGGTCGCCGGCCAGTAAACGATGGCTTGGGGACTCAAACATGGGACTTAGGAGCTCCCCAGCTCCTTATAGCACACCGTATGGGGAGGAGTTCCCTACGTGTGAATCTGTGGGTCGTGTACCTGTTTGACAATGTTCTACATGAGCTGCATCCGTCTGCTGCATCACCCACCTACCAACCCCAACACCCAGTTATGCACCCCACTGATATGTCCCGAGACTCTAAGAGCCTAGCCAGCTGGGATGAGCAGTGAATAAGACGCACAAGGTCCTTGTCTTGTGGGAGTTACACTGTGATGCTTGGAAAGAAATAATATCTACCAAAGACTTTTCTAAGTTATAGGAGAAAGCTGTGTCATCAGGAGAAAGATACCCCGTTCGTTATGCTGTGGCTCGATAGATTGAACTATGGCTTGCTTAGGCACCTTAAAGTCTGACAGCAGACAGTCAGAGTGGGAAGGACATCAGACTAAAGGTGTCAGGTAACAAAAGGATCAGTCACAGCTTTGGTCCTAAACTAGCTGTGTGACCTTGGACAAGTCTCTTTGGTCTATCTTTACGAGCGTGCTGCCATCTCTTCTGGTGCTGTGTCTATGAGCCACGCAATAGGGGAAAGACGCAAATAAATACGTTGCCTGATAAAACACATACAAAAGGCTTTGTGGGCAAGAGGATTTTAGTGTCCACTGGTTATGTAACGGGCATCTCCGTTCTCTTTTGCTTCCCCCTTTCTGTTCTTTTCTTGAATGCAGTGTTTTAAAGCGGAAATAAAATGGACTTCTCGTGTTTAAAGATGGCCCTACTGATGATGCAATTTGGTGGAAATGAAGACCAGGCGGTGAGGAAGGAGGGACGGCAATCACTCCAAAAACAGTCAGGAGGATGGTCTCAGGAAACGGTGGAAACCAAAATATTACTTAGCTTCTCCGAATCCATATTTGTAGGTGTGCTGATAAACTGGCAAGATGGCCTTCCAAATGTGTCATTCTCTAGCCAAATCAAGGAAAAGCCAGTTCTGCCTGATGTGCACGAAGACCTCGGTAAGATAGGTATACCAACCTGCCTGGGAGCTCTTTAAGGAGGAGGAGGCGTGAAGTGTGATATTTTAAAAGAATACGCACACAGCTTAATGCTGCTGACCTACCTCGTCAAAGTTGGCTCTTATTACAGTGTCCAGTATTCTCTGACAGTGTGTTCTGTACATCATAATAAAAGTAGAAACCTGTGGGTGAGTGGGGGAAGCAACAACAAAGGAAGACATTAATATACAGTGTGGCTGCCCCGGGAAACTCAATGTTGACACCATTTATTCCATGAAGGAATGGACTTTACCTAATATCCACTCATCCTGAAAGACCTGAAGGGGAATGATAGCCCTTAAGTGATGTGCTATGACCCTTGGCTCCTTGCTTTGTCTTCACATGGCACCAAAGCACCGCCCTGCAGCACAAAAGCACTGGTTTTATTCTGCCCCATCTTCTACCCTGAGACTCTGGGCTCCGGGAAGATCTAAACAACATGATCTTCACATTCACGTTGTCCAGTGCACTGTAAAGTGTTTAGCACATGCTACAGTAGGGCTGAGGGGACTGAATTCTCCTATGGCTGAGACACTGAAGCAAATAGAACCCAGTGTGCCATTTATAATAAGTGCTTCTACGAAAACCACCATAGACATCTGGGAATTCTCTGAAATCTATGAGAGAGAGGAGAGAGAGAGAGAGAGAGAGAGAGAGACGAGGGAGAGTCAGTCACCCTCAGCAATCACTCCAATGAGGTTACCTTCTCCTCAGGAAGACTGGCTGGAAGATTTAGGTCTTTGACATTTGGAAAGTCTGGCAGCAATGTCCCAAGCTTGGACCGGGGAGAATACGCCACGGTCTGTTTGGTCACTTCTCTCTTGCCCGTCTCGCTCACCCAGGCAGCTCCTTTCTTTGAATACATCACATCGTAATACTGGGAGCTTTCCTTCACTGCTATGCCGTAGTAATGGTACCTGGTCCGCCGAGAAAGAGACAAATGAGGGCACACATGGGTCATCATCACATGGGGGTTTCCAAAACCAAGAGTGGCTGGACACATCCTGCCTGAGGCTAAAAGAGTTAACTCTTCTATAAGGCATGACATCTCTGAAATCTACAATTAAGCCAAAGTTCCATGTTGCCAGCCATCAATCAGACAGGTAAAAATAACTAAATTGCCTCCTACAGAAAATGTTAAGTCAAATACTTTGCAAAGCCAAAAAAAAAAAAAAAAGAGAGAAAGAGAGAGAGAGAGAAATTTTCCATTTATACCTGATCTCTAATGTCTAACAAGGGTACCTAATACTTGAGTGTCCCCTCTGTGGGGATCCAGGCAAAAGAATGTATTCATATGTCTCGAATAAAAATTTACCCGGCCATGATTATGTTCTCCAGTAAAGGCTGATCTCAAAGAGCTGTGATTTCAAAGTTTTTGTTTTATTATTGTTATGTTTGAGACAAGGTCTGACTGTGTAACCCTGACTGGCCTAGAACTTGCTATTTAGACCAGGCTGGCTTCAAACGCTCAGACACTCACTTTAGAGACTGTCTCCCAAGTGCTAGGATTAGAGGCGTGTGCCACGTGTGTCCACACCCAGCAAAAGTTACCATTTTAAAAAATTCAGTGCCTCACTTGACCCTGAATGCCAAAGACCAAAACCTTTTATTAACTCACAAAGGGCATAATCACAGACATGCTCTCAGTTACGATTAAAGAAGAATAGGAGGAGGGTGCATCTGTTGGTGGCGGAGGTGGTAGGGTTTTTTTTTTGTACGTTAGCTAACAATCTGCTTAGGTTCTGAGCACTTTGCAAAGTACTTGATTCACATTAATTCGAAAATAACCTTATGAAATGAGGATTGCTGTGATCATCCTAAAGATGAGAAAATGGAAGTAAGAAAAGTCAAACAATTTGTTTAAGAATGTAGAACAGCCTCAGGTAAGAACCGGTTTGTGGACCGGTCTGTTTGCCCACCCAGCCACTGCGCAGTACTGTCGGTAAGCAGGATGTGGATCAGAATTACTTTTGGAGTTTAATAAACATGCAGATTCCTAGACCTCTTCCCAGAACCCACTGATTCAGAACATCTGAGAAGGGGCCCATGAATCAGCTGTGCAATGAATAGCACCACCAACTGGGAGGCTCACCGGCTTGAGGTCCATGGCAAGAAGGGCTTGACAAACATTATCGTATCTCACCAAATCCCCATGAAGCTAGAAGTAACTCACACTTCACACTGTACAAACAAGAAAACCGAGGTCCAGAGAATTTAGGTCACGCACTCAAGATCACCCAGTGAGTAGGGAGCAGAGTCAGGAGTTGAACCTCCAACGTGCTTTGCACTTCTAAGTCAGTGATTCCCAAGCTTTATTAACAGTAAGAATCACCCACAGAGCACACGGCAGCATCCTGACCACCAAGATTCCGACTTAGTGGGTCTAGGGGTAGGGTTTCACAGTGCGGTGGCGATGCTGTGGCAATCGGGGGGCCTCGTTCTCACAAACACTGGACAACATATCAGCTACTTTTCTCTATCCACAGATACGTGGTGATCGGTACAAGGAAGCATTTTGAGTCTCGGGAAAGGTGTGCGTGGGGAGGAAGAGACAGCGCGTGTAACCTTCCCTTTAGCAGCCCCCTTCCTGCTGGTACCATTCTGTGAAATTTCTGCCCAGTGGACAGCTCGCCTCCATCTGCATGCCTCCTGGGATGAAGAGCTCAGGCCCTCCGAAGGCGGCCCAGTTCATTTTCAGCCGATGTGGTTACCAGAAAGTTCTTTGTGCTGAACTAATAGCTACCGTCTGGGCCTTCTACTTCCCAACTGTCACATAACTGCCTTTCCATCTGTGGTCATGCTGTGGGGGAGGGGCTGGTTCCAGTGACTCCAGAGGTCACTGGGAAGACAGTTACAGCATACCTTCTTACCTTGAAAATGTTCCTTGTAATTTCTTACTATGACACTATGAGATATTTACATTATTTTAAGATAAGAACAGATTACTTCTTGATTAATCAGTGCATGTTGCTGAGATCTGCAATTGCAGGAAAGCTGCTGCTCTGGTCTGGTCACATCTCCGTTTTGCTAGTTTGGTTCTGCAGGGGAGTGTCAACACTCCTCACTAGACATGTCTATGTTTCTTCTATCCGGGTGGATTTGCTGCAGGGTTTTGGGAAGCTGTGCTGCAGGATGGAGCCTCCTTTGCAGCTTGAAGCATATCATTGCCTTTAGATAGGCTGAGCATGTGGAAAACCTGGGAGAATCCTTACGGAGAGGGCAGAATATGGCTCTGAGTGTGTGGAACTTTAAAAATGGATGCTGTTCAGTTTGCTAACATGTAGGTTAAAGAGGAAGAGAAGCCCAAACAGAAAAACAGCCTCTCCCAGAGGAGACTGTTCTGCAAGTGCATGCAGGATGGGAGATATGGGAGTTCTCTATCCTTCCTGGTTCTCCACATTTATCAACTCTCTCCGCTATTCATACTCTTCTTAGAAACCAGAAATTATGTATTGGGGCCGGTGGTTTGCCAAAGACCACAGGCTAGACAGAAACTTCCACACATTTCCATTCATATAGCATCCTTCTACTCAGTTCCTCCCCCCACACCCCACCACGAGGTCCTGCTGTCTTGCTGTGTAACTCAGGTGGTTGGCCTTTAAACTCGTGTGGCCTCAAACTCTTGCTTCCTGACTCAGACTCCAAAATCCTGCAACGATGGAAAGATGTCACCATCCCTGCCTCAACCTAGATTTCGAATTATCAACTTTGTGATCACCAGAAAACATGGGTTTTTTCCTCTATTCTTACTGAAGTAGCAATCTTAGTTTTAAGCAAACACTAGAATTTTTTTAAATAAATGAAATTAGGAAGTTTGTTCCTTAATGTAGTCACCCTGGGAAACGAAATTATCTCAAGATGTCCTTCACTTATTCAAAATTTTTTCTGGACAGTCCTTTGGAATTTCTCCTTAGAGCTTCTGAAATACGTACACATACATACATTGACAGACAGACAGACACACACACATACACATAGACACACAGACAGATGCACACACACATAGACACAGATGCACACACAGACAGATAGACACAGAAAGACACAGGCACACACACGGGCAGACATATAGTCACAGACAGACATACACACACATGGATGTAGTCTCTCTCTCTCTCCCTCTCCCTCTCTCATTTTCAGACTTTACCAAAAAAGTTTTTTCCCACGTTTGAACATTTGTTTTCCCTCCCTCTCCCTTTCCCAAAGCCAAACTTCCTTGAATGGTAAGAATGTCCTGCCCAAAGCCAGCTGTGGTGGCACAGGCCTGTAATCTCAGAGGCAGGAGGATCAGGAGTTCAAGGCCATCTTCGGCTACATATCCAGTTTGTAGCCAGCCTGGGCTACCTAAAACCTTGTCTCATGGTAAAAACCAAAGCAAATTAGAACAAACAAGATCCCAGATTGTACTGCTCGGAGGCCAGCATGAATCACCGGGGGACTCTGTTTCTCAGGGTAACGGCGTGTGGGTGTGCTTTTGAAACTCCCCAGAGACAAGACTTTTAAGTCCTATATGATACGGGGATTTAAAGTTTTTCTTTTTAAAGAGGTTTCCGTGTTTGATAGCTCATTGTGCTGAATCGTTCAGGTGGTCAGAAGGTCTCGAAGAAGGCACCCTCTAGTGGAGTTGTGGTGCACATTAGCATAATAAAGGTTCTTAGAAGTCTTCAGTAAAGGCTGTTGAACTGGGGTGGGGCTAGCCAAGCTTGTGTGGCCACCTCTCTCTTCCAAGAAACACTTCCTGACTCCTGAAAGTTTCCAAAACATCCTTAGAGGCAGCCCCTGTGAGTCTGATGGAGGAGGACAGGCTGAACTCTTCTGATACACGCCTGGGAGACCACAGTCCTGGGGCCTTCGCTTCCTTAGTGTCAGTTCCTCCGGAAGAACCCCCACCCCCCGCTTACCTTTTCTTATTCTCCACTATGACCTGAAACATAAATCTTCTCTTCAGGTCTGTCTTACATATCATAATGTTCCTGGCAAGCCAGGCATGATGGTTCAGACCTATAATCTCAGCACGTGAGAGGCCCAGGCAGGAGGACTGTGGTTGACTGAGCTCACGTTTACAGAGTAGGACCCTGTCTCAGACAAGAAAGGTGAAGCAAATGTTGGCAGGCTGGTTGAAAACGACAAGGCAGGGGGAAGGACCTCCTGCCCATCCTCCATGAGAAGTTCAAGCTGGTCTGTGCCTGTGGCCCACTATATACTGTTACAGCAGAGGTTACCCAACTCACTAGTCCAAGCAACCAGGGGATGGTAAAGGGGTCACAGGACTCTTTGAAAATTCAAATAGATTGCTTTACAAAGAACACTTCAGGACAGGGTGGCACAGAGTCAGGCGGCATCAAGCAGCTAGGCCAAAGGTCCCAGGCCTTTGGATGGCCAACCTCTCTCTGTGTAGGGTTCTGAGAGAGAGCCTGGCTGTCACAAAGCTCCTCCATGTCCCCTCTAAGCATAGACCTCCCCACAGGCCTGCAGACAAAGCTCAGGAGGAAGCAGCTTGGGGTCTGGGCTGCCTCAAAGTCCAGAGACGAACACTGTGAAGGCAGCATGGCTGTTTGGTGCTTACTTTGACTGTCCTCGGGTCCCGAGTCTTCTGGTGGTTAGCTGAGGAAACTGCTGCCTTATGATCTGTAAGGCAACACAAGAACCAGTTACCCATCGCGGAAAAGGTGGGGGCTTGTGACTGAGTTTTACGAGTAGCAATCATGAAAAGGGAAGGAAATAGGCCCTGGTGGCTTGTTAGGAGTCCTTGGGCACTCTGGAGAAGACTCCTGGTGTTGGGGGGAGGGGCAGGTGGACAGTACTTTGATGGTTGCGGGGATGGGGTCTTGAAGGGATCTCATTGGGCTACATGCTTTATTCCCTCTTATTCACAGCATAGGAGAGTCCAGGCTGGTCTAAGGTATGCCAGTCCCTCTTGAGCCTGCCATCATGCTTGGAAGCAAACCCATCTTCAGCCCTGTTATGGGCCTTGTGTTTCATTCCACTTCCGTCCTTACAAGCTGACCCCTTCGTCCCCACATTCTCCTACAAGAAGGCAAGGTCATCCACATTTCACAAGCTTGCTTCCAATTCTGAAGATGATATTTGGGCTTCTGAGCAAGATCCCTCTGCTCAGAGGCTTCCTGGGACCAAGAAGTCTCTTGCCATCACTTGGTTTGACTTTATGCCTATCTACTTATTCTTGCCTGAGAGCATCTGGGGCACTTCCTCACTGAGTGCTAACTGGGTGTCTTCGTACTTGAATGTAGAGTGTGTGAAAGCAAGGGCATCACTTGGGTCTGGGCACATAGGAAAGCTTGTTCTTGCTGTGGGCTGAAAAGATAAAGTTCTGGTCCTGCCCACAGGGGTTCCTTCACTTCTCTGCAGAGAAGAGCTCATACCTACAGCAGCCCAGAACAACTACTCCCCGAAAGGAGTCAGGGAGAGGAGGCCACCTGCCAACGTGGTAATACACCAACAGGCCTCCCTCTCCTTGCTGTGTACTGAGAGGATGCTTTTGGCGAGGTGACGTAATAGAAGGTTTGTGTGGTAGAGTTTGGGATCAGAGGCCCTGAATTACACCTCAGCTCCCCCACTTGTGAGATGTGTGCATTCACATTCACATGGCATGATTTCCCTAGTCATAAAATGAGACGGAGAGATGGCTCAGCAGTTAAGACTATCTATCTATTGCTCTTGAAGAAGGACCTGAGTTTGGTTCCCAGCACCCATGTCTCACAGCTGCCAGCGACTCCAGCTCCAAGGGATCCTCCACCCACGCTAGCCTCTGCGCCATCTGTGCTCGTGTGCCCGCCCCCACACACAACACGCATGCGTACAGGTAATTAAAAATAAAAAATAAAATCTTTAAAATAGAAATGGCAATAACCTCTACCTCAAAGAATTCTTGAGAAGTTGGGGGTGGATGGGTAAAAGGATGTGGAGTCCTTTGCTTAGTAAGCACCCGATGAATGTGTTTCAGAACCTTCGGATGACTCCCTTCCTTCAGAAGCTTTCCTTTGTAAGCTTATTCAGAACCCCCCCTCCCCAGGCACTCTTGCCTTCTGGCTAAGTCCTGAGCAGAGGATCATGGTCTGAGAAGTGAGGCTGCGCACTGTCCTGCCTGAAAAGACACGGTGCTGTTTCCCCACTGGTGGGTACAGGCCTCGAAGGCTCTCTTTAAGAGATAAGACTTTCTCATCACATTGGCATCTTGCTTCATGCACACTAGTGCTTTCACCGACTTCACTAAATCCATGCAATAAATAGGCACGGTGACTCTGTTAGTTGTTTGGACTTGACACGCTCAATAGTTGTGTGCCTCAGTTTCCTCCTGTGACCTCTGAAGACGTAGGGAGTCATGTAGTCTACCCTCAACTAGACTGATGGTGACGGGACTTCAGCTAAACTAGGATCTGTTTGGTGGGACAGAAAAAGTGAACAACGGATAATGAAAAGCTGAGCTCTTAGAGTGGGTGGCGTGAAGATGGCCCACTCATTAGGGAGCCAAGTACCTTTTGTGCGGAGAATAGACAGTCAGCCTTGCCTCGTCTCGAGGTGGGGAAGGGATGAGATAGCTCCCAGGATACTCAGAGAATCTAGTGCAAGAATACTATAAAACCACTTTGGGAGGGAAATGAGATTTTATAAACATTATTTCCTGGGCTCGTCAGGGCGGCTTACTTGGCAAAGTGCTTGCTATGCACATGAGGAACTGAGTTCAAATCCACATAAAATGCCTTGCTCGGTGGCACCCAAGTGGCTATAATCCCAGTGTTAGGGGAAATGGAGATAGAAGGATTTTGGGGGCTTGCTAGTCAGCCAACCTAACCTAACTGGAGAACCCTAGATCCCAGTGAGAGACCCTATCTCAAGAGATCAGTTGGAGAGTGATTGAGAAGATACTGGACGTGGATGTCTGTCTTCTACACACACATGCTCGTACACGCACAATAGGAAGAGTGATAATATTAAAGCTGATTCGATCATCATCTGAACTACATACGGTTGCCACACAGAGGTAGTCACTCATCTGTGTCCCCTAGGACACGTTTGCCATGTCCTGTGTAAAACGCAGTGTTGGAGTCTGTGTCAGTGACACTGCTCTTGTGACCCCTTGCCCTGGTGCGTAGTCTAAGTCTAGGTTTGATGGCTTTACTGCTTCACATTTGTACCAACCTGTGGCCAGCCCCTCCAGAGGCTCATCATATGACCAGCTGTATACAGAGCAAGGATCCAAAGCAGGTGATAACAATGGCTAAATATTGAACAGTAGTGATAGGCCAGAGCAGACAAAGGGATGACAAGAGAGACATAAATATTGAGTCAGGAGTTCCTGCTGGCTGAAAGAGGGTCATGATTCAGGTTCTAAGTTTCCTAACCACCCAAGCAAACAAGCTAACAATAGCTATACAGGAGTCCCCGAATCCGTTAGGGCATGCTACTTTCTCAGGAATGTCTCTCTTATGCTTATCCCTGGAAAATGTCTCCTGCGCAGATGTGTGCGTCAGTGAGAGTCTCTGTTGAGCCCTCTAATATTAGTGGACACTATGAAAATGGTAACACTCAGTGCTGTCAAAGCCGTAGGAAAATGTTGGCGAGATGACTCAGCGAGGCACAAACTTCCTGCCAAGCCTGATGTTCTGAGTTCAGTCCCCAGGACCCACACGGTGGAAGGAGAGGATCAACTTTTGCAAGTTTGTCCTTAGGCCTCCGCGTGTGTGCTCTGGCATATATATGTGCACATGTGTACATGCTCATGTGCATACGCACTAAACACATGTAACGGTTTTTTAAATCTACAGTACACCTAAAATCTTCAGGTTGCTAGGGATTCTGTTAGCACAACTGTTCCTCCAAAGCAGTTTTTCAATATGTCAAGAGCCACAAAATACTCAAACTTTCTGATCTATTAATTCTAAGAAAGTACCCTAAAATAAGAAAACAGAAGGTATGGGGTTTCTAATAGGAGAAAAATTAGAAACATCATGAATGTCCCACAGCAGAGAAGTGGCTAAGTACATGCTGTATATTTAATCAATAGCACTCATGTAGCCATAAAGAATAGTCACAATAGTCACTGCTTGCGGTGTGATACCAGGAGGAATCATGCACGTTAAACTATGGCTATCATTTTTGCTTGTAAAGATATAAGAATGGGCAGATTGTGTGGAGAATTACATTAAGAATTCTCTAGGGTGGTTGGGTTGTGGGTAGGACAAAAACCGGGGCTTCTGTGATCTCTGCTGTCCTAAACAAACTGATTATGCGGGAAGAGAAGCATTTTCTTAGAAGTAGTCCTAATTGACAAAAAGTTGAGGATAATCTCACAAGATGCCTCCAAAATCAGCCAGAATGTTTTAGCGGGGCTTTTCTCTCTTCAAAAAGTAAACCATTCTATGCTCTCTGAAAATCGTCTCTGATATTAAAAGAAATCTGTGTTGTTTTGTTTGGTTGCTAAGCCTCATTATCACTTGATTTAGGAGCCTGGCTGGGTTCTGAAGCCTTGTTCTGTTTATGCCAACGGTACCCACACAACATTCACAGAGCAAACAGGCAAGCCCCACTGTCTGCCCTTGGATGGGGAGCCAGGGCCACAGGCTCATCTACAGACAAGCCACAGGCTACTGGGACACAGGGACAGGCTTCCCAGGGTTATTTGTTCTACCTCCATGAACCAATACGAGCTACAACCCAAGGGCTTGTCATTCTTTGTCTGGTCACGACACAGACCTGGGGATTCATTGACCAATTTGACCTATGATTCACTCCATTGCTGATGGTTTCTCTTACCCCTTTGGAATAACTTGTGTATCAGTCTGGTGCCTTCACCACCTTTATGACCAGTGCCACCTCCTGCTGATTTGTCTAAGAGAGCTGGGAGTCTTCACTTCCCCCTCTCCCCTGTCTCAGTGATTCTGCCACCTGAGATTCTCCTTTATGAGCCAGCTGTTTCTCTATGTCCCTCTCATGTCTACTCTATCCATGTCATCTCTCTCCTGAACCACAGACACATTCTCCCAACAGGATGTCCTGCCTCCAATCTATCCTCCTTAGCAGGAACTATCTGAATGGCAAATATGATCATTTCATTTTGTCATTGGAAATGCTAGTACCTTCTTCCTGCCCCCTCTGGATAAGAATCCAGACTCTGGGGGGCTGGTCTCTGAGACCCTGGGCTACCTACTCCTGTTCCGCTACCCAGTCTCTCTCAGATGCTCCCCAGGCTACAAGTTTAGGCTGATCCTGCCACCACCATGCATGCTCTCCCCTCTGCCAAGACTGCCAAGCTCATGACCACAATATTCCCTCCCAGCCCTGAGGCTCCCCGCCTTCTCTCTGACTCTCTCCCACTTTCCTTATGAACCTGATATAATTATTTGAATCTGAAATTCCCCTGCAGCTTCATGTTTAAATGCTTGGTCCCCAGCTTGAGAACAATTTTTAAAGGTCCTAGAGTCTTTAGGAGGCAGAACCTTGTTGGCAGAAGTCGGTCACTAGGTGTTGGCCTTTGAGAGCTATCCTCCCCTGGTGCCAGTCTAGCTCAGCCTACTTCCTGGTCTGCCATAATGGGAACAGCTGCAAGCACAAGCTCTGCCTTCAGGCTCTGGGCACTCCTGTTGCTATGCCTTCCCCACTACAGTGGACTGAAATCTCCCTGAAACTGTGAGCCGAAACGCTTTCTCCCTCAATCTCCATTCCTTCTAACCTTTCCCATGCCCCTCCCTGAAGTCTCAAATCGATAGCCTCTTTTTCTTTATTTTTACAGACAGACAGACAGATGGGCAGACAGAGATATAAACATATGCACAAGTAGATAAATATAACCTGCTGAGTCCGTTTCTGGTTTTTGTATCTATATGGCGCAAGGGCTGACTGCTTTGTATTGGGTAACTAACGAGGGGGCTCATGCCTGGGAAAGGCTAATTCTCCCCCTTTCAGCAATCGTTAGTTGCCTGTAGCTCTGTGTAGACGTGGGATCCCGTGAGACTCTTTCTCCTTCCAAGTCAGCATGTCCATTGACGCTGTCATTGCTCAGGTGCTGTTTACACAGAGACAGTCTCTGGGCTTTTACACTCTTTCTACCTCACACATTTCATCTTATGGTTACGACTCTCATTTCAGTGACCAAAAATACATGACAGGAAACAATGTAAGAAGGGTAGGATTTATTTGGTCTATAGTTTGAGGGGAGACAGTAAGTCACGGCAAGAAATGTATGGCGGAAGCAGGAAGCAGCTAGTTTATGGCACTGATGTTCAGGAAAGGAGTGAACAGGAAGTAGAGTCGGGCAATAAAATCACAAGAGGTTCCCTTAAGGCCCCATTTCCTCCAGTGAGGCTCCAGCTCCCACAGGTTCCACAGCCTTCTCCAAGCGGAGCTAACAGTAAAACCCACGTGCTCAAACAACCCTGTGGTGAGGTTCGTCTCACAATCAAAGCACAGCAGCTGCTGACGTCGCTTCAGTCACAGTGAAAAGTAGCCCATGCACCTTCTCGTGACGTCACTTCCTGCTCCCGCCCCCGAATTGAGCGGCAGGCACTGGCTGAGCGATAGGGCTTGGTGTCTCACCCGCTCGCATCCCAAGCTTGGATCTGGAACTATGCTGGTCACTTTGCGTACACCATCTCCACTAATCAGCACAATACCAGCGCTGGGCCCCACTGCTGATCCCCCTCTGCGGGTAGATAAACTGAAACTCAGAGCTGAGCCAGCCTCACCAAGTCATCATCAGCTCTTGGGACGCCGACCCGAGACCTGCACACTCTGGAGGTGACACCACCACAAGGTCATTCCTTCAGGAATGAAAATATCCCCGGGCCCCTGTGTGGTCCTTGAACACCGTTTACCTCTGACTGTTGATTCCCTTATTCGCATGTGTGTTTGAGGAATGAGTAATTTCCTGCTCCCACCTACTCTTCAATGAAGATTTCTCCTCTGCTTGCCTCATTCTGACCCTTTTGGAAAAGTTCTTGTGGCTTCTGCTGTGAACAAGAGCCATCTTTCCCTGCCCTAAGGGGTTACAGAGAGTGGGAAACAGCCAAGGAGATGGTAAAATGCCAGTGGACGGCCAATAACTCAGAATCAGTTCACATCCAGTAAGTGGAAATGGAATGATTAAATGCTTCTGCTTGATAAAAATTCTGTTAACAGAAGGCATTCTGGTGGAGATGTAGCTTAGTGGCAGAGCACTTGCCCCCTTCCCGCACACCATACACACACACCAAACACATCCACACCCGCACAAAATATCACACAAACCCCACACATACACACATATCACACACACACTATATATATATATACACATATACATACCACACACACACATTCACACCACATACACACACACCACACATATACACATACACCACACATATAGACCACACAAACATCACACGCACAGCAGACACACCCCCCCCACACCACACATGTGTACACCACTCACACACACATACACCACTCACACACACCACACATGTGTGCACACACACACATACACCACACACATGTACACCACTCACATACGCACGTACACACCACACTCATACACACGCACACTACTCTGTTCTCACTCCTTGGCACATGCACCACTCCTCTGTGAGTCTTTCCCAGTTTCCTGATGGAGGCAGTTTTCCGTCTCCAAGCACAATGCATCTCTCTCTTATACCATGGCAATGCTCCACCTTCCCTCCATTTCAAATGCATTCTGATTCTACCCACATCTGCCCATCTCCACCTGCCTAGGACCACACCTGCAGTGCTCTCCAGACATGCTCCGCTATGACCTACTCCATGGTACCTCTGAACGAAGCCCAGTCCTACTAGGTTCTACCAGATGGGTCCTGCCTTCTCTCCAGGTCACCTCTCCTGACCCAGTGCTCTGGCCATCTAGAAATGATTCCGAGTTTCACAGTCACCACTCTCTCACTCTGGATTTTTCCACAGCCGCTCTCAAGGTCTGGCACCTTCCTTCCTCCATGCCCTTTGTCTGCGTGATGCCCACGTACCCTTCAAATAATCAGCTTTGACTTGATTTCCTCTCAGAAATCCTCCCTGAGTCACTTGATTGGTGACCACGATTATATGATTGCTTTTAAGATGGCCAATAAAAATGTATATTTACATTGTTGTGATGGCGCACACCTTTAATCCCAGTACTCAGGAGGCAGAGGCAGGTGTAACTCTATGAGTTCCAGGTCAGCCTGGTCTACAAGTTCCAGGACTACAAAGAGAAACCCTGTCTTGGAAAACCAACAAAACAAAACAAAAAGACAAAAACAAAACAAAACAAAAACAGCAACAGAAAGTGTGTATTGATGGCATGCAATATGGTTTGAATAAGAATGACTCCCATAAGCTCATGTAGTTGATTGTTAGTCACCAGGGAGTGGCACTATTTGAAAGGATTAGAAGGATAAGAATTTCCTCCTTGTTGGAGGAAATTTGTCACTAGGAGTGGGCTTTGAGGTTTAAAAAGCTCAGGATAGGTCCAGTCTCTCTCCTGTCTCCCCCTCTCTCCCCCCCTTTTCCTATCCCTCCCCCTCTCCCCCCCTTTTCCTATCCCCTCCCCCTCCCTCCCTCCCTCCTCTGTCTGTCTGTCTGTCTGTCTCTCTCTCTCTCTGTCTGTCTCTGCCTGTGAATCACAATGTAGCTCTCAACTACTTTTCCAGCACCACGCCTGCCATGCCTGCTCCCAGGCTCCCTGCCATGATGACAATAGACTAAGCCTCTGAAACTGTAAGCAAGGCCCCAAATTAAATGTTTTCTTTTATAAGAGTGTCTTTGGTCGTGGTGTCTCTTCACAGCAACAGAACGCTGTCTAAGAGTGGCATTCTGAAATATGTATGTATCATGAAATGGACAGATTAGGCTAACAAGGATAAGCATTGCCTCACACACTTGTCTCTTCTTGTGTTGAAGTGAGGACACCTAAAATACACTCTCATGACAATTTTCAGGATCATAATGCATACCTCTGCCACCATGCTGTATAAAAGACATCTTGAGTTTACTCTTCCTAAGTAAAAATTTGCACCCATTAACTAATATCTTTCCCAAATCCCAACCACAATTAATCAGTGCTAGGACCAAAACCTGGTGGCTCATATCTACTAGGCGAGTACCCTGCTTTTGAGTCGCATCCCCAGCATTCAGTAGGATCCTTGTAAGCAAACGGCCAGCTCGGCTCTATCAATGCCTACCTTAGGCCTCTAGGACTCTATGGGAACTGAATCTTCGGTCTCATTTCCTACGGCTCTTCCTTATGCTCAGCAGTGTGTGGCCTCAACAACCATAATAGGTTGGAGAATAGGATGTGGCTTAGATTTTCTCGACAGCTTTCATTGAGTGCTTGGTGTAATCTGGACATCGTGTGAGGCCCTGAGGGATGTGATGCTGAGCGAAAGAGAAACAGCCTCTATTCAGAAAAGCACATCTCAATGTAAAAAGGCCAAGACGGAGAAAATAACCCACAATGTCTTAAACCAGAGACTTGCCACAGAGGAGGTCAAAGGAGCAGGGTGAGGGAACGGGGAATGAGGAGCTGGGGGTGGTTGGCGTTTACTGTCTGAGGACTGGGACAATATGAATCTGTGGTGACAAAAGAGAGGGAATGAACTCTCAGGATCTTTCTTCCGGGATCTGGGAGTCCAAAGGCCCTGTCAGGAAGACTGGGGGGATACGGATGGAGCAGAGGCAGAAGAGACACAGGAGATGGAGGGGGATGAAGCCTCAGCTAGGAGAGGGCACAAGTGGGTTGTAGGCCTTTGGGAGCACTATGCTTTCACAGGGTGAGGTGGGAAAACTTCAGAGGATCGGAAGGAAAGGCGTGGGGAATCAGCTCCAACGGAACCCATCAGAAGCAGCAGTCTGGCTGCTGCATGGAGAGCTGAGGGGAGGGATGCTGGGGCAGCTGCATGGAGACCAGTCAGCAGGCTGCAGCAGCCATCCAGGCAGGCGGCGGTGTGGACTCAGAAACTGGGATAATAAACAAATGATTCTTCGTTCGTCAGCCATTAAAGATGCTTCTAGTGTGTTAAGGGAAGGAGAGCTGTGGTGCAGGTCTGGAAGCCCAGCACTTGGAGGCAGAGGCAGGCAGATCTCTGTGAGTTCCAGGCCAGCCTAGTCTACAGAGTGAGTTCCAGGACAGCCAGAGTTACAACAGAGCAACCCTGTCTCGAAACAAAAAGGGGAGAGCTGTGAGATCTCGTGCATAATGATGTTTATGCTTACTGTTGATATTTTATTATTTTTGCCTAATAATAGTTTCTCAAATATAAAACTGCTTAATCAACAATGAAAAAAACAAGTCAATGTTCATAAGATACACTGAAAATGCTGTGTGTGTGTGTGTGTGTGTGTGTGTGTGTGTGTCTGTGTGTAGACAAAAGGAGACTGTCTAGTGTCTTGCTTCTGTACTTTCTGCTTTGTTTCTATGAGGAAGACTCTCTAACTAGAGCTAGGCTGGCGGGTACAGCAAGCCGCCCTTCGTCACTGTGTCACCCCCCCTCCCCTGCGCTGGGGGTACAGACCTGTGTACAACTGTGCCAGGTGTTTTATAAGAGTGTTAGGGATTTGAACTCAAGCCCGTGTACTTACACAGCGGGCGCTGTCATCCGGCAAGCCTTTCCTTGAAGGATTGCCTCAAGATACTATATCAAGGCATTTACACATTTTTTTTTTTAATGATTGAAATGAAAGACTGGAAAAAATATTTTTCTGTCACATGAGCACCAAGTTTCTTTCTTTCCCTCCCTTCCTTCCTTCCTTCCTTTTCTGTTTTTGGTTTTGTTTTGATTTTTGAGACAGGGTTTCTCTGTTGTAGCTCTGGCTGTCCTGGAACTCACTCTGTAGATCAGGCTGGTCTTGAACTCACAGAGCTCTGTCTGCCTCTGCCTCCTCCTGAGTGCTGGGATTACAGACATGCAGTCTTTTTTTTTTTTTTTTTTCCTAATCAGGTTTCTTAATCTGTAAAAGGATGCTGTTTATCCCATGGACTTGAGCATAGCTGAGCAAAGGGCATAATGGGGAGCAGTGTCACAGGGGGTGCCTGGACTTGTCTCCTTGGACTTCATCAGCCAGAAGTAGGGCAAGGGTACAGGACAAGAGATAGCCCACAGAGGCAAGCTTCCGCAGATCCAGGACTGGGGGGAAGGAAAGGAGGGACCAGCTGGAGCAAGAGGTTCCCATTTCCTAATGCCTTACTCTGCATCCCCTAGGGCTTCTTCCTTTAACGCTCTCTATTGCCTACCAAACCAGTCCTCTGCTACCCTTCCATCCTTTCTGTTTGCAGAGGATCCTCATCCAACCCAGCAGTCAAGCTTAATGTGTGGCACATGTCACTTTCCCAAGCAACGTATTTGTGTGGCGAGAGTATTTGGTTGCAAAAATTCTTTTAACTTAAAAATATTTAGTAGCTCAAACTTTACCTCCCCCCAAGCTCAAACAAACAAACAACAACAAGCCCAAAAGGCTTTTTCAGGAAATAAGAGGGGGAAGTATGTTCAGACTTGGGTGTGGGGGATGGGAGGAGGCAGACCGGAGTGCATCATCACACCTTGTCTGCCCCAGTGGAGTTCAAGACTTTTCCCACTGAGCAAAGAAAGGCTGTTGCATCTCAGTGCAGCCGTAACAAAATCCTGTGGGAAGGAGGTCTAGCTTTGGCTTTCTCTTCCTTTTCTTTCTTTCTTTCTTTTCTCCCCCCCGCCCTTTCTTTAAAGTGTTTCTTATGGGCTGCAAATTACAAATGAGTCTCCTTTCCTTTCACCAAATAATCAACTAGTCTCTGAATCTGAAAGCCCGGCACAGTTTCGTTGGGAGTATCCAAAAACGCAGGGTCTGTTCAGCCCCACGAGGGCTGTTCAGCTTTTAATTTCTGGAGAAAGACTCAGCAAACAGTAAAACACTTTTGTGGAGCTGTGAAGGTTGAGCTTCGCTGTTTGATAAATGAGCAGACGGGCAGGCAGCCCCTCTTTCTTTATTTGTATGGATTCAATGAAGCCTGCCTAAAGAACACCACATGCTGTTCTAGCTACTGATCTAACATTCCGCAACATCCCAGCCTTCCAAATTCCCTTTAATTACTCATGAATCCCACCCTACTCTCTTTCAGCTAGGGCAGACAAAGCTGGGGGCTTGGGGGGCAGTGGTGGGGGTTGGAAGTGGGGCTGTTCAAGAGAACTGTGCTCTCAGGAGCCGCCGGGATGTTTTTAGGTGGAGTGGCTAGTGTACATGGTCCACCCTTGAGGAGACCCAGCACGCAGGATACCCAGGCATAATTTTATGGGTGAAATTTTTAACTAAACACGAGTTGTAGGTACGCATTCCTAAAACGACATGGCCCTACTGTAAGATGGGGAAATGGAGGAGTACATAGAGGAACAGACACTCATGAGCAACACCCATTTCACAACTGAGACCTGAGATCTAGCTAGTGACATAGCTGCCTGGATTTACAGCCTCCAGCCAGTGGAAGAAGCATGAATCTGATCCCGCTGGCCTTCCTTGACCTTTGCTCTCACTACCACTTTGCAGCAGGGAGCCAGCAACGTGTCCATCAGTTGTGCATGAATCTTCAGGTATGGCCTCTTGTGCAGTGCCCCAGGAGGCACCTCCAGATCCACGCAGCCTCTCTCCTCTGCAGACAGGCTTCACTCTGGGGCCTCCATCGCCTTGGCCTCCACACTTAGCCACCAGGCTTTGGATTGTTTTTATAGACTCAAACCCAACTTCAGGAAGCAAAGACTTGCCACCAATAAACGATCTCGAAGAAATTCCGGGGTGACAGGGCAAGTACGAATCCTCCCACACACACCGGAGGAGACAGGCTCCTGGGTGAGTAATGAATCAAATACGCCGATATGCGTTCTGAAGGGAACTGTGGATCCTGGGTCAGGGGTCATTTGGGTGTGTGGAGGGGGAGGGGGCTTGTCAAACAGAAATTGGAATATAATACCATAACGCACTGTGTTTTTATAAGCATTCATCGTGGAAGTTTTGTGGCTCCTTATTGAAGATATACTTAAGAAGTCAGTCTTGTAAAGCAAGAGAAAGGTAGCTCGGGACAGAAGTTGGTTAAGGATCTAGAAGTAAAATGGGATAGTGGCTCTCTTTCTTTGACAATAAACCCCTTTCAGAGGAGGAAAAAAACTGAAGCCCAGTGGTAGGAAGAAAGACTTGGAAACTCCCAACCTCTGTTCCTCCTTTTTGGGTGTTTGTTAGAGCAATTTTGCTACGGGGCATAATAATCCAGTCTCTATGTGCACACACATATTAAGTATTACATACACGTATTTCCTGGATGTCATCTATTCACACATGAGCTTTGACATTCTACTTTCGTAGAAAATCCTCCCAGAGAAGTTTCTGCAAGAAATTCATATGGACTGCAATGGGCAGGAGGAGAATTTTAAATCGCGCGTGCGAATGGATGAAGAATTCTGTGAGAAGCCCTAGGTGTGTGGAGGTAACGGTGAACCACGAGGCAGGCAATGTGGGTGGGAACTGCAAGGGGTCCAAACATCCGTATGTGAGCCTGGGACTGTCCTCGGGTTGACTGGATGATGTGTCACGCGTGCATGAGAACATGACAGTTTTGGCAGACTGATTTAGTGAGAGTGGGGTGAGTTACATAAGACGCGGGTTAAGTCAAAATACGGAATAATTGTGCAGACGACAAGAAGGGTGGGGGTGGCGATGGCAGTGAGAGTGATGTGGGACATTTTTAGAACAATAGTTTTCAAAACTGCTCAGCAGGGAGAGCACCTAGAAGGTTGGAACATTCATATGTTAGGGACGGTACATTAAAAAAACCTCAGGTATAAGAGTCATGAAGTATTGCCAGGATGGAATGAAATCATAATTGTAACTAATGGGCCTTGAGGGTACTTCTTGCTGGCTTCTGAGCCAAGCGGTGTTCACACAGTCATTCTCTCCACTGTCCTCCTTAGCTGCCTTCGTGATTCCATTTTGCAGGCAAGGAAACAGAGACCAGAGCTGTTAAACTGGGCTCTTGCAGTGTTGAGATTCAGACCCAGTTTGACCTGGGGATCCTTGCAGGGCCCCACACTAAGAAAACCAAATTAACAAAATGTATAAGTTGATGTAAAATTACATGGACATTTGAGACCATATTCTAAAAGTTAAGGAGAACATATGCTAGCATTTAAAGCAGGAAGACACTCTACCTGTATAATCGATTTTTTTCCCTTTGAATGATGGAAAGATCTCATTACAAAAGACCTCTTGATATGCCTTCAGAATACCCTTATCTCCTGCACCTCCGTGGATTTGTGAGTGACCACCTCCTCCCAGGGCAAGGCAGGAAGGAGGCAGGCAGAATGGAGGGACTCTCGAGGGAGAGGTCTTATCTTCACCTGTGTATCAGGAATATGTAGTTGAAGCACACATCCCCAAACACACTTGGCTGTCCCTCCCTCCCCCACTGAGAAATACTGGCCAGCAAGAAGGAAGGAGCCAGATATTTAATAGGGAGCCACCTCCATAATCCAACCTACCAGCGACCTCTAGTCCTCACTAGAAAAGGTGATGCATACAGAAACCAAATCTATACAAACAGCACTCTGTGTGGCTCAACTTCCCTTTTCCTGGTTTCCTGACATCTTACTGATGTCTCTGTGCCATCCACCACAGCCAGCCTCAATGGAGCAACCCCACCGCCAAATATATCAACTTGAGAAAATCCCTCCCTCCCTCTCAGTTTTCATTTCCCCACCTGGAAAGTGATGGACTCGTACCAACAGATCTCTAATCTCCCTCATAGCTTAAACTCGGTGCGTAGAGAAAATTGGTTAACTAGTAATGCCTTATATCCTCTTCTAGTTTTGTGCTTACAGCCAAGTGCAATTGAAGAACTGGAGTCACCAGCCAGCCTTCCTGGAAGCGAAGTTTGTGATGCTAATTGGCCTCTTCAAGAACTAAAATTACACTGTAAAAACTCTCTAATGCCTTTCCATAGTTCTACCTTTTCCTGAGATTCCACAATTTGTGGACCGTAGATTGTGTCAGCCTCACAGTCTTGAGTGGTAATATGAACCACTTGTGCTACTTGTAGCTGGCTCATCATCTAAGAATCTACAGATGGGCCCCCATTACAGATGACATCGTTTCCTGTGTTTTGACTTTAAGGTGCTAAAAAGGTGACACGCATTTGGGAGGTGCCAGGCTTTAGATTTTGAACTGTGATCTCTTCCAGGTCAGAGACAAGTGGGATGATACTCTCTTGGGATGCTAAACAACGACAGGAAGTGGCAGCTACAGTTGGCCGTGGGAAGGTGAAGGCAAATAACTAGAATTCAGCAGTGTGCGGTGCTGCTGCAATTGGGGATTGAGGTATTTGACATGAGATATTCAACGTCTTACAAAGGAGGCTCTGTTGGGGTGGCAGGCTAAATAAATGTTCTTTGCAAGTTTAAGGTAGATGAGGTTAAGCTTGCTGTTCAGTATGTGCAGTAGACACATCTAGACACATCTCTAATTGATGGTACTTTCAGCTTTCAACAGACGTCTCTCCAGGTATCCCCACTGTAAGTCAGAGAGAATCGCCATCCCCTACAGTGCTCCAAGGTCCTGGTTCCACGTCATAACTGAGACATGAGTATCTGAAATAGCCTTATATAGATAAAATGTGCCAGTTCCTGTCTCTTTCTAACCAATAACTTCGGGTAAAAATAAAACTTGTTTTGAATTCACTTACCCGATAACTTTGTTTAAAATAACAGCTTAGCAATATACTAAATTATATGTTTGTCTGTGTAGGCTCATACATCAGGGAAACTGATGATTGCAAAGCAATGACACGAGATTGGATGAGGAGGAAGGAGGATTGTTTACGAGGTGCTCACCGGTGGGGTGCCATGGTGTTATTTGCAGGTGGTTTGATCAGTTGTAAACATATACTGCAAATTGCAGGCAAGCATAAAATCAGGTTTGTTTTTTTTTAAAGTATAACTGATATGTCAAATAATGAGATAAAGTAGATCCACATAAGATGTCCAATTAAAATAAAAAAGGGGGCCGGGAGATCATTCAGTAAACAAGCATGAGGAACTGAGTTCAAATCCCCAGTACCCATGTCAAAGCCCAATATTGTTGTAGATATTTATTTTTTAATTATATTTAAAATAATTGTTTTTGTGCACTGTTGGGAAAAGAGCAGCCTAGGCCTTGGTGTTTTGTATTGTCTGCAGGTGTTGGGACTTCTGTGGAGGATGTTTGATTGCTTATGGTCTGCACCAGAGGAGTTCTGAATGAATAAAAACACCTGAGCTCAGATGATTGGGGTTCCATTGTCAATTGAATATGGCCGTGGACAGGATGGTGGTTCCCTCTGCTGAGGTCTGGCAGGGTTTGCACACACGAAAGTGCCTCCATCTCTTCCTTGCTGAGCCCACAAGGCAGTGTACTACTACACAATTAAGTACAATTGCAGCATTGGTGCTAGGCAAGAGATAGAAAGTGAAGAGCAGTAGAGGAAGACATGGTCTCCACACACATCACATGTACATATGTACACACCCATACATGACCATATGATATACACACAGCCACTTAAAAGGAACCACTCAAGAGGCTAGGGTAGTAGGATTACCATAAGTTCAAGGCCAGCCTAGACTATATAGTTAATCTGAGGCCAAACTAGGCTAAATGGTTAGATCATTATCTTTAAAAAGTAATTAATCAGGACTGGAGAAATGGCTTTGAGATTTAAGTACTTGTCATGCCAGCATGAGGCCCTGAGTTCAGATCTTAACACCCATGTAAAAGCTGGGAGCATGGGGCTGGAAAGAACCTTGGTAGATAAGAGTGTCTGTTGCTCTTGCAGAGTAATCTGAGTTTGGGTCCCAGCTCAAAACCACCTGTAACTCCAGATCCAGGGGATTCAACACCTTCTTTTGGCCTCTTCAGGTACCCACATGCATGCTCATATGCCCACACACAAATTAAGTAAATAAATATAATAATAGAATACAATTGGAAAAACATGAACTAGCCATGCACACGACACTATATACCTATAACCCCAGCATTTGGAAGGATACTTGCAAATTTGAGGCTAACCTAGGACACACAGCAAGACCTTGTTTCTAAATAAACAAATAAGCATAAAAGTAAATAAATAAATAAAACAGTGAGAAATAGTAAAATATAAAAATAGAATAAAGAATAAGAACAAGGAGAGAATGAACAGAGGTGGTAATATTGTTCCAACTGTGTCAATAGTCACTGTGAGCATCAGTGGGACAACTGGATCGATTCAGAGAGAACTTGCAGGTGCTGGACAGGTGGCACACACTTATAATTCAAGCCCTTGGGGACTAAAGCAGGCAGGTCAGGAGTCAAGGCCAACATGAACCGCACAGATTGCCTCATTTGTGCAGGAAGATTCTAGCAAGACACTGTCAAAGAGTGAACATGGATGTCAGGGAGAAAATATTTGATTGTTGAAGTTAGTAAAGAAACAAGATCCAACTGTATGCTGTCTACAACAAAACAAAACAAAACAACCCCCTCCCCCTCTGCAAAAAAAAAAAAAAACAGTTTAAGTATAAAGATGCTTAAAGGCTAAAACTGAATGGAGAAACGACGCCAAGATAATACAAATCAAAAGAAGTACGGGGAGCTGAGTTAACTTCAGACAGCGCAGACCTGAACGAAGGAAAGCTATCAAGGGGAAAAGGGTGGGTCAGTTCCCTGAGAAGGCACGACAGTTCTCCTGCATTTGTCCGTAACAACAGAGTATCAACTTCCTTTCAACACTGGACCCCAAGGCCTGGCTGATGTGATAGGCAAGAAAAGGAAAGAAAATATTGATCAGGAAGAATGAATAGGATGGTCTTTCTTCACAGATGACGTGAATTGTCTATGAAGAAAGCAAAACCATATTGGCGAAATAAAAAACCCACCAATTTTTTTGAAATGTTGCAGGATATGAGTTAATATAGAAAAGGTAATTGCTTTTCTATGCACCAACAATGAACACAACATCGTTTGCACTCACATTAACATTCTCTTTTATAATACTTTTATTAATAATTTGAGTTTCATACAATGTATCTCGAGAGCACCCTCTTCTCATTCCTATCTGTTCTACCTTTCTACCGCTGTGCCCTCAAAAAAAAAAAAAGGGGAAAAAAAAGTCTAAGTTGAGCTTGTGTGGCTTGAACATGGATTCCCAACATCGCTAATGACTTTGGAGCCAGCAGGCTGCTCTGACCATGGACATTTACCCAGCCCATACTAGACTGAGACCAACCATGACAAAGTTGGACCCGAAGTCAGGCCTCACTGCCCACAACTGCAGGCACCCAGGCCTCCAGCAGGCACTTAGACATTGCTCAGGCACCTGAACACAAAGCAGGCACCCTGATGTCCTACAAGCACCAGGGCATCCCCAGGATCCCTGACATCCCACAAGCTCCAGGACCCCTCACAGGTACCAGGGCATCCCACAGACTCCCAGGTATCATGCAGGCACTCCACCAACCCATAGACAACTGGACATAACACAGGCACTTGGCCAAACTGCAGACATCTTTATTAACATTCTTAAAAATGAGATATTATATGTAAGCCAAGGTAATTAAGTTTAATATCCATATGAAGAAAACTAAGTTCAAAGAGAGCCAAGAAAAGCTAAATAAATGGAGTGGTGTCTTCTGTACATGGATAGAAGATACAACCTGGTTAAGATATTAGTTCTTCCCAACTTGACATATAGATTAATTATAAATCAAAATCAAATTCCCAGCAGGCATTTTGTGATTATTAACAAACTAACTCTGAGGTTTACATGGAGAGGTAAGAGACCCAGAATAAGGAGTACATCATTAAAGAACAAACTGAAAGATCTGGTACCATCTGACATCAAGGCTTACTGTGAAGTATGGTAATCATGACACCCTCAAGAGCACAGAGGTAGACCGACTGTGAGGGTTAATCTTCATTGCCAACTTGACTGGATTAGAATCACCTGGGTGTGCCTATGAGGGCGTGTCCAGGGAGGTTTAACTGAGGAGGAAAGATCCACTCTGAATGTGGGTAGCACTACCCCACAATCTGGGTCCTGAACTAAATAAAAAGGGCCAAGTGAACGGGGCGCCCCACCCATGTCTCTCTGCTTTCCGACCACAGATCCATCCATGTGGAACCAGATGCATCACCTTCCTCTTACTGTGACTCCCCTGCCATGACAGACTCTACCCTCAAGCCCTGAGCCAAAATAAAACTTCCTTAAGTCATGTGTGCCCATTCATGATGGTGCACACACACAGAAAAACACAACTGAGCACACACAAACATGTATACACATATGTACAAAAGAAAACTAAAGATAAAGAAGTGGGAGCAAAGAAAATGACTTAAGCCACCAGCAAAAGCAGGCACAAGTCCAGTCCGGCTAAAAGCTTCAGTGTTCTCTCCACTTCCTGAATAACTCCTGGACTCAAGGGCGATACAGCATTCCCAGAAGCTGGTGCTGATAAGAGTTTGGCCAATGGTATGGCAAGAGGATTGACATTTCAGGACTTACTTGACTGCTGCTTTCTCCTTTATCAACAGTGGTTTCCAAACAGGTTGCCCTGGGGAAAGCTTCAGCACTGACATCTGACTTACCACTGACACCTTACTTGACCGTTGTAGCTTCCCATGAGGCAGCTGAGGCTCAGAGAGGCTGCAGGATAGACTTAAAAGTCACCCAAGCTGTCCCTCTAGCTACACCTGCCTGGCTTCTCCATTGACATATGTCAACACAAGTCTGATGTCACAGGAGTCCTCCTCTCACTGCTGGGTCTAAACCCCTCATGGCAGCATGTTGAACCCCTCCTAAGTCCTCCTACCCTTACCTAACACAGGGCCTGCTATACATTAGAAGCAGTACCACTTTCCGCTGCACCCCACCCCACTCTCTGGCACCTGGACTGCCAATCTTACAATCCAGGGTCGTTTCTCAGTCTCTCCAACGCGTTCACAATACCAGGCCAAGTGGCTTTCCTGCCCCAGGCTCACTGTCAGATGTGAATTCATGTTTGCCTCTTCCAGAAGAGATATTACTCTGTGCAACTTAAATACAGAGGAAATTCAAGCAGAGGGTGTTGATTTCTTACTTTATATTGTTCCTGAATTGACTGAAATCTTTACAGCTAAGTATTGACCAAATACTGAGGATTGACTTATTCTGGAGTTTGATTTGGTATTGTTTTGTTGTGGTTGAGTAAGGATTTTGGAGCAAAATATTACAGCAAAGTCATCACGGTATTTATTTTAGTAACTTCATCAAACAAGAACTAAGATGTTTGAACACTGTATACGATGGGTCAGTGAAATGGGTCAGTGGCACCTGCCATCAAGCCTGAGAATCTGAGTTTGATTCCCAAGACTCACACGGTGGAAGGAGAGAACTTGTCCTCTGACTCCTCTCTCCTTCCCCTCTCCCCCTCCTCCCTCCCTCTCACACACAGCAAATAAAATGTAATTTTAAAAAAAGTCTAATGTATATGAATTATTTAAAGTTGGTGGGGGGGGAAAGGGGACAGGGGCGGGGCCAGAACTGACAGGGGAAGAGGGACTCACCTTCCCAAAGCTGGCAGCATTGACAGGCTGGGTGTCGTTCTTCTCGCAGAAATCCAGGTAGTGCATGTAGAGGGCGCTGCGGGGGATACAGACGCCTTCTGCAATCTCATAGTTTTCCTCCAGCCTAAGGAAATCAGAACACCCAGTGAGAACAGCAACAACCGCCATGTGTCAGCTCCCCAAACAAGTGTGCGCTGTTCTTTTTAGACTTCTTTCCGGTCTGGGAAGGCCCCAGAAACAGCTCTCTTCATCCATGGAGAGACACTGGGGCCCATCGATGTACACTCGAATACCAACTAGGGTCAGGGAGTCCCTTTGGATTTGGTCCTGAGTCAAATTCCAGCCCAAATTCCCAGTCCCTTCTGCTGTGTGCTAACATTGGCCTGGCCCCACTCTGATTAGGTCAGGTCTCTTCAGCCCTTTAAAGCTATGCAAGATCCTGCAAGCCTGCAAGTGCCCTGCCCAGCCGGGCCAGTCATGCGTCCACTTTGAAGCCATTTCTTATAGGAAGATGCTAAAGGCTGTGTGTCAACATCCTGGAGCTGGCTTGACAAGAATGATAGAGGGGACATATCTGAGAAAACACATGGCCAAGCTGGACAGTCACTGACTGCCTAAAGGGAGGTTTCATCACCCTAGTATTACGTTCACCTCTGATTATGCTAGGGTGTCCTGCCTCTGTGCCGTATTGACGCTGATAGTGCTATGTCCCATTCCTTCCCTAGTGCGGGTTTGGGGTTCTGTAGAAGAGGACATCCACTCTCCAACTCGGTTAAGTCCCAACCTCTTTATTTACTGGTGTGGTGACCGTGAGCAAGTTACCTAACCTCAGGCCTGTTTCCCTTCAGAAGCGATGACCGATGGCTGTTTTTTTAGGGTGGCCGCTGATATCAAACCAAGCGGTGTGTGGCAAGCATTCTAAGTACAGGACCCAGGTGTCTTGTGAGGGACATCAGACTTCCTCAATTTTCTTTTCAATAAGACATTTTTTGGTGCCTGTGTGTCCCAACTCTGCGATAGGCATTAGGGATATAGAATAAACCTAAGTTTGGGGAGGTATTTTTTTAAAAAAATAAATCTATTTTTTTTGCTGTTGAACTTTTTTATTCTTCTCTCATACAATACATCCCAACCAAAGTTTCCTTTCTCTCCACTCCTCCGAGTCCCCTCTCCCCAAGTCCCACTCCCTCTCTGCTTCCCTTCAGAAAAGAACAGTTCTTCCGGGGTTTTCACACAAACACTGCACAACAGGAAACGATAAGACTAGGCATGAACCTTCATATCAAGCCTGGATGAGGCACTCCTGCTAGAAGGGAGAGGAGGGTCCCAAGAGCAGACAAAAGAGTCAGAGACACCCCCACCTCCACTCTTAAGAGTCCCCTAGAGACACAAAACCACCAAGCTAACAAACAACATATTTGCAGAGGATCTAGCGCAGACCCACGCAGGCTCTGTGATCGCCTCCTCGGTCTCTGAACCTCTATGAGCCCTGCTTAGTTGGTTCTGTAGGTCATGTTCTCCTGGTGATATCGACCCCTCTGGCTCCTATAACCCTTTCTGCCCCTCTTCTGTGAAGTTCCCAGAGTTCTGAGTGGAAGGGTCCAATGTATATCTCCAATTTGGACTCTCTCTCCACCAATGTTTGCCTGCAGGTCTCTGTATCTGCTCCCATTCACTGCTGGAAAGAGTCTCTCTCTGGTTACAAAGGGACTAGATATCAATTTGTGAGTATAGCAGACTATCATTAAGAATCATTGATTTTTTTTTTATCTTTTTGCTAGTCATATTTGGTTCTACCCTAGGCTATGCAGCCTCTGGTTCCTGGCTATCCAAGCAGTGTCAGACACAGGCTCTCCTTTCATGGTGTAGATCTCAAATTAGATCAGTCATTGGTTGGCCACTCCCACAGGTTTTGTACCACCATTGCCCCAGGCATCTTGCAGACAGGACAGGTTGAAAGTTTTGTGGCTGGGTTGGTGAGCTGATCCCATCACTGGAAGCCTTGCCTGGTTACAGAAGATGGCCTGTTCTGCCTCCATGTCCTCTATTACTAGCAGGCCTTGCTAGGGTCACCCTTGTAGATTCCAGGGAGTTTCCACTGCACTGGGTTTCCCTATCTCCCTTGAAAAGTTCCCCAATTCCAGTTGTCTCTCCCCATACTCCCTCCATTCTCTCCCAAGATGATCCCTCCTGCTTCCCATCCCACGTGCCCCAACACCACCCACAAGATCTTCCCAGGGAGATCCACGCATCTCCCCTAGAGCCCTCCTTATTATCTGGTCAGTGAATTGTAGTATGATTATCCTTTATTTAACAGCTAATATCCACTTATAAGTGAACACATTTGCCTTTCTGGGTCTGGATTACTTCACTAGGGATGATTTTTTTCATCCCTAGATCCATCCATTTGCCTGCAAATTTCATGATGTCATTTTTTAACAGCTGAGTAGTACTCCATCATGTATACATACCACATTTTCTTTAACTATTCTTTGGTTGAAGGACATCTATGTTGTTCCAGTTTCTGGCCATTACGAATAAAGCTGCTATGAACATAGTTGAGCAAACGTTCTTATGGTAGGATGTAGGATGTCATTCAGGTACCCAAGAGTGGTATAGCTGGGTCTTGAGGTAGACTGCTTTCCAATTTTCTGAGGAACAGTCATGCTGATTTCCGTAGTGGCTGTACAAGTTCGCACTCCCACCAGCAATGGAGGAGGGTTCCTCTTGCTCTACATCCTCGACAGCATGAGCTGTCACATGTGTTATTGATCTTAGCCGTTCTGACAGGTGTAAGATGGAATCTCAAAGTAGTTTTGATTTGGATTTCCCTGATGGCTAAGGATGATGGACAGTTCTTTAAGTGTTTCCCAGTTATTCGAGATTCCGTTATTGAAAATTCTCTGTTTAGACATGTACTCCATTTTAAAATTGGATTATTGGTTTGTGGATGTCTAGTTTCTTGAGCTCTTTATATATTTTGGGTATTATCCCTCTATCAGATGTGGAGCTGGTGGAGATCTTTTCTCATTCTGTAGGCTACCATTTTGTCTGACTGACAGTGTCCTTTGCCTTGCAAAAACTTTTCAATTTCATGAGGTCCCATTTATTAGTTGTTGATATTAGTGTCTGTGCTGTTGGTGTTCTGATCAGGAAGTTGTCTCCCATGCCAAGGAGTTCAAAGCTATTCCCCACTTTCTCTAAAATTTAGGCAACCGAATGAATCCCACCTCCATTGACATTGACCTGTCAGAGGGTTAAACACCTCTTCCAGCAGCACTGCTGTGACACGTGACCACATGGAGGTTTCTCTTTGGATCTTTCTGTCAGAGCTTGGAGCACATGCGGCTCAATAAACCCACCAACAGAAAACGTTTCTACTTTGATCATTGATCTGATTTTTAAAAAGCAACTCAAACAAGAAAGAAAGAAAGAAAGAAAGAAAGAAAGAAAGAAAGAAAGAAAGAAAGAAGAGAGAGAGAGAGAGAGAGAAAGAAAGAGAGAAAGAAAGGAAAGAAAAGGCAGGCAGACTAGAATCAAATTTAGAGGACAGAGTGATGAACACCCATTTTTCCAAACTTCTTCTTCTCCTCCTCCTCCTCCTCCTCCTCCTCCTCCTCCTCCTCCTCCTCCTCATCCTTATCCTTCTCCTCATCCTCCCCCTCCTCTTTCTTCATTAAAATAAGACATGATTCTTAAGCAATGGGATGCATGTCCTCAAGTAGCTTTAAATGCACTCTGAGGGCTCTTGCCAGAGAAGCAGTCCAGCACTGTTGTAACTCAAGTCGGATGAGGGCATAGCCTCTCAGAGTACCCACTTGAAGGGGTAGCACTCATTCAGCTCATTCCAAGAAGACATTGAAAAAAATCAGTTTAGTCATTTCACATCCAAACCTCATGTATGAGTGTAACCCCAGGCACTCAGGCAAATGGCGGAGCTGAGTACTAAGGGGTCCCAGACATTTTGTCCATTGTCCTCTCCTGGGGTTCAGCATATGGAGTAGTAGTTCCTGATTATTTTCATGTTCCAGTAAAAACTGTATGCAATCCTTTCTAGGTGACCAAATACACTGAGGCTGGCAGTGTCCAGTCACCTCAGAATCTCTGAAATCCCACATACTCCTTGGCACACAATAGGTGCCTGATGTTTGATGGATGGATCATTTCAATCATTTATTCATTCAACAAATATGTATATATATTACCACTTGCCAGGCCCTGGAGCTTTATCATGGTGAGCAAAATGGTCCTTGATGGCAGACAGTGAACAGATCCATGATGAACATAGGGATAAAGATACGATCTTTAATTCAACACACTTTTGGTGAGGGCTAGGCAGTGTTCTCAACATAAGGAAACAGAAGACCAGCATGACCCCTGTACAAGGATGATATGCAATTCATGAAATGTCCCACATTAAAGAAATACATTATGGAAACAATGGTGAACAGAGTGAGAAGCCTTTGCACACCAGTGAGTGTGTCCTCAGTGTCACCACGTGGAACTCTACCTGTGTTGCACCCGGGGGAGCTGGCTTGATGTACAGAATGGGTTTCTTGGGCCCATCCTGATCTTTAGATCTGGGATGAATGAAAATCAGCCTGCAAGTTTAGCCAAGATCCCTAACTGCCACTCACAGCATTGTTTCTCTGCAGAAGTAACTTCAGATGTGCAGCTGAGGCTCAGCTTTATAGGAACCATGTAAGTAAGGCAGCTGTCACCAACAGGGGTCTCACAGACATGCTTTGTTTAGCCTGAGCAGCATTGGCTCAGCTTTTAAACCCCAGGACTTTGTACAGAAGAATCTGGATTCCTGGCTTCTTATGAAAAAGCTGAGGTCTGGCAACCTGCACCCATATTCCCGCATGTCAACAATTGGCCAGGGAGAAATGTGCCCTGGGGTTGGCCAGAGTCCTCACTCCTCCCCATTTTTCTTACACAAGTCTATTTTCTGTTCCTTTTCTGGCTCCTGTAGGCACTTGTGTTGGCATAAGACATGACCTATGTCCTAGTTCGCTTTGGAGTCTATTTGGGGAGAGTGACACACAAGAAATAAGAATATTTAAATACTAGAAACTCCTGAGGAGGGAGACACAGGTTAGTGTGTAGACAAGAGTGGATAATTATGGTTTCACAGAGGACTTGGGGTTGAAATTTTCTAACAGCAAACAACAGCCACATTCGTGGAGCCTGCCCTAGGTGCCAGGCATTGGGTAGCCAGGGTTTGATTTAATTCTCATGGCAATCACATAAAAGCTAGGCATGTTGACACAAGCCTCCTAGCACTCAGAAGGATGAAGTGGGAAGATACGGTGTTTGGCATGAGCTTAGGCTATACAGTGGGTCCATGTGGCCTGGGCTACATAGCGAGAACCCGGAACAACAACAACAAAACCCAAATGAAGTAAAGCAAACAACGAACAACTTAAAAAAACATACAAGGTAGTCATTATACCTATCTTTCAGAACAAGAAACTAAGGCTCAGAAAGTAGAACTAATTCGTTAATGTGACAAGTAATTAAGATAATTTTTCTTACTAGAAATCTATTCTGCCACAGTAGTCAAAGGAAACTCAAGGCAAGAAGAACAGCAGAGAGCAATAGAGACGCCATGTGCTTTGAATGATGGGAACATCTGAGTAGGAAGAAGAGCTTGTGAAGGGAGATCTAAAAGGAAAGAATGATGGAGATCGTGGAGAACCTTTAACTGATACGCAAAGGAATGTGGCCTCACTTAGTATCCTTAACTAGGTGCTACCATAACAAGCTGTGTCCGGAAGATTGCCAAATAGCATTCAAAGGATTGAGGGGCTAGAGGGATGGCTGACCATGTAAGAGCATATAGTGTGCTTTCAGAGGACCTGAGTTCAGTTCTCTCTCAGCACCCACAGCAGGCAGTTCACAACCTCTGTAATAGCAGCTCCAAGAATCTGACACCATCTTCCGGCCTCTGCAGGCATTTGCATACATGTGTCATACACTTGCACAGACGCACACATACACATAAATTTTTCTTAAAAAAGAATGAAAAATAAAGACTCCTGGACTGGCAAGGTGGGTCAGCTACTGAAGTGCTTGCTGTAAAGCATAAGAACCTGAGCTCAGAACCCCAGAACCCATGTTTTAAAAATGGGCATGGTGGTGTGTGCTTATAACCCAGAACTGGAAATTGAAAGACAGGAGGAACTGTGGGACTTGATAGCCAGCATACCAAGTCCATGAGTTCAAGTCCAGTGAGAGACTATGGCCCAAATAATAATGTGGAGAGTAAAAGTGGGTGAGGGTACTTGACGTCAGCTTCCGGCACATCATATACACACATCAGCAGGTTCTCTCTCTCCCCTCTCTCTCTCTCTCTCTGCACACACACGTATACAAAACTCAGAGGCAAGAAGACCTGAATCACAATGTTGTTGATGACAAAAGTTACAAACATTCACGTAAAGTAAACCCCACAAGTTCCACCTGAGACTTGTGAGTGTTCCATCAAACAATTTCCCCAAATTAAAAAAAAAGGCTTGACTTCAACACTTCCGGCCATTTTCCATTCTAATACGTAGACGAGAGGAGTCGGGCAGCCGAGGCTTGGGGAGAGAGAAATGTGCCCCATTGCGCTAACTGTGTTAACTGTTGTCCTAAGTCTAGTTTGGCTGGAAAAAGCCACAGATGCAGTAGGCAAGCATGCTTCTCAAGCCATTCAGAACATGTATGTGGTACACGTTTAAATGACAATCACTCCACCCCTTTTTAAAGGACGGGAGTGACATAGTTAAAGTCATTCTACCTGTGATGGATGACCAAGGATAGCTAAGAAAGTTGCGTTCGTTGGTTTTTTTTGAATGAATCAACGAACACGTGAGACTAGTTCAGGCAAGAAATACTGGGCCTGAAGTCAAGATAGTACAGGATAGTAAAAAAAAAAAAAAAAAAGAGTATAGGTCTCCTTCTGTCCGACTGGGGAAGAAGGCAGTAACTGAGTGGGTCACGGGTTCCTAACCTGAAGGGGCCCGTTGTCAGAACTGCCCCAAGATGGGCGAGGCCTGGAGAGTAATGTTTTCAAAAATGCCTCGAAGAATATGGATTCCCGAGCTGAGAGTAATCCCAGGTGCTCAAGAGACTGAGGCAGGAGGATCACCATGAGTTTGAAACCAGTCTAGGCTATAAAACAAAGACCCTGTGCCCCTCCAGAATAACAAAAAGCATCAGCCCCCCGGTAGATTCCTGGCTTCTTTATTCGTTACTTATTACTAAGGCCACGGTGCCTGTATTTCTGTTTGCTATTCTGTGGCCTGTTCGCCTGCTAAATCTGGACCGCGAGATCAAGATTGAAATGCCACATCCGAGATTCTAACACGGTGCGTGAGTTGAACCCCTAGCAACAGGGAACTATTTGAATCTGATGGGCGAAAGGCACAGTGCACGCGGGCTGAGCTAATTAAGCAGTTACCTGTGAAAGGCCAGCGCCTCCTTAACCACCGCATCTCTGTCCGTCTTTGTCCCTCCAACTGGAGATGCTGACCTCAAAGTATCCAGGTGGCTTATGACTATGAAGCATTTTAATAAGGTCTGTCAGTGATAGATGTAATTGGTGTGGAAGGGCACCTTTGATGCTCGGTGGATTCTACAGGAATAGCATTGTGGCATCGTCCCCCCGACCGCCTCACAAAGTCCAGAGGCTTGGCGTGTGTACTGAAGTTACTAATTGGGACATCCGCTCCCCTGACGAAGACTCCAAAGAGAGAAAGCAGTAATTACTTCTCTTCATATCTGATGATGAAATTTTCCTTTTCTACCCCTCCTTTAGAGGGCACATCATTAGCCTGACATGGTGCGTGGTGGGTGAATGATGCTTCATTATACCTGGATTTTTTAATGCACACACACACACACACACACACACACACACACACACACACACACACTTCTAGACTCGTTCTATTTTCTTACCTTCTATTTGACTTCATTGTATTTGAATGGAGCCCGTGTTGTTATGGACAGATAATGAACTCGGTCACCAGCTAGTGGGAGGCATTATCAGAGACAGACATTTTTAAAAGAGACCTCCTCAGAAGGCTTCAGTCCTGTGACCTCCTGGGATGCCGGGAAGCTTCATATCTGCACTCTACAAGGAAGAACGAATGTCGTGGTGCCTGGAACCTCTTCCCTTCTGAACCATGTTTTACCTACGGCTTTTTATGTATACACATGGGCTGTCAGTTCAAAGTGTCCACCTCTTCCGTTCTTGCAGACTCATCTAGAAATGCTAGAACAGGACTACTTTACTGAAGCAGGATAAAAATAAACAAATCCACTAACAGCAGAGATGGCCACAGAGATCTGAGACTGTATTGCTTTGTGGGATTTGTTTGTTTTAAGGAAACAGTTCATAGTTTGGGGTACATGGTAGGAAGTCACGGCTTCGGAGCTTCAAACATCGTATTTCATTCATAGTTAAGCAAAGAACATTGCTGTGTTCAATTATCTTTCTTCTTTTCATGAATCCCAGAACTCAGCTTTTAGAATCATCATTCCTAGATTTGGGATGAGTTTTCCTATCTCAGTTTACCTAATCTAGGTAATCCCTCACAGACATGCCTAGTACCTAATACAGATACTGTTCTGTAGACATATCCATAGGCTTGCCTCATGGATGATTCTAGATCCTGTCAAGTTAGCAATATTTCTCTGTTGTAACTCTGGCTGTTCTGGAACTAACTCTGTAGATCAGGCCAGCTTTGAACTCACCGAGATCTTCCTACTTCTGCCTCCCGAGTGCTGGGATTAAAGGTGTGCGTTACTATGCCTGCCTTTTGTTGTGTTTGGTTTTGAGATTTGAGACTGTAAACAGCAAGGATTTGCTGAGCAGTCAGAGCAGGCCAGTGCTCTACACCTCCAGTGGTTGCACACTGCCTCTTCACAGAAGCCCAGTTTTCTATCCTGGGCATTCAAGGTCTCCACTCTCTGAGCCCTGGCTGATTCTCCAGCCTTCTCTTACCCCACTTCCCATAGATCCCCTCTCTCCAGCTATTAAGCTATTCACTGGACCTCAAATACATCTTGCCGCAATGTACCCAACATGTGTCTGATAGCAACGAACCACATACACAACAGTCATACCCAAAGGTCAAGGCAGAGCTGAGATGTTCTGTCGTCTGTGACATCACAGTCATCCTGATCGCAGAGTGAAGGCATTCCTCCTGTGTATGTGGTGATGCAGGGGTGCAGTACCTGCTATGCTGGTGTGTGTGTGTGTGTGTGTGTGTGTGTGTGTGTGTGTGTGTGAGAGAGAGAGAGAAAGAGAGAGAGAGAGAGATGCAGGGCTGCTGGGGTGCAGGGGTGACACACTCGTTCTGTCTGCTGTGTGAAAGTGTAGCTCAGATGGTGGCTCATCCATCGCTGTGATGCCCACCACAACCACCTCCAGGAGTTGATTAGCTTACAGGTCCCAATCACAGTCTATCCATGAGGGAAGTCAGAAAAGGAAGTCAAGCATGAACGGAGGCAGGAACCATGGGGGGAAAGCACTTCACTGGTTTCTTTCCCTGGCTTGCCTCAGCTACCTTTCTTACATTGCCCAGGCCTACCTGTCCAAGTTGCACTGCCCACAGTGGGCTGGGTCCTCCTGCAGTCATTAGCAACTAAGAAAACGCACCACAAGCATGCCCACAGGCCAATCCTCAGTTGAGTTCCTTCTTCCGGGGTGACTCTAGCTTATGTCAAGTTGCCAAAAACCAACCAGAACAATTCCACATAGTATATGATTCTTTTTTTGGGGGAGAGGCACAGAATCTCATGTAGCCCAGGCTGGCTTCAACTTCCTCTGTAGCCAAGGATGATTATGAGCGTCTGATTCTTCAGCCTCCACCTCTCAAGTTCCAGGATCACAGGCGTGTGCCACCATGCTCAGCTATACATTGCTAAGGTTCTAACTCAAGGCTTTGTGAAGATTAGGCAAACGGAACTCTCCCCACAGCCCACACAGTATATAATCGCTTAAAGTATTTTTTACATTGTGTATGTGGGGGATACTAAGTCAGAGGATAACTTGAGGGAATCGGTTCTCTCCTTCCACCAAGTTGAACTCCGGCTCTTAGGCTAGGTGGCACAGATGCCTTTACTCTCTGATCCAACTCTCTAACCCACATACATAATTTTTGATAACAAATGACTGCTACTGGTCTGCGTGTTTGTCACACGATAACTTTTAAGCCATGATTTTTAGAGTGAGCACGCCTTGAACTTACACATTCGCACCAGCAGCACCTTGTCACTGGACTGTGTCATTTTCTCTTAGGTCAGATTTAATTTGCTCTCATTTTACTCATGGCTTGAGGAGCAGTCAGCTCTACAACATACGTCACATGCCCTTCTACGATGCTCACTCAACAACAGCACAGTGGCCCAAGACCTGTGTCTCAGAACGTGTGTCTGTTACTAAGGCATGGCTGCAGTGGTCCTCCCCCACTCTGCAATTTAATTAGAGTTAAGTGACCTTCCTGGTGACATCATTGGATGGGAGATAGAGCAAGTGCTATCCCAGTGTGTCATGAATCTGTAGGTCTGATCAGTGCACAGCCAAGGACTGAATGAGAGCTCATGCCGTTGCAATGGCTGGCAGGATCAGAGTACAGAACAGTCTGATCCTTCCCTTGGGTTTGCTTACAGCTTCCCAGAGGCCGTGGTTCAGAAATGTAGGTACAGAGATCTTCCCAGCTTTTGGAATATCCATGTCTATTATTTTATGGTTTTATTTTAAATGGAAGCTGTACATTGTCTAAGCTATAAATATTTATGTCTGGGGAGGCTAGGGACTGGCAGCCCCCTGTTCTGAATGACCTCCATCTTCTTCTCCATCCATTCCCCATCTCTATCTCTCCTTATCTTACTGTGGTAAGTAGGGCCCCAAAGAACATCTCTGCAGATCTCCTTTATACCCCAGGGGAGGGGCTCTCCACAGGCAACAGAGTCAACATGAGTAGAACACCAGGCCTCAGTCAGACCTAGAAACCATGGCCTGGTCTAAAATATTGTAATGTTTAATTTTAAAAGGTTAACTTGCTATAGCCTAGAATCGCCTGGGGAAAGAACTGGGTGAGAGGTGGTCTAGTTCAAGTTGGCCTGTGGGCGTGTCTGCAGGTGGTTGTCTTTATTGGTCGTTGTCCCATCCACTTTGAGTAGCCTCACGCCTTAGGCTGGGCCCTGAACTATACCATTAAAAAAAAAAAACTGAGCAAGTAGACAGCACTGGTGTATTCATTTCTCTCTCCTCTTGACTAGAGATGCGGTGGAACTAGCTGCTCTAGTTCCTTGGCTTGACTTCTTCAAAACGATGGACTAGAATTGTAAATAGAATGAACCCTTTCCTTCCCTATGTTTTGGTCAGGATGCTTCCTAAAATTTAAAAATAATTGTGTGTGTGTGTGTGTGTGTGTGTGTGTGTGTGTGTGTGACAAAAAATGGCATTGAATCCTCTGGAACTGGAGTTACAGATAGTCGTGAGCCACCTGAGGTAGGAGCTGGGATGTGAACTCGGATCCTTTACAAGAGCAATCTGCTCTCTCCACCATTGAGCTGTCTCTCCAACCTGGTGAGGGCATTTTATCACAGCAACAGCAACAAAACTAGAATGAATATCAAAGTCCAATTTTAGAACAACGCCAGGTCTAGTTAGCTACTGGTTTAAAGAGAAACACTAAATTTATTTCACACTGATATCAAATATCAACAGCCCATCAAAAAAGGGAAAACGTTCCCACCTCCAAACTACCCTGCCGTAAAGCGATACCGTGATGCTTCATCTCCAGTCTTCTAAGTGTTGGGGGACTGCTCACTTCTTACGCTGGTTTCTCAGAAGGAAATTGACCCCACACTGAAGGTGCTCGGGAGCTCGGGAAAGGCACAGTGGTGGGTAGGGGAGGTAGCAGGCCACGAGGAGCCATGCACTGGCAGCAGGTCAGCCACCGTGGCCCAAAAGGCCGCTTTCCATTTCAAAATCCTCAGTGTGAATAGGGGTGATTGTGTGGCTGGGATTCCAGCGGCGCCCAGCGTCCTCAGTGAGGTGGCATGACCACGGATGCTGGAAAGGGTTTGGCGGGAGCCCTTTGACAATATTTGCCTGTTTTCTGCTGGAAGCTGCCTCCAGATCACGTGGCCCCAATTCTTTTCGGCTGCTTGGCAGTTATGTTATTTGTTCTCAGAGGAGGCCTGGTGTCTCCACGGTGGTGGGGAGGGGCTCCTGGAGGGAGGGGCCAGAGGAGAAGCAAATCGTTCCTAACCCAGTTCTAGTTGGAAGCCAAATTGCCCAAGGGAGGCTGGGTGCTCTTAGCCTGGCGTAGCAGCTCTCCCTCTTGACATCCCTAGGGCTGCACACTGCCACCAGAGACAGAGGACAACATGAAGGACACGGATGCCTCAGACATAAGATTCTTGTAGAAGAGCTTTCTAGGTTTGTGTGTTTAAGTATTTTGTGTTAAGGGTAAACATAGAATTAGAGAGGGAGAAGAGAGAGCGAGAAGGAGAAGGCCAGATCCAGTAAGGGGAGGGGGGCTGGCATGCATGTGATATGGCAGGTGTATGGGGTCGTTTCTGTCCAACCATGAGGGTTCTATAGCTCAGGCTCAGCTTGTCAGGCCTGGTGGCAGGTGTTTTTACCCACTGAATCACTTCTCCAGCCTGAGAGTAATTATTAGTTAATCTGGTGTGACATCACTAATCTGGTGTGACATCACTAATCTGGTGTGACATCACTAATCTGGTATGACATCACTAATCTGGGATGACATCACTAATCTGGTATGACATCACTAATCTGGTGTGACATCAGGCCATTCTTCTAGAGAATAAAGTAAGATGTGGCTCTATGGGGTTTGGCTGGCTACAGAGAACAGTGTAACACATCTGTGTGCCTTTTATAGGGATAATATAATAAAATTCAAACTAAAAATATGTAGTGCAAAACTTCCATGGGTACAAACATGCAAATACATACATCCTCACACATCTTACTGAAAGCAGTTATTTTTACAGAAGGGCCAAACAACTTCAGTTTAATTTTCTAACAAGGAAATGTTTTACATGTACCAATAACAGAAGAAACAGGAGGCATTTGTGACTAAATCTACTTCCTGGACTTTCTAAAAAGCTAATAAAATATAAAGATAAATGGTGGAAGTTAGACGAAGGAGAGGAGTGTGTGGAAAAGTATGCAAGCATTCCTGAATTTACAGATAGACCACAAATAAATCAGATCGATTAATCTCTGAGCTCGCGGGCAGCCAGAGCAAAAAGGAAGACACCCTGTGAATCATATTGCTGTTTCTGTAAAACGAAGGACCCATCGGTTCCTCTTGAGAGACAAAGCTTTTAGACTTAAACTATATTAGAAAAATAATCAATTACTCATGAGGGAGTTTTACAGAGGGGGTGGTTTCAAGCGTGATGTTCTTACTTGAGTTTAGAGGAATGTCCTACACCTTCCCCCCCACACACTACTTCTCCCTCCCCAGATTTTTGTTTTGTTTTGTGTCTTGAGACAAGGTGTCCTGTAGCCCCTCAAAGTTGACATGGCAGAGGCTAGCCTTAAGCTTTCTATCTTCCTGCCTCTGCTCAGTACGTGTAAGGATAAACAGCATGGGTCCCTCGTCTATCACATTGCTCCTTGCGGGTTGTATTGTGGTACCTTCAACAAGCCCAGCCTGCTCCCCTCCCCGCATGCTCTTGTGTATGACCAGATTACTTCTCATGATTAAGACTGGAACTGCTTCAAGGAAGTGGGCTCCTGGGACTGAGTCCTGAACCTAGAGGAAGTTATCCTTGGCAGAGTCTGAGGAAAGCTGCAATACGCCCTCCCATTGGCTTAGGTCGGGACGACAGACGGACATGAGTGGTGATGGGGGAAGATAAAGGCTTAATTCTGTGCTTGACTTCACAGGGACTTATCTCTGAGAGGCCATGGAGACCTCAGAACTGCCCTAGGGGTCTGCTGAAGCCAAAGTCATGGTCTCCTCTCAGCCCAGCTCCTCGGGAATCTGCTCCAGTGTAGATTGTGTAGGATATTCCTCTAAACACGTGGATCCTGGTCACTGGCTGAATGCACTACTGTATGCTCATCCTGTAGCAGCCCTCTCTGGAGGTTTCTCTCATCCTGGCTTCCACGGGGCGCAGTGTCAGGGAGGGTTTGCTGTTCCACATCTGTCCACTGAGGTGTCGCCCCCGAGTTGCCTTCCTTTTACTGCTTACTAGAATAATGCAGCCACCCTGTCCATTAGCGCCTCTAAGACTCCCACAGCACCCACCACAGGCTAATGTGTTCCTTATTTAGTTTCTGGTCCCTTAGAAATTAGTACTGTGGGTGTAGCTCAGCTGGCTGAGAGTGCTTGCCCAGCTTGCCCACAGCCCCACATGAACCAGGTGTAGTGCCTGGTCCACATTGTAATTCCAGCACTCAGGAGGTAGAGGCCAGAGAAAGTTCAAGTTCAAGGCCAACCTATGGGCTATAGACTCTGTCTCCAATATATATATATATATATATATATATATATATATATATATATATATATATATATATAGTTCTGCCTAAGTGCCATTCCTCCATGACAGGCACTGCTTGAGCCAGGCATTTCATCCTCAAGATAGTACAACTGGCATCCCCATTGCACTGGTGTGTAAACTGAGGCAGAGGGAGGCTGAGGACCTGGCCCAAGATTGTCCGGCTGACAAGCAGGATGGCTGAGCGCTTCCCCAAGCTTGATGTCAGAGTCAGCAGCCACAGCCCCAATGCTGCCAAGCACGAGGCTGAGAATCACAGAAAATCGGGTGCTGAAAGGCAGTTTTACTCTCATCTCTTCTTGATATTTTATTCTGAAATGAACTGGCTCAGGTTACTAAGACAATGCCAATGTCTTGCATTTCTAGAAATCCCCACTCACAGTGTCCTCTACGTGGAAGCTTCCTCCCCGCCATGGCTCTGTGGCTCTTAGTGGGACATACACTGGCATAATATTTGGAGACTATTTACAGAGGCAAGTTTGCCAGGGGGAGTAGATTTAGGACGTGTTTCCCCCTTTTTGGCAGGGGTGGGAAGAACAGGATCTTATATACAGCCAGGCTGGCCTCACACTTACGGCACAGCTAGGGGAGAAGTTGTATTTCTAGCCCTCTTCCCTTCATCTCCCACGTGTTGGGATTACGGGCACGAGTTACCACATGTGGCTTGTCCTGGGTAGGGGCCTTCTGTATGCCAGGCAAACATTCACCCAATGGAGTCACATCCCCATGTTATAGCCTTTAGGCTAAAGCTTTCGGACACAAAAGGAAGATGGGGAAGGCATTCTGATGGATGTCGGCTCCCCTTACGTGAGTCTCGGCCATCAGCTTGCTCTGTCACCAGGTAAGAGAGGTGGCGCCTAGGAGTCCTTTCCAGCCCTTTCGCTCAGCCCCCCATTTGTCTGTGTGTTCTTCCTCACTAAGTTCTGCTAGCCAGCTGACTGCGGAGACGCCTGAAGGCAAGCTGAGATCTGAATGCCTTCGCCTCTGTCATCTTCCCCTCCTCTCGGCATACATCAGCCCAGGGACTGAAACAGGACACAGTCCTTATAGCCATCCGCTTCCTTTTCCCATCATCCTCTCTTCTCAGTCCTTCAGTTTCCTCTTCTTTCCCAACCAAGCACCAGGTTGACTGTGAAAGCACCCCAGCCGGATTCCTGCCTTCTCCTGTTTAAAAGGCACTTAGAAACCAACGATGTGATTGTCTCTGTTTGATTTTCCTCCTCTATAAAATGGGCGCAGCAATACCAGAGCCATTGACTTATAGAATGGCATCGGGCATGTAGGTGAGCCCCAGGCAGAAGCTGGCACGGAACAGACGTGAGCACCCTCGCCTCTCCAAATCTTTCACTTCTGGGTTCCTTTGAGTTCACTGAGCTCAACTACTAAGAGAATAGCCTTCAGCTGCCAAGATTTTCTGAAGGATGGGTCTCAGGTCAGAGAGCTGAGTTCAAAGGTTCAAAAGCCACAATGCAATGTTCACGTACAGCTTTTAGAAGAGCATCTCTAAATACATTTCATCAAGTCCAGGAATTTCAAATATTAAAGGGAAAGGCACACTGGAGGATTACTTTTGTTAGTGTTGCAGTGTTAAAATAATTATATTTTCCATCGAGTGTTAACTAACTCAGGACTCCTAGATCAAGGATGGACAGACTTTCACTTCTACCATTCACTAAAACTCTATCCATTGGAATAACAGCTTCTGTTAAGACCCAATTAACAACATTCACATAAAATCTAATCCTTACCAGTATATTTTGATAATAGGAAAAAAATTACCCCCCAAAGACAAGACATATGAGAACTCAAATCACCCGGCTAGATCTAAGGTGAGCACTTTGCATTTACCTGCAAATTAAACAGATTTCAGGTGAGTTATCAAATGTCAAGTAAGCGTGATGACGTCAGAACAGCCAAGTGATAGCCTGTCCTAGCTAGAGAGACCTGGGCTGCTCACGTTTGCTGAGAGTGGACACTTACCATTGCAGAGTAGCAGGAGTGGAGTGGGGCTTGGAGGCTCTATTGTTTTCTTTTTCCTCATCTGTTAAAGGAAAGAAAAGGGAGCTGACTTCAGTTGGCAACAGAAGGAGAAAGTCAAAGGCTCCTCGGTAACCCCAAGTTTCAAAAGACAAGGTCTCCCTCGGATGCTGATGCCTTGAAACAATGACATCCCAGCATTTCCCACAAGCTAGCCTCATGGCACACTAATACAAAGAACATAAGAAAACCTTCCATTTCTTCAGACAAGAGATCACTGTGTAGCCCTGGTTACATAGGGAATGTGGAACTTTCCATGTAGACCAGGCTAGCCTCAGACTCAGAGAGATCCACGTGCCTCCCAAGTCCTGGAATTAAAGGCATGTACCACCACACCTGACCCAGAAAACTGACTTCTATAAAAGACTCTTAAGTCCATTTGTCTTTATGTGAAAGCAGTAGGTTAGTCTGGCAAGCTACCCTCTGTAATTGCTGATTGCTAAAATGTACCTAGCTTGGCTACTTAGACATTTTGGATATCTAACTCCATGGTTTGAGGACTTAAGAATGTAGCTGGGCAGTGGTGGCGCACGCCTTTAATCCCAGCACTTGGGAGGCAGAAGCAAGCGGATCTCTGTGAGTTTGAGGTCAGCCTGGTCTACAGAGTGAGTTCCAGGACAGCCAGAGTTACAACAGAGAAACCCTGTCTCCAAAAAAAAAAAAAGGAAAACAAAATGAAAAAAAAAAGGTATTGTCCTCACTCACTGCTGTGAACTGAATGTTTGTGTCCCCCAGTATTCATTTTGGAAATTACCAACCCCTGAGAAGCTGGTGTTTGGAGGTGGGCCTTCAACTCCCTCATGAATAGGATCAGAGCCTTTATGACAGACCCCAGAGAGCCATCTTGTCCCTTCTGCCCTTAACACATGCAAAGAAGGTGCCACCAATGAGCCTGGAAGCGGCTCCTCACTAGAGCCAAACCTTTAACACCTCGGCATTGCAGCCTCCAGGACCAGTCTGGGGTATTTCATTAGAACTGGATGTTCTAATGACTTAGACTTAGATCTTCACTATATTATGTTCCTTGTGATCACAACAGAGCACACAGTTTCAGATTGTGAAAGCTGCATGGGAGCTGAGGAGAGCCAGAAGAGGTAGTATATCAGGAGAGGGTCAACCAGCGTCTTTTGTAAAGGACTGAATAATAAGTACTTTAAGGTTTCAGTCCAAGAGGAAATTTGAGAATATTTTGTAGAATTTTTTTTTTTTGGACAGGGTACACACTGACCTCAAATTCATGGCAATCATCCAACCTCAGCTTTCTCGAGTGCTAGGATTAATGTATGAGCCACTATGACTGGCTCAGAATTTGTATAACAAGAAAGAAAACAAATTCTTACACACACACACTTCTTTTTTCAAAAATTCAAAATACAGTAGTGATAACCACTAATGTCTATAGTATGTCTACTAATGAGAATAATAAAGTTGTTGGAGTTGGTACTTAATGGGCCCCCAAATGGCTGTCTCTCTGATTTGTAAGCCAACCCCATTCCTCAACTAATAAGCCTATTTCCATTGGGTATCCTCTGTCACTCAAACCACAGTATTGATGTAAATACAAAGAATTCTCAGGGGCAAAAATGGCAGAATACTCACCCCGAGTCCTTCTAAATGGCTTTTGTTCTTTCAAGCCTAAATTGGGCAGTGTCACCTGTTTGAAGCCTGCCCAAGACTAGCCAAGACAAGAGGCACCCATCTGGTTCTTTTCTGCTACATCCCATTACTCATCTCCCAACTGAATGGTCTGGTTCCACATCCATTCCCTCTCCTTGAGGGCGAGCTCACTGAGAAAGCAGGCGAGTACCCAAGTTACCTTGTGTCGCCTCCCGCCAGGGCCTCACTATGTAACACCTTCAATTCTGCTTCTACAGTTATTTAAAACCATGACAACAGAGGTGGTTTTATAACACAGTAAAGAGCGCGGATCTGAGGACGTACGAATGACATCAATAAACCATAGAGTAAGATTCAACTTCTGTAGTTCACCAAGACATAAACAGGAAACAGCAGGGCACTACTTGGATTTTGGAGAGGAAGTCAAATTATAAACAATGGTAATTTCCAGGGCTGGTGTGTACACAGTAGAACTGGCATTCCATAGCTCCAACCACACGGTGTCAATGTATCTCGCAGAGAACCGGGCTTGACTGCCTGTACTCACGTGGTGGTTCATAACTCTCTGTAACTCCAGTTTCATGGGACCTGACAGTGCCTTCCGGCATCTACAGGTGCCATCCACACACGTGGTACACAGATAGACATGCAAGCAGGCACTCATACACAAGAAGAAATGCTTTAAAAAACTAGATATGCTTTTTAAAGGAATACCAAAATAATGCTAAGATCCTCTGAAAAATCATGGAAGGTCGGCGCTGTGCAGCATTTCCTACAGGCTGCCTCATTTGATTCCTCTGAGCAGAGCTAAGAGGAAGATGTATATGCTTATAAAACAAGAAACAAAGTTTTGTTGAGACTAAACAGCTCCCATGAGTTCAAATGGTTGGTAAATGTAGGCTGGTCCTTGATGCTCAGCCCTAAGGTGTCTACTGATGATACTTAGGAAAGAGCTGATCCGCCCAAACCCAGTATGAACCTTTGGCCTTGTCACCCATCAGGTGCCTGTGTCCGGCTCTGAATGCTTGGCCTCCTTTCCTCGAAGGGTGTCACTCCTGGGCCTGACCCTCATATTCGGTGACTCCCAGTCCTAATTCTCCTGAGGACTGGTTACTTCCTTATTCACCGGATGGATTTATTGAATGTCTGCTACATTGTAGTTCTATGCCAGGTGTAAAGGCTGAGAAAAAGCAGACACAACCTCTGCTCTCTTGAGCTCAAATTATCAGCTACAAAAGGAAACAGTTTTCTCCAACAGAGTCTCACTGGGTACACAGACGCCCCATACTTGGCAGTAGATGGGCCAACACAAAATGAACTCAATGGTACATTAAAAAAAAAAAAACTTACAGATTTTTGCTTCTATATTATGGTTTCAAATTATGCTTGTTTTATAGGTTTTTTATGCAAATGTATGTGTCTCAGAGTATGTGTTCCTTGTGTTTTTCTTTGGCTCTTTTTTTTCCTCTTGTTTGTTCTATCCTGGTTTGTTCCTATTTGTCATCATCATCATCATCATTATTATTTTTGTATACTAATAAGAGAGAGAAAGAAAGGGTGTGGCTGGGTGGGGAAGTGGGGAGGATCTAGAAAGTGTTGGGGGAGGGGAACCATAGTAAGAATATACCATATTTTAAAAAAAAAAAATCTAGTTTCAATTTTAAAGAAACACAGCTAAAACGGGGCCAGTTCTGGGCAGGCACTGATGAAGTCAGCCAGTTCAGGACGCTATAGGAGCAACCAAGTTGGGATGAGAGCCTGGCTTGGGATCCGAAGGCACCATCAACCCAAAGAGGGCAGGGAAGCATATTTAAGGAGACAGATCTGCAGTTTACTGGGCTGAAGGGCCTGGGGTCAGTGAGAACCATCTGACAAGGTACAGCATCACACCAGTGGGATTCTTGGCACCCTCGCTCTTCAGTGCTGACTGCTGGTCCCACTAAAGCCAGACAGGGCAGCTGTCTGTTTCAAAGAAACCCCAGGAAAATACAGTCAGATCCCAACACATACCCCAGGAGCCTCTGCGCCTCTTCCTTTACCTGTCTCCCCTACAAACTCAAGGCTCAACTCCTGGCTCTGCAAGTTGTGAATCATGTGAGCTAGGGAAGCCTTTTGGCCTATCAGTTCTCCTCCTCTGTAAAATATGGATCAAATAGCACCGAGCATACAGGGCTCTAATGAGAAATAACTGCCCAACCCGGGTACAGCATACATGCTATCGCAGTGTTCCCTGAACCTCTAAAACTGCAGTGTCTCCAAGACAATCACCACTCAGGTAGCAGTCCCGCGCAGGGACAGGGAGTTGTACTGACTCAGTGGTCCCATAGCCCCAGTCCTCTCCCTAGCAGACCCTCATCTCAGGGTAGGATTACTATTCGTGACTGTCAACGAAAATCTGGCTTCTATAACAAAATATCATAGATTGGATGGCTTATAAACAACAAAATTTTTTTTTCTTTGTTTTTCACACTTCCGGACATTAAGAAGTCCAAGATGATCAAGGTGCAAAAAGACCCTGGCCGTATCTGGTGAGGGGTCTCTTGTGGTTCACAGGAGCTGCTTAGATATGCTGCACTCTCCCTCACAGCAGAATGGGTGAGGAGCTCCCTGTGGTCTCTCTATAATGGCACTCTTCCATTCTTGAGGACCCCACCCTCATGCTCTAACCCCCTCCCTAGACCTCCACCTCTAAATACCATCACTTTGGGTGTGAAGAGTCAGCATTCAAATTCTGAGAGGACCAAGCCTTCAGTGAACAGCTAGCTGCCTTGCTGGGCTGCGAGCTCACTCAGGAGGAGGGCACAGACCCCGCTCTGGGTGTCTCTGGCACCAACACACAGCAGATTTGTGTGTTTCTGGAATGTTTGTGGGATGAAGAAATGACTTGAAATAATACCAAATTAAAGGCTGAGCCCTTCCCTCCTTTGGCTTCAGAAAGCATACGAAATAACAGCACATGAAAGGGCACACATGGAAGACTCGTAAGATGCCAAGAATTACGCTAAGCTCTTCACAAAGCTTTGCTTAGCTTTCACAGCTGCCCTAGAAAGCAAACAAGTTCAAACACATATAGCAACAAATGCAATGTCTGTGGTGCTTAGTGTTCATCAATGTGAGAGCGAGCTATTAGTACTTTCTCCTCTTGCAGAGAAGGAAAGGGGGGCTCGGAGAAGTATAGTGATTTGTCGAAGGTCACATGGATGTTGGTGATGATCACATCTTGCTCACACATCTATAAGCCTGGCTTTGTTTCTGGCCTGCAGCAATGGGCTGAAGGACATAGTTCCCACCTGATTATTTCTTCCTAGTGGTTTAGACCCTGTGGTGATTAAATTTGCCATATCCAGGTACCTGCTCTGGAATATTTCCTGCCTTGAGGCTGATTGGCAAAGTTCAACGAGGTAGGAGAAAGTCTTTAAATTAATTACCTTTTCAAGTCAAAAGAAGAAAAGTTCAAGTTCATGTGAGTCTTGAGTTTCACTTCCAAGTTCTAATTCTATTTCCTTTCATTGTGCTGGCCTGCCCCACACCTGGCCAGGCCTCACCTGTTGGGAACAGGCAGTTGGCAAATGTTTCATTTCCCCTGACTTACCTCCTTCTCCATCCTCCCTAGAGTCCAGCTGACGAGCAGGGTGTGTAGCCCCCAGGCTCTTGGCAGCGGCACCAACCCCAGAAGGCAGAGCCTCCCTGTGGGAACGGGGCCGAGTCCCAGACAAAACAGAGGTGTGGGGAGCAATACTCTGAGGACGGGCATACCTGTGTCCTCTCTCTTCTCTGGGTGAATTCCTCCGTAGACTTTGTCTAGGGAGGGGCCCATCTAATTCAGATGTGAAACCCAAACTCTGTACAAGAAAAATGTGATATATTTTCACTACAAAAAACAAAAAATTCTAAAATTTCTATGTGAGGGAATAGAAAATGTGTCACAGTTTTCAAATGTGGCTTACTTGGCTTACCTAAGAATGGCTTACTTGGAAAAACTGCAGTTGTGATACACAGTGAGCTCACCTGCCTACCGCAGAAGCAGACCCTCAGAACCAGGAGAGAAAGACCCGGAGCTCAGAAAGAAAAGGAAGAGAGCGTGTGCTGCGCATGGGTGTAAGATGGTTCATTTACAGTGTGGGGTGGGTTTAAAGCCAGCTCATCCATGAATCACAGATAAGCAGGAGGCACTAGACCCTGTCTTCCCTAGCTAGAAGCTGGCACCTGCTTGCCTGAGCACTTTTTACCTTTTCTAGGGGTTGAAAAGCCACAGACAGTTTGCTACGTGACTAAGCCCCCAAGTCAGACGAGGGGGAAGATCTGGAGGCCTGGGAGAGTGAGGAATTTGGGATGAGGACTATCCTAGAAGAGGGAAAAATTCTACCTCCCTGAAGATCTCAGCCGATGTAACTCAGGGAGGGGGAGATTCACTTAGGGATATAAAAACCACTGTTTTGCACCAAATTGGCATACCAGCCATTTTTTTTTGCCTCTTATGTAGGCTGATGTAGACTCACAAGATCGTAAAATAAACAGCTCCCTTTTCAATACTCTGCTCTCCGGTACTCTTATCATGAAGTGAGGGTTGTTGTTTCACATGGGGAAATACAAAAGCCGCTAGAGCTGAGCATCTGATCCGTCTTCATCCATGAGTCAACCATCAGATTGATAAAAATGCACACGAAAACCCAGAACCCTGCCATGAGGCTTCCTGCTTCAGAGGGGTGTGTGTGCGCGTGTGCGTGTGTGTGTGTGTGTGTGTGTGTGTGTGTGTGTAATAGTTCCTCCCGTGTGCAGTCATTCGACGGACTCTACTGAAATCTCAAACGCCCTGTAAGCAGCAGCCTCACATCTGGCCTCTACCCAGACACACAGGAATGATGTAAATTCAGGGCTGTCTGTCACAGCTTGCTTATGATGACGAGCTTGGAAGTGACCCAGTGTCTGAATGATTAACTAAATGATGCTGCGTTATCACCCTGGAATACTATGCAGCTGCTAAAAAAAAACGAAAAACAAAACCAAAAAAAAAACAAACCAAAAAAAAAAGCTGTCCTCTATCTTATTTACCTTTCTTTCTTTTTCCTTTTTATTTCCTTCCTTCCTTCCTTCCTTCCTTCCTTTTTTTTTTTTTTTTTTTTTTTCTTTGAGTGAGGGTTTCATGTAGCCTAGGCTAGCTTCAAAGTCATTATATAGCCTATGGCCTTGAACCTGGTCCTCTTGGACTACCTCCCACGTGCTGGTGTTATAGGTGTGTGCCGCGGTGCCTGGTGACCTCCATCTTCAGCACAACACTCCTAGGCGGACAGAGAAATGAACCCATCGAGTGGCAGCGACGTGCACAGTCTGCATTGCCGTTTGTGTGAGAGAAAACGTAGTGATGAAGGAGGGACGTTCGCGCGTCTGATTTGCGTTGAGGATACTGGAAGAACGCATTTTTAAAATGAGTAAGAGGGGGGGATGGCGAGGTGGCTCAGCAGGTAAAGGCACACGCAGCCAAGCCTGAAGATCTGAGTTCAAGCCCCAAGGCCCACATGGTAAAAGAAGAGAAGTGGCTTCTGCAAGCTGTCCCCTGATCTCCACTAAATAAATAATTTAACAGGCTAAAACAGAAAAGAATGAATAAAAGTGGTCACTACTGAGGAGCTAGAGTAGGAGGGAGAAGGAACAGGGAGGAGGCAAAACTTCTAAATAAGGACTGTGAAAGCACTTGGCATTTGAACCATGTGAGTGTATTATGTATTCAAAGCACTCTAAAACTGAGATGACATGACCATGAGGAGGGGTCTTCTGAAGGGAGAATCTTCTCAAACAGTTAAGTGGTCCTTGGGTCTCTAACCCTGGACCTTATAGTCTGTTTGTCTCCCTTCCTTCACTGTGCTTCAACAAGCTCTTCCTTTCACCTACCAGGTCCCAGGCCCCAGGCCCCAGGCCCCAGGCCCCACTGTGCTAGTGAGATATTATCAACAAGCAGCATCTTCCTAATAAAGTATGGGCACAGGTAACCGAGGGAGGAGCAGAGGGGCCCTGGCAGGGGCTCGGAGCACAGAGGAGGGGACACTTTCTTTCCCACCAAATGAGTGTAGACATAGTGGGCTGGAAAGGTCAGACAGGCAAAAGAGACGCCAAGGTCAAACTGGGAAACCCTTGGTGTGGGAGCAGAGATGGGGGCAGGAAGGAAGGAATCCGTGGGGCATCTTACATCAGTCTATGTACTGGCAACTGGCAGCCTTGCATTCCTGGAGTTAGCTTCCTGCTGATACCCCAGGAAGACAATTCCATTCTTCAAAATGATCCAGGGGCTGGAGGGGTACAGCCTGACAAGAGGGCACTTGACTAGCATGTAAGACCCTGGGTTCTATCCCTACCATCACAAATAATGATATTGATCATGATGGTGACGGTGGTGGTTACAAAACCCCGAACTGGATAATAGACCGAGACACACTGAGTGAGCTGAGTGGGGAAAGAGAGGAGGCTCTCACTTACATAACCTTGAAACAGGGTGCTATTTTAATAGAACAGCAGTGAGTCACATCACTCTGTGACCCACCATGACCCTGGTCTTCCTGTGTTGTCATACTGCTAAGTTCAAGCCTTTCCCTTTTTTTGTACCATGAATATCTTCTGTCAACTCCATGGTGAGTCAGGAGGGTTAGAGGGTAAAGGAAGAAGCCAGACTTCAGGGTAAGGTGAGATGGCAGGCAGGATAAGGTGAGATGCCAGGAACTGAGAGAGGAGGGAGCAGGGCCTGGTAGGGACCAAGAAAGAGACTTCTTCCCCAGAGGCACAAGGAGTATCCGTGTGCGTGCACCAGGTCTGACAGTACCAGGGCAGAAAGGGAAGGCTGTGGCTCCTAATGAGATACAGGCTGAAGGCTAGAGTCCTTTGATGTTTGGGTACTAGGGAAATGGCAGTCTGAAGGTTAGAGGACTTGGCTACATCTATGTTAGATTGAACGTGCTCTAGCTCCCAGAAAGAGCAAGAAAGGAGTTCCAAAGAATCCCTCTGATCTCTTGCTCTTTGGAAACATCTTATCACCTGAGTCCCTCCAGTTCCCTCTGTGGCTAACACAGCTAGTCTGTACCTAACCTTTTCAAACCTGCACCTTGAGGGGTGTCCTGGGAGTGTCCTGTTGGCTCTAAGCCACCTGCTCAGGGACTCCACATTAGCCTGAAACCACCACCTTGATGGGCCTCTCCTGATAGTGCTTCAGTGGCACCTTAGTTGTCGAACTTGAGGTTCCTTCTTTGGACAGAGATGTCTTAGTTAGGGTTTCTATTGCTGTGATGAAACACCATGGCAAAAAGCAAGTTGGGGAAGAAAGTGTTTATTCTGCCTACACTTCCACATCACTGTTCGTCAGGAAGGAAGTCGGGGCAGGTAATAAAGCAAGGCAGGAACCTGGAGACAGGAACTGATACAGAGGCCACAGAGGGGTGCTGCTTACTTGCTTGATCCTCATGGCTTGCTCAGCCTGCTTTCTTATAGAACCCGGGACCACGAGCCCAGAGGTGGCTCCACCCACAATAGGCTGGGCCCTTCCACATCAATCACTAATTGAGAAAACGCCCTACAGGCTTGCCTTCAGCCTGATCCTATGGAGGCATTTTCTTAATTGAGGCTCCCTCCTCTCATATCGCTACAGCTTGTGTCAAGTTGACATAAAACTAGCCAGCATAAGGGCTGAAGCTCACATTTCCTGGCCTGTTTCCCACGCTTCTTTAGCCTCTCTGCTTAGAGCAATAATATAACCCAAAGCCCAGCTCAGGGCTTTCTGCCTCCTACTCTTTCACCGTCTTTGCAGCAGACTAGACATGATGTCTGTCATGAGGGCCTGGGGAGACAGAGCGACTGGTGAAGTATTTGCTTGCAAGGGCGAGGATCTGAGTTTGATCCTTAGAATCCATGTTTTTGAAAATCCCCAGCATGGCCTACCAATCTGCTGACAACCTACGGACTCAAATACTGCTCACACAAAGAAGAAACATAATCAAGTCCTATATGAGGGCATCATAACTATACCACTGGAAGCGGGAGGCAAGAAAACAGCAGCCTGCAGTCCCAGAAATGATGATTACTCTGTAGACTTACTCAAAAGAGTTTTGTTTGTTGCTGTTGCTGTTTTGCGTTTGGAAGATAATGAAATGCCAACTTTAACATGTTGACAAGCAAATCAAAAGTCCAAATCCCTCACCACCCTAGAATTCTGTGTCCAGCAAAAATAACCACCTTCAGAAATACAGATGTACCAAAGACACCTGACGTGGCGTGTGCCACACCACACTGCACTGCAAGAGTCAGGAAAAGCGACCTCTTTGTGCAAAGGTGAAAAATGTTCCCTAGCACTGACAGAGGCAAAGGACTCTGGGAGGGCAAACATGCAAATCAACAAAAATAAATATCAACCTCTTAAAATAACAGTAAGAAGATCTTTTGGGGTGTCTGATATATTTGGGCCAGAGGTACAATCAAGCAAGGGTTTGGGAGTTAGAATGAGGTCAATGGACTAAACTCACAGGGCTCTCATGCTGAGCGTGAAATGGAGAGGAGCAATCCGAGGCAGACATAAGAGGATCGCAGTCCCCAAGATCCACTCTGTTGTTTTTGTTTGCGTGTACGTACATGGTTATGTGGTTGAGAGCACATGTGTACAAACATGAGTGTTGTGGACATTTTTTTTAGTTATATTTAAAATAATTGCTTTTGTGCACTGTTGGGTGAGGGGCTGCCTAGGTCTTGGCATTTTGTATTGTCTGCAAGTGTTGGATTTCTGTGGGGGATGTGTGATTGCTTATAATCTGTACCTGAGTTCTGAATGAATAAAAACACCTGAGCTCAGACGCTCGGGGTTCCACTGTTGATTAAGTACGGCCTCTGCTGAGGTCTGGCAGGTCTGCCCTAGTGAATATGCCTCCTTGTTCTGTTTGGTGAATCACCATAGCGATGTTCAGCTACACATGAGTAATGGCCAGAGGTTGAGATTTGGTGTCTTCCTCAGCTACTCTCCATCTTCTTTTCTGAGACGGGGTCTCTTACTGAATCCGGAGCTCATCAGTTTGGCTAGGCTGCTGGCCAGGAAGCATCAGGGGTCTTTCTGTCTCTGCCCCACTTCTGACATGGTGCTGCGGGTCCCACTCAGTCCTTAACTTGTGCAACCAAGCACTGGAACCACTACCATCTCCCCAGACCGAGAGTTCTACCCTGAAAGAATATATACTTTGAAATGAGCTGAGGAAAAAGCATCCATTTAAACAAGAATTCCATGACCTGCTCTCCCTCCGAAAAAAAAAAAAACTAAAAAGAAAGAATAAAGGAATAAGGACAGATGGTTCAAATTTACAAGAAGTTGGGGGGGGTAACACTAAGTATGTTGGTAGTATCATTGACAAAACTTAAAGTGTGAAGATTATCAAATGACGCTTACAAAAGTTGTAGTTTTCTTAAAAAGGCAGTTCGTGGGGCAGCTTGGAGGCAGAGGGCCTGACCACACAGGACAACAAAACAACTTTCATAGTGGGGCTGGAGGAGGGCTCGTTAGCAGAAGGTGTGCCCAGCATGTGTGTGGCCCTGGGTTCCAGCCCTGGCACAAAACAAATGATACCAAAAAACCCTAATACTGAGGTTAGCAAAATCAGAAAAAAAAACAAAGATGAAAAATGTACCCTAAGTACCCAGAGAGAAGCTAGGGCAGTTGTGGCAAAGCTTCAAGGCAAACAATAATAGTGATAAGGTAGCAGTGTTTAATAATAATAAAATAGTCGTTGATAAGAGGACCAATCAATCAATATAGCAATCCTAAATTTCTCAAGAAAGAAAGTAATATTTTAAATTAAAAACTCACTAAACTGAAAGGGTAACTAGAAACAATCATCCCCAGCTAGGGACTTAAAGGCACTTGTCTCAGATTTAAGAGAACAGCCAAAGACAGCAGCCCAGCTTTAAGGATTTGGCACTTTAAGGATTTGGTCTGAACAACATGGCTATCCAGCCCCACCTGACCGACAGCTAGAGCATCCTCCAACCGTGTAGCGTCTGCCAAAATAAAGCCTGTGCTGGGACAGAGAGTGCATCTCAAAAATTCCAAACATTGGCATTATACAGTAGGGGTTGTGTGATACAGCAGAGCTAGAGTGGGAGCGGTCACGGAATGGCAACCAGACGGCGGCCAAACGCTTGGGAGGTGAGATCAGATGGGAGAAAATCCACAGAGAGAAAGTCATGACAGAAACCTGAACACAGGCTACCTGGTGAGAGCAGTGAGAGCTGAGAGCATAAGGGTGACACAAGACAGGAACAGGAGACTGGGGGGTTGGGGTGGGGAGGATGGAGCTCAATGCGGGACTGGGGATGGAGCATGGCCGGTAGCAGAGCACTTTCCTGGCATGGAAGCCCAGGTTCTATTAGTAGAGAGAAGGAAAAAGGGGAGGGCAGGCGGGGGGGTGGGGGGTGGGGGAGAAGGAAAAACTATGGCATACAGCTAAACCATGGGGAGAGGGAATTTTATAACTTTAAACACAGATCTTGGGAAAGGCTTACAATAAATTATCCACCACCACTCCCGAACTAGAGAAAGTCAACAAATTAAATTCAAAGGAAGAAAGGGAATAGATAAACAGAAATAAATGCAACAGAAAGGAGAAGTAAATCGGGAGGAGTCATAATGATACAACCAAAAATAAATAAATAAAGGGAGAGTTTGGGTGCACGCTGTCTTTGTCAGGGTACCTGGTGCAGAGATAAACACCATAACCAAAAGCAACTTGGGGAGGACAGGGTTTATTTCACCTTACAGTTTACATGTCCATTGGGGAGGCCAGGGCAGGAACCTGCAGGTAGGAACTGAAGGCAGAAGCCATACAGGAGTGCTGCTCACTGGCTTGCTCCCAGGGCTTTATGCAGCCTGCTTTCTTATCCACTCAGAACCACCTGCCCAGGGGTGGAATCACCTGCAGTGGTTTGGGCCCCTCCCGCATCGCTCACTAATTAAGAAAATGCCCCACAGACCAATCTTCTGGAGGCATTTTCTCAACCACGGTTCCCTCTGCTCAGGTAACTCTGGCTGTGTCAAGTCGACATAAAACTAGCCAGAACACGTATAAATGTTAAGATATAAACATCTTCCAGTCCTTAAAAATAGCAGTTTGTTAAAAGTAATAAGAAAGATACCAAATAATTTTATACCCACTTAGACTATTTAGTCTTATGGTAAACACCTCCCTTCAAAGAGAAACACAGAAGACTTCCTCCATGTTGAATTCTCCCAAATAGTTAAGGAAACCATTCTTCCCTTACAAGCTTTCCAAAACAAAAGGAAAAATGGAAGCTTTGTGCCCCTTTATGAGACCGCCACAAGCTTCCCAGAGAAACCTGAAAAGGGTATTGCAAGTGTAAAAATGTCATCAGCTCTCTCATGGCCGTCAACGGAACCTGGAAATGTATACTCAGGAAGGGGGAACTTCGGCCCAAGTATGATTTCTTCAAGGAACGCAGAAATTCAATAATCAGTGTAATTTATAATGTTAACAAAAAAAGGGGGAAGGAAACACGATCATTGCAATCGATGAAGAGAAGGTGTTTGATGAAATTCAATACCCGTTCAAGTGAGATCTCTTGGCATGATGGGGGTTCTCTCAGCCTGACGGCGGGATACACAAACCCGCAGAGTCCCGCTCAGTGGTCACTCACTGGAAACTCCCATGAATTAGACTGGGAGCAAGGCCAGGGTGTCCTCACACTCACCACTCCAACTCAGCATCATTCTAGCGGGTCCCAGCTAGTGACCCAAGGCACAGGAAAGGAATCAAAGCATCAAGAGATGGCTCAGCAGGTGAGGGCACTTGCTTTCAAGCCTGACAAGCCTCAGGAACCACATCGTGGAGAGAGAGAGAGCGGACTCCCCAAAGCTGTCCTCCCCACTGTGGAGCACTCGAGTTCACGCTAAGAAAACGAATAAATACACGTAATAAGATAAAATAGACTTTTCTTTAAAGTATAGAGATAATAAAAGAGAAGGAAACATTATCACTGTTCTTGGGTGGCGTGGTTAAGCACACAGGATGCTCAGACAATGCAGTCAGGCATAGGGGTGTACTCATGTAACCCAGGACAAAGGAAGAGGGGGCAAGAAGATCAAAAGTTTGAGGTCGCTCTGGACTACATGACAAGACTGTCTCAGAACAACCTCAAGGGCTCTGCAGTAGAGGGCTTGCCTGGTGTATGCGTGACGCTGGGTTTGATCTTAAACACCTGTCCCTCGCAAACAAATTTATAAGTCAATTATCTGTACCTGACCAAACCATTACACTCTGATGTGCTAGTGAGCACTAGTTAGAAAAAAATAATAATACATATATCAACACTAAAAAACCATCAATTGCCTGGAAATAAATCTCAAGTAAGATGAGTAGAGCCTCCTCACTTCTGGGAAAAATTGAAGATGATCTAAATATAGAGGTTAAATATGCCACACATAGATCAAAAATTCAAGATTGTGGAGAGGTTGGCTTTTCCCAAATTTGTTGTTGTTTGATTTTTGAGACAGGATTTCTCTGTGTAGCTATGGCTGTCCTGGAAACTTGCTCTGTTGACCAGGCTGGGCTCAAACTCAGAGATTCACCTGCCTCTCCCTCCCAAGCGCCAGTTGAAAGGAGTGTGCCTCCACGCTCAGCTGGTTTTCCCAAATTTTAAGAAATACTATTTATCTTGCTGGGCGGTGGTGGCATGTGCCTTTAATCCCGGCACTCAGGAGGCTGAGGCAGGTGGATCTCTGTGAGTTCGAGGCCAGCCTGGTCTCCATAGTGAGTTCCAGGACAGCCAGTTACAACAGAGAAACTCTGCCTCAAAAAAAAAAAAAAGGTTATATTTATCTTTATTTTATATGTTTGTGTATATGTCTTTGCCACCACATATGTGCCAGGGCCCAAGGAGGTCAGATTCCTTGGAGCAGTAGTTACAGGCAATTGTAAGCAGCCTGATATGGATTCCGGGAACTGAATCCAGGTAGTCTGGAAGAACAGATAATTGTCTTAATTGCTGAGCCATCCCCAGTGCCTCACCTCCCCGACCTTTAAATAGACTTAATGAAATCCTATATTTTTAATCTTGGATTTTTTTTTTCTAGATGTAAAAAAATCACCAGCCGATTCTAAAGTCTATATGGTTTTGTAAGAATGTAGATTACCCAAAATAATCGTAAAGAAGAAGAAAAAAAGTGAGGCACGGTGACACCTATGGGTAATCTTAGTACTGGGGAGGCAGCTGCAAGAGATTGCACGTCTGAAACCAGCCTGGACTAAGCTTTCCAATCCAGCCCTGTCTAAGCAGGGAGACCCTATGCCCAAAGAAACAAAAATCCAAGAAAAATATCACGGGGTCTTTGTTAGCAGACACCTTGACCTTTAAAAGTACAGTCACAAAGACTGTGCACAAGAAAAGACAATGAGACAGAATATAAGTCTAGACAGACCCAGATCCTGGCACATAGAACCTGCAAGTCCTGACAAAGGAGCCCTGTCAGTGGGCAAAGGATGACCTTTCGCAGAAATAGACCACGTTTGTTTTAAAATGTTAAGAAAAAAAAAAAAAAAAGAACTTTGACATCTCCTTCATGGTTATATACAGAAACTCCAGACAGACAATTGATATAAAGGTAAAATAATAAAATTCTATAGACAAAAACAAACTTTCGTGATCTTGAAACAAGCAAATTTTCTCAATTTGGAAAGCACAAGCTGTAAGAGAAAAGCCTTTGGTGGGCTGGACTTTATTATGTTTAAGAACATCTGGGGGGCTGGAGAGATGGCTCAGCAGTTAAGAACACTGGCTGCTTTTCCAGAGGCCCTGAGTTCAGTTCCCAGCAACCACGTGGTAGCTCACAACCATCTATAATGCGGTCTGATGCCCTCTGCTGGCATACAGGTGTACATGCAGATAGAGCACTCAAATAAAATAAATAAATCTTAGAAAGAGAGAGAGAGAGCAAGGGAGAGAGAGAGAGAGAGAGCGCGCTTCTGGAAGCTGCCATGGCTCAGCAGGTTAAGATGGTAGCAATCTTGCTGCCAAGACTAAAGACTTCTGTTGCACCCCGGGACCCACGTGGTGGAAGGAGAGAACTAACTCTAGCAAATTGTCCTCGGGCTTCCATCATAGCATGTATGACCCACCCCCAACTACTTACACATAAAATAAATAAATGCTAACCAAAAACCAACAATTAAGAACTTCAGTTCATTCAAAATTAACATTATGAGAATGAAAATGGGGCTGGGGAGAAGGCTCAGCCAATGGAGTCCTTGCTGTGCAAGCATGGAGACAAGTTTGAGTCCCAGAACCCACACAGAGGGCCAGGTGTGGGAGGGTGCTCCACATCCCGATGCTGGGGGCGGGGCAGAAAGAAGCTCTCTGCAGTTTGCTGGCCAACCAGCCTAGCCCACTTGGGCAAGTTTCTAGGCCAGTGAGAGACCCTGTCTCAAAAAACCAAGGTGGGCAGCTCCTTCAAACCACCAAAGGTTGACTGCTGGCCTCCACGCATATACATGTGTACCCACAGACGCATGCATACATGCACAGACAGGTACACACGGAGTGAAGAGGCAAGCCACAAATGGGGAGAGAAGATATTTGCATTACTTTTACCTGGTGAACTCCCCCTAGATAGGAACAACTCATATATCATTAAAGAGAAGAAGACATGATTTTAAAAACACTCAGGCAGAAGGCAGAAGCAGGCTGTAGAACGATAAGCATATGGTAAGATACTCATTAGGTATCAGAGAGATGCAAATTAACACCACCGTGCTAACAAGGTGCACTTGTGTGAACAGCTAGTTTTGAAAGGAGTGGGCACAACAAAGGCTGGCGGAGGATCGAGCCAACAGAAACCTTAGCTGCATCCGGGTGTCTACGTTGGCTCAGCTACTTTAGAAAGCTGCAAGACGCTAACTACTAAGCTAAATATACACTGTTCCTGGGACACTCCAGCAGAAATGAGTGCCCAAGTCCACCAAAGACACAGGAATGTTCAAAGCACCGATCTTTCTAAAACCCATTAAAAAATCGAAGAGACAGGCACATTTACAAACTCAAAACCATCCATACCATGGTATCAAAGCCAGACAGAGACACTACTACAAGAAAAAAAACCCTATAAACCAAGATCTTTTGTGAGTACTGATGCAAACACACTTAACAAAACAGAGGCAAAAAAAAAAAGCAGAGCATATGAAAATTGCAGAATACAGAGCACTCCGTATTCTATGAATTACTATAGCTATGTGCATTACTCGAGTGCAAAGATGGCCTAACATATAAAGATCAATGTAATTAATATACCACATTAACATAAGGAGGGGAGAAAAGCATATGATCATATTGACACAGATAAATAACTTTATGAAATTAAACACTTTGTCATCCAAAGGGAGATAAAAAAAACCACTCAGATAATTAGGCACAGGAGAAAATTACCCCAACATAATACACCGCACACATTTAAGGAATGTCCTAGGGGCTGGCGGTGGGGTGGTTCAGGCTTAGACAAAACTGAGCTAAGACGGCATCCCACCCAAAGGAAGAGGATACTTCTGATCTGCAGGGGTGACGTTGTGAGCTGCAACCCCTCCTGAGTGCTGATGGTGAGCATACAAGTTCTGAATTGTCTTTTTGTCTTTTGTCCTTAACTATAAGGCATCCTGTCATAGCAAAGGAAAGGTGTAAACATGGGAATTTACATCCTGTAATTAACTCCAGTTCCTAGTTCAAGTCCAAAGGACATTTCGATTTCCCAACAGCAAGGATATGTGTTGTTCTAAAGCAGTAAGCCTATGACACAGCTCCATCAGCAGCGGGTACCGAGGGTGTTTCCCCAGCAGAGTCTGCACTTGCACTATTGCACTCAGATGGGATTTGTGGGGATCCAGGCTAGAAGATCCGCTGTGGAAGACAGACATGTAAACAGCAAACGAGGCTTAGCTCTGGCCCAGATTTCCATGCCCATGTGACTGGATTCCACTGCCTGTGCAGAACACTCCTAGTTAAGAGTGTCTTGTTCTGGGTAGTTCATTGTGGGACGCCTCATCTGGGATGTCATAGAGGAAAGAGACTCAAGCACTTACTTTCATCATTAGACACGTTTCCCAGAGATGTGTGGTTGGAGTAGCGTTTGTTCTCACTCTCATTGAGACATCTTTCAATCCAGCTCTCTACAGAAGAAAACAAAAAGTAAATAAATAGATAGAAAGATGGATGGATAGGAGATAGATAGATAGATAGACAGACAGACAGACAGACAGAGCTGCTGTGCATAGGAGATGGGGACATAACAAGTGCATTAGACATATAACCATTAACTTTCCTACAGGTGAGCCTGGACCAGAAATGGACAATCCGTGGCGTTCCACGTGCACCATTGCTGTGAGAGTTTGCCAAGGAGCTCGGAGACCACCTAGCTATTTACAGATCCACTTTAAGGTCAAAATCTACTAATTCTGGAACATTCGAAGTCCAGTACTGCCAACTAAGGATCATATGTCTTTACGAAATGAGATACATTCCTGAGAAGTGGTTTGTAGAACATAGTTTGATCAACTGAATCATTGGTGATGCTTCAGAAACTTATCTGTCACTAGGGGAATCTCTTCATTAAATAAAAACAAAACCCAGAGGAATCTGATTGAAGTGGAGGAGGGAAGAACGCCTGGCAGTCACTTCCTTTTGTCAGGTGAAGGCCAAAGGGGACTCCTCCAAACACAGGTTGGAGACCACAGTGAGAGGAGAAATCAAAAATCTATGCAGCAGCCAGGCAGTGGTGACACACATCTTAAACCCAGTACTCAGGAGGCAGGAGGCGGAGGCAGGAGGATCTCTGTAAGTTCAACTCTGGTCTACAGAGTGAGTTCCAGGACAGCCAGAGTTACAACAGAGAAAACTCTATCTCAAAACAAAACAAAACAAAAACGATGTAGCATTTTTGAAGTCTAAAAGATCCACCCTATCCAATTTCAAAAGTTAGTTAAGTGTTTTTCATAATACAGCACAATGCTTATTCCATCTTCTAGAACAGCCCTTACTCATCCAACCAGGCAAACGGCAACATCAGCAACACTCAGATGCCTCCTTTGCACACAGCAACGGAGTCCAGTGTCAGTGATTCCAGAGGGAAGAACTTGAACACGGTGCTGTGTTCACGTTTCCTTGGGCTCGTGCCTTCGGTAACTGCATTAGATGGAGGAGGAAGATTGCCAACAGCTGGACAGAGTCCAAAAGAGTACAGAAACGCTCTCGCCTCGGACATCCGCCAGCTACTTCAGGATTCTCAGGGTAAGTCACTTCTGCCTGTGCGGCCCACCTTCCAGACCTTCACAGGGACTCGCAGTGTGCTACCTTCAAATATCTGCTTCTGAAGCAGTCCCTGGGCCTTTGCATTTGCATGTTCCTTAATGACCAAGCTTGGCAAACTGCACTATTGTTATAATCCTATGTGTCAGCACTGCTTTGGAGCCTAGTCTCCCTAAACTTAATTTTCCCAAAAAATTCTGTATTCTTTTTGTTGCTGTTGTTGGTTTTTTTGTTGGTTTGTTTTTGGAGGCAGGGTTTCTCTGTTGTAACCCTGGCTGTCCTGGAACTCACTCTGTAGACCAGGCTGGCCTCGAACTCACAGAGATCCCACTTGCCTCTGCCTCCTGAGCACTGGGGTTAAAGGTGTGCGCCACTACCGCCCAGCTCAATTCTGTATTCTTTATTGTGTGATTTTACACAATGTGGCAACCCTTAGGAGCACGTCTGTGGCCCTGGGACAGGACTGGCCATGCTCACGGCTGAGTGGTTTTAAGAAGCCCCTTGCAGGCACATACCACTGGACTTGTTCGTCTTTGTTGTAGCCCAACAAAGAAGACATGGTGGCATTTTCATGGTTGCAAACTCTGCCAGATCTCAGCAGACAGAACCACTGTCATGGCCAATGCCATACTCAACAGTGGAACCACGATTATCTGAGCTCTGGTGTTTTTAGTGATTCAGAACTCCCCAGGTGCAGATCATAAGCAATCAAACATCCCCCACGGAAATCCAACATCTGCAGACAGTATAAAACAGCTACAGAACACCACTCCTGGCTCTCATTGCCTTCATAATATGGGAGCTGGCATCTCCTGTCTTATCAAGCCAGATCCTTTCTATTTTATCTCACCCAATTAGCAAAACCAGTCTCAGAAGCAAGGCTTTTAATCTCTGTCTTTCTTTCTAGAAAGCAACTGGGAATTAGAGGCTCAGTGATGTGAATCCTTGTACTTCTAAAAGCTGAGGGAAAATTTTAGCGGATACCTTAGGTCACAAGCTGTCTAAAGAAGCCGGGCAGGTCAGCGTGCTTCACAAAGTGGGAACAAAGTAAGAGCAAGCAGCAGGGAGAAGGACTGGGTTTTGTTCTGTTTTATACTGTGTATCCTGATTTCTTAAGAACTGCTTTCGAAATTATAATCAAGTAGGAGGATGATATCAGAGGAGAGGAGCAAAGGCCAGCTTGCTAAGGGGAATGGGAATCACATTCCCGAGCAATCCCGAGAAGCACAGAAGCAGAAATCACGGAGCTCAAGTGCACAGGGGGAGGCCAGCAGCTTGTAGCAGTTCAGGGCTGGGATGTGCTGGATGTGTTGGCTGTCACATCATACTCCAAAGCAAATGAGTCTCCAGAACCCTTCCCGGCCTTCTCTGGGATGCTGCTGCCTCTGCGATTCCCTTGCTCCTTCCAGTCCCGACATACTTCCCTGGGAGCATCCATTCCTGACCATGATGGTGTCTGTCTCCATCAGACCTTTCTCATCGGATCACAAGTGGAATCTGGGGTTGGGAAAGGGGCTCAGTAAGTCAAGCATGGGACCTTAGTTCAGCTAGGTGGTACATACTTATAACCCTGGCGCTAGTGAGGCTGAGATGGCAGGTCTCTGGGGCTCGCTGACAAGCCGACTTCGTTTGCTTTGTGACCTTCACGACAGCAAGACACCCTGTCTCAAAAACTAGGTGGACAGTGCCTGAGGGCTGGCATTTGAACATGTCCTCTAGTTTGTAGGAATACACACACACACACGCATACGCACGCACGCACGCACGCACACGCGCGCACACCCCAGTACTATTGTTCTGGGCTAGCCCTTGATCCTCCAGGTAAGGACACACACCTGGCTACTCACTCTCATGTGCATGGATGCAGACACACACATACGCACACCCTTCGCCCTTTCATGAGAGACTAGGAACCAAGGGAGCTTCTTCTGTCAGTCTCAGTCACCTCGGAAGGGCCTGGTTCAGCCATGAACCAGGTTCAGCCCTGCAATACAAGGGGTGTTCTGAAAAACTTGGCAACATTCTAGAGAGGAGCTTATTCTCCACACCAGGTGGACCAGAATGGGACAGGCCACGGCCACCGCATCACACGTCAGGCAAGAATTTTCCTCTTCTGTTCCTGCCTGCTGTGGCTTAGTCAGAGCACCAGAGATGGATGAAAGCACGGGTAAAGAAGGGGACAGTAAAAAGGGCCATGAAAGGAAGAGAAGAGAGATCGACTCCCAGACATGCTGTGTCTGCAGCTGGGCTGTCCTCCACTCTGTTCCAGTGAACACCCCAAATAAGTCCAGTCTCTCTGATACTGGGCAGAGACGGGAAACCAATCATCATGTCTCCGTTTTTATGGTCAAGGTCCCTACTTGTTTCAGCTGATTCTCCTACTTTGTTGCTATCCAGGTTTCCACACATCTTCTAATCAATCAATATCCTTGTGAACATCTGGCAGAGTCAACCTGATGGGTCCAGACTGCGGGGCGAACACTTGCCCATGCTTCCAGGAGTCTTGCAGTCCCGACTGGGTGGATGAGACAGTCTGAGGTTTGTCGCTCTCAACCAGAATGACACATATATTTTATTTTAATAAGGCCATGCATTCATCTACCTTTGTAGCTTATGTGATTCAGTAGCAAAAGCTAGCCTTTATGATGAGCTCCACATTATTCAAATTGGTATATGGGTCATCATGACAACCCTATGGACTAGGAGTTGTTTAGGGGCCTGTTTTAGGGCTGGGGGTACAGTTCAAGAAGTGAAGGGCTTTGCTGAGAGAGCATGAGGGTTTAGGTTCAGATCCCCAATACCTATGTAAGACGTTGGGTGTAGTGACGGGCTTATCACCCCAGTGCTGGGGAGACGAGAAAGGAAGATCCCTGGGGCTTGCTGGCCAGCCAGTCTAGCCAAATCAGTGAGCTCCAGGTTTAATGAAAGACACTAACTCAGAAATTAAGGAAGACATTTGACATTGACCTCTGGCACCCACCTCCACTCTACCCCAAGAGCGGAGAGAAGAGAGAGAGAGAGGAGAGCAGGGAAAGAAAGAAGCACATTTTAAAATAAGAAAGTTTAGAGCGAGCAGATGATTTATCAGCTGGCAGAGGTCAGGACTAGCACCCAAAGGTCGTAACCTCAACATCCCAGGTGTGAGCGGAGCCTCCTCCTGCACCCGCGTGTCACCCAGACACAGCGTCAGTGCTACAGCCTCAAGCACAGCCTGATTTGTGTCAGAACCTCTGCTAAAACTCTACCTACGCTTTACAATGTTTGCTAAATCCACTTGCCTATATCTCTTTGCCAGCCATTGTCATGTGTGTCAGGCTCCTCGGTGCAGAGTTCAAACCTCTCAGAAATGGAGTCCGTTTGTTCTCTCCTTGGCCTCTCCATTAGAATCAAGCCACGGCGCCCGGCCGTCCCTCAGTACAGGCTACGTTACTGCTATAAGATGTCAAAGAATGTGTAGCTGATAAGTAGATCTGTCCACACAGCTGCAGGACTCCCTAATCTTCTTCATGGCGCAGGCTAGGAAAAGCACAACACATCAAAGGCAGTTTCCCAACTTAGAAAAAGGCGAAATTCAACAAGCATCCCTTTTGTGTCTTTTGATGTAAGAAGCTGTGCTGGGGGGAAGCTACAAGCGCCACGAACTCCAATAAGACTGGCTTCTATGATCTGCGGCCATCGAAAAGCAAGGTAGATGTCATCTCCTGAACTCTCGAGGGCAGTTCTCCGTCTGTGAAAATAATCTTTAGATTTATTTTATCTGACGTATATGCGTGTTTTGCCTGCATATGTATGGCATGTATCGTATGTGTGCCCTCCGGTGCCCTCAGAGGTCAGATCGCATGGAACTAGCCTTACAGGTGGTTGCGAACCACTGTGTGGGCACTGGGAGCCAAATCCAATCCTCTGCAGGAACATTATGTGCTCTTAACTGCTAATCCATCTCTCCAGCCCCCTCTCTCTGTCTCCTCTGTCTCTGTCTCTATCTCTGTCTCTGTCTCAGGATGTAGCCCAGGCTGACCTCTAAGTTTCAATCCTTCAGCCTCCTATATGCTGGATTCCAGACAGCTTCTGTTTCCTGTCTCGCACACATTGCCTGCTATGCCTGCCCTGGAGATGTTGCACACACGAAGCAAACACGGTTGGATGCCTTTCTTTCCCCACCAACAATATGAAGTTCCTACTGTGTGGCCAGTATCTCTCAGGAAGGCACTGTCATACATTGCTCTCAGCTAAAGCTCAGAACAATGACCCTGCCATGTTTTGCTGCGTCTCTTTACAGACACGGGAACTTGAAGTAAAAGTTATTAAGTGAGGCCAGCTGGGACCAACACCGTCACTCTGGAACTGTGTTCCGGTGTGGAAGAAGCTCTCCACTCACACTCGTGAAAACCAAGCTTGCATCGAATGTTGCAAAGGATGTGAGGGTTTGGGCTCCTGGCCTCAACACCCCTTCCACCTGGGTTCACCACCCCCTCCACCTCAGCTCACCCCCTCCACCTGGGCTCACCTCCCCCTTCACCTGGCCTCGTCACCGGAAGAAGGACGCAGCTATGTCTGCCCATGAGTTTCACTTTCCAGGAGCTTAACCAGCTTTGCCTACAGGCAGACCTTCATGCCTCTTCACTTTGGTTCCAAGACTAGGAAACCCTGATTTCCATGATTTTTATCCATTTCATAGGATGAGATTGAGCGGAACCATGTATATTATTGGGTTTCCTAGGAGGAAGAAGCAGTAAGTGGCCACACCCAGGAGGCAGCACCCCGGGTTTAGGATTCTGCCCCACAAGCACATGTTTATATACTGGGGGAGCTGATTAAAACGACTATCGAAAGCCAAACACCCCTGGAAGCTTGCGAGCGTGGTCACAGGCACCTGAGAGTGTGCCGTCTACTGCCATTTGCCTTCTTGTAATTGTAACAGAAGTCATTTAACCAGAACGCAAGTTATCTCGGGTGGACTAGGGCCTCGTGGCCTAAATAGACTCGGTGTATTCGTTTTCTATAATTTGCTTTCCTCACCCTTCAAGTGTTGTGACCTTATTTGCCTTGTTCAATATCTTGTTCCCAAGAGCTAAGACTTGTCAGGTAATCCGTTGTCAGGTATGAATAGCAAAAAAACCAGTGACTGGAATGACAGACAGGGAGAGCCTCCATCAGAAAGGCCTCAGAAGATGAGGAACTGGGTGCACAGATGAAGTTACAGGGAAGCCCTTCGAAGAGTCAGAAAGAGGCAGTATCATGTTTAGGGTTCCGGTGGTTGACATGGGCATCATCAAGGGCAATACAGTCAGTACGAAGTCAAAGAGAAGGCAGATGCGGTCTTGGTGGAGCGCGAGGTTTAGAGTTAGGGCAACTTGATTTCAAATTCCCCCCAAGCTACTTACTAGCTGTGTGACATTGGTATGGTTCCCAGATTCCTGACTCCCTGCCTACCAGGCATCTCCAAAGATGCCCTAAAACAGCAATGGCAAAGCACTTAACCCATTTGGCCTTACGGGCCACAGGAAAATAGGGAAAGAACCATTTCCCATAACCCCTGACATTACTGCCGAGAGATGAGATAGTCAGTGGGGTTGAAAACTGTAGCCCTGACCAAGTGTTCTAACTACGAAGTCGGCATTCTGATTCATGGTGCATGGCCTCCCCAAGCAAGCGAGAACTGTAGTTTATAGAAAGATGCTGTGGTGGCCTCACAGGCTCGGCGATTTGGCTGATCCGTCAAGGATTCACCACCAGTCAGAGGAGGAAGGTGAGGGATTTTAGGAAAAAGAGGTGTGGTCAGAGACAGGGCACAGAGAAGTGAACAGGTAGGTGGCTTCTGGGAAAGGCGAAGAGTTTGCCAACCTCTGAACCAAGGACTTGGTAGGACATGGGTGCCAGAGTGCTTTAGGAGCAGCTTGCAAAGGCCTGCCTCAGCAGGCTGGGAAGCACACAGACAGCTGGGAAGCAGCCAGGCCTGTCGGTGGAAGAGTGCACAGGAAGTACAGAGCCCTGTTTCTGAGGAACTGGTGACAACAGGAATGCCTTACGCAATATCTGAGGGAAAAAGCCGCCTGACATAAAGTGTCACCAGGTTTTTTTAATAGAAGGTGTTATTCATGCTCTCTGTATAAGCAGTATTTCAGGACACTGTACTGGGGTTTATTTTAGGAACACACAACGGTAGACACACTACATAAAAGGGTGGACATGCCACACAGATGACTGCCAAAGCAAGACCTGTCTTCAGGTCCCTTCCCCAGGGCCCAGGTCATTACCAGTGGAATGGCATTGCCGTGGCCTGTGTCTGTCACCTCCTGCACCAGGGCATGCTTTCCTCTTGATCATTTTCTCCTAGCCTTCTTCTCTCTTCCCTGGCTCCACATTGGTGGGGATACAGGGGAGAATCTGGACCCTAGGAGGCAGCAGCTGTGGCCTCTCCAAAGGGCTCCTCAGGTGAGTGGTTACCATGCCAACGCCACAGGCCCTGGCCCAGGGGCCCCTTGGTTCCATCCAGGAAGGGGCTGTACCACAAAGACAGCCCCCCACCTTTTGTTTGCCTTTATTCCTTCCTATGTTCACCAAACACTGATGCAGTGCCTACTCTTTGCTAAGCTAAAGATCTAGTGATGGGAGAGACCAACAAGATCCAGGCCTAGAGGACCTGTGCCCTACAGTGGAGAGAGACCCAAACAGACAAATGAGATGACCTGCAGTAAGTTCCGCAAGTTAGGGACACAGGACGGGCTAAGGAGGGCCTGGGGTACTGTTTCAGGTAGCAGGGACACTAACTGTTGTGAAGAGGTAACACTGGAGGACAGAGGCCCAAGGCAGGAGTGGGCTTAGAGAATGAGGAGGATCCAGGAGACCATTGTGATGGGGAAGAGGGAGCCACAGAAGAACAACAGGAACTCAGGAAGGGCTGGAGCATTTAGGGACTCGGTTGCTGAGGGTAGAACTTCACATTTATCTCAATGTTCTAAGAAGCCATATGAGCAGTCTGCAGCTTTCTGCAAATGACTTGAACCACCCGGGCTCCAAGAGGGGAGCCTATGAAGGAATTTGCATCCGTCCATCCCACTATCCGCCTGTCAGCTGTGCCTGGTACTAGCCATACAGTTCAGATACAGCATCTTCACAGAAGGCTGGCGTTTTTAGCTCGGTTGTAGATAGCCATACAATAAAAGGTGTAACTCCTCTGTGCCACAGGGGATGAAAACAATCCGATCCAAATAGGTAGGCATCTCTTTAGAGAGAGTGACACTAAAGTGACAGCTAAGAAGTTAACAATGTAGACACGAATAAAGAGGGGGAAGAGGTGTAAGCACAGCAAAGTGGGAGGAAGCGGAAGGGTCCCCAGAAGAAACAACAATGTGCAAAGTCCCTGAAGCAGGCAGAAAACCAACATACTCAAGAGACTGACGAGCAGGCCATCAAGATAGGTGCCTGCTGCAAAGCTGATGACACGAGTTCAATCCACGGGACTCACACGGCAGAGAGAACCAGTTCTTGAAAGCTGTCCTCTGATGTGGAGTAAGGAGAACACTCATGCATTGCCGGTGGGAGTGGACACTTGTGCAGCCACTATGGAAATCAGCGTGGCCATTCCTCAGGAAGATGAGAATGGATCCACCTCAAGATCCAGCTAGACCATTCTTGGGCATATACCCAAAAGACACTTCATCCTACAACAAAGACAATTGCTCATCCATGTTCATTGTTACTCTGTTCATAATAGCCAAAAATTGGAAACAACTTAGATGTCCCTCAACAGAAGAACGGATAAAGGAAATGTGGTACATTTTCACAGTGGAGTATTACTTGGCTGTTTAAAAAAAAAAAAATGACATCATAAAATTGGCAGGCAAATGGATGAAACTAGAAAGAAAATCATCCTGAGCAAGGTATTCCAGACCCAGGAAGACAAATATGGTATGTAGTAGCTTATATGTGGATATTAGCTGTGAAGCCAGTGATAACCAAGCTATGGGCAGGTAGAGAATAAGGCACTAGAAGGTGCAGCTGGATGTCATTAGGAAAGGAAAATCAAATAGATAATTATGGATGGATTGGGGGGTGATGAAATGGGAGGATTAAGTAGGGCTGGGGGAGAGGGTTGAAGGAGAGAATACGGGGAGAGACCACTAAAATTAAGAGGCATTTGAGGGGTAGTATGGAAACCTAATACAATAGAAACTTCCTAAAATGTGTGTGTGTGTGTGTGCCTGTGTGTGTGTGTGTGTAGGAGAGAGAGAGAGAGAGAGAGAGAGAGAGGGAGGGAGGGAGAGAGGGAGAGAGAGAGAGGGAGGAGGAGAGAAATCTAAATAAAATCACCAAATAATGGGGGAGACGAAGTCTTAACTGGCCATCTCTGTCACCAAAGTCTCCAGCACTGGGATTGGGTTACATCTGATTGAGGTGTTGGCCAAAAGGGTCCCATGAGAATCTCCAAATAACCCAGGCTGCTGCCTAGACAATAGATTGCTCTCCCCAAACTGACAAAAAAAACAAAACAAATAAACAAACAACCCATTGCTGAAGACAACACCTACACAACTCACTGAACATGGAAAAGTCAATCTGGTGCCGACATAGAGCCTTTACCTCTACATTCTAGTGTCTCTGATACAGGAAGGTACTCTGCGCACTACCAAAAGAGCAACATAAACACTCACCAAGACACAAAACCTTTGATCTACAATCTATCCTGCCCGCAATGGTGGCACGAAGTTTGTGTATAGCAACCAATATCTGATTTGACTTAAGGCCCACTGCATGAGAGGGAATTCATACTCAACACTGCATGGCTGATCAAGAACCAGAGACTAGATAGCCCAGGGACCTAGGATAAAATCATATACTACTGGTAAATATATATATAAAAAAAACAAATAAAATACAAAAAAATGTAATGATAAAATGACTCCTCGTGATCTTCTGCCGTACTCATAGCTCAGTGCCTTGCTCAGCCATCATTAGAGAAGCTGCCTCCTGCAGCAGATGGGAACGGATGCCGAGACCACCAGGAGAACGAGGCCGTCTGAGTCAACTGAACGAGGATCGTATGAACTCACAGAGACTGGGGCGGCAAGCACAGGGCCTGCACGGGTGGGCACCCGGTGCTCCGTGCGGATGTTATGGCTTCCAGCGTCTTGCGTTTATGGGATTCTTGAGTCTGGAAACAAGTGGGTCTCTGATTCTTGTGCCTTCTCTTGGGCTCTTTTTCTTCTGTTGGTTTGTCTGGCCCAATTTCAATGTGATTACCTTGTTATATTATTTTATTACTTTTTATATTTTTCATTATTTTATTAGTACCTCTTAGAAGCCTGTTCTTTTCTAATGAGAGAGAGAAAGGGAATGAATCTGGATGGAAAGGGAGGCGGGGAGGAACTGGGAGGAGTAGAGGGACTAGAAACCTAACTAGGATATATTATACGAGAAAATAATCTATTTTCAATTAAAGAAAAAGTTGTCCTCTGGCTTCATTGAACATGAGGTGTGTGTAAATATACATGTGTGTGCACACACTAAATAAAATATAATAAAAAAAAATTGACAGGCACCTCAGCAGCCGCCGCTCACACTCATTCGGGCGCTCATTCTGCCCGTAGGTACAGAGCCTGCCCTGTCCGGCGCTCTGAGATGCTGTGGGCCTGCATACATCCCAGCCCGGCCCTGTGCTCGGTGCTGACTAAGGAGTCTGGCTTTTGTTCAGCGTTTTTGAGTAGAGTGGGAGGTAGGCAAAGCACCTGTGGGCATCTCCATTTGGCACTGCCAAAACACGGCGTCAGAGGGGAGACTTGGGAAAGGGGGAGGGTCATGGAGTAGGGTGGCTGGGGCGGGGACTATCTACACTGGATACTTTCAACCTTGAGAAGCTTTGTTAAGGCAAACTGTGACTTCACAATTCCCATGGCAGGAAACCAACTGCACTGGTACACCAGGCATGTACAAACTTTCGTTATGAAGACAAAATAGTATCTACAGAGTTTAGTCTCAACAACTGTGCACCTGTTACCTACCCCTCCCAAATAAAATTTCAAAAACAAACAAACAAACAAACAAAAAACCTTACAATGTTTTAAGTTAACGATTTTGTGCTAGATCGCTCGTAGCTACAATCCTCTGCCATGGGAATCCCACAGGGCTGCTGCACCAGGACAGATGTGGTAAGAAAGGAAGGAAGGACTGGGTAAAGAAAAGAATGATGCCCTTTTAAAATCTGGGACTGGTGTTCCCAGTGTCACTAAGAGATGCTCGCAGCACAGCAGCCAGATGCAGGGAACTCCAAGTGGAACTAAGAACATTCCGCTGGGATGTGGACTTTGGGTGCAACTCTCCTTACCAACACAATCACCATGGCATTGACCTGCCACAGTCACACGGCCAGTACGCCCCTGAGTGAGATTTGAACCTGACGCCTGCTAACCGAACAGTGGCCATGCATTGTGCTCGCTTCATATATAGAACTCTAAAGCAGGCAGAGAGATTCAGTACAGTCACTCTTTGCATGGCGAGAATTCATAAGGAAACCTCTTCCCTCCTCAGGGTGCACCAATGATATTTGTCCAGTTACCGACTTAAAAAATGTCCAGAGGCCAGAGAAGAGGAAGGCGCTCAGCTCTGTCTCCTGTGGGGGATAAAGTTCAATGTCAGAGCAGATCTCTACTCTGTAAACAGAGAATAGCATGAGCCTTGAACAACCACAGATCCAGACCATACAAATGGCATTCCCCTCCAGTTTTCTGGGGGCCAAAACTACTACTACCCAATATCAGAAGATTTAAAATTTTTTCAGTGTCTATCACTATGATGTTGTTAAAACCCATAGAAAATCAGAATTACCAGATCCCTGGCATTCCCTAAACAGCTTTTTCTTTTTAAATGCTTCTAGATTTCTTGTCCATCCCTGTTAGATGATGCTCATTTCCCTGAAACCCCAGGCCAAAGGCCCCAAGCAGATTTCAATCAGACCTGAACTTCTGAGACAGGCCATCAACAGATCCTTCTCCTGGGCAAATGCTTCCTTCTTTCCTGCTCATCTGCTATAGATGTCACATTATTTAACGTGGAAAGAGAACCCTATCTGCCCACAGTATCATCCCTTCTGGAAACTATGTCTCCTTTGTCTTTGTTACTGCCCATGTGTCCACAGATGGGAGCTGTGTCCCCAGGGAACCTGTAATTTCTCTTTTTTTCCTGAACATCCCAGCCCAGAGGGTTTTCCTGTGACTCTATTCTTCATTTCCATCCCTGGGTTACTGGTTTCCAGTGCCCATTCAAAGTTCAGGTCAGTAACGTCTACTGAGAACCTAGCACTACTTCTTTCTGTCGTGCCCTTCGGAAGACACCACCTGCCCCAGGAGAGGACTATGAGCTGGTGGCCGAAGGAATTCTAGTCTTACCACTTCCTACCTGGTTGAAGGACTGGAGACAAATGAACTTCCCTAAACCTCACTGCCCCCTCATGGAAACCACTAATCCGCCCATATCACGTGAGAGTTGAGAACAAGTGCAGATTAAGTGCTTTGCTTAAGTGCTCTGAACAAGTTCTAGAACAACACAAGGGAATGCTGTAATGATTCCCAGTATTTGTTTATGAGAGCAGCTTCCTTCCTTATTCATTTCCTTTCTCTTTTCCTCTCTCCCTCCCCCCTCCTTCCTTCCTTCCTTTCCCCCTCTTTCCTTCCTTTCCCCCTCTTTCCTTCCTTCCTTCTCTTTTCTTTCTTTCTTTCTTTCTTTCTTTCTTTCTTTCTTTCTTTCTTTCTTTCTTTCTTTCTTTTCTTTTGTATACGACAACATAGCAGCTAAGAGCTTAGACTGTGAAGCCAAACAACCAAGTTCAACCTGACTTTCTTACTCTATAAACTGGGTAAGTAACCAAACAACATCCTTGAAACTCAGTTTCTTCATCTGCAAAATGGGCATCATATCCAAGCCCTCCTAGAGTGTGAATGACAGAGGATTAGGTAGAACAGGGCCCAGAAAGTGCTTCACCTATCCTGATCTTCACAGCATGCTGCGGTGCTCCCTTTAGTCCCCTGCTGTCATTTTCCCATTTGATCTCTCGGTATTCTGCAAAGAATATGGCCTTCAAAACCAGGAAAACACCAATTCTAACCCTACCCTTACAATTGATGAGGTAAACTGTAGTGACAGGCAAACTATTGAATTTTTCTGGGCCTTGATTTCTCTCTTATGAAAACCATCTGCCCTGAGGTTATTATGAGGATTAGGAGAAATCATCTGAGCTCCCTAAGAAATGATTGTGCCCATTCACCTGCTTCTCCCTGAACAGAACAGACCCACAAGGAGAACAGGAAGGGAAGAGAAAAAGAAATGCATTAGCATCAGCAACATGCCTGGCACATAGTAGGTGCTCAAAAGAGTTGGGGTTCACTTGTTGTTTATGTATCCAGAAGTTGACTCCATGAGGCCTCAAGTCAAGCTTCTCAGAATGCACAGGGCAGAGACGCCTTGTGCTTGCGGTATCGAGGGCGACCTCTGTGTTAAGTCAATGCTCATTGGTTCTGACTGTGTACCAGATGTTCGGGCAGATGGCACTCCCTGTGCTCAGCAAAGGTAACACGGGGCCCTGAGAAAAGCACGAGGATCAAGGGAAGATGTTTCGAGATGTTTAGACCCATTTGGCTGAAGACACCGTGGAGCAGAATGAGGATCGCGGAGCTCTGCTGAGAGGAAACTACAGCACCACTCCCTGGTGACAGGTGCTTTTAATCTGCATGCAGGTAGCCTGATTCAAATGAGAAACACTAACTGATCTTCTAGAGAACCAGAATTCAGCCACACACACACACACACACACACACACACACACACGCACGCGCGTGTGCACGACTGCTTACAACTGCCCGTGGTTCCTGTTCCAGGGTATCCAGCACCCTCTCCTGGTCCCTGAGCGATCTTGCATGCAAGTGGTAAATATAAACTCGTACAGGTACACTCACATAAATAATAAACAAATAGACCTTTCAAAAAAAATCAGCGTCCGCATAGATGTCACATCTGGGTACTCGCTTGCTGTGTAAATCAATGCATGTGGATGAAGCACTCTGTTTCAAAGTGTCCAATGGGAACGGTAGTTTGCATCAGGTCCCAGGTTTATGAGGTAGCATCACAAAAGGACCAAACACAGTACGAAAAAAATAGATTCTTAAACTTTTTTTTTTCTTCAGTATGGTCCTGGGGTGAGGGAGTGTCTTGGAAATCACCACAGAAGTACCAGGGGAAAGTGACTTGAAGATGTAATTAGTACTCACTAAATATTCTTTTGTCCAAAGTCAACTCAAAGATCCGGTCATTCGCATGGACTTACGTTGCGTTTTTCCCACTAGGATGATCTCAGGGCATCAGTGCTTATAGAGTAATTCTCTGCTTCTCTGAAGTAAATATCTGCAGTGTTCTGCAGTCTCACTAATCTAAACAATGCTGACCTTTAGCACAACTGTGTGGTTAGAAGGCAAGACGTAAAGCACTAATTAACCAACCTTCGCTGGGTTGCAAACGGTCCCCAAAGCTTCCTTGTCTCTTTAAAGTAAAATGAGCATAAAATAAGCCAATGTTTCTAGATTCTTTGCTCTACAATTATTAGCTGTGCACAGGCAAATTATACTTTGGGGGTTTATTGAGGATTAAATAACCACAAAAGTGGAACCTAGACGTACAGTTGGAAGATTTCTTGCTCTTGGGTCTGGAGAAATAGCTCCTCCTATAAGAGCATTGGCTGCTCCCACAGAGGACCCAGGTTTGATTCCCAGCACCTAAGTGGTGGCTCACAATTGTTTGTGATTCCAGTTTCGGGCTCTGGTGCCCTCTTCTGGACCCCGCAGGCACCAGACGTTCATGTGATACAAATACACACACACACACACACACACACACACAGAGGCAAAATACTTACATACATAAGATTTTTGGAAATCTATATATAAATACATACAATTTAAAATAAAAAGGAATTCCTGTTCTGAGGATCAAATACAACAGAGTAGAAACCACCTAATTTACTAGAATAGGTCAATGCCATCCTGGTTGCCTAAATCTGGGCCAAATGCAGGTGAAAGCATATGACTGCATTTTATTCTTTTCTACTTTATATGATTCCCCCCCCTCCGTGTGTGTGTGTGTGTGTGTGTGTGTGTGTGTGTGTGTGTGTGTGTCTGCCTGTCTCCCTAGCTTTTAACAACGAAAAACACCTTTCGGCCACAGCAGTCATCTTCCAGTAACTTGCCAAAATGACAACCACAAAGGGAAAAAGGAGGCGCATTCGCTCTATGTTCTCTGGGCCCTTTAGGAAACACGGAGTTGTTCCTCTGGCTACACACGTGCAAATCTACAAAAAGGGTGATATTGTAGACATCCAGGGAACGGCCACTGCTCAAGAAGGCATGCCCCATCAGCGTTGCCACGGCAAAAACAGCGGAGTCTGCAACGTCACCCAGCATGCTGTGGGCGTCATTGTGACGTTAAGGACAAGACTCTTGCCCAGGCAATCAATGTACAAATCGAACACATCAAACGGAGAAGACTTCCTAAAGTGGGTGGAGGAAAACGACCAGAAGGAAAAGGAAGCCAAAAAGAAGGATCAGCTGGAGCATCAGCCTGCTCCTCCCAGGGAAGCACACTTTATGAGGACTAAGGTGGAGGAACCTGAGCTGCTGGAGCCCATTCCATGGGAATTCATGGCCTCATGTACAAAAAGAAATGAAAGACCTGGACTGCAGAGTGGTATTCTTTAAAATAATAATAATAATAATAATAATAATAATAATAATAATAAACACAATTTGGTTAAAAATCAAATTACAAGGACAGAAACAGAACAAATGGTCATTTTTTTGTTCCCATATTAAACTGTGTGTGTGTGTGTGTGTGTGCGCGCGCGCGCACACACACTGGGGAGATAGATGGCTCAGAAGGTAAGAGTGCTTTCTGTGCAAGTACAAGGAGCTGAGTTCAAAGCCCCAGAGTCTGTATAAAAAGACAGATGTGGCCACCCACGTGTTTGTGGCCCTGTTTCTGTGGGAGGTGTTGACAGGAGGATTGCTGGAGCTTGAAAGCTGCTAGCCGAGATGGAGATTCAGTGAGAGACTCGGCCTCAAGGAAGTAAGGCAGTGACAGAGCGGGATACCCGGGACCCTCCCGGGGCCGCTCTCGTAGATACGTACATCTACACGCACACTTGGTGATATGTCACGCACGTACACATACTGCAGGAGGGGCAGAGGAATTTAACCTTTTCTTGCTTTGATAAAATGACTTTGAAAGAGTAGCATTACTGCTTCTTGGAAGCCATGTATAAAATGATTTCAGTCTTTCGACAAGTGTGGAAAGCAAGCCAGAGGAGGGGGACTAGAGGGGAGCCAAGATGAGGACGACAGGGGTGGCTCATTTCAGAACCAGACCAGAGAAGTATGACGGGTTTCTGGGGCTGTCAGCATGGTGTCCAGAGTGCTCTCTTCCAACCATCTCCACATCTCTCTCCCCAGAACCTGAATTCAAGTCGGCAGTGTTCCGAGCAAGAGGAGCCCTTGGAGCCAAACAATGGGTCACTGGGGGTTGTTTGCAGTCCCTTTGCCTGCCCCCTCATCGTATCCTTATCCCTTGGACGGACTGCCATTGCAGAAAACAGAGCAGGCAATAATGTACACAGAGATATTTTAGGGCTGCCAAGGAGATGGTGCAATGGATGAAGGCACAGGCCACATGAGCCTAGTGGCCTGAATGAGATCCCCAGAACACACATAAAAGATGGAAAGAGACAAGGAACTCCCACAGAATTGTCCTCTGGCCTTTCACACACGCGCCATGGTGCACGAGCCTCTCATCTCTGCAGAATAATTAAAAAATAAATAAATTTTCAAATGCTATTAATAAAGCAGAGCCTGGTGGTGCACACCTTTAACCCCAGAACTCAGGAGGCAGAGGCAGGTGGATCTCTGTGTGTGTTCAAGGCCAGCCTGGCATACAAAGTGAATTCTAGGCCAATGGGGACTACACAGTGTGACCCTGTCTCAAAATAAAACAAAATAAGATTTTTCTTCAGAGATACAGTAGTCCCCTCCCCCATTCACCAGGGATACCTTCCAAGACCCCAGCGCAAGCCTGGGACCACAGACAGTACATGTGTGCGCTTTTTTCCCTCTACGTGCACACCTATGTTAAAGTTTAATTACAAATTAGGCACAGTAAGAGTTTAGCCACAATAAAGTGAAATAATCATTATCTATACAGTGAAGAAAAGCTGTTTTAAACTTAGAATTTTTTTAAAAAATGAAAGTCTCCATTTAGTATTTTCAGAAAGCGGTGAACCCCGAGTAGCAAACTCAGATAGGGCAGAGTCGCTGTGCACCTTGCCAAGCCAGCTTCTGAAACTCACTGACCACGGCTGCGTCTGGAGCCGGCTGTGGGTTTAGTTGTTGCTCTTCCCCTTACTTTGTGAACACAGTCCTTTCTCTAGGGGTGATGATGGGCATTGTGCTGATGGTGCATTTCACCATCTTAGTGAAGTGAAGATGTCCAGTGAGCATTAAAAAACAGGCCCTTGTCACTTGCACCCTGTGCACTAACTGCCACCCTCTCAGACGCGTTACCCACCCAAGAGAGAACAGACTCAGCAATGCCAAGTTTTCAGGCCAGAAGCGCACTGCTTCTATGGCAGGGCTAACTCATAGAAGGCAGCAACCTTCCCATCACCCCTCTTGTCTTCATTAGTCCAGATGTGGTCTTCTGTTGTGTTTCTCACTCACTCAGATTTCCTATTTAATATTTACTTGTGTCAAATTTATGCTCTAGAGAAGCAGAATTGGCGCTTTTGTTAAGCACGTGCCTAACAAAGTGTTGGACACCTAGGAGACACGTCGTTTTCTTGAATGAATGAAAGAACGAAGGAATGCAAGAGTGTCCTGTGAGGTTGATGTTCTGGTTGAACATCATACGGATTTCACTGTTATCTAGAATCTTTCCACGCAAAACTCAAGACTCTCGCAGAGCACTTTCTCTCATCCAAAGAAAGCAGCCCACGATTCTTCATGCTCACACACCCACTGTTCTCCCACCATGAGGGTGTCAGATCTACCTCAAGGCCATATCCTACCCTGTCCCTCTGGTGGGAAACTATACGGAAACTGACCGAGATGGCAGGCTGGGAGAGGGGGAGAAGCTTTCCCTTACTTCTGGCCTTTCTATTACTGCCACCAACAGCAGTAACCTCACCTCGGACAAGTCTAAACCCTCTCTCATCCCACAGGAAGACTATGCGGAGTCCTGGTGAGGTTTAAATGGCTGATGATGGCATGTCTGTTATGGGGTTGACCCCAGTGTCACCTGATATCACTCTAGCCTCTGAATTCTAAGAGGACCCTTTTGTCCCTAGTAGCGTGTCCCGCTCTCAATGTTTTCTCTTAAAGCACACACTCTGAAGTCCTTGACAGCAGGGTCCGCGGCCTTGATACCCCTAGGGTCTGCCTCCCAGGGTGACACTGAATGAAACCCAAAGGACTCCCTTACTTTACCTGATACCTGCCAATAACTGATCATTCTGTCACATGGAAACCCTCATCAGACTGCTAGTCTCTAAGGAGCTGGGGGAGGGCGAAAGCAGCACCAGAGATTTCTCCCACCTTTTCCGTCCTGAAGAGTTTCGGGACCCCTAGAGGGGCAGCCGAAGAGGGCCCCAAGAGACCTGTAGAACATGTAGGGCGGGCAGTCAAGGGCCTGAGGAAGTGAACCTCTGACTTCCCAGCATTCTGGTTTGTGATGTCATCGCTGTAGATCTTCTCAGCTTTATCAGTGACATCAGCTTATCTGAGAACCATGGCCTTCCAACAGTGGGACCAGAAAAGGACTGCCATGTTTCACAACCCTGCTTCCCTCATGAAGGGAGAATTGATGTGCCTGAAATATTATACAGACAAAATTACCTGCCAGGAGTCACATGATGTGTGTCATTAGACACACAGACAGTGGTATGTCATTGTATAATATTAGCTAGAACATGGCCTTTTTTAAAAATGTGTTTCCTTTTGAGATAATGTTTTTATAAGTATCCCTAGATGGTTGAATATTTGTCATTTAGCCCAGGTTTGCCTCAAATTCATGGCCATCCTCTTGATGTCTCCAGAGTGCTGGAATCATAGGTGTGTGCCAGACTGAAATATAGATATTTTTACATCTACTCCGTATTTATGGATGAATCAATAGAGTTTCAAAAAAATGGGAAGGCTCATGGTGGGGGGGGGGGCGGTGTCCGAGATGCAAGAAAGGAATTAAAGTGTGGTTTTCCTTTAATGGCGCATTTTGGAACACTGGCTTGTTGTGTATTTCTCTCCAACGTATGTCAGGGCCTCTGGTGCTGCCTTCAACCTCTAGAAGTCTCTCAGTATTTCCTAAATCGACATGGAATACAGCTCCCATAAAAATCTAGTGCCTTTCCGTTAATCCTTTTAGGAGGCGGGCATTGGGAGGCGATAAGAGTGCGCCTTAGGCTGATGTTGAGGAAGAAAATTACGGATCCTTCAAAACGAGTTGTTCAAGGCCTGTGACTATTAAATGCCCAAATGACACCCATGTGTTTTAGACTATTGCTGGTTTGGGGAAACAGTCAGCTTGCAACATAGTTCAGACAATGCTAACAGTCTCAAATATAGCTTCCTGGATCCCAAACCAGGAAGAGAGTTTGGTCTAAGTTAAGAGAATCCCAGTCTGCGCAGTCTGCCGGTCTTTTCGCAGGCAGCGACACACAATCTGGGAAGGGGCTTGATTGACCTAAAGCGAGACACAAGTGGCTGGGTCACAATGGTAACTCAAGCGCTTTGGCCAAGTGGAGGATGCATGTGTGGGGTAGGGGCTGTCAGATAGGAAATCCTCTCTCCACCCCCTAGATGTCTGATCAGGAGCCTAACCCACTACCTTCCAGATCCCGTTTGAGGAGAGAGATGAGAAAATTTCTCCTGGGCAACCCACGGGTCGTGGGGAAGAAAAGCCAGAACGTTTCACGCTGGGTAGCCCGTGGCTCTTGGGGAGGCGGGCGTACTGCCCAGCTGGCGCCTCGTTCAGGACCAGGAGGGAGGCTGGAAGAGAACCCGGAGAGGCGAGGTGGGAGCAAGGGTGTACAAGCCGGCTGAGAAAAGGTATAGCCGCTGGAGAGAAATTAGACCTTGGCCCCTCTGGGAAGCAGGACGGTCCAGCACTCACACAGCGCCGGGGAGGCCCCCAAACAAACTCCTCTCCCTCCTCGCTCTCGGCCCTTTGTTGTCCGCCTCTGGCTCCCGCTCATGCCCTCAGGTCCCCCGCCCCCTCCCCCGAAGTCACCCCAACTGCACTCATAATATTTTGCTTTGCGCCGGGTCTGTTTTCCACCACCAACTTCCAGCAGTCTCCATGGCGACGCGCTGAGGGTAGAGGGGGTGGGGGCGGCGGCTGTTCAGATCTCAGGCCTGAGCGGCGGAGCGGCCTCGGCTAACTTTTCCAGGTTTCTGGGTACCACACTGGGAAAGTGCGCTCTCCCGGGCCCGCTTTGTGGAATCGCGAGCCTGCAGCCCTGTGGAATCAAGCCTGGGTATTGGGGCCGAAAGTCCCAGGACTGCAATCACAGCTTTCTGGAATCCCGGGACCTCGGGACACTCGCTTGACCCTGCTGCCAAGCTCAGATGTTAGAGCTTAGCAGGTGGCCCCAGGATGTCTCGCCTTAGGGCCAGTGAAACAAGGCTGGACCCAGGACCAGGTCACCCTGCCTGCAGAGCAGCGTGCCCAGCCACCAGTGGGCCCCAGGCATTCAGATCCGATTCGAGAATCTTTGACACCCCAGCTCTGAGTTCTGGAGATGGGGGTGAAAACTGGGTAGAGTTAGAAGCTTCCAGGTGGAGAGCCACAATGCACTTCTCTAATGAGTTGAACAAGAAACCACCCTTCTGACGCGTAAGCGACCAACTGTCTCAGCCCCATTTTGCACAAGTTCTTGGTGGCCGAAAATTCTAACCACTTTTCCTTGCTCCTTCTGGAATTTCCGAGTGAGGAGGGGCTGAACGGCGCTGCTCTGCATAGATGCAGCCGGAATTATACCCAAACAGACACAAACAAACAGTCACCTCTAGCGTCCAGCGTAGAGAGTAGGGGGCCAAACGGACCTGAGCGCCTACTTTGGGGCCGGGTGGGTCGCGCACACTGGCGCCAACTGTAAACCTGGCCCCGGAGGGCCGGCACGTCGAAGGATCCTGAGCGCACTCGCAGCCGGCTCGGCGGAGCTTGGCGATACCGCCAGAGACCCATCCTAGAGGGGCTTTGCTTTGTCGTGTTGAAAAACCAGAGAGCCGAGGACCCGGGAGGCGCGCGCCGGCTCCCGGGCCTCCCCCGACGGGGCCATTGTCTTGGCCCCACACTTGTAGTGTATTTTGGAAAAACTCAAGGAATATATTACCAGCTCGATGCGCGGAACAAAGGGGTGAGTTTCCGCAGGTCACGTTGAAGTGGGCCCAAAGCAGGCCACTAGAGCCCTGGCCCCTGCAAAAACCGTTCTCCCATGCCCGAGGCACTTTGCAGGGATTTTCCTTTCAAGAGACAGAGACTCTAGCTTCAACTTGCCGTCCCCTCTGAACATGGATGCTCCTGACTTAGCTCCAGCAATTACTGTGAGCCTGTTGTTTGAGCCCGTTAGGAATTAAATAACTGATTTCGTGTTTCTAGTCGAGCGCAACCTTCCACCAGGGGAACAGAATCGAACTGCCCAGCGGAGCGCTCAGGCTGTGCACGCTCAGGGAGGGGAATGAACCTTTTACATAACAAGGGAAACCCAGAAGAAAGACTAATTGGATTAATTCTCTGGAAGGGAGGTGAAGGAAGGCTCCTGGATCGGACCTCGCCGCGCGCCGCACTTGCTTGTCCGGAGTTTTGCATGTGAAATGTCACCTGGTGCGCCTGGAGTGACTTTTCAATTGCGGCCATTAACCAAAACTTTTGATTTTGAGTTCAGAATTGTGATCTAGGCTATCTCTTAGGTATGAGAGGGGAGCCCGGAGGGGACTAGGGTTTTATAACCCATTTGGGGTGTTTGCAGTTTGGGTGGAGGTGGCCAGTGTCCCCACAACCACCCGATAAACAGGGGATGAAAATAGAACATATCCGCAGTTCTGCAGCACTGTGCAGCAAGCACTCAAAGGATCCTGGTCCTGTGCAGGGATTAACTAAAAGTCTAGCTGGGACATGCCAGATTTAGGGTATGAGGAAGGCCCTGAGACCGTGTACGGACCCCTAGAAAATAGCCACTAATTCTGACAAATGAGTTTAACCTGGTTAGATAATTCCTTCTTAATGCCGTGGCTCTTAGGCGGTTTTCCTTGAGTTAAAAAAAAAAAAATGTCGAAACAAAGGTTCTCCCCTCTCGGAACCAGCTTTACTGACTGTGGAGAAAGAAGCCCACAGCAGACCCTGAGGGTTTGCCCAGCCGGATGCGCTTCCCAGATAAGACAGCTTCTTGCCTCCAAGCGCTCACAGTTAATGGGGACTAAGGAGGCTCGGCCTTTAAGCACTTTCGAGGGGGGTGAGGAGGGTGTCACAGCCACCTAGGGGAGCATGAGGACCTGACTACGTCAAAGACAGAAAAGTACCCTGGAATGCCATAGCACCCCCTGAGTCCCTGGTCTCTGCCACTAGGTCTGCAGTGTAGGCCAGGAGAGGCCTGGAACTTTCCGCCCGGAACCGAAGAACATCTGGGAAGGTATCCAGATGGCTTAACCCCATCACACATCTTTTTGCGACCTGCCTAGGGGTGGGAAGGGTGGGCAGAGATGTCTGTGGTGTTTATCTGCAAATAAGTTGCGAGTTATCAGGGCACAGCTGAGGCCCAGGCACTTGTTGCTCGGCTGCCATGCCTTCACATTCTCCTAGGTTTCAGCCTCTGCCCAGACTGCCCTTCCAGCCGCATTTCTGCCTCTCTCCACCACCACCAAGAAACTCCAAAGCTGCAGCCCAGCAGGGATTTGAGTGGCCTGGTGGAGATACTGGGCCTAAGAGAACGAGTAAACTTTTTAAGAACTTCTACAGGAAAGGACATGGGGGAACATAAACTGAGATTTAAAAATGTGGCGGGTCCCCAAAGATATTAGAAGTTGACGGATGGGTCGACTGGAGAATTCACCGAGATGCCGAGTATTTTCGTTGTAAGAGATCCCGTGTTGTAACCGTGTCGCCCCTAGTGCCTGATGTCCACCACACCGCCCTGAACTGCAGAGCAGTTCGCAGAACCCAATGCCAGACCTCTACTGATGCTTTTGCATTCTGCTCGTTCCCCCCAGCAAGGTTACAGCCTCGGAGTGGAATGGCTACTCATGGGTTGCCTCTTCTCAGACCGGAGGCTACTGTCCTGGGCTCCCATCTCTCATAGCCCAAAGCTACTAATGCCCCAGGACCACCGGGTTCGCCGCCGCCACTCCCTCCAGCTGCGCGGCTCCTGCAGCAAGAGCCTCCACCTCCCGTGCGCGGTGAAACGCGGTCGCCCTCTCCGCGGTTGGAGCGTTCCCGGCCCTCACCCCGGATTCTGAGCACACCACTCCCCTGCCCGAAGCCAGGGCAGCCGCAGGGCCCGGGAGGTTCGCAAAGTTCCTGCAAGCAGCAGCACCTCGAGCTCGCCGCGAGCCAGAGAGCATCTTTATGCAACTTTATGTCCGAGTGAAAGCGCGCTCCTCAGCGTGCGCGCACGCGCACACAAGCATTTACACACACACACACACACACACACACACACACACTTCCATGCATTCACTTACACACTTAGCGCTGGACCGAAAACTTCTGCACGCTCTCCTGATCTCCTGGGATCCCACTGTCAAGTTGACTCGCCTCAACTTTTTGTAGCTCTTTCTGAAGTCCCCCCTCCCTTCTCTTTTCTCCCCAATGTCTCCCCCCCAAGTCCCACCAGGACTAACCTGTGGAATCCATGTCGGGTTCCTCCAGTAACCCACAATGCATGCTCTTCCCATGGACAGCACAGACGCCCCCCAAAAGTCCTGATATTTGGGATCCCCTGTGCTAGAGATGCCCAGGCAGGGAAGGAGGGGAGGTAGTAAGAGAGAGGGGGAGACGATGAGTGAGGGAGCAAAAGAATAAAGAGGGAAGAAAGAAAGAAAGAAAGAACCAGAACAAGGAAAAGAGGAGGCAAAGAAGCGAGGGAAGGAAGCAAGCGGGAGCAGAGGGAGAGAGGGAGAGAGCCAGCGAGCGAGGGGACACTCAGTAATCCAGTCGGGCAAAGCCAAACCCGTCAAAATGTTTGCGGATGTTTCATGGGAAAAAACATCATTTTATAGGAGCCCCGATGGGAGCAATGTCATTGATAGGCCAGCGGGCCTGATGAATGGCCGCTCGTCAGATGGGGCCGTGGCGAGGCGCACTGTGAAGCCCATTGTGGGCCTGTTTTGAATAAGAAAAGCCGCCTCCGAAAAGGGGGGCTCAGAGCGACGCAATCCCAGCCCTCCGACTTCCCCCTTCTATTATAGCATTAGCAACGTTTTTCTTATTTAAAGTTCCAGAGGCCTTCTCCAGCCTTCGCCCGGCACTCATTATAGGCGAAATCAAAATTGGCTTAGATCTGCCCCCCTCTCCAGCCCTCCCGCGCCCGGGCCCGCGCGGTGCAGCCGTGGGGGGCTGGTACAGAGGTGCCCGAGCCCTAGGAAGTCTCCAGTGCGGCCACGAGTGGGCCCAGCTCCCTTTTTCTCTCCCTTTCAGACACTTCCCTTTTTCGTCTGGAGTCAGAGTTTTGAATAGGGGGCCCTGGAGCAATGCAGACGGAGTATGTCTTGAGTTCCTTCCACGCAGGCCCGCGGACGTGCGTGGGGACAGAGGGATGGGGAAGGGGAAACCGAAGCCTTAGGTTCTGGGGGACTAGAAGGACGCCTGGCAGCGAGGGGGCGAGGGGCCGGCTTGCCTCCTCCAGAACTTTTGTACCCCTTGTCTCTGGCCCTCCGGGTCCCTCCGGGTCTCCAAGCCTCGCTGCCGCCGTCTCCGTTTCTCCTTTGGCTGCTTGTCTCGGCGCGCTCCTTACCCCCATGTCTCTTTGTCTCTCCCTAGGGCCGGGTCCCTCTGGGTCTCTGGGACCCCTCCACCCCCCACCCCCGCGCCTCTTTTCACAACCCCCGTAAGTCTGTCTGCGTCCGGGTCCCTCCCTCTCCTCATCTCACCCCCTCAGTCACCCTCTCGGTCCCCACAGCCCGCCGCGAAGTTGGTGAGAAACCCCGGCGTCCGAGTTGGGGACGCGGCTTTCCCAGGGACCCCCTCCCCGGCGCGGTTGAAAGTGCGGGAGGAGGGGGCCGGGGCTGGCGGACGGAGGGGGGCGGGGGGCTCCCGCGGCCCCTGGAAAGTGGCCGCTCGCGGGTCTGCAGCGCTGTGATTAGAATATGAATGGCTTCGGCGGGCGGAAGAGAAAGGCGGATTACCCCGCTGCTTTGACCATGGACAGAGGCAGCGGCGGCGGCGCTGGGGCGGATCGCGGGGTCCTTCCCGCCGCGCCCGGTGCGCTCCTCGCCGGCGACCCCGGCCTGCCCAACGCGGGCCTCCGGGAAACCCTCGGGGGAGGGGGGCGCGCGGAGCGGGACAATGGAGGGAGGGGGCGAGGGACCAGCACGTGCCGCGTCGAGGTCGCGGGGTGCGGGGAAGGGGCATCGCCCGGCGTCCGGCTGAAGGCTGCGCTGGGTTTGAATCCAGGCTCTGCGGATTCCTTCGTCTATGGGGCCTCAGCTTTCCTCATCAGTGCAATGGGGTAACGATTGCTCCTCTCTGTCCCTTTCCCCCAGGCCCTGTCCGACCTCTGGTTGTAATCGCTTCTTCTTGCTCAGCCCGCTACTGAGTTCTAATCCAGGTTGTGTCGAGGGAACTCGGTCACAACCTCACACTCCACCATGCTGTGCCCAGAAGCCCCCTCCGGCGCCCCTGTGGAACTGTTTCCCTCTGTGGTGGTGAATGAAAAGCTTTGGCAGCCGAAGGAGCTGAGTGCAGGCCCTTCATACCCTCGTGAATTCAAAGTCAGAGATCAAATGGCCGGGTCTATCTCTCGAAGCCTCTCTGGTCCGTGCAGGAAATGTGGAGCACCACCAGAGTGCATCGGGTGGCAGTAAGGACACTGTCTCCAGGGAGGAGAGCTGCCACCACCAGGAGTGCTTAGGGTCCTGTGGGGAGTCTTTGACCACCACAACTGTGATTATGGAGTGATCTGTAGAAGGCGGGTGAGATTTTCACACTGCTGTCGCTAGCATTACATTCATTACGCACCAAGTTGAGGGGGTGGGCTAGGGTGGGCTGCCCTCATGAGGCAGGGTGACAGGAAAGGACAGGGAGGTAGAGGGCCAAAGAGCTGCAGCCCTGCCAGTGCTGGACAGGCGCAACTCAGGCTGGCAACCCGCCCTTTTTACCCCTGCCCTGTCCTGCTTAGTCCGAGAGGTTCTCTGACTGAGAGAGTGAGGGCAGGGACTGATTAGGTTTCCTAGCATGCCTCTTATATGGTGGGGTGGCCAGATGTCAAAGGCTGTCACTCAGAAGGTGACACTTGAGCTTTAAAATAGTGCTATCTTTCACTGCAAGTCCGATTAAAAATTTCACAACGATGCTACTTAGGGGCTGACCATGCGGTTGTGTTTGTAGAAATTCACTGCATACACAGTGAAAATATAGTTGTGAGAGTTGTGCAGATTCCTGAAGGTTTGACATCCTTCCGTGCAAAGGTTTAGTTGATACAGACACTGGAGTACTAATAGCTACCCCTGCCGTAGACCTCAATGATACGATCTATCTCATTTAATCCCACTACATAGTGAACGCACTTTACTGCCCCCCCCCTTTAGGGAGAGGGCATCTGGAGGTCAGGACGCCCAGCCTGGGCAATCAGAGCAGCCATGATGACACCCATTTCAATCCTCTAGAACATAGCACAGGAGGGCACTGGGGAAGGCGTGGATGCCGAGAGAGACTGGGGAGGGGGTAGAAGGCTGGAGGAGATGAGGACCAAGCCAAAGGCTGAGTTAACCAGGCCTGGGACTTGAGTTTTAAAGAAGAGGCAAAGGTCAATAGGAGCACCTGTCCGGTGTGCTAAGGACTGGAACATGGAACCCAAGAAAGGGTAATAGGAGGTGTGTTACTTTGGAGGCCATGCAAAGAAATGGATCCTGCAGAAGTTTTGAGCATCCAGGACTAGAAGTGCATTCTTGGGTGATCACTGTGGTCACACCGTGGTGGCAGGAAGAGAGGAGCCAGTTGCTGAAAGGGTAGTGCCATGGTTAAAAGATGGTGATGGCTGACATTGGCGGGGTTGGGGGGTGGGGGGGCAGGGCTCAGGAGACTCCAGGAGGAACAAGGAAGTACTTCCCCAGACTTGATGCTGATTAACTGTGGCCAGAAGAGAATGGGGAGGAGCTGCACTATCCAGGAGCTTCCCACCCCATTCACAGAGATGGTGCCATTAGGGGTGGGAGATGGCAGAAGGCAGCAAAGGGGAGGTGGCCTGAAGTATCCTTAAACTTGCTAGTATAGCCCAGCAGAAGGGCGGGCAGGCAGGCCCTGGAAGAGGTGGAGTTGGCAGGTTTTGTGTTAACACTAGTGGTGGCTACTACAACCTCTGGCACAGCTTACTGTGTGGCACAGTACAGATGTGTGAGGGCTCCTCTGCTGGGTTCTACTCCTATGCTTCCGTCCTCACAGCTCTGCACTTACTGACCCTACCCTGTCCTCATCATTACGGGTATGATGACATCATGGGAAGTGTGGTTCGCAGTGTCTGACTTCCCTCTTCCCTTACACCCTGGCTTCCTGCCCCACTGACTCAGGGTGTGGTGCTGCTTACCTTGGTCAAAAGAATGTGGCTGTACAGCACAGGTCCTGGCAGCCAGGGCCCTCCTTACCTGCACTCCTGCCCTCTTTCTAGCGTTGGATTCTTAGACTCCTGAATTGCCTTTCTATAGACCCAAGCTGGTCTATAACTTTCTATAACCCAACTGGTCCCAAAATAAAAGATACATGTAGCCTACTGGAACCTACGGGGCAGCCTGAAGAGTTCCATGATTCCCCCAGGAATCTGCAGGCCACAAATAGACATTTGTTGTTATAAACTCTGAAATCATAGTCTTATCGTCAGAAAAGAGGAAGACAGGAGTAACTGTTGGTCTATTATTATGATGCCTTGTTTAAGAAAATAAAAGTAATATTAATGATGGCTAAGGGTCATTAAACATCACCACGAATAAGCCGTGGTTCTAAGTGTTAACTGAATTATATTTAGTTACCAGAATAATCCTGGGAGGTAAGTACCATATTTATACCTGCCTTATACATGAGACACAAAGAGGGTAAGTAACTTGCCTAAGTTACACAGTAAGAAACGGCGGAGTCACCCTTAAATCCAGATAACTTGCCTCAAGAAAGAACAGGCTAACATAAAAGAAGCCCACAGAAACCCCTGAGACTTGTCCTCTGAGATGACCACTTCTCTATGAAGTGCCTAAGATAGTGAGCCCCTGGAAGAACCTGTTATTCTCTGTATACATTCCAGTTGAGACCAGTCCTTTATCCAGAGCCCCTCCCCCCAGATGGACGGCATGCGCCATCCCTAGAGCCACCACAAGTCAGGTCCTCCCAAGTACTCTGGCCGCCTCCCCTACATGAGCTTCTTCCCACCTTGCTATGGAGCGGATCTCATCCTCCCGTGCCCTCTCTGTCCCTAGCAGACTTCTCTACACCCACAGGGCCTTCTCTCTAAATCTCTCCCATCTCCTCCCTCACCTGAGACATGGCCGCTCCCTGAGGATGCCACCTGACCCATGGTCCCCTCCAAAAGGATCTTTTGCCTCCTTGTCCCCCAGACCCCAAGGCTCTGAGGTCGGGCCTGCACTTCCACATTGCTATTCAAAAGTGACTTTGAGGTGTACAAGCCTGTCATCCCAGTGACTTGGCTAATGTCAGCTCAGGCAACTGAGTGAGCCTGTCTCAAAGTAAAGTAGTGGAGGGCTGGGGTCATAGGTCAGAGGTAGAATACTTGTAGCACACTCTAGACCAGCAGCTCTCAACCTGTGGGTCACAACCCCTTTGAGAGTCAAAGAGGTTGCCTAAGACCATCTGCGTATCAGATAGTTACATTACCATTTACAACAGTAGCAAAGTTACAATTATGAAGTAGCAATGAAAATGCTTTTTTTTTTTTTTATGGTTGGGGAGTCACCACAACATGAGGAACTGTATTAAAGGGTGACAGCATTGGGAAGGTTGAGAATCACTGCTTTAGACCCTAGGTTCAATCTCTAGCATTGTAAATAAATAAATAATAAATATTTTAAAATTATAATAAAATATAAAAGGAAGAAAACCATTGGCGAATCTAAGCTCCTTTGAAATTCATCCCTCAGTCTCACCCACTCTTAAACTCCTTGTAGCTACATCTTTGTCAATCATCCAGTCATTGGCCCCTGAAGGAGCACAGCAACTGGCTCAGTGTCCACTGCTCCCCTCCTCCTCTCTCACCATTTCTGGCAACACTGACATCCATTTGAATGACTCCTCCAATGTCTTAGCCTCCTCACTCCCAGTGACAAGTGTCTCCACCGGATGCCACGGGCAAACCATTTTTAAATACATCAGATCCAAGCGTATACCCTCAACCCACACCTATTCCAGTAGCCTTTGTCCTGTCATGAGATATGCTCTCTCAGGCAACACACACTTAGCACACTGGTTACAATGGAGAAGTTACCCAGGATGGGATTTGCTCAACCGGGGAGAAGTCCACATGCAGGTACCCCAGGGTGGTGTAGGTCCAGCAATGCCACAGGAGCTCCAACTCTTTCCAACTCTCTGCTCTGCGTTTCTTTACAGTTCAGGTGACTCATTGCTTTCCGGCTTGTAGCATTCAGTCGCATGAGAGCTGCTGAAGTTCCAAGCGTCGCCATCACAGGAAGAAGAGGAAGAAAAAGAGTAGAGAGGGGTAACCTTCTATCAACAATGTTCTTGCTATGTCTTGGTTATTGTTACCTAGAAGGAATCCTCAAAGAGTGGTGTTTAATTTAGCCGATTACATAGACCCTTCAAACAAACCGGGGTTCTGCTGGTAAGAGAGAAGCAGAAGTAGATATTGGATAAGCATAGCCAGACTCAGTTCCTCTCCATAACATATTGAAAAATCTATCTTTTTTTTTCCGATCCACACTTCCTCCCTTCTGTAATCTTTCATCAACGTTCCAGAATTCACTAAGTATCTCACGTTTTAAAAGTCTTCAGGCTGGTGAGATGGCCTAGTGGGTGAGAGCACTTGCCATCAAGCCTGGTTGCTGGGGTCTGATCCTCAGGACCTCACGGCGGAAGAGCTGACTCATGTGCTGTGACATGGGTGTATTCACCCACACCCCCTCACTTACTCAAAATCAACATGAAAATTATTTGAAATAGAATTTAATATTTTCCTTTGTCCTCATACTTCTTTTTACCTAGTCTACTAAATCTCCGTTTCCCATCTGTCTCCTGGTTGAGTTGGTGGGTGTTTTGTTTTGCTTTGCTTTTTGGCTTTTGCTTTGTTTTTGTTTTGCCAACTTGACACAAGCTAGAGTTAGGAAGAAGAAACCGCAATTGAGAAAGCACATACGTAAGACCAGACTACAAGGCAAGCCCGTGGGACGTTTCCTTAGTTTTAGCGACCGATGAGGGAGGGCCTACCCATTGTAGGTGCTGCCATCCCTGGGCTGGTGGTCCTGGGTGTATAAGAGAGCGGGCTGAGCAAGCCACAAGGAGCAAGCCAGTGAGCAGCACTCCTTCACGGCTTTCGGGTTCCTGCCTCACGCTGCCCTGACTTCATGATGGAAGTGTAAGGTGAAGTAAACCCTTTCCTCCCCGTGTTACTTTTAGTCAGGGTCTTTTATCATAGTCATAGACACCACCCCAGAGAGACTTCTGCAAATAGTTGTTTATGACTACACAATCCCTCAGGGCTCATTCCTTCCCAGCCTCACCCTCCTCAGTCTTCCGTCCCTGCTAGGCAAGATTCCCAGTCATGGCTGCGCTGTCCAGCGCAGTTACTGCTTTTCTCTCTTCATTACATACATTCTCTTGTTCATCTCTGTTGACCATTTGCACCTTGTCTTGGTTCCGGGACACTCATCTCTGCCAGTTTTCTCCTGCATCACCAGCTTATTGTCCCCTTCCTGGGACCACCTTTTCTGTCTGATCCCTAGACCTCTTGGCTGTGGTGGAGCCCAACCTCCCTACCTCTGCCTCCCTGGCTGGCTATACTCCTCCTCTGAGATCTTTCCCTCTGTGTTGTGGCTGCCTCTTTGCATGGCCCTTGTGCTAGACAGCCTTTCTCTAATAAGTATATAAGTATCTAATAAGTATCTAATAAGTATTCTCTCCCTCCCCTCTCCTTAATGGGGCAGAGCTCATCTCCTTGTTCCCTCACCTTGGGCTTGTGACTTGCTCCGACCACATGAGAGGATGGGATGCTAGAGGCTTCTGCCCCACTTCAAGGACGATGAGCTCCGATGGCTTCCTTTCCAGAACAATTGAAGAACTCTGAAGAGTGAACTGGAACACAGCGCCCAGCCCAAGCCCAAGGGCAAGCAGATGGTAGCCTGAAATCGCAAAGCCCCAGACCCTCCAAACTGGTGAAGAAAGCCAAGAGCCACTGTTGCTTTGGGTGGCTTGTTCTATGTCATTCCCTAGGCCATCCTAGGTCAGGTTAGGGCTACCGTGGGGAATAACTCCTCAGCTGGGTCCGAGCAAATTGTGTGGTGACTTGAAAAATGGTAGGGATTGTGGGATGGGGAGAAAGGGGCAGGGGCAGGAAGTATGCTTAGATTTTGGCGCATGGGGCTTGCTTGCAAATTGTGAGTGGGGATAAGAGGATAATACAGAAACCCCATGCTTTGAACTCTAAGAGCAGGACAAATGGTGGTCCTGCTTACTAAGATGGGGAACTCTTGGGGCTGCAGTAGATAATCTTGGTTGCCAATTTGGCACCTCTGGGAAGAGGAACCTGTGAGCATGACTCTGGGATACTTGAGTGTTAACTGATGTAGGAGGGCCGACTGAGGGAGGTTGCTACCCTTAGGCAGGTGGTCCTGGGGTGTTTTAAAAAGCTAGCTGAGTAAGTCCTATCTTGGATTCCTGGTCATGCCTTAACTTGGGAGACACAGGCAGGAGCATCAGGAGTTGAAGTTATCCTTGGCTACATAGCCTAAGCTACCCTGTCTGAAATGAAACAAAACAAAAATCTAAAGCAGCACCATAACCTGGAGACCAAAGCACTCAAAACACGAGCACAGCAGCCATCAAACATCGACTGTCCACGTCTGCCTGATTTCCTAATTATTTGTTAAACTTGGTTGGTCTGAATGAGGATCCAAAGCAGATCCACACGAAACATCTGTCTGGTTGCTCTGGCTTCAGTTTTAAATCTGGGAAGTTCTCTTTTCCCTCCCTCTGTCCCCAGCCTCTCTCTCTCCAAAGCCAGACAGCTCTGTGAGTTCACTCCCTCCATCTCTGTGAGCTCCCCGAGAGTCTTTATGAACACACCCTCCCCACCCCCCTTACCCTATAGAAACTGCATGATTTCACCTCTTCTGCCAGCCTCTGTCCTGAGTTGGCAGTCTGGACTAATGGATCAGATTCAGGTTGCTTTAACAGATATAGCATGTGGGAGGTGGTGTGTGCTTTCTGTAACTGTACATTGGGGTCCACAGGTGTCTCTGTTACTAAGGAGATTGCAGGGTACAGGTATTCCCAGCTGGATCAGCTTCTCCTAGGAGCTGTTTCTTTAGTCCTTTTAATATTAGCTGACAATCATTGCCAACACTGATTTCTTTTTCCTCATGGGCTGTAAAATGCTCTCATCCAATTACATCATCCCGGCAGACTGTCTCCACTGATTTCTCTAGAAACAGTTTCATTTCACACTGTTTCATTTCCTTGAGATAGACTTCACATCAGAAAGGGTCTGCATGCGGAGGTCACAGGATAATCTTGGGTGTCACTTTGTTTGAAAGAGAGTCTTCCGTGACGGGGTATTTTGTGTGCAACAGGCTTGCTGGCTCAGAAGCCTCTGGAGAATCCTGTCTCCACCCCCTACTACCCCCTCACTGCAAGAGAACTGGGATTCCAGACTCTACATCCAACTTCATGGAGGTTCTGGGAATCCTAACTCAGTTCCTCCAGCTTGTGTGGCAAGTGCTTTACATGCTGAGTCACCTTCCAGCCCCACTTGTAAGTTTTTGTTGCTGACAGCTGAAACGCAGCCTTTATTGTGAAGATTTATGTTAGCTGGGCTAGAAGTCCAACTCTGGTTAATGTTTGTTGAAGCTATACTATTCACAAACCTGTGGGGGGAGGTGGAGGAAGGGAGCTTTCCATCATATTCCAGTTCAGTTTTCTAGTGGGTCAGCGTCTAACTTTTCACAAACGTCTGTTCTTCACGGCTTCTTTCCTCCTTTGAGTGAGATACAGAGACTGGGCGTGGGCTGGAGCCAGAGTGACATTCCCTCCCCAGGGCTCTGGGACAAGCCTCTGGTGAAGTCCCCACCCTGGAGTGTAGGCTTTTGTTATGGAAACAGCGCTGGACATATTTCACAACTATGAGTCTTCTCTGTTAGAGCCATAAAGGGGTCGTTCTCAGATCTTCACAGTGAGAACCTGGTGGGGTTACTGGCGGGGCAATGCTGAGGACTGGGGTCCCTGGAAGCTTCTTCCTCCTGCAGTGGTTCCCACTGTTCATACTGAACCCCAGCAATTATGAAAACCACCATTCATGTCTTCCTGTCAGTTCACAGGGTTTCTGCCCATCTGTCCTGGGGCAGAGCTCTTGGCTCCCAGCCTCCCTGGAGCCTCCTGATCTGGCATCTTTTGGAGGGCACTTGGCCCTACAACACCAACCTCCAAGGGGTCCAAATACTCATTGCTGTTCCGTTTGTCAGCGTTCTCTGATCACAAGCATGGGAGTGATTGTTTCTAAGCTCAAGGATTGAAATTACAAGTTGATTCTCTTATTCCATGCAGCTTTTCCTTTTTAAAAGAAAGCATGTTTGTATGTTTCCAAAATCAAATCTACCACCACCACCACCACCACCACCACCACCACCACCACCACCACTCATCTTCATGCTATTGTTAAATAACCATTCACATAATTATGATACAAAAAAGGTTTTGGATCCACTTTAAAGACTTAAATTGGATAGGAGAGGGGAGGATGTCAGTTAAAATAATCATGGGTCTGGAGAGATGACTTGGTGGGTAAAGGCACTTGTTGCCAAGGCTGACATTCTTGAGTTACATCGCTGGAACCCATATGGTAGAAGGAGAGAACTGGCTCCCAAAGCTGTCCACTGATCTCTGTGTGCACCATGTGGATAGTCCAGTTTAGTTTCTGGTCATAGACCCACTGTGTTCTCTCTTCCCTGGGACCACAGTTTCGGTCACGCCTTGCTCCCGGCAGCACTGGGCAGTGATGGTTTGAGCTCTTCACATGGAGCCCTCTGCAGCCTCTCCTTTCTGGGGACAGCTCCGGCTGCACGTGATTCTTTAGACCCTGTCACCCAGCAGAAGACAGGCTCTCAGGACATGGCAGCACCCACCATAGCTGATAAAAGACGCAAGGAAGGTGTGGGCAGATGGCCCAGGTGGTACGTGACTTGACAGTGCTGTTTGCCTTCTTCCTTGCAGTGACAGCTGGAGCGCGGGCTTCTGTTCCCCCTTTTCATGCTTGATTTCTTTTCTCCCTTTCCTTTCCAGTCGTGTCCTTTCTTGTCCCTCTCCTCCTCTGCCTTCCCCTACCTCCTCTCCCTTTTCCTTGCCCATCCATAATTCTGCTGTCAGGTGAAAAAAAAAAACTCTTCTAAATTCAAATTTTTTCATAGAACTTCATTTTGTTTTGAATTTCATATTTAGGTCTAGGATCTATTTTGATGTAATTTTTGTGAAAGGTATAAGGCTCGTTTCTATTTTATTTTTATTATTTTTTATTTATTTCAGCACCATTTTTGGATAAAATATTCCTTCTCCATTGACATACCTTTCTTTTTTTCCATGCAAATCTATTTGTGCCTCCATCATTTAGCTTTACCAATTAACATGGCGACTCTCTGGCCAATGCCGCACCGTCTTGACTGTTGTTACTTTATGTTAAGTTGTAAAACCGTATGGAATGAGTCCTCAACTTAGTTCTTTTGAGGGGTTGCTTTAGTTGTTTTTAGCCTTTTGCCTTTCCGTGCAAACATTATACTCCTTTTGTCAGTGCCTACAAACCACCTCGCTAAGGTCTTGATTTGGACTGCATCTCATTTATATGCTAGGTCGGAAAACCTGACACCTTAACGATATCAAGTCTTCCAGTCCATGCGTGGGGCTGTCCTAGAGCTAAGAGGGGGTTGAGGCATGCTTTGAACACTGGCATTTTCACCCTGAGAGCAGAAGGTGCCTGGCTGCTCCTTTCTCTTACTCTGACAGACCCCCAGCAAGCACTAACAGCTAGCTAAGCTTCTCCAATGCTGCCATGACAACGTAGCTTCTGATAAGATCCCCGACTCTTCAAGGAGTCTGGTCTGGTTACTGCGTGTCTGATCAATGTAGCTGGAGGGCGTCAGGCTGGACTTCTCCTCTCCCTATATGACCTTGCATGGTCTCTTCCAATGGCCCCTGTGAGACTCCTGCCTAAGCAAAGGAGGCTTCCTCAGGACCTTGGTCCCAGCCAATGACGAAATGACCATCTAGCTCCGGTTGGGAGTCCCCCACATGCAAATGGAGCTACCCTAGTATTGCTGCCTTAGCCAATGACCTATCATCACATAAGATGCGCCCCCTTTCCTCTCTATCCTATAGAGTTACCCTATAACTCCCCTTGCCTCAGTAAACGGAGCTGTTTATACTGAAACTCTTCGGGAAGTCTCCCGGGACTGCTCTTTGTCGCTGCCCAAGGCCTCCTGGACCCAGTCTGTTCCTGACTACACTGCTGCTTCCTCTCCAAAGCTGAGCCACCAGCACACAAGACTTAGCTGCTTTGGGGAGGGAACGGGAAGCACAGACCTAAATCTATGAACACTGGATGGCTCTATCGTTCAGCTCTTCCTTGATGTGCACCTGTGCCCTGTTGCAGCTTCTTCCCGCAGATCCTATGAGTATCTATACCGATAAATGGTCATGTGAGCTTGAGAAGATTGTTGAGTGGAAAGTTCTATCAGTGGGGCTGAGATTGCTGTTCAAGTCAGCCATATTGCTCCTGACTCTGCCTGATCTGTCAGCTGCTGAAGGCTCCGAATACCGATGGTGGGCATGTTCACTTTTCCTTCCATTACTTTCCCCTTCACAGATTTTGGCGCTTTCTTTTTGCTGCATCTTGCCTCCTTTTTCACTATATAATGCTTCCTAATGATCCATTATGGTCTTCTCTGTCTAAAACTGATATACCTTATGCTTTCTTTTGGATAGTGTTAAATGGTTTACAAACTCACCAAAAGCTACAGGAAACCTCTTTCACTGAGATGGGGGTGGGGGCAGCTTCAATGATCTAATCACCTCTATATTGTCATTAGCAACACCCAAACAAGCACATTCAAGCCGTAGCTTGCTCTGATTGACTATGTATGTGTGTATGGGTATGTACATATGTATGTGTGTGTATCATCGATCATCTCTCATCTCTAGCCATCAAAAAAGGCATAGAAACAATTATCCACTCAACAGTAGTGAGCATTCCTACCATTTGGCTTTACATCTTGAAATATTTCCTACAAAAAAAGGAAACTAGCTGGAAGAGAAATGGTATAGTCCAGGCCTGAGACAGGAAATGTGCCATAAGGGGCTGGAGAATCATGGCATACCACAAGTGATGGGCCAATTTGAGCACCAGAAGGAGAATAACCACAATGGATTAGGACCACGGAACATCTATAACCCATAAGTTCACAACAACAAACTCCACACCTGCTGGTTCCCACTGAAGGATGCCAGGAAACTAATTTATATTTTGACAACCTGTATGGGGAAGGCTCAAATAGCTGACCTTTACTATGTGAAACTTACCTCTGAACATCCAGAGCTGATGAGGAAGAGTGCCTGTAAACAAGCGTGTTCTAGCTACTACATGAAGGACAAGTGACAGGGCCTCTGCGTTACATTTTGCAATCTCAGGTGATCTAGGCATTTTCCATCCGGGGCAGCTGATATCACAGACAGAAGGATGAACTCCAAGCCATGAAACTATTAAAAGAAAACATAGGGGGAATGCTTCAGGGCATTGGTCTGTATGTTTTCCTCAAAGCACAGGCAATAAAAGCAAAATTAACAAGTCAGATTACACCAAATTATAAAGCTTTTGCAGAGCAAAAGAAACAACCAGCAGGAAGAAGACATCACCAATAAATGGGGGAATGTTGAAAAGCTTTTATTCAAGGGATTAATTTACAAAATATCTAAGAAACTCAAGCAACAACAAAAACAAAACACAAGGTAAGTCGAAACAAAAATTCAAAGCAAACGGTATGACTGAAAAAATGGGGCCAGTGATATGAATAGACATTTCTCAAGCATGTATGCAAAACTGCTCCACACCACTGATCCCTGGGAGAAATGCAGATCAAAGCCAGGACACACATCATACCACCCCAGTTAGAATAGTTATTATTGGAAATGCCAAAAAGAATATTGGCAAGGATGCGGAGAGAGGGGAATTCCTACGTTGTTGGTGGGAATATAAATTAGTGCAGCCATTGTGGAGAACAGAATGGAGGTGCCTAACAACTAGAACCAGTACTGTCATGTGACCTGGCAATCCCACTGCTGGTATATATCCGATACAGATGGAGCCAGTACGTTAGAGACATTGCACTCATGTGTTAATTGCAATGCTGTTTAGAGTGGCATAGGACCGACATGGCTGAACTCATTCAGAAAACATGGCGTAAATACACAATGGAATACTATTCAGGAGAGAGGTGGGGGAGCCTCCTAGACTGTCCATAGCTCTGTGTCTCATCAGGTGGGTTGCTGACTCAGGCACCCAACTCCAACACTGGCTCTCGGGCCAGTCTCTCCTTGTCTTGGAGGTTCACTATCAGCTCTGCTGTACAAGTTAGAACTTAGGAGCTCCCTTGATTTCTGTCTCTCAACTCCCACAAAGTCCTATCAATGCCATGTCCTTACTCTCTCCACCCAACCCCATTTAAGATCATCCTTCCGTTGGCTAATATCCATTCACTCTGCAATCAACTGTGGCAGTAACCTCCTCTGCGAAACATGCCCTCACTGCCTAAAGAATGTCCTCTCTGTGATGCCACTGGCTGCCCAGTAGAAGAGTATAGTCTCACTGCCGGTTTCTAAAGCCAGCATTTAGGGTGGAAACCCCATGAGGTCAAAGTCATCCCTAAAGATGATGTAAACTACTCAGTGCTGGGTGAGTTGGTTACTTCTTTGGCTGATCATCCAATGGAACAGTGACTTAAGTGTGGGTTTACAGAATGACAGACAGACAGACAGACACACACACACACATACACACATTCACACACACTAAAATCCACTCAGCACCCTTTAATTTTAGTGACTCACTCAGGAGCAGAGAGATTCTCATACTGGGAGAGAGGAGAGAAGACAGAAGACTGACTTGACCATTAGGACCTGGTAGGGGTTGCCTTGCTTCAGCTTAATCCCTCCTACATGCTGAGCGTGTAGTTAAATTTGCCAAAGTTCTACACATGAACTCAGCACCCCCCCCCCCTTTAGCTTCTCTGTATTCCTTGCCCCTACTGAGGGCCCCAAGAGGAAGCAGGTCATCTAGCTCATCCCTGCAGTTCCAGGACCCAGTAGAGAACCCATTATCTAGAAGTAGAATTTTGTTTGGTGGAGTGGATGGGTGGTTTAATCTCTCCTTAGCCCTTTCCAGAGGGTTCTCCACAGTGAAGCAACCAACCCACTGCATCTACCAAAAATAAACTGGTTCAAGGTCTCTCTTGGCTTGGTGTGGTCTAACTGGAATGACTACTTTGAAAAAGGTTCCACAGAAGAGAGAGTTGGAAGGCTTTGAGAGCTCCAGATCAGTGGACTTGGGGAAACTATTTCTTTGAAGACCCTGTTGTGGCTGGCCCAAGCCCATCCATGGGCTCTGGCTGGATTCCAGCTGTTGGTCGGCCTCTCCTTCTCTCCTTAATCCAGGTTTAATGAGATGAGTGCCATTAGGAGAGGCGGATGGTTATCCTTTAAGTGAGCAAAGCGACTCTTCCCAGAAGGACTGATTTTAATAACCCCGTGCAAAGACCTCCTTTAAGGTACAGGATGATTCTGGCACATCAGTTAAGTGTTACACAAAACAGACGTGAGTCTTCAAAATCAAAGCATTTTTCATTCATGTGAAAAACGAATCAGCAAGCTGCATGAAAACTGGGGTGTGTAAAAATCCCTGGGGCCTCTGGTCAACAGCAGGAAAAGCTCAGAGCAGATTGGCCGCCCATAACTCAGAGATAGAAGGCGGCACCCCCCCCTCCTGCACCCTCCATTTCATGTGCGGGCATTTGCTTCTGATCTGCCGGCAGCTGCCTAATTGGCAGCGACTGTTTCTGTGGACACCAGGGTCTGCTAAATGTGCAAGGCCTGAACTGTTCCAGGGGAGACTTTTTCCTTTGCACATAAGCCAAAGATTCCTCCATACAAAAATTCTTTCTCGTGCAGGTCACTGGATTCTTGTGCAGGGGACATGAATTCTGAGTCCTCCGCACAGAGCTGAATCTTTCCATACACATGCATCTATATGATCTGGTCACACACAGCAGTAGGGATTTTGGGTAGGAAGTCCTGCAAGGCCATATGCTCATCTCGAAACTCTCTCACTCATGAAAATGCTCCGTAGGCCCAGCGTTAAGGAAACACTTTGAGCTGTTTCTGCCAGTTAAGAGGCTCTCCTTTCTGTCAGTCATATCTCTCGACTCTATTATAACCAAAGGCTATTTGGGAAGAGTGTGTGCACATGTCCATGTGTGTGCATGTGGAGGGCGACCATGAGTGTCACCCACAGACATACCACCCAGCTCCTTTTGAGTTTTGGAGCCCATCAATTAGGCCAAGCTGGCTGGTTAGTGCGCCCAGGGACTCATTTGTCTGTACCTCGCCAGCACTGGGATCACAAGAACATGCCACTATGCCTCGTGGGTTTTTTTGTTTTGTTTTGTTTTGTTTTTTTGTTTTCCATTTTGCATTTGGGAGTGGGCGTTGCATCTGTGTGACTGCATGTGCGCTTGTGTGAACATCTGAGGATGACGTCAGGATCCTCATCAATTTCTCTTCCGCCTTATTCATTGATGCAGTCTCCCAACCAAACCTAGAGATCACGGGACGCACTGCCATACCCATCTAGCATTTATGTAAATTCTGGGGATCTGAACTGCGGTCCTTATGCTGGAATAATCACCTCCTTAGCCCCCGTGCGTGGCATTTTTACCTGGGTTCTGGGGATTGGATTCAGGATATCATGCTTGCAAGACAAGTCCTTTTCTGGCTGAGCCACCCCTGAGCCCTACTTGGGAACCAATCACCCTAAGGATAAAGCTCTAGTATCAGCACAACAGGCTGCTCCACTGAGGTAAGAAATTATCAACGAGTCAATCTGACGGATGGCAAATCTGTTCTTTAAGGAGTTCATGTCCCGGGATCATGATAGCTGATATTCACTTAACACTTATTTTGTAGCTCAAGCAGATTAATTGGGTTGGCCCCAAGGAAGTCCTCTTATTATCTCATTTCACAGATGAGGAGACTGAGGCAAACTAATTTGCCCGGGATCGTGTAAGGTAGGAGGTAGCGGCGCCAGGATTTGAAGGTGGCAGTCTGGCGGCTGAGTCCCTGTTTGTGACCACAGTGTGCTCCAGTCAGGACAATGCAGGCTTAGTATGAGATGGCTGTGACTGACAGGGCTTTCAAGTGAACTCAGACAGGGACCAGAAGCACATGTGTGTGTGTTTACTATCCCTGACTTCGTTTAAGGGGTCCCGTAACATCTGCAGTCTCATAATCTCTGCACACACTCACTGCTGGATCTTTGTAGCATCTGACACTGCATGAGGTAGTTAGAACAACGCTCCCTGTGGACAGAGCAGGTAATAAACAGGCAACAGCTTCCGGCTTCATTTCCTGTATGGATATTTCCTATGTCTCAGATACTGAGAGATTGAGGACCTGCATGGACATGAGAGAGCCACAGTGACCTAGAAGAAAAGCACCCTGCAACTCACAGAGAGAGCTGCCGATGCGTCTCTGCTCTGAGGACCCAGCCGTGGCTGCCATCTGAAGTGCAGGCCATCCTTCAGCTTGGTTAAAGGAGGGTTTTCCTACCACTGTGAGACAGTTAATCCCAATTTCAACTTGATTGATTTGAGACGAGCAGAGGTTAGGAAAGCACACCTCCAGAGAGGGCTAAGAGGGCCAGGGAAGATATTCTTTGAATGTGAGTGGCATCCTTCATAGGCTGGGTGCCTGGATGGAATCAATGGGAAAAACAAGAGAATACAGCAGGCACTGTTTCCCATCTTCCATCCTGCTTTGTCTTAACAGGCTCTTCCTGCTGTGATGTACTGGAGCTTCTGAGACCGTGAGCCAAGACTGTGAGCCAAAAGAAATCCTTCCTCCTCCTTAAGCTGTCTGCGTCAGTCACGACACCACAGTGGGAACAAACTGACAGACTCCATTTAGTCCTCTGGGGTCATTCAAGGCAAAGACAGGACTTCTGTCTTTAGCTAGGCCAGAGGCTGAACAACTCCTGCTACATGGCAGGCAGGCAGGTGCAAAGCTGCCTATGTCTTTGGGGGAAAAACAAGGAAATTAGTAAGATCCAGAACAAAATCAAGTCCAATGCAAAAGCGAATACAAACGGAGATGATAACTAGTCTTTTTGGGTTTGTATTTTTGTTTGTTTGCTTTTTGTTTTGGTTTGTTTTTTTGTTTTCTGAGGCAGGGTTTCTCAGTCGTATCTTTGGCTGTCCTGGAACTCACTCTGTAGACCAGGCCGGCCTCGAACTCACAGAGATCCACCTGCTTCTGCCTCCCAAGTGCTGGGATTTAAGGCGTGCGCCACCACAGCTCAGCTGTCTTTTTGTGCTTGTAATGTTATTATCAGTTACATTGAAAGTCCATTGGACAACAGAAATGAAGACTCACATAACAACCAACCAACCTATGATCAACATGGTTTAATTGTTGTCACCCTAACTGTAGTCAAAAAAAAAAAAAAAAAAATCCAGAGCTTTGAATTAACGTTTCTTGGTAGAGACACTCTATATCCAGAAGTAGGCCAGCTGTCGGTTTCTTGAGGACAGGTATTCCATCTGTAATTTTAAGACTTATTTTATGGATATGGTGGCTTTGCCTGAATATATGTTTATGTACAACATGTACTTAGTTCCCACAGAGCCTAGAAGAGGTCACTGGGTCCATTGGAAGTGGTGTGACAGATATTTGCGTGCTGCCATGTGGGTGCTGGGAATAGAACCAGGGTCCTCTGGAAGAGCAGCCAGTGCTCTTGACCACACCGCTGAACCATCTCTTGGGCCCAACAACAGTAATTTCGCTATTGTTTCCTACTGCTTTGAAATATAAACCACTTTCATAATGTTGTCTGTGTCAGTGGTTTTAATCTGGAGGTAATTTTGTCCCTCAAGGGACACGTGGCAATGTCTAAAGACATTTCTATGGTCATACCAAGGGCGTCCTGTGAGTAGAGGCACGGGATGTTACTAAACATCCTACAATGGCAGAGGGCGGCTCCCTCTAGCTCCCGGTCCCAAATACCACTGGTACCTTCATGGATGCACTTGGTCTATTTGGACATTCACTGTACAAAGAGAGGGAAGCTGGTCCTACTGCCTAGCGTGGGGCAGGTGCTGTTCTGCATGTTATCCAGAGTCTCAGTCTTACTCCAGTAGAAGCCCCAGGTGGATGGAGCAGGTAGGAAGGGCAGACTCTTTTGAAGATGAGAGAGCCAAGGCTCGGCTTATTATCATACAACTCGGGGCTTCCCCAGGTCTCTGGGCACTCTGTGCTTCCTGGCTCTTGCAGGTTTGGCCACCCAGGAAGCGTCGAGAAACCCTAGGTCACATTCTCCCTATGGCCCGAGGAGGCCATGTTTGCACTGACTTGGAGAGCTGGCATTGTCAGCCCTTCAAGCACAGGGATGGAATTGAACAGACTAGCTGGGACGGTCACAGGAACTGTGAGCTTCTAAACAGTCATTCAGAAAGGTTGCATGTTGCAGGATGGCTTTCTGGACAGTCTGGCAGCTCAGGTGGGGATGGGGGTGAAGGGGAAACTAGGGGCTGAAAACAGGAGGCATTAGAGAGGAGGCACATGACAGGTTCTATAGGAGAGTTGCTCTCACCCCAATGTGACCCCCATGCTGTTACTGTCTGTACAGTGCTTTCTCAGGGCAGAGCAGGCTGGGGAAGTATCAAGTGGGATTAGGACCTTGTGGGAGGGCAGGGCTGGGCAAGAGAACAAGCTGTCTTAGTAAAAAAGGAAAAGAAGTGGGGAGTCAATCTCCAAGATGTTTGAAAGGATGCCTTGGCACCCCTGCAGACCCCAAGGCTAGCTCTATAGGAGAGTAGGATGTGCAGTTCTGCTTTTCGCTGGACCTGAAATTTTGGAACCACCACAGGGCCACAGTCCCTGGGTTTGAGTAACTTGTTGGAACACTTGGCGAATTCCTGGCCTACAAGCATCCCCACTGGGCCAAGCTGCTCCATCCTCCAGGGATGTGTCACCAGAATTTACCTGCTAAGGGTGGAATTCCAGCTTTTCCCAATGCAGTGCAGAGTCACTAGGAACACAGGAAAATCAGTTTTACTGAAAGTGAAATTCCTTCCTAGCATCGGACACAGAGGACTTCAGATTCATCACCTGCCTTAATTTTTCTCATACCCCTCCCTGTCTCCATTAATGTGGATGGTTGGGGCTTAGAATTTATTGAGCATGGAATGGTAGCTATTACACAGACTTGAAGAGTACTTCAACTTCACAACTTAAGACGTGTGAGTGAAAAGGTAAGTTTTGAGTTGTTTTGGAATGTTCTGACACGGTATCCTAAGTCACAAACTTGATTTCCTGAAGCCAGTCTGTTAACTGCTTCTGGAGTCCCAAATTGGTAGCTTGGCTTTGGTAGCAAGCAATATACTTCTCGACTGCCACTTCTCCCTCCATTTAAGACTTCCTCTTCAAAGAAGTGTGACTTTTATTTCCCACCCATCTTGGCCCCACGGTCTGGTGTAGTAAACTTGCAGTCGTCAATGAACTACACATTTTTGTAAGACACACATGGAGTCAATCCAGAGGGGGAGAGGTGCGATTTTTACAGTTGCTTTTCTGACTGTCCATTTCACAGCAGAACAGGGCAGCGCATGGAGGGGGGGCCCAGCCACACGGTCTGATGTGTTCACTCTTGTGTGACTCATTACTGCAAATAAAGGTGTTGGCCAAACGCGCTCCCATTATGTAGCACCCAATCAAGGGCTTGTTAGAAACCACGCTTGCTGACTCCCCACATGGAAGCATTCTGTGGGCTCCGTGAAACTGCTGGGACTCCAGCGCCGGCAACCCACCCTCACTTTGATGTCAGCGGTAAATGGTGATTCCGAGCAAGCGCGTCCTCTGACTCTCTCGCTGTCATTCCTTATTGTGGCCGTGAAGCAGGGCAGCTCGTCCAAATACGGTCTTCGGAAACGCCATAGCTTCTACACTTGGCTGGCTTTCCACACTCCCCCTTCCGAAGGAACCTGAGTTTGCCTGTGCTGTTCTGCCACTGCCACCTGACCTGATGAACCCAGGGGGCTGTGGGGACAGACCAGTCACTCAGTGAGCTTACTTTCTGTGAGGGATCTGATTCGGGCCTGATGAAGTTCCCTGGGAGACAATGTCCTGCTAAGGCACGTGACAGAAAGATTGCTGTTCCCAATGACAACAATACCAGACAGCTCTCAGCCTCTGTTCTGGGTCAGGCATACCATCACATACAACCTTAGGGTGGTACTATTATCCCTCTATTCTGAAGATGGGGAAACTGAAGGTGCAAAGACAATTTGAGGCTATAACTATGAGGCTGAGCCTGTATCCTTAACTGCTCAGTTACCTGGTGGGTTAAAAAAAAAAAGTATTAAAGAATAACATAAACCCAATGCAAAATTGTGTTAATATATCTTTTAAAAAGATTTATTATGATTTTTTTGTATAGAGGGCAGAAGAGGGTACTGGCTCATTGGGAGCTGGAGTTTCAGGATGCTGTCAGCCTCCCAATGTGGGTGCTGGGAATCTCAGCTGCTGAGCCATCTCCCCACTCCTCAATACATAACTTAAGGAATTATGAAAAAAAATTAAAATGAACAATGCGTGCCATCAACAGGACCTTAGAAGCACCTTAAGTTCAACTACCCACTGCACAGGGACTGCTATGATGCCTTATTTCATAGATTAATTCTGCCTAGTTTTAAAATTAAAGAAGAACTGAAAGAGCCTGGGAATGTAGCTCAGTTGGCAGTATACTTTCCCAGAATGCATAGAGCCCTAGTTGGATCCCAGCAACGTGTGAGTCACGCACGGCAGTGTACTGCAACCCCAGTACTGAGGAGGTGACCGCAGGAGGCTCAGAAGTCAAATCATTCATTTGAGGCCTCATGACCATGAGGTTGAGGCTGTATCCCTAACTGCTTAGTTAGAATCTGAGGTCTGACTGGGCTACATGAGACCCGTCCTCCCTGTACCACCAAAGGCCAAAAAGAATCAAAGAAATATGTAATCTTTTCCGGTAATTAATTTGCGGGATGACTGACAATATTACACGCAGTAGTGACTCATTTTCATCATCGTGTAGCATTCTGCTGCAGTAGCATGCTGTGATTTATATTACTGTTAATAGGCAGGGGTTATGTAAAACCAGGGGCTGGGACACACACACACACACACACACACACACACACACACACACACACACACACAACATCTAGGAGTAGAATTGGGGCTTTGGGGTTTTGGTGCCTAGGCTTGAATAGGTATTTCCAACATTTCTACCCATACTGTCATGCCATGAGGGGTACAAAAGACTGAGCAGTTTCCTCAGAATCCCTGTTGGTGCATCCAAAGCACAGACCCTTTAAGGAAGTAAAGTGATGCCCGACAAGTGGAATGCTAATCCAGTGGGACTGGTGTCTTCTTTTTTTTTTTTTTTTCCCTAGACAGGGTTTCTCTGTTGTAACTCTGGCTATCCTGGAACTCTGTGGGCCAGGCTGGCCTCGAACTCACAAAGATCCACCTCTGCCTCCCAAATGCTGGGATTAAAGGCGAGTTCCGGAATTAAAAGCATGCACTATCACCGCCCGCCCGGTGGGACTGGTGTCCTTGTACGTGGCGCCAGGTGGTGCTTTATGTGTGCACCAAGGAAACGCTGCTCAAGGATTCATCACGGCAGTGGCCGGCAGCACCCTGCTGACTGAGGTGGACTCTGAGCCTTAACTAAGAAAATGTATCTTGCCACAGCAGCCTGAACTGATGATCAAGGGGACAGTGGAAACCCTCAGTCACCCACAGCTTTCTTTCTGCACAGGTTGTCAGCTTGTCCGGTTGGGTGCCTTGCTGATGCCTGGAATTGTGTCTGTCCTTCCAGCCCTTTGACTCTCCTGAAGTAGCCATCAGGGACAGTATCTTGGTGAGACTTCAACTCTACCCCATGTCATTTCCAACCTGTTAAAAGCCTTCAAGGAGAAAGTACCTGTGGGTGGCCTGAAATAAATTATTTCATCCTTACTAGAAATAGGATCTAATTGGTAGCTTTTAAAGCAAGGGACTTAGAATAACTTTAAAAAAATGTATCTGCAATAAAATTAACCAATTGTGGCCTTCTTGGTGTAAGTGCTGGGGGTAGAACTGGGCACTAGGCAAGTGATCTACCACTGAGCTGTCTCTTTTTATTAAAGTTCTTCTTAGACATAAACAGCTATTCAAGTGTAGTCTCTGCAAGTTTTGAAACAATCCTTTTACTGACGTCTCAATTTGGATCCCGTGCCTTGTAAGTGGTGCAGACCTGCAGAACTGTAATTTCCCCCATCAGATAGGTTGACGACCCTCCAGATGCTCACAACTGCTTGGGGTGCTGAAAGTGTTCGACTATAGGAAACGGAAACGCACAGCGGCATCTGAATTTCTAAGAAAGATCACTTTTGGTGAATCATGGGTAAAGCCAAATAGGCTCTTGCCATCCCCTCGTGGTAGGGTGGTGCTGGGGGGGGGGTCCCTTGGCTACTCTGCCTCAGTTTCTTTAGCTGTAATAGAGAGCTAATCACCCTGGAAAGTGCTTCAGGACTGTGAGTGTTGGTCAGTCTGCACAGGTGTTCCTGCATCACTGATAAGGGTAACTGTGGTCTGATCACAGACTTGGGCCACCTCTCTTGGATCCTGTGTTCCATCAAGTAGCAGCATATCCTGCTCCTTCTATCCCCCAATACAGCGCATTGTACTAAGTGCTGAGCAAGGCATCCTGGTGCCAGTACCCAGCCTTACTGGCTTACTCCTTCCAAAGGAGTGTTCAATGACAGGATGGGCCGAGCACTGCAGAGCTATCAACTCTTGATGGAGTTGGTAGAATCAGGCATGATCACCCTAGAAAAAAAATCTCTGTGATAGCCCCAAAAGCACACAGTTCAGGATACACACACTTCAGTACAGTAGTATGGAGAGGCCATCAATACGAGAATGGGTACATCAGAGTAAGGAATGACCAATATTGCAGGACAATGTGAGTGCCTCCTCTGACTTCACAATACCATGAATCTCTGAAGCCTCACTGAAGGCCTGAACACTTACAGACACCTATGCTTGGACTGAGCAGTTGTTCTGAACTCCACATCTTTATTGTGAAGAAAACACAGCAAAGGTAGAGTCTTCAAGTCAGTGACTAGTTTGGTTCCTTGGGCCATGTGCACCAGCTTGGGGTGAGTGGTGGCCTGAGAAGTCCTGGGGCTCCTCAGCCTCATTTTCACATTGGAGTTTGATCCTTATTAGTGTGTAATACCTGTTAGTATTCTGAGGAGCATTTCCAGTGTGGCACACTGAGAACATAGCCTAGACCATTACTCAATGCTTCTTTGACTTGGGGACACACACACACACACACACACACACACACACACTCTATCTATATCCGTGTATGTATATGTTGTAATAAGAGAAATCCTCTCGCCACGTGTGTGTTCCCAGCCAGGTCCATTCCACTCAGTGGGAATACAGTGTGGCGGGAGGATTTCTTATTACAACAATGGCGCCCCACGTTGGGCACCATTTATTGTATTATGAAATTCTCCTGCCCAAGCATGTGTTTCCAGCTAGGTCTGCTCCCCTGGCATCCAGACGGGAACATGGCATGGGGTTTGGGGTCATGGGTCTATGGCATCCTTGCCCTGTCTTTGGTGGCCCTCAGTGAGCAGATGAGTACATGCATCAGAGAGCAGTCTCTCTTTAATGAAGGGTAAAGGTACAATTATAGGGGCACAGGCAGGGGAGGAGCCAGTAATCCTGAGAATGCCCACTGGTTAGGACAAGGATGCTGGGAGTGGCCTTGTCTACGTGTAGAGTTTGAGCCTGTGTTTCCAGCCTGCAGGGCAGACAAAGCATCTTCAGTGAAGCAGGCAGTATTAATATCTAATAATAATCTAGCTGGGTTTAGGCCAGGTCTAAGGTATGGAGCAGTGAACGCCTGCCGTTCTCATCCCCTTGGATGACGAGGGGTTCAAAAGCCAGCTTCGACACACTCTTAGCCCTTGGACAGCCCCACATGTATGTATGTATATATGTTCATGCATATATTTATTTATACACACACACACACACACACACATATATATATAAAATGTATACAATAATAATCCTTAGTACAAATATTTACTTGGTTTCAGGGCACAACAGTTAAAAACAAATTGAGAGAATGGATAACTAACATCCTGGTAGGAATGGAAGGACCAAGAAATGACCAAGTGTCCATGGATTATACATAGGTATTTTGGAGGTTCAAAATAACTACAATCTGGTAGGTAAGGCAGGACATTCTTACAAGGTGGGCTGCACTGATCACATCCCACCAAGATTAAAGTCTCAGTGTGAGAGAGCAAGATGTAACTGCTGCCCTTCCACGCCACAGAAGGTCCACATCACTTGCTGCTCTTTGCCAGTTTAACTTCCTATTCCCACCTCAGCAACGGTTATGCCAATAATTTAACCATTGTTTTTACGTGTGTGTGGAGGCCAGAGGTGGACACTGGGGGTCTTCCTCAGGCGCTCTCCACTTTAACCCTTGAGATGGTGTCTATCATCAAACCTGAAGTGAACTGATTGGCTAGACTGGCTGGTCAACAAGCTCCAAGGATCTGCCTGTCTGTTCCCTACCCACTGCTCCAAGGTGTCAGACTGTGACATGGGTGCTAGGTGCCACACCCAACTCTTACGTGGGTTGCTGGGGATGAACTCAGGTCCTGATGTTTGTGCAACAGGTACTTTACTGACTGAGCTAACTTCATAGCTTCAATTCAAATGATTCTTTACCTCCTCCACATCTGATGAGAAGCCAGAGTTCGGTTAACCAGAAGTCATGGGGAATGTTAAGGAAGGTTTTTCTAATAAGTACATTTTAAAAATACAGTAAAATAAATAATCCAGATATGCTGGCTCCTAACCGTAATTCCAGTACTTGTGGGAGATGGAGGCAGGAGGACTGAGGTGAGTTCAAAGCCAGTCAGGGCTACAGAGTGAGATTCTTACTCAATACCAAATGAAACAGACAAATAACAGGAGAGCGCAATGTCTCTGGCTGTGGCCACCTGTGACTCAACACTGCGCTGCAGTCTGAGGGCTGGCACCTCACGTGGCGTGGGCTCCTGTTCAAGGCTGTCCGGCTGCTCTTCCAGAACTCAGAAAGCTGCTCCTCTTCCTTTGAGTTTTGTGCGAGTCAAAATGATCCAGGAAGTCATTCGGAGTCCTCTGCTTTGTGCTGCACAGGCTGCCGGCCCGGCCCTCAGGGACCACCACCATCCTTACTCGTTGTACTTGGCCAGTTTCAACCTGGGAATGATGTTCATGGACTGCAGCTCCTGGAAGAGCAGCTTGCAGGCATAGGGGATCCGGAGGGAGGACACGTGGCACGATGACTTGCAGTAGTGGCACCTGAAACCGAAGTCAGCACGTGTCAGCGGGGCAGAAACAAGGCCTGCGCACGGTACTGCTGCGCTTCTCTCTGAGCAGCCCGGCACGGTCAGGTATGTATTGATGGCTCAGAAAAAAATTAAAGGAGTGTTTGTATCGAGAATGATACAAACTATTCCCTACACTTTAAAAGTAAGCAACTTGAGTCCGTTAATCACATTTCTAGAATTTTCTCTTCAGAATGGAAAACATTTGCTTATACACTATTTTGAAAGAATCCCGGAAATTGGCACCGCTGGAAACTGAGTCAGATGTTTCGCTGTTGGAAGAGTTTTCCATGGGCCCACAATCCCCATGTGTTTGGGGGCATCTCTGTATCACATCATTCTCTGCAACACCCTCACCAAAAAAAATTCAGTTCCTGCCACTGAGGCACTTACAGTCTGATGGAAAATAAGCCTTTAAAATGCAGCACGCCCTCAGGACTGGTCTATTAGCCAGTATTTGTAGTAAGCTGTACCCTGATAAAGCTGAGAAATATATATATGTAAATAGACACAAATATTCCCACTTGACCCTGCAACAGCCTGTGTCCCAACCAACATGCTAACTCTACCATGTCAGATTCTTTGCCTCTTCTTTCCAGAAGGGCCACAGACTGGCTTCAGTTCTAATCTTTGACTACAGAAGGTCCACTGGGGAGAAAGTGAATTATTCTTCCAGGTTTTCAGCAAAACAAGACCTCAGAAGAATGTACACAGCAAGGATATTAACAAGGTCACAAAGAAGGAGTCTCCTCGAACGCCCTCTGGGCTGCTGGTTCCGATTCTAGCATGTTGATACGGAAGAGCATTATGTAGTCATTCAATATAACAGCACGGACTCGCAGTCACCGAAATGGAAGATATTCAGGATACATAGTGGGATGAAAAAATCCAGTTAGCTCAACACAGTTCCACGGGCCCTCAGATGGATACCTAAGCCCCTAAACTTAATACTAAAAGTTTTAAAAGACTTCTGAAAATGCAAAGTAAAGAGGAGACTGGAGAGATGGGCCAGTGGCTAAGAACACTGGCTGCTCTTCTAGAGGACCTGCGTTTGAGTCCCAGCATCCACATGGTGGTTCACAACCATCTATAACTCCAGTCCCAGGAAATCTGATGTCCTCTTTTGGCCTCCACAGGCACCAGGCCTGCACATACATGCAAGGCAAAATACCTATACACACTGAAAAGAGAAAGAAACAAAGGGCAGATGAGCCGGGTCAGTGGGTGGGCCAACAAGTCCGATGAGTTTAGACCCAAGTTCCACATGGTGGAAGGAAAGGACCAAGTCCAGCAAATTGTCCTCTGCCCTCTATAAGCACCCTGTGGTTATCTGTATGTTAATACACATATACAAAAATTATGAATAAATGTAAAAAGAAAAATGTATACACTTGGCTGGATGTAGTGGTACATTCCTATAATCCTGTAGATTCAGCACCTGGGAGGTAGGAGAAAGAGGGGCAGAGCTCGAGGCCAGCCTACGCTGCATGAAGTCTTTTTTTTTTTTTTTAAGGTTCGCATTTGGATCTTCATTTACTATCAGAATCTGAAAAGGGTTTATGATTTAAAAAGTAAGTAAGAATCAAAGAGTAAGGGGAATCAGCCCTGCTCCAAGGATGCACTCACTCATCTGGGGCCGGAGTCATCTCTGGGAGGTGGGAATGTCTGTGCCCCTCACTTGTAACTTTGAGCACCGGCTATTTCTACAGCCAGGAAAGTACAGCTACTTGTCTTCTTTTGTGCGTACGCTGTAGTTAATTCTAAGTTTACTTGACGGGGCCTTGGTGTGTCCTCGAACATGTTATGGAGACCAGGCTGGCTTCGCACTTGCAGGGATCCCCTTGCGATCCTCGGCGTGCTGAGGTAAGTGTGCCACATCATCCTCTTTCCCTGTCTTACTCTTTAGGGAAGCAGAGCAAGTATGGTGCCGAGGCTGAGAGTTTACATGGTGATGCTGACCTCAGAGACAGAACTTCCTCTCCAGGTGGGAGAGGGGTGAGCCTTCACCGATGCTGACAGCAGAGGTGCACTGGCAACATAAACTTCAGCAATATAAAATGCCTTAAGACTGCCCAAAGCCTTCTTTAAGGCACGAGAATCAAGACATGTCTTTAACGGGCCTGGGTGGGTCTAAATTATTCAGGGGTCATAGTCATATGTTACTTTAATCAAATTGGGGAAAAGACTGAATTGGAGTAAATCCTTCCTGGCTTTCCTGTCCTGTATATTACATGGTAACCTAGTTAAAATTTCCGTATGTGTTGGTTCACAGTCTAGATAATCCATTAATCTTTATTATTCACTCAAAATATTCCAACACACACACACACACACACAAGCTAATTTACTCTACAGCTGAACAATCTGCCAAGGTAGAAATCCGACCAAGAACAATAAAGTAAACTGATCTCTAGGATGAAGGCAGCAAGAATCTGAATGTACATGAGGTGCATGCCCGATAGAGCTTCCTCCACGAGCTAATTACCTTAATGGGGCTCTTGGTGACTTATGCCCTTGGTCCTCTGAGGAACAACAGACTTGCTGCAAACCTCCCCATAGCAATGCCTTACTAATGTGCAAGTCATCCACGGGGCCTGCTCCAACATACTGAACCGCTCTAATTACCCACCCTCCATTGTGTGGCTTATTAAGGGTGAGTTCCTCCAACTAGCTGGGCTTGCTCCCTCCCACCAGCTGGGCACACATGGTCAGGTAACGATAAGAAAAATGACAGCATCATTATGCTGTTCGGCCAGAGAGCAGCACATGAGGAGGCAGGCAGACTAGAATGTGTTAGATTTTTTCTGTTGGCAACAAGGGTGTAAGTAGGGCACTCGATCAGTCAAATGGTGTCTTAAGGTCTCTCTAGCTACAGATAGACTCTCAGACCACATAACCTGATCAAGTCCTTTCAAAGGACATGACGCACTGAACCCACGATCAGGTGCTGCTATCGGGAGGACTAGACACTGGACAGGAACAAAGCAGGCAGACGTTTGACTGAGGTGGAGCTGTTTGTACAGGCCTTCCTGCTTATGTTACATGTACCCAAGCATCCAGCACAGGGATAAAGGCTTGGGCCTTGTGAACATGGTTTACTGTTTCTTTTTTTTTTTTTTTTCAGAGGAGGGGAAAAGTACAAGGAAGAGGAAATGAGAACTCTTTTTTGGAGTGTAATGGTTCCTCTTTTTAATAAAATGACTATTCCATTCCATGCTTTCAGAGCAATTCCTTGTGCCAGATTGCAAGGTTAAAGCATGGGGAACTAGGCTCCAGGCACTATCCTATTATGCTGCCCCCTCCTCTTCTTTTCTTTAGTTATACAGCCCACACTATGGTCAATATGCATTTCAAAGGACAAATGGACACCCTAGGACTGAACAAACCTCCATCTCATTGATAGAAGAAAGGGCTAGGCTTATTCCCATAAGAATGCTACCATCTCTGTGACCTTACGGAAAGAATGAACTGAAGAGCGGCCACCTCTTCCATTAGTGTCCGCATTAATGATTTCTTCATGAACAGGGCGCATTGACTCATCTACGCTGCCATCCTAAAACAGTCTGCTAAAGGCGTGTCACCGAGCTAGCAAGGTGTACACTGTAAGAAGCCTTCTTGTGCACTCTCTCTCTTTTAAAAACACTTATTCCATTTATCTATTGCTTGTTTATTTATGTATGTGTATGACTGTGTGCCTGTGTATGTCTGTGGCATGTGCATGCCACAGTGCACATCTGGAGGTCAGAGGACAATTTATGAGATTCTATTCTCTCCTTTTACCACGTGGTCCTGGGGAGGGAACTCAGGTGCACTGCATACATCTTTACTTTCTCAGCCATGTTGCCGGCCCAGCCCTTTTCTGATTCTTGGTCTGCTTGATCTAACCAAGAAGTGGTAGCTTATAAAGGCAGTAGGTTGAGACTGTGTGGAAAGAGGCTCTGGGGAAAGCCTGTGGGGAAAAGGTGGCTATGTATTCCTCAAACCCCAGCAATGCCTGCTCACCTAGACCTCACACGCTGTCCTCTCAGGTGGCTCCTACCTAAGGAAGAGGGGTTCTGGATCGGGACAGGGAGGGGTCAGAGGGTATCATGGCTACTCTCCATCCCTGGAATGCCTATCTTAGACCTTGGGAGACCTTGCCTCTGATAGATCAGTGAGGAGAAACTGGGAACTACAGGCTGTCAGCTACCCTGCAGCTCAGGACTGCAGGCTCAAGACCCTAAGTAGCCCTAAGCAGATCTTTTTTGCTCTTTGGTGGCAGATTGGAGTGATCACAAACAAGAACCCACGGAGCATCATCACCCATTAACATGGCCTTTAGACATCGGACTGTACATGGAAATCAAAAACTTTATAAATTACATAATGAATTTATTGGCTACTTCACAATGCAGGGATCTCTAAGCAGTTATGTTTTTCCTTAAGCATTTACCAAATTCAAAGTGGAGAGTAAATCAACAAAGACAGAATGCAGGGAACAGTTAGTATGTCTTCTGCACAGATGTACTTCTAGATCCAGGACTGCATCGACACAGCACAGACACAGGATGCCTGCTGGATGAGCAACTGCGACAGACACTGTCTGTGCATCATGGAACGTACAGTCAAGTGTAGTTGCCATGGGCAAGGGAGTACAGTACATGCACCAGGTCTCAGTCCCCGCTTTGTCACTGATTGTAAGATACAGGGTAGTACACTTCGATTTTGTGGGTCTGAAGTTACCAACAGCGGATCTTGATACAACTTCCTTTAAGGAGTTTGTTTTTTAAAAGGTTGTAATTTTTGTTATGGATGGTTGTGAGCTACCATGTAGATTCTGGAAACTGAACCCAGGTCCTGGAACAACAAATGCTGAGCCATCTCTCCAGCCCCTGAGATAATATTAAAATTATAATAGAGACTGTACTATTTAGGAGCTTAAACTACAGTAATATAAATACAACATTAAAGATATAACATACAAAATACCTATTCATGGGGAGGCATGACCAAAGGCAAAGGCTGCAGAGTATGCAGGTCTGGTCCAGGACAGTTCTTGGGCCATTATCTAAGCCAAGGAATATGGTCTGAGAGCTATGTGATATTCACTTACCAGCCAGAATATCCCAGGAGTCCACACTGTCCACAGACATCAACCTCAAAGGCATCACTTGAGATCATTAGTCTCTCCAGCAAAAGCATACTCGCTCCGTAGCCGATTAAACAGTCACGTTCCATTTCTCCAAGACGCAAGCCACCATCACGAGATCGTCCTTCAGTGGGCTGCCTTTGATGTAAACGACCAGACACATGTTAGGCATAGAAATTAGAGGCAACATCCCACACTGACCAAAGTTACAACTTTGGAGCAGGCTCACCTGGAGCCAAACCACTAATCAGGCAGTGACCTTGAATTGCTAGGTCCCCCTACCATGTTTCCAAAAAGCTCCAAAAGAGCATACGTGTAGCTATTACTATGAAAAAAACCATATAGTCTTTATCATATGATGTAACAATATATTAATATATATAAACCCTCAAATACTAATGTTAGCGTTCATTATTCTCACGCCATGGTTACTGCTGTTAGGTTAGTATAGTCTTCAAACCAGAGAACAATGTCTTTGAGTATTTTTAGACACGTCTCAGTATCTATTACTTAAAAGCAGAGAAAAAAAGAGCTCAGACAATGGAAGAAACTTGGGTCTCCAGTAGCTCTCGCAAGTGCTCTGTGCTGGTTAGTTTTTGTCAACTTGCTAAGGTCCTACATATGTGGAAATATGGGATGTCCAGAGAAGAACTGCCTTCCTTCACATTGGCCTGTGGGCATGTCTGTGGGCTTTTCTTTTTAAATTGCTGATTGATGTGGGAGGGGCCAGCCTCTGTGCTGGGAAGGTGGGCGTGAACTGTATGAGAAAGGAAGCTGAGCAACCCAGAGGAAGCAAGCCAATCAGCAGCAATTCTCTGCTTCTGTGCCTGCCTTGGCTTCCCTAGATGGACTGTAACCTATAAGCCAGATAAACCTTTCCTTCCCAAGCAGGTTTTGGTCAGTGTTTTATCACAACAGCAGAAAGCCAACTAGATCAGATCCACTGCCTGTTATTTTCTTGAATGGATTTCCCACGATGCAGTGAACCCAGTGCCTCCCAACATATGCTGAAATGCTAACATTGCTTTTGTTGTTATAGCTGGATGTTACAGTGAGAAACCAAATGAAGAGTAGATTACTTGAAAGAAAAATCTACATATGAAAAGCTGACAAAAAGGTCTGAAGGGACACTCTGTAGAGGAGACTTCAACCATGAACACAATCCCAGCCCATTTTCATCTGTTGGTAGACCCAGCACAGTCAGGCACTCCCCCAACCTGAGGTTCCTGGACAAGCTGAAGGTGGTCATCCACATGTGGGGGACTCTCTGCTTACATTTCAGCCACTCGAGAGAACTGATTAAAGACAAGTGTTCCCAGACAACCTCCATGTTGAAAAGGGACATTGTAATTGACATGAACTCCAGAGAGGGCAGCATCTGGCCCTCAAAGGACCTCACAGCTCAGGCAATAAGCACCCTGAGATCTTAGCTCTTCTTCCCTTATCATTAAAAACATTTTTTTTAAAAAAAGATTATACTACTTTATGCCAGGCGGTGGTGGCGCACCCTTTAATCCCAGCACTCCAGGGACAGAGGCAGGTGGATCTCTGTGAGTTTGAGGCCAGTCTGGTCTACAGAGTGAGTTCCAGGACAGCCAGGGTTACAACAAAGAAACCCTGTCTCAAAAAAACAAAAACAAACCAACAAAACAAAATTATTTTATTTTATGTATGAGTGTTTTGACTGCATGTATGTATGTGCACCACATGTGTGCCTGGTGTCCTCAGAGATCGGAAGAGAGCTTGGGATCCCCTAGAACTGGAGTTATGGAGGTTGTGAACTATCATGAATGCTGCAGACTGAACCAGGTCCTCTGTAAGAGCAACAAGTGTTCTTAACCACTGAGCGACCTCTCCAGACCCTTTTTAGCATTTTGAAGCACACACACATCTATGATTTTAACAGGCATTAACAGGCTCACGTCATGGTCAAGACTGAGCTTGGCTTTAAAAAAAGCAAAGCCACCGAGTGGCCATCCTGTTTTTCTCCCCTGTACAGCACGCTCAGTGAAAATGAGGGAACAGGTATTTATTGAGTGCCTGCCACCTGCCTCGTATTTGGCCCATGCTCACTAGCACTCTGTGAAGAAGGTGCTGTCATCTATGACAAGGACTGCGGGAGAGACATGATCTGGAGGCACCCTGCCCATGGAGCCATCTCACTGGCCTCTGATACAATTTTATTTTTCCCAGTATTTTTTCTCTGCATGTTTGACTCTGTGAAAACAGACCTGCAGGCTGCAGGTACAGAAGGCCACCTGTTGTTCTAAGTCCCTTTCCTAACGAATTTCCCATTCACTAAAACACTGACAATATGTTTTGAGCTCAGGATGATTAGGTGAACAGGGCGCACATGGGTCTTAAATTCTTGGAAATAACTTAATTAAGCACTCTACTCTCTAATCAAAAAACCTTTTTAAAAAGTGCAGTTGTGACTTGGACTGTCAACTATGGCATGCACATTATGTTTCTGCAAACATGGGTACATGCAGGCATACTGACATGTATGTGAGTATACATGCACATACATTCTGACACATGCTAGTACACAGCAATAGGCTACAATGGAGACTTCTGGGAAGACCCGTAGTGGTTTGTTCTTGGGTCTGGGAAATAACTGGCTGCTAATTTCTTCAACTGATCATATGTATGGCTATCTTTAATGGCTGTGTTGGCGATTTTTTTTGTCAACTTGATATAAGCCAGTCATTTGAAAGGGAACCTCGGTTGAGAAGATGCCTCAGTGCAGCCCAGTTACAGCAGAGACTCCAGAATTTGGAGCTGCATGTACAACAAAACCACCACCAAGGTCATACCAACTGTGGAATGGAGCTGACCCAAGCCTAGGAGACAAACTGTGTGTGCCACAGCCGGCAGAGCTGGAGAAGGGCAGCTGCCTCGGCCCTTGGGAGCCCAGAGGATTGTGAGTGGGTGCCAGAGGTCAAGCACTGCACTTTTTACACTGTTGAAGTCTGGTTCTGTTTTGATTTGATTGTGGCTATGCTCTGATTCCTCCCTCTTGAGTGAGAAAGTATTTAACTTGTTTTTAGGCTTTACAGGAGCTTGCCAGCTGGGAGACTGGAAGTTTAGAGAAACTTTGAACTTTTAAAGTATTTGAATTTTAAGGTTCACGGAACTTTAAAAGTTAGGATGTTTTATATTGTGATATTAATATTAATGTGACATCTTGGGGACAAATAAGAAAGGAGAAGTTATAGTTGGACAGTGTTGAGTTCACAAGAGATCAACTGTGCTATTTCTCTCTTTTCTTTTCTTTTTTCTGTCAACTTGACATGCTAGACTCTTCTGAGAGGAAAGGACCTCAACTGAGAAAATGCCTCTTTAAGATTGGCCTGTAGGCAAGGTTGTTGGACATTTTCTTGCGTCATGGGTGCTGTGGGAGGGCAGAGCTCACTGTGGGTGGTGCTACTCCTGGGCAGGTGTCCTGGATGGTATAAGACAGCAGGCTGAGCAAGCCATGAGGAGCAAGCCATGAGCAGCACTCCACTTCAGTTCCTGCCTTGAGTTCCTGTCATGGCTCCTCGCCGTGATGAAGTGTAACCTGAGAGTAAGATTTAAATAAATTCTTCCCTTCCCAAGTTGCTTTAGGTTAGGGTGTTCTTTCATCACAGTGAGACAGTGTCTAACATACCTGAATTTCGATATCTTAAGGGAAACAGAAACTCTGCTGGGATTGTTTATCACCACAGGGAAGTGCATGATGCTCTGACTACAGCGCCAGCCCCGCCCCGCCCAGTGCGTTTCTCACCTGGTAAGAACGGCTCGTGGTCCCCGGGCCCGGGCATGCATTTTATCCAGCACCATGTGTTTCAGTTTCTGATAGTACACAGGTCCAAAATAGATGTATGCTTCTAAGGGCTCACTGAAAGAAAAGTCAACATCGGGTTTAAGAACTCCAGTTCAGATAACAACACAGACGGCCTTCTCTGGGTCTCATGACCAGGAGGACCTTACTTATTTTCTCAGAGGTTTATGACGAACTGTGTGAGGATAACCTTCAGTCTACAGTGAATGAAAAGGTTAGACCAAAAACGCAGAAGCACTACCACTATATGAGAAGATAACGCTGACACAGAGAGATGAACTATCTCCGGGATTATTCTCTTCACGGTCACCTGTTTCATCAACATCATTTCTTGTGTTATTTTCTGACTGGTCTTGCTTCTACTCTCATCACTAGTCAAGCTGATCTTCCATAACAATCCAGGGAAAATTCTTCCTAAACTATAAATCAGAACAGGCCATTCTGCTCTAAAATCTCCAGTGGTTTCTTCTGATACTCTACATTGCCAAAATTGTACATGGCTATATTACTGACATAACAGGATTTCTGCCTCAGGACCTCTGCACACCGACGTGTGCCGACAGTGCCCTTTTGCCAAGTGTACGCATGGCCCTGTCAACAGTGCATTCCTTAGATGAGCTTCCCTTGAACACCTTTTTCCTTTCTGTTTTGAGACAAGGTCTCACCACATGGCTTAAGCTGTCCTGGACTTGCTATATAGCCTAGGTTGACATCAGACCTGCAATCTTTTGGCCTCACTCTATGTGCTAGGACGCCATGTGTGAGCCCTGCTGACCGCCTCTTCACAGGGTCCTCCTCCTTACTCTCCACCACCTCTTCCCTCGCTTGACCCTGGAGTGACGCAGCGCCGTTATGCAGTAACCACCATTTGCCTCGCTCTGTATCGTCTGCCTTCCACAAGAAGTCAGTTCTTCGTCTCCTTTGCCACAGTGGCTCCACCGCCTATGATCCTGCCTAGTATACAACCAGTGCTCAATAAGTGTTGTTATATAACTTACTCCATCATCTTTAGAATAACTACAGGAAGATCTCAAAAGTAAGTGACAGTGCAAGTGCTCTGACAGAAAAGAAGTCTGTCTGAAGTAAAGTGCTCAGGGATTGGATGCCTGCAGAACTCTAACTTTCTCCAAATGTACTTCCTCAAAGGGAAGGAAGTGATCTGCAGTGCCATTTAATCCATCAATTTGCCAGGCCAGGAACACCGCGCTTCTGTTTTTGAAGATGTAGGAACAGGTCCAGTGGGCTTTGGCATGGAGGTGAATGGCAAAGAAATGGCAACTCCATGTGGGTGCCAAGGGAAGCAGCACCGAGTGGGACCGAGACTCCAGATGTCCACAGCACACAGGACGCATCCCACCCTAATCTTTCAGTGCATTTATGCTAGGGAGCCGCACTGAATGGGTCCCATGGCTTTACAGCATCTCTGGGTGATATTATTTCTGAGTAGAAATGAAGGTGATGGGTTTAGTGATGACTCTTTGTTTGAAATGGATCCCTAATATTTAACTGAACCATATTTAAATGAAGCAGACCATTAGATTTTTCCTAAAATGAGATTATTTAAACACCTCCAGAATGATACACCTAAAGAAATCCATATTGTTACCATGGACAGCTCATTTTAAAAAGCACTCCATATTTTCAGCAGAAATGGATTTCGGGCATTTCCATCACTTCTGGAGTCGTGTCCCCCCCCCCCCCCCCCCCCCCCCCCGCAGCATCACAATCAAGCAGCATGTCCTCACACATGCTTGTAACCCAAGGGCAGCTTAAGCAGCATGACCCAGAGCTCTTAATATGAAGATCCACTCAGCTATTGTGTGTGTACCTGCATGAGTGCATGTACACTGGTTTAGAAGCCCTTGAAGGACAAAAAGCGTTGGATCTCCTGGAACTGGAGTTTTGGGTGGTTGTGAGCCACCTGATGTGGATGCTGGGAACCAAACTTGGGTCCTCTGGAGTAGCAGCAAATGTTCTTAACTGACGAGTCATCTCTCCAGCCCTTGGCCCAGGGTTTTATCTGCCACTGGGTATGGAAACAGCTGATTTGGTCATGTATATTGTATGATCTGAGCTTCAAAACGTCATCATTCACAGTAATTGCATAGACTTATGTCTGTCAAAGTTGACGGTAGACCCTTCACTCTGTCTTGCCCAATCTCACCTCAAGCTCGACGGCTGCCTAACAACAGCTGGGCTGGCATCAGCCGTTTCTTGGAATTTACTCGGTAAGTGTATTTTCTTCTGTACCACACTCTCTAAATGGCCCAACTTCTGTCCCTTCATGTCTTACGTAAGCCCTCTCACCTTTCCCTTGTCTTCATTTGCTGAGAGCTAGTTCTTCTCAGATTTATTTGTTAGCATTTCTTCATTCAACAGGCATTGCTAGAGCATCTCGCTGTCAGACCTTGTGCTAGGCTCTAGAGACAGCACAGTGAACCCAACCCAGCAGCCTGCTCTCCCGGAGGCTGTGTCCTAGCTGGGAGGCAGCAGCATCATGGAGTATGTCCAATAGTGTCGACTGCTATGGAGAACAGTAGTGCAGGAAACAGAGTGCTAGGTCATGGTTTTAATTGGGTAATCGGTGGGCAGAGGGTACTTGCGAAGCACGCATGAGGCCCTGGTTTACTCCTCAGTACCATAAAACAAAAACAAAAAAACTCAAAGCCAAACCAAACCAGACAATCAGTTTAAGTAACCAAACAACATGCTTATATCAGGCAGTCACTTTTGTGTCTGCTACTGTCCAGTGTCTAATAACAAATCCAAACAGTCAGCCCTATTTTATTTGCTGTTATTCCTTCAAAGTCTAGCACACATTAGGTGTTTAACACAACGTTACTGTGTGAATACCGGGTTCATCATGGGGTGAACCACGAGGGAATACCGTGTGAATCCTGAGTGAGACAGAGCACTCAGTCTCTGGTGCTCGGCACACAAATGCCAAGGAGATTAGCAGTTCGGGAAACACTGCACCATATGCAATTAATGTGTTCCCCAAAAGCAGTGTGGAGCACTACCTTGTTAAATGGAGTCGTACTGAACTTTAAGATGACAGTCTAACCAACACAGTGGTCCTCAACGACTGGTTTCTTAAATGTGGCCTTTTTTGTATCAGATTTCCTAAAGCAGCAAAGCTTCATTCCTCCAGACTAAGGCAGCCTTGGAATTTTACATCTTAAAGTACCACTTCTTAAGACCTCTCACTTGCTTTCCTTCTAGTGTTCAAGAGGACACTCACCCTGTGATGCCTGATGTGACGTAGTCCTTCCCCAGGTAGTTATAACCATGGCGAACGAGGTCCTCACACACATCCTTTACTTTACTCCCTCCAAAGGCTGTGCCGTAGTGGAACCTGCCGTCTAACACGCCTGCCTTGCCAGCCAGCAACTCGATTAACTTTCCAACCTGTGGGATGAGATGGAACAAACCAGGTGAGTGTCTCCCTGAGGTGTGGAGTTCTCCTGACCTTTCGCTTACTCTCCGAAAAGGTAGCTTCACCACTACCATTACCAACAGTGATAAGCCACTAACGCTAGCACTAACTGCTATCTGGCTGAAGAACCCTGGCCTATGGGACTGACTCGCATACTGTAATCCCTAGTTCTCAGATAAGGGAATTAAGTACAGGAAAACAAAGGAAGAGTCTATTGGAGAATGATCAGGAAACTTGGCAAAGTGTCCTGCTACACTCATGTCTGTGACAGGAAGAGACTGCTCAAAGAGACATGAGCGAGCTCAGCACACAGGGATCTTTCTGGTGAGGGCCACATTTGCCACCCACACCGTGTCAGTGCAAGTGCACTTTTTATTCACTGCCGAGTACAGTGAGTGAGGGACTAACAGCCTGTTTACCCATCAGGGGGACCACTCTCTGTAACCAAACTAACTGCCTGCTTTCTTCCTTCAGAAGGGCAGCACCTCTGCAAAGCCCAAAGAACTGACCGTCATTCTCGATGGGAAGCCATGTGGGTTCATTATGATATCGGGACAGATGCCAGAGTCACAGAAGGGCATGTCTTCCTGGGGAACGATCAGGCCACAAACACCTGGGGGAGCAGAGATTTTATGGCATGTAAAGCAAACGGGCAGGAAGGCGAATACAGTACTTAATTGGGATCTCCCTGTTGTTATCTCTATTCCCACTGTTCTAAAACCCTCCCCACTGTCTCCCATCAAGAGTAACAAAAGCAATTTCCAACAACCCCTTTAGTCAAGCAGTTTAAAAATGACTCTCCCTGAAGAAAAGCACTGTAGCCTGTGGACTGGCCTGCTGGCGTGCCACACAATGGTGCTGTCAGGCTGCTTGCCCACCTTCCCTGAATACCATGAAGCCCAAAGGGCAGTGTCAGGACTGCTCGTGTCCTACCCAGGAAGACTCTCATTCAACAGTTTCTGCCCCTTATCAGCTAGCTGTAGTCTGCTGGGTTCTGAGTCCACACCACAGGAATCCAAACTCTCTGACCACCAAACAAAAAAATGACTGGATAAGGCCAAATATATAAAATGTGGTTTTAAAAACCTGTAACAAGAAATCTTTGTGCTGGGGCTGGAGAGATGGCTCACAGTTGAGCCTCTTCCAGAGGTCCCAGGTTTAATTCTCTCACTGTCTGTAACTCCAGTTCCAGGGTATCTGATACCTTTACATGCAGGCAAAGCACCGATGCATGTAAGATAAAAATAAATAAATCATTAAAAAAAAAGAAAAGAAAAGAAATCCTGGTGCATGGCTGAAAGGTTAACAGGGGCAGCCAATGGCTACAGGGTGCTGGCTGGCTGGCCTGCCTTGCCAGGCCTTCCCTGGCTGAGCTTAACCTGCCTTAATTTTAATTCTTATAGCTTATAGCACATTAGAAAAGTGATCTTTGATTGAACTTGTAAAGATCAACAAGAAAAGTCAGTGCCAAATCATCTTTAGAGAAAAAGGCTAGAATTAGACATGGAATTCTAAGAATGGAAGCAGAGCAAAGCAGCCTACAGCTCTGCACTCCACTGACTTTCTCTTAAGGTAACAGACGTGCACATTCCTTAGCCGTGTTCAAGCTTTAAAAGACTTTGCTGCTAGATAGTTTTTAATTCTGCTGTGTTCTTAGGAAGATGAAGAGGGATAGAATTTAGGTGATCAATCACAACTTATATAAGACTCGGAAGACCTGTACATAGTAGCATAGAATAAGGAAATGAAGGCTCTTAGATTGATATAATAAGACAAAACTTCTTTCCTTATTGTGGACTCACGAATTTCAGGGCCTACTGAAAAACCCAAAGACTTTCATTCCTGTTTTTCTCTACATAATTGAAGCCACTTTTTTTTTTTTTTTTAAACTTATTATTATAGCAGTGTTGGAGCTAAAACCTAAGACATGCTAAGCAAGCGCTGAGCTGGACCCCCAGAACCCCAAACTACTTTAAAATATAACCTTTATGACTTGTACAACATGAAGAGGAAATCTAAATCTACCTGTTTATTTAAAATTATGTTAACATTCTGCTTTCTAGGAGTTACCAACAAGCCTGCCATTAGGTTTGTGGAGTTGGGTTCTAGAGCGTACAGTTCCTTTGATAGCTATTTTGGTTGAAAAGGTTTTATCCTATCATGAATGCTTTCCTGTATGAATAACAGAAACAATCACTTGGTATGCTGTGTGCCAAAATTCATGTCAGGCAGAGTATGTGACTTTTTCCTTCCCTCCAAAACACATCCATATTCAAATTATCTAACAAAATCCAAGAGCTACTTGGAAATCTACTTTGGAAGAGATTAAATTGTAAATCTAGGTACCCAGACAACGTCACTGTGCAGCAACAAACAAAATGTTGAAAATGGCCATCCCTACAAGGGGTAGGGCTTGCAACATCTGGAGAATGCTGTTTTGGCTGGTGAGAGTCAGAAAGTCTAGTGATACCCCTTAAACACAAAACCAAAGGAAAAACGCAGCACCCTTTAAGCCAGAACTCACAGGATGCTGGTGGCAGCTTGGGAGAAGCTGCTGTCCACCCTCTAAACCGCCAGGAGAAGGTGGGAGGGGAGGACAGGAGGCCCCAGCACAGACTGAGGCATGGCATGTGGCTGGGACCTGGGGAGGACTGGAAGACAGAGACTCACACTGGTGTCTTTGGTTTTGGTTGACATGTTTAATTGAGTCAATTCAACCTCATTACCCCATTAAGATGAAATGTGCATTCCTAAAATCAGAATCTAGTAATTTTCCTCCAAGCCTGATTAATCTTTACCGAAGAGCTTCCTTTTGGGAAGTTCATTTCTTATCTGCCTCATCCTGGCACTTGTGGAAACAAACAAACAAACAAACAAAAAAACCATACACAAGTAGGTTTTTTTTTTCTTTCTTTCTTTCCATCCTAAAATAAAACTGCTTTGGTTATATCTGAACCAAGGGCACCTGTAAGCCAAAAATTAAATCTTCGCTAACTTAAAATTACTTGAGTCCCTGAAAACCCTTTTATATGCCAAGATGGTTCCCATAGCAGACAGCCCTGTGTTGTTTGTTTTGTGTGAAAGTGAATGATAAAAGACCCATGAAATCGACACAGAAAGCCAGAACAGCAGAGAGCGGCGAGGGCTCTCCATCACCGCGGCTTCTACCCTCTGCTGACTTGCGGAACAATGGGAGCTACACATCCAACTGCAGATCCAACACAGCTGTGCATTTCATTAGATGAAGAGCACTAGTGACACAAGTAAATAATTAACTTATTCTGCTCCGCTGACTGTGCTTATGAGACCAGTCATAGCTGACAGATTTTAATACAAGTTAACACAAAGGGGCCATAATGAGCTTAGAAGTTAAAACAAAATATTTAGACAGAATTTGATGATCTTGAATCTCAAATGAGACAGATGATTTTTTTTTTTAAGTTTGCAATTTACTGAATCCATCAGGGAAAAGAAAGTTCTCAATCTTAGGAACACACTTTGCCCACTTCTTTCTCTTGCCTTCCATGTTTCTCTGGTTCATAAGTATTTAGACCTTCACCATTCTGGGGAGGTTTCTCTTCTTTGGTTCCAGTGAAAAATTAAAACTGTGTTTCATTGAGGAACACAGGCATAAAGTCCATTCCAGTACTAAGAACTCCTGGAAGTTGTAGTCACTTTCCTTGAATACTGGCTTAAGATGCAAATGATATGCAATGCGCTTCAGTGTGTTAACACTTCCCTGGATCCCTGGAAAGAGGATGGACTACAAATAAAGCATGGCTAATGGGCGCTGTTGGGAAACAATTATGGATTCATACCTTAAATGCTTACGAAGCATTTCAGATTTAAAATAAAATTCCACCCCCTTGTTCATGCTGATGTCTCAACTCCATTGTTTAGAACACAGCCTCTTGGTAGCAAAATTCAAATGCATTCTGCTCAGGAACTTCGATGCACTCACTGGGGGCAATTGGGAATTAGGCCGCAGACTGTATCATGGGACTTTTAGCAAACACAAATCAATGAAGAAACATAGAAGCTGGGAAAGTTAAGACCGAGAGAATACCACTCCATCAGCATGACACTAATTCTAAGAGTAAAGAAAGAGAACTTAAGGAGTCCAGGGAAGCTACAACTGGGTGCTAGTTCACTCAGAGGACCCAGAGAGTGCAGGCTCTTAAACCAAGTGGCTATCTTTATTTCTATGATTTCATAGAGCAACTCAGAATTCACGGAGGAAAGGATTTGTCCAGAGACAAACTGGTTGGCGCGATGAATCATTTGGTTTTCTTAAAATGTGTTTCTAATGATTGATATTAATAGCAACTGACCTATTAGTTTTAGTGGGTTGGAGCTATATGAGGGACTACTTTAAATTAAATAAATAAGAGTTACCATATCAGGAAAAAAAAAAAATCAGGGTGTGGTAGCTCATGCCAGTTAATTCAAGAATTGGGGCAGCAAGAGGATTCTGAATTTAAGGCCAGCCTGGGCTACTCAAAAGACCCTGTCTCAAAAACAAACAAACAATCTCAAAAGAAGGGAAAAAAAAAAATCACCATTCTAGAGACATATCAAGACAGGAGGGCAGATGCTAACTGCAGTGATGTATTTCATTCAAGAGCTATTTCCGGGGTGATTTCTCCGGTTAGGGCTGACTAGCAAATGGGTTTCTGCTGGCTGCCGCACATTACTAAGTGCAGACCGTGTGACAAGCACTATCAGGAGGTGAGGTCACACTCCAGATAGGCAGATGCAGCCAACGCAGGTTAATCCAGGTGAATATTGGAAGCTAGCACCCTTCTGTGACTGCACTTGCCACGTCTGAATGTTCTAGGTGATGCAGAGCACATCTGGCAGGAGGGCTAAGGAACCCATACCGATTAGAGCCTAACTCAGCTATGTTTAGTTTGGGAGATACTTCATTATCCGATTTCACACTATTCGAGGGAGGAGGTGACATCAGCAGACCCACTCACTGCCTTTCCTCTACAGTGAGGCTGCACTGAGAGGCTGGGTAGTGAAGCAGCAAACATGACTGATGCCATGCTCACGAGGCTCATGAGCATGGGAGATGATCTAGAGTTCATCTCTCCTTTGACCTCAGTCCAGTGGAGGGAGGTGACCTGATGCTCTTCTATTTAACAGACACTAAATGGGAGTCGGTGTTTGGTTGGAATGGAAGGAGCAGCTGATGAGCTTTAGTAGTTTCATCTTTATTTTGGGAATAATTAGCGCCACCCTCATCAGGTGATTGTGTCAGAAGAAGCGATGAGCTAATGTCTGAGAGCAACTTTATGGTCCTTACAGAAAGGACTGAATCTAAATACCAGGAATTATTATTATGTAAGAAACTTAATTGCTCTCAGCAGGAAGACTATAGAAGAGATCAACTTAATGAACAGCCAACCAGGAGCAGTTTCGAGGACTCTGGCTACGGAGGTTGGAACCTGCACTCTCTCGTCTGTTGCTCTGTCCATTTCACATTATCAAGACTCTTCTAATATGTTTAGAGCAACCCAGGGGCCAGGGCATGAGTGTCTAGTGGGAAACTGCTAACTGTTGATGAACAGAGCGCTAAGTAGGGCCAAAGCAGCAGCCAGAAGGCTCTCAAGTTTGACTGATCCCATTTAGTAAGAAATAATATGAATAAATTCATGTCTATGGCCTTGATACATTCAGAAATGTAAATTTCTAAATCAAAATGTGAAGGCTAACACAGGTGGTTCCTCCTTTCTTCCCTTTTTTCCAGTTATCAAATTAACCTTTTCTTTTTCCCACACCACCTTAAATCATCCCAAGAGGGAGAGAGGGAAGACAGAAAGCTGTCCTATCACTTCCAGATCTATCACATCCCATGCCGTACCCCGGCTGATGTGACTTCAATTCTGTCCTCCTTACATGCTAACAGATAAATAATGCATAAGAAAACTTGATTAGCTTTCTTATTAAAACATCACTCTAAATGAGCGGAGGCGCTAGAAGACAATAGCGTTTTTACATGGCTTTCCCATGAGCAGTTGAATGGTTTGATGTGATGGATTTGCATAGTCTGAGGCACACAAAGGGCTGATTAATTGAAACCCTTACAATGCTTCTGGAAGCAGCTATTGTAAAACAATAACCATAGGAACTTTACAAAATACACACGGCTAAATGTGTCAAGAACTTAATGAAATGTGTTGAGCCTACACTATTTGGAAACAGAATTGGAGATTTTTATTCTGGGCCATAAAACACTAAATACCCTAATTTCAAAGCTTTAGTTGTGTATTTACTAAAAGGTCAGAGGGCTACAGTGAGCCACAGAAGATCAAAACTTGTTCTTAGAAGACAAGTTAAATAAAGTTTCCTTACGCTGAGGAGTCCATGTGGACAAAATCTGGATTTCTAGCATTAGTAAACTGTTGGGATTTCTTTTTGAACTCCGATTTTTGGGGATGTTGGACAAAATACACCTATCTTGAAGCTCTCATCATTACTTTAATCAGTCACCCCTCCCCCTCTCACTTAGAAACTTCCATTCAAGCAGGATCAGGCAGCTAGGGAGCCAAAGACATCCAATGTGTTTGAAGGTGGCCTGGCAGAGGAACTTCACAACCTGAAGAAGTGAGCGACAAGGTGATGTTATCAGTCCAGGCCAAGATCTTCTCATGTGCCCAGTTTAGAAAACACTACAGAAAAAACAACGAACAAGGGGCTGGCAAAACTGGCTTTTAACAAACAAACTTTGCTCCCAGCTTTTCTGGCTGGCACACACAAAGAAACATTTTCTTACTCCTCACAGCCTCTTCATAGCACTACAAAAGGACTTTAACTATTCTGGAAAATTAGAGGAGAACTTTTCCTTAAAGATATATTCCATCAAATATTAATAAATTAATTTAGCAGATTACTGAGTAATTTTTAGATGCAAGCAATCTTTTAATGGGATTTATTTTGAGCAAGAGTCAAAGATAACTATTCTAGAAAATTTTGTCCATAAAAATACTATCCTTCTTAGCCAAAGTTAAATAGATACAGTGAGCCACTAAGTGAAAAGCTGTATTTTGATGGGACTAGACTCTACTTCAAAACAACGGTTGACTTCAGAGCGTTTTAACTGGCTATCTGGTCCCAGAGGATAGAGGGGAGCACTAAGGAATGGATGTCATTATCTCAGATTTGCAGTTATTAAAAAGCTTCTGTTTGCCAGGACAAACACTCTTGCTCAAATACAGTTTTTCCTTAGAAACACTGCTTGGCACTGCTGCGGTTCTGTGATCTGTGGGACCTTTGTTGGAGGTGCTAATCCTTTTTCACATGAGAGACTGAGAAATGTTCTTTCAGGAGAGTGATATATTGCTTTTTCCCCTCTCCACATCAAAGGAGTCTACTTTTTCCTTGCTCATTGTGAATGGCAGCAACAGAAAAAGGATATCCAGAAATATAATAATTTGCTTTGCCTGGACACTGAGACGAAACTTAACTCCTTAGGCTAATGTAATCTTTTGCTACAGAATTAGAAAGAATAAAAAAGAATGACATCTAATAAAGGCACTCATCAGAGAAAAAGTCTTAATATGGAAATATTGATCCCATTTAAAAAAATTGGCTTCAATGAGTTCCCTCTATGTAGAATTTATAAAAAGCCAAAAGCCTAACACACTCGCTTCTATTTCCAAAAGGAAGTCCGCTGCAGATATGGTTACAGTCAGCACACGTGATCACTCTTTGCGCTTTTATCTTACGAAGCTGATAATGAAAACACACAGCACTTCAGACCTCTGCTCTGCTGACCCCTGTGGAAGGCCATCACACATGAGCCAGGGGGTCACAGCTTCACTCCCAAGTCAAACACCTGAAACATGGAAAAGATCAAAACTCCCCCTAAAACTCAACACCAAAGCAGAGCTGCTTCCTTTGTGAACACACACGGCACGGTCGCCTTTGCTTATCACACCGCTGCTGTGGACGTGCTGTGGGACGGACTCCCTCGCTCCAGCTTCCCCACTCATTCCATCCTCTCCATCTTCACCAGCTCCTGGATGCTGTACGGCATATAGCTACCCAAGCTCAGCTTCCTGTCCGCAGTTTCTTCATTTAGGTACTAATTATCTTGTTACCTTTGAAGGGATTACGCTTGAGTGGGACCAACACTGGTGTTCTGTGAAACTAAATCTCCAAGTTACCTCTAACTCAGAGCTTCTCAGTCTTCCTACTGCTGTACTTCAATGTACAACCTCATGTTGTGGTGACCACCACCCATAAAATTATTTTCATCGCTACTTCATAACTGTTATTTTGCTACTGTTGTGGATTGTAATGTAAATTAGGTGACCTCTATGAAAGGGGTCATTTGACCCCCAAAGAGGTCAAAACCCACAGGTTGAGAAATGCTGCTCTAACTGCCAGAGAAGATATTTTAAGAGGTATTAGGTACAGAAATATAATCTAATCTATATATTATACGTGTACTAAAAAATAATTCCTAACAACAGCTTAGAAACAAAAACGAAAAAAGCAAGCAGACAGCAAACCAAACAGGGCATCTCTAGGACCATGCTATTCCCTGAACATCAAGAGCTTAACATCATGATTTTTTTTCTTTTCTTTTCTTTTCTTTTTTTTTTTTTTTTTTGAGACAGGGTTTCTCTGCTGTAACTCTGGCTGTCCTGGAACTCACTCTGTAGACCAGGCTGGCCTCGAACTCAGAGATCCGTCTGCCTCTGCCTCCCAAGTGCTGGGATTAAAGACGTGCGTCACCACCACCAGGCTAACTCCATGATTAAAAGGGGGTGCACAAGTACATGTTAAATCAAAACAACATTTAGATTTTCTTCTAGAGAAAATGTATGGTCAACTTGCAGGCAATTTCTAAACAAGTCTATATTTCAAGAGTTAAAATTAAGCTCTACTAACCATTGTTCTTGCTCTGGAATGTGTCCGGACCAAAACAAACCAACCACACCAGGACATGGCATGATACATACACCCAGAACCCCACAAACTCTGAGACTTTTATCAGCCCGTTTTGCAATGATTACTATGAGCATAGCTGGTGCTATGGACACAATCTCCAGGGTACTCTCTTTCTCCCTGACAATATCCAATGCTCTTAAGCTGAGCCCGTTCCTCTCGGGGCTCTACGACCTGGTGCGCTCCTACTGTGATCACTGTCCCCCACACTCCCTCCACAGTCCTTCTCTGGTTCGCTATCACAGATAGCCAGAAGATCGAAAGAATGGCCAAAACTGAAGGCTCAGAATTTTACTTCATTTTCTATTTCTTCAAATTCATGAGAGATTGAATTTTAATTAACCAAGTTACTAAAGCCTTAACAGAGGATCAGTTAAAGAAGGGAGCAGGGACACTTTCATAATGAATTCATTTTAGTAGGGAAGGGGCATCAGAAAATACAGTTTTGGGGAGTGTGTCTTCTCAACAGTTCAATACCAGTTCACGTAGGGTTAGTGTCTGCTTGGTGGCAGATATCAACGGATTTACCTAGGAAAAATGGGAATGCTGAAGGGATGCTCCTCTCAAGGAGATACAGAGAAGATTTGGAAGAAATATGAAGATGGAGTCTCAGGAAAAGGCTGTATCTTACCCACGGAGAAATTTCCAGGACTGTGGAAATCCCAGGGGAAATGACAGCAGGGATCAGAACAGATAGTTTAATGGAAAAGGCAATACACTTGGAAAATTCTGGATTCAAATCTTGGTTCTTCAAGCATTAAGCTGTACCAGTAAACCTCCTCTTAGAGGTTCAAATGCCTCTTAGCTAGAACTGTATAGATTAAAGGATAGAACGAACATGAAATGCTTACAAATTATCAATACACCAAAAGTGCCATACTATAAATTTGGGCACACACACATATGTTCTATCCAAATTCCATCCTTACTTCTAACTCCTTGTTGAGCTCCAGTCTCACAGCCCACTAGCCTCCTTCACTTAAGAGTCTAACAGACATCTCAACCCGAGGCTTGAACTCTTAACGTGCCCTCGTCTAACTCCAGAACATGGTTTCTGCCCCATTCTTGCCCATTTTACTGAGCAGCAAACTGCCTGCTCAGGCCACAGACATCCTATGGTTTGGATTTATTTCCCTACACGTATGTGTGCAAAATTTAATCCGCAGCGTAGCAGTGTTGGGCCGTGGAGCCTATTGGGCATGCCCCATTAGGGCGTGAGGGTGCTGCCTCGTGATGGGTTAGTGCTGATTATAGGAGGATCTGAGGCTGCAGACTGCACCCTATGCGCTTTCTCCTGTGTGCTCTTTTGCCCTTTCACTGTCTACCAAGAGGTGATGTAATTAAAAAACCCTCAACAGATGTGAGACCCTTGGCCTTAAATTTTCTAGCTCCTAGAATTGTAAGAAATAAATCTCTGTACTGAGAAATTGCCCAGACTAACTATTATAGGCATAGCAGCACATATCAAATGAAGTCAGGGGGCTAAGGCATTGGCCAGCCAGTCTAGCCTAATCAATGAGCTTCAAGTTCATTAAGAAACTCTGTTTCAAAATGAAATAAATAAAATGAAAGTGGAAGTGAGCAAGGAAACACACCAGATGCCGACACTGAACCTCTACATGAATGTACACTCATGTGCAATGTGGCACCTATATGCATACATGTATATATGTACACACACACACACACACACACACACACACACACACACATAGATACACAAAAAGCTTATAGAGAAACAGTACAAAAAAGGTGAGTACTGTGTAGCACTGGACCTGCTACATGATAATGGAACAAGGCTGTCAAATCTTCAGGGAAACAATTTTCATGCCAGAATATTCCCAACTAAGTATAGACCAATAGAGGCCTAAGAGGATAGGACATAGTTATACATACGTGACCTCATGAGATTTACTTCCCATGATCCCTTTCTCAATAATTTAAGGAACAGCTATTCTACAAGGAGATGAGGTTGAGAGTAGGGGAGAAGAGAACAGTGAGTCACATTGGAAGAATCAAGAAGCTGGAGCTTCCATAAGCCAACAGCGTGGTGTCTGTTACTCACCGTGTCTTCCCAGATTAGGGTATTGGTGCCCTGACTCTTAGCATACCTTAGAATGCAACTGTATTTAGTGGTCATATGCCTTTAATCCCAGCATCAGGAGGCAGTCAGGCAGATCTGTGAGTTTGAGATCAGCCTGTTCTACAAAGCAAGCTTCAGGTAAGCCAAGGTTACATAGTGAGACTGTCTCAAAAACAAACAAAAAACCTTCAACTCCCCACCCCCAAACAACAACAAAAGAGGTAATTACAATTGAATGAAATCCCAGATATGAACCCTAATCCAGCATGTCTGGTGTATTTATAAGAAAAGCACTAGGGATGCCTGTGAGGAGGGAAAAAAACGCCATTTGAGGATGCAAACCGAGGAGGAAGGCCTCAAAAGAACCTTTATCTGCTGACATTCTGACCTTGGATGGCCGGCCTCAACACAGTAAGAAAATCCACTGCTGCGTAAGCCTCCCGATCTGCGGTGCGTGCTGTGGCAGCCTTAATATGTCAATACAGAAACGGCTACTCGGCACTAAGAGAATAAGACCGTTTCTGGCTCTGGTGGGCTGCTGGCTCACGAACATTATTTTAAAGTCTATTATCCGTGCCCCACCCCCTTGGCCTGTGTGCGCGCACGCACGTGCATGCTCAGTATCAGGTGTCATCCTTAATTGATTTCTACCATATTTTTTGAGTCTCTCACTGAACCTGGAGCCCACCAACTTAGCCAAAACAGCTGAGGCATGTCCCAAGAATCCTCTTGTCCTTCTTCCCCTCCCCAGTGCTGAGATTACAGAAGTGCACTGCTGTTCCTGTTTTTACGTGAGTGATAGGGATCCATCTGAAGTCAGGTCTAGTGTTTGTGTGGCAGGTACTTTACAAACTGAACTATATCACTAACCTAGACACTAAGATCTTAATGGTGCTGGGAAGCTCTGGCTCAGAGAATCAACGCCATAGTTTGGAGTAAGAGGAAGGGCAGCTCCATAATGGAAACTAGTATGTGTCCTCAAATAGACTACTGATCCCAAGGAAAACGGTACAGAGTCTGTTGATGGTATGGAAGAACAATATAAAGACAAACAGATGATCTCAAATAGATAAATGACAGAAAATTATTACTTCAGAAGGAAATTTATGCTACAGAGGAGCTATACTCAAATGATTACTTATACTGCGATGTATTATTTTATTAATTACATAGACAGTACTGAATATTGTCTATATAATTAAATGGCTCAAGATTATGACGGTCCTATTCAGGGAGCGAGGGCAGGATGTGAAGAAGAGAGGTGCTAAGTTACCAGATCCACCTATGCATCCTAATAGTAAATCAGCAAGTAATCTAAAATGAACAGCTATGTCTAAGAATACTTAGAAATGAGAAGGTATAAATGGGATGAAATTGCTTCTGGGAGACACAAGTGGAGGAAAAGCAAGGGCTCATTATTCTTTTAGTGTTTGGGCCTCCTTTTCTATTTGCAGTGTTGGAAGTACAGGGCCTTCAGGGGGAGGTCATCGGCCACAGAACTGTATCATCGTCCCAAACTGCCACTTAAAAGTACAACACATTAACTTTTAAAATCTGTGTGGGCCAGTGATATGACTCAGCAGATAAAGGTGCCAGGTGCCAAGTCTGATGAGCTGAGGTCAAACGCCTGATAGAAGGAGACGACTCCTGGAGGCTGTCTCGTCCTCCACGTCTGCACTGTTATGCACATATGTACGAACACAAATAAATGTAATAAAATGATGTGTATTTATTTGATAAAAACTATGCTTACACATAAATTTATATTCATCTAAGAGTCCTAGGTCTCTCTTTCATTATTCTGTTGAAGTGTATGCTACCTATTTTTCTGTTTGGCTGCTTCCTTTTCTGTCTCCTGGCTTTTCAATAAATCTGATAAAACCGTAAGTTAGGACTATCAGGGGATCAGGGCTAATCAGAAGGTTTTACCTTGGATTAAAAGCCATCTGGAAAAGGAAAACTAGGAAGACAAGTCTCACTGAAGTAAAGGTCAGCCACCCCGGGAGGACTTCCTTCAGTTTCTCAGAGAAACATGTATGTCAGAGGCCCTAAGAGCAACCAGCTCTCTGAAGCCACTGTTCAGACAACCGAGTCAAAGGCACTTCTGACAAGGAGCATGATCCCTGTCGTATGAGCAGTCTGGGAAAATGCTACAGCATAAAGCCTTCCTGACATTTCACTTGGAGGCCCACGTTTAATGGAGTTCGTCTCGACAGCAGTGCTCTGTCTATGCTTGTGTGCAGACTCACAGGTAAACCAAAGGACAGCCCACCCGTCAGGAACTGAAGGTAGCTTCAACTCTCCCGTGTTTACCCAGATCCTCTTATCAAGTACTTACTCAGCATCTGCTCCAAGAAAGGCTTCATTAGGCTTTATGACTGGAAAAATATGATTCTGCCCTCAGTAAGTTTAGTGGGACCAGTACTTAGGAGGTAAGCACTGACATGTTTACCAGTCTCCAATTCTTTGTACAACATTAAATGGACTTGGGTATGTCTTAGTTTGTGTTTCTATTAATATGAACAAAACACCTTGACCAAAAAGTTAGTTGAGGAGGAAAGGGTTTATTTAGCTTACACTTCCACAACACTGGTCATCAAGAAAGGAAGCCAGGACAGGAACCTGGAGGCAGGAGCTGATACAGAGACCACAGAGGGGTGCTGACTATTGGCTTGCTCCTCATGGCTTGCTCAGCCTGCTTTCTTACAGTATCTAGAACCATCAGCCTAGGGATGTCACCGCCCACAGTGGGCAGGGCCCTCCCCCATGAATCATTAATTAAGAAAATACCTTACAACCACATCTTATGGAGGCATTTTCTCAATTGAGGTTCCCTCCTTTCAAATAATTCTAATTTGTGTCAAGCTGACATAAAACTAGCCAGGACGATATGTTGATGTGAACGGGTCATTCTCTTATGGTGTGAATTCTTGTAAGGAATGCTGCCATTCTCTAACATGTCAAACACTCTCTGTCTAGATAATGAGTCAAGTAAGATGAGAGTAATCAAGCTGTTAAGTAAAGGGGTGTTTCCGTCTGAGCTACCTTCTAGAGCTGTCGTATGTACTTCAGTGGGTGCAGTGTCTGGATTTATTAACATAGGGATCTGAGAAAGAAGTCTAAACATTTGGCTCTGGTCACCTTTTTGCCCGTGCCGACTGCTGAATTTGTCTCCGATCTCTGGCCGCCGCGTCTGCCTCAGGAGCATCTTGATGAGGAATGCATCCTCGGCGTTGGAGGAGATCATCACCTTCTCAATGTAGGAGTCCGTTGCACCTTTGTACCTGATGTGAAGACAAAAAAATCACTAAATTAGCTTCTAACTAATCCGTAACCCATATAACATACTCCGTGTGGTCCTACCACAATATATTTCGATAATCTCCTCTCACGCTTTGAAAAATTACTCTCATTCCCAACATTAAAGGTAAACTCTACAATTTCCCTTTTATAGTTTTACAGTCACTATAAGGCAGACACACAAAACAATGTAGTAGTCACTCCTTTATCACAGACAACACTAACAGGTACTTTGAGAGACTACACAATCCGTGTGAGAGCGACTGCCCCATGGAGCAGAGCTGGACTTCAGGAGGAGACTGTCAGACTCAGCTCTGAGTGCCAGCCACTTTTACAACAGCCCTTTCACCTACTTCCATTTACACTATTACTGTCTCACACGCATCTTTTTGTTTTTGAGACAGGGTTTCTCTGGTGTACCTCTGGCTGTCCTGGACCTCACTCTGTAGACCAGGCTGGCCTCGAACTCACAGAGATCTGCGTGCTACTGCCTCTAGAATGCTGGGATTAAAGGTGTGCACCACAGCCACCTGGCTCACACACATCTTTTATAAAGCAGGTATTATCTTTGTCCACCAAGAGTCAGATCCCTGGAGACTCTGGATGTAGAGCCAACACAGGGTAGAGTTCCTGCACAAAAGGAGCTTGCTTCCAGCAAGAAAGACGGAGAATGGACAGCCAATGGTATGGGAACCAGAAGCCCAGGGAGCTATCAACTGTGAGGGTCTAGGATGACGATGGTGACAGAGAGGTGAGCTGTCAAACACTACCGCAGACCCCAGAGTGAGACCTCTCAGGCAGAGGGAGCAGTCTGAGCCAATGTGACTGGCACAGAACTGAATAGTATGTTTTAAGAGACAGTGTCCTAGAAATGTGGGCTGGTGTGTATATAAGACAAAGCCAAGAGGCATGCTGGGAACCTTCCCCACAGGTGACCCTGTCATTTCGAATTTTACTTTCTTTTCTCAGGAGACTCACATAGCTAGGTGAGAACTTCTGGAGAAAAAAATAATCACTCTGGCACTCAAGAAGTTAACATAGAGCACAAAGGGGTAGAGAGCTAACAGCCTGGGTGACTAGATAACAGTTAGTAATAGCCCAGACAGAAGTAGAACTCAACTACAACAGTGTGTGAGTGTGTGTGTGTGTGTGTGTGTGGGGTTTGAGTGTCTGAGTGTGTGTAAGTGTGTGTGTATGTGAGAAAGCATGAGTGTGAGTGTGTGTATGTGAGTGCATGTATACATGAAAGTAAACGTGTGTGTGTGTGTCTGAGTCTATGTGTACATATGTGTATCTATGAGTGAGTGCATGTGATACAAAGGAGTTACTGAACTGGTACTTGTGGCAGGTGAAAGGAAGGTATAGGGTTTTTGCTTCCAGTGACTGGCTAGATCATGGTGCCTATCACCACCAAAAGAGATTAGGAAAAGCCAGTTTTGAGCTGGAAAGGAAGATAGTTTGGCCTAGGTTTTGGTTCAGGTGCTACATGGAGCCAATGACGTCAGTAAAGAGCCAGGACGTGAGGTTAGGTTTCTCTAAGTTAGGAAGCATATCAAGAAAAAGAACAAGCGTTACTAGCCAGGACAAGGTCGCCATCAGGCCACACAGGATGGGAGGCTGTGAGAAACAAGATCAGTAGGAGGGTGAGGTGAAAGCAGTGCTAAAAATAAAGTCAAGGAGAAGGGTCTTTCGGTGATAGCCAATGTTTTATAAAGATCAAATGCAAGTCACACACTAGGTGCACAGGTGAACGAGAGACAAAGACTTATCCACAAGACTAGAATAGGAGATGCCAGTGACTTTGGCAAATTTGCCAAACTCTGGGTTTCCTATTTGTTTATCCTCTTCCCGCAGTGGGCTAAGCTCCACAGGGCATGACAGTGTTGGCTGGCTCACTGTATCTCATGTACCTAGAGTACCTCCTGGGCAGTGTTAGTGCTCAAAACAACACTCCCTGACTGAAACGAATGCAGTGGTCTTTTCGCCTGCTCCTGAGCTGTTTTAGTAGGGTAGAGAGATAGGAATTGGGGAGGAGAAGCAGGAACAGGGGTGACCCAGCAAAGAAGAGAAATGGGTCTTGAACATCTGTCTCCTTTTGTGAGACAGGAGAGAGCCACCCCATACATGTAACTTCAAAAGAGTTTTGTTGGTGGGACCTGGTACCAGGGACCCACTCCCAAGTAAGCTGTCTGCTCGCCTATCCCACAAACAAGCTCACGGCTCTCTCACGCTGCTGCATTAGCACAGCTCTCAAGAGGGATTCTCATGTCAGCCTGCACTGAAGTCCTGCCTTTGCCAAGCCTACCTAGGTGAACTTGGGATATCCCCCAAGCTCTCCTGCCTCCGTTCCTACACCATTACATTCTAATAAACCTCTCGGAGAACACAGCTCGCAGGAGGGGAAAGGACTAACCCAGCTACCACAGAGAAGAGGCCCAGAAGAGTGACTAGCACAGTAGGCGGCTATAATCATGGCAGCAACTGCACTCGTCCCATATGCAAGTCTTTGCCAACCACTGTTCTATGCCTCCCTTTTCCCATCCCTCACCTTAGCCTAGGTCAGCTCGTCTGAGCAGAATATTCATCTTCCCTAGATGGTCTTATATCATAGCCTAGTGACTATTATTGGCTCACCTCAGTAAGTTACATACTTGATTATATTTTAGAGCTGAGAAGAAATTTAGAGATTAACAAATTTAACTCTTTCCTATTATACAGAGGAAAAAATAAGAAGGATTTAGATTCCTCACCTAAGGGAGATAATATATACAACTACAATTACTCTTAGCAACAGCTCAGTTCTAGTTCACCAGTGATGCTATGATATGGCCAGGGTTTTATTTTTTCAATAATACAAATGTGGCAGTGTTACTCTCTGCAGAATGAAAACTCTCCCGTGTTAGCAATAGCGAGCTACACTGATCCTTCAAACCTGGCCCTTTTATATGCAGTGTTCTTGCTGTTCCTTCTACTTGGAACTCCTGTCTGGCCCATTCCTCTTATCAGAGTATAAGATCTATATGACTCTACACCTCAGCTTATCTTCTATGATATACTGTTTTCATGGAAGAAAGGTATCCAAAACTGCTATTTCTAGTTCAGTTAAAAAGATCATATAACTGATTCATGATACACAATCATATAGAACATGTAAACTTCTCTACCCATCCTTTTTCCAAATGTCTTTATGTCTTATCAAGACACAAGCAATACACACGTGATAGGCACATCTTTGTACTGTGGTTGCTGTGGCACGTTACTTCCTTCCAAAGGAATCTGAGTTACTGTGGGCATGGACTTGTTTACGAGTACTTGTTTGTTTTCTACTTTTTCACCTAAGGAAAGAAAAGAACATTAAACAGATCATTATCATCTGTGTAGAACACAAAGGTTGCCAGGACAGAACTATGGTCAGTCTTGGTGTATGAAATCCAGTTATGGAAGAAAGAAACAGGCCATCTCAGTGGGAAGTAAAGTTCAACAGGGCTCAGATGTAATTTTATTAAAAAAAAAAAAAATTCAGATGGAAATCATAACGTAGTTAATGTGAAACGAACTTAGGACCATGCCTCAAGTGAAACCCCACCTCAATCAATAAAAAGCACCACCCCAGTGAATAGCAAGTTTACATATCTCTTAGGGTAACAGAATAGATTAGGAGCACTAGTTATTTGTAAACATTTCAATCAGTACCAAATCACCACCAGCTTACCTTGGAAAGTAAGAAAAAAGAATCTCTGGTTTTGCTGCTATTTCAACTTAAGGACCAGATATTTAAATAACCATCCTCATGCTTATTTTCAGAGCCACAGTGATCAGTGTTAATACTGCACAAAAACTTACAAGTAAACAAAGGCAGACAAACTGAAGGGTGTTCACACACTGTACGGCTTGAGGGGAATCATGGCACTTGTCCTCCTAGGGCCCAACTCTGACTAGGATGTGTGGAAGGTGACTGATTGGTCTGATGACAGATTTTTCAGCTGGTTCCTGTGTTCTGCATAGCCCTACTATGTTCTCTTCCTTTCAGATAATCTCAGTAATCAAACTCCCAGACACTCATGCAGGTTTTGACTCTACTTTTCTATTTCTCCTTAGCAGACACTCTTACCCACATACAGATTTCACTCGTTTCATTACAGAGGTTCTGCAGATCTTCCACACAAGGGCAAATTTTCTTACCACATAATGGTCTCACGGTTATCGCTCTGATTCCTTATACTAGATGAAACCTGACATGCTTGTGTGTGATCCAATGATCAATGTCAGCCTTCTGCACTACTCTGTATGACCCAAGACCAGGGCTGTGTGTTATATGAACGATTCATTACAAATTTGTAATTATAATGAAGTCATTCCTTTTAGGGAAAGAATATTCCAAAGTCAGGCCATAAGCAAAATGTATAAATTAAGAAATGTCAGCACAGATACAGAGTCAAGACCTTACCAAAACACTTTCAAGTTTGACTTTTCTATAATTTAAGATTATGGCGAGAATGCATTTTTTTTTTTTTTTTTTTTTTTGCTACAGGAAAACATATAATTTACAGAAAAATAGATAAGAAGCAATCTCTTTGAAAATGACCACACTGGTCAATCTCGACTGGGGCATTACACATTGGTTCTTTCTGCCCTGTTAACCAACAATTCAGAAATACTGTTAAATAATTCTCAAAATTTCAAAAAGCACACACCAAAATTCATTATATTTTAAGGGCTTTTACCTGGAGAACAAATGCCATCTGCATCTAAAATTTCATGTCGCCAGATGGGTTTTCTGGTAGCAGCATCCAACATAGGACCCATCACCTTATCAAAAGTCTGATTGGTGTATCGCTTCAATGTGCACTTCGCATTTTTATATACAAGACAACGCCCAAAGCCTGAAATGAAGCCCCAAAAGGATGAGAATCCCTGGAAATATGAAACTAAAACAAAAACATAGGTTTGTGTTTCTCAATAAAACACTTCACATTTCCAAAAACAAAATGAAAACCCAAACCTCAACTACTTTACGGTTGGTAAATCTGGAACTGGCAAAAACCAAGCAACACTCCAAAGAATGGCTCGGACTCCTCTGCTGTCTATGGAGACAGTGATTTCTACCCCACTTTCCAGCATGCAACCCACTAGGTCACACAATGCCAGAATTTCAAAGGGTCTTAGAAATCACCTTTGCCATTCCTTTCTTTTACAGGCCTGCTGAGTGAGGCCAGAGAATTAAAGAACCACAGTCACCCAGGAAATTGGTAGCACATCTGAAAACAGACCAACTCCACCAAGCCAGGATGCTCTGCACAAACTCTCTGTATAATTTCTGTTAAGCCTCCCTGAAAGGTCTATGATTCTGGCATTTACAGTTAGACCTATATTTCTCCAGAAAGGGAAACATATCTGCTCCCTGCCTCTTCTTTTTTAAGTGTGAGAGTGACTGTGAGGTAAAAACATGGAAGGTAGGCAGTTATTTGCAGGTGTCTAGACGGTTCTCATCATCGTCACTCCCAGTGACCTGTGCAGCCATAGTAAACTCAGCTCAGAGCCAGCTGCTCCACAAATATTACACGATCCGAAACTCCGGTACAAATGCCACTAACAGCAATATGCTGTAGTGCACGGGAATCCAAACTGCACGAAATCACTGTGTGGTTTCTTCTAAGCATAAACGGACTCTTTATTTATAGGTGGAAGCTTAGAAGCTAGCAGAGGGTAAATTTTGATCATTAAATCGTGTTTCAGAGTTTCTGACAGACATCACAAAGTCGTCAGATTTCCACACCAACGTTTCCAGTTAATCAGAAAGGATAATATCTAGCTTTAAAGCATGGCTGTTGTCATCTGGAGAAAAAAGGGGCACAAATTCAGTGCAGCCAACATTAACGCCAGTGACACATGTCTAGGAGTACTATTATGGCTGCCTAGCAACTAGGGAGAGGGAAGGGAAGGCATGGTCAGTATGCGGGAGAGGGAAGGAACTGGAGGCTGAATGGAGAAATCAGCCTGCAGACCAGGTGGTGCTGGTTAGGTCACGCAGTGACGACCTGTGACAGTAAAATGTTAAAAAGAGTGAAAAGAAAAAAAGCACAAAAACTGCAAGATACGGTTTGTGTCTCCATACGTTCCTAGCTTTTGACATTTGGCTAGCAAATGAATTATAGACCGTGGGGTTAGGGCATATAGTGATAGCCTTCCCACCTGCCCTCTTAACACAGGTTTATTGTTGCATATGGCACCAGATATATTAAAAAACAAAAACAAAAACCTTAGTTCATGTACTGTTTAATTCCTGGTAGAAATAATAATCTCATTTATTTTTGTCTTTGAGAAACTTTCAAGTTACCAATAAAATAAGTTAATACATTATTTCAATGTAAGTAATTTAAAAAGCAAGCAAGCAAACAGAAAACAACACGAAAGTATAATAGGCCTTAAAATTTTCTAGATATGGCGTGACGTGCACTCGTGAGACCTCAACAATATGGCTGCCTACACAAGAGCTGCAGAACGACAACGTGAGCTGAAACGCCAAGGTGGGCAGGGTAATTCACAAGTTTCCATCCCTAGAGTAAGAGCTAAAGGCAATCAATGTCAGCTGGGAGAAGGAAAATCAGTCTTCTCAAGGGACACGCCCTATGACAAGTGGTTAGCCCTAAACACATGTACAAACCAGCAACGCCTGTGCGTGCGTGTGCGTGTGCGTGCACAGCAATAAAGGAGAAGTTATGAATTTGGACGGGGGTGATGAAGATGGGAGAAAGGGGGTGGGAATGATAGACAGTACTCATGTATGAAATTCTCAATTTAAATAAAAAATATATAACAGCCCCAGTTTGTGTGCAAAGTTCAAATCATTTGAACCTACACTGCATTCTGACACCAAGCAATGTTTACAGTCGTCTCTTCCGATGTCTAATTCTGCGCAGAAGTACTTCTGTGTTAAAGCTCTGGCGACTCACTTACCCCTGTCCAGGGAGGCCTTGTTCAAAACAAGAGCATCTTCAATGTCATAGCCACTGTAGCTCATCACAGCGACGGTCGCATTCTGTCCAGCGGGCAGTTTCTCAAAATCTATCAACTCAATGGTTTTTGTTTTAACCATGGGCTTCTGTGGATACGCTAGTAGATACATAAGAGTATCAATTCTGTTTCGCTGGTTGTAACCAATGGTGCCTTTATTGATATTGAAGAAAATAAAACCAACTGTTATATCCTGGGGAATAATCAGGTGGCAATGAATTTAAGTACATTAAATTTGCTTAACTAAAATGAAAAAAATCTCAGGTTAAACATTTCAAAAGTAACACCTATAGTAGCTATTGATTCCTAAAACAACTTTCCTGTTATTTAAAATCCCCCCCAAAACAATCTAAATAATTCAACATTTTGACTTAAAAAACACAACTGAGCCTATTTGCACAATTTTTGTTGTTACTGGCTAATTTCACAAGTTAAGTACACAAAACCTATACTTAGTTTTGTTAAGATGATGTGAGAACAGCATTGGGCTTCACTGCAGGAGCTCACACAGCACAACAGAATACATAAACCAATACAGCAAAAGCTTTAAATGAAAAGGAAAGAAAGGAGGAATGGAATGAAGACAGCTGAAGGCAGAAAAGCATGAATTTGCTAATTGGTTATTTAAGAACATATTTATGAAGCATATGTTATTTATGAACAACAACAAAAACTAGTACAAAACACTAGGAACACTTGGGGAAGGCCAGGTCCCCTCTCCTAAGACAGTAAAGATATGGCCTAGTTATGATGGGGAGTGAGGATGCAGCCCGGCTAGGGTGGGGAGTGAGGATGCAGTCCAGCTAGGGTGGGGAGTGAGGATGCAGCCCAGCTAGGGTGGGGAGTGAGGATGCAGCCCGGCTAGGGTGGGGAGAGAGGAAGCATGAAGACCCCAGCAAGCTCTATCCTCCTTAGTAATCAGTCTCTCACCTGACAGTCCTTAGAAGGGGCATTATTAGGTTATTGTCAACTATAAGTGAAATCTGAACTTCATGCCTACAGTGGGATTTATGGCCTTCCTAAAGAAAAGTCTTTCATATTTTGGGCTCATGGACACAGTTGATCCTAAAACAGAGACCTTTAAACTAGGAAATTGAGATCTGCCCCGCTGTAAGATCATATGGAGACTACTGAATCCCCTTGACTTCTGAGCATTTCTTCCATCAGGAGTGATTGAGGAGGTGAGCTGTTAGCATTAGGAGGAAGCTTTGCTTGTTTCATGCACGTGCCTCCATGGAGACACATACACATGCCCATCAGCCCTAGTGTGCCACTGTATGGAGCTAACCCAAAGTGTGAACAGATCCCCAAACTCTGTATTTTATTTCCTCTGACTTCTGCATCTTTAGTGTCATTAGATCGTCTGTGTTCCAGCCTTGCACTACAACAAACAAAAAAACCTATAACAATCTTAAATCAAGACTCAAACCAACTACTTGAGTAGCAAAAAATGATTTGTCACTCCGTGACAATCACCACCAAGGGCAATGACAGAAGCTGTGCAGAAGGCACGGAGTGAGGAGCTCATTACGGTTGCTCAGGAAATGTCAAGTGAATCAAAGTGAAGAACTGGTGCTTTTTAACAGAGTATGCGTGCATTTGTGCAATCTCTACAGGACTTACCCAAAGTCAGTTGGAAACAACAGTCATTTGAACCTCATGAACCTTTTGTTGAGTCTGCAATTTGTGCTATTTCAGTGACAACTAATAAACTGGACGAGATACCTGACAGTGATCACTTACTGCTTTAGTGTAAGACTAGTACTGCTGCTGGGACCGTGATACAGTTCACACACAGTAAGTTTATGCCTTTCTATGAAACCATTTAAAATTTATGTTGTGACTTCAGCTCCAACTGTGTAGCTTATTCAGCTTGAGCTGAGGGTTCGGGCAATGTCCCACCAGGCTGCCAAAGGATGTCTTCTGAAACTGAGGCAAGCATTATCACGAAGCAAGGAAACACAAAAGGCTGTGCCTCTCTCAACAATGGCAACGGAGCTCGAGCCTGCTATTAATTGTCCCTTCAAGCCCAGAACACAATTCTCAACCATTGCGACTGACCATCAAATGGAGGAACAGCAAAATCATTTAGCACATCTGGGGTTATGACTCGTTGGGAAATTTTCCCTAAAAGAACATGTGTACTAGATTTGTACACAGGGTTTTTAGAAGCATAATGGATGTGTATATTAAAACATTACATATAGACTAAGATTTCTATACTACAGAATCTTACAATGCTATCAAATCCCTATATTTTTTTTTAAATGATGAATGACTATTTGCCAGTAAGGTTTTTTTGGAAATTATCTAAAAAAATGGAATCAAAACGCTTTTCTACGTAAGCACACGATCAGACTGCGGTTTCCTTACAGAGCACTGCAGGACTGGGGCTGGAGCTCAGCAGCAGCACTAGCCTGGCATGCACAGAGCACCACGAAAGACATGGGAGTAACACACGCAGCCAACACAGAAGATACCTCCAAGCTGTGGTTTGCCTCCACTGACCCATTTTTCTGTAACTGTGTATAGTGATTTCCTTTGCTTACTGCCAGGACATGATTTGTCTTACTAAGCCATGTTTTCTTGGTAACTTTCTTAAGTCATCAAAAGGCATAGCAAAGTATACAAATGTAAGTTAAAATAGGGAAAAGGTGCTTTAAGGTGAGATGAAGGAGATTATAAACAGGTAACAAAAGTATTTATGAAAAAATGAGGTGGTATGCATTTAATTTTTTTACTTCACTCCTTGCCCTCCATCCTAATCATCAAATACAGTCGAGGGTGATGGTAACACTATGGATAACTTGCAGACACTGCCGAAGAACTGGGTCGAGTGATTACATCTTCTATCTCCACCTTTACTGTCTGAGCCTTCCAGCTGATCTGCAGCTGACATGCAGAAGGCCGGCCGTTAGCTTTATCATTCCAGAGCATGTGTAGAAGCTCACTCCGTATTGATGAGACAAGTGCACTGGTGAGCAGTCTCACAGGCACACTGGTCATTCTGTACACTCTGTACAGAATGCCTCATTTTGGGTTTGCTTTGCTCATCGTGTAACCAAGTTGTCTTATTACCAGAGTTCTTTATATAAACTAGGTATCTATGTGGAGGGCGAATGCTTCCTCCTACTCTGCAGCCTCTATTTTCACAGTCCCAAATGTCTCTCCGGAGCAAATACTTAATTTTGAGAAATTCAACTCATAAACTTTTTCTTTTTACAGTCTGTAACCTTTGTACCCTGTTAGAAAGCTTAACTCAGATCACACATTCTCACACGTATTTCCTTCTTCAGGTTTTACAGTTTTAGTTGTTATATGTAGTACTGTAAGATTCGCTTTGTGTTAATTTTTCTATGGTATCAGGTAGGGATTGACATTCACTTTTTTACATATTGATTATCCAAAATAAAATATGTGTAGCTGAGAATGTTCCTTTCCCCAATGAACTCTTAGGACACTTGCACTAAACATCATTTTCAGGGCAGGAGAGATGGCTCAGCAGTTAAGAGCACCTGTTGCTCCTTCAGAATACTCGAATTCATTTCTGAGCAGTTCACAACAACCAATAACTCCAGCTCCCAGGAACCTGACACCTCTGGCTCCTGAGGGCTCCTGTACACACATGCACATCACCTCCCTCTGGCCACATTGTACACATAACTTTAAAAAAATCTTAAGAACAAACATTAGTTATGAAGATAACTTACTATTTCAAGATGGGGCATAAGGACTGTAAAGAAATCAGACGAGAGCTGGGTATGATGGCACACACCTTGAATCCTGACACTTGGAGGCAGAGTCAGGCAGATCTCTAAGAGTCTGAGGCTCGCCTTGTCTACATAGTAAATTGCAGGCCAGTCAGGACTACATAGTGAGACTCGTTCTCAAGTAAGAGAGAAAAGGAAAGAAAATCAACTGTCTATAAACACATATACCTCTTTCTCAACTGTTAACTCTGTTCCATTCACCTATATGTCCGCCATCGAATCAATATCACATTGTCTTCACTGTTGTAGTTTTTTAGTAACTAAGAATCATGTTGTATAATTTTTCCACTTTCCTCTTCTTTAGCGTAAGGCTCCTTCCCTTCTTCCTTCTGTGTGTGCATGTGTGTACTTATGCATGTGTATATATGTATGTATGGAGCCTAAAGTCTGAAGTTAGCTTTTTTTCTCAATCATTCTCCATTTTATTTATTTGTTAATTTGTTTTGAGACAAAATCTCACTATGTAACCTGGCTGGCCTGGAACTCAGAGGTCTATCTGACTCTGCCTCCCAAGTGCCGGAATTAAAGACCTATGCCACTTAACCCAGCTCTGGATTAGAGAGTCATTCATCCATCTACCCATTCATCCATTTATTCACTATTTCAGAAACCTTGATTAAGTGTTTGCCACACCAGCTACTAAGCTGGGGCTATGTGGTATGCTAAGCACAAGGGTACAATAATAAAGCAAATTCCTATCTTCAATGAGATTATAATCTATAATGAAGTAGAGAAGCCAGCCTGATTATGGGCTACAAAAGTTCAGGAAACAGGGGAAGGAAGTGAATTTTAGCAGAAAAGAACTTCAGTAAGTGTTATAAAAAAGGATTCCATAGGAGATGCAATATACCATGGTACAAGCTGTTCAATCACTCTGAAATTCAGCTTTCTTGTCAAAAAAAACAAAAACAAAAACAAAAAAGCCTCACAGGATTGTTATCATGCTTTAAAAAATGCATATAAAAACCTGGAGTTCTCGGGAACAGGTCAGCAATAGAGCATGTGTCTGGCATGGATGAAGCCCTGGGTTCACTGCCCAGTAATGCCCCCTCCTCCGTGGGTATTCAGTAAGTGCAGCGGTCATGCTCAGCACCGACAACACTGGCAGTCAGGTGTCACCTTGCAGTACCCCATCCTACTCAAGTTCTCACTCACAGACTAAACTGTAGAGTAGTAACTTTCCATCACTATAAGAGAAACTAAAACTAACAGAAACCACAGAACCCGAACTCATAGTGACCTCGTCCATCCAGTGAGTCAAACACGAAATGCTGGCAAAGAGATGTCTGACTCTAGGGAGACTTCAGATAATACCTAAGCATTCAGTCTCAGGAATGAGCATACAGACTTATACCCTGAACAGCTACAGTGATTAAAAATCCTTAAATCAATAGAATTTTTAAAAATGTCATGAATAATTGGCTAAGGCGTTTTTCTATTTTTCAAACCTAAACAAAAGGGATATGCAAAACAAACAGTGGGGCAGAAGCGGAGAATGAGACAAAACTTTATGAGGATTCTTGAACATTAAGTGCTTTAAATATCTCAATTCCAGGACATCCCACTCCAGTTTAAACACAGGAAGAAACAGTCTGCTTAGGAACAGATTCTGGTGAAGACAAAAACAGACGCTGTCCCAGCTCCTGAGGGTTTTTTTTTTTAAAGTCCCAGCAGTTTGGAGCTGAAGGGGGAAGGGCCGGAGGAGGGCTGTGATGCATATTCATTAACTTGCTGATAGTAACTGAGCAATCATTTAAAGAGGAGGAAGTGTTCCTCTAGAGGACTGCCAACTAGTGAAACAGGCAGGATCTGAGAGTGAGACTGAACTCAGTCTTGCGAGCTTGCGCACTCTCACAGCTCCAGTGCACAGCCAGTGCTGCGACCTGGAGGCTGACCATTTCCAGATGTCTACCTGACTTTCCATTCTGAGCCATGTCACACCTACAAGCCACGCCCACAGAACTGAGAGGGTCTCAGTAGCACAGAGAGATGCTGTGTGGAGATCTGAACTTTACTAATAACTTAGAGTGTCTGCGATTTAAGAAGTACCTTGCAGACGCCTTCTATTGGAACAGCTCTCTGATGTGCTAGGTGAAGCTTTCAGTTCTGATGGTCGGTGCTGGTCTTAGTGTACTTCTTTGTGGCAACAGAAAAGGAGTTACTGCTTCACTCTCTGAAGGAGACTGGAGGTTGGTATCAAAAGGGCCAGGGGTTGGAACACTGCAAATCTTCTAGGTTGGCTAAAATATTTAGTGAGCCAGTTCTGGACTAATGTGTCTAGTGTGTACACTGGACTAGCCAGTGTCTTTTATTTTCTACATGGATCAGCAGACAAATAACAAGTAAGACATTACTTTGGAAATTCACATAGACTCTGAGATTAAAACAGTCTTTAGCAATGTGTCCTCTTTAATGTGGCTTTTAGTTCCCAGCTGCCAGGACTCAGGGAGCTCAAACGGTCCAGAGCAGTCCTGCTCAAAGGGCTGGGCTTGCCCCTCAGACCTGGTCTCGGCTGTGGCTTTTCTCTCTCGCTGACCTTTTTCCTTCTGTGTCTTTCATACAGGCCTTGCTCATTACTCCTGCAGCTATTTCAGTGTCCAAAGAGAAATGAAAATGTGGTCATGCCATGTGCCAACTTTAAATGCACTTCTCTATGCTTTCCTTCCTAGTCAGGTGTGTTTTATAATAACAAACAGTCACAAAGGCTTTTTTTTATGACTTAAGATATTCAGTGGCTTTTGTCTTGCAAGCGTCAGCAGTAACGTCAGAGGATTGTATCCAAGGAGCTAAATGTGCAGGACCCAGGGTCAGAGCAGCTGAATACACCAACCTCAGAAAACACAGACAATGAATTGCAAATGACACTCACAACAAAACGAGGAAAAAAACCTTCACACAGAAGACTACAAAAGAACTCTACAGACACTGAATTGGCTTTCTGTGCACACTGATCCTGCTTAACTGTGTGTGGTAACTAACCCAACGCTTCAGACATGTGGGGCCACAAAATAAAGGTTGGGTTTTGTTTTTGTTTTTGGTGGGGAGGGTTGTGATAAAAAATATTTTTCCCTCCTTTAAGTCTATTCTTCATTTTTAAAACAGCTTCACTAACTGGAGATGGCTCTATGCTTCTGTTCGCATCTTCAAACAAAATGAGTGGCTTTGGTGATGCAGTGATTAGTCTGTTAATTCTGCTGAAGGTTCCACACAAAAGGTGTATTGTTTCAGCGGGTATTCACAGCATAAAACAAAATGGTGTGGTAAACCTAAAAGAAGTGATAGCCCTTTCATGGCATACAGGGTGCAGTACTATATATTTCAACTTGTTAGCATGTCAGGAGCACAGGCAGGATATCGGCCTACACGGCTGAGGATGAATGGAAAGCCAAATTGATGAGCCCCTGTTCAGATTTTCCCACTGGGAGCTATTCCCAACTGTCCAGTTGCACCATTCAGGTAAATGGTGGCAGGACAATATGCTTTTCATCTTCCCATAGCCAGTGAAAGGGCACATGAAACTCAGGAAGAAGTATCTAAACTTCCTGTCTGTGGAAGGAAGCATGATTTCTTAACGGCCAGCTGCAGCTGGAAGTGGGGCAGAGGCTGACTGTGGCAACGCAGAACCTTCCCCTCTACTGCTCGCAATGTTTGAAAATAAAGCTCCCTTATTCCTCAAGATTGGAAATGACATGTCATACGTGGAGTGAAAATTCCTTAAGTTTACTAAGATCTGAGAAATATTTTTGACAAGTCTATAAGGAAAATGTGTTTATGGAGCAGACTCCTTACACCGCTTCAAGGATATTCCTATTCTCCATGCATACTACATTCCTCCACGGAGCATATATTTTCTACATTTTCTTACCACAAAGACATACCAAGTAGCGAGACTCCCATGAAGTGCTTGCTCACATTTTCTCTTTGAAATATGCTTCCCTTCAAAAACTCAGCACAGCTCTACCTTCACAAAGAATCTATTCCATGTACTCCGGATCTCCCTCTCAGGTCCTGGCTACTGGTCTAATCTGCTGGTCCCTCCAACTGCACTGAAACTCTTTAAGCAGAGAGCTCTGTCTGATGTCTGTTTCCATGCTTCTCCCCATCTGACTGCCAGTCTTGCTCAGGGAATGGCATGGATGCATGGATGGATAGATGAGCAGACAGACAGGTGAAAGGGAAGGAGAATCAGAAGGGGAAAGAAATGGACTTTAAAACTGATGTGCAAGTTTTAAGAGAGACAGTAGCAACTACAAGAACGGGACAGGTTCATGACGATCACGCAGACAACCTGGGTACCTGTATTCCTCAGTAAATCTCCTCAGTACTTTTAACCCTTTCTCCTTCCTTTGCTTTTAGTTGTTCTGCTCTCTCACACTTCTTTCCTGGTTAACTTAAACTTTTCAGGGCTTTGATCTTTATATTTACTTATAATTATGGGAAATTTATTATGTGCTACTTTGTTGGCTAAGGAAACCAGTTGAGATCTGCATGTTTGTTTAAGCAAAAGACAGGGTAGAGCTCCTGCAAGCATCACAGAGTTACACAGGCCCTTTGAGCTTGGCCACCCTTAGGTATCACTAACTTCTGATTTGCCTGAACACACACAAGTGAGAATAAAGATTAGAGTCTCTCTCCGTGTAATTTAAAAGCAGGCATAACAATGCAATCTTACCCATGGCTTGCTTGCCCATAGCACACTGGTAGGTGTTCCTTGGAGACTGGTTATGATGAGGGTATGGGATCAGGCCGGCACAAACACCAAGAAGAGTGAAGGGTTCAATCTCCAAGTGGGTGGTATCTCTAGCAAGTTAATAAAGATTTAGGCAGTTTAGGCGTCAAGTGCTAAAATCAGTGTCTGTTTAAGAACATTTCCTAGGTCTCTAGGGTATTTATAAGACAATAAACTTAGATGTTAGTAACTTACTAAAATAAAAACATGTCGAAACAAAGTATGACGAAACCTAAGAATTTAAACTATTTTGTGATAAAAATTCTTATCAGTGGTGAAAATAAAAGAGAAGGGAGATAGTATAGAAGTATTTATATAAAAATAAAGCATTATCATCCTACATTCTACCAACGATACATGATAGAAACAGATTTCTATACCAAACGCAGAAGTGTGGTATCAGTAACTTCCAAAAGGGCAAGTAGCCTACTTTTCCTTTTCTCAACAGGAAGCCTGAATCGCAGGACGATGGTGGCACACACCTTTAATCCAAGCACTAGGGAGGCAGACGCAGGCAGACAGATCTCTGTGAATTCAAGGCCAGCCTGGTCTATAGAGTGAGTTCCAGGACAGCCTGGAAAAGCTATGAATAAATAAAGGAACAGATCTCTCTGAAAATGAGTAGCTACAACCATACAGACCACAGTCAGCAGCTAACTGTGGCTACTGAGAAGCTGACACATATTAGGCTACCGAGGAACTGAATTTTAGATTTTACCCAATTTTAATGGATTTAAATTTTAAAACTCAAGTTTAAGTTTAAATAAGTCAGTTTATTTTAAACTGTCACTATATTTCAAACAACTTACTTTTATGAATCTACCTATTCAACCTATCAGATTTAGCATTTCTAATGAATTTAGTTATAAGTGTGCATAAGATTTTAAAGTCTTGTAATGGGAAAAAAGTAAAATATCTCATTTAAAAATATTCATTACACGATGCAACAATATTTTGGATACAATGGGTTAATAAAAATATTAAAATTTAGGGCTGGGGACATATAGCTAGGTGGTAAAGAACCTGGCTAGCATGTGTGAAGCCCTAGATTTAGTCCTCAGTATCCCCTCCCAAAATATTAATTAATCACTCATTATTTTCCTTTTCATATGGCTACTAGAAATTCGTATGTATTGGCACCTTGTACTATATTCTTATGGGACAGTTTTGTTATAGGTATCTGTCTAGTGGACCTAAGAACCTTGGTTACTTCATAATACATTTCTGAAGAAAATCCAGGTTGGGGCTAAATAATTAAGCAGCTCAGAAGTTTCCACTGGAAAGAACAGCTACAGTACGTGAGGGTTTTTACTTAAAGTAACACATATCATATTCAGGCTACGTGCTACGCTGTGATCCTGTGCTCCTGACCCAAGGGTCCACGAAGTAGAACCATAGCCATTTCAAAGGTTCACAGCATCTGAGAGGAGAGGTGATTTCTAAGAAACCAGGTCACCATCCACTTGATATTAAAACGAAACCACTAAGTTCCAGCAGGGAACAGCTCAATAAACTATATATGTAGGCAAATAATGTGCCAGCGCTACTAATAAGGTGATGGTAGGACAGTTATTTAAAAGTGTAAACGTGCTCCTGTTGTTCGGGACACACAGCCTACAGGGCCATGCATGCACCTGTGCACACTCACTTAGAAAGCACAGTAAACAACTACTAGCGGTACTGGAATGTGCAGTCATTCTCTTCGTTGAGGCAGGGTCTTACGGAGCACAGGATAGACTGAAAATCTCGAAGTAGCTGAGGATGACCTTGAATTTCTGATTCTACTGCCTTCACCTCTTGAGTGACAGGATTACAGGAATGCACCACTAAATCTGGCTTTATTTTTTATTAATTAATTTATTGTTTGAAGTAGGATCTTAGTAGCTCTGGCTGTCACTATGATGACAGGCTGGCCTCAAACTCACAGAGATCCATCTCCCTCTGCCTCCTGAGTGCTGGGATTAAAGGCTTGGGCCACCGTACCCAGCATTATACCTGGTTTTATTTGGTACTGCAGGTTTTATGAAGAGCTCTGTGTGTGCGAGGCAAGCACTCTGCCAACTGAGTTACACCCCCAGTTTAAGTTCATTTTTTAATTTTATGGACATCTACATTTAAAAACACCTTTTGACTATTAATAAAATAATAGAATTATCATATTTTAAAATAAAATGACTTTGATCAATACAGTATCTTGATGACCCTGTTTTATAATGCTACTGAAGGAAGTTACACGGCATATGGATAAGTCAGTAAACATGGCCCCTTATTCTGCGGGTGAGCACAGCAGCAGGGAGGGTGGAAATGAACAGGGTCTCTGTTCTAAAAGAGGGTGCTCGCAGACTCATAGGAGAGGGACGCCTGAGTGCGGTCAGTGTTTCTGGGTGTCTAAAGAGAGGCAGTACAGCTGAACAGCAGGCTAGGGGAGGTGAGTGCAGGTGGTGTAGGGAGAATGCTAGGAGCCCGGTGATGTCTGTAAGGACTTCTGAGAGGCGTGGAAGGTGGACAAGCAATACCAGGCAGGCAGCAGCCTGGACTGATTGGAAGATGCAGGTGGGGAACAAACTCAGACCTAGTGCATCCTGGAAGGTACACGAACGAGTGAGAGTAATCAGAGCTCAAGAAACACAGAGGACTTATCTGCCATTTGTAAGTCCATAGACTAGACACAGTGGCATACACCTTTAATCCCACTCTAAGGAGACAGGCACAAAAATATCTGTGAGTTTGAGGCCAGCTCATAGTAAGTTCCAGATCAGTCAGAGCTACGTAATGAGACCCTGCCCCTTAAAAAAAAAGTCCACCATAAAATATTCTTTAATATTCCAGCTTAAAATATGCAGTATAAAAGTAATTCGAAAAGCTCACCACCTGAAGGGGTAAAAACTCTGACTAAGAAGCATTATTTATCAAATCATAATACAAATATATATTTCATCTGGTAGCAGAAAGAAGAAAATTACTTGGTTGTGACAGAAGATACAAACAGTTATCAAGAATGAGCATTAAACTCCCTTTTAAAAACATAACTGCAAAAATTCCAGTTTTAGGCAAGTGGTACATTAATGACATGCATCAGAAAGCAAGTTGTACAGGTGCTCTCTAATGTCTTCCAAACAGAACACAGATGCTTCTAAAATACCACTGTGGCAGTAGAAATATTATGAACATATTGGCATCTCAAGTTTACACTGCACGTATGCTTAGAGAATTTTTGTAACATGCTATGTGTGGAATTCCTACTCTGACAATAAGATTTCAGATGTCCGCTGACAAAATCCTATCTAGGAGAGACATATTTCATGTAACCTGACTCATTAGGTAAATGTTTACAGTAGCTGGATATTAAAATCAGAGAGATACTTTCCTTTTAAATGGATACACTAAGTATCACACAGCAAGAGGGTAATTAAATCTAAAGAGTGCTTGTGGCACTTCACTGGGACACACGACAGGCATGCTGACTACAGAAGAGCATCGTAACTCGAGGTTTCACACAAAAGCACCTCCCAGAAGAACTGAATAGGACAGCGAAAACCAGATAGTACCTTTACGGACAAATGGACCGTAACTGTGGTTGTTACGAATCTTACTTACTTATTAATTGTATGCTCGTACAGTGCAATGTTACAATCATTTTCTTCATTCACATCTAAATATTCAACTAGACTCTCATGTAAGAAATCTTCAAAATTCCTGTGGAAATAATGGTAAAGAGACACTAAAGCACTTTTCTGTAGACCTGGATATGACAACAGAAGCTACTGGTTTTCATTTCTCCCCAAATCCCATACTCCTAAGATATCAATACACTGAGACATCTGAAATACGCTGCTTATGGGTCTTGTGTCACTAAAATAAAAGTAGTAACGTGATTCTTGCCAATCAAGCCCCCACTTGTAAAAATACTGACTTTAGAAACTGTGGTATAAGGACGACAATGTCTGCATCAACAACATGGCTTGAGGGGTTTTCTTGGGAGATGCATTTAATGGGCAGTAATTTACAGCAAGGCTCTATAATCCTCATGACTCACGTTGGTAAGTATTTCGTCATGTGCAGGCAACTGCATGTGGGATGATTTTTAATAAGCTGCTGGTATACTTGGTGGGTAGGAATTAATAGATTTACAGATGAAAATAAACTTTCCTTACAGCATATATCAAAGAATATTACTGCTGATTAAAGCATGCAAAAACATATTTAGAGAGATTAATAATTTCTACTTTTGATCACTTACCTATAACCTTGAGACAACTCTTCCATATGCCTATTTGTGACTGCTGGCTTTTGTTTCTTAACAATTATGTAAGGCCTAGAAAGGGAAAAGAGTAACTTACTATGAGAATGATGCCAGCCAGTTCTTTTTACCACTGTGGAATGAGAGAGGGTAGAGGTACAGCTTGTTCTGGAGTTGCTTGAGGACATGTAGTATTTTTTTGCTGTATGAACATGTAGGGTCTTTCTCTCTCAACTTTCCCTCTCTGACATACACACACATAACTCTATATCATGTGAGTATGTATACACTACAGAGTATTTCCTCTAATTATCCTAAGAATCATTTGGATTTAAATGAAAAGGCAACACAAAGATCATGGTCAATAAAGTCTGGACAGGATACAAAATCTTCATGCCATATTTTTTAAACTGTGTAAACTATTATTCCAGAAGCATCACTTCATTTCCTCCTGGAAGTATTTGGTTTGTAGCAGTCTCCCTCTATCCGTGCATCAGTGGTTTTGTGCTTTTGATGATTTTAGTTACTCAGGGTCAACTGTAATATAGAAAGTTCTAAATTAGGTACCTTTCTAGACAATATGGTGAAATCCTTTATTACCCTGCTCCATCCCATTTAGGAAGGGAATCACTTTTTTCTCTAGTGTATTCATACTACACAGCACTAACAGGACACCTGCCTGTTAATCATTTAGCGGCAGTATCAGTGATCTGATTAAAAGGATGGTACTCAAGACTGGGTACCGACGGTTTTAGGCATCCACTGGGACCCTGGAACATATCTCCCACAGAGAACTGGTGTAATGCCTATGGAATTGGCAGGAAAAGACTCATCACTGAGGACAATAATGGCTTTAGTTTTGAGACGTCAGTGGAGATCCAAATATTTGGGGTGGTTTGATGTAGCTCTTATAGAGGGGAACAGGAAGCTAGCAGACACTAACTAGTGTGTCTACCCTGAAACCCAAATGTGAAGACCACTGAGCGCTTTGAAACAGGCAAGAAAAGGAGCTAAACACTAATACAAAGGGGACATGAGTTGCTGAACAGGAGCTGGGAAAGCTCTTCATGGAAGTCACCAGTACCTCAAAATCCTGGCTTTTTGGTGACGAAACAGAGACCCATTCATGTACCACTCCAGGAGCTCAGGTTAAGGCTCACAGGTGAAGGCAGAAACCAGAGTAGGAAGGGGAGAAGCCACTTTACTCAATAAACTCTCTGTTCCAGCCAGGTCTGTGGTCTGCCATTATAAAATTACTTCTAAAAAACAATTTTCTTTTAGAACATGTCTTATTATATGGATACAGTGAAATAAAAAAGAATTTAAACTGGAATACTTAGAATATGTCATTGCTTCTTATGCCCCCAAGGTAGGCCGTGTTGTTTAGTCTCTCCCCTCCTCACTTTTTTCTTCCTATTTTAAAGAGAGGATCTCACTACATAGATGAGGCTGGAACTCAAAGAGATCCACCACCTGCCTCTACCTCCTAAATGCTAGGATTAAAGCCACTGAGCCACTATGCATGGCGTAGGCCATTTGCTAATAGCTCTATGTTAGCATCCGATACTCTGTAAGCACTTACCATAGCCTACTAATTAGTTCTTAGCACAGTCATAGGTAGGCATTGCCACTTACAGTTCACAGCCAAGGAAACCGAGCCTCAGAAACTTATGAATACTCAGATCACACAGTCACTAAGTGGCCAGTTCAGACTCAAATGCAGGTATCTTATTTCCTACAGCATCATAAGAGAAACCAATTCTGACTAAGTTAAGCAAAAATGAACTTGCTAGAAACATTAAGAATTTACTAGAGGGAATGAGAATCAAGGAAAGAAGAAATACCGAGAAAGATCAGGAACTGGCACAGTTAAGAGGATCTAGGGAGTGCGAATAAGAGGTGATCTTAAGCTTACGGCCCTGCACTGCCTTAGGGCTGGGAGTAGGGATGAGGGGGGCAGACACTAGTTGGATTTCTGTCCATATATTCAGCTGAAGGACTCTACCTGTGTGTGATAAGCACTTAGACACTTGACAAGGGAGCAAAAGAAGCCTACTCCTTACTGTTACCCTCTTCGTTTGTGTCTTCACATTTCCATACTTAGCTCTCCTCAGCCTTTCTCCTCTCACTCTTTGGTCAAATAACGGAACTACAAATACTTTGAAGCTCAGTAGAGTACAGAAGTAAAAATCATGATTACTAGAGTCAAGTGAGTTCTAAGGACTACGAAGAAAAACCCAATTCTACTTTACTCTAGCTCTGGGTATGTGGCTCAGCTTCACAGAGCCCCAAGTTCCTTGTTAAAATGAAGATAATAGTTCAAATAAAGGTCTTACACATATAGCATACCCAGTAAAACAACAGACAGCAACGAGCATCCACTCAACAGAGCCGGTTGCTATTCGTAATTATGTCTGCCTCTCCTGTCAGACTGAACTTTCTGAGGACAGAGACTATCTACCATTAGTGTTCAGACCTCTCATAGTCTCCAAAGTGATAACTGAATTAAATTTATCTTCACAACAGACAAGGTTAAAGCAACTTCAAAACCAGAAGCAAGGCCATTTCTTTCGAAAGTTCACATAAAAAGACTTAAATTCCTTATAGCAACACACCTGCACAACCTTCCTCCATCTGAGGAAATGTAAACACATCGATCTGTAAGATTTGTGGAGATAGAAACAAATTCATTGATGTATCCTGCTCTTCGCATCAGCCGAAATGTACTGACAAGCTTTTTATGGTCTCGAATGACACCTAGGATATTACCTAAACAAAGAGAGAAACAGGTAAGTCAGAAACAAATAAACAAAAAATCTGATTTAAATTATCCATCCAATAATAACATTGAGAAGCAACTATTTGAAAATAGTTCTTAACATCAACACTAGTCCACAGGCTCTAGGAAGCAGCACAGGGTGTTCTCAGAGATGGTCTGAAGGCCTTGAAGCCTGTGGCCACTACACTACACACTGACTGAGGAATTCTCCACGAGTTGACTGCACGGCCCTCAGCTGTCAGCATGGTGATGGGGGCATGACCTTCACACCAGAACAGGCAGGTGTGAGGCATGGACTATTATTTCCACAGGTTTTTGTGTGGAACTCTGCAGAAGGGCTGAGAACTCTGCCTTATACCTAGTTCTGAACTACAGAACCTGCTGCGAAATCAAGATGCCTCCCAGGGTTATTAGCATGAGGATTCAGAGGCACAGGATGCTGTGTTGGTGCAACACCAACCTCTGGGTTGCTGAGGGCCTGACTTTTCCTTCAGAGCCTGCATTATAAAGGGCTAGTGACCTCCTGAATGAGAGGAAAGGGCAGGGGGTAGGGGGAGAAAAGCTAAGTGGCCAGAGATGAGCATGTAAGACAGGGATACAGCTACCAAGTCAAAGAAGAAAGAGTAAGGCACCAGCCTCAGGGGGCTTTGAATGAAGCCTAGCAATGAAGGAGGGAGTGGATATGAACCGCAAGAGTAGAGCATCTTGTCACAGCTGCTGACCTGTAAGTGACTGGATGCTGGGTACCGGGCAGTGAGTTGATGTGACCCACTTCTGCAGGACTGTGCGCATGTTTAACTAGCTACTAAGACACCACACAAAGCTTATTCTACTATGGGTATTTTAGCAGCTGCAGATAGATGGAAGGCAGGGGATGGACCTCAGTGGTGTTCTTCCCTGTTCTCAGAATCCTGGGAACCACACAAATTGTTTCTGTGATCACTTTTAAATTCAGACCTATTGGAGATAGCTTCTTGGTTAGGAATGGGAGTTCATGTCTACTGCCCCTCTCAGCACTGGGAACCCGTCCGGCTTGGTCATGTGCAAGCTATCTCCAACTGACAACCAACCACTACCAAAAAAACGTTAGTTTCTCCAGTGGAGTCTCAATGGCTATGAAACCACACTTAGGGTTGGGCCCCTGCCGAGCAGTAGACGGCCAGGACAAAGACAGCTCAGAAGCGTATTTGAACGTTCTTATCTCATATTGCTTTGTTTGGGCATTCTTTCTTTTTTCTTTTCTTTCTTTCTTTTATTTTTTATTTTTTAATTACCAGACTGGTCTTTTGTTTGTTTATCATGGTTTCAGATTTTGTGAGGTAGGGAAGACCTGGGAGGAAATGAGGAAGGGAAACCATAATCAGAACATAGTATATGAAAAATATTTATTTTCAATAAAAATAAGATAAAAAGATAAATGAAGGTCTATCTAGGGCCAGAATTTAAAAAAAAAAAAAAAGATTTATGTTTTAAATACAAAAATCGTGGAATCCCTCTCTACTCCCAAAACATCGCTTAGGACGAACACGTCTCTAGAGCACACTTACCATTCAGGAAGACAAGGAACACATTGGGGTAAGAGAGCTCTTCTCCACATAATAAATTCACATCTTCCACTCCCAGGTTACCAGCTAACTTAATAATGGGTCCATCTTCCATGTCAGTTGTGATATGTGTCATAAGAGCCAAGTTTTTAACCAAACCACAGGCCTAACATGAAACAGACAGTCATTTCTAAGAATGAATACTAGTTACACAAAGTACAGCTTGTGTTCGAAAATGCTCACCACTTTGCTGGTGGTGATATTAAAAGTACAACCTTGAAAGGACACTTGGAAATTTACACACACACCTACCTCGCCTTTAAAATGTGTACACGCTTTAACCTGCGAACTTACCCTAAGGTGACAAGCAAGGACACTGTCCTGGCTAGCTTACACCAACCTGATGCAAACTAGTTACCGAAGAGGGAACTACAACTGAGAAAAATGCCTCCATAAGACTGGCCTGTAGGCAAGTCTGCAGCACTTTCTCTTAATTGGTGGCTGATGTGGGAGAGCCCAATCCACTGTGGGTGAAACTACCCCTGGGCTGGTAGACCTGGGATATATCAGGAAGCATGCTGAACAAGCCAGGAGGAGAATTCCTCCATGGCTGCAGCTTCTGTCCTTTTCCTGACTTCCCTCAGTAATGGAGTGTGACTTGGAAGTGTAAGCCAAATGAACTGTTCCTCCCCAAGCTGCTTATAGTCCTGGCATTTTATCACGGCATATAGAGACCTTAACCAAGAGAGAAACTGATACCAGGTCAGTGAGTTTTGACAGACCTGACTGTGTTTTTTGGAGGATTGTGGTGGCATTTGAACTTTGGGTGGAAAAGCTATGGAGTGCTCAGAGCCCAGTGGGCTGTTCTATAGAGGCCTGGGGGATAAGGACACTGAGATCAACAGAGACAACGGAGGCTTGACTTGTGAGGTTTCAGAGAGAATCCCTTAAAGACTCTATCAGGGCTGTTCAATATTTTGAATTAAAATCATTAAAGTAAAACTTTTGCTTTGCTGAGAAAATTAATACTGGTTAGCTGGATCCGAAGAAGAGACAAGCATCATCACTGAGGATGGTAAATATGGGAGTATTCCCTCAGGGTCAGCATACAGAAGGCTGTGGTCAAGAGGAAACCAAGGCTGTACCTTGTGCTGGCAGCTAGTAATGTGTAAGAGCTTCCCAAGTGGTACTGGTTTTGACGATGTGAAGGGGTCACAGAGAGCAGCTGAGGCTTGGCCCTGTGAAAGGCCAGGAGAGGCCGCTGGGGAATGCGCAGCCTCAGTTGAAGTAGATACCCCAGGATTGAAGGGGTCATGGAGAGAAGATGAGTTTTGGCAACATGTGGCAGGGTCAGAGTCCCTGAAGAGAGCCCAGGAGAGGCTTCTGGTGAGGGTTCAGCCCCCTCACAGCAATAGAAATCCTAACTAAGACAGATGGAAAATAAATTTATCTATGGATGTTGGCTGAAACAATCCCTGGGGAATTTAAGCACTTGGAAGTTCACAATGTCTACATTTGAAAACTCTATAAATTTAATATGAATTTCCTTGCAGTTTAGGAAAGATCAGAATATTTTCTAAAAACCACAGCCTGCTTGAAGTTCTAATGTTCACAGCTTTTGAGTCGTAACAGATTCCCACATTTTTAAGCCTACATCTTTCATTTGTTACTAAGTTATTCTTTTCATCCATCATATATTTATGGAGTCTTCAGTGTAGAAACCTGAAGATACAGTGGTGGCCCACCTTCCTCCGTTAGTTTATGATCCAAAATGAAGAGAATCAAATGACACTAACAACAGTATTATGAGAAAGAAAAGGATGGGACTGGGGAGATGCAGAGGACCTGGGTTGGTTCCTACCACCTAGACTGGGCAGCTTACAACTGCCTGCATCTCAGTTTCAGGGGCTACAAAGTGCCCTCTTCTGGCCTCTACAGTACCTGCATGCATACACATAAAAATTATTAGGAAAAAAAAAAAAAAGCTATTCTGCAAAATCCTGAGAAAGGAGAAGGACACTAATCAATTCTCCTTGCTTCCACAAAAAATAAAAATAAAAATAAATTGAGCCTGGAGGTGGAAGAGCACGCCTTTAATCCCAGCACTCAGGAGGCAGAGGCAGGTGGACCTCTGTGAGGTCGAGGCCAGCGTGCTCCACAGAGTGAGTTCCAGGACAGCAGAGAAACCCTGTCTCGAAAACTAAAAATAAATAAATGAATAGGACTCAACTTTAATTTAGGAAGCTGTCAGGCTGAGGTCTGATGATCACCGCAGAAAATGCAGGAGAATCACATATAAAGGAATATGGATGCACAATAAGACCGAGCGAATGACTACAGAAAGATACATGTTTCACCTGCATTTTTATTTTTATGAAAACATTAAGCGTTCTGTTTGGAAGATGGATGGTATAAACAGATGAAAAAAAACTCCCATCTAAGAATTAAAAATCCAAATAAACTGATCACTAAAACATTCATACGAGATGTTTTATATGTGAAACCATCAGTGTAAAATACAATGGCAAATTATTTTATTTTTTTTGTTTTTGTTTTTCTAGACAGGGTTTCTCTGTTGTACCCTTGACTGTCCTGGGACTCACTCTGTAGACCGGGCTACAGACTCGCAGACTCAGACTCACAGAGATCCGCCTGCCTCTGCCTCCTGAGTCTAAGATTTAAGGTGTGCACCACCACCACCTGGCACGCAATGGCAAACTTTTAAAGTTTAATTCTCTGCTTAGGAAACGATTTTATAATGTGTAGAAGTAATAAAAAACTACGTAACTCGGGGGGAAAAAAACCTATAAAAAACAAAGGGCCATGGAACAGAGTGTGACACAGTGAAGCTAAATAGTTAAATCTTGGCAAATGCACTGATTTGTTTAGGAAACGGCTTGTGCTTCCTTCCTAAGCCACAGTTCTTTGGGTCTTTGTATGCTCCAAGCTATCTACGCCTGTCTCTGGGTTCTTGGCGCATCTACAGAGAACAAGAAACCACTCAAAGACATCCTTCTGAGCACCAGAGGTGATGGGTCTTTCAACTGTCCACATCCTGAAAGTACACATGATAATCTCTAATTAATTAAACTACTACCAAAGACATTTTTTGTTTCTGTGCTTATATTTGTCTCTCTTAGCACCACCATCAAAAGGCACTCATTACTTGGTTTGATTCTTAGGATAAAATAAGAAAGAGAAATGTTGACCATGAGCCTCTTTAGGTAAGAGCTCGAATCAAAGGCTTCTGGCTTTGGAACAACACTGACACGGCCTTGATGCAGCTGCGCCTGTATCTCTGGTCAGGTAAGTAGTTAATCAAAACAGAAGAAGTGACCAGAAGCAGAATCCCAGACTGCCACCCCAACAGGTAAGATCTCTGACCTCATGGAGACCCTCATGGTACCTTACCTCTCCTTCAGGTGTGTCGGAGGGGCAGAGCATTCCCCACTGAGATGGCTGGAGAGAACGAGGTCCACTCACTTTTCTTGTTTTTTCAAACTGGGAAGAGATTCTTGTCATCATGCCAAGTGCAGATATGTATGACAGGCGAGACAGCACCTGGGTCACACCCTGGCGGTCCATTTTAAATCTCTTTAAAGACCAATTTCCCTGTAGAGACATGGAATACATGACACTACTCCTAACCTTTTCACAAACTGAGGAGTTTATCATAGCAACTGCCTGCTAATGCACATACAGCCACAATATAACTACAGAAACAAAAAATGATACACTATAAAACTCAGCCAGATGAGTTGCTGGGGTTTTCTAGGCATAGAATGAGTCTACACTGTGGATAGCAACCAGCTCCGAATGTTCATCACAGGAGAGTCACCTTCTCCAGGGCTCAGGGTCCATGTCCAAACCAGTTCAGGAGAGGCTTCCACAGGGAGCAAGAAATGAACCAGTGAAGCACTAGAGAAGTTTCCACTCTCTTTAGGCAAAATATCAAAAACTCGACAGGAATCTAATGTTGGATTGTTATTTAGATGCCTTTCAATGGTGGTGTTAAGAGAGACAAGCATAAGCACAGAAACAAAAACTGACTCTGATAGTAGTTTAATTAGAGATAACATCTGTACTTTTAGAATCTGGGCCCAAGGAATATGAAATTGCATGTTTTAATCTATCTTGGCTCTTTTTCTTTTTTTAATGTTAAGGATCAAACCCAGATCTTGGAAATGCTAAGAAGATGCTCTACCCTGAGCTTCATCCTCAGCTCTAAAATTGTACATTATTTACATTAAGAAATACTTCTGTGGCCATATCAATATTAAAATAGATTTATGTCATTCGTGTAAACATGCTATTCATGATGAACTCTATCACTCTGTATGAACCTGAAATATTAATAAAATAAAATGGACTTATGCACGTAAAACCAGAATGTTAATTTTATCTTTTATATATTGAATATTTCAGATTATATTAAGTTTTTTTGGTTATATTAGTTGTATCCCTTAAGTAATATTCTCTAAAAATATGAATACATAGTAACATGATTTTTACATCAAAAAAGCAAAGTAAGAAATATCTAAAAAAAACATATGACTCAATTATCTTCATCATTTCACGGAAATCTGTGCATGCTGGGTTGCTTCACCTTCCTCTTGAAGAACCAGATGAAAGTTATGAATATTTTCTTGAGAAAAACACACAAAGGACAATTAACGCAAACTTCTGAACTTAATTACAGGAGAGCACTTGTGGATCCCAGCTTTAAATCCTCAAAACGGTAAAATTAGTGTGGTTTCAGGAGCTCAAATGGCTGTCTATATTAAAATGTGACTGCAGGGGAAGTCCCTCATGAGTTTTACTTTGTTAAATTCAAAATCTATTTCTTAGGAACTTTTAAATTTTTTTACAGTGTGGATTGGTGCCAAGAACAAGCAAAGAAGCATCCGACAGACAAATGCCTGACTGCTGCAGACTCCTTTTATCCTTGGAATGAGACTTATGTCCAGAGGGTAAGAGGAAATAAGGTAAATATTCAGCACAGAGCTAAACTAGGGTATCCTGCTGGTAAACAGGAAGCAGGTCCATGTGAAGCTGAGGGATTTTGTTCTAGTATTCTGCAGGAGCCAAACAACAGGGAGCGGAGGAACAAGAGAGAAGAGACAGAGTCTAAAATGGCTCCACAGAGATGCTAACTTGGTGGAAGCTTTCTGTTGGTGGAAACACTCCTGGGTCACCTCAGATTGGGACACACCTAATATAAACAGCTGCAGGGCCTAGTGCTCCCTAATAAGCAGGCGGTCAAGGACATAAAAGTGTTTCGCTGAAATAGCAGTGCTGGATTCTCGTGGCCTGAGAACATGGTGGGCACTAAGGGAACGCAACCCTGACAGGACCATGTTCAGACCCTGCATGCTCTTCCACCTTGAGAACCTACATTACAGGCGGTTAAAGTGCCAAAGGCACAGAGCCAGGCTGCACCTCGACATTAGCTGTGGCTGGCACTATACAGCTGTCCACATAGACAGACCCACTAAAATCTCTGAAGCCAAGCATCAAGCAAGTCTGCACTATTGTTTCATGGTTATGAGAGTTATCATGTTGGGCTGGGGCAAAATCCCATCCATAAAACTAATTGTGTGCCTGGTACACCAAATGTGAAGCAGACTTGATCAGATAGACCTATAGTTGCTATGCTTTTAAAAAGGGAGCAGATACCTATCTGATAACCTTTCATGAATAGCCGGGCCCTGAATACACAGCAGCTGCTGAGGACTAGGTTTAATGCCCAGCAAGGAATAGCTGATGGATCTCTGAAGAATATAAACCCTACAGTGAGATAAAAACACCTTTGTGTGGTTTTGAACAAAAGCTGTCAACTAAGAAATCTGTCTGAAATATGTCAATTTTATTACAGGAAAACAAATGGTGGAAAGTACCCAAAAATGACTACTAGCAGTTAAACCAAGAAATTTCTCCTCTCCCCGTGAGTGCATTTTCATATTGCCATACAGCAGGAACTATAACCTAGCAGTGAAGTTACACAGTAGCCCTTGGATGCCTGAAATGCAGGCAGTACAGAACCCTCTAAGCTTACACTGTTTTCCTATACACCCATGATAAGGATTAATTTGTGAATCAAGCACAGAAGGGGTTTAACAACTAAGAAAAAATGGGATTATTATACTAGAGTATAATAAAAATTATTTAAATTTACGAATGCTTTTGAAATTTTCCATTTAATATTTTTAGACAGTAGCAGTTACCATGGCTAAATGATCCCATACTTGAATGGGACGAGATGGCTAAGGGGGAGTGGCTACGCTAACAAAATCCCTACTGAGAACATTTAAACTTTACGCTAATTTTCAAAGAGAATCTGCGCTCTCACATTTATTTGATGTAAATGTATCATTTATGATCTCTATCTCTGTCACCTGCGTCCCAGAGCCTTTTCCATTTCTAGTTCATTTAGTGAAGTCACAAACTGCAAAGAGGACCGGAGACTCACAGTAGAAATGGCGTTCACCATGCCGTTGGTAATCTGGTCTTGACGCATGTGCTTCACGACATCAAACTGGGCTGCTCTTTGTTTAGGGATCACTTGGTCTGCAATCTTCTTCATTTCTGAATTAAATTTTTTGAATAAATCTTCAAAAAGAAGAGATAAAAGCTAGAAGAAAAGTACACAGTGATTAAGCTTAGGTGTCAATTAAGACATATTTTAAAATGGGAAACAATATATTTTTGTAAAAACGCAACTTAATGGATATTTACAGAATTTTGATGGATATATGTCTAACACTAGGTAGGAATGCTGAACAAGAGTAAAGGCGGGTTAATCATGGCAATTGGAGATATTTAAATTAAAATTTAAAAATCTCAGATTTTTAGGTTTCATGGACCAATGGCCTAATTGTTAATTTACAAAGAAAGACACTGAAACGAAAACCATGACACTGAAGACAGGATGCTAGCAGACTTCCCTGTACCACTGGTATAATGCAAATTGCCACAGCTACTTAGAGAACTGCCTGGCACTCCTGGGCTCTCCCCTAGAGCAGTGGCTCTCGAACAGGTGTAGTAATGCTCTGGCAAGGTGAAGTTTCTGAGTCAGTAGATCTAAGGGAAAACATAGTAATCTGCATTTCTAACAAGCTGCCAAGAGAAGCAAGAATTATAGCTGGTAGTGGAAACTTTCCTACTGAAATCTGCATTTAGCTGTATGAGGACACTACTAGTATGAGCTATACTGCAACCTATATAAACAAAATTTGGACAAACTGAGATGTACTTATACTAGAATATTAGCAACCAATGAAAATGAACAAAAACTAATATGAAGTCATGGCAAGACCTGAAAAACATAATAGTCAATGAAAGAAATCATATACAAAGTCAAGTCTGTGTTTCCTCTTAAATAAGGTTCTAACTTATTTAAACTATTTATCTAAACCAGTACAATTAAACTACATTGTCTCAGAAGGCACAGACAGGTGGTAGAACAAGAACAGGGGTTACTGTGAAAGAAACGGCCCAAATTCTAAAGACTACTTTAAGGCCAGTTGTGGATTATCATGGGAGTTTAGAATTCTTCAGTCCTTAAAATAGGAAAAGCCAACACTCATGTTTTATTTTCTTCCCCCAATGAATTGCTCATAAAAGACTAAGAGAGAAACCCTGAGAAAGATACCTGTGTTGGAACAAAGGCAACCAAACTCTATCTACTTCCCTGGATTTTCCTGCATATGAAGCAAATCTATAAGCAGCTGGAGAGGGGTCAGAAAACCCCTGCATAGTATGTCGAGGAGGCAAGAGCAACGTGCACTGGAAGAAGGACAGAGGCAAAGCTTCTCCCCTACGCAGGAGTGGAGGTGGAAGTCTCCCTTGCCACCCACAAGCCTTGTATCTAGCAACAACAAACAGCAGGCTACCACTGGAGGACCAACAGATCTGCTCACTGATGTCAAGAAAAGGTACAATGCCAGAGGGATGAGGTGGATCCCAAATCCAGTTTCCTTGGGGGAGGAGCAGGAAACCTTCTCAGGCCAAGGATCACTGCACTGCTACACAGCAGGGGCCTAGCCCAAGGCAAAGAGGCAGGAAACAGAAAGCTTTCCTTTACAAAACTGAGGACAAGGAAGAATGCCCATCCTCATATTCCTATTCAACACAGCAGTAGAGATGGAATTCAGTTCAACGGGCCAAAGCGGGGATATCAATAATGGGAAGGAAACCATAAAGCCGTCTTTACTTGAAGATAACTCATTGTCCACAGAGAAGATCACAGGAACTCTACAAACTGCATTATGAAGATGTAAACTTAGCAAGCATGCAAGTTACAAGTCCAGTAAACAAAAAGCAAATGTATTTAAAATATTGCCAAGAAAAAGGGTTAAAGCTCTCAGTAGGAGAGATGGATCACAGTCACGGAGTAGATGGCTGGAGTTAGTCAGTTCTCTCCAAAGCTGTTCTACAGATTCAAATGCAATCTCCGTCAAAAGTTACCAGTCAATTATTTGGTTGCTCATTTGTTAAGAAAAAAATAGAGAAGCCAATGTTAAACTTAAGTAAAAATGTTAAAATTTCTGTTTATCATCAATCAAGTTCAGAAAGAGGAAACTAACACATTTCACTGTCTCTGCAGGAAACTAGAGAACTGAATTATTCTTCTGCAAACTTTAAAAAAAAAAAAAGCATTTTAGAGATCCTGCATGGTGGCACACATGTTTAATAGTAGCACTTGGGAGGCAGAGGCAGATGGATCTCTGAGTTCGAGGCCAGCCAGGGCTACATACTGAGAACCTGTATCCCTATACATGTTTCGTTGTTTTGTTTTCTTTTTAAAGCATTTTAGTTAGCATTTTTTCCTTGCCTCTCACACATAAATTATGTCTCATGGGAACTAAAGAGATGATGATGAAAAGTATGATTTTTTAAATTCCAGATAATGAGTGTGCTAGAATGAAAATATTAGATTTACCATGATATTCCATAACACAAAGAAATAATAAAAAGTGGAAATGATCTTCATCAACTACTAAGAAGCCATCAGGAGAAAAGCCGGTCAATTTTAAAACAGATTAGTTAGCCCTGACAACACAGAAGGTAGACACGACCAGACACATCCTTCCTGACAGGACAGATCACCATCAGCCAAGAGTCTCTAGTCTCTAGAACTTCACTGCCAATTAGACATGTTAATGCCTACGACACACAGGAAAACACATCATAAGGAGGCTGGGTGGGCGGCACATTTATGCAATCCCAACAGCTGGGATGGAAGAGGCAGGAGGAAACAAAGTTTAAGGCTAGCCTAGGATATATAGTGAGTTCAAGCTGTCTGAGCTAATGAGATCCTGTTCACTCTCAAACAACCCAGATCCCCCGGGTAGTCAGGCGCCTCAGTGGTTTAGTGCTTAGATCTATCCTCACTAGCACAAAAACACAGGAGGTATATGCAAGGGCTAATTTTAGGTGTCAATGCCGACAAAGCATTTCTTCTGCGTGTATTTAGATGTTGCTGCAGGGGAACTGGCATCTGAATCAGTAAACTGAATAAAGAAGATCCACTCTCACCCTCATTTGATGTGGGTAGGTGTCGTCTAAAATGGAGGGCCCAACTGGAACAGAGAGGCAGATGCAAGGCACACTCATCTCCTCTGAGCCCACCAGCTCCTGTGCCGCATGCAGGGCTCCAGTCTTCCTGCTTCGGCTCTAGGACTTGCAGCTAAGGAGTCCAGTTCCCAGGCCTTCAGCTTTAGGCTGAGGTACATAACACTGGCTGGTCTGTGTTCAGCTCTTTGGATTTGAGACAAACACACACTGATTTCTCTAGTCTCCAGCTTACACACAGCATATCATAGGCTTCTTTACTTTATAACACATCAGCCATTGCTCTAATTCATTCATTCATTCATTCATTCATTCCCCCTTACTGGTTCTATTTCTCTGCAGAGCCATCAGCCAAACCTAGAATGTAAGAAATTCCTTAGAACAAAATATCTACTTTCTTACATATGCACGCGTGCACGCACACGATCAAAACGAATGTAATATACAAAGCAATTGCAACAAATGAGACTCAATGGCTCATAATGAGAAATTACTCTTTCAGAAGTTTAGGCCTAAAATGATACTTTTTCCTATTAATGTTTTTATTAAAATATCTTTTACAGATACTTAGAAATAAATCTTTTAACAAATATTTAATGTGTGTGGGTATTGTTGGAGGTCAGCAGAGACACTGGATTCTCTGGAGCTGGAGTTACAGGTGAGATGCTGATGTAGGTGCCAGGACCAAACTCTGGTCGTCTTGAAGGACAGCAAATGCCCTTAACTGCTGAGCCATCTCTCTAGTTTCAGAAATAAAAGTTAAAAGTTGGGTGCTTTTTTCTGTTTGTTGTTGTTCTGTTTTTTTAAAGAGGGTATAAGACCTTCATTGGAGAAAATTAGAAATCTTTAGTGGAAGACACACACACATAAAAAAACCTACGTAAGACATGAATATGAATAAGAAGACTAATATTTTAAAATTATTGGTTTTCTCAAGATTTTATCTGTAATTTCAATGGAAATCCCTCGAAATATCTGTATGAAAATTGGTAGATCAATTCTAAGATTTATAAGGAAAACCTAAAACCCTAAAATAGTCCAGGCCCTGAGAAAAAGGTGATAGATGTGCAGGCAAACTGACCCGAGGCCAGAACACAGTCTTGACACAGACCTACACACAGCACAAGCGTTACACCACAGAGGCACCAGTCTGATTGGCAGGAAAGTATAAGGTCACACAACAAAAGGCTCTAGAACAATAGGTTACCCATCTGGAAAAAAAAAAAAAAGAACCTGGGTACCCCTCCTCCTCCTTTCTTTTTAAAGCAGGGTGTCATGCCTGGTTGGCTTCAAAACTTGCTATGTAGTAGGTGTGTAAATCTAAACTTTAAATTTTTATTTTATTTTATGTGTATATGTGTTTTGTCTACACATGTGTCTGTGTACCACATGAGTGCCTGGTGCCCATGGAAGTCAGAAGAGAGTGTTGGATCCTCTGGGACTGGACTTAAAGATAACTATCAAATCCAGGTTCTCTGGAAGAGCAGCTAATGCTCTTAACCTTTGAACTCTCTCTCCAGCCCCAGACCTTGAACTTCTGATTTCTGCCTCCATTTCTCAAGTCTTGAGATTATAGACACATAACACCATAGGCTGATGTGGTCCTCGGAACTGAACCCAGGACTGTGGGCATGCTAAGCAGACACCCTACTAAGATAAACCCCAGCCCTGAAATGGGGTTCTTTACACAATACAAAACTGTCTTAAAACATTTCAAAAACAAAAAAGCACGAAACACTGAAAAACAGAGTTAACAAAGCTGACCACAAACTTGTACACAATAAAAGACAACATCAAGTTAGAAAAAAAGATTTAGGCTAGGAGAGGAGAGCTATAGCATATATAACTGGTTAAAAACAGGACTTAAAACATACAAAATGTCACCTTGGAATTAATAAGAAAAATGCAAACAAGACATATCAAAGCATAGGAAATAATATTGGTCAACAGATAGAGAAAGAGCTTAATTTTATTCATCAAGTAGGAAAGGCAAATAAAGATATAGAAGATATTACTCTGAACCTACAAAGAGACAGAAACATAAAAGTCAGACAAGAAGTCCTAGATGGAGAGCATCGAGAATTCATCTACAAGGCAGTGAGCACACAGCTGGGCATGAACGCAGTACCCCTGCTATAAATATTTACAAATCAGAATCAGAAAATGTGAATAAGTTTAGAATAAAGGAAAACGGAAGTATACAAAGTTCCTGACTGGCAGACTGGGCAGAATTATTATATGTCATGGTATTCACACATAAAGGATTATAATATAGAAATAAAAATGCACTATGGTGATATATAAAACTGTTGAAATCTTAAAAATAATAACAAGTAGAAAAAGTTACAAATTATATGATATAAATTTATTTTATAAAGCTAAAAAAAAACCCCAAAACTTATACTGTAATAAAAGGTTTAAGAGTTTGCAAGCAGGGCTAGAGGCGAGGCCCAACAGTTAAGAGCAGCGTGCTGCTCTTCCAGGGACGGAGTCCCACACACACAGCTAGCAGCTCACAACCTCCTGAACTCCAGCTTCAGGAGATCTAATGCCTCTGGCCCTCATGGGCAGCTATGCTTACGTGCCTATACTCACACACATACGCATAATAAAAAATAATTTAAAATAAATCCTTAAAACAAAAAATTGCACACTGTAATCAATCAAGAAAATAATAAATGCAAATAAATGCAACAGCAGAAAGGTGAGCAAAGAACATCAGGCCAGTGGAATGGTACTGATGACAGTCTAAGCCGAGAAGTAGCTTTCAGTGTTCTTTTTATTTGTATCCTCCATAACACACATCTATGTGATATAATTTTTAATTTATGCTAAGAATTATATTAAAATAAATGCTATGAAATAACGTATTTCACATTTGATTGGTCACAAAAGCCAACAAATGGGCTGGAACAGGTAGTGATGAAAACCGTGCACATGGCTGTTTTGAGAACTAGAGGCACGAGGAGCACCTAACCAATGGGCTCGCCTGCGGATGATTAGTCTGAGCAAAGCATCACGACCTCTGAAGGCATGGGCAGGCAAAACCTGGAAGATCTTTAGCACTGGCTACATTTCTTGTTGTTAAGACTTTTCATCTAAGAAGAAGTTGGCAACGTGAGATGAGTCCAAATGAGAAGCTAAAAGGCAGAGACTCCCCTCCTACCCACCAGGACCCCCTCCCCCCGCCAGCCTTCCCCTCTTGGTCTTATTGGATAAAAAAACCAGAGAAAAAGCAATCCCAGCTAATAAATAGGCAATTTAAATAAGCTAATAAAATGGCTGGGAAGGGAGAGGAATTCCCAGAAAGGAGAGAGCAACAGGGAGAAACTCCAAATTTATAAATAAATTTTGCTCCAACCTCTGGCTATCCCCTGAACTATAAAAACAATATGAAGTGTGTGGCACATGCTCTAGCGCCTAAAACATGGACAGGGCTTGTGCATCTAGGCCTTAGGTCACAGAGTTTCTGTCTTGTCCATGAACACATGGTGTGAAGCCATCCGAAGCCACAGCCCTGAGAAATCACATCCTCACTAGGCCTTGCCCTTCAGTTCTCCCTTCAGTCACCTACTAGATAACCACTGGCTGACCTCCACCAGCACCACGGAAAACAGACAAATGGGCCAGTTTCACCTGAATGCCTGACCCACAAAATTGTGAGGTCTAAGAAAATGAAGCCATTGCTTAGGGCAAGCATATACCACAGTAACAGATAATCAAAATACTGGTAATATGAAGTTCACAGAGAGGAAAGACTAAGTAGCTTTTATACCACAAAAGGGAGCTGGCATACTTCTTCAATAATAAATATAGTAGATATTGCAAACACTAATCTCTATTCATAATTGCATTCACAGTTCCCATTTAAGCTTTCTTTCTATTAATAGAACAAAAAAAGTTTAACATAACAGCTTGTGATTTAATAAGTCAATTAGCAAAACATTTAAATGATTCACTTAAAGAATTCTGAGATTCACCAAAAACATTAAGTTGAAGATTTACTAAATCCCATGCTGACTATACTCATGAGTGTTTATAATGGGCAAGCAGGCTTATGACTCTGGAAGAATTATTTAAAACAACTAAGTCTTATGTAACATCAAAACAATTTTTCTAAGTTGGACCATTTTTAAATGCCTTTCCCCCTTAAGTTGGACATATTCACCTACTTTTCTACTAAAACCAACTCTGCAGATCAGGAAGCCAGGATCTTGGACTTGAATTTACAAAAGTGTTCTAAAAAGAAAACTTCCTCCCTGAGAGCTTAATCCTTTCTTACAGTCAGACCCAGCAGTTTCACTCATGGAAAGAAAGAACGTGGGAGTGGAAGCAGGTGCAGAGGGGTGAGGGGCCGCAGAGGCCGGTTCCAGCCACTTCCTGTGGGCAGTGCAAGGAAACCTGCATAAGCATCCTGAACAGAATCAAGTACCCTTAACCAGACCACAGAAGCCCAGTGCTCTTTCAATTAGTCCTTTACACTTAGCTTCTTTTGTCTCAAATTATGAAAAAGTTTTTTTGGGATCCCAGCTGAATCTTTTGTGGCCTCCTGATTGAAACACAAGAAAATGCTCCTAGTGCTGAACACTAATGAATAGGAACCACAGTCAACAAAACTGCTACAAGAATAAACTTCTCTCTTACAGTTTCAACTTCAGAGAAATACTGCTGTCCAGTTACCGGAGCAATGAGAGGCTGCCAGGCTAAGCCACACAACGAACCACAATGTCCAGGTCGGAAGTGAAATGACACCAGGGTAGGGTGCTGTGGTAACACTCAACACTTCTTACTGCTAGTTTGTCTTTCCTCCTGCTGAAGATAGAAGCACCACTGAGCAAATCATATTTAAAGGAAAAGTGCTGACAGCTCATCAATTGATTTTCAATGAACATGCTAAAAAAATTAATAAAGAAGTTAAGCCGTTGAAATACAGTTTCACCAATTAGCTTAATGTCAGAGAATTCTAATTAGGCGTCTTGAGATTGCTATTTAGTGTTTAAGCCTTCAGAGTGCCAAATTCTCCTTTTCACACAAACTGGTTGCAAAATTAAAGACATTAGGCAGCCTTAATTACATTATCAGAACAGCTGGGATTAGGCAATCTCTGAAGTCAAGACGGCATTCTTTTGTCCCGGATGGAAATCCCTGGCTTTCCAGGGTGCTGGGTTTTGGTGCCATTCCATATCTCACCCATACAAAGCAAGCTGCATTAGAAACAAAAAATTTGCAGACAAAGAACAGAGTAACGTGCAGCAAATAATGAACACATTACCGGAAAAAGAAAAGGTAGGTGCAAAGATTAAGCCTGAAATCAGTAGGTTTTGCTAACACCTACTGGCGGCTGGCCTGGCAACCCTCTGGTGACAGTCAGGCTGAGAGAAAGCTCACTGGGCCAGTGGAGACAACTCTGTTATCTAAAGCTGAAGCACATTTGCACTGCCTCATCCCATGGGTGGGAACTAGCAACTATTGTTTTTACACATTCTGGCCGACACAATACCTTTTATGTGCTTACATTGTTCATTAAGCTACGTGGGAGTCCTCTTTTTAATTCTAATTTCTTAAGCAACAGGAAGGATATCCTCTCTAGCCTCCTTATCCCCTTCCATATTTCTCTAAATGATGCATTTTTTAAGGACTCACTTAACAGCTTGATTTTTTTTTTTTAAATTGAAAATGAGGATTAGTAGTAGGAATATCACAAATCCTTGCAGAGTGAGTGGTCAATCTGAATCTGGTAAAAAAAAAAAAAAACAACCCAAACCCTTCTAAACAGGCCTTAACCTTTAGCCAAACAGAGCTTCCCCATATTCCAGATAACTGACTCTTCCCAAGCCTGAAGATTGTTTTAACTTCTAAATTTTAATTTTTTTTATTTTAGCTGTGTGGCGAGATAGACAGCTTAGTGGGTAAAGGCATTTGTATGCAAGCCTGATCAACTCCCAGGACCCACATGAGGGAAGGAGAGAACCATTCTCAAGTTGTGCTGATTTCCACTATGCACCTGTGCACACACCAACTCTCCTCCTTCCCCTCCTCAATGTAATAAAAATTAATTTTACTTGTGGAATGTCTGCTGGTATCCTCTCACCTGGATCATTTGGTATCACCTCCTGGCCAGCCCATTCTTGGCCTGTTCATCTCCAATCTAAAACCCAGCTCTTATCACTCCCTGACTAAAACTGCCCAGTGGCTTTCTACTCCGCGTAAAACAAAATGCAAACTCATGACTTGTGGAGTTTAGGAATCCTACCTCTGCCTAGGTGTTCAGCTCACACATGGCTTAAGAACTTAGTTGGGGCTGGAGAGATGACTCAGAGGTTAAGAGTTTCCTGCTCTTGCAGAGGACAGAGTTTGGTTCCCAGCATCCATGTAAGGCAGCTCACAACCGCCTGTGACTCCAGGACCAGGGGTCTGAAGCCTTGAGCTCCATGGGCACCTGAACTCATGTGTGTGTTCACACACACATGCACACACACTTTTAAACCTTTGTCTGTCTGTTTTCCTCCTGGACACCAAGCACCAGCACATTGGAGCAAGCCTGGAACACAGAGGTATCTAAGAAACATTTGTTAATTGAGGAAATTATATCACGTAAAGCTATGCTTCACTTCCAGCAATACAGGGAATGAGGGGAAACTTCTCAGCAAAAGGTGTAACAAGATAACACTCTACAGGGATATTTAAAGAACAGCTTCTTCAGAGTTAAAAAAACATTCTAAGTAAGTCATATGTGAGTTATACTTCAAACTACACGCAGTTTCTATTAGATTTGGATGCATTCATACCTAAAGTGTACGACATTAATTTTATCAAGGAAAACACAATGCCTCACGCAGATAAAGTACCTGCCCCGCCAGTTCCAGTCGCTTGTTGCCGTAATAGTCTCTGTCGTCGACTTTATTGTCGCCTTGGGCCAGAATCACCCTCCGCACCATCACTGCGGTGTAGATGCACTTGGCTCGGAAGTTGAATTCCTTAACCTGTGATTTAGAAGGCGGAGAAACATTTTGAGATGATACACGCTAGGTTAGGGTGCTTCAAGAAAGAAACTAATGTTACTACGTTTAAATAAGAAAGCAATGGATTGTTTTAGTTCTCCGTGTCTTAAGAAATTCAGCGAGTCTGTAAGCTTCCTGAGAGGTGTGCGGACTTTCCATGTCTGCATTTATTGCCTGACTTCAACGATGACGACTGGACCTGCTTTGCCTCCCGTGTCCTCCGTGCCCCTCAGTCATTACCCACGGTGGACTGCCTGTGGCGAGTCTGAGTAAGACACAGCAGGAAGGGTGCCAAGCCAGGTCTAGACCGGCGCTTAAGTACCTGTCTTGAGTCCTGAGACATCAGAGGGCAAGTCTATGACGCTGGGAAAAGCAATACAGTTTGCAATGAGGGAGTAAGCCATGGTGGACACTCAGCCCAGGGAAGCCATCAGATGTCAGGCCCAAGATAATAATTCCTCTCCAACTTCGGGTTAAAGCCAGTGAACACAGACCAGTGAGTGATACAAGTTATGTTCAGCCACTAAGGTTTGAAGCTCTTCGTTATACAGTGATAATAAATAATTTATATCCATAGTATTTACAAAACTCTATGTTCCATTTTATTTTCCTGATCTTATTGTTGGGTAAGTTGTGTTGATCATCTAAGTCTTCTGGCTGTTTAATAATCAATAGTAGTTATTTTGCTTATCAGTGAGAAAAATAAAGATTTTATTAATCACATTTTTAATTTTCAACAAAGCCTAGTTCGTATTCCTCTTTCACATATATAAATACTAATTGACTTACAGGTAGAAGTAAACATGAATATTCATAGCAACCACCTTGCTACATTCTGTAATTCTTCAATGCATTTTACCTACCTCTGTTTTTAACTTACTACATCTAGAAACCTAACCCTAGATCTAAACTGAAATTATTTCATTCTGAGCACATTTTTCCAGGACAACGTCCACAATCCCATGGAAAGTGGGACCTCTACTCTAATGGTTAGCATGACTTGTAGACTACCAATACCATTTCATTCTTTGGGGGATGTTAACATGAATTACCTGAAATGGATAAAAAGCCCTAAAATGAGCATGGAACAGAACTGTCAACAGAACCCTGGAGACTTCTGGATATTACCACTCTTAACAGTTATGGTTTTCAAGTCTGTTTATGTGCCACAGGCATCTGGCGGGGGGTGGGGGGGGGTTGCTAAAATACACATGGTTAGACTTAAGCTCACTGTGAAGTTTCTGACTCAATAGGTCTAGGGTAAGAGTTTCACTATTTCTAGCAAATTCCTAGGTGTTAGCCCAGAGAGTGCTCGTGAGACTGTGTCTTGAAGAACTGACAAACAGTATTGCTTTATCTTGATAAAACTCATGTTCCTGTATTGTCCTCAAAGTCTTAACTTAGGTTAAAAAAAAAAAAAAAAAAAAAATACTGTCTTAAGCTTTTTGAAAACTATCGTTTTAAATTCATTTATTCTTTACCAAATACATATAACCAAGTTTTAAAAATAGTAGTTCAATTTCTTTGCAAAAGAGCAAAGTAGATATGCTTTACAACTAAAACTTAGCAAACATCTGCACAGCCAGGATGGTCAACCAGTCTCTTTCTGACATTATAGTATTAAGGTAAACCAGGCTCCTCATGCACTACACCATCTTGGAGAGCTGGGAAATAGAGCTCTCTGCATAGGCTTAAAATTCAGTTGGTATAGAACTCCAATAATAAGAATCTTATAATTTTCTGAATTAGATCATAGACATACATACATAGCCATGGAGCAGTACAGACACATTATTTGCTCGAAGTGTTTTAAGGTAAGAAAACTGAACCTGAATACCTCCACAAGGCCAGTCTATTTTCACAGGTTCCCGGAAGGTATAGTTTGCAACCCTGGAATTAGATCATCCATGAGGGAACACTTGGTAGCTCTAATTTAGCAAGAGGAGCACACACATTTGATGATGGAAAGGATAATTCTTGGCAATACCCCACATGCCACCATGGCTGACCTATAATAAGTTACCAGAAAATAAGCACAACCCACTTCAAGGCCAGCAGACAGGCACCGTCCTTCTGCCTGCACACTCACAAGTCAGGTGACAAAGCATGAGGGAGTCTTCCTGCAAGTGACAGAAGCTGGACAACAGAAACTCTGTAATTCAAAGCTGTGGAATGAATTCAGCCAAAGAGCATTTAGAAAGTGACTACACTTTAGCCAACACTGACTACAAACAACCTGATAATGAGATAAAAGTTCCAAGGGGCAGTACAGTCCTCTTTAGAATTCTCTCGTGGGGAATAAACTTCAAACAGCATAAACCATTATTCAAGTCTTTAGGAGGAATTCATGAATCTCACAAATGTTATTTATAGCTGGCAATTACTCACTGGTACATGGGTCAGAATGGTAGAAGCCAGGAGCTCTCTTGCTTCTTCTATTTTGGTTTTCTTTGGTCCACCTCCCCACATTCTTTGTCTTCTTACTTTATTCCCTATATATTTTAATGCCTATAGAAAAACAAAGTAGTGTTTGAATTACATCACTAGAAATCACTTATCAGTGCTGATCTGCTGGTGTAAGCAAAGAAGACAAGAACCCTGGTTACAGAAATTGCTACGTTTGGAACAAAGACTCGCCATCATGAATCAATAACAAAATAATATAGCACACTGCCTACCTAATACACTAGTTCCCTTTTGATTTTTAAATTGTTTTATTCCTATAAAATTAATACATAGTTATTTATAGGGAACTGAGAAATCATAGATAAAAAATGTGTTTGTGTGTATGTATAAGGTAGTTATCAATTCCTTACTCAGAGTATCACTGTGGGATGGGCATTTCCCATAAAAAAGCAAGCAAACCACATTAAGAGCTACAGAGAAAACAAAACCTAAATAAATCCAAGATTATGACACTGTCATGAACCAGATGACTTGATAATGCTAAAACTTGACTTATAGTTTAAATTCTTTCTAAATTGACCAATACATTTATAATAGATTCTTTTATTCCCAGCATGCTTTTAAAAGACCCAAAATTGGTTGATTCTAAAATGCCAGGTTCTATAATTTACATGAATATACTGAAAAGACTCAACCAAGAAACTTCTCCAGTTTCTCTGTCCTTGAAAGAGAACAAAGAGTTAAATGTCAGCTAGAAAGCTAAACTTAATAGCAACTCCTCGCTACTCCCTTGCTGAGAACAGGCTTATATAACAGAAACTTCCCAGCCTCTCTGTGCAAACACCAGACATTCTTAGTTTTCCTGCCTCCTCACCCGTCCCTTGTGGTACTGGTCACCAGGCCAGGTCAGTACCTACCAATCATTTTAGAGGTCAACCCCCTGGGGCCAATCCTGAAATGCCAAGGCAGGTTTGCGGTTTTTTTTTTCCCCCTATATGAACTCAACTCCCCCTGTGAGCACCACACACCTGCTGTGTCAGGGAGGCATGTGGCCAGGGCTAAGAGTCACTGTGTGTTTTGCATCAGATCGGACTCCTTGGTGGTTACTGGGGATCTGAACGTGGGCACAGCAATATAAAGGACTTGGAGAGCTGAAACAATGTTGATTGCAACTATAAAGCTATAATAGCCAGGTGCTGATATCACAGGCCTTTAATCTCAACCCTTGGGAGGAAGAGGCAGGTGGATCTCTTTGAAGGCCAGCCTGATCTACACAGTGAGTTCCAGCCCAGCCAGGGCTACATAGAGAGACCCTGTCTCAAAACACAAGGAAATAAATCTCAGTAATAAAAATGGTGTAATGCTGTCCTGAAGAGAAAAAAAAAAATGGAAGAGAATCACAAGTCCAAAAACAACACACTGAGTGGTCAACTGACTCTTCACAAGTGTCAAAACAAATCAACCAGAAAGAAATTGTCCTTTCAATAACTAGTAGAGAAACACAACTCAGTACCTAAACATGAAAAAAAACACCAAAAGGAAAAACTAATTTGAGGTAAGACTTTAGACCTGCTGGGCGGTGGTGGAACACATCTTTAATTCCAGCACAAGGGAGACAGAGCCAGGTAGATCTCTGAGTTTGAGGTTTACAGAGTGAGTTCCAGGACAGCCAGGGCAACCTAGTCTCAAACAAACACTTTAGACCTAACATGGAAACTAAACCGCGTGGCTCCTAGAAAAAGACACAGAAACTAGCCTAATGCGGGTAAGCAAGAAAGGAATTCTTTAAACAGGATACAAAGTAATAACTGTAAAAGACAAACACAAAGCTTTTTGATAATTTGATTTTTTTTCAAAGTTAGACCACACTGTAAGAAACAGAAGGGAAGCAATGAAATGGGTGACAGTGTTTACAACAGGAAACCTGGACACAGGATTCACATCTATTTATATCCTTTTTTTTTTTTTTTTTTTTTTGAGACAAGGTTTCTTTGTGTAAAAGCCCTGACTGTCCTGGAAGTCGCTTTGTAGACCAGGCTGGCCTCGAACTCATAGAGATCTGCCTGCCTCTGCCTCCTGACTGCTGGGATTAAAGACATGTGCCTCCACACCTGGTTCTGATTTCATTTTTAAAAGGACCCTGAAATTAAGAAAAAAATGAACAACTTAAGGAAGGCGGTGAAGAAATAAATAGTTCAAACACCACACAAAGAAAATACGTGACCAGTTCACACGTGAAGAAACGCTCAACGTGATCTGCCATCAGAGCAATGAGTGTTAAGGCCACACGAGCTAATGCCACACAGCTGCGACAACATCTAAGATTAGAGACACCCAAGAGCAAACGCTGTGAGATCAAGAAGCGATCAGACTGGCCCACTGCAGCCAGGAACACAACGGTATGACCGTCTGGGGACTGGAAAAGTTTGGAAGTTTCAACTTTATAAAAGTCAGATACACAACTGTTCTCTGGCCCAGTAATTCTACTCCTAAGTATTCACCCGAAAGAAATGAAAAGTTGTCCATACAAAGATTTGTTGATGGTAACACCATTCATAAGAGCGGAAAAAAAAAAGATTCAAATGAACATCAATACAAAAAAGGAAAAACTGTGGTATAGCCATACAATAGAATATTATTAAACCATAAAAGGGACAAACTGTATGGATAAACAACATAAAAAGGAACAATAAAAAACAACCAAAAAACTCTTTGGAAAACTTCGGACAGTTTGCTTAGCAAAAACTAGTCACAATATATACAACCTAATTCTGTACATAAAGGAACAAATTAGGTAAAATCATAATTCGAGGAGGGGGTCAGAGGGTGGGGGGTAGAGGTGAAACCTGAAGCAACATATGGAAACTCATGTGCTAATGGGAATACTATACACTCTGTAGAGTTAGATGAGTAAGCCACACACTTTAGATAACGGCAGGTCCTGGAAATACGTGCATAGTGACTTCTTAGTAACCAACAACTTAGAAACTGATTAAAGCAAGTCCACCTGGCAGGAACCACGAGTAAAGAAGCAGGTCGATGTCCTCTAAACTAAGATGCATGACTAAATTTTTCTCCTTGGGAAAGGGTGCAGGATTCCACACTTCTTTGGGGGGGGGGCAAGAGGGATACAAAGGAGAGGGGAATCCCTTCTGATGCTACACTGCCATCTCTTCCCTGGAGACCCAATGATAACACCTTCTCAGTGAGGGCTGCAGGAAGGGCCCACATTCTCAGGCAGGCCAAACTATTATTCCTAACAACATTCCCACCTCTCTATACACCAGAGCGCTTGACAATGATGTAAAACATATAAACAATACAGAGCTAAGGCTTCAGAACAGGACAAAATGGTGGAGGCTAAAAACAGAGGCATAAAAACGAAATACCTCTTACATTTCAGGCAATCCACTGAAGGACCCCACCTTCAAAAGTGTTATTTGTGGTGGTTTTTTTTCCTCCAAGATTGAAACATTTCATTCTGCAGGGAAGCTTCTTGAGCAGGAAGGTAAACAACTCAGGATAGCTTCAGGAAGTCCCTGAAACTGACCAGATTCACTAAGCTCCTCAGTACTAGAGTAAGCAATTAAAGCTGAGAGTTCCTCTCAGATAAGCGGAACTGCAAAGAATACTCTTAAGACCAGCTGCCTGGAAGGAGTAGAAACCAGAAGAGTGGCTAGTAAAAAGTTTACACCAGAGTCACTTGGAAAGAGCACTTTCCAACCTGTTGAGCTACCTGTAGGCTGTGCAGTGTGCTCCATGTTTCCCAGCTTTTGTGAACTGCCACCTGTGCTGGGGTAAGCTTTGGTGATGAAGCTGACTTTGAGACATTTCTGTTCCCCCTTACTCACACTCTTCCAATAAAACTCATTGGTTCAGCAAGTTGGACTTTGGTGGTATCTATACTTTGCTATGTCGTGAGATCCTTATCTGAAGTGAGTAGTATGTGTATTGTCTCTCCCCAGGGAAAGTTTTCTCACACAACACTACTCCACAAAGAAGTGTAACTGCTCTGGCCTCACAGAACAGGAGAGAACGCTCATGCTTTCATTATTGATACTATATGTTCAAAGTACTAACCATTTTGGGTTATTATTATCCCAGCATACAGACTGTAAGCACTTGCAAATTCATACTTTCTGTTTGGGAAACAAAACATTTCTCTTTCTTATGTTAACGAATTACACATTTCTTCCATCTTTTCTCTGACCTCATCTAATTGAGTTAAGTGAAAAGTTTCCGTAAGGATCTACTAATGGACATGAGTGTGAGTTTCCAACCCATTGCTTTAGTCCTTGCTTAAACAGCCCTACATGCTCAGTGCTACCGGACCAATGATGGTTAACATGTGTTAGGGAACTCATCAGAGTGCTCTGGCACCAACAGGACACTCTTCATTCAGAGACAAAACAGCAAGTCTCCCAAAGCTGAGCCTACAGTTCCTGTTCAAAGGACAGGTGTTCATTTTCTACTTCCTACACATTTCTTAACATTTTCTCTCTATGTTCTTAGATCTTTGGAGATGATTCTTTAATTTTTTAATGAAGATTCATGCCTATCAAATATTTCACTTTCAAGAAATATCCAAATAATGTTTCCTGATGTTGCTTGCCCAGTTATTTGTATCAATTATCCATTAGCCATAGAAAAAAAGGAAAGCAGTGAGGAATAATCTCTAATGATCTTCGGAATTATATATACTTAAGTATGATATTAACTTTTCTAAGTGTGCAACTTAATCTAAAAACCATCCAGATTGATTTGGTTTCAGAACACACAAACAGACATTAAGTGGAAATGCTCTCTCTACATGCATCCTGGGTGGACAGAAGAAAGGAACCCAGGATTTATATTTTTGTGGAACTGTCTCACAGACTAGACAATGTACATACAAACAAATTCAAACCATCTATTCTAGTTGTATAGGAGGGCACCCCTCGCTCTTAGAGGGCATAAAGAATTCCATATAGTCTTAGAGTCAGCAAGACAATGTGTAGATACCAGACTAAAAAGACCAAGTACTGTGAGGACTCTCCCATATGAAAAAGGAAATATAATTATTTTTTTCAATTATGTTTACACACATGGAGTTCCCTAACATCATCTTTGAGTCTTGTCCTCAGATTCCAAGGTTCTAACCAGACATACCTGAGGTCAGTGAAGACCTTGAGGTAACAGAGGGAACTAACCCTGGACCTGTCTTGATATTGAAGTAATTAGGAACTTAGAAAGTAGATACAATTGGAAGCTGGAAATGAAACGGATACTAAGAGTTAAGGACACAGCTCATTGGTAGAGTGCCTGCTTAGCATACACAAAGCTATGGCTTTGGTCCACTGTGTTATGTGAGAAATAGCCCCGTAAGCTCATGTATCTGAACACCTGGCCCCCAGGTGGTGTTTATGGAACCTTCAAGAGGTAGAGCTATGTTGGAGAAAGTATGTTGCTGGGGGTGTGATGTGAGGGTTGGCTTGCCCCAATTCCTGCTTTCTCCGTACTTCCATGTGTGGATGGAAATGTGATCAGCCAGCTTCCTGCTCCAGCTGCCTGCTGCCATGCCTTCACCACCATTATGTTGTTACAGTCCCTCTGAAACTGCAGGCCAAAATGAACTCTTCCTTTAGTTGCTTTTGATCATGGTGTTTTATCATAGCAACACCTCCCCAAGACCACAAAAAGATAATAAAGAGCAAATGGAAAAAAGGCAAGTGTCAGAATCGCCGGAGTTTTGGAAGTGGACTATCCCCTTGGACGAACAGGAGAAATGGTGCTTGTTGCTGCAGCACACAAGAAGCCTCCTGCACACACAGACCCTTCTGAAAACTCAAGAAACCACAGGCTGAAGACTGGCACAGGCAAACTCATTCCAATTTACAGAAGTGAGGCAAAAGAACTTCTGTGTTGCTCTTCTCCTCAACACCCTTCCCAAATCCACACCCACAAAGCCACTGCAGGGGTAGCTTATTGAGATGAACAGCACTGAGGTTCTGTCAATTCACAGCAAAGGCCATCATGAAAGGACACACCTGCATCTGTGTGAAAATCTGAGCTTTCTGGCACTCCTCCAAGCTGGGCCCAAATGCAGCCATCACGTGCTCCTCCGTTCCAATCATCTGCACAATTTCCTGGTCACTCTCAACACCCATGGCCTAGGAAGGGAAGAAAAGACAGAAGAGCGTTGGCTTTGTGTTCACTCACTGACATTTGCTTATGCTAATCTGGCATTGTTTGTGGGTATTACTTCTAAGCAAAAGCCAGCTCTTCTCTCAGAAACGGTGCCATCTGGCATTGGCAGCCATAGCCCAAGCTGCACGAGAACCTGAAATAGAAATTGTCACTGGAAGAGGAAAAATAAACATCCTCAAGCATTTTCTTCATGTGTACAACCTTCTCAAGTTTCTGAAATATTCTAAGAGTTTCACCCTGAAGAAATGAGGCTGGGAAGTCTAGTGGGGAGGCCTGGGCACAGTAAGAATAGCAAACTAAAAAGCAAGACCTCCAAAGGGCCATGAATCAGAAAACGGGCATCGCTGAAAATGAGTGTCACCTCGACTAGTTTTGCTACAAGTTTATTTTTTTTTTCCGAAAATTGTCAAATCATTCACATTCATGCCAAAAGAATTTTGCTAATGGAAGTTTTAGTTCGGTTTTTTCTAGAGACATCTAGACATGTTTTATTCTAGAGACACCTTACATCAGACAATCTTTAAAGGAGATAGTTAAGACTTAGAACATACTGAACAGGTATAAGGACCCCTCAGTGCTTCAAGGTAGCAGCGGCTGCACACGTCTCTGTAGGTCCTGTGCTCACTCATTTCCTCACACACTTGCCCAGAACACTGTCATGTGGACACACGCAGAATAACCCCACTAACCCCCTCGTGGTGTGGCAATAGTCTGCCTCTTAGAAGTCAGACGGAAGTCATGTTTGCACCAAAATGTCTCCCTTAGCTTTGAGAGAAGATCAAAGCAGAGAATAACTGTCCAGTCAAGCTTGTCAGGTGTCTTCTTCTCAGTTCTCAGAATAGGAAACGGAGTCCCCAGTTCCAATGTAGAACCCAAAGGCCCTATAAACCACTGAGAGGGCATCTGTCTAGAGGCTGGGACTTCTCAGTGTTCTTCCTGAGACAGTGCCAACTTACTACTGCCATATACAGTGCTAATGGAGTCCTCTCAGCTCAAAGTTCTGTGATAACACATTTGGCCTGAAAGTTCTGAAGACCTGGGGGATGCTAAGTAGCTGATAGGTCCCTTTTATACCAACTGAGGGGAGTTTGAAAATGTCCACAAAGGCCCTAGCACCAACTCTTCTGAGCATAGAGTAAACTCAACGACTCTCATCTCTGGGAAGAAGTGACATACTCAGTTTGGGGAGCTTGGTTTTTAAAGGCCCTGCAGTTCCCTGCCTGTTCTTGCTGCCAAATCTTGAGGGCACCCACAAAGACTGTAAGACATTCCAGAGGTAAAAATGACTTTCCCCTCTTCCATGTTGGCAGTTGCCCAGCTCAAATGCAGCATCAGTTGACAACAGGCAGACAGACATACTTATAACAGAAAGACCCTGAGCCAGAACCATCCAGCCAAGTAACCCCCAAATTTCTGACCAAAAAACAAGGATGTGTTTTATAACTATTTCTGAATTGACACATCCCCTCCTGAAGAGGGGGGGCTCCTAAAACCCAAGAAGCTGAGGAAACTTAAGAGGACCCAGGAAGCTGATGAACCGTACAGAACTCAGAAAGCACAGAAAGCTTTAAGACTTAGCCAGGCTTGTGGTGGTGCACACCTTTAATCAGGAAGCAGAGGCAGAGACAGGTGGATCTCTGTGAGTTCCAGACTGGCCTAGTCTACATACAAGTTCCAGACTAGCCAGACCTACATAGGGAGCCTTGTCTCAGAAACAAAATAAAGCAAAACAAAACAAAGTCATAAAACTCAGGAGGTCCTTCTCCAAAGTTACATAAGCTCTGAACTGTTGGGGGAGAGCAGACCCTTCACTGAAACTGCCTGCAAGTTGAACAGGGAGCTCCAAGAAGGCAGTTTTCGTGAGATTGTCACCCATGCTGGCATAGCCCTTTAGTTATGCAGCTGCCTTGGGTCATCCATGCTCCTGTAAGCAACCCCAATAAGCTAACTGGTTCACCAAGCTAAACTAGAATGGAATCATTTCACTGGTCATCTGAGGTAAAAACATGTTTGTCCATGTCTCCCCAGGAAAAACTACATGACAGGGTGATAATTTATACAAAGCTCAGATAGCAAATGTAACAACTTTAGGAATTAAATCCACTATTTGAACTTTTATTTTATTTTTGAGACAAACTGGCCTTGGACTCTCAATCCCCCCACCTTAGCTTCCCAAGCCGCAGGATTATAGGCAAGCACTACCACGAGTGGCTTCAAACTTCTCCTTTAAAATAAATTCTCAAGACTTAAATCACATTTTTGTACCTTAATTTTTGCAGTCCTTTGATCTCTAATCTGATATATTCATTCAAATAGCTTCTAAAGATAAATGTTACAATTTAGAAATCATACAAATTAGTTAAAATAGTCTTTTATGATTAAAAGGTTAGCAGTTCAAAAAGTGACCAGTTTTAATTTTTTAAACAAAGTAACAAAAAATAGATATCACGGTGCAGGCCGCAACATACCCTCCTAGGTCTGTGAACACTAGAGTGGAATTCCCACCTGTGAAGATACTTCGAGTACAGGTTAATTATATTTGTCAGTCTCTCAAAAAAAAATGTATTTTGGGTTTCAGTAAGATAACTAATTTATAGTGGAATCTAATCATATTTTTTAAGACTCTGTGATATAAAACTTTCTACCCACCTACTGCACTACCAGGAAAGCCTGAATATCAGCAGAAGCGTCTATGGGACAGATACCAAGCACACACGGTGACATAGGAGATAAAGGCCCAAGACAGAGCCAGTCCACATGGCTGGAGTGCTTGGGGTCTGCCCCCATTTTTAGGCATGTTAACATCTTAACTGTTAAATTGGAGGCCACTTGGCTTATTTTAGCAATTTTTACTTCAGTAATCAAGTTTAAACAAAACTATAAACTTGATCACCTACTTTGGTGTTTAATAGTAGTGAAAAACAATCCTTCCCCATTCATCATTTGGCTGTACTGTAAGTTGTCCTGATATAGAATCTAAGTAGTAGTTTTCAAATTGCCTAACATTCCTGAATGGCTTAAAATGGATCTAAACAGACTGCTTGGGTCCTCCAAGCATGCCTAAGCTGTGAAAGGAAGCTCTGCCAAGCACATGGTGAAAGACACCATATGCAGAAAGCATGAACACTGCCAAAACTTTCAGCGAAAGACCAAATTCTTCTTATCAAGTCGCTGAAACGCAAGGGCTGTAACTGAGTCAGAGTATTATCAAAAGAGCTTCAGCTCCAAAGACTAAATCAGCCGTAGGACTATTTAGCCTTCAGCAGTCATGGCTACAAATAAATGACATATCACCATGGAAACAAACAGAATGCCCACCCATTTTGCTTTCCAGATGTAATTTAGACACCTGAAAACTAGCATCATGTGAAACTCTTTATACTCCTGATACCTCTTCACTCCCAGTAACTAATAAGTCAAGAGAAACACAATACAATAATAACCTTAGGGAAAAAATAGCAGAGATAAGGTTTGTTTGAAGGTCACCCATGGTCTGGCAATCAGTAACACTGAAGAAATCCAGGAGAGGTATGCTTTAAAAAGTGGCATGAAATTGTGTCCTCAGACATCTACAAAGTGTAATTTTTGAAAGTAGAAAGAAGAAAATATTAATTGCACAAGAGAATGACTTGCACTGATAAGAAATTCTGAGATACATTTTATAAGGGTCCTGATGAAAGTGACTTCCTAATATAACCAAGATTCAGAAACCTGATTTTTTGTAAAGTAGCTGACATTACTGCTAATAGAAGTCCTGGTACATAGTAAGGGAACTGCAATGACTTCTTTAAATCTGTAATTGTTTCTCTTTAAAGATTAAAAAAAAAAATTCATAGAAGTTGGTTTCTAAGAAACAAAGCCCAGTTCCCAAGATCATTTTGGCCTCTAAATGCCACCACAGTGCAAGTGCTGAAAGCTTGTTACACAAAATAGGAAGAGGGGAAGATTCATGGGCAGGAGAACCTCTGTGGCAATTCAAGTCCATAAATAACGTTGATCCTGGCCTTATAAGCTCTACCCATCATATTCACACTCAGCATGGCGTCTGGAAACCCTGCTGCTTCTGCCACTTTTAGCCAATTGCTGGTTAAAACCAACAACTATCGAGTCCTAATGACTGTCAAGGTCTGTGTTAGGGCCACACAACACACACAGAGAAACGGTGTTGCCTCTGCTGGCATCCCGGTTTGTTTTCCCCAGCTTCTGACAAAAATGGGTAAGGAAGGCTGAGCAAAGTTCCCTTTCTAGGAACACATGATTTCATTTGTGTTTCAGAAAGCTCGCCTGGAGGTAAATTTTCTCTTAAAAGACGAGTAATTCAGGACACAGAGAAGTCAGGACTTCTGCACAGGGTCACACAGCTATTGAGCGGAGAAACAAGTTAGGCAAAACCTGCCTGCCTCCGAGCTCTGCAGCGGACAGCAAGCTCTCAGCAGCTGACTGAAACACTCCTGCAGGCGAAAACCAGAACGACTACACATGATTAAAATACTCAGCTTACTTATCTGGACGAAAAAGTTTTAAATGCTTATTCTAAATGTTATACAATGCTTGTTAGATCATTAATAAAATATACAGAACACTTATCAAGTTTGAAAGAGAGACACTCCCATCTGCAGCAATCTATCAGCAATGTGTATGAACACGTATGAATAAGGACAGGTGTGTTTAAGACCGTAAACATCCAAGTTAAAAAAAAAAAAAACCTAAAATCATACTCTAGGAAACTGAAAAATAATACATAATACATACATAATAATCACTAGCGATAATGATGCAGAAAGATGGCATAAGCAATTGTTAAGTAAAACACAAAATAAGTTGTCATATAATCCTAACAAGAAAAAGACCTGTAAAATACATAAAACATACTATGCTTTTAACACCTTTCTTCATTTTTAATTGGTTACATAAAAAACACAGATTGTTAATTCATAGCTTTTTTTCTAGATAGAATTTAAGTCAGCTATATCTGTTTATGCTTACAACATAAATATTAAACAAATGTAACAGGAGAAATTGTTTTATTAAAGTTTGGCCATCTAGTCAAAAAAAAAAAAAAAAAAGGAATGTTTAAAGCTTTTCAGATTTTTAATCCACACATGCATCTCATTTCACATTTTCTACATGAGTGATAATTAACACTTCTAGTCTAAAATCAGCAAGGCTATTCTTCTTCATGTTTAAAACTTTGAGAGGTTGTGGGGAATAGACCCATCTCATGGGTACGTGGAGACATACTGCCCTCTGCTGGAGATGTAATTCTAAGCTGGCAGATACTTCACTGCTGTCTATGCACATGAGACACTGTTGGGCACTGTAGGAGCCTCCTAAGAAAAGCCAAAGTTCCTTCTGTACTTGAAAATACAAACTTCGAAGAAAGGAAGTAAGACAGCAGACATGCATGAGACTCTGTCTGGACACCTGATAGAATGGTCCTGTCAAGATTATCATCATCTTGTAAAAAAAACTTGTAAAACAAGATTCCATCTTTTTATAGAACACAAAAGCATATTAAGCTATACTAAGCATAGAAAATATTCCATAGAACTCCTTCATATGACTGCATTTGAAACATATTTATTTCTCAAGTTAAAGAACCTGGCTAGTCAGCATTCACTCAATACCTGTGAATGACCAAGGACATATCCCACCCACAACCACAAGCCAGACTTGAAGTCTGACTCCCTAACTCCCATGTCTCTGGGGACATCTGTAAGAGGAGGAACTCAATCTCTTCTTCCTGACTCCAAATGGTTTTCCTTTCTAACCACCTTAGTACTATTGCTGCAGAGGCTCTCTGGCTATGGAGTCTCACTGTCACCCAGAAGGTATTTCCACTATAAAACAACTGTGGGACTGGAACACTGAACGGAAGCTGAAGGGTGGCCACTGAGCAGTGTTTGTCTCCAAGGTCACCTGGCCTGCTGTGCTGGGCCTCCTGGAAACATCTGGACTCTGTATTAGTCAACTTCATCTTCCAGATCCATGCTATACACATTCCCCACACCTCACAACATGCTAAATGGACCATAGGAGCTTTCGCAGAAGAATGCCACTTAAGCATTTCTCAGGAAATAGCTTTTCAGGTTCTAAGCCAACAATTCAAACAAACTTTAAAAACCCAGTTGTATAGTAAAGATACATGTTTATTTAGAAACCGCAGAATCTAGAAGTCTATAAAAAAACAACACATCTGGATTTCCTGAGATAAAGCTTACAGATGTCCTTGCTCATTTTTTATGACATATCACAGCACGTTTTAGATATCAAGAACTTATGTCCATGAACTGGACCTGATTAAGTAAATTTTGGAATACCTGTAAGTGGAACAGTCTGTCAAAATATTATAGGTCTGGGTGATGACCACTCCCAATTGTCAACCTGATGAGACTGAGAATCACCTCAGAGACAGGCTTCTGGGCATGCTTGTGGGGGATTCTCCCGGTTAGGTTATTAAGATGGAAAGACACAGCCACTCTGAATGGTACCATTCCCTGGGTGTGATCCTGGACTTTATGAAGAGGAGAAAGCGAGCTGAGCACAAACATCCATCCCTCTCTACTTACTGACTGCAGATGCTTCAAGCTCCTGCCACTTTTACTTTCCTGTCGTGATGAACTGTGAGCCAAGATCAAGTCTTTTTCCCTTGTGCTGTTTTTTATCAAGAGCATTTTATCACAGCACCAGAGACAAAACCAAGTCTACATATACAGCTACCACACCATATCCAAGATGTAAGTGATAAAAACAAAAAAGAGCTAAATGTAAAATAATATGCACTGCACATATCAACAGAGTGGATCTACAGGGTCTCCAGGTAGCACTGTGTAATTAGGAAGAGGGTGGAGAAAGGTTTATTCATCACGATACCCTTCTGTACTTCAGGTATCTCTTTAAAAAAAAAAATAGATTAACATACTACTTATGTATGATACAAATCTTTCTATTCCTAGAATCCCTCACCTGCCAAAATGCTAATTCTATATGAAGAAAAAAAACCTAGGGCTGGTGGGATGGCTCAGCGGGTAAAGGCGCTACTACAGGCCGGATGAGCCGAGTTCACCTGGAACCCACATGGCAATAGGAGAGGACTGACTCCTACAAGTTGTCCTCTGGCATCCACACATAAACTATGGCTGGACAGTCGTACCTACATACATGTCAACATTCACACAAACACACACAAAATAAAATGCAATACAAATTTTTAATTAATAAAGAAAAGAAACCAGAGGAATTCTTTCTGGTTTTCAGGAGGAGACCTGCAGCCTCACCTTAAATATGATGACGATGGGTATGTCTTCAGACAGAGTGTTATGCCTCAGATAAAACCGTCCTTGCTTCACAGCCATGTTGGTCCTACTCTTCTTCTCGTGGGTGGAGCTGTGAGTGAACGCAAGCCGTTAAAGCGCATCCCAACCCGGGAACTCCAGCAGCAGCGATTACCCAGTCAGGCAGCTGCTCGACAAGTAAAATCACCTCTAATTAACTGGATTTCAAAGATATACAACTTTCTTCCTGCCCCTATGCCATTTCTGTGAACACTTAAAAACACTACAACTGTTTTTTCATCTTCAAGATTATGGTGGAAATTCTGTGGATGAGTGACTTTCACCCTTTGACCCAACTTCCCTTCCTTTTTCCCTTGCATTTGCTGGCTGGTTCTTGAGGAAAGGTCTCATGTCCAGGCTGGCCTTGAACTTGCTATGTAAGGATGATCCTGAACTCCTGCTCCTCCTTCCGCCTCCCAAGCGCTAGGATTACAGTTACATGCCAAGGTGCCCAGCTTTTAATCTATTTTATCTTTATTCTACCTTAATTACTCTGACCCAATGTAGGACATATATTCATGACTGATTTTTGAAGAAAAAAAATCTCAAAATGGCACAGACTATATTCTAAGAAGAAATGAGTTTTGAAATTAGTAACCCAAAAACGTTACCCACAGTACTGGCACACAGTGAAAGGTAAAGTTACCCTAATTTAGCTCCTTCTATAGGTGTCTCTGTGATGAGATTCCTAACAGACTGCCCGCTCTAGTGCCACAGACAGAAACATCACCTTTTGGATTCAAATCCGGAATGTTTTGGCTCCAAAACTGTATACAGTTGAAAGACGTGAATACTGAGGGCCTCTTACAGTCAAGGTGACCCTGAGCTCAGTTATGAAACAGAAGCAATATCACTTACCCTGAAGGACTGTGGTGACAATTAGAACACATAAGGTACCCAAGAAACTGTCTGGCTCCTACTAAGTCTTCAACAAATGGCCATTACTGTTAGCTGCCTCTCCACTAGAAAGAAGCCTACAGAACCCTACGCTAACAGGTTCATTAAAGGCTACCAGAAGGGAACTACTGCACGCTGCTGTCTTACCTACGCTATGATCTTCCTGTCCTCATAACCCTCAAGTTTCAAATCATGAGGATAAAAGTGGCAGAAGTCCTACGGGGTGCTGGGGCTGTCGATGACAAGAGCACTGCAGAGCAAACTAGTCTGAACAGCTAACAACAGCATGCTAAGTCCATGTACAATTCACTCAATATCATACATGAAACAGTCCTTGCTTACAAAAACCTGAAAAGGAGTATGAAAACCTGAAGAGTGCCTCTGTGTTTTTTTCTTTAAAAGTTTCTTTAATGCTATAAATTAATAAAGTACATAAATTAACTAGTACCCTTCCAAACATCATCTTACCTAAACCTCTGAAATCTTAAAATCCACACTGTTTACAGACTTAAACAAAAGGTGAACATTAAGTACATTGTTCTTGAGAGAAAGACTGCCCCTCCCCACGAGAAGGCAACCACCTACTATTGCTGAAATGATTAGTATTTTGAAAAACACCATCTGTATCCCATACCTGGTAACTGAAGCTCCAACAGCCCCTTTCCTGTCCGCCTCCACAATGATCCTGTTCTTGGACAGCTGCTCTTGGATAAGAATAACTTTTTCTACTCCTTTAACAATGAAGTAGCCACCTGCCCAAAAGAAACAAGAAAAGTTCACCACCTCTTCTGCGATCGGTGTGAGCAGGTGAGGGCAAGGAACCCCCGAGGTGGTCTCCAAAGTATCAGTATGGACAAGCCCTGAACTCCAGATCCTCCTGTCCCCATCTCCCAAGTACTCAGACTACAGGAGGTGCCTATGATCATTTGCTTCTGGCACCATCAATCATTAGCTTGAAGAGGATGCTGACGTTGTTCTGTGAACTGATGACAATGTCAGCACATGGTTTTATACAAAGAAACCAAAGCTGATACTCCTCTTGAAAACGGAGAGTGCATCTGATTGATCTGTTGCCCTGGCTGGTTTTGCTGTCAAGCTGACACACTGGAACGAGGGAACCTCAACAGATGAATTGCCTCCATCGTGTTGGCCTATGGGCATGTCTATGAAGCATTTTCTTGACTGCTGACTGTCAGAGGGCCTCGTCCACTGTACCCTTCCTAGAGATGGGCCTGAGCCATATAAGGAAGAGAGGTGAACAAAAGCCTAGGAGCCAGACAGCAGTGCTCCTTCAACTGAAGCTTGTGCTTCAGTTCCTACTTGAGTTCGTGAACTAATGCCCCTCAAGGATGGACTATGACTTGGAAGAGTAAGCTAAATAAATCCTTTCTCATTGAATTGCTTTGGGTCACAGTGTTTCTCACAGCAACAGAAAAGCAAACTAGAACAGAAATTAGAACCAGAAGTGGGGTGTTTCTGAGGTGGATCTGACCATGTTGGTTTGAGGAAGACTATGGAACTTTGAGGAAGTATTTGAAACTTTGGGCTAGAAAAGCCATTGAGTGCTCAGAGATTCAAGGGTTGTTTGCGAAAGTGTGGAAGGTAAGAATACTGAAAATGAAGACAATGGGAAACCTGGCTTGTGAAAATTCAGAGGGAAGCAGAGGCTACTAGGGCTGTATGTGTGATATTTTCCATTAAAGATCTGTGGAAGTGAAACCTTCTGTGTTTTACTGGGACAATGGAGGCTGGTTAGCTAGGGCTGACAAATGGTTGTGATTAATGAGAGACCAACATCACTGGTGGAAAATCTTCTAGGAAGTATTTCCTCAGGGTAAGCACACAGCAGCTGTGGTCCAGAAGGGACCAACACTGCATCTCAAGCTGGCAGCAGGACTTGATAATTTTAAGAGTCTTCTATGTGGTAGTGGTTTGGCACCATCAAAGCTGCAGGACTGAAGGAGTCATGAAGAGAAGCTGAGGCTTGGCACTATAAAGAAGTGGCGGAGTCCCCTAAAAGAGACCGGGAAAGGCCAGTGGTCAAGGTGAAGCCTCAGCTACAGTAGAGACTCCCAAGATACTGAAGATGCCAAGATCATGGGACATCTGCCAAGGACAGTAGAAGGGGTTCAGTGGGGCTAGTCTGTGCCTATGTGACAAGCTATGTGTGCTGCAGATGCAGAACCAAAGAAGTCAAACTGTCCAATCCTTCTAGAGCTAGAAGATCCTGAGTACATCTCAGATGTCACATAAGAGACTTTGAATTTTTAAAAAGACCTTGAACCTTTAAAGCACTGCAATTTTTAAAGACTGGTATTTTTAAGGTTGTACTGCATTTTATATTATGATATTAACATGAGATATTAGGAATACATCAGAAAGGAAAAAATATGGTTTAACAGTGATGTGTCTGTGTGTCAAGCTGACAAAGGGTGAATGTACTGGTTAGCTTTATTGCTGACACTGGGAGGAAGACATCTCAACTGAAGAACTGCCTTCATTAGATTATCATGCAAGCATGTCTGTGGGGCATTTTCTTGATTGCTGATTGATGTGGGAAGGCCCAGCCCGTGTGGACAGTGCCTTCTTAGGCCGGTGGGCCTGGGCTACATAAGAAAGGTAGAGGAACATGAATCTGGGAGCAAGCCAGAAAGCAGCATTCTTCCATGGTTTCGCCTTCCATTCCTGTCTGAGCTCCTGCCTTGACTAGCCTCAATGATTGCGCCATGGAAGTGTAAGCCAAATACACCTCTTCCCCTCCAAGCTGCTCTTGGCCAAGGTGTGTATCACGGAAACAGAAAAATAATCTATAACGCCCAACGTATCTTACCAAGTCAACATGTGTACCAGGCAAATAAAAAAAGAAACGTATTACACAGATAAATCTTTAAAACTCTTAAGCATAGGAATAATCGGGGAACATTGATGGACACTGATAAATCCACCTTTTCTAACAAATCAGGAGCAATGGTAGACTACAATTAGGTTTCCAAAATAATGTTTTATACCGAATAAAAGCCGCATGCCATTATTAGGTATTCTTTCACATAATTCTGGAATAGGATAGAGCAAGATTTTGTTCTATCTGCAAAATATAAGCAAAACCAAGGTAATACATTTAACCTTATGAAAGATTTGGTTAGAGTCTCGTAAAGCCAGATTCTTGTTAAGTTCTTCCTAAAAGCAACCAGGCATGGATGCACATGCCTGTAAGCTGGGCATCTGAGAGGCAGAGGCAAAGAGATGCAGGTGATCAAGGCTATCCTTAGCTATAAAGTAAGTCTGAGGCCAGCCAGTGCTACATGAGACCCTGTCTCCTTACAAACAATGAAATAAGCAAACAACAAAATCCCCCATGATGTAAGGAGTTAGAGTAAAGCAACTATAAGCAAATTTCAATCAAGGTAAAGGCATTAGGAGAAACTCTGTGTTGTGTTGTTTGAAATTTTACAAAAAAAAAAAGTCTAGAAATAAACACAAAAGAGCTTAGACATTAGCAAAAGAAGTTTTCATTTTTCTCCCTTTTCTACATTTAATATAGGCTGCAGAAAGCTACTGGGGTCTTTTCAGAACAGCTTAGATGACACCTTTGGGAGAGCCTCAAATTTCAAGCACATTAAAAGAAACTACTGGACAAAGGCAGAAACAAAAGAATACGCCATGGCAATTAGTCAGAAGTCAAGCTCCTAAAATTTTAAAGCCAACAAAAGAAGAATTGGCATATTTTTAGAAATCCAGAATAGAGCTGGTGCTAAATCACCAGAAGTTTTATGAACACACTTTTCCCAACACGTTCATTAGAAGGCAGAAAGGCTACCGCAGAACAACAGGAAAAAGAAGAAAAAACCAAGGGAAGGGGGAGGAGGGTACACCCACGTCATCAGACATACCTGGGTCTAATGGACACTCGTTCAGCTTGGCAAACTCTGCTGGAGTTTTCCCTGTCAGAACACAGTTTGAACTTCTCAGCATGATGGGCATTCTGTTTAAAGTAAAACAAAGGAACGTTATCATGCACGGATTGAAGCATAAAGAAAAAGTGCAATGAACACATAACAGAGGACCTGCATCTCCCTGTACCACGTTAGCAGAGGCACTCCGTGAGAGCGCTAAGGGAAACCAAAGACTCCCCAGGCATATTTTCTGGCACAGATAACAAAAATCTACAACTGTGCTTGATAACAACAACGGCACAGCTGAGAAGAGAATTACTAAATGGAGAAATTATCAAGAATGCCATTTGAGGAGGACTAAAAGATGGCCTCTATGAAGTAGAGTGTAAGCACCGTGGAAGAGCAAGACAGTCTAAAGCACAGCTATGCAGACTTCTAGACAGACTCATTCAAAGGGGAAAAGGCTGTGAATATTAAAGATGTATGAAAGCCACGGTACTATCTATACAGAATAGAGGACACGTCTAAACATACAACACGGCAGAGTTGAAGAGAAGGTTTAACACTGGAGCAAAGGCAGGTTGGCAAAAGGAAGAAAAGGGCACACTGGCAGCACTGAAGGACCGAGAGAGAGCAGCCTAAGTCTGGGTATTCTGGGAAGTACCCCACAGAGGTCATGCAGAGACGTTTCCAGGTAAGAACGAAAAAACAAATAATAAGATACTCTCACTAGTGAAATTTCTGGAAGAAATTAACCTTCTGGAGATGGAAAATAAACACCAAATCAAAGTCTGGCATGAAAAAAAAAATGTGTGGTGCACAAAGAAAACAGAGCAAGGGGGGGAATGATGACTTGGTGTTTGAGAGCACTGGCTGCTCTCCCAGAGGACTCGGGTTCAGCTCCCAGCGCCCAGAGGGAGGCTCACAACCATCTCTAACTCCAGTTCTAGGGGGTCTGGTACTGTCTTCTGCCCTGCTTGGGAACCAAGCACTCACGCAGTACACATGCATACATGCAGTCAAAACACCTATATATGTAAAATAAAAATAAATCTTTAAAAAAAAATCATAAATAAACCCATAGAAATACAAATATATGTTAACTTTATTAAACAACAATGATTTCAAAGTTAGGTGTTAAAAAACAAAAGGAATTGAAGTTGGCATAACAAGAGCCAAGGGTGGATTTGACCCAAGTCAGATTTTTCTAAGGTTTTCTCTAATTTACTATATTAAAACTTGTTGAGTTATACAGATTGTTTCTAAAGTAACATAACCAGAAACGATACACAAGCCTTTCAGAGCAGTGAGAAGCGAGAAGAAAAGAAGCTCCCTTTAACACAAAGTGGAGCAAAGGAGAAAAAATAAAAATATGAAGCTGCAAAGATTTAAGTATAGAATACACTGATAGAAATATATGCAAATATTTACTTCTATACATATAAATGATGTCCATGTGTGTGTGCGTGTGTGTGTGTGTATAATAGATACAAATGAACTACATTCCCCAACAAAATTAAAAATCTAGGTATATATGGTTAACCTCAAGAAAACCAAAAACATTTTAAATTCATAACTATGTCTACAGAAAACTTGACATACTAATTAGGAAAATCAGGTTCTAAAAATACTAGCTGATGCCATCCATTATTTTCAAACTCACTGAGATAGCAGTTTCTTCCAAAACTACCGCTACACACAGACAAAACGTCTAGGGAACCATGCACAGGATCCACCACGAAGCCAAGTGTAACTGAGCACTGTTGCTGGTGTCAGGAGAAGAAAAGGAAGCATTTTCTTCGGCTTTCTAAAATGTTCTCCAATTACTAAGAACCACAGCTGTTCGGCTCTTACTCTAAGGATCCACAGGGTATCCATGAGATAGGTAACCATTTCTCACAGACTTCAGATGAAGGAGTGAGCGAGGCAAAGAGGACTTATTCATCTGCTTAAGAACACATCACGGGATTGATCTCCAGACAGTATGGCTCTAAAACAGCGTCACTTCTCACCTGCCAATGGGTAGGGCATTACGGATTATCCTCTGGCTGCCTCGGGTATACTCAATGTCCACTGTGATCGGAGCCGAGTATGTCATGTCCCTCAAACGGCACTGGAAAAAAATCACACCGTTATTGTCCCTCTTCCCGTCAGCGCGCCCACTAGGAGTATAGCCCAGACCAAACTGAACTTTCCTCCACTGAGCTTTGATGCACTGCCTCAGGCCACTGGGAGTTACAAGTCTACCTTTGGGAAGGGAATGGCATCATGTACTGGCCTACACGTTGATACAGCATCCCTGATCCTGCCAGGCCAAAGATGGAATAGTAAGTGTAGAAGTGAGTTCCTTTCCAATGACCTTGTGCAAATGACTAGTTTGTTTCCACATCTTTAAAATAGTCAGATTGGTTCTTACAGACTCAGTCCACAGGAAATAATTAATGTGGTTGGTCTTATTGTTCAAAATGGTTAACAATCATAAAAGTAAGAAGTGTGTATGTGTGTATGTGTGTGTAATCTATATCATAAAACTTCTTACCAAGAGATATACTTATGCCATACCATCCTAGTAACTTCTGAATCATCAGGGGGATTTTAGAAATTGTTGTAGCATGCTTTAGCGTGGCATGGTAACAAACTAAAGGACATCTCAATCTAAGCCACAAGAAGATACAGGAAAGCACATGCAAATTCTCCCAGTGCCTTTGCCTTTATTACACTGACAGTTACTGGTGGTTTATAGCTTCAAAAGAGCATTTCTCTGAATAGTAACCACATAATTCTTTGTGTTAAATCCCATCTGTGTCTTCTATTGGAAGTTAGGTTTAAGTTCTTTTAACTTTCACAATAAAGTTAATGTCTGAGATTTTAAAATTTAAGTTTTCTATTCAACCAATAAAAATTGCTTGTGTAGGGCTGAGGGAATGGCTTAGGGGTTAAGAACACTGGCTGCTCTTCCAAAGGACCAACGTTCAATTAAAAAAAATTTTTTTAAACTATACATTAAGAGCAGACTCTAAGTCAAAACAAACAAGTCCGAGTAAGATGTATAATTACCTCATGAGGGGACACTGGTCTAGTTACATTGAAGCTTTCTTCAACATCAGGAAGTCCAACATAGATATTAAGATATCTGAAAATCAAATTATTTCATTATCAACTATATGTCTTCGAAGAACATACACAAGTAATCTCAGTCTTTGAAATGTGCCTTGGTGAGGATGACAAACAAAAATGATAATTATACAACTTCTTAAAGTGATAGTTCATATAACTTTACAAATGAGAGTAAATCAAAGTATTTCTGTGTAGTGTGTGTGCGTGCGCGCATGCGTGGTGTATGACCATGTACATGTGTGCACAGTACACCTGGAGACCAGAAGTTAATGCTGGGCTTCTTCCTCTTCTGCTTTCTACCCTATGTATTTTCAAAGATTTACTTTTATTTTATGTGCTTGAGTGTTTTGCCTACATGTAAAGACACTGTGTGCATGCATGGTACTTGCAGAAGCCAGAAGAGGGCACTGGATCCCCTGGAACTGGAGTTACAGAGGGTTGTCAGCCACGATGTGGATGCTGGAAACTGAACCCAGGTCCTCTGCAAGAACAGCCATGCTCTCAACTGCTGAGCCATCTCTTGGGGCCCTCCATCTTATTTTTCGCAGGGTCTCTCACCGAACATGAAATTCACAACTGAGTTGGCTAATTGGCTATATTCAGGCTCTAGCAATCTGTCTATCTTTACAGCACAAGTGTTGTGTTTAAATCTATGCACTGCTGTACCCAGCTTTGATATGAGGGTCTGGGATCCAAACGCAGCACTTTATCCACATAGCCATCCCTCTGGCCTCCTAAGTATCTTTAAAAGATACTGCAGGTTTTATTAGAAAAATATTAGAGCTGTGGTTCCATAAAAATGATGTCTAGTGAAAACAGACATTACCTGTGCTATGAAAGCATTCATGCTTTTGTTGTATTAAACAAAAGGGATTTAAGAGGGGGAATGCTCCTGCTGTAAAATAACAGAGGATAACGGGAAACTAATGATGTTCTTAACTACCAGAAGTAGTTAGAAACCAGGTGAAAAGATCTGGGAAGCAAGCAACAACTTTTGAAGATACTGTTTGGCACAGGTCCCACTCCTCTTATGATAGTATTTTGATATAGCCAAAAACTGTATAATTGAAATTAACCCATATGCAGGAAAACCCAGAATCAAGTGTAAACCTTAGTGAATCGCCAAGGAATAAGAGTTTTATTTCAGCTGCACTGAAATAGAAAGAACCAGCATCCTTGGAAAATAGCAGCTGAGTGGATCCTGTAAGCTGTAGACAGAAAGGATGGTGTACAACCGGCCTCTAGTTAGTAAACATTATTTTTTCAGATGTATCAGTAATCCTGAGATTACTCTGTATAGAGTCTAGAGTTAAAATTTTTAAAAATTAATTATAGGTATCAAGAGCCAAATTTCTTACTGTCGGGATTGATGTCACAAATAAGGAAAGGAAGACAGAATGAGTGGTACTGTTGGCGCACAATCAGAGGCATCAGTCTAAAGTCTCTAATATAAACAAAACGGATAGGACATAGAAATACACATATGTGCATAGATATGTTAGTACATTTATATGTATTTGCTAATGCTGTCTGCTAAGCTCTTGGTGTCCATATCTTAGAAGTACTACCTTCCAATAAAATAGACTAGAGTACTTTGGAGAAATGGCTGAGTCCCAGATGGGAACGGGGAAGGGGGGGAATACATATATGTGTGTGTGTGTGTGTGTGTGTGTGTGTGTGTGTGTGTGTGTGTGTGTGTATATATATGATATATCCTATGGTTCCAGAAAGTAAAGTAGTTGAAATATCAAGAGGGCACTCTTTGAAAGGACATGGAGTCAAGCTGAAGGATTTCCCTATGGAAAAGCTAGGATAGTCTGAGCAAGAGAATAATAATACTGGATTACAAACAACAGAGAAAAATATATATCCATGAGCCTAGACTAATATAAAGTAATATATAGAAAGGTACATGAGGGCACGGGAACAATAAAAACAGAAGGGATAATGAGAGGGACTTAAAATTATCCCACAGTAGTAATTATTATGAATAAAAATCATCAGTGTACATTAAATTCAGCAGTGAGGCGCTGTGATCGTAACTCGGTGCAGAGCACTTGCCCTGTAAACACAAAGCTTTGGGTTCAATCCTAGGCACGTCAGAAATTTTTTTTTTTAATTAAACAAAATTAGTGGTGAAAATATCGGTATTTGTGTTGTCTAAAGCAGTGGTTCTCAACCTTCCTAATGCTGTGACCCCTTCATACAGTTCCTCATGTTGTGGTGACCCCAACCTTAAAATTATTTTTGTTTCACTTCATAACTGTAATTTTGCTACCGAGTGTAGCAAAATCTCAGTCCCTAAGACCACTGGAAATATGTGTTTTCTGATGGCCACAACTCATAAGTTGAGAACCTCTGGTCTAAGGGACATCCCCAGATACTTATTATAGAAAGAAAAAATAGTATCATTACAATGGAGAATTCTGAAAGACAGACATTACATTAACCAAGCTAACAGAATTAAAATCACCAGCAATAAAAGATATTGACGTTTGCACTCTCTGACATGAATCAGTAAAAATGGCACAAGACGCTGCTGAGGTGTTTTTGCTAAAAATGCGTAACTTAATGTGATCACGAGCAGGTATCCACCCACTTAAGACTGAAGGACCCTCTGCAAAACCTGATCACTGTTCAAGTGTCATGGCCATGAAGCACCAAGTAAGACTGGGAACTATCAGATTCAGGGAACTAAGACACCAAGACAACTTCAGGGCCGGAAAGATGCCTCAATCGTTAAAGAGCATGGACTGCTGATCTTGCAAAGAACCTAGAGCTGGGTTCTCAGTACCGCAGTTCTCAGTACCGCATCAGGCAGCTCCAGGGTCTGACGCCCTCTTCTGGCCTCAGAGGCACTTGCACTCAGCTGTACGTACACACACACAGATGCGCAAGCACGCACACACATATAGAAAGACAGCCTACAGTGGAGCCAGGGACTGATTCTGGCACAAGAAATAGGACATCAAAAGAAAAACATCAAGTCAGGTCTACAGTAAGCTGCTAGTTCTCCATCAATGTAACTTTCTGTTTCTGATGATTGTGCTCTGGTTAGATCCAGTGCTGTCAAAGAATGTTGAGTGCTATTTTACAATTTTCTATGTCTAAAATCCATCAAAAGGCTTACTTAAAAGAACTTACTTAAAACAACAGTTTTAGTAGTTTCTTGATTAAAATTCTTACAATGATTTACAATTAAATTAAATATGAGCACTCTGTAGTTAATTTACTAAATGGATAAAGGCTTGGTTTTACAAGAGGTTTGACAGTGAGCACATTCACTTTAGTATTTCAAAAACAGTCAGAATATTATTGGAGAGTAGTTGGTTTCTTACTTTAAGTACCACATGGGGTCAGCATCGCTTGTAACCTTCTCATTGGCTTTCATTATCTTCTTTATCTGCAGTAGGAAGCACACAATTAGGGACAGAACTCTGACTTCCAACTGGCTCTCAACTTATGTTTAGTTTTAATCCTGGATGCTTACCTCTACGTTAATGAAATAGTTAAAGGAGTCTATATGCTGTTTCACAAGGCCTTTCACCTAAACAGAAAAGAGTAAGAATAAAGGATGTCAACAAAGAAACAGGGTTACAGAATTCGCTCTGGCCACAGGTAAGCATCAGTGTTTCTCAAAGACAAGTGAGGGAAATGAATGTATTTAGATAAAAAAAAAAAATTAAAAGGACCACCTAGTGACTTATCATGTGAAAAATAACCAATTAGTAAATATCAAACAATTACCTTTAAGAATGCTGGAAGCAGCTTCCATTTTTCCTGTGGACCAAACGATAAGAACATGAGAACTCTGTGCCAGTAACCACAAAACACAATTATTTTGATGTACCAAGTTTATCACAGTGCACAGAAAGAAGTAAACCAAAAAAGGGAAAAATTTTAAATATAACTGTTACTGTAAATATCATGTTTATAAATGTGTACGTGCATATAAACACATACACATATATCACAGGTTTCCCTAAATATAATATAGCCTCTTCTCGATGAGAAGATCCCAAATACTTTTCACATTTATTCTCACGGCACATTCTCAGTGAGGCTTGCAGTTTGAAAACAGTCTGAGTCTGCTGGCAGAATCAGAGTTCTTTCTGAACCAGCACTTCAAGCTCCTTAAGGCTTCGGGGAGTCAGCACCCGTGGGGTGTCTGCTGCTCCACTGAAGGAGTCCTAATTGCCACACCTCTGAGCTTTACGATTTGCCTTCCAGACCACTACACACAATGGCAGCCTCTCTTCACTTATAACATCTGCTAAAGGGACTTCTGACAAATGGTTAAAGCCGAGTTTAAAGTCTGAATACTCAGTTCCTAAAGGAAGGCCTATGGACGACACAGGGTTTTGTGGTAAACATAGAAACTGGTTTTAACTTGAGTTTTAACTGAGCGGCACTAGAAAGTTATGAGCGGAAAGGTGACATGATAGCGTCGTGCCTCTTTCTTTGTTTTTGTTTTGTTGTTGTTGGTATTGTTTTTGTGGGGTTTTTTTGTTGTTGTTGTTTTTCAAGACAGGGCTTCTCTGTTGTAGCTCTGGCTGTTCTTGTACTCACTCTGTAGTCCAGGCTAGCCTCGAACTCACAGAGATCTGCCTGCCTCTGCCTCCCAAGAGCTGAAATTAAAGGCCTGTGCCACCATCACCCAGCTAGCTTCATGCATCTTAACTGATCACTCTGGATGCTGGGTGGGAGTGAGCAAGGCTGGAAGCAGGAAGATTTCTTCGCTAACTGTGGTAGCCCAGGCTGGTTATAGGGCGGGTACTGAGGTACTGAAGTATGGAGATGTTGTTAGCTAGGAGACATTATCTGGAACAGAGCTGGAAAATGAGGACAGACTGGATGGCTCTCCTGAGAAACAGTGAAGTTAAAAACAGCACCTGGGTCTCTGGTCTGAGGAGCTAGAGGCAGAGAGCCAGCATTGATACAGATGAGTGGAAGGGACCTATGTAGGAGCAGCAGGTTTTCAGAGGTCAGGGCGGGGTGGGGGAGGGGAGGTAGGAATTTGGTTAGTGCGTATTGGACAGTCAGGTAGAGATGCCAAATGGGCAGCAGGTGTCTGGAACTTAGAAACGGAGTGGGCTGGGGTACAAACTAGGGAGCAGTTAATAACTGTTTAGGAAAGCAAAGGAACAGTAAGGTCACCCCGAAGCAGTGGAGGAAAGTCGCGCAACATGAGATCGAAAGCTGAGCACAGTGGCGCACATCTTCAATCCCAGCACCCGGGAGGCAGAGGCAGGCAGACCTCCGTGAGTTTGAGGCCAGCCTGGTCTACATAGTGAGTTCCATGATAGCCAGGGCTACACAGTGAGACCCTGGCTCAAAATTTAAAAAAAAAAAAAAAAAAAAAAACCGAAATCAAGAATTTCCAACATCTAGAAATAAGGACGCGGGAAGGCCCAGAGAGCAGGCAAGGCAGTTTCTGATAATAGGAGAGAGTGGTTGGTTTTGTGGTTTTTTTTGTTGTTGTTGTTGTTGTTGGTTTTTTTTGGGGGGGGGCTGAAAAGTTTGTAAAGGAACTTTTGGGAGTGAAGGAAATGTTCTTGTGCATATACTGGGTGACAGATGTTTGAACATCTGTAACCATCAAAACCAAAGCAGGCCCCATTCAATATCTGTGCAATACTATGTTACATTATATCTGATTAAGCAGAAAAACAGCAAAGAGGAGGAAGACAAAACCTGCAGGTCGAATTAAATTCCTTCGCTAACTCCTATGTGACCTGGCCTACAGGACAGTAGAAGATGTAGAGCAGTTCAGATGTCAGTAGGTGAACTCTAAATATGGCTGACGCCCATATAACAACGGGAATCTGGACAGACACAGTGCAGGACGCTGTCCGGTAACGATGAAAACAGACATCAGGGTGATGCTTCATAAGCCAAAGACATATCAAAGACTGTAGTAAACCAGTAGACACTAGGGAAGAGGCACGCAATGGAATCTTTCCCAGTCTCCGCTATGACGTTCATCTTGGATTTCCAGCCTTCAGAAATGTGAAAAATTAAACTTCTGTTTTTTACACTATCGAGTTGCGGAACTTTGTTACAGCAACCTTATATACTAATCTAGTGCTCCCACATTTCAAAATTTCTCCTATATGCCCAGTAAAATTCCAATCTCAAAGGCAGGAGTGCACAGTCCTTAGTGGAAAGTTCACAAACATTTTTTAATCTCCTCTAGAAAAATGGGAAACCCTCCCTTACTCAGTCACCCCAACTCCTGGATGTGTACTCAACCGCCCTCTCTTATTGGCTTTTTCTTTTAAAAAGTATTCAAACCTTTGAGCCAAGCATGGTGGCTCAGGCCTATAAACCCTCTCAATTAAGAGGTGGAAGCAGAATCAGGAGTTCAGTTAGCCGTACAAGTTTAAGTCTAGACTTAAACCTGGTCTACATGAAACCCTATCTCCACAAAGGAAAGTGAGAGAATGTACTAATAATATTAACATGGTGAAGGATTCAAGGATGGCAATAGAGAGAAAGCATAAGATTTGGTAACAGAATTCGAAACAATCCATGAAATAGTTTTAAATTTAGGAAAATACTGCCTGTTGCTCTTAGGGTTTGGTGGTTTGAATGCTTAGTCACCAGAGAGTGGAACTGTCTGAAAGGATTAGAAGGATCAGGAGGTGTGGCCTTGTTGGAGTAGGTGTGGCTTTATTGGAGGAAGTGTGTCACTATGGGCGAAGTTTCGAAAGCCCATGCCAGGCCATTTCTCTCTGCCTTCAGACAGACCAGGATGTAAAATTCTCAGCTACTTCTCCAGCACCATACTTGCCATCATGTCCCCCGTCATGACAATAATGGACTAACCTTGGAAACTGTAATCAAGCTCTTAATTAAAATGATTTCTATTATAAGTGTTGCTTGGTTATGGTGTTTCTTCACGTGAATAGAACAGTGACTAGAACACAGGATAAAATCTAGTCTACATCGTGTTTTTATTTTACCAAGTCTAGCCAACGCTCATTTCTCCAGTCTCTTTCCCATCATTACTTACTCTGCTTGCTCAGAGATTTTTCTTTTGCATGCTTATACTTTCTTCTGTTTTTTTTTTCTGTTTGCTTGTTTTGTTTTCTCATTCCTATTTGTACATTAAATTCTGCGTACCTATCATATGACTTCTTTAGGAAGGCATTGTGTTACTAAATGTCCATAGTTGATTTTTTCAAAACTATTTATTAAATCATTGCCGGTATATTAATCACGAGCCATGACAAATCTCAGGGTCCAAAGCCCAAGCAGCTCTCACTCCATCGCCTCCTCACATCGCACTCCTCCTGGTTCTCTTCTCTTCACCAGCCCCTAGGTGCTTTTTACATTCAAAACTCCTCCCTGTCTCCACCCAGACCTTCAATGTACAAATGAATGGAACCCAACCTTAAACAAATGGCCTGTTTATATGGAGAGCTGGGTGGTTACTCCGCTGTTTGACAGGTAGGAAGCAAATACTTTACATGCTGCAAGGCAGCATACAGGAATATGATCCCATATCTATAAAATATCCCACATCAGCATTGACTTAGTATCTGCCCTTGAGTTTCTAACACTGCCAACCCTTTTCCCCAGTCTTATCCTCAGTAGTGGGGTCCTCAGATCTTGGCAGTTTACTGAAGGAATGAACACAATGAATACTGTTACCGCCTTTGCCACAGAAGAGCCTAGAATGACACTGGAGACTCAGAAATTGACATTGAACTTACTTATACTGATCATTCTCTTATTTTCGTGAAATAAACTACAATTTCATTGTTGAATTCATGAAGATTAATCTGAACAGTACTATTTAGAGCAATATTTTAATATGCTGAGTTAAATGAAAAATGTCACTTCTTTTTATCTGAGCTAGTCACTATTCAATTTTCCAACTTGTATTTTCTCTATAACTTTCTAGACAGGAGCTGTTTTATTTGAATTTATTTGAATCATTTCTGGGATAGATTTTCCTTTATATTGTAATATGGTAGGAGAAGTAATTCAAGCTTTGGGGCCAGTTATTATTGATTGATAAAGTGAACAAATACTTATTTGATCTTATTGAGTACTGACTTGGGGTTTATCAACTTAAAAACCAAGCAAGTAAACAAACAGACATGCTTCCTGACTTCAGAATCCTTTAGCTTAATACAGTAGACATGTACGCAGATGGAATGACACCCAGTAGGTGCTGTCATAAAAGTATGCAGAAGGGTAGATTACTAGACATGGCAGCTGGACTGGGATGCCTGGGCATGGTGAGTGTATGAGGAAGGTATTCCAGACAAGAAGAAGCCACCGAAGCTCACATGGGGTGAAGGAGCTGGCAGGGTTGTGAACACTGAAGACAGTGCACCTTACTGTGGGTTACACATGGTAAGGAGGGGAGGGATTCTGAAGAGACTTAAGGTACTGAATGAGACGATAGGAAGTTCTGATGAGCTGGTGCACCGTGGCTCAAATGCTGAGTCGGGGGTGGGGAACACAGAAAGAAAAACCAGAAAGCATTGTTGTGGCTCATGTGTAAGTAGTCGAGTCCCAGTTGATCCAGTAGTTAAGGACCACTGTGAGGAACATTAAGGAGGTTCCTTACGCTAACAATGTACTACAACATCATGATCTACAAAATTCACACCCGAGTTCCAGACCAAAAAATTTTCAAAAAGGAAAAAAAAAAAATCCTCATAAATGTTTTAAGTAAGTTTACAATTTTGCATTGGGCCACATTCATAACTACTTTTAGCTGCATGGGCTGCAGGTTGGACACGCCTGTGAGCAGGTCCTGTTGATTGGGAGTAGTGGAACATAATGAAATAAGTCAAACACGTGCATTTTCCCCTAAGAGAATTTTAGAACTCATTCTTCAAACTCTTCTCTGAGTCACTGAGGTTCTGATCCTCCTACCTCCACATCCCAAATTTTGGGGATGCCCCAACCCTCTGTTGTTGTGTGACTTCCTGTTTAAGTGTGATAGTAAGAACCAAACCTGGATCCTCTGGAAGAGCAGCCAGTAGTACTCCACCACCGAGCCACCTCTCTGGGTCCGAAGGAAGTTTTTATTATTCCGTACAGACACTGGTCATGTCACTCCCTGTTTAAGCCCTTCAATGGTACTTCACTACTCACGGGAGAAAATCTAACACCTTCTGACAGTTAACACATTTCAGAATCAGGACTTTTATCCTTCATCTTTTACTGTCGCCTCTCCCCTCCCCCAGCATCACTGGATTTATTTCGGATCCTCTGAAACAACTGATGGTATTGCTGAGGGTCAGGTATAGCTTGTCCCTCTGCCTGAATTTCTTCCCTGACAGCCTTCAATCCTAGATTTCCCCATTCCATGCCAAAGAGTTAGAGGCTCAGACAGATTGTCTGTACCTTCTCAGGGAACAAAATCATGTCAATCAATAACTGCATTCCATCAGGCAGTTCACAGTCGAGCAATCATCCCTTTTGAGAATCTGATGAAAGTTATACGGGCCTCTCAGAAAATAGAAGATCAAAAACCGGGGGAATATTCGACCTATGTCTGTAGTCCAAAGAAACTCTGGGCTAAAAGAAACACGATGACCAGGCGTGGGATTCACATTTACTTTTTACATCAAAGCCAAGGCTATGGTATCTCAGGAACGTTAACTAAGCTCTCGGGTCCTGTGTCCTTCCAGGTAAGCTCGCCAGAGGATACTGGCTCCCCGGGGAAGAATACGAGGGCCAAGTCTTGCCAGTGCACACCCGCACTAGAAAGGCTTCACCCGAGAGCCATTCGCTGAGCTTTTAAACCGGGCAAATTATTAAGCATTCCTCTGTTCAGGACGCCACCAGCACGCGAGATCCAGAACAGGTACAGACACGCAGGCGCGGAGCACTGAGCATGCGCAGAAGCCTAGGGCCCCGCCCTCATCCTCATCCAAGCTCTGCTGGCAACGCCTTCTCCGTCGCCTCCAGCCTCTTCCGCCGCGTGCGCTCACGGCGCTTACCTCTACCGTCGGGATCGGTGCAGCCAGCTGCTCCGGGGTCAGGCTCCCAAACTCCTCCGCTAGCACGTCCATGCCACTCACGGCAAAGGAAGAAGCCGACAGAAAGTGCACGCCCGTCCGTGCCGCTCCGAGTAAACAGCACGCGGCGCGAGGTGTGCCCGTCCTAGAGGGTTCCCGCTGCGCTTGGTTATTGGAGGCGCGTCAAAAAGGTTCCGCCTCGCCCGCGCCCAGCCTGTGGCGTAACCCGGAAGTGACCGAGCCGGATGTGGGAAACGGCGCCACCTGGTGTAGTTCCGAGGTCTCGCCGGGCTGGTCTTAAGACTTCCCCGATAGACTCTCCGGAATGATTGAGTACTGTAGAATACAGCCGTCCTATGTGTGTAACTATCCGAAGAATTCCTGGAGAGTAGACCTAGTAGCCCCAACATAAACCCCTGAAGCAGGGAATTCATTTAGCCCAGTCAAAAGCTGTATATGTTGCCTAGTACAAAAGGGCAAGGAATGTTGACCGTGTCTAGTAATAAGTGGTTTGTTAAGTAATTGATGGTACCTGCATGTAATGAACAGCCATCAACCGCCATCAGAATGACTATAATAGGGTGAGGAGAAATGCACTCTAGTGGGGTTAAGTCCTAACAAGATAGTGTCACTCAAATTCCAAGATGCACGATCTTGGAGTAAATTACCTGCACAAAAGTTTAGGATGGAAAAACATTTAAATGGATAGTGAAATCCTAATAAATGATATTAGAGTAGCTAATCAGTGGTTTGGGAGAAAAATACAATTAAGCCCTATATAGATTAAATATTTCAATGTATGTCAATAAAACTTAAGAAGAAAATGTAAGAGGGAGGAAGTTTGTAGAGTTCGTTTGCCCCAAGCCATGGGTTTGGTCTCCATTACAATGAATAAACCTCTCATGGTGGCACTTAACTACAATCCCACCATTTTGGAGGTAGAGATAGGAGGCTCAGAAGCTCAGGGGCATCCTTAGCTACCTAGTAAGTTTGAGGCCAGCCAGGTCTACATGAAACCCTATCTCCAAAGAAAAGCAAGAGAATGTATTAATAACATTGATACGGTGAAGGCTTTCAAGGATGGCAACAGAGAAAGCATAAGCTTTGCTAATAGAATTTTAAAGTTTTATCATCCCATGAAATTTTTTAAAATTTCAGAGCACAGTGATAAAAATCTCTATGAAGCTAGGCGATGGTGGCACATGCCTTCAATTCCAAGCACTCAGGAGGCAGAGGCAGGCAGATCTCTGTGAGTTCAAGGCCAGCCTGGTCTACAGAGTGAGTTCCAGGATAGCCAGAGTTACAACAGAGAAACTCTGTCTCAAAAAAACCTCTATGAATAGGTTAGTAAGAAGAAAAGGTAAGGTGAAGGATGCCAACAGTTGTTTAATGGACCGAGAAAATTGGGAAAATACAAAAGTTAAGGAGACGGATGGTGTCATGTGAGTGGGCACACTGCTGCTGAACTGTCCACCATTGAATAGTTGAAACCATTATAAAGAAGTTCTTAAAAGATAAAGCTTTCTGATTTTTTAACCTGGCCTCAAGGTAGTGTACTTATTTCAGTGCTTGTATCTTCTAAATGTGCTGATAGACTTCTGAAAGTAGGTGAAGAAAGAGAAAATACAGGCTACCAAGATGTCTCAGCAGGTTAAGGCGCCTGCCACAAAGCTTGACAACCAGAGTTCAATCCTCAGGACCCACATTGTAGAAGGAGAGAACCAGGGAAGTGTCCTCTGATCTCCACACTCATATGTAAGATAAATAATTTAAAAATAATAATGATCAGCCCTGTCCTTAAATTCGTAAGATTTACGCTGGGAGACAAGAGATACTTGAATGATCCTTGTGAATTAATTACCAGAAAGATCTACCCTATTTAAAGTGTAGTCTGGAAGGGACTGTGAAAGTGAAGTTTGTCTCAGTGTGTCAACTCTTTTCTCCAAGATGGTCTTGATTCCCACTCTGAAATTGCTTCTGCTACTGTAGCACAGATCACAGTCACTTGGAGAGCTCAAAAATCTCAGCTTTCTGATTGGAGCTGTAACTCTGCATCTTTATCCAGCCCTCTGCTGCTGTAACCAAATACCATAACCTCTACTTAGTTGTCAAGTTCATCAGGCTGCGAATGCCAGAGCAATAATTGTCTTGTCTTCTGGGTTCTAATGCATTGTTTCTTCCTTAATAATTTTGTGTTAAATACATGATTAAGACCACAGGAAGTAATAATAAACTTAACATTGTATTCCTGATAAACTTCAGTGGAAGCAGCCCCCCAATCCTCCATAGCTACAACTGGTTGACAGCGGTGGTGTTGGCTATCAGCATAATTCTTTGTAAGCCTTTTTGCATCACACCTGTACCCCATGTCAAACCCATGACTTCTTTCTGATCTCTAGGAGGCTAGACTTTTGAAGCAAGGAAAAAAAAAAAGAAGTCAGGGGTTGTTTTGTGCTTTCTCAGTTTTACGCTGCCATGCCCTTTATGCTGCCACACCCTTTTACTAAGCTATCAGTGCAGAAGCCTGATGATTTGCATAGAGGTCTGGGAGATACCAGAGGACGAGTGCTTCAAATCTTGCAATACTGACCCATCATTTATATAAGGTAAATGAGGTGTGGTATCCAGATGAGCAGTCAGCCAGTGCCTTGTGGCAGGAATGGCTGATTAAGGAGCAATGGTAATGGGAGAGGTGTTTAGGATCCTGGGATAATAGGAAGATTGTCCATTCATTTGAACATTACTCCTTAACAGGTATTTGAATACTGTCTTTAAGTGGATTCTCTAATGATTCTCCCTTGATGGTAAGTATTGCATCTGGTGGTGGTGGCACACGCCTTTAATCCCAGCACTCTAGAAGCAGAGGCAGGGCCAGCCTGGTCTACAGAGTGAGTTCCAGGACAGCCAGAGGTAAAGAAGAGAAACCCTGTCTAAAAAAAAAAAAAAAAAAAAAAAAACAAAAACAAAAAACAAAAACCGAGAGAGAGGGTGGGGGGGATATTAAAAACAGCTACTAAAAACATTCTCTTTGTAAGCCAGTCAGTATCAGATATTTTTTAAAGTTATTTTAAAAATTAAAGATCTAAATAGGTCCCAGTGGCTAGACGCAGTTCAAAGGGTGTTTAACAGAAAACTGACTGGGACAAGACCTTTTGCATAAACTGAAAGCCACCATCACCCTCTCTGATAATGACACACAGACTTACAGGTATCTAGCAAAATTTTAGTATCTTTTCCTCTGTCAGAAGAGTATCTCTTCGCTGAAAGTTCTGCTTCCAGTCAAAAGATACAGTTGGACTATCTCTCAGATTAACAACAAAGATTCCCAGGGGATATAGACAGAAAGCAACCCCCCAGGACCGGCTCAACAACAAACTCTTACAACTGTTTAACTTACCAGTTCAGATACCTCCATCCAGATTAAACAGTATCCAATAACTCTGAAAATAAAAAGGAGAAATTGCAGTGCATGTCACCTGGCTTGAAGAGTCGGGCCTCCTGGTGCCCTGCCAGTCACTCTGGAATAAGCCTCTCCTGCCTGTGAAGAAACCTGGGGCCTCTGATTCTCATGAATCATCTTGGACCTGGAAAATGTGTTCTTCAGCCTCCCATTGGCAAAGGTGAGGCAACCCATCTTTGCTTTTAAATGGACAGATCCAGGGGAAGTTACAGAAGGCAACATACCTGGACCAGATTGCCCCAGAATTTAAAAACACTAAATGCAGAGTCCTTCCATCAGAGGTCTCCTGAGAAAATAAATTATAAAAGAACCACTAAGGGACTGCTACAAGAGTTACAGATCTTGGACTACAAAATGTCAATTTAAAAAAAAAAAAAAAGGCCCTTACTTTGTATATCAAAGGCTATGGCTAGGAATGGCTGCTTCTGGATACCAGGGTTCGCAGACATAGCAAAGCCTCTATACATCAAGGCAAAAGGGGCACTGAACCCCTAATCTGGACTGAGACTAAACAAAAGGCGTTGGAGGCTTTAAAAAAAAAAAAAAAGCTCTGACTTTAACTACAGCCCCAAAACTTGCAGATGTCTCAAAACCTCTTCATCTGTTTGTCCATGAAAAAAAGACAAAAGGGGTTTTTAACCCAAATTTTGAAGCTATAAAAACACATTGTGACATACCTGTCCAAATGATTGGACCCCATAGCCACGGGATGGCCCACCTGTCTAAGAGCTGTGGCAGCTACTGCTAGTTTAATGAAAGAAAACAAGTTAATTCTGGGCAAAGATCTTAATATTCATAGCAGCACATGACAAAATTGAGACCCTCCTCTGAGGAGCACCAAAACACTGGCTCTCTAATGACTGTGTGATGCCATACCAGTCCATACTCCTAGAACACCCTTGAGTCAGATTGAGAAGCCTACCACCATTAATCCTGCTACTCTGTTACCTGATGACAATCCACAGGTACTCATCCATGACTGTCAGAAGATAAAAGAAGAAACAGGTATGTGGGAGCTATAATAGTTACCGTAACCTAAAAGATTTGGGCCCAAGCCATGTACCTCAGCCAGAAAACAAAATTAATTGATCTGACCCAGGCTCTCAGATGGAGACAAACAAACAAACAAACAAACAAAAAAAAAAAAACCCCAAAACGTTCACAGCTGTATACACTGACTCCACGATGGAAGTGCCATTCAGGCTGGAAGACTCAGCATGTAGACACCACCACCTGCCAAAACTAAAACAAAGGCCTAATTCATCAAAGTCCATACAGTTCTGGGAAAGTCTCAAAATGTACTAACCCTGCTTTTTAGCTTCTGTAGTTCCACTTCTGGCTAACTGTTCTTGTTAACTGAAGTATGTCAACCCAGAATATGGTTGGTTTAAATATGGTTTTAAAAAATATATTTCAAATATATAAAAGCTCATCCTGAGAAAGGCTTCAGGGCTATACTGGGATCCAAACACCCAGTGTAGTCACCAGCTGGCTGATAAGGACTTTCTAGTGACTTAAACCCATGTCCAAGCAGTCTTCTCTAGTGAATAGCCCATAATATTTCTGAGATTCCACCTAGATCCCAGAGACTAGATCTCAAGACACTGGGAGTCTCAGAGCCCCTTTAAGCAAGGAAGAGTGCAGTGATCAGGGAACTCCTAGGGAGTGCATAACCTGAGATGTTCCAGTCCCCAGGGCTCCCTAATGCTTCAGAGGAGTTTGACACCTCCACCCCAAAGGGAAACAAAAACTACATCCAGCACACCTGCAAGGGTGGCTGCTGAGACATAGTTCCAAGTATTCTTTCTTCATAAGGATATACGTACAGTAAGTCTGTCTGTTCCTGTCCCTAGAAATATTAAAGAGGCTCACATTTATGCTTAGAAATGAAAATAAGGCTTCACTGCAGAAGTAGCAAAGGAGATAGCACAAAGCTTATCATTGAAGTTGGCATCAAGGACAACCACTACAGCCTTCTCTATATCCTTGAGTTTTTCTGCCAATGACAATATTGGGCCTAATGAGCCACGGTTCTGATGAGATATGACAAATTTTGTTCCTATGTAGTGAAGCACTTAGCCATCATTTCTCAAAACACTAAAACCCCTTGACGCTCGACAGAGATGTAGGACTCATAAATTACAGTTACTGGTCATGTACGCCAGCTATATTTTGCTGTAGTTGGTAGACAATTCAAACACATCTTATTTGACCCTCATCGGTGAAGCAGACACGTAGCCTTGTGGAAAGGTGGGGTAGGTGTTGTAGAATTCTATTTTTTAGTTGTGTTTAAAATCATTCTTTTTGCGCACTGTTGGAAAAGGGAATGTATAGGCCTTGGCTTTTTGTATTGTCTGCAAGTGTTGGATTTGTGGGGGATGTTTGATTGTTTATGAGGCATGTCTGCACCTAAGGAGTTCTGAATCAATAAAAACACCTGAGTTCAGACGCTTGGGGTTCCACTGTCGAGTATGGCACTGGCTAGGATGGTAGTTCCCTCTGCTGAGGTCTGGCAGGGCTTCCATGTATGAAAATGCCTCCAGGTCCTCCATACTGAGCCACCACAGCAGCTTTACAATTACAAATGGTGTATCAACCAACATCACGCCAGCTAATAAACGTGGGGATAAGTCAGAAAAGAAAGACACTCGAGACAGCAGAGTCCGGTAAAGTATGCTCAGGGCAGCTCCTAGAGGACAGAGATTATATATATCCAAAAATAATGAGTAGAAATCTCCTGAAGGAAGAGGAGAGAGAGAAAGGAAATAAGACTATATGAAGAAAAGGCTGAGAAATCAATAAATAAATGAGGAAAAATAGCTCCAAGGTGAAAGCCATAGAATGGAGGCCCTTAGAGATAAAAAATTCAGCTGGGAGCAGGAAAAAGCAAGGTACTTACTGCTTTTCCTGATCTTGGTGCCAACACTCCCTCCTGTCACTGGTGGTAACATATTGTTTCACAAACTGAGTTTTCTGGTAGCTGCATTGTATGTGTATGGAGTTCAGGACCTTGTGTTTGAGTTCTATAAAGACGAGTATAAGTTTCCCTTAGCAGTGGTGAGAAAAAAATCACCAAACGACCAGAAAGTTTCAACCTGAGATTCTCCCCACCAGTCCAGGACCCTCTGTTGTGGAAGCTGCAGCTTGGAGCCAAAAGGCCTCTTAGTTAAACTGAACATTTTCTTCCTGAAAACCTGACTAAGAGAAAGACAAGCTGTCCAGATACTGGTGATGGTGATAACTCCACCCACAAGGGGACCCTTGCTGCAGACAAAGTTACCAGTTATTTTTTTTCAGCAAACCAGACTCTCCCTTAAAATCTGGAAAGTGTTTCCTAAGGGTCAGCACACAGAAACTGTCTTCCAGAACTGGCCGAGGTTGTGTCTCCTGCTGGCAGCCGAACTTGGTACTGTGAATGTCACCCAGGTGTTACTGTTTTTGAAGGCACTAGGGGGAGCTTTGCAGAGCAGCTGAGACTTGGCACTCTGAGATGCCAGGAGAGGCCATTGGTGAAGGTGCAGTCTCAGTAGTAGTTGAAGACCCGGATGAAGGGGTCATGTAAAGAAATTGAGGCTTGGCACCATGAAGAGAGCCCAGGAGAGGCTATTAGTTAAAGTGCAGCCTCAGTGGCAATTAAAGGGCCAGATTAAAGGCCCTGGACTGAAGAAGTTGAGACTTGGCACCATAAAGAGAGCCTATGAGAGACTATTGGTGAAAGTGCAGCCCAGTTGCAGTAAGGGACCCCAGAAGTTTTTGAGATGCCAGTACCATGGGATGAGCACCAAGAACAATAGCAATAGTGGAGTGGAGCTAGCTGAAACCAGGAGGACAAACTCTGTGCGCTACAGAGGGCAGAGCCAGAGAAGTGATCCAAGCCCTTTGGAGGAGCCCAGATCATGAGTGAATTCCAGATAATTGGACATTGATAATGTTTTTCTGCTGTCCAAAGACATTGTGAAAAGATGTTTGGTTTCATTTGGTTTTGTGCATAGAAGCCTCATAATTGTTCCTCTTGTAAATGGCTTTGCTGGTGTAGTGTTAAATTATGTTGTAAATGTATAGCAATTTTTTTTATACAGAAAAGGGGAAGTGTAGAAGTTTTAGTTGTATTTAAAATAATTGTTTTTGTGCACTGTTGGAAAAATGGATACATAGGCCTTGGCATATTGTATTGTCTGTAGGTGTTGGATTTCTGTGGGGGATGTTTGATTGTTTATGACCTGCACCTGAAGAGCTCTGAATGAATAAAAACACCTGAGCTCAGACACTGAAGGCTCTACTGTCGAGAATGGCATTGGCCATGATGGTGGTTCCCTCTGCTGAGGTGTGGCAGGGCTTCCACCTATGAAAAATGCCTCCTTGTCTCCTTGCTGATATGCTACATTAGATGTACAACAGTCTACAGAGTTGAGTTCCAGGACAGCCAGAGTTACAACACAGAAACTGTGTCTAGAAAAACAAAACAAAAAGCTTTTTTGGCATCTAATAAGATGATTATGTGTTTTTTTTTTCTTTCCGTTTGTTTAATATGGTGGATCGCATTGACTGATTTTTGTATCCCAAATCATCCCTATATATCTGGGATGATGTCTACTTGATTTTTGTGGATGATCTTTTTGATGTTTTTTAATTTGGCTTGTATTTTATTATCTCAGCATCTATGGTTCATAAGGAAATTGGTAATTCTCTCTGTTGGATCTTTGTGTGGTTTGGGTATCAGGGTGACTGTGACTTCCTAAAATGAATGTGGCAATGTTCCTTCTCCATTATGTGGAATAACATGAGAAATGTTGGTGTTAATTCTTTGAAAGTCTAGTAGAATTCTGTGCTAAAAATGTCTGGCCCTGGGCTTTTTGTTGTTGTGAGACTTTCAATATCTGCTTCTTTTACACTGGGGGGGGGGGGGAGGGGGAGTTATAGGTCTATCTTAATTGTTTATATGATCTAGATTTAACTTTGTTAAGTGATATCTATGGAGAAAATTATCAATTTCTTTTAGATTTTCCAATTTAGTAGAGTACAGGTTTTTAAAGTATGACCTTATGATTCTTTGGATTTCCTCAATGTCTGTTGTTGTGTGTCCCTTTTTGTTTCTGGTTTTTTAACTTGGATATTCTTTCTTCATCTTTTAGTTCAGATAATGGTTTGCTATCTTGTTGATTTTTCTCAAAGAACCAAATCTGTTTCATTGGTTCTTTGTATTGTTCTGTTCCTATTTTATTGGTATCAGCCTTGAGTTGGGTTGTTTCTTGCTGCCTACTCCTCTTGGGTGTGATTTTGTTCTAGAGCTTTCAGGTGTGTTAAGTTGCTAGCCTGAGATCTCTCCAATTTTTTTTATGTAGTCACTTTGTACTATGTACTCTTAGCACCCCTTCCATTGTGTCCCATAAGTTTGAGTATGTCGTGTATTCATTTTCATTGAATTCTAGAAAGTCTTTATTTCTGTCTTGACCCTGTTGTCATTCAGTAGAGAGCTGTTGAGTTTCCACGAGTTTGTAGGTTTTCTGTTGCTTCTGTTGTTGTTGAATTCCAACTTTAATCCATGGTGGTCTGATAGGATGCAGAGGGTTAACTTCAATTTTTTTCTCTATCTGTTGAGACTTGCTTTGTGACTGAGTATGTGGTCATTTTTGGAAAAGGTTTCATGAGGTACTGAGAAGGTGGATTCTTTTGCATGTGTGCAGGGGTGTATGAAATATTCTGTAGATATCTGTTACGGTCCATTTGGTTTATAACATGTTAGCTGCAGTATTTCTATTTAGTTTTTGTCTGGTTGACTTGTCTGTTGGTGAGAGCAGGGTACTGGTCTCCCACTGTCAGTGTGTGAGGTTCAATGTGTGTTTTTTTAAAGGTTAGCAATGTTTCTTTTACAAATGTGGGTGCCCTTGAATAAGGGCATAAATTAATAATTGAAACATATATTGGTGGATTTTTCCTTTGGTGAGTATGAAATGTCCTTCCCGATATCTTTTAATTTTGGCTTGAAGTCTATTTTTTTAGATATTAGAGTAGCTACAGCACCTTGCTTCTTGGGTCTGTTTGCTTGAAAAGTATTTTTCCAACCTTTATTCAGAGGTAATGCCTATCTTTGATGTTGAGGTGTGTTTCTTTTATAGATCCTGTTTTTGCATCCATTCTGTTAGTCTATGTCTTTTTATTGGGAGTTGGGTCCACTGACAAGGAAAGATACCAATGACCAATGACTTGATTCCTGTTATTTTGTTGTTGTTGGTGGTGGTGTGTGTGTGTGTGTGTGTGTGTGTGTGTGTGTGTGTGTGTTTGCTGGTTTAAGATTATTTATTTCCTGTGTTTTCATGAGTGTACATTATTCCTTGGATTGGAGTTCTGAAATAATTTTTAACATTTTAAGATGCAGTTAGTATGGGCAATACAGTTTTAGCAGCAAAAGAATGAAAAGATTACCATGTCAGCTGTTTAATATAACATTTTTATTATAAAACAACCATGTTAGGAGAGCCTCAAAAGTAGAAGTAAACATTTACGTAAAAACGAAATAAACACGCCAAGAACTATGATTTAAAAATTTAATAAATGTACTTGGCTAAATCTATTCGAGACACGAATTTACTTTGCCACTTAACAAAAAGCGAAGCAGAATGCCCTTCATTTTCAATGTATTTTTAAATGTTTGCACATTGTGTTCCTGCAGGCTGCTGCAGTATAATCAAGTATATAAACAATCAACTCCTTTCAGGCTGAATGAACAAGCCATATAGAAATGTTCCATATAAATGTATAAGAAAACATCAGTATTATATAGGCAATATAATTCATTACAAATTACTTCTCTTCATTAAAAGTGTCTGCTGGGAAAGGATACACAAAAGAGTCTATGGGATATGTGGCCCTTCTGTGATGCTAACATTACCAGATTACACAGATTCTAACACTGCTTCAGGGACAGCACTGCGAATGTGCCACATCTATAATGCCATTGGTGGCATCTCCATCTCTTTTCCAGTGTCAGCTTCTCTTTAGTTAGTTGGAAGTGAAACATCTGTCTTCCCTATAGCTTCATTCCGGAAGAGCAGCTTTCGGAATATATTTGCATATAATGGTCCATACACCTGTTTGTTGAGATTCACGATGTTTGCATATTGACAGCCAAGTACTTCCAGCTCCTGCTGAATGACATCAAGGCCTCCTGGCACGGGAGGCATGCTTTTCTGGGGGCTTGGAAGACAGAGTAGGCTTTTCATATACAATTGGATCCGTTTATCTAAAGGGAAAAAATGGTATCTTTACCTGTTCCATTATTAAAGTACATAATCTTCAATAATAAGCACTAAGGTTCCCATTTACCCTTACTCATGCCCTTGTTCAAGTACCATTACAGTTCCTCCCATTAAAGAAGAGCATTTCTTCATCCCTCAAATCTGAACTGGTTTTGAGACCTGTTTTTGCTAACACACATTATATGCCCAACATCCATGATCATCACTGACGCTGACACTGCCAATTTAGCCAACATCATGTTTCTCTGGATTTTCTTTTATTTGTCCTATGTTATGGAAATGCCAGGATGCCAGCTGCATGCCTAAGCCTCAAGATGCCTGACTGACATCATGTGAATAATGCTGAAATTGCTGGAGACCAAAGAAAGAGAATCCCATGGGAGACCCATGGGAGAGCCTTCTAGATGAGTCCCCTCACAAGTTCCTGATTAGAGTGCAGCCAAGATCAACAGGGCTACCAATCTAAGCCACAGCTAGCCACAGAGACATAACTGAGTTTGACATGGCCAAAGAATCACTTGGCTGCTCTACAGACTTATGAGAAACAAGAAAATAAAACTCAAGTTACAGAGTTTGGGGGTAGTGTGTGTGTATGTATATATATAAACACGAAAGATGGTTGCTTAAGAAAAAAAAAAAACCACTGCTTTTGTGAGGTAGTTGTTTTGTTTGTTTTTACTTTAGCCAACATTATGTTTTTCTGAGTTTGGTTTTGTTTTTACAAAAGCAACTTAAAATCAGAGATTTCACACTGAGATCCAGGGTTTTGGTTCTACAAGAAAAAAATCTAGAAACCCAGCACACTTGGAATTTTAACATAATAAAGGAAGTTTGACCACACATCTAGGTCTCCTGGAGACAGCTGAAGCTCACGCCTGTTGTTCTGGTACAGTTAAGAACAGTACTCTCTTAAGTACCCTAGTCTGGTAATTAGTCATCCTGCCACTCTGCACAGGAGGCCTTAAAGAAGGGCTGCTCCACAGCACTGCAGTAGGTCACCTTCCCTACCTGCCTCACTGTGTCTGACTTTGTGACTACTGCATACAAGCAAATGCATGCACAGATTTGGCTACGGTCACGTCAGACAACTAGTCGTGCCAACCAAACCCACTACGACACGTGCAGCTCCGAAGGCCGTCTCTGGCTTTGGAGACAAGACTCTCATAAATAAGAATGTTTACTAAGAACACAGTTTACCGAGCATAGACAGTTATGACGTTAAATGAAACTCCTTTTTTTCTCCTTTGAAGACAAGGTCATAAGCCTAGGGTGGCCTCAAACATACTATGGACCCTCCTACCTTCACATCTCAAGTGGGGGGACTGGCTTTTGGCGAAACCCTTATTTTCCAACACTTTTCCCCACAAATTACGCGTTAGCCAGAAGTGACCCCAGAACTTTCAAGTTTCCAATGTCCGTGTATTAGACAGATTTTTCCTCTTCCTAAACTCCCGTCCCACCCTATTCCATCTGTCCAGATCTCCTTCAATGCTGAGTCTAATAAAGTAACTCCTTTCTGTGGCCTCCCTGACCATCGGTTATCAGACTTAGATAGCAGATTACTATCAGTGTGAAGGTCTTTCTCATATCTTAAAACATTGAGCTCTCTGGGGCTGGAGTGGAGGCTATTCCTCTTTCTCTTTATTATTCATGACCTGACATAGGGCACAATAAATCCTGACTGAGTTAAAATGAGAATGTAATGTAAAAAGTTTATAAATACCAAACTGAAAACAGTGGAAATCTGAGGACGGAGCCTGCAGAAGGCAAGTATAGACAATATAATTCTCACCTGTATGTTTCAACAAGAGAAATTATTCATGTATAACTTCGGCAATTGAGAATAACCTCTCAAAAATGTAAATAGCCGTAATACCACACGCACAAGGGGAACGTTTTGGTTTAAAAGAAAATTCCCTTTATAATTATCTTTTCAAAAGGTTATGGCACAGTGAGAAGTGTAATGCCCTTGGTAAACAACCTCACACCCACTGAGAACACAAGGTGGCAGAGCTTGGGCACCATGCACAGGGAAGAAGCCTGTGGCCAACACTGGCAGAGCCTTTCCTATATGCTGAGATGTAAGTGCTTAATTTATGCTAGTTTCTCACCATGTAAAAAAAGCTGTGAATTTTCCCTTAGGACTGGCTGCCTCTTCCAGACCTGGGCCTGACTTCATCACAGATACAATCCAAACACTTTACAACAAGGAAGCCTAAAAATGAAATCCTTTCAAAATAGTTATTATGTCAACAAGTGGTTCTGCCTCCTCTTTGGACAAGTCAAATTTTTAGGCCAAGAATACAGAAGGATTTGCTCAGTTTGAAGCAGCCAAATGGAGTCCCTGGCAAAGACCTGTCCCTGGCTTCCAGAGTCAAAAGAGAGACACTTGAGACAGTCACTCAAGTAGCTAAGGAAACAATACTTTGAATAAGATTAAAAAATACTTTCAATGTGCAGAACAACAGGCAACGCTGCCCTGGGGAGAGGTGGGAAACAAAAGCTGCTTTACCAGATTTTAAGAGGCATCTCTTGCCCCTGCCCCTTCTCTACCCCCTTACCCTCACTTCTTTCCTTTTGATATCCAGGGCACAGACACACTGTGAGTTCAAGCCACTCAGGGCTCTAACTCTGCCAGAAGCACAACAGTTAGGAATGTGAATCCCAGAGCCAGACAGGCAAGGTAAGAATCACAACTCTACCTGTTAGTTGTTTAGCCATGGGCACTCTTAAAGTATGTATTAAATGCTATCTATAGACTCAGTACCATGTAGGGAAAAGCAGACAGCAAACATGCCCCCTGTGCTCATGAGGTCTTCACACTAGTGGGGAGTCAGCAGCATGTGTCTGCTTCTTCCCCAAGGAGCACAATCTCTCAGATTGCAAGCGCTCCTGTGGGGACTAAGAGGACAGAGGCATATCAGCATGTGAGGTAGTAACAAGTGGCTGTGCCAGTTACCATTATAAACTGTCCCCCCTTGGTAGCAGCCTCTACTGCCACTCACAATGCTGTGCCCTAACATTGGTCCTTTCTGGGGTCAAGGTGAAGCCTTGAAACATTTAAGTATCCTGCAAAAAAAAAACACTGTAGAGCCCCTCAATCCGTAACAAAATGTACTCACACTGTTAAAGCACTGACACTACACTTGGAAAGCGTATAGACTAGTCCCAGGATGTCAGTACATTCTAATTACATACCCTTTTCCTCCTTCTGGGCTTTATTCTTCAGCCTCTGCAGTAACTGAGCACATTTTACAAAATACCTGCTTTTTTCCTCTTCAATGGTAACAACAGCCTGATTTTGTGTAAGGGAACCTTCTCCCCCTACTCTCACTGATACCCAGGTTCAGCAGGCTGTCCAGGAAATGAGTACACATTTCAAGATTAACTTCTTTTGCCTCGGATCACCATGAAACAAATCAAGGACAGAACCTGACCTATACTTAGGCCACCTATGGCCAACGGGACTCTATGCTGGGTCACTTTAGCTAACAGAGAGACAAAACTCCTGGTTCTTGTTTGACTTAAACATGGAAGGATGACAATGAGCAAGCCACCTTTACTGTGTGGACATCCAGCCTAGAGGGGGACAGTGTAGAGAGAGGGAAGTGGGGAGCCACAATCTCCAGTTACACTGTCAGCAGCCAGCTCCCCTGGCCTCTCAGCTGTAGGAGAAAACATAGGTAAACAGCAAGAATCCTAATTTGCACATTCTCCATGCTGTCAACTCTCCAACCCAGCCTGACGCTGAGAAGGTTGTTTACTTGACCAACAAGCACAATGAAAGCCCACCCATGATGCCTCCTGGTTCCAGCATTTCACTCTCTGTTTCTTTAACTCTGACCAAGCAGGGGGGCTCAGCGCTCTCAGGTATGTTCATAGCAAGAACCCATTAGCCTCCTTCTGTGAGTGTGCTGAGAATGGGTTTGAGCTGCACATTCCCAGGATTACCACATCACCATGTTCTGTCTTCATGAAGTCCACTGGCTGGACAGTTATGATAGGCTCTGAAGCACCACCCCCACTTGATATGAACAGAGAAGTGAGACCCATAAAAACGCCAATATTTCTTTATACTTTTAATGTTTGTCCTCCAAAAGTAAAAGCTAAGTATCTGTACTGACACAAACGAGAGTCGTAAGAGAGGAGGGAGCCTCAATTGAGAAAAATGCCTCCATAAGATCAGGCCACAGGGCATTTTCTTAATTAGTGATTGAAGGGGGAGATTGATTGTGGGGGCAACCCTGGGCTGGCGGTCCTGAGTTCTACAAGAAAGCAGGCTGAGAAAGCTATGGGGAACAAACCAGTAAGCAGCAACCTCCCCTATGGCCTCTGCATCAGCCCCTGCCACTAGGTTCCTAACCCACATGAGTTCCTGCCCTCAGTGCTTTTGATGATGAACTGTGAGTGAAATAAACCCTTTTCTCCCCAGGCTGCTTTTGGTCATGGTGTTTCATCATAGCAATTATAATAACCCCAACTAAGACAGTATCTTTTGCCCAAAAAAAATGTGAGGTGTATCACAGGTGTTTTAGATTTTGCTGGGCTTTTTGTTTTCGTTATAGAGTACTCAGAGTGGACTTGATGGGTTGAGCATTCCTAATCTGAAAATCCAAAATCTGAATTGCTTTTAGTACTGTGCTTAATACTAAAATATGACTGACACTTAAACATTGTCAGATACAGCAAGTTAAAGCATTTTGAAACCGGCTAAAAAAATAAAGAGAACTTACTTACCCATCAAAGTGTAGACAGGATTGTCCTTCTCTTCCAGGCTTGAAAACTGACCAACAAGGTTATCTTGAATCTCGGTGTTTAAAGTGGGTGAGCCTCTCTCTTTCAGAGCCTTATTAACTTCAGCACATGTCTGAACACCAATAGAATTCAAGGCTTCCTTCAAGTTAAAGGTCCTATGAAACACAGAGCAAACTGCATCAGGCCAAGTCTGGGTCTTCAGGAATCTTTTTGTTTTGTTTTTAAATATACCAACTTACTGCAGATGCTGCCAATTTTCTCTTATAGCAACAATAATTGTTTTTACTAGAATGAACAGAAAACAGTGCCTCTCCCAACTGAATGCTCTCATATAACAGATTTTTAAGCGGTGAAATCCACACAATTGAATACCCAGTATCTGATAGAAAAGCAAAAGCATAAATGTAAAACCCCATTTTCACAGGTTTGGCAAAAGGGACAGAAAATATCCATTTACATCTTAAACCTATTGGTTTGAGTGGATTCATTCATATATGTTTTTAAAAGATTCATCCTTCACATGAGTGTTTTGTGTGCATGTACTTATGTGTACCATATGCATGCCTGGTGCTGTGGAGGCTGGAAGAGGTCATCAGATCCTCTGGAACTGGAGTGATAGATGGTGTGAGCCACCATGTAGGTGCTGGGAACTGAACCCAAGTACTCCTCAAGAGCAGCAAAGTATTTTTAACCATATTATAGACTTTTTAAAATGAACTTATAAAGTTGAATAGAAAAATTATTTTCTATGCCTATAGGAGAAAAATCTATAGTACCATTAAAAATCAACAGAAATACTGAAAGGCCAAATTACCTGAAATTCTAGACTGATCATGACAAAAGGCAGTAACTCCCTATTGCTACTTTCCAATAACTAAAGAATAATCCTGAATACACAGTCTAGGCATCATAAACAGTAGTTAGGGAGTTTAACCAATAAGGAAAAAGGGAATTAGAGTGTTTGTTAGGCATGCATTATTAAAGAATAATAGCTGAAAATAATATCTCATTATCTAGGAAGGATTCTTCTGTATCACCGTGGAAAATGTGAGTTAAAGAATAAGATAAGTGCCAGGCAGTGGTGGCGCATGCCTTTAATCCCAACACTTGGGAGGCAGAGGCAGGCAGATCTCTGTACGTTCAAGGCCAGCCTGGCCTACAGAGGAGTTTCAGGACAGTTAGAGCTACACAGGGAAAACTTGTCTCTAAAAACAAACAAACAAAATTAGAATAAAATGAGAAGTGACCTAGTGGTAGTAGGTAGTAGGTAGAATTGGGACTTAAGTATAATGTTACGGTAAAGACCTTGGTTCAAATCCAGGCTCTACCACTAAACTTGCTATATGCTTGTGTTAGCTCTTAGCAGGGTGTAAAGGACACAGTGAACACTTTATTAAGAAGAAAAGCACGAAAGTGGTATTCACTATTTGCGTCCTGCTGTATACTCTCACACGGGCCTATCTCTGGGGCTCTATAACCCAAGGGTATATTGTTTTGATAAAATCTTCTCCTTCTGATGTTTTAATCCACTGTGGAGTTTTTTGTTGTTGTTCATCCACTCTAGTTTTCTCCTGCTTTTAGTAAGGTTTTAGACTAAAGAAAAACAAATTTTAACATAAGCTAAGGTTTCTTACACAATTAAAGCAAAACATTGCCTGTTTCTATGACATATCAGCAATCATATGCAAATGGCATCTGGGTCTACAGGTGAGTTGGTCACCTACTTGTTTTATGTTACGGATGCTGTTACTCCAGCTATAAGGTGAGTACTTGGGCAGCGAATGGACTGTATTCATTTCCTATAAAGAAATGTTCCTACATCATATAAAACAACCAGTAAACAGTCAAATAAAACTATAAGGAGGATGACTGAACACCTAAACAGCTATTAATAACTAACATTCACGAGTACATACTGTGTGCTGGACACCTATGCTAAGAGTCTTACATTAGTCATCTTTATTCTCACAGTTCCAAAGTGGGGGAATTAATATTCTCCTTTTTATGTGTATGTGGAATGGAAGATACGCTCACTCATGCATGTTCATGTCAAGGCCAGGGATAAACCTCAGGTGTCTTTCTCTGTTACTCTCCACCTGACTTCTTGAGATAGAGTCTCTCACTGAACTTGGAGCTAGCTCTTTTGGATAGACTGTCTGGCCAGCAAACACCTGGGATCTGTCTCTCTGTCCACCTGTCCACACGGGTTACAGACACGCTCCTCCATGCTTGACTCTTCCATGGGCGCTGCAGGGTCCAAACTCAGGTCTTCATGCTTGCACAGCAAGCGCTCCATCTGCTGAGCCATCTTCCCAACCTCTGTTGTTCTCTTTCCACATGAGAAAATAAGGCTCAGAGAGACTCAGGAGCTTGTTCAACCACACATAACAAGGCAGTTGGTCACCTGATTGAAAGCCTATCCCTTTTAGTTTCTATATGTTATTTCCATATGCTTCATATTAGCACTCGGCAGCAGTGGATGCTCAGTAAACACTAAATGAAAGAACATTTCTGGAAAACAATGGCTCCCAGTGTGAAGACATATACAGATGGACCAATTGCAAGGACAGAGAAAGGTGTTGTTTCTGTGGGTCTGGGGTCCTGAAATAGGAACTAAGGGTACGTGGCAGGTCAGTATGAGTCAGACAGTAAGACAAGCTGAGGCTTAGTTTGCCCATTTCCACCCACACAGCCTATCCTTTGAGTTTCAGTCCAAAATGAGAAGTGTGGGTCCCAACCCCCTTTGACTCCTCCTGTGGGTTTTATCATGTAGCTCATGTTCTATCTAACAGATGGGAGGACAAGTGCATCTCCCTTCAGAGGCAGGAACAGAGGACACAGCCCTAAAAACACCTGAAAGATGAAGCAGCAGAGGGAGCTGACCCATATGAGAGCCACTGACAAGACCAGTCTTCTGACTTGGACAGTGTCTCGATGGGATGGATCTAGAAGCAAAACTCAAGTGCAATTCTAACATTCAATGAAAGAGCAATAGTGGAGATAATTTAGCAAAAGAAAAACTTTCATTAGGCTTATGTTAGAGCTAACAGTCTCTATTTTAAAAACCTTCACAGATCGGATCCATTAATGTCAGTAATCATCCCATCAAAGAAAAAGAGTAAACCCATTAAATCTGGAAAACCCTCCGACAAAGTATTTCTGCACATGGCTCTGTGGGTTTCCGTCTTTGCTTTACCCATGGCACTGTCACAGACAATCTCTTGTACACACCACTCAAAGAGGACACACGACACTTATCATGGCACGTGTCACAGAACACATCTCTGCCTTCCTACAAAAGGACATCTAGAATTTTTGAGGCACTGAAAGACACTGTAAAAAGAGGTGTGAGAAACTTCAAAGCCAGTGGTGACTGTCACATCCCCATGGCCAAGGTTATTGCCTGTTCTGGGAAACTTGCAGAACCTTCATACATGAGGGATCAAATACACACATGAAGAACTTACTCTTTATTCATGCCTTCAAGTAGAACAGCTGAAATCCTTTTTAACCTGTTTGCAAGCTCAGGCAGGCCTTCTGTAATAGCACCCACCATGTTGTTGGTAATTAGGAACAAGCAGGCAATCATTTTCAATTGATTCAGCTTTTCTGTCAGTTCCTGAAGTCGTGTTCCATCTGTCACGAGTGTCTAGCATATTTATTTAAAATGTAAAAATAGAAAGGGAAGCACAATGCCATGAAAATGTAAATGTAAAATAAGCAATGTCATATCCACATTCTCATTTTTATCTGACTTTAGTTAATGAACCATATGCAACACAGGCCATCTGATTCAAAGTCAAGACTAAAGAATTAAGACATTGGACGTCTGGGGAGGAAAAAGCCACTTACCTCTGGTAAGACTTTTTTGTGATAATCCCACTGAAGTAGTTTCAAGTAACAATTATTTAGCACCAACAGAGGGCTTAGGCTTGGCGTGGAGCTATGTTCAGCTCCAGGAGCTACAGCAGTCTCAGAAAGTAATTCTTCGTCTACAGACTCTTTTATCCATTCTGTAGTTTGGTTGAGGGCATCTAAGGGCAAAAAAAGCCACACAGTTGTTCTTCATCAGATCAGTTCTTTTATTTATATATTCGACATGACAGATTCTATGTAGGTTCCAGGCATGAATGAAAAGACACAGCCATGCCCCTAAGTCCATATGGAGAGGCAGATCCATAACTAACTACTGCTTATAACAGGATACAATGAATGCTAGAAGAACAGGGGAGACAGGGAGTTCATGAGTAAGAACTTCAAAGTGACACCTGAAAGCAGAGAGAAGAAAAAGCTGGCTGGCATACTAGCAAGGAAAATACCCATAAAGAGACTTAAAAATGACAGCATATAGCACATTCTGGAAGTTGTCCATCAAGTATGTATTGCTGGTCCTTAAAGCTAGGGAAAAAACAGCTCCTGATGGCATTGATTTGGCAGTCAGAAACCAGCAAAGCTGCTCGTAAATGACCTTGAGTTTGGACTCAACACTGTAAACCCTTGGGGTGCTAAACCTATTTGAGTATCTGATTAAAGTTCTACTTTTGCCAAGATTCATGAGCATGCTTATGTTCCCGTATCCATGAATAGTTTTCATTCTCTTATTAGGTTTAGGTTACAAACACCAGCTATTGGAAATAAGGACTCTTTGCACAATTCTTTTCAACATGGAACTGCTATAATCAGATATATTTGTTAGAAAAATCACTGAGAGGAGGCTGAGTAAATGAGAGGATGGCAGGCAGCTGCAGTCCAATCGAGAGAGTCATACAAGGGCATTGAAAACGGAGAGGAATCATGGGAAAGGAGAAATATTACTACGGAGTAGTATTCATGTGTCTTGAGGACCATTTAAATGCAAAAAGTATGAAAAGCTTGTAGGGTTGCTCTCATATCCCTACCTAGGGCAGCCGAATGAATGGTTTGTGTATTTCCTAAGATACAAAGTACAGGTTAGAGGACTAATGACATACAGTCTTCCTACATTTTCTTGAAAGCTACCAGCTATTTCTAGTTGTTAAATCCACACATATGTTTGATTCCTTCTCCTTTTAACCACTGTATAATAGCTTGTCGAGAACACCCTCCTAGAACTCTCTCTCTTCTTGGTTTCTGTGATTTCTCATCATCTGGTTTCCTCAAACAGTACCATATTTCACATCTGGATTCCTCTGCCTCTGCCTGTTCCATAAGCTACTTCCACGGCAGCCAGCCCACCTTCATTTGTTGCTCTCCAATCTCCCAACACATCTTACTCATGGCCACCACTTCTACTTCCATCTACATTCCATGAGCACCAGTGAACATGCAGGCAAAACACTCATATACATAAAATAAAAATAATAATTATCTTTAAAAAGAAGATGGGTGTAGCCAGGCAGTGGTGGCACAGGGCTTTAATCCCAACAGCAGGCAGATCTCTGTGAGTTCAAGGCCAGCCTGATCTACTTAAAGAGTTCCAGGACAGCCAGAGTTGTCAGAGAAACAGAGAAACCCTGTCTTAAAAAAAAAACAAAAAAACAAAAAGAATAAAAAAGATGGGTGTCTGAAAGTCAATGAGAAAGTTCTCAAGAAACAGGGCATAGTGGCACATGTGGCAAATGGCTCCCTCCTCAGTGCCATCCATACCCATTACAACCCATTTTGAAAATTCCAAACAGGACACAAGCAGAGAGGCACCTTATTCCTTGCAATTGATTTGGTGAGAACAGCTGTCACTCAGAATAGAGGGGCTGAGCTGCAACAGCCTGCTCCAAACAGAGCTCAGAAAGCCACACAGGGAATGGTGAGGCAACATCACTGTAGAGTCATATTTGCATTGCAGATTAACCAACTCAATTAAGAGCAGCCTACTATCAAAGCAATCAAGGCAAGACTCAGAACTTGTGTAATATATTCTCCCCTACAGGATAAGTGGCTGGTGAATTGGTTAGAAGCATGGCCTTTGATCAAGACATCACTAACATCAAACTGTTTTCACTCATTAGCACTGTGCTTTGGCTAACTCACTTAATAAAATGCCACATCGGCTGCTATTCCATTTCCACATCTGTGAACTGGAACTAGAGTACAACAGTCCCTGCAGCTGTGGTAAGGATTCAAGAATGAACACATGCAGCACTCTCATATTCATTCTGGAAATAGGAAATGTCTAATGAGGGTTAGCAATTACACTCATTCAGCTCTCCAAACACCCCAGGGAGGGAGGGACTGCCTGCTTGAACTGGATTTGGTATTTGAAGCACAGAGGTCTGAACCAGGTTCTCTGTCACAGAGCACCTTCGTGGTTCAATGCTAAAGTTATCTCACACAGCATGATCACAACGGCATAAAGAATGTGGATTTGTTTTTAAATACCAATTAGGGCACTTGCTTGAAAAAGTGTAATCTCAGTAACCCCTTAAAGAAAACTCAGATCTCCACAGGAATGCTATGTAAGAAATATGAGAAAACAAAAAACCCAGTCACCCAGAAAAATCCTTAGTGTCAGGCAAGGACTGTTCCAGAAGGGAGATGAGAGAAGGGCATGGTGAGAATGGGAAGAATGTCACTGAACTGACCAAAGTGCCTTACTGCAGCGGCCTTTCCAGACAACGGAAGATAGCGAGAAGAGCAAGGCATTTGCCACCCACCCTTACTAAGCTGAAGAAGACGGCTCCAGACAAGAAACCATTCCAAGTGCTCAACCGCCTCTAGATTTTCTTTTTTACAGAAGACAGTTCTCCTAAAGCACAAAGAAATCTTCATTGCAACTCTTGACTTATGACGGGTTATCTCAGCCTCAGCATCACTGGCATTTGAGGCTAGATAGCCCTTTGCTGTGGGGCACTGTTCTGACCCCACTGGGATGCTTAGTGGCACTCCTGACCTCTCTGCTAGATGCCAGTAGAATACCATGACCCCTGCCATCAGAAGAGGACAGTCAAAAGTCCCTAGACATGGTTCAGTGAGGAGGGGCACCAGGGAAAGACTACCCCTGATGAAGAGCACCGACTTAGAAGACAATTAGTATCCGTTTACTCTTTGTTCACAAGAATTTCCACTAACTCAATTCCCGATCTCCTATGTCATGAACCAATGAAATCATACTGAAGACTATTTCAGAAATTCACTTCCCTTTACATAAGAACCAGTTCTAAGATTTCCCACCAGAAGCAAATTGCTTTTGTCTCACAGCTCCCATAAAAGCGTCCGTTTGGTAGAGGTTGTAAGGTAGCAACTGCCAAGAGCAGACTAAATACAGATTAAAGAATAAAAACCAACAAGAAAAGGAAATAAAGACCAGATTGCAATTCTTCCTTGGAGTGGGGTATTTCAACAAAGATAATTTATGACTGGGGCTGTTTGCTACACTGAAGCCACAGCACGCCGGAACCTCAGTTCTGTTTCTTCTCGGTGGCAAATACTTTTCTTGGTTTGCTAGCTCTGTTTATAAAGATAAAAAGGTCTTTTATTCAAAAGATATCTAACAGAGAAAGTAGAGTGGAAATCCAGGGAGATATACGGTGGCAGTTAATTGGCATTTAGACCAAAAGTTAATCATTCACAGCTGACATATGTAAAAGCCCAATTAGTTATCTCCAACTAAAGCTGCAGTGTGGCTTGGTGGATCCTATTCTGGCTGCCTTTAGAATCATTCAGAGGACTTTAAAAAGAAAACAACCATCTGGGCACAGCTCCTAGCTTCTGGAGGTTGTGACTTAATCAGTATAAGGTAGGGCTTGGGATGGGTTTAAATGCCCCAGGTCATGCTAACACAGTCAGAATTGCACAAGATCGGGAAAGCAAAAGGCCTGTGTTCATAGTAAAACCTGCATTTCTCCAAGCTGTATGCTGAGATTTCATTCCTACAAGCTGGTACACTGACTGCTCCATGTGACCCCAAAAGTAAGGTCAATGAAGAGGTATCTTGTAACTTTTCTAAGTCTTGGAGAGAGCAGGAAGAGCGTCTCCATTCACACATCTAATCAATGGTGATTACTGATGACCTTCTATGTGATGGGTGCTATACCAGCTACTGGGAATTCACAAATGAAGAAACAGCCCAAGCACTGGGGCATTTCCAGTGAAGTAGGAAGCAGAAGCACAAGAACCTGCAGTGTCATGACAGTGACATTTGGCTAAGCATTCCAATTTTCAGTTAGAAAGATGTCTCCTTATCCATGATATCTATTCTTTTTCCGGCCATGTTTCCTTATTTCATGTCTTCTTTTAAGATTTTCAAATAAGAGGCTCGGCCCTCCTAATGAGAGGTTGGCTCAGCTAAGTCATATGCCCACTGGGCTCTTTTTGGGGACTCAGTGTTACCCAAGTATTCAGGGATGGCCCTTGTCTGAAGCACACATCAACCAATCTGATAGTCTGCTTTCCTTGATTTGTCCTAGCTAAATGTTCATGCATTTTAGCTGCTCTCTGTATCTCAAGAATGGCTCCCATCCTTCTATCCATATTGTTTTGCTGTGCTAGCTAGAGTTGGCTTCTGTTGCTTGTAACACAACCTAGCTAATGCAACACAAAAGTTAAAATATCCAAAGAAAGACAGAAGTCACAGATTAGTTTGGACTTGGTTTTGGGAGACCCAGCTTCTACCAGCTCTGCTACTTACTCGGATGAGATTCTTTGAGGTCATTGCTGAGCATCAGTGCATTCTCATCCTCCTGTTTCACTTGTTTGTTTGTTGTTGCTTTGTTTTGAGGTGGGGATCTTGCTGTATAGCCCTAGCTCTTTGATACTCAATATATAACCCAAGTGTCTTCAAACTCACAGAAGGGAGGCTGCATCTCCCAAGTGATACTCCCTCTGAGCCTATGGCAGCCATTTTCATTCAAACCACACTGAGTTATCTTTTAAATGTTCTTAAATTGATTTATGTGCCAGATCCAGAGAATCATAATGGGATTTGATACATTTCATTGGAGTTTAGAAAGAATAATATGAAATAAATTCATTGGAACATCTTATCAGACATACTATCAATATAAATAAACCTTGTTGTTTTTGAAGATAGTCCCATATTCTTAAGGGTAACTTAGCTGTTGTACCTAATATTACCTTATTAATACTTAGCATATGCACCTAATCATTACATAAATTTTTCTGTATATAGTCCAAATATAGTAATTATATAACAATCTCTCCTCAGGAAAAATAAAATTTTATTCTGAAGTCAATTCAGAAATCCAGAGAGTTCTTTGTATTAATTTCCCCCAGGGAAATGGTTCAGCAGATAAAGACATCTACTACCAAGCCTGATGACTGGAGTTCCATCCCTGGGATCCTTATGGTTGGAGGAGTGAACTGAATTCTGCAAGTTGTCCTCTGATCACCACATGTGCCCTCCAGCATGCATGCGCACACACACACACACACACACACACACACACACACACACACCAAAAACGCCAGTAAGACTTGTGTTCTGTGTTAATACTTCATGTAAGACTCTTATTTTGATATTAGGACAGGGACCAACTTTTGGCAGAATGACTTGGGATATAATTAACAGCTGGCATTCATTCTGCTTCCTGCACTCTTGATTTCTCTAGCTGAGCAAAAACCAACTCTAAGCATAGCCATCTCTGCTGTATTAAATCTGTGGAAAGAGCCAGGGCAGTGTGAGAGGTGAAAAATAAGGTCACCTAAGTTTTAAGGAGAAGCAAATAATTTGAGGTGAACAAAGTTAGACTCAATATAATATTAAGGGCTTTGCCCAAGATTTTTGTAGCTGTTTGGATTGAATACATATGTACATAGACAGGCACACATAATCCTACCACTGAGTCTCAGGAAGTTCAAGCTTCAGATTGAAGGACTTTTTTTTTTTTTTTTAAATCCCAATCTCTTTTCTACTGGAGCTAAGATAGAGTCCTTGACATCACAGAACTTTTATTACTGACAAATCTTAATGATCATTTAGTCCCTTCCACCACTGATAGACAGAGTCTTATACTAGGACTTTGCATGTTTTTGCATGTGCTAAAAGGCACATGTTCACTGGGCACAGTGGCACACACTTCTAATCTCAGCACTCGGGAAGTAGAGGCAGGTGGATTTCTGAGTTTCAGGTCAGCCTGGTCCAGACTGAGTTCCAGGACACCTATGGGTACACAGAGAAACCCTGTCTCAAAAAAAAAAAAAAAAAAAAGGCACATGCTCTACAGCAGAGAAACATCTGGGTTTTCCAGGATCTACCACGTACTGACATCATCTAGGACCCACAACTTAACCTCAGTTTCCTCATATGGAAATAGAGGGTGATGACAGTGCCAACCTCCCACAGATTTCAGTGAGACTTGAATGGACTAATCAATGAGAGTTTGGCAAAGATAGAGAGGTCTATTCCAAAATTCAAACGGCTCCAATTATTGGGAAGGTCAAACCACCTGTCTCATATTTCCTCATGGAGATTTTAATTTGTCCTACAGAGACAATAAAGGTCTCTACACTGCTGTCAAAGGGAATGTGGTATCATGACCTTGTTACCAAGCAGAACACACCTCATTTTATGACCATTTCTCAGGTGGCTTCTACAGCTGAGTGTGCTTCAGTTCGTAGGAGCCCGTTTAAAAGTGGCATCCATCGTGCCCTGTTTACATAGTGTTACTGTGTTGGTACTGGGAAGGTAGGCCACCCAGCAGCTTTAGATTACAGCTAACAAAATCCTAATCAGCACAGCCACCTGCTACCTGCCATGGCACCTCAAGCTCTTTACTGGAAAAACAAAGGATAACAGGACCCACCTTACAGGTACTTGATTGGAGGAGGTAGTATTTGCTGGAGCCCATCCTTCTCTCCCCCTTCTCTGGACATTAATCTACTGAAACTGCTCCCATCAAAGTTATCAATAATCCTCATTAGTCAAATCCAGTGGTCAGGGCTTGCCCTTAGGTCCTGTCACCTCCACTCATGCTTCCCCTATTTGCCTTGTAGGATGCCACTCCACCTGACTTGTCTAGTACTTCCCTGGCTATTCTCAGAGTCTCCACTGTTGATCCTCCTCCCATGTCGCCTCTGTGCTGGAATGTCCCAGGCCAGTCCCCTCAGCATCTGCACTCACTTCCTAAGCCTGTCTCGCCTCATGCAATAAGAGTGGTAAGTAAATGGACTGTGTGAGTCTGCCTGGGTGAGCCCAGCTCCATACTCCATAAGCTCTGTGCCACACTCCCATTTGTAAAGTGGGAAGCAAATTCTTACACTTGTGATGACTGCATTAGTTAATGTAAGCGAAGTGGGTAGAATGTGCTAAGCACTTTCTAAGTGTCAGCTACTCATTCCTATAGCTTTATATAGTATAAATATGCTGATGAGCCCCGATGAGCATCCATGGCTCCCAACATTGGACTCTCACACCTAAACGCCCACCTGGCATCTCTAATGTCAATCAATAACTTAAAGTTTATGTAGCTAAAACTCCCACCTTTCCCAACCTTCCCCTATCCCACTACTAACTCAATGCTTGGTCCAAATGTCTTCATTGAGTCATCAATGCTTCCATTTTCCCTCATCCAACCTTCACCAGGTATTCTTTCAAATCACACTCAAAAGCCAACCTTACTTCCTCCATCACTACTATCTGGAACAAGCCAGCACCATTCTTGTCTGAGAAGCTCCATGACCATCCAATTGACATTTCTGCTTCCCTCTTTGCTCTCAAGAAGTCTATCCCCAGGTAGGAGCCATGCTCAAAAAGAAAAAGTCACGCTGCTTCCCTGCCCAAGACTCTCCAGTGACCCCTCATTAAAACTGGAATGCTCTACATCTTATCATTCCATCTGCCTTTGTTTCCTTCTCAACCCATCGCCCATCTCTCCTTCCCCTACCAATTTTCCTTCAGTTACATTTCCCTTGTACATGTCAAACACAGAAGCGAGCCTCTGCTCTGGAGTCTCTGTACTTGCAGCTCCTTACGGCCAGAATGCCCTTTTCCTACTCCTGTGAATGCGTCTTCCATAATTACTAGTGAACTTTGCTCAAATGTTACTTACTAAAGAAGTCTTGCTTCATCCCTTCTACAAATACCCTCCACCCTCACTCCTGTCCTGTTACTGTTTGTTCCCTAATAATACATCCGACAGTCTATGCCTGTTTGTCATGCCGACTAGATTGTCATCTCTTTGGAGACTACAACTTTATTCTGTTTTGTCTACTGCCATACATACCATAGCACCTTCCCAACAGAATACAACAAATAGAAAGTAAGACATGCTTAGCACATTTCCTGGGATAGAATAAACAACTAGAAGTTTATGGTGTCAACTTTCAAGAGGCTTAAAATATTTTAAACATTAACAGGGAGGTCAAAGTTATTTAGTAACACAATATGAACAGGGAAAAGTTAAAGTATCATATTTTGACCCAATTCTGACATAAGCATATATTATATTATACATACTTGGCATTTCTTCTAAAATTTCCTGGAATTTGGTTCTCTCATACTCCACCAAATGATGTTGAATGTGAGGTCTAATATTCCTAATGACAAAATTCGTCATGTCCATTCTCATGAGGTCCAAAACACGGAATATTTGTCTAAAAATTTTAAAATTGAAGCAGAGAAGTAGTTAAATTAAATTGAAACTTTTTACTACTACCTATGCATCACAGGCTGAACAAGATAAATCTCTTGAAAATGGTTCTCAGGTGTCAACAGTCATTCACCGGCGTCATTTTTCAAAAAGATTATACATATGTATTCCAAATGTCTCTTCCACACACTGCAAGAGCATCTACCATGGTAGATATTTATAACACCCCCAGCTCATCCACCACAAGCAATCATAAGGTGCACCAACAATCATAAGAGTTCAAGAGGGGATTTCCATGTGAAAACTTGCTCTAATTTTAAGGAGCCTAAACAAACAGTGTAAAAGAATTCTACTACGATGGAAAGAAGAAAAACATCTAAGTAAATAAAAGGGCATGGCAATGAGGCATTGAGAGAAAAAGCTGTTTTTTAGGCTGAGCAGCCCTGTGCTTAAATTCAGCTTTTCAACTGACCAGATCTATGGTCATGCAAAAAAATTCCTCAGTCTTTTTGTACCTCAGTTTCTCATGACCCAAAGAAAAGGACATCCCCTTGGGAAAGTGTTATAAACGGAGGTGAGATGATGAAAACAGAAGTTCAGGAAACATTCATGTTCATCCCTGCTCTATTCATAATAGCCAGGAGATGGAACCAGCTTAGATATCAACTGATGGGTGGGTAGTGAAAGTGTAGTCTACTTATACTGTGGAATTTTATTCAACTGTTAAAAATGGAATTATAAAATGTACAGGAAAATTCATTGAACTGGAAACATTCTACTGAGTGAAGTGACTCAGACCCAGAAAGACAATCTTAATCTTTTCTCACATGTAAGAATCCTAATTTAGACTTTTGAGATTTGTTTATGCTGCATGTATTTGTTTATGATGTGTGTGTGTGTATGTATGTGTGTGTATCTGTAAAGGCCAAGAAACAAGAAAAAGCCAGAGGTTAAAGAAGGATTTCAGAGGGGAAGATGGTAAAACATATGGGATCTGGAAGTCCAGGAGGGGAAGATATGATGAGTGAAAATGTTTAAACACGGATGCAGCAGGAGGTGTGTAACAAAAACAACAGATGTATGGAAAAGCCATATGAAAACCCACTGTCTATAAGCTAACTAAAAAATCCCCAATTTTTAATAAAGCTTGGAATGAAGAAACCCTACATGAGTGAGTACATGCTACTCCCAGAAGTCGTGGGTCTTTAAACAAAAGTCTCATTATCAGGAATGGAGCATCTCCCTCTGAGTTGTAGCCCAGAGATGTCCCAAGATTTCCCCCCAAAACACATTTGTCTATTGCCATTGCTCCTGGTTGCCTACCAGAATTAGATAGTAAGACCCTATTGCTAAAGATCCTACATGCTTTGATTGTAGCAGATAGAGAAATCAAGCTGGAACTACGCTGGTAGTTCCCTCTGGCTCCTAGTATATGTAGTTTCAGAAGGTGCTATCCAGGCTGCTAGTGAAAAAAAATTCACCAATGGTCTTATTGAGCTGTGAATCTTGTATGCCACAATACAGACCTGCTGGGCAACAGTGGCATGACTGTTTGTGGGGTAACCAACTACCTTTTGATTGGATTTTTTAAAATGATTTATTTTTATTTTATGTGCATTGGTGTTTTGCCTGTATGTATGTCTCGTGAGGGTGTCAGATCTCTTGGAACTAGAGTTACAGAGGAGGAAGAGGAGGAATTGTCTCAGGTCTAAGTCAAACCCTATGTGAGCTGCCATATGGGTTCTGGGAATTGAACCTGGGTCCTCTGGAAAAGCAGCCAGTGCTATTCAATGCTAAGCCATCTCTCCAGCCCCAGCCTTCTGATTAGATTTAAGGCCTACTTCACAGTAGGGAATACACACCTGGTATGGCAAGCTAAGTCAAAATCCTATGACTTGGAAGGTCATAGGCCATAAAGGGAACCTACTATTGTTTGGCTAAATACACACATTGCCAAACTGCTTTCTAAATATTTATGCTTATACTGATAGATTAATGCTTCTCTCAAACTTAGACAGAGATGCCCCTTTTTACAGTGGGTGAAGGGCACAAGACTGTGTTCTTCAATATTCCATCATGGATAAAGGAGGTACCCATGAAGTCCTACCCCTTCCTAGGAACTACTAGCAGTTAATGGTTGCTGGGATGGGAGGTGGCATTTTCTATAGTGGTTGTAGCCACTGGTGAGTAACCCATACTCCAGCAAATAGCCTCCACCCATGCTTATGCAAGCAACTCTAACTAGTTAAATACAGTAGATAAAAAAAAGTGGCATCTAATAGGTACCCATGATCAAGATAAACACTGGTGGTTTGACATCATATGCCAGTAATATTGGTAACCGGAAACAGAGCTTCTACAATCTCCCAGAACCCAGCCCAATTCTAAAGACATATAAAGCCCATTTTACAGACAGGTGAAGTGTCACCTTGAGAAACGGTCAACTTGCTGCAGGCTACAAATTAAATTACCTCCTACATACAGACCAGTTTCCATCTTGTTGCTTTATAAAACTCAATTCTCAATATGACTTATAGTCATAAGAAAAAATAGTTCCCCTCAATGGCAATAAGTGGTTCACTGTATGTCCTCTGGGATCTGAGGAAGTTATTGTTTACAGAGCTGGACAAGATTCTCACACATTAATGTGAACTTCACATCCTTGGAGAAACTGTAGCAGAGCTGGATGGCTGACTAGCTACCTCATGACGTACTTGAGGTTATAGACACATCTCCAGACAAGAACTACCTTCGACAGCCCCACTCCAATCTGGGTGGAACCGTGTGGCTACTCAAAGTCAAGAGTGTATGCTTCTTTGGGGCTGAGTTTACACAATGGTGTCCCACAGTCCCTTTCCACTTGTAGCTGAATGGAGAAAATATCACAAGCTAGATGAGGAGTAGCAAGGACAGAGGAGCTTGGGTCCCCAAAAAGGCAAGTGGAGAGCTGCCTGAAAAATAATCCTAGAGTCAGACACCAGTACAAAACAAATTTCTATTGACAAAATCACTGAGAATTCAGTAGCAGCTAATGATTCTTCCCAATGCAAATGGCTTCCTCTAACCCTGACTACATTAGGATACTCTTGTTGGAAGCTCTTTGACCCTCTACTTCTCCTTCAATAGCACCTAGAACAACTGTTTAATCAGCACACTTCACATTGTCTCTCCCTTTCGCTGTTTTCATTACTGTATCCTCAGGGCCCACCACATACAGGCTAACAACTTTGCTAAGAAGTTCTACACACTCTGTCGAGGACTGACTGGCTTCTGCCTTTTTTCTGGCTCCTTTGGAAAACTGGTTATCTGTGTGCCCCATGCTCCTAGGTCTCTTTTGAAGGAAATGTGAAGACACTAAGAAAATGCATTCAGCAACTAACCTCAGCATCTCCACGATGTTGGTAGTAGCCCTCAACTCTCTGATATCTTCGTCTCTCACAGGAGCACATATCTTTCCCATCATATTGATGACATAGTTGGCCAGACCTTGGATGTCCACAGCACTGTGCTCAGCTTGTTGTCTAATGAGGTCGATGTCCAAAACTTCACAGATCTGGTTGTGAAGCCGGTTCCCACCAGGAGTGAGAAAAGAGAGAAGAATCTGCACAGGGAAAGAAAAGTCAGCAGCACTGTTACAGATGAAGATGCTCCCTATTCACCCTGCAATGTCCCCAATGCTCCAAGCGGTACCTTTGCCTGGGAAGTACACCAGAGACACTCAGTGTCTCAACCTTGAGAAGGAAGCTCAATCTGTTGAATCAAAAGCCACCACTATGGTGAATGACTGATGTTTCTGAATGAAAACAACTGTCAAGGAAGCAGAATCTGAACACTTCCAAAAGACTTCAGTGAGGGGAAGAAGGAACAGGTTGCTGATCCTGGCTCCCAAAATACTCAAGAGTAGATGAAAACCCCTGTGAAGCCCATGAAAGAATACTTTGTGCACAAATACTATACAAGTCAACAGTTAACTGAGTACTCTAACATGGTGGGCACCAAGCTCACATACACAGTACTTAAGCTTGGAGCCTAACAGTCTCAAGTCAACATGAGTGGGATTAATGCCTTTATGGAAGAGACCCTAGGGCTCCCTTGCTCCCTTTCTGCAATGTAAGGATATAGCAAGGATTCTCCTACGAAACAGGCCTTCACCAAGCAACAAATCTGCTGTTGCCATGGTCTCAGACTTGTCTCTCAGACTCTAAGATTATTCCTACTTTTTATAAACTATCCATCTATGTGTCATCACACTGATCCCAGTGGGTTAAGGCTTCAATGGTACAAACAATCAACTTGCCTCTCTGATTTCTTCAAACAGTCTGATGGCGTATTCATACTGGGGAGGCTCAGCTCTAAGATCTGCTTCCAAGACATCCCAGAAGGCCTGGTGAACAACACGCTTCACTTGACCAGCAAGGCTATAGCAATGAAAGAGACTATTTTAAAATGAGCATTAAAAGACACATGTTCACTATAGAATTCTTAGAAAATGCATTTTAAAAATCCAGAACATTCCTTGCCCTTAATCCCATGATTAATATTTTAGCATATTTTCCTTGTTCAAAGCATGAGCGCTGTTTTAACACAATAAAGAACACTGGGCTGGAGAGATGGCTTAGTGGTTAAGAGCACTCATGCAATCACAGGAAGCCCTCTTGTGGTCTCCATGCACACATATATTCATACAGACACCTACATCCACCTCCACACACAAATAAATATAAATGTTAAAAAATACCCCATATGCACGATATGACACATTTTTTTCATTTAGAGATTCATATTGTTTCCCCCTAAACTCTAAATGCTTCCTTAGTACAGCTTTCAATAACTTCAAAAAATTCAGTCCTAAGAAGATATCTCATGATTTAGTAGATAGTCTTCTCTATACAGATCTATATATTAGGGATAACTTCTTTCTTCAATAACTGAAGTTTCACGTCAAGAGACAGAACAGGTTGTTCCCAAGGAGACATGCCTTTGAATGGCTGCCACCTTCTACTCAGATGTCCCATTTAAAGTCAGCCAGGACTCAACTGCTGAAATAGGAGACCTCCCAGGAGGCACTCACAAGAGAGTGCCTCCTTGCTCTATCCCTTAAGGCAATGCACTCCCACAGAACTCTTGAATGTGTGCACATGCACATACAGCTGGGGGAGGGGAGGGGAGGGACACAATGATGATATGACAGAGGGACTGGGTCCATAGCATGTATATGCAGATGTGAAATCAGAGAACAATTCCCAGGAGTTGGTTCTCTCCTTCCACCATATGGGGTCCTGGGGATCAAACTCAAGTTAATTCCGGTTGTCAGGCTTGGCAGCAGAAACCTGAGGCATCTTACTGGTCCCAACCGAACTCTTATATAATATGGCAAGCTTTTAAAAAAACCATGCATTTTCCTGCACTATAACCACCAAGGAGCCTCTTTTGCTAGCAAGAAATACATTTATCAGGCATTACTCACAACCCCTTCATGCCTGTCATTTAGTAAGTATCCAATGGATGCCTACTAAATGAGTTAACAATTTGAGAGTTAAGTATATCTTCCTAATTTTTTTTTCTTAAAATACAAACAGCTAAATACCAGCAGTGCTATGGAAGATCAAAATTAGTTTTCTGAGGAACGCGAGTTAAATATATTCCTGTAACTGCAAACCATATTCAACACAGCCACTTTAAACATTTGAGCCTGTGCTAGTGGCTGAGGAGACTGACTGGTCAGAAATGACCATTCCAGTGCCTGAGACTCTCCCAGACAGAACAAACACAAAGGCAAAAGGACAAACACCACTGCATTCCTAACATTACAGGCTACACTTACCTAACTGGAATGGGTCAAGAAGGAATTAGCTGAACGATCTCATAGATCCTTAAAGAATATCAGCACTTTCACTAATGTTGCATATAAGATGAAATGAACTTTTTAGCACCTTAATTTTCTGGAGAAGTATGTGAGGAGGGTAGCCAAGCAGTCAATCAAATCCTTTATAAGCACTCCGGCTAAATGCCAGAGACCCAAATTTTACTAGCTTTTCCCTAAAGATAGTACCTAATAAAGTATGTGTCAATTATACTTTTTAAAGTATAAATTCCAAGGTTGGAGAGATGGCCCATGGTTAAGAACACTGGTTGCTCTTCCAAAGGACCCAGGTTTGATTCCCAGCAGCAAGGAGTGAATTGTAGTCTAGGGACTTCAGAGACACCAGGACAATTTTTCCATTTTTCTCAAGAAGTGATGGAAAAACTGAGTTCTAAAGACTGTGAATAAATGTACCTGGAGGAATTTTTTAATCAACAAGTAGAAGACCTTGTTAGAGAATTAAATAACACTTATCCCCTGGAGATATTATACAAGAACTTTCAGGAATCAGACACACACACACACACACACACACACACACACACAGAGGGAAGGGGAGGCAGAGAGACAGGAACACACAAAGAGAGACAGAGAATCTTCATCACCATTTATACACACCTAAGGCTTTCAGGTTACCTGTTCTCTGGGAGGGCATCTTGCTTCAACTGGAAGTTCTCATTTACAGCTATTTCATGAGCAAGAGTCATGTCTGATAAGTTCTTTGCTGCAGCCATCACATCATCGAACATCACACCCCTGGGAGGGCTTGTTGCTAAAAGAAACATGAAGTCAGCCAATGCAGTAGAAGAGCAGCTGTCATCCAATGGTCTCCCTGAATGTCAAGTCAGGCTTGTCCTTAGGTAAGTATGAGGGATTTTCTACTTAGAGAATGTACTCTTAAAAAGGGTGGGCTTGGTAAAGATTTCAAATATTTAAGCACTCTTTCTGTAACTTCAGTTACCATATTTGATAGAGAATTTTCAAATGTCTTAAATCAGTTTCTTTTCAATGTTTCTTGATATGTTTATCTACATGTATTAAACAGGAGATTGATAGATAAAGGTGTATGCTTCCTAACTGTATAGGCAACTTAGTATAAGGCTGATGTTTGATTCCATTTTCTGACATTTGTTGGTTCATTTGACTTAATTGATGCATATAATGGCCTCTTAATAGGCTCACTCCGAGGTGACTAATTAAGACAATTTAATTTAATTTTGTTTTGTTTTGTTTTTCAAGACAGAGTTTCTCTGTATATACCTGGCTGTCATGAAACTCACTCTGTAGACCAAGTTGGCCTTGAACTCAGCGATCCACCTGTCTCTGCCTCTCGAGTGCTGTAATTAAAAGCATGCACCACCACTGCCTGGCAATTTAAGTAAAGAATACAGGAGGAACTCAATACATAATTAAAGCATAAAAACATATATTTGAGAGGCTGGATTTTCTATTCAGTAGGAAATTAGTAAAGACTTTGAGTTATTTCTAGATATTATGGAAGAAATTGTTCTAATAAATCAAGTTTACCAAATCACTGTTGGAAATCTCAGCTTCACTTAATTAAAAATCATGACCTCAAATAAAGGCACAAACAGGCAATACTTTCCTGTTTTGTTTCGTTTTGTTTTGTTGTTTTTGTTTGATTTTTGTTGTTTGTTCATTTGTTTCAGAGGAGGCGGGAGAGAGAAAGTGCTGAGGGGAAGGAGGATAAGAAACAAAGATGATTCTTCAGAACGCCTATGTACCATGATATCAGACTCTAGACATGGAGTCAAGAATGAGAAAAGACACAGAAGTGTGCAGCTGCTGTTTATTGTCTACCTCAAGATTCTCCTTCAAAACATCTGCAGGCCATGGCCCAATCATCCAATAATATCCAGAGAGTCTCAATGCATCAGGATGCTCATAAAATCCCATTTATAAAAGAGCAAAACAAGATGGAAACTGACTGTCCGATGACAAATCAATACATAAACATATGGTCTATCTACTTCGTGAGGTGCAGGTGGTCACAGAAGCAGTGTTGAGGGAATATTCTATCGTGAGTACGTGCTTTGGTTACAATGCTAAGGACATCACATCGATGTAAGGATGGTGGGATGATGGTTTGGCAAAGTAGTGGCAGCTGTCATGTTTGGGTGATAATGCAGGCAGTGCGTTCTTTTCTCTACACTATAATTTTTCCAAGTTTTAAAAATGGAAATATAAAAATTTAAATAAACAGAACTAATAGTTTTGAAGTGGGCATCTGATCTTATTGAGCACCAGTTCCTACCTTTGCTTTGCTAACTTAAGATGTTATATACGTTCCAGACCAGTGGTTCTCAACCTTCCGAACACTGCTACCCTTTAATACAGTGTCTCATGCTGTGGTGAGCCTCCACCATAAAGTTATTCTTGTTGCTAATGCATAGCTCTAATTCTGTTACTGTTATGAATCATAATATAAATACCTGATATGCAGATATTCTTGGGAAACCCCTGGGAAAGGGTAGGTCTACCTCCCAAAGGGGTTGAGACCCACAGACTGAAAACCACTGTTCTAGACAAAACGGTAATTCAAAACTTAAAATAAAAAAGACAAAGCCAGGTGTAGTGGGTCATACCTACAGTCACAGGGCTGAGGAGGAAACTGCCAGGTTCAAAGCCAGCCTGGGCTACAGTGAAATCTTGTGAAGGGGAAAGAGCTTGTAAAAGAGCTCCTGCTTGACACATCTCCTGTGTCCACAGCCAAAAAAAAAAACAAAAAACAAAAAAAAACCTATACTAGTGATGGCCACTCTTCTAGCTCTCTCACAACCCACAGTGTGGTCATTCTCCCTGTGGGTTGATTTGGGGGGATTTGCACAATACTGTTTGCAACCAGCAGGAAAGCCCTCTTTAGATTATTTCACTTCCTGTCCACCCTTCCGGAAAAGCAAATTTTCTTCAACGTGAAACACGAAAGACTAATTTGACTTCACCCTAATCTGCACAAGATAATCTCAAGATGTGTGTTCCCAGCATTTGGGAGACAAAACAGACAGGGTTGGGGGTGGGGGTTTTAGATCCAGGATCAAACTAAACAAGTTAGAGATAAGGATCAAAATAAAATGAGCAGGTTACAAACTTTAGTGGCAACTTATTCCTAAGAATATACAAAGATTGCTATAGTGCCTCTGACATACTATTCTGGGGCATCTAGAAAGGAGGGTTAAGTGTGATTTGCTCAGAGCACTTCTGAGTTTTCAAAGCCATCACATACAATGTAAGCAACCCCCACCCCGATCCCTGTGCATGATTTGCTCCTCAATGCTCACAGGCAGGAGAGCTGGATTTGCTGGAAGAATCACTGGTGAAGCTCTGCCTGGAAGACTCATAGTCGGTGAGCGAAGCCATACTTCCGGAGAACCGAGAAGACTCTGAATCACTCTGCTCCTCGCTCACACATTGCTTCTCACCGTTGAAAGGCATCTTATATCACTTGGGTATGGAGAAGGAGGGCCCGACACAGACAAACAGAGACAGAGACACAGAGAGAGAACCTGCAAGACAGAGAGACCCTGAATCAACATTCTGGGGTACTTCCATCAGCTTCCCACATGCTTTTTCCAGCATGGGTAATAATGCCCACAGGTGTGACAGCATAGGAAAAAACAAGTCCTCAACAGATTACCTCACTCTTCCCCCAAGCCCCCTGAGGACTGTTACAAGATCACCGAGATCCACAAAAGGGGCTTCGAGGCCACATCCAGTGCAAATGTGGAGCAGCTCTAAGTGATGACAGGTCCTTTAAAAATGCACACAGAGCCAGTGCAGGTGGCACATACCTTTAATCCCAGCTTTTGGGAGGCGGAGGCAGGCAGATAGATCTCTATGAGTTCGAGGCCAGCCTGGTCTACAGATTGAGTTCCAAGACAGCCAGAGCTACAACAGAGAAACCCTGTCTTGAAAAAAAATGCACGTAGAGCACAGATGTGCTATCCTGTTTGGTATGGTAAGCTCTAGGGGGCTCATCTGTCCACTGCATATTCTGTTCTGGGGAAGTCACTGACTTCCACGGAGGAAACTGGGCTCAAAGGCTGAACTTCCGGGGCTATGTAAAGACTAAAGAGGATTAATTTCATTACAGGGCTTTGCACAGCATTCACATGCAGTTACTGTTCTTACTGCTTTGTTTTAAATAAAGTGTGTAGCTGGTGAGATGGCTTGGTGGAGAAGGACATTTGCTTCCATGTCCAGTGACCCAAATGCAATCCCTGCAACCCACATGATAGGAAGAGAGAACCAACTTCCACAAACTGTCCTCTGACCTCCACAAGTGCTGCTGGCATGCACATACCTATACGCACACAAGATAAATTTAAAGAATACAACTTGAAAAAAATAAAGATGTTAAAACTCAACCTCTTGGTGCCTCTGTGAGCCTCAGTGGAAGGAAGAACTGATGAGACTTTCTGGGCTCCAAAATCTTCTCCCTTCCATTTTCATATGAACCATCACAGTATGAAGACTAAGACCTCTTATTTGGTTTGTACTTAATAATTAATGAAACACCTAGTACAACTTACTGAGTACTTATGAACATGGGATTCTGATGTAGACTCAGAGGGACAAGAAGACTCACTTCACCATGGAACCAGTCCCTGGACTCCTAGGTCAAGTGCTGACTCTGGGATATCCATAGCATCCCAGGGAAGAAGTCAGGCCTAACATGATCTAGAAAGATCGTGGCACATGAATGCCAGGCTCAAAGCCCAAGAGCATCAGCCAGGGCTGTGAAGAAGTTAGCCTTGATGTGAACATAGTTATCAACTGACACCAAAAGGCAAATTTTGCCTAAGGAAGAAGGCACCTCTAACCCTGGATGGACAACAGGATAGAGAGTTCACTGCAGTGAAGGATGGGGTACTTTCACAAATGCCAGAAGAAAGAGAAACCATTAACAAAACATAGTATGACTGGGATTGCCTCCACATTTTCTTTAATGAATCTCTTAGATTTTGCGAAGTACCTTCTGTGCACCAGACACTGGGAAAACTATGAACAAAATAAACAGGGCCCTATTCTCAGTTCTCAAGTCTGGTGACTTAAAATTGTATGTGCCAGATGCTAGAAAATAAAAGAAATGCAAATAAGGTATTGCTGACAAGCACAAGAAAAAAAAGGAGGGTCAGGACTAGGAGGTATGGACAGCAGGGATCTAGACACTGTTGTGAGATACAGGGCAAGCTGCATTCTTGGGGGCGAATAGGAACAAGGGTAAGTCTGGGGGTGGGATATAAAAATGGAAAAAGGCTCTAGGGAATTTCCACCTGGTGTCAACCAAAGCTTTCTTCAGTCCTGACACTCACAGAGATGTACCTTTGCCCAGGCCAAAACCTGAGCAAGCAGAGACTCATTAACTGCTTCTGTAGATAGGAGGACAGGGAGTGGGTGGAGGACGACACTGCCATTTGGAAACACCCACCCTATCTTAGAATCCAAAGCCAACCACCATGGACGCAGACTATAAAACAGCCCTGAGTTGTTGGCTCTTGAGTGGCAACACGGCTTTTTCTGTCCCATGAAAACTAGCTTTTACCTGAGCATGTACTACAGTGTTCTGGGGGAAGGCAGGAGGAGACAGAAGAAAATGAGCTGCCATCATTCTCTGCAACATGTCACTTCCCATTGCTGGCATTGCTTAAAAATACTTCATTCCCAGGAAGCCTCCCTCCACCCTCCATCACAGCTCAAGGCACTCCTCTTAGCTGGTCTGCAGCACACCTCCTCCATCTCCACAAAACGACTTGCACCGGACTAAGTGTGCACGAGCATTTGCTGTACCAAGCATGAGGACCTGAATTCAAGTCCCCAGATCCCACATTAAAAACCTGGGCACAACTGCATGCCCGTTATCCTGTGACTGCGGAGAGGGACAGGAGGATTTCTGGGGCTTGCTGGCCTTCAACCTAGCTCCAGGTACTGAGGGAGATCCTGTTTCAGGGACCTGGGGGGGGGGTGATAAATCAGGCTTCCAACATGGACGTGTATGCTCACACCCACCAAAAAGCACTTGCAGCTATATTCTTCCAGTGATTATTTCCGAATCTTCTTAATAAGGCAGACACTGCGCCTCCTCTAGCACAAGTACCAAGTTCACAGCAAGTACTCTGACAGCTAAATCACAATCATTGAATCCTATTTGGTACAGCTTCAACTAGATTCTAGTTACCAGAACATCTGTAAACTGGCAGTCCTGCACATTTACACACCCACTGCTGCCAAGTGTGAACCCTGGAACAGAGACTCTACCATCTATAACCAGATTATTCAACTTAAACTCCAACTCCCCAGGTCTTGTCTCCTGTGCAGGTTCCTGCTCTTTCTCTGCTGCAGCAGTCTCACAGCAACAGGATATTTTTCCAAGTAAAAGCGAATAAAAGCTTCCGTCTATGGGAACTGATGAACCAGGTTAAGAGCTACAACTGTTCACTGCATTCTGTATTTCAGCTAGACAGCGCATTTGGTAGATTTCTCAATTACATTAAAAGGAAGCTAAGTGCAAAGACTTGACTCAAAAGGTATTGAGGGTAACTAGACTGCTTCAACTATTTCAGATTCTGTTAGACTCCTGATAATAAAGTCATTTGTTTTAAAGAAGCACAGCGTTTTCCACGCTACAAACACAGATTCACCTAACTGGTCACCAAAGCAACTCCCAGGTAAATCACACAATTCTTCAGGAACATCACATCTCATCCAACCTGAGGACCCACTGGTCAAAGGCAAAGATAAAGGATACCTCCAAGCAAAGCTTCCAACATTATTACAATGAGTTACTATTTAAAGGAACTGAGGGTTTTTATGTATCATTCCATGTATTTATATAGCATCATGCCGCAATTCCTTCTCAAGGCAATGACTGGAGTTAAGCAGGTAAAGATTTATTATTGAATGAATACATGAATGAATAATGCAAGCTTACTGCTAACACTGTACAGACAAGGGAATAAACACAGGAACCTGAAGAGGCCAGTCATGTGTCCCACCAGGGCTAGTCATCTGTCCCTCCACAGAGAGCATGGAGATTAGTTTTTAGTTTGCTTGTGATTCTTCAGTCTATATTTGACTTTACATTCTTATTTCCTTTCTACAGAAAACTCGATTTCTATAAATAACCCTGTACTGGTTCAGTAAAGATACACCAGCATTGATATACATGTCACCAAAGCAGTCAGGACACTACTAGCCAAGCAGACAGAGTTCTTGATCCTAACTCCTGATATCTGCACACTGGAGACGTGTTGTGAAGAGTACCTAAAATAGTCTTAAGTTAGACACTTAAGTGCCTAGTAAGGCCCTAACTGTTGTCAATTATAGTGTTAAAATAATTTATGATACTGACAAAAGTTAATGCCATGAAAACAAGAAGCTGAGGATATGATCCTTGATTAACTGTGGTGATTTGGTAGTATTTCTCACAGAGCAATATATTGAGAGGAGGACCCTAATGAGAGGTGTTATGTCATGAAGGCTCTAGAAGCATAGATGGATTGACAATTATTTAAAAGGCCATAAGATAGAAGTTTGAGCTCTTGTGTGCTCTCTTGCCCACGGAATGCCTTCCACCAAATAATGGTGCAGGAAGGACATCCACATACACTGGTTCCTAGGTCTTAGACATCCCCACCTTCCAAACTTGTGAGTCAAGTACATTATTTTCATTATAAATTAGTCTATGGTATTGTCTCACAGAAGCACATAACAGACTGGCAGAAAATTTAAACTGAAAGGATGGTTGTGTCTGCACCAAGTGCCTGACAATGTAGAGGGAATTTTGGAACTGGCAATGAGGTAGAACTAGAACAATTGAAAGGAACAGACTTTTTAAAATGTTTGAACTGCTGTGAAGGGCAATTGTGGGGGCTCTGAAGATGGTAAGAGTTTCAAAGAAAGCCTAAATCTTCTAAGCATCATCTCATTTGTTACAAAATAGAATGTTAGAAATGGGGGCAGTAAAGACAACTCTGATGACATCTCGAAAGGAAAGAGCAGTAGTAAAAACAGGAGTAAACAATATTCTGTCACATGGTGGCAAGAATTTGGCATATTTGGCGCTGTAGACAAGGGTATTTAAGGGAAGATGTTCCTAAGCAAACTATTGAAGGATGTGCGTGGCTACTTTTAATCATATATAAAATGGGAAAGAAGAGAAAGAAAAACACAGTAGAAAAAATTTATAAAATTCATAGCCTGGCATGTGAAGAGTAAAAGACATCTTTAGAAGAACAAACCAAAGTGGCCAAGGAAATGCTGCAGAAGAGATTAAAATGGGTAAAAAGGTGTCAGGTGATCTTCATCAAGACAATGAGAGATAGATCCTGAAAGCCTTTCAGAGGTCTCCAAGGCTCTTCTCAGAGCAGTTTCCAGACAGGCACTCAAAGGCCATCAGTATCTTTTCTCTGCTACCTTAGGACTTTACTTGAACTCGGGTTCATCAACCCTTTTGGATCACACAGTTCCAGGTATAGCTTAACCTACAGACCCACAAGATGTTGTGTAGCAGTTGAAACATCCCATCCTGCAGGGAAGCTCCCGAAGAAAGAAGGCAAGCAACTCAAGTTAGCGGCAGGAAATCCCTGGAACTGACCAGATTCACTAGGCTCCTCCCTCTCAAGGGTAAACAAACCAACCGACAGACTGTGAGACCAGACTAAGTAGCCTGAGGAAGCAGAAACCCAGCCTAGCTTCCTGGAAGAGGTTAGACCAAAAGTGGCACTGTCTAACCTGCTGAGATGCCTGGAGACTGCATAGTGTGCTCCAGGTTCCCAGCTTTTGTGAACTGTCACCCGTGCTAGGGTGGGCTTTTGGTGATACAGCTGTCTTTGAGTCATCTCTGCTCCTCTAAGTAACCCCTTGCCCATATTCCTATAAGTATGCTCAATAAAACTCCATGGTTCACTAATTTGGACTTTGATAGTACCCATACTTTGGTCTGTCATGGGTTCCCTATCTGGGGTGAGTAGACGTGGGTTGTGTCTCCCCAGAAAAAGTCTTGCCACACAACAGGTACAAACTGTAAGCTTTGGCTATGTGTAGGTGATGCTAATTCCTCATCCACACAGAATGCAAGCGCTGTGAGACCACAATGACCTTCATCCTAACTTCAAAGAATGTACGAATCCAGAAAGGAAAGTTGCAGAAGGCATAGAGCCACTATGAAGAGCCAATGCCTAGTGGAACTATGGAGTCAGGGCTAGAGTCCACTGGATGAAACTCCTGCAGAAGGGAGCTATCAGTGTAAGAGTCTAGTCTGTGGAAGCTTTAGCTGGGCCACAGGGGTAGTTCTACACCAAGACCCCAAAGACTCAAATTCTACCCTAGATGCAATGTTGTAGGACTAGAGAGATGGCTCATCAATTAGGGACACTTGCTGCTCTTGCAGAGGATCCAGAAACATCACACCCAATTTGACACTATTGGGAGAGGCATAGTCATGAGGGCTCCACACTTAATCAATCAATGCCAATTACTGTAGAGCGTGAGGCCACAAGTTCGTTTTTTTGCTCTCATCCTACCACAACCCTTCAGGCTCTGAGCACAGCAGACTTTTGGGGAGGTGGCAGCCATGCCAGTCGTCCCACTTTGCCATTCACATTTGGAATTTAATGTCATAATTCCAAGGTATTCTTGCCTGAAGCCCCCACTTGCTTCATGTAAATTAGCCATCCAGAGTTCCTATCACTGCCTAGGATAGACAGGAACCCACTGAAAGTCCTTACATGAACAAATCTGGCCTGGTAGCTATTCATACAACAACTGAAGTTTACCATCTGTTCTGCCTAGATCACACTGCTCATTACGAAGTCAACTTAACATAGTAGTTTAACTGTCTGCATGTCTTCCTTCCCAGTAACTTTTAAGCTACATGGAGAAGGAAGTAGCCCCTTCTCCAGTGCCTATTACAACACAATTCCAAGGCTAGCAAAGCCTCAAAGTCCTAGGATCGTAACAAACACGGCGCACTGAACCACTGTACTCCTCTTACACTCACCGATACAACATAATAATTAGAGCCAATGGTTATGCGGTGCTTACTATGCTCTCAATAGTACTCTCCGTTAAGTGCTTAGAATAATTGATTCCTGCAAATCTACATTAGAACTGCGTTAGGTCATTCTTGTTTAAGAACCTATGGATCAGAGAGACAGCTCAAAGGTTTACAGCAGTGCAAAGGCTCAACTCAAAACCAGGCAGCAGGCTGGAGCCCTGGAGCCCACACATTCCACTGCTCTGGCTGGAGGAAATCAGTGTGCTGCTCATTCTTTCCATTCCCTCCCTGCCAAATTGATCTGTCTATCATCATATGGACATTTGCACATGTGGAAGCAAGATGACCTTACCCCAGGACAGCTGTTCAAGCACTATACTGTCAAGGGCATCGCTGAAAGAGATAATTCAACAAAATAACATTCAATCACCCTGCTATAGTTACAAAAGCCCTCTATTACCTGGCCATTCTTTACGCACTGTTAAATCCCTTGTTAAAACCCAGGTATAAATCAAAAGGCTAACTGCTTACTGTCAGCAAGTCAAAAACATTTTGTAGTAAATTGTTCAGATTATCCAGCAGGGCCCTGAGGAATGAAATCCATCCTGTTAAGGCTAGGTTGTAGAAAAAAGAGATGTCGAGAAGCATTTAGTGGGTATTCTCCTTCAAGACCAGACCAAAGTAAGGCACAAGGCACCCACAGGACAGGGTTGGGAGTGTCAAGGGCAAGACTGAGCCCTGATGAAAAAAATTTGCAGATGCCTGAAATTTTCCATCTTCTACAAAACACTGCTTTTAGCACCAGCCCAAGCAAAGCAAAAACCACCAGATAGAAGGGGGAGGTCCCTGAAACAATGCTGGTCTTCATCAAGTCAGAGCCAACAGAGGGCTAGACAAAAGCCAAGAAGCCAGCCACTGTCTAAAAGGCAGATGCCCACAGTCCACCTGTCATTACACCACCAGAGAGGCTTTCTAGGCACTTTTCATCCTAGAAAGCACTCTCCTCCCAACCCTACTGCCTAGTTTAGCAACTGTGCTTCACATGACTGGGTCTCTTCAAGTGGGGCAATATAAGAAATTCCTGGAAACAGGAGGGAGTAGATGGGAGCCTTCTAGCCCAGGAACCAGCATAAGAATGTCATTATCAGTTGGCAGGCAGAAAAAACAAGATCTTGGAGCTGGACACCACCAGTGCTGAGGGGCCCACTAGGGACGAGGACAAGTTGCCTGGTTTCTTCAGTTAAGGAACCAAGACGACTATGAAAGAGGGTGTATTTCATTTCAGCCCAATGGGAAGCACTCTTAAGTGTTTCCATTCCTCTGCTTGTATTGTAGTTTAATAAACACTTTTGTTGACTTGATTTTGGGGTTTAAACCCATTAATTTGGGCTTCTTGTGGTTGGGGGTGGACAGAACTTACAGTCCCATCCATGCCACGAAAGTGCTCTAACACCGAACTACATCCCCAGTCTAACAAACGCATTTTGAAAGGAAACGTCATGTCATTGCGAAATCGCACATTTAATGGCAGTTTTTTTTTTCTCCCATACTAACGTAAACACGTAACTGTGTCATCCACGTGCCACCAAATCTCGCTGCTATGTTCTGCGGTGCCACCCTGAGCACAAAGCCATCCTTGAGAAGGCAAGGATGTGACCTGAGCTGGCCTCCGGGACGGTCAAGTCCAACGGAAGTCTCAGGAGCACCGCCCACTCGCCTACGTTCTCTGCTCGCCCCTCCCTCTAGCAGCAGCACGTTTCCTGTCAAAACAAACGCTTGGGGGAGGGGACTGCGGTGGCCAGGCTCAGCGCCCGAGACACTGGGCAACGAGCCCCAAACACAAGCCATGGCCCTACCTCCCCCCCCCAGGCCTCAGCCCCACTCCTCCGGAGCCCGGGAAAGCGGGAACCCGGCCGCGCCGGGAGCCTGGGGTGCCTTGCGCCCCGAGCGCAGCCGCTGGCACGCACCCTAAGGGGTGTCATCACGGCCGAGCGGCCCTGGCACCACCACTGTGGCACCCTACTTTCAGATCCCGACCCGGGGGTCAAATGTCCCGACCCTCCCGCTGCCCTGAGGAGGGACGGTCCCTCAGATCCCACCCCTGGGATGGGTACGCACCCCGGGATCCCGCGCAGACACACAAGGAAGTCCGGATCCCCTCACCCAACGCCGCGCACAGTGGGACACTCACCCGCCTGTCAACTCCGGAGCCCTCGGTCAGCCCCACGCCGTATTTAAAGGGCCCAGAGGCACTCCTGGGCGAGACCATCCGCGAAGGTTCTGGAGGAGAGGGGGGAACGATGGCGCCGAGGCGAGGGATCCAGGGAAGTTACGGCTGATATCGCGAAACCCTCGCGGGGTCTGTCTAGAACAAACCAGATTTCCTCAGGTTTCTGTCGTGAAGAACGGAAAGCCGTCTGGACGCGAGAAGATGGAACTCTCCCCCCGTGCTCGGCGGTGGTACGGTCCGGCCTACCGAGGGCGGGCAGAGCGGCGTGTGTACACAGAACTAGGGCAGCCCACTGCCGGGAGCCTCGGCTGTTGTTTTGTTGGGCCCAAAGCGTTCGGGGCGGGGCCTACGGGCAGTGGGTGGAGCCTCCACATCCTGTTCCGTGCCAGCGGGGTGATGCTGAGACAAACTTTTAGTACCCGCTCGCTGCAGAGATGTGAAAAGTGGATGCCCACCTTCACACTGTCCGCACACACAGGGTCGGTTAAGCGAGCCAATGGCGTTCCAAAGCGGCTGTCCCAAGCACATCCGCGATCAACCATACCATCCATATTTGCCAACTTTTTCTTTTTTTTGGTAAACACAGGTCCTGATTTGCCCCTGAATCAGACGATTGGCTTCTGGGAGCCACGCCTACCCAAGTTCTTTGAAGGCTTCTCTTGCACGCAAAGATAAAGCCCTAAGTAAGGGCTCTTTGGCAGTGTTTACCTTGGGGCGAAGTTTCCATCTGGGTTAATGTAAATAAGTGCCGGGAGGGGCTCTGTGTGGTCAGGCTTACTAAGCATAACTTCTTGTGAGTTTGCTTCTGGATATAAAGACAGTCTTCCCCTCAACATAAAGGGAACCACTACTGTTCTGCCAGGTGCGGATTCGTATTGTGGGTAGCTTCAGACAAGAAAGTAAATGAATTTTATATAAGCTTAAATATCTCTGTTTAGGACTAAAACATGGTATCTGGATTCTGGAAGCAAATTAGCCACCATCATTCTAAAAAAGGAGAAAAACAAAATCATACAATATTTTAAAGCAAGGTAGAAATACAGTTCTACAACATAGGCTGGTCTTAGGTTCACACACAGGTTCCTAACATTTACCTACCCAGGAGATCTTGTTCAGTGGGATAGCAATGATTCTGTTTCGCTGAGTTACTGTGAGGATGGAGTAAACGAAAGCAGACTGCACAATAAATACTCAGTGTTAGCTACTAAAAGTAGTTGGCAAGTCATACTGAACAAACCTACCTAGTGATTTGTACAAATTTGTATTTGTCACTCTTGCTGGAGCAATGGCTGGTAAGAGCCCTTGCTGCGCTACCATGAGGACCACAGGTAGTTTGGATCCTAGCATCCACATCGGGTGGCTCACAAACACCTGAAACTGTAGCTCGAAGGGATGCAATGCTGTCTTCTGGACTCCTCAAGCACCTGCACACAGACATGCACATAAACTCATATGCACATGTACACTCCCTCACAGAGAGGCACACACATAAATAATAAGATAAATCTAAAAAAATAATAAAATACACAACCTGATAAAGATCAAGAGATTAAAGAGAAAACGCTGTTGTACCCAGGTTCTTTCTTATAAGCCTGCAGTCATTTACATCGCTCAGTGGAAGAAACAGATTCCAGAAGCCTCCAGTTTCAAGGCTTGCCAAATAACCACCACCACACAACTGCCTCCTAAAGCCCCACAATAAAAATATTAACCAAAAATATCTCCAAATTCCTGGTAACCATGTGAGAATGACACACGAAACAGTGTGTGTTTTGCAAGCTTTGTAGGAATGTGCTAAGTCACTAACAAGGAACAGGTGAGCATGAGTCAGCACAGTTGTCCAATCTACCTGGGTGGTCAACTGACTTTGACACTTCTTTTAAAGATCAAATATGTAACTCTCGCAGATGCAAGGGGACAATTTTCGTCAAAGCAGATGAGTCGATTTTGTTGTAGGGTGAGAACTTTGAAGTGGGGTAGGGCGGAGGCTAACTAACATCAGAGAGCCAAGCCAGGAAAAGAAGACATACAGGAAGCAATTTCTAGGCTGCTTAATTTAAATACCTTGTTATTTGCAAGCCCATTGGAGAATTTCTGACCAACTGCTCTCTGCCTGGGTTGTGCTGTTAAATAGAAGCCTGTTCTCTTACTGTCCCCCACATCCCAAAGAGCTTTGTATCACATTCTTGCCACAGGTCGATCATAAAATAAAGTTCTCAAGCTTAGGTTATGTTCATGACTTTTCTTGGGGCAAATATCTGAAAAGGAAACCACTTTAACAAGTAAAATAATTAAAATTTTATTTGAAGAAATCTTATGATTGTATCTAATTTTGGGGTGGCTTTTGTTTGTTTATTGAGATAGAGTCTCACTAAAGGGTTTCACTGTATCCCCATCTGGCCACAAACTTATGATCCTTCTGCCTCAGCTTCTGGAGTGCTGTTCTTAGAAGCATATTCCATTACATCCAGCTTTGCACCTAATATTTGTAAATTACATGCTTTGAACCACTGGGAAGACACATGGTAGTAACTTCGTTTTCCCTCAAAGTGCAATTTGTTTTAGAAATTACACATTTTATCGGCTATCCTTGGCAAAACAAACAAAAATTTCAACTAAGAGAAAATCAAAATTTTTGCATGAATGTACATACTTCCTCTTTTACACTCCTGACAAGTTTCAGTAGTCCCCGCCCCCTTTGTGGTGGGGTCTTTTTGTCAGTTTTTGTTTGTTTGTTTTTCTATGCACTAACTAAATCCTGAACCCCTGAAGTCTGAGTTCCAAATTACAATGAATTCTTGGGGAAGAAAAATCAAGAAGAAAGAAACATTATTGTGATAGAGACCTGCAACTCTCTTAATCAATTTGCTGATGGAGTTGCATCTTGGGTTAATTGACAGGAACCCAAATTCAGCTGTAACACACAGCTGGTGGAGGCAGGGGCAGAAGCTCCAGAGAACGAGGAAACACTGTCAGTGGTTTAGCTCTCTGATTTCTTCTGCTGAGTTGTGAGGCTCCTGTTCCTGGGTTAATCTGACTTCAATCTTCTCGTTTTCCTAGTTTCTTGAGGCTGCTACCTATGCATTCGCACAAAGCTCTACTCTTGAAGACTGAACCCCCACCCCCAGCTCGGGTTAATGTCTCATTGCTGCTGCCTTGGCATTCTTAATACTTTCTGAACAAGGGGTTTCTGCGTTTTCATTTTGCACTGAATCTCCACAAATTATGTTAACTGGTCTTGGTCTCACCACAAAGAATTTGAGTCTAGGTTTTGTTTTGCTTTGCCATACTGTGGCTTGAGCCTAGGGCCCTGCATGCCTGCTGAGCAAGTGCTCTGCCACTGATCTGTGTTCCCAGACCTTTGCTAGTTTATTTTTATTTTACTTTTTATACAGGGTCTTGCTAGGTTTTCCAGGATGGCCTTGTTCTTACTCTGTGGTTCAGGCAGAGCTTGAACTTCCATCCTCCTGCCTCAAGAGTCCCAACAACTAAGTGTATCTCAGGTTTTATAATAGTTCATTTAAGCAATTACTAAGAATATTTTGACTATACAAAATACATATTGTGTTGGCCTTATCTCCTCCCTTTTATAGACTCACATAAGATATAATTCCATCATAAGAAGAAGAAAAGCTAAATGGACTCAGATCTGTTTTTGTCCCTTATCCATCTTAAGGACCTACAGAAGGGAATGGACTAGCGTCTCAGCTCACTATCTGCAAACCCAATCTTCCCAACCAATGTTCTTCTATGCAAGAATCAAAGCACCAACAACGATGAACGAACCAACAAACAACCCACCCCAGCTCTCGGAGCTGCAAACCTTTTATACTCTAAGCGAAAGTTCCCATAAACCCAAACAGCACAGAATCCCAAGAACACACATGGCAAAACAGCTGCACCTAACCAAATTATAGCTACTGGCATCGAGCATTCCAAATCAAACTCTTAACCATTCACCACACCTGGGATGGGAACAGAAACCTAGTCCAAAAGCCATTTTGCATTTTTATAGAAACCAAAGCAACAAAAACTTCTTCCAAGCATCCCACTACAGACTATGAACTGATGCTTGATCAGTTTGCTAAATCATTTACAAGAGGAACAATCACGAGGGTTGCTAATGCCCATGACCAAAAGAAACCAAACATCTATCAAGCTTTTCACAATGTCTTTGGACAGCAGAAAAACACTATCAATGTCCAATTATCTGGAATTCACTCACGATCTTCTGGGCTCCTCCAAAGGGCTTGGATCACTTCTTCTGGCTCTGCCCTCTGCAACACAAGGCTCTGTCATCTAGGCTCTGGCTGGCTCCACTCCACTCTGCTGCTGTTCGTGGCAGTTATTCCATGGTACCAGCATCTCATAATCTGCTGGGGTCCCTTGCTGCAACCGGGCTGAGCTTTCACCAATAGCCTCTCCTGGTCTCTTCTTATGGTGCCACTCCTCAATTTCTCCACATGACCCCTTAAATCTGGGCCTTCAACTGCTACTGAGAATGTACCTTCACCAATATCCTCTCCTGGGCTTTCTTCACAGTGCTAAGCCTCAACTTCTTCGTATGACCCCTTCAATCTGGGCCTTCAACTGCTACTAAGGCTGGACCTTTAACAGTGGCCTCTCCTGGCCTCTCATAGTGCCATTCAACTGCTACTGAGGCTGCACCTTCACCAATAACCTCTCTTGGACTCTCTTCATGTAAGGGAGAGACCTCATATGGTCATATAGGGAGAAATAAGTCCTAGTTTCAGGTAAAAAATCATCCAGGACACATACCTTTGAGGGTGCCTTGCTATGAAAGCAGGCAGCGTAGCCTGTGGTTTGTCAGAGCAGGGGTGTGGAGAAACAGCCAAATGCCTTCCACTCTTAGAATGAAAGTTCCTGGGTTCCAAGCACGCTTCTACTCCGCCTCAGCTCCAGGGCAGCCCCACATCAAGGCACAATTTGCTACTTTAGTCTATTTTCTGCTTCTAGCAACACCACACACAGAATGGATGGGTTACAAAAAAGGCTTATTTTAGCTTACATTTCTTTCTTCAAGTGCAAGTCAAACAGGCAAAATGTCCCCACTGATCGCTTTCTGCAATCTGGATTCACTCATGAAGGCTCCACCCTAGTGACTTTAAACTTAATTACCTGCCAAAGCAACCCCCCCTCCCCGACACCATGATCTGATTAAGTTTCGATGCTCTTAAGCATTACAGTCAGGATTATATCCCCATATACAAAACCTTTGTTGTGGGAATCTTCCTGGAATAAGCACTCCAAGAAAATGGAAGGGCAGAGATACGTCTGGTGGATTGAAGCCAGGATAGCCTCTGAAAGGCCTTGGTCCTGGTCCAGTTTGCATTCTCATGCAACTGGGCTACAAGGGGGCAAGCAAGACTTTACCGAAGCAAAACTGGCAGTCAGCAGGTTGCTTTTAAAGGCATATATTATAGTTGATAGGTGTAAGCATTTGTGGTCAATTTGTTAAGGCAACGACCCATTGTTTCAACTATTTCTCCAGATCATTCTGTTCCGGGTAGCAGGTGAAATCATGCTTGGAAATGAGAAGTGAAGTAGTGATTTAAATAAATCATTAAATAAATTAATAAATCAGTGTCTAGTAATCTGTATTTTCTATCTTATTTTACTTCACCCTCAGGAACATGCTTAAGTTATATCCAAACCAGAGACGTTATCCAGCTTTCCAAAGTGTGTAGTCACTTCACATAGTGCTGTGCCAAACTATTTGACAAAAGCGATTTAAGGAAAGAAGGGTTTATTCTGGCTTACAGTTTTAGGGGATACAGTCCACAACAGCAGGGAAGGTATGGTAGCAGGAATAAGAGGTGGCAGGGCTTATTGCAACTACTGTTGGGGGATGGGGGCTGGCTTGTATTCAGCTTGATATCGCCTTTTTATTCAGTTCAGGCCACAGACTGGTGCTGCCCACATTAAAAATGAGTCTTCCTACTTCATTAACATAATCTAGAAACTCCCTCACAAACACGACCAGAGACTTGTTTCCATGGTAATTCTAAATCTCATGAGATTAACAATATTAACACCACACAAAGGTATTTGCATTATTCATTTATTATAGGAACCAAAATGGGTATGATGTAGGTAAGCCCACAGATATTTTACTATTGGAGACGGGAAGATTCTTTCTTTATAGATAATCTATAACAACTGCTGGGTAGGCAAAACCTAAGCAGGTTCCATTAGATTCTGACCAGCACATGAAGGCAGGGATGAATCTCACAGAGCCTGCAAAGGACAGGGGACCCACAAATTAGCTGTGTCCTGATCTCAGCTATGCTTGGCTTCCTGTAGCTCTTCCTCAAGCCTCAAAGATGTTATGTTCACACAGCTTTGTCCGTGAGCTACCAAGACTGTGATTTCAATTTCATTATCTACAAAGATCCTCCTGGCCTATGCAGAATAGATGTCTATTATTGGCACTAAGAACTTTGACTAGAAAAAAACAGCCTACATTTTGTTAGAGAATTGAAAGAGATGATGCATATAAGGAGTCTATCAGAGTCCTAGGTACACTGTACAGATCGGTAAACTATAGACTCCAGGCAGACTGCTAGATAGGCAGCACACAGCATACATGCCCTGTGGTGTTGGAATTTCATGGAAGCTGCTATGAGTTCCTTGGGTTCGAGGACTAGCTAATTCATCTTCATGACTGTGGAGATGAAAGCTTTGATGGTCTAAGTCTCACTTAAGGTTGCTTAACTTTGGGCTGATGAATTTGGAGAGTTCCTTCCCCACTAGCAGGAGGAGCTGTGCCAGATTAGCTTCTCCTATGGTCTCCAGATGTTGTGAGAGTTCCCATGACTCCTCTCCATAGTCACCCCTTCCTTAAAGACTACCTGGTCCTGCCAGGCACACAGGTCTGCCAGGTGAAGCTGCTCTCAAGCTTGCCCCATTGAAGGGGAAGAGTCAGAGGTGAGGGGTCTCCTGCACCACATCTCTGATGTACGTGCCCTTGGCCTCATTCAGGGCAGAGGGGCCTCTCTGACAATGGGGGCTCCTTCCATCTGTGTAGTGCAGCCTACAGTAAGCAGTGCAGGCTGGTGTTTGCCTCAAACCTGTTATCAGACACCCATATATTCACCTTTAATGTCTCCTTTATACAGTATCTGCAACACAGAAGGCTATCAAGGCTATATACAGTCAGCCTCTGTATCTGAAAGTCTGGCATTGAAAATATTCAAAAGAAAAAAAAAAACACGTGTATGCTGAACCGTGTGTGCAGATTTTTTTCTTGTCATTTTCTAAAGAATGCAATATGAAAAGCTAGAAAGACAGCTCAGTAGGTAAAATGCTTGCTCCAAGAGCACAAGGACCTGGATGTGTGCTGGGAGCGTGCAGGGGAACGGCAGCCAGCATTGGAGCTTCAGGAGTCAGCCTACTGTTTAGCAAGGCGAAAGTAGGTTTTTACCTTGGCTTCCCGGGGGATTGTCTCCTGAATCCCCTTTGCTATTGCTGGGCCTTATCATGCTTGTTGCTACCATGGTCTCCCTATCTCTCTGTGATACAAAAGTTCTTTGGAGGTCTTTAACCACTCACTGGGCAGTGTTAGTGGCACACATAACAATGGTGATGATTTTCCCCTGAGCAATGCCACCTGGGCAAGGCAGCACCACTCAGTTGAATTGGTGACTCTATGGAAACTCCAGAAAGAACAACTATAAACATGTATAGCTAAAAACAGTAAGTGTTTTTCACATATAGTTACAGGTTAAATTAGGATGTTTTGCCAGCTGAATTAGAATTACTAACTTAAGAAGAAAACATATTTTTGCTATGGATTTGTTCGGTCATAGTTAAGAAAGCTGGAACAAAGAAAGCTTAATTGTTAGGGCCGCAAGTTTTACCTATGAAAAACAGACCTATGAGCAAGTAGTAATAGGTGAGTTTCAGTGCCCATTGTCAGGCTTGAACTTCCTCTACCACAATAAAATTGACTCTTTCCTGGTCTCTATAATTAAAAAATTTACTGATGAGTTGGGGTACACCTTAAGGATATAAAGCTGTGTGTCAGACTCTCCTTTTACCTAAGAAAAATAATAAGACTTATTTCTAGTTTTCTAGTTAATAGCAAACTTGCTTCATTGTGCTAACTAAATAAGAATTGTGTATGTTAGGATACTGTGGCATGTACTCGTTTCCTAGTAACTGCAGTAGAAGCTGGTTGTGAGAATATTTGGCTTGCTTAAACTCTGTTAATCCATAATATTGTTTCTGGAATATAGATGTATTGTGTGTGTGGGGGGGAATACATGTAAAGCTGGATGTTCATGCATAATCAGGTGTGGGAATTGAAAATAACCATTTGTTTGTTTGTTTGTTTTTAATATGTAACTTGTAATCATTCACTGGGAAAATAGGACTCATGATTATGATGTGATTTCTTCTTACGTAAAGGGTATTGTTCTAAAAGGTATGTAGGTGTGTGGGAATAAGAAGAAGAAGAAGAAAGGAGAAAAGAAGGTGATAAGATGTGTGAGTGAGATGTGTGTATGCTGGTCCTACAGGAGAAGGGAAGAAGGAAGCTTGCAAGATGTGTGGGTAAGGTCTATGTGTGTGTTTACTGAAACTTTGCTTCTTCCACAAGATGAATGTGAGTGTGGGGTGTGTGTGTGTGTGTGTGTGTGTGTGTGTGTGTGTGTGTGTCTGTGTGTGTATTGAAGCTTTGCCTCACCCATAAGATGTGTGTGAATGTGTAGGTGTGTGATTTTATGAAAAGTTACAATAGAAAATAAGTTTAAATAAGAGAAATAAAAAAACAGAGAGAGAGGGAGAGAGGGGGGAAGAGAGAGAGAGAGAGAGAGGAGAAAAAGAAGGAGAATACAAAAGTGAGAAGGAACAGAAGGAATAATGACAGAAATTTGTCCCATCCGTAAGAGGTGTGATTTTATTCTTTTTATTTTGCTGATTTTGCCCCTCCCTCACCGGTCGCTAATCTCTGCCAGGGTTGGACCATGGCAGATGTGGATCCCCAGCACCCATGCAAAGGCTGACTGAGTAAAGGGGTACATGTTTATAGTTCCAGAATTGAGGAAGTGGTGAGGGGGATCCCTGGGGCCTTTTGGCTCACTAATCTTGCCAAAGTGATGAGCTCCAGTTGAGTCAAAATTTTATCTCAAAAAAATAGAGTGGTGCACACCTTTAACCCCAGCACTCAGGAGACACGGACAAACAGACCTCTGTGAGTTAGAGCCCCAACTGGCCCACATAGCAAGATCCAGGCCAGCCGAGTTACAGTTAGGTTCTCTCTCTAAATAAGTAAGAAGTGGAGCAACTGAAAAAGACAACCAATGTGTCAGCCTTTGGCTTCTACATACCTACATGCACATACACACGTGTGCACAAGTCCTCACCCACATGACTCTGTATGGAGTGGCACATAGTTTAAAAGGCTGTGATCTAGAAGGGTGGTGGTGGCACACGCCTTTAATCCCAGCACTCGGAGGGCAGAGGCAGGTGAATCTCCCTGAGTTTGAGTTCAAGGCCAGCCTGGTCTACAGAGTGAGTTCTAGGACAGCCAGAGTTAACAACAGAGAAACCCTGTCTCGGAGAAGGAGAAGGAGAAGCTAATGATCTAGAGGGGTGATTTGAAGTAAAAGGGGAAGATTGTGTGGGCATGTGCAAATTATATCTTATGGTTTTATAGTGTGTGATTGACTGAGAGAAATTAAAGGGGGAAATTTCAAATACTGGTTGGGAGTACAGGAAGCCAGTTTGGCAGGGAAATCACTTATGGGAAGAAATTAACTAAAGCCAACTCTTCCTTCCTTCCTTCCTTCCTTCCTTCCTTCCTTCCTTCCTTCCTTCCTTCCGTCCTTCCTTCCTTCCTTCCTTCCTTCCTTCCTTCCTTCCTTCCTTCCTTTCTTCTTTCCCTTCTTCCTTTCCTTCTTTCTGCTTTGCCTTAAAACAGGAAATACAGTAACAAGAACACTAACCATGAAGATTGAGAGGAAAATTCATTCCTTTATGTTTCTTCTTTTAATTGCAGAGGGATTGCACAACTGTCTTTAAAGATTAAAGCTACACAGGTGCTCAGAACAAAGGCCCATGAGGACACTCTAGACGGGTTTTGTGGGGTCAGGATAAGCTGCAACATGACGGGCAAACCAAAATAGATGAAGGATTAGTTGCGATTTCCCAGAACTCAGTACAGTCCTGCATTTGATTAGGCAGTGCTTCAACTTATTACAATTATTTGCAAAGACACATAGCAATCTAAGGATTTTATTTAGGAGGCAGTAAGAAGGGTGAGAGAAAGGAGCATAGATGAGTAGAAAAAGACAGGGTCTATTCACATTAACCTAGCTTGACAGTGCAGCTCTACTGCCTGTCAGCTGTCTTTCAAAGCCTCAGTTAACCTATCTATAAAATGGGATGGCAGATGCTTAGTTGGAAATCTGGTGTCTGTGTGTGTGTGTGTGTGTGTGTGTGTGTGTGTGTGTGTGTGTGTCATATATACATAGCAATATGTGTCATCAGATCCACTACCTTTTTTCTGGAGGCAACAGGCACCACTTTCTGGTCCTTAGACATTACTCTCTCTAGCCATAGTGGCCCTAGAGAATAAAACTCACGAGAGAGAAGAAACCTGGATCCCAATGACTTTCAGGGATCTTCATGCGTCTGTCTCCCCAGTACTGGGGTTGCAGGCATAGGCTGTCACGCTTTGGATTCTTGCAAGGGTGCTGGGGTGGGAACTCAGGTCCTCGTGTTTGTGCAGCAGGCATGTTATCCCCTGAGCATCTCCCTAGCTCCCCCAGAATGCATTTTTATTGAGCAGTTAGCATGAGCCAGGCACTGTCCTAGGCACTAGGGGTAGAAGATAGTCTAGGGCTTTGACCGCAGGGAGTTTAATAGTGTAGGAGGGTGTGGGTGTGAAGGTCTCTTGATTGTTATTAAGTTATTAAATGGTTGATTTGGATCCATCTATCCCACCCTCCAACACTCTGTTCTGTGATGCCGAGACCAAGATTCTGCCATTTGTATTTGTCCCTTGCTAAGGGCTCCTGCTTCCAAGTGCTTAGAGGGTGTACTCGAGGGAGACTTCAGAGATGGAGAGTGTCCAGAGCAGGATTAAGGCACGGCCACACAGGAGTAGACCATCATCATGGCAGTTCCATGATCCCTTCCTTCGGCCTCCCCAGCCGGCCTTTCTGTGCCTTTTGGTAAGCATTCCCGGTAGCCAGCCACGCTCCCTGTCTGAGGTGTGAGTCTCAGCTGTGAGGGCCAAGACAGTGGGCTTTTAAACTGCTCTAGGAATGAAAATTTGTTGGAATGGGGATAGTGGAAGAAGAGGAAAGGGAGGGATCATCTAAGAAAGGGCTGCTTGGTTTGTGTGCTTCCTGCCTGGCACAGCTATTGTCCCAAGCAGACAGGGTAGCGTGACGTCATGCAACTTTCTCCAGCTGTGGAGATGGTCTACAATCTGTGCTTCCAAAAGGCGCAACACACATATGCCTGTTGATACTAGAAATGTGGCCACGTGAACAGGAAGAACACAACATTGGATTAGATTCAATTTAATAAAATACCTGAATTTAAGTGGCCAGAGTTGACATACATTCTCATTAGATAGAGTACAATTTTAAATTCTTAAGCACTCAGGGACTGCAAAAGAAGTACATTTAGGCTAATTTGAGAACTATGGGGTAACGTCTGGAAAACCCCCCTGTTGCTAAATGCAGGTCTGAATCCACAGTCCTCAGTGTCTTGATTTCTGCATTGTTTGGACACTGACCTCATCATCAAACACACCCTTTAGTATGTTTCTGTACATCACAGCCCCTTGAGTTTCCTTGACAATTTTGGCCAGTCATCTCTATCTTTGCAACCTCCTCCCCACTGACTAAGTTTAGAAGACAGCTCTTTAGAGTTTTTAAAGGTATTACTAGATACTCTTTTACCCAGGATCCCTGGTCCTTTACCATGAATTCTATCCCTCTGTGCTGTATGCTTCTCCAAACTTAATTCTTTTTACATGTGAGTGGGTGAGGAGCCGAGAGTCAGGAAACTGAAATTTGATCACCTCATGTACCAACTGGGAACAGTTGTCACAGGATTTCTTGGGGTGGCAGATGTAATAGGTACCTTTCTGTGTCATTTGCAATCTGGATACATCATCTCTCCCAGGGACCCTTGTCCAGCAGAGACTACATCCACCCTCTACATGGTTATCTATCCACTACCTGGTGTGGCATTTAGCACAATATTAGAGTTTTCATCCATATTTTGAGAGTGGATTAATGAATGAAATGCCCTGAAACTGTGTCTTGAGTAATGAGCTTGCTGGAAGAAGAAAAGGAATTAGAACACTATAGATAGGCCAGTTTGACAAAAGTTTGACAGAGGTAAGAAATAGCATGTGTACCCAGTGGAGAAAAGTTGGTCAGCTACATTTCACATAATTCTGTTCATTTCTGTTCATATAGGAATCACCGATCCACTTGTTGTTTATCCTATAGAAATGAGAGAAATGGTCTAATATGCATACCCAAAGCAATGGATCTTTACATAGTGATAAATCCCAAATATTCCCACCTACCATGTTACAGTTTCCATGTGTTCCAGGTCTTCCCAAGAAAGGGAGATCGACAGAGGTGGGTGTGTCTGCTTCCAGATTTCTCTGAGTCGTGAACTTCAGAAGTTGTACACTTCCTCTGTCCTTATCCAATCTTATATAAACCAGGCATGGCAGCGCATGTCTGTAATCTCATCACTAGTTAGGTAGAGGCAAGAAGATCAGAAATTCAAGTTCATTCTGAGCTACATAGTGAGTTTGAGGCCAGCCTTGGCTACACAAGACTCTTGTCTCAAAAGGCCAACAAACAAAGCTCGATCATAAGCTCCCCATTGCCCTGAAATAAGTCAGAAATTCTCACATGGATTTTGAAGCCCATACAAATTGGAAAGCCATCAATTCTACCTTATTTCTCAGAAAACATTCACTAGTTAGTATGATTGTGTAACAAATGGCCCTCAAAACAATGGCATAAAACAACCTTCAATTATGTGTGGAAATTCTTACGTGAGAAATTTGAGCAAGAGTCAGTTGGGAAGGGTTATCTCTACAATGTCTGGAACCTCAGCTCAAAGACTTAAAGGCAGAAGCTACAAATTGTTGAGAAGTTCTGATACTTGTGTGTCTGTGCTTGACGTTGGGGACTCACACAGCATTTGTCTCTCCATATGGCATCTTCATGCAGCCTCTCTCATCCAGTGTCTTCTGGATAGCCAATCACATAGAGATTCCCAACACACAAGTCCTGAGAAAGAAAGCCCAGTGACGGTGTTACCACCACTCTCATCCGGCTTCCAGAGTCACACAATTATTTCCAACATATTTCATAATCAGAGCATGTCCTTAGGGCCCATACCCACAAGAAGAATGTGTCCCTAACTTTGGTGGGAAGAATGTTGAAGAATGTGCAGACTTCTGTTAAATCTATTGTAACCCCCACTATATGTGTGTGTGTGTGTGTGTGTGTGTGTGTGTGTGTGTGTGTGTGTGTATAGCTATACTTTAAGGCCTCTTAAATTGTGGCTCTACCTCGATGTGCACACTTGCAGGCATTTGTCTGCCAAATCTCTGTTCATGACTACCTTCTGTATTGGTTGCCTTTCACATCAATGGGATACATTTCCTGACTAAAACAACTTAAGGAAAGAAGGGCTTATTTCTGTTCTTGCTCTGGGGGTTGAGGGTGGGATACAGTTCCTCATGGAGGAGAATACATGACAGCAGGAACATGAGCATCCAGGGTCTGGAAGTAGAAAGAGATGAATTCTGGTGCTTATTCAGCTCAGGGTCCCAGCTTGTGGGGGTAGTGCTGTCCACATTCAGGGTAGTTATTCCTTAGTTATAACTTTCTAGAAACACTCTCACAGATATACTCAAAATCATCTTTTAGAATTTTCTAAATCCAGTCAAGTTGACAATTGAGATTAACCATAACACTTCTGGCTACAGTTTAGATGTTGAATGTTCCCCAAAGTCCTATGTGTGGATGGCTCTGTTCCTAACATGGTGCTGTTGGAAGGTGGTGAACCTTTAGGATATGGGACCTATTGGGAGGTTGTTAGGTCACTGGGAGACATGTCCTCCAAGAAGATTTAGATCTTAGACCATCTTCTTTCTCTTTAAAAAAAAAAAGATTTATTTTCTTTATTTTTATGTGTATTTGCATGTGTCTGAGTGTCTATATGTGTACTACACGCATGCTCAAAGGCCAGAAGAGTGTGTCAAATCAACTGGTTGTGAGCTGCCTGGTGTGTGTGCTGGAAGTTGAACCTCAGTCTTCTGCAAGAGCAGCAAGTGCTTTTATCTGCTGAGCCATTCTCCTAGCCCTCACACCCTTTCTGTGCTTTCTTGGCTCATGATATAAACAATCTGATTTGCCATAAGCTCCCACCATAGTGTCCTGCCTCACCAGAGGCTTAAGGAAGTATCCTGTAAACCATGAGTAAAATAAACCTTTTACCAGGCAGTGGTGGCACATGCCTTTAATCCCAACATTGAGGAGGCAGAGGCAGGTAGATCTCTGTGAGTTCCAGGCCAACCTGGTCTACAGACTTAGTTCGGACAGCCAGAGTTACAACAGAGAAAACCTGTCTCGAAAAAAACCAATAAATAGGTAAACAAATAATAAAAAATAAATAAACATTTTGTTTTAAAAGTAAGTTGTACATGTAGATATAGATTCACCAGATGCAGATGTTGGTTCAGTGCAAAGATTTTTCATTTTTTGATCCAATCATCAATTCTAGCCCTAGATGCTGGCACACCTCTACCATCATGGGACACAGAACAGCCATGGTCCTTGCCAGACCATCCCTGGACGCTTCCAACCTTGTGTGGAGCCAGGGGTCAAACCTGACCTTGCACCCACTTCTATTTGCCTATGCTTAGAGCCTCATGAGGTTTTCTAGCTTTATTTCCTGGCTCCCCTGGAGGTAATTCTATCATTCTCTCAACGCCTGGCCCAATAGCATATCATAAGCAGACAGGACTTTGAAAAATTGCATACACATACACATACACATACACATACACATGCACATGCACATGCACATGCACATGCACATGCACATACACATGCACATGCACATGCACATACACATGCACATACACATGCACATACACATGCACATGCACATACACATGCACATACACATACACATGCACATGCACATGCACATGCACATGCACATACACATACACATGCACATAGGCATATACAGTGTTGGGAATATGGCTAGGGAGGCAACTCAGTGGTAGAGCTTTTGCCTTGTATGTGCAAAGCCTGGATTTGACTACCAGAAAATCATATATACTTTTAATTCAAGGGATTGAAAAGAGACGATGAAAGCAAGTTTTTCCCAAAGATGTTTTGAGCCTTATAGGAGGATTGGAAATGAAGAAGGGATTTTGTGTGTGTATGTCCACTCTTGACTGAGGGGCAAGACAGCGTCATTCAAGTTACTATTAGTGCATATTGTTAGTGCATGGGGATGTAGCTCCGTGGGAGAGCACCTGCCTAGCATGAGTAAAGCCCTGGATTCAATCCCCAGCAACATATACCCACACATGTGCGGGCACACACACACACTGAACACCCCCAGGTGCTCAGTGTCTTGAGGTGTTTGCGTCCAGAGAATCCAGTTGAACAGAAGAGACCAAGTCTTGGCCTTAAGAAGTTCAGATTGTGATAAAGAGAGAGACACAACATAGAAGAAAGAAAGGAAGGAAGGAAGGAAGAAAGAAAGAGATAATGATTTTACATCAATCAAGTGCTATACTGAAAAGCAAAGCAGTACAAGAAGACAGAGGAGGTAGGGGCTATTTGAGGTAGCTTGGTCACGCAAGGCCTCAGTTCAACAGTTTCTTAATCTGGAGCATCATGCTGAGGGTCTAGGCAGAAATGGCAAGTGCCAAGCGCTTGAGTGGAAGCATACCGGCACGCTTAAGGAACAGACATGAGGCTAGGAGGGATGGCTCAATCGGTGCAGTGACCGCCACGCAAGCATATGGACCTGGGTTGTATCCTCAATATCCATGTGAAAAGCTGGGTGTGCATATCTGTAACTCTGGCATTGAAGGGGAGGTGATATAAAGACTGGACCTCATTGGCCATTTAGTCTAACTAATCAGCCAGTTGCAGATTCAGTGAGACACTCTGTCTAAAATAAATGAGGGGATGAGTGACAGAGGAGGACACTCAACACCAAGCTCTGGCCTCTGTACACGCGCGCGCACACACACACACACACACATGCACGCACACACACACGCACGTACACACACACATGCACACACGCACACACACTTGCATGAGCACACACATGCACGTACACATGCATGCACACACACACACACACATGCACGCGCACGCACACACACACACATACACACACACACAAAATGATGATGAAGATGATGATGATGATGATGATGATGATGATGATGATCCAGTGAGTTGGGAAGAAGCAGGATGAAGAAAAGGAGCTAGGAGAGGAAAGCCTGGAACCAATCAGATGCCAGATCACGCACTGTGAGATTGACAGGAGGTAAATGACAAGTCTGACTACTGTGTGAGAGGACTCACCTGATTGAGGATAGGCACACAGCGGGCCGAGGAGGGGACAGAGTCAGTAGGGAGGCCATCACAGTAGTCTAAGCTGTGGGTGATGGTGACTGTGCTGGTAGCAATGCTGTCGATCCTGTCCCTAAAGGCAGAACGTGTCTGTGAACATCAGCTGCATGTGGCTCCCTTTAAGTCCTGACCTGGGTTACCCTGAGATACAACTTTCTGCCTCCGATGCTCGATGATGAGAACACTGGACAGAACTGAATGGCACTTGAGGAAGAACACAGGGTCATTAAAGGCCACCGGGAAAACCTCTGGATGAAACCAGAGCCTCAGGCATCCTTGTAAGTACTCCTTGCTGGGGCAACAGGTGCACCAGGGCATAAAGGAAGGCCTGCCAAGATGGCTGCCTTAATGCTTTGGGCTCCAAGAGACAGACATCCAACAAACACTAGCTTGCACAGCAAAGAGCAAGAAGTCCCTTGGCCTTCTGCCTGCTCACACAGTTTGATATGAATAGCTTTGTATAACTCTCTGACCCAGTCAGCTCCTTAGCACACATTTACTAAAAACATAGATATCTTTCCTTCTAAATGAGGCTGACTGTAGAGCCATCTCAGCCCCACATCTTCCCCCCTGGGGAAGTAGGAAAAAAGTCAAGAGTGTCTCTGTTTGCTGAGACAGTTGCCTTCACAGTGGAGCAAGGCTGTGAAGTGCAACCCAAGTCTCACCATTCTTTGTTCCCCAGTTGTTTAGTGATGAACAACAGGCTCATATTCAAATGGTCTCTAGGCTTGACAAGGCAGCGTACTTGCTGAAACCTGGATTGTGTGATCCCACTTGCTGGGTTCAGCCTCTGGACTGTGGCTTGGTCAGCAGCCCTTCACGTCTGGGAAAAACAGAAGTGTGTGACTACCTTCCTCGGGGCCACGGATGCTGCCAATACACTGCCTCCTCATGTCTGCTCATTAGCCTTCTGGGCACTGTGGAAGATGCCGAGGAAGAAATGATGACCAGAAGACAATGGTGCCTTTCAGTTTCATGAGGAAGTTTACTGAGTGTCAGACACTCTTGTTGCTATGGTGAAACACCTTTAACAGTGCTTGGTGGTGGTAGGGCATGCCTTTATCTCCAGCACTCAGGAGTCAGAGGTGGGCAAGGCTAGCCTGGTCTACAGAGGGAGTTCTAGGATAACCAGGAATACACAGAGAAGTCCTGTGTTGAAAAAAACAAAAACAACAAACAACAAACAAAATAAAACAAAACAAAACAACCCAAACAAACAACAACACTTTGACAAGAGCAACTTAAGGGAAAAAGGGTTTATTTGGGCTCACAGTTCAAGATGCAGCCTATCACGGTAGAGAAGTCAAGGCAGAAGGAGCTTGAAACAGCTGGCCACATCACATCCATGATCGGGAAGAGAGAAGGATGAATGTGTGCTGCTGGCCAGTAGCTGTCTCCTACAGTCTAGGATCCCAGCCTGGGAACAGGCCTGCCCACGATGAGGATGAATCTTCTCACATCGGTGAGCGCAATCAAGACCATCCTCCATAGGCATATCCATCTCTCAGGGGATTCTAGATCCCGTCAAGTTGATCCTAACACTAACCATCACAGTGATGGATCCAGTTCAGTGAAGGAGATAAACACATAGTCATTGTCTTCAACTGTTACAGTGTGAGATGTTCCATGTATATCCAAGATTTGTGGGAAAAGATCAACTCCATATGAGGGGAATCACACACACACACACACACGACTTCAGAGAGGAGAGGAAAGGGAGGGTTGTACGGGGAAGTGGGTAGGCAGGGCAGACAGCAGATACAGGATATAGTCATTTAGTGTGGCATTGTATCCCGGAGAACAGAATGTTAGGGAGTTAACAAGCTGAGCCTGGAAAACTAGAATTGTGTCTGGTAATAAACCCACTTTTGTCCTGGGTGATGAGTTTTCATCAGGAGGATGAGATTTGTTTAGAAAGATCATTCTGGCAAGGGACTGGGTAGACTTGAAAGGGACTTCTGCTTGGAAAAATGCTAAGTCCAGGCAGTACCTAGTAGTGACCACCAGATGGGGCAAGTGTGGACCCGGCATCAGTGTGAGAAAGCCCAGCCAGGCAGTTTTCACCAGCTAGAAGGTTCTCCCGACAGGTGTTCGAAACCCTGGAAAGTTTAAAAAATTCTCTAGCATAAGACTGGAATGTGTTAGATGGTGCAGCAATCAGTAACATGCATACTGCGTAAGAGCAAAGACCTGAGTTCCCTTTTCCAGAATCCAGAATGTAAAAAGCTGGGCACGGAGGCAGAGCCTCTGCCCTAGCAGAAAAGGGCGACAGAGACAGGTGGATTCCTGGCGTTCACGGCCCAGGCAGCCTAGCTAAATGGATGAGTTCCAGGTTCAGTGAGAGACCCTGTGTGTGGTGGTATGAGAAATGTCCCTCATAGGCTTCTGTGTTTGAACGCTTGGTCCCCAGTTGGTGGTGCTGTTTAGGGAGGTTTAGGTGATGCTGCCAAGCCAGAGGAAGTACATTGCTAGGGGTGGGCGTGAGATTTCATAGCTTCACCATACTTCCAAGTCTTTCTCTCTGCTACATGCTTGCAGTTAAACAAGCTCTCGGCTTCCTGCTTCTGCCGTTATGCCTGCCGTTTGCTGCCATGGTGGACTCTTCTCCCTCTGGAATGGTAAGTCAAAATAAACTCTTTCTTCCCTATGTTTATCACAGCAACAGAAAAGTAACTAATACCTTCTGTCTCAACAAATGAAGGTGCAGAGTGAAGGGGAAGAATACTCGATGTCAACTGTGGGCCTCTTCCACGTATGTGTGCATACGCACCCCACATTTATAACCCAGGCTGGAAACTACCTTGAAAACACCATAAACAGAGGACTAGTTCAATAATCAGAAAGTACTCACAGTACACAGTGGGGCACTGATGTAGATCTGTATTTGGACACTTTTTGATGTCCAAGTTGAAAAAGCAAGTTATGGAGTAGCCTGTATGCTGTGACCTCACTGTATAACTGGCCAGAAAGGTGAATGCATTATATATTGGTGGGAGCTCCAAGGGAGGAATTGGGAGCCATTGACTGTGATATGTCCACTTGAGATGCTACAATAAAATGCCATAGAATAGGTGGCTTATAAACAACATAAATTCACTTCTCATAGTTCTTGAATCTGGAAAGTCCAAAATCAAGCTGTCAGCAGATTTTGTGGTCAATGAGGGTTGTTTTCTGGTTTGTACTGAGTGCCTTCTTTCCGTGTATTTTCCTAGAAGAAGGGGCATGTCCCATGTCTGAGCATCTATAGTGAGGTTGCAGTGTTAGTTTCCCATCACTGCAACAGACACTGAGATCATCCACTTATACAGAGAAAAACCTGGGGAGTTGGAGGGATGCTTCAGTGGTTAAGAGCACATACTGCTCTTCCACAGGTCCCAAGTTTGGTTCCAGCACCACACGGAGGCTCACATTTTCATTTCTTTAATAGCTGAAGGTGAGCACCTTTGCTGGTTGCGATATGTAGAAATTTGATAATGATTCTACTCAAAATTTTATGGGCGTGGGCTATTAGCATTCATATTTCACCTTATACTGCCATCGAATTTTAAAATATTATAATGAGGATCTCTCTTTATAATAATAATGGATTCCAAAAAAATGTAATAATAACTACATTTTAAAGTTTAAACTTAAAGTATATTACACTAAGGTGAAATCAGATTCCTGTAATATCCTTTAAAAAAGGAAGCTTTTGATTTTAACATTAAACCTCAAATGACTAGAAATCACCTTAAAAACAATGATACCTTCATTTCCTTAAATCATCACATTTGAGAGAACATGAGTCTGGATGCTAACGGACCTTCGTCGTGGTCTTTGGCAAAGCTTGCAAACGGACCTTCGTCGTGATCTTTAGCAAAGTCTCAAAGCTTCAGTCTTGTTTGTGTGCACATGTATAGAGGTGTCTGTCCAGCAAGCCCCATGAATCCACTTGTCTCTCCCTCCCCAGTGCTGGGATTATAAGCATACACCTTCATGATTTTTTTCATATGGGTTTTAGGGATCAATCTCGAATCCCAGTGCTTTACTAATTAAGCTATCTCTCCGGACTCTTCAATTTTTTTCCCCAAATCTGATGCACTATCTTACTAGCTTATTTTGAAGATTCAACTTGATCTACTTTACCAGTCAGCACAATAACTAACATGGAGCTCGTGCTCCATAGACATTAGAACTCCCACAATGAAGCAGTTTGTCTTGCCAGCCAATGGTTTCATTATCAAAATGCAAGCTTAGTCAAGTCAAGAACAGCCACAAGGTTCTTCTGTAAAGAAATGTGTTGAAACCGATACCAAGGCAGGAAATATTTTTTGTGATAATCAAGGCCAGCAGCCCCACCCCTCTTCTTTTTAAAGAATCTGAAAGAAGGGTTCTGCTTCACATTTGATGTTGAAAGGAGAAAATACAGGAACAGGAAACGAGTTGAAAATGGATTTTCCTGAGCATCTCAACATGTACTGACGTTCTCTACAGAGCCCTCAGTGTCTTCTGTTACTCAATCCACTGAGGCTTGCAGATGCAAGGTACCCCGAAGGCTGGTGCATAGTTAGTGTACAACCAATAATGTTTTATACCTTTCAAATTGGGATTATAGCCAAGTTAGGGTTATGAGGTTAGTGTCAGTCAACAAATGCTGTGTATTATGCAAAGTAATGAAAATTGGCAACTGCTGCCAAGAGAAGCTTTGGAAGGAAGATGTGAGGATTGTCAGATAAACATAGCTTGAGAAAATGGTGTCTGCATGAAGAGTCCTTGAATTTATAAGGGGCCTCTGATGTCAACTTGACATAACCAGAATCTTCTGGGGGAAGAGATCTCAGTGTGGAATAGTCTACATTGCGTTGGCCTATGGGCATATCTGTGGGCATTGTCTTGGTTAAGCCAATTGATGTGGGAAGATCCAGCCCACAGTGGGCAGCACCATTCCCTAGGTGGAGGCTACTGAACTGTGTAAGAGTAGAGAAACGCAACTGAACACAAGCAAGCAAGCAAGCATGTGAGCACATGCCTGCATTCATTTCTCTCTGCTCTTGCCTGTGGATGTAGTGTGACCAGCTGTGTGAAGTTCCCACCACCCTGACTTCTCTGCTGTGATGGACTGCAACCTGGAATTGGGAGCTAAGTAAACCCTTTCTCCCATGAGTTGCATTTTGGTCAGGGCATTTTATCATGGCCACAGAAACAAAACCAGAAAAGGCCCAAATCTATAGGTTGCTCCATCCCCTTGAATTTACAGGGTCTTTTGTCACTATCTCTGTTATAGCACCTGGGACTTGTGTGTGGGTTACTTTCTCCACAAACTGTGAGTTTTTAAGAGACTTAAAGATTAAGATATAGAAGTTTGTTGCTTGTTTTTTCCCTAACTTTCTATCTGGTATCACAGGAAATTCTCAATTAAATGTTACGTTTAAGTGTAAAAGAAAATATGCTGCAGTTTGGATGTGGAGTGTTTACCAAATGTTCATGAATAAGGACTTTGTACCCAGGAAGGCACTATGGAGAGGTAGTGCAGAATAGTGAATCTTAGGGGCAGGTCTATAATAGGTCATTGGGACACGCAGTTAAAAGGGATGGTGCAGACTCAGATCCCCCAACCCCGTCCTTTCTCACTCTCTATTTCCTGGCTTGAGATGTGGCCACTTTCTCCTGCATGTATACTAACATTACCACCAGTGCCCTCACTAGAGGCCCAGGCTAATGGTCTTGGAGTTAAACCTCCAAAATCGTGAGATAAGCAGACAACTTCCTTTTATTAAATTGGTTGCTGTAGGTATTTCATTACAGAAATACAAAGTTAACTAATGAGAGCAGACAAAAAAAAAATTTGCTCTCCAAAACACAAGTACCACATAAGAGGAGAGGGTTTTGCTGCAGTGAAAGGCCCCTTTGTCCAGTTGGGCACCTGAGAAATTCTGGGTTGAGTCTGGAGACTGAGACCAGTGTGAGCTGAAGAACTTCAGAGCTGAAAGAAAACAGACTTCAGGCATGTTCGTGTGTGTGTGTGTGTGTGTGTGTGTGTGTGTGTGTGTGTGTGTGTGTAAATCAATGGGAAAATGGGAGGGAGGGTAGGAGGGAGGGAGGAAGGGAGGGAGGGAGATGGAGGCTCCGAGGAGGCACGCCACCAAGCAAGGCAGCCAATGGGAACACATTTCCCAGCATCAGAGTCACAGAGTTTGATTTGGTTTGATTTTCACAATGATGTCTAACTTTACTCTGAAGATGTCTGAGTTTCTCCTCAGGCCCCTAATATCTCTGGTAATATCTACATACTCAGGCTGCCTGTGTGTCTGTGAAATCTCCATAGAAACTGAGGAAGGGCTGCTGTTTCATTTGGACCAGAGACAGGAAGGAGGACCATCTCAGTGCACAAGTTTGTGGAGTCTGAAGTGGCAGAAGTGACCAGGATAGTAAACTTCAGAAAACATGTTTCCAAACAACTCGTGAAGACCTTGGGTAAGGCTGTAAGTTTCCTCAGGGCACTGATTTTGAAATTTCTAATCTTGTGATGCGGAGGGACTTTACCTCATATCTAGGTTGCAACAGGAAGGAAAGAAGGAAGGAAACAAGGGAGGAAAGAAGAGAGAAGAAAAGGTGGCCTTCCCTCCCCCAGGATCTCCGAGAGGGTTTGGGTACACCTCATTATTACACTTTACTGAATTCTTAAGATAATCACATTTAAAAAAATGTTTTGTTTTTATTAGCATGTGTTAATTATACACATCGGTGACATTCAGAGTGACATTTCAACACATGTATGTAGTGTGCACTAATGAAGTCCAACCTCCTATTCACATCCCCCTTAGCCTTTGTCTCTCCTGTCCTTTTCCCACAAGTGTGTGTGTGTGTGTGTGTGTGTGTTGTATATGTGTGTATGAGTATTTGCATGTGTGTGGATACATGTACATGTATGTGTGTATGGATATTCGAATGTGTGTAGACACACATGTGTGGGTGCATGCACCTGTATGTATGCATGGGTATTTGAATGTGTGTAGACATACATGTGTGTAGATATACATGTAGACACACATACACATGCACATGTATATGCATGCATGTGGAGGCTTAAGGTTGCTGTCTAGAATCATCTTTGATCATTATTTTGCCTTATTCATTGAAACAAGGCCCATCAATCAAACCCAGAACATACTGGCAGCTAGCCTTGCTAGCTAGCTGGCTCTGGGGATCTCTATCATTTAGGAGAAGAACAATGGTAGCTTCTACTCTAGGGCCTATGACCTCCTGGGTCATGGGCTTTTGACCTCATTTACAGTATCAGATATGTATTACCTCCAATGGGGCAGGCCTCAAATCCACTCATAGAGCAGTTGTTCACCCCCTAACAATCATGCCACTGTTGCATTCCTAGGCACACTTTGCCTGGCAGATCAACAGTGTAGCATATAGTGTACACAGCTATGTAAGACTGTTGGTGACCTTTATACTCCAGCAGCCTACATATCACTTTCCAGCACTATGGAAGCTAACAAGCCAGAAGAATGCTTCCAACTCAGTTATAGCTTGATTTCTTCATGTCCTGCAACCACAGTGTGTGGTGTTTTCATCAGTAGGATCTTATCCATCCGGTTCTGGACATTCTTCTTTATGCCTGAGTAATATTTCACTGTGAACGTGTATCACATTTTCTTTTTCAGTTGACCTACTGAAGGGCACTTAGGGGGATTTTACGTCTGAGCTGTTATGAATACTGTCATGCTAAACATGGGTATGTAGACACCTTGTGGGCACTCTGGTTTAGCTGCCTTTGAATATATAACCAGAAGTGAGAAAACTAGGTCGTGTAAAGATCAAGTTGTGGGTTTTTGAGAAGCCCCCATACTGTTCTCCATGATGGACATTCGTTCTAGTTTGTTTCTCTGCCTTCTTTGTCTACATTCTTAGCAACATGATGTTTTTGGTAGCGATTCTAACTGAGACAAGATGGAATCTCATAGCAGCTTGGATTTGCATTTCCCTGATGGCTAACAATAAGTATTTTTCCATATATTAGTTGCCCATTTGTATATCTTCTGTTGAGAAGTAAGTCTTCTCAGATAATTTTCTCATTTAGGAACAGTTTTACCTGGGTTTTTGCCAGGTAGATACTCGTGATTTTACAAGTGAAAGGCTTGGGTAACCTGCACTGACCAAGGCGGATGTGCTAGCTCCATCTTTCCGTCAGCATGTGCTCATTTTATTCTGGGCTACATTTTGGTTATCCCATAACACTTCAAACTTTTTTTTTTATCAATATTATCATGTTATGGAGATCTGTGATCAGAGTCTTTGAAGTTACTATCGTGATTCTCAAAATACCAACACTGACACGAGCTCAGAAGATATTCTGGAAGAGGGTGTAGAGTGTTATAAAAACTTAATTGGTAAAACAGACTCTGAGAGAACTGACTAATTTTGAAAGAAGCTTGGGTAAAGCACAAAGATACAGCACCCATTGCTGTATCTGCTGCAGAGATGTCTTTTGTGAAAAGGAAGAACTACTATGACTTCCCTATGGGCCCGAATAAACCTTCCTTCCTGAAGCTGCTCTTGTAAAATATTTTATCACAGCAACAAGATCACACTGTCATGTTATTTGAAGACATTTCCACAGCCACCTCAACCTTCACCAACCACTACCCTGATAAGACAGTAGCCATCCACAGAGTCAAGATCCTCTCTGATAAAGGATTAGAACATGTCAAAGGTTCAGATGGTTCATAGTGATTATTTTAGCAATAGTGTGCACTTAAACTGTTGGACACAGTACTATTACACACTTAATGGGCTATGGCACAGTGTGAACATAACTTGCATAGACACTGAAAACACAGTGATTCTTTATTAATTTGTTTTTAAATTTTATATGTGTGAGTATTTTGCCCGCATGTGTAACATGTACCATGTGCATGCATGGTGTGCAGAGAGAACAAAAGAAGGTGTTGGAACTCCTGAAAATGTAGTTACAGATGGTTGTGAGCCACCGTGTGGGTGCGGGAAATTGAACCCTGGTCCTCAGCAAAAGCAACAAGTGCTCTAAACCACTGAACCATCTCTCCAGCCCCAGAAACCCAGGAACTCTTGGTTTAGTGTGGTAGACTCTTTATTGCTTTTGTCTGCACTGTCTCTGAGGCATGCCTGTGTGGACCCTGCATGTGAGGAAGGGCAGCCAGCACAGGACTGTTTAAGAGTCCACAAATGGAGCAGAAATGGGCACAAGAGTCCATAGACAAGTACAGATGTTCTCAAGAATGAGCTAAGCCTTGAAGGGTGGGTCTACTACTCAAAAGTCTATTTTCTTTCAATATGTAGTTCTTTACATATACAGTTTCATATAAATTGTTTATCTAATTTTTTTCTTATTGGGAAAGTTGAGATAGAAAGAGAATTTGGCTTTAAAATGAAAGAGACCGGGCTCCAATTTTTTGCTCCTCTCCATGTATTAGCTTTGTGACTTTGGGCAAGTTACTTACGCTCTCTGAGTCTCAGTGTCATCAGAGGAAATCAGAGATAATTAAAGTATCTATCTTAAAGAGTTTCTGGAAACGCAAACAAAGTGATCTGTGAAAGTGCCCAACACGACCCTGGTATAAGAGAAATGCTTAATAAATGGTATCCATTTTTATTTAAGTTTATTGACCACAACTCGGAAAACACAGAGAAAAGCAGAGGTAAAACCTACAACTTTACCACACAGAGAAACACCACAGTGGACAGATGTAGTCTATCTTGCCAGTTTTCAGCTGAGGAATGGCTTAGTTTGCTTCTCCCCCCTTTTTTTGTATTGTCTGGCATTCTGAATATGAAATTCAAATCTAATGTTTCATTATATTTTACACACTTACTTATTTACTTGGGGGGGGGGCACGCGTGCCAGGGCGCACACGCTGCGGGCAGAGGACAACCGTCAGGAGTCGTCGGTTCTCTTCTCACACCGCGTCGGACCCAGGAGTGGAATTCAGATCGTCAGACTTGGCGGCAAGCGCCCTCATCTGCTGCGTCATCTCTCAGGCCCCTAAATCTGGGTTTTTGGTTAGGTGATACAGACAGGTTCCGTCTTACAATCCCTGCAACGTATTAAATTGGGTTGCCGTGCTATAATTCACGCAGTCATTCATTGTTAGACGCTTGTATGGGTTCTCATGGCTTGTTCCTATTCTGAAAGCTCAGCAATAAACAGGTCTGTACACAACTTCTTTTTCTTTAGAAACAGCTTCTGGAAATGAAATCATGGATGCAGTCAGTATGAATAGTCCCGACGGTCCTGTTTGTCACCAAAAATAATTCTGAAGGCAGCTGAAGAGGTCTCCGTGTTCCGATTCTGCCCATTCTACCCCCTCTCCTCATTCTTGCTTCTTTTCCAAGAAGGGGAGGAAGAAAAGAGAAGGGATTAAGCAGAGGCTGGCCTCTGATCCCCTCTGCCAGTGGGCAGGGTCACTGGGCAGGAAGAAAGCAGCTGGCGATGTCATCTTTCTTCCTGTCCAGTTGTCGAATGCAGCTCTAGAGAAGAGCTGGCCAGGAACATGGAGATCTGCAGGAAGCCTGGGCATTTCTTTTTCTCTTTCGTCTCCCATGTGGCAGGCAAGCTTCCTCTTTGCCTCTGCCTGAGTGCCTGGGCGGGCTCAGATGGAAATATGTTTTCCACAGAGCTCTGTCTCATTCAGTGCAGACAAACACACACACGCCTACACACAGTAGTCTTTCCCTGCTAAAAGGCGCCCCCCAGACATAGAGCTGTGAAGAGGAGGCTGCCCCAAGATGTCTAGCTGCAAGGGGGCAAATCTTTTTGAGGTAGTACTTTGCTCTGATGGTGGGGCTGAACAAGTCTCTAACAATGAAGTTGCCCAAGGAGGCTCTCTTCATTTGTAAACTGGTGCAGCATGAAAGTCCCAGGTGGGATTCGGGTGGGCTCAGCATCAGTAGCTTCCTGATCCTCAATTCTCTGGATTATTACGGAAAAAACCCAGTTTGGGGTTCCTTCGGCAAAGTTGGGAAATGTTTAACAACTGGCTTCTATTATGGCAACTGACATATGTTATAACAACTGAATAGAGGAAGAGAGAAAGAGAGAGGAGGGGGGAAGGGAGGGAGGGAGAGAATATATCTGATTTACAGCCTTTTCAGATTCCCATAGGCTAAATTCTTCCACCGGAGCAGACTTTAAAGACCCTGGACAGTTTATACAATTCCTGGCCAGAGGTTAGCCACAGGCTCTTGCAAAGCAGAGGAAGTCTACTCTAGAACAGCAAAGGTGGCAAACCAAAGGCTGATTCACTCACGTTGTCACAGTGTGGGAAGAGGAAGGATACAGAAATGACCTCAGCGGGGATGAGAACCCAGAAAAGCACAGGCAGGAGGTTTCTCTCTGTGAACCAACCCACATGGCTGGAGCAGGCAGCTTTTGGAGTCACAGCCTCCCTGAGTCATGCATAGAGACAAAGAAGCTGTCAGCCCCGGTTTGAAAAATTCTAGGGAAGGTTGACGGGCCTTTTCGTGTGTCACAAGGTGAGGACTGAAGACTGTGGGACGGTGAGGGAGGTGTAATGGCCAGACAGAGTCAGCCCCTCGGGGTGTTAGCTGTGCTTCCCTGTGGCCACTATGACAGAACACCAGAGGACAGACTTGATGGAGGGAAGATTTCTTTGGCTTGGTTCAAAGTCAGCTAGTCCCATTGCTTTTGGGTCTGAGGTGATGCAAAGCATAATGTGGGAACACGTGGTAAAGGAAGGTGCTGTCTTCGTGGGCTCTAGGAAGCAATAAGACAGAAGGAGGACAAGGAACAAGGCATGCTCTTCAAGGACGTGCTCTTGGTGACCTCCTTCCTCCAACTAGGCTGAAGCTCCTAATGATGACGTTAAGTGATGGATCTACCCATGAACCCACGGAGTAGGTCAGACCTTCGTGGTTTGGTCACTTCTCAACAGGGCCACAGTTAAGGTCTACTCCTTCAATACTTGGGCCTTTTGGAGGGCACACTCCAACCGTAGTGACCATCGTAATACCGCCAAAAAATCTCTGCTCTCATTCCTACTTGCCTCCAAAGTGCTTGAACCAAGAAGGAGCCGTTTCCCGTTACATAGATGGACATTGTATTTTTCTTAGGGTTTTTTCCTTCAATCCCAGCTAATCTTGTAGGCAGAAACACTAGCCCTCTGCTTCATTAAGTGCTTCCATTTCACATCGTAAGAGGTTGCCGATACACTACGTGTTGAATAATCGTATCTTCTCTTTTGTGAACTGCGTTCGTGGCTTTAGCTCACTTCTGGAGTTTTAAGTTTGTTTTTAACATCTTCAATAACAGTATGCTAATCTGCATTACGTAGGTGGAGCACCTGTAGGCTGAGGAAATAAGAGAGCAAACAAACTAGGAAGGCTCCTACCTGCAGGGTACCTTTTTATTAAAAAAAAAATTATTTCGTTTCAATTATGTGCCTGCGTGTGCATCTGCGTGTGGACATGAGCGCAGGAGCCCAGAGGAGGCCAGAAAGCAAGTCGGACCCCTGGAGCTGGAGGTACAGGCTTTGGTGAGCCGCCCAGTGCGGGTGCTGGGAATCGAACACTGGCCCTCTGCGAGACCAGGAAGTGCTCTTAACTGCCAACGCACCTCCTTAACCTCCAGAAGACCCTTTACCGTAACGTATTAACAACGTGTCGTCTTAACAAATACTTTTCCTCTGTGCTCTCTCATATTTAGAACACAAATTTCCAAGATGCTTTCACCATTTATTAAAAAAAAAAAAAGTCTAATTTTACATTTTCTGTAGCAGGATCTATTTTGCCGCCTTAACTAAATTATTTTCATGTACACTTGGTTATTTCAGTTTCCCACAAAATTTTAAGAGATGATTCATTTTATTTATTTCTTTATTATTATTATTATTATTATTTTATTATTGTTGTATTTTGTTTTATATTACTGTTATTATTTTTTTTCCTGGGTGTAAAACTTTTATACGTGATTATTCAGTTCATTTTTATTTAGTATGTGTGGGGTGAGCCAAATATCAAAGCTTCTAATTTTTCCAAGCCCTCCAACACCTAGATTCTTCCCTTTCCTACCGCTCCATGTAGACACCAATAGGCAGAGTTTTGGTCAATAGGTCAGTGAGACAGAGCTTGCTGGGGACAGCTGCTGCTGTGAGTCTCAGGAAATGGTGAGGGACGGTTTGATCCATAACAAAGGGTAGATTAAAAATATTTTTAGTCACTTTAGTTTACGTGTCCAGGTGTTCTGCCTGCATGTATCTCTGCATCCCACGCGTGTGTATGGTTCCCTCAGGGGCCAGAATAGGTCATCACATTCCCTGGAATTGGAGTTACAGACAGTTCTAAACTGCCATGTGGATACTGAGAATCAAACCTAGGTCCTCTTGGAAGAGCAGCCAGTGGCTTTAACCACTGAACCGTCTCTCTAGCTCCAAGGGTAAATATTTTTTAATGATTTTTTTTTTTTTTGTAGTACCGAGGATTGAATTTAGGGACTCATGTTTGTTAGGCAAATACTCTACCATTGTGCTATATCCCTAACCCTTTTTAAATTTTGAGATAGGGTCTTTCCTAAGTGGATCAGGCTGACTTTGGACTGACTCTGTTTCCCCACATAAACCTTGAACTTGCAATCTTTGTGCTTCAGTCTTCCAAGGAGCTGGTATTTTAGTAATTTTTTTAAAACTAATTTATTTAATTTTATTTTTTGTGCATTGATGTGAAGGTGTCAGATTCCCTGGAACTGGAGTTACAGACAGTTGTGAGCTGCCATGTGGGTGCTGGGAATTGAACCCGGGTCTTCTAGAAGAGCAGCTAATCCTCTTATCCATTGAGCCATTGCTTCAGCCCCTTTAATAATTCTTAATCAAGGATTGCCATACTTGCTGTCTAAGGAGCTTTTAAGAAATACTTATGCCTGGGGTTCTACCTCAGATACTACCAATGCAAAGAATTATGGGAGACAAAGCTGGACAAACATGTAGGCAGCAGGTTACAAAAAGGTGTTGAATCTACACTGAACTTAGTGACAGATTTAGGAGGCAAACAGCTTACCCTACATGGGAAGGGAGGGAGCTTTTAGGGCCGTGATAGAGAACATGGAGGACTGCAGACAAAGACCTCTCCTGCTTGACACCTCAGAGCCCAGTTGTGATATTTAGGGAGGGGTGGATTTCAATTCCATTTGTCCCATTTGCAAGTTGTGAGCCGGGTGCTTGCTGGTCCTCTCTGAGGCTTTCTGTCAGTCTCTTTTTTTCTCTCCACAAACAAACAGTATGCACCTATTGGCCCCTGATGAGTAATGGGAGCTCCGAAACACCTGGCTCAACTCCTGACAGCTGGATGCATTCTTCCCTCTTCTCTGCTGAACCTTTGGCCCTTGCTAGACTGGGCTGGTTACTGACTTCAGGATGAAGAGATAGAAGAGATAGAAGGCATTTCGAGAGAAGACAAGCTAGCACATATTCAGAAGAGCAAGATAAAGAGTTCTGAGAGCCCTGTTGTTCTAGAGGCTTCAGATACCTTTGCAGAGCTCTACCTTTTTAGGAGGTAGAGAGACAAAGAGCAACCAGAGCTTCACAGCATCATAATTCTGTGGCTTCATAGCTCCATAGCTTCATAGCTTGGCTGAGGCAAAACCTGGCTCCATGATAGGGCACCTTAGCTCAGCCACAAAGATAATGTCAGCCCCTGGGCAGCTTGATCTGTGAACAAAGGCCAGCTTATGAAAGCAACACAGCCTGAGTCCATTCTTATAAATGAAAATTCCTCATTTAGGTCTGTTTGCAGAGTCAACTCTTATTTCTGGAGGATGACGGAAACTGCCTTCTTCCTTCTCCCAAGATCCACCTGCTTTCAATTTATGGCATTGATATTCATTCTGTGATTTGACAAATATTTATCGACATCTCTTTTGTTTGGCAAGAACTCATTTCTACACAGTAATCTTTAGAAAGGACTTTTCATGCTGTCTGGTATTCTAAATTAACACCAAATATTGATATTGAGATTAACAGCAGATCAGGATTCCATTCCTTTTGGATCACACACCCAAAAGGCAGTGTGGCTGATAGAAAGGCGTAGAGACCCGGAAGTCAGACACATGTGGTCCTTGACTCCTGGTTGGACCCAGCTGTGGGCCCCAGCTTGCTTTTCCTCTAAATGAGATTGTCTTTCTTATTCTAATCCTAGTATTTTCTTCCTCAGAAAGTAGCTTCTTGGTAGAATAGAGACAGATGCTGGTGAGGTGCCAGAAAGAAAGGAGAGGAAGGAGGTGGGAGGGGAAGGAGAAGGAGGAGGCAGAGGGGGGGAGGGGAAGGAGAAGGAAGAGGCAGAGGAGGAGAAGGAAAAGGAGGAAGAAGAGGGAGGATGTTTAGGAAACTAGGAAGATAACATTGGGGCAGTAGGAGAAGAGCCCTCTTCCTGCCTGGTATACTGATCACACCCCAAAGCCTGGGCTTTAGATGGGGACTTAGAAATCCTTGGGTGCTGCTGGGTGGGCTTGAGCTGTAGGGGGTAAATGGGAGCCCCTATCGGTGAAGTTCTTGTCTGATTATCCTTCCCTGGGCATGAGAGAAATAGGTCACAAGAAGGATAGTATTTTATGCTCTTGAAGGAAGCATAAGGAGATCTAGCTGGGCTTGTTGAAACAAGAACAGTTTAAGTTAAATAGTTAGCACAGACTCTTCACTGTGAGGAAAGAGTGAGGTTTATCCCGGGTCACCAAGACCTCTAAGAGACTTGAAGATGCATTAAATGACGCTCCATTTCTTCCATGACTGGACAGATTCCCAAGTTTCTATAATGCTTACTAGAGCTGGAAGTTCTTAGTGAGTCCATTTCCTTTCTTTGACAATCACCTTTGAGGCAGAAACCTGAAAAGCGTATCCAAGTCTCAAACAGCAGACTTCTACTCCTGGCTGCTGACCCATCAGAGCTGATATGGATACCAGGCCCGAGGCTCAAGCATCTATTAGCCGTGAACCGGTAAAGTGACTGGAAGTCACAATTCGAACTACTGCACTCTCTCTTTCTCTTTTAAAGAGGAGAAACTCAGCCAAGGGGATCTCATGCTGCATTTACATGCAGTTGTGGTATTAAGATCCAAGGATCTTTTTTAAAAAGGCCCAGTAAGGACAGAAGAAGTCTCCAATGCAGTTGAACTTCCAGGCTAGGCCTCACCCAGTAAGATTCAGTCGCCAGCTTTCTGAGCTCCTATTAGGTACCACGTATTGTTGTGGCTACTAGGTTGTGGCAGTCAGTTAGGAAGACCATGCTAATATTATGTGCTGAGAGCTGTGTGCCAGGCTCAGTAAATATTTATGGAATGAATTGCTCACAGGAGCTGGCTAGACTGGTTTCTTTTTTGGTTTCCCGGATGCACCACAGGATCTTTGCATCTGTCTTATCTCAGAATCTCCCTTGCCCCCACAGATTTCTTTGGCTGGACCTCACACTTCTTTGAGGATTTTGCTCAGAAGTCACCTTCTCATTTCAGTCTATCCGGCCACATAATACAATGTCATAACTCCTCCACGCAGTGCCCCCTTTTCGCTATTCTTGCTCCAATTAGCCCTTAGTGCTGCCTAAGATGCTTTATTTGCCTGGTGTGCTATTGCCTGTTCTCCATCGCTAGCCCGAGAATCCCGGAAGACAAGGACTTTGGACTGTTTTGTTGGATCTTGTAATCCCCTCGCCTGGGTCAGATATTCAGATTTGTTCAGTCAGTGTATAAATTGAATGGAAGAAATGCTTCCTTAGTATATCCAATATGTACTCAATGATAAGCTGGGAGATAGTTCAGCAAACAATGTGCACAAGCGGGCCATGTTGAGGGAGCGATAAGATAATACCTAACAGACATTCTCCTGAAACAAAACACGTTGGGTGCTTTACAAATATTTCACTGAGGCTTCACTAGTACCTTAGGTCTTAGGGACTGTGAATCCCAGTGTTTAGAGGCTATATTGGCTTTTTTTTTTTTTTTTAAATAGCTGAAGATACGCAAATAGTTTCTGAATATAGAGACCTGGACTTACTTGGCACACCTCAATGAAATATTTACTTCACACACACACACACACACACGCACAGTCTCTCTCTCTCTGTCTCTGTCTCTGTCTCTCTCTCTCTCTCTCTATATATATATATATATATAATATATATGTAAAACTTACAGTGGACTTTTTGATATTTATTACTTTTCACAGGTCCTTTGAAATAGTCATGCAACTTTACAAATGAGGACAACTGAGGCTTAGAGAAGTTTGACAACTAAGCAGAACCACATGCATAGTGTCTTCCAGAGAGGATCAGACTGACCCAGCCTGTATGCTTACCACTTTTACTCAGGCCCACATGGTGGGGGTGGGGGGAGACTGTCCTGGGGAAGGAGAAGGGCATTCTGGGACCAAACTTTCCCAGAGAAGGAGGCAGTGGTACTTCAGGATTTGAGTGCTGGGAAGAAATACCCAAACAAAGAACAAAAGCTTGTAGGTAGCTGGAGGGCAAGGGCTGGCAGACTGGTTAGAAGCTCAGATGGGTGTAGAGGCAGGATTCCCACACCCTAAACCCTACTCCCTCCTGCTACTGTGGTTTGATTCTAATAAGAAGATGTGGGAAATACTTGAGCAAGGCAGGGGCAGGATAAAAATCCTGCATAGGAAAGAGGGTTCTTATAGTTACTTCTCTGTCTTAATTTCTTAGGAATCCACTGTGTCCACATAGACCTTCTATCTTGTTTTTTGTTAAATTAACAATACATATTTATAATGTTTTGTCTGAACCTCTTATAAATCACTGTACCTACATACAATACCTACTTCCACTAAACTAGCAAGTCATGATGAGCAAGCCAGTAAGCAGCACCCCTCCCTGGCCTCTGCATCAGCTCCTGCCTCCAGGTTCCTGCCCTGCTTGAGTTCCTGTCCTGATTTCCTTCAGTGATGAATTACAATGTGGAAGTGTAAGCCAAATCAATCCTTTTTTCCCCAACGTGCTTTTTGGTCATGGCTTTTTCATTGCAACAACAGAAGCTAAGACAATTGTCTTGCTCTAAAGATAAAAGAAGGAAAAGTCCACAGTCTCTGCCCTGTTCTAGAGTGGCTGGCGGTGAATAAATGGGAATTATGTCAGGCTGTGATGAGTGTTAGGACCTACCTGGGAGCCAGAGGTTTGGTTGGAGGAACAGTTTATCCGGCTGGGAGTAGAGGCAAGATAAACAAGCTGAGTTCCCGAGAGAATGGCAAATCAGGGCAACTTTGGGGAAGCACAGTTGGCTGTACAAAGAGAAGGAGGGGTTAAAGGAAGAAATGTGCTGAAGGAGAAGAGCAGGAATTAGATGTGAGGGCTATGGAGTGCCATGCTCAGCCAATGGTTCTCATAGCTTCTTTCTCTGCCTATAGCACACCCACTAAACGTCGTAAGGCGGGAGAGTACGGAAGTGAATCACCACTGGCAGGCTGAGGTGAGGATCCATCTCTGCCCAGTTTGAGATACCTGATGAGCATGAAAAATCTGGATCTTAACTGAGGGTCAAATGGCTTCTGATCAGCTACTTACACACTAAGCCTCTTGTACACGTCTCTACATGTGTGTACCACTGTAGGCATAGGCTCAGTTGCCAGGATTCTAGCTGTCCACCGCAATTCTCAAGTCTGGTCACCTTGAATCAGTTGCACACTTTCATCAGCAAGCACCATCAGTACGGTAGTACCTACCTCAGAAATGTACTGGGTCCAGGAGGTTATGCAGGCACAGGTCCTGCCATGGGGGTTGGCATGCAGCAGGCAACCAGGAAATGGGAAGATCACAAAGGCATGAAGCAGTTACTAAAGCTTCCTTGCAGCCCCACAGGGTCAGCATCAGTCTCTCACTGTCACAGTCATGGAGGATAGCATCATCTTCATCAGCAGCAGCATCCGTCCCGTCCCATAGCCGTCACCACCATCACCAGCAGTACCACTCCCATCAGCATCCCTGCCAGCTTCCCCGCAATCATATGGAAGGCCTTGAAGGTTGCCTGTGCCGGCTTCCTTCCATCCACTGTTCTCCTCTGTGGTTGTCTTGCGAAAGGAAAGACCCTAGATAGATGGATTTTAATAATGTGATATATTATCAAAGGAAGACCCTAGAGGGATTTTAGTTGTTTGTTTTAAGAGTTTATTGTTCACTGCCAGTGTACAGAAATGTGGTTGACTTAAAAAGATACATAGAAAAAAAAATATTTATTTTCTGCCTATGAGTGTTTTGCCTGCGTGTATGTATGTATTCCACATCTATGCCTGGTGCCTGAAGAGGTCAGAAGAGGGTGTCTGATCCCATGGAACCAGTGTTACAGCTAATCGAAAGCTACTGCGTGGGTGCCAAACCCTGAGTCGTTTCTTCAGTCCCTTAAAGATTTAGTTTTATTATTCGAAATCACGTGTATCTGTGTGAGGGTGTGTGCTCATGCGTGCAGGTGCTCCCAGAGGCCAGAAGCAGTTCGATTCTCCCTAGAGTCACTGGAGTCACAAGTGCTTGTGAGCTACCCAACGTGGGTGCTGGGAACTGAGTTCAGGCCCTCTATTGGAGCAGCGTGTATGTTCTCTTATTGTCAATCTCTGCAGCCCCCATATTTTTATATGTTGATATTGTCCCTCATGTGTTGGTTATTTAGTCCAGTGTTTCCCAGGGGGGAATCCCTCTGTATTAATTAGCTTGCTGTTGTTTCTGTGCTCAAACATCTGACAGAAGCACCTTATGGAAGGAAGGGCTCATTTTGGTCTATAGTTTAAGGGTATATATAGTACATGGTGTAGCAAAGTCATGAGGGCGGTGTGTCACACTGTGTCCGCAGTCAGGAAGCAGAGTAAGATTAATGCTGGTGGTCACCTAGCTTTATCCTTTAAATTTCTTGCAGGGTGGTGGTGGTGCATGCCTTTAATCCCAGCACTGGGGAGGCAGAGGCACGAGTATCTCTGTGAGTTCAAGGCCAGCCTGGTCTCCAGAGTGAGTTCCAGGATAGCCACAGTTGCAACAGAGAAACCCTGTCTCAAAAAAAATATTATTTCTTGTTTATTCTTTGAGAATTTTATATGTGTATACAAAGTATTTTGATTGTATGCCCTGTCAACTCCCCACAGACCTTGAAACAGATATCCCCCATCTAAATAACATGTCCTTTTAAAAAAACTCACTGAGTCAAATTAGTGCTGTTTCAAGGTCTGTGGGGAGTTGACAGGGCATACAATCAAAAAAAAACTCACTGAGTCAAATTAGTGCTGTCAGATAGGTGTGGGGCCACCCACTAGATCCCAGGAAACCTCCCCCACCAGCTCTCAACTGCTGATAGCTCCTCGTTAAGGAGTGCAGGCTTGGTGAGAATCTCCCCCATCCATGCACAAATCTTGGCTGGCTTAACCTTGTGCAGGTAACCATAGCTGCTATGAGTTCGTGAACGCAGTGGCCATGACGTGTGTAGGTCACGGTTTTACAGCATGTTCCCATCTTTTGGCTCTTACATAAAGGGCTTTTAGCAATGTGATAGTCTTAGCTTCTATTGATCACTTACCATGCCATGCTTCATTCTAGGCACTGAGGATGGAAAACTGAATTAAGCAACGTTCTGCTCATGGAGCTTGGCGCTTAAATTTGTGAGAAGAAAAAAAATGATAAAATAAACAGACAACTAAGTGGTAAAGAAAAATGAATGCTAGAGAAAAGTTTATACAGGACAAGCCGGTCTTTAAAAGGAGAAAATCAAGGAGATAAGGTTAACCAGGCAAAAAAAAGGGAAGTAGGGAACAAAAAGTCTCTAGGTAGTAAAATATCCGGCATACTGAGGATACAGAGGCCAGCATGGCTGCGTGGCAGGGAGCAGGAGACAGTAGCTGGGGGTGAACATCTCAGAAAGTCCTAGGAGGGTTTGGGAAAGAAACGTGACACAATATGACTTGCATTTTAATCAAGATGCGCTGGACACAGACAATAGGACGTCATGTCCTTAAACAACAGAAAGACCAAGTTGGAGGTTATTTTAGTTACCCAGTTGTGAGCAGCTTTGACCACATCAGTGGTTAGAGGAAGTGGGAGATGCTGGGTATAATTTGAAGGGAAAGCCGAAAAAGGTTTTGCCAATGAATTGCATTGAGAGATGGGTGGTCCTGGCTCTCCAAAGGAAAATTATGAAGTAGGGTTGCACTACCGATTCTGTAAAGCACTGGGGACTTGTGGCTTGGCTTCTGGGGATCTTATCCTCTCAGAACAGAGAGGAAGCAACTGACAGTCCTGGGGGCTTTTTATTCAGGAACACTCACTGAAATGTGGAAAACCAAGAAGGACATAGGCTCTCAGAATTCAACTTCATAATGTAGTCCATGCAGTATGGGGGTGTCTGGAGGAACCCTGGCACATCTGGAGGCATGGAAGAGATGTGTCTGGCTCCTCCTCCCCAGTACTGATCCCATCCTACACACTTTTGGTGGAAGAGAAGGAAAGGGGGTATGGAAGAGTTGATGTGGAGGGAACAGAAAGGGGAAAGCCATTTGAATGCATGCTGTGACAATACAGAAAAATTCAGCAGGATGGGACTCTCCAGAAGCTCCAGTTTCTACAAGGTTTACTTCTCTGATGGCTTTGGGCAGGTCCCCTCCTCCTCTGGGTGTAACCAAATGTCTTACTTCAGAGGAAAACACTGACTGCCTTTTAAAGTTAAACACATCATAGGCTGTGGTTTGTGAGCCACATATGGTGTGGGGAGCTCCCAGAAATAATGATGAAAGAAAATCCTTGAAATCTGGACACAGAAGCTCTGTGAAGCAATGCTTGTCCCCAGTGGCTTTGCAAAGGGCAGCAGCTACCTTTCTTCATGGAGTCTTGCTTTGAAGCCAGCATGACATGATGTCACTCCAGGCAATCTTCACAATGTGGTGAGCCCATTCTTATTATCCCACTTGATAGATGAAGTCACTGTAGTTCAGGGACATCATGTTCTACAGAATGTTCTGGAAACTGAGTGTGACCCCAAGTCAGTTTATTCCAGAGCCAGAGTCTTGGCCATTGTATATCCACTGTCCCCCACCCCCACCCCCTGCTCCCATCACGTGTGTAGGTGTGTTGTGTGGGGTGTGTGTGCGTGTGTGTGTGTGTGTGTGTGTGTGTGTCGGGGGGGTTGCACAAGTCCATGTGCATTCATGTGAAGGCAAGAAGATTTCAGGTGTCCTGCCCTGTTGTTTTCCACATCATTTCCTTGAAACAAGCATCTCTCAGTGAAACCAGAACTAGGCTGGAAGCCAGCAAGCCCCAGCAATTATCCTATCTCCTGACCACCTAGCCCCCAGCACCGGGGCTCCACTCCCTTGCAGCCATGCCTAGCTTTTTATGTCAGTCGTATGATTTGAACTCGGGTCCTCATGCTTATGCGGCAAACACTCTTATCCACCAAGTCATCCTCCCAGTCTGGGTGTGGCCTTTAGCATGGGTTCTTGGGATTAAACTCAAGTCCTTGTGCTTCAGAAACCTTCCATTTCCATCTCTGCCCTACACATGTAACTCCTTTGGAAAATATCTAAACATCACTGATTATTTTCACTAACATTTAAGTCACTGTTTTCTCTAAGGAACAGATTAGTTTCGTTGTAAGAAAGAGCTTTAGAGATGTGCTTTACAGAGAAGGTGGTTCTGAAACCCAGAGGGAGGTTAGGTTTACTCCTCAAAGTCACAGAATTTGGTGGTAAAGCCATGGTTCAAAAAGCACCCAGGGCTCCTGCATTCAGACCAGAGTTTGTCTGGGTTCCAGCAGACTGCCCTGAATTACTGTCCAGCTGCCCCCACCCCCCCATCACAGATGACTGAAGAAGGCTCCTTTTGCACATCAGCAATTTTAAGCATACCTTGAATGAACTTAGGTGGTTTTTAAGCAAGGTAGTTCTGAACGTCTTATGTAGCTTCTGTTTTCATCTCCTGTCTCTCTGGCCTGCAGGCTGAGGAGTCAAGTGCTTTGTTGAACTAGGAGACTTCCGCTCCACCTCCTGCAATTCAGCCCATCGAGGCCTGTTCTCTCCTGGCTAGAGCAGATGATTTCACTATAGCAGGTTCTGGTCCAAATTTAAATTACTCTGTGTTATTTCTCCCACAATAACTTGTCTGCTTGCTTTGCTATCTTCTTTGTGGCCTTCTGCAATCTGTAGCCATTCCTCCCAGCTCAACTCTATATGCAGCACACCCCCTTCAAGTTAAGACAGGTGTCCTGGGCTCACACTACTTCCGCCTCAAAAATAGCCTTCCTGTTCTCCCACTATGCAAATCCATTCTCCAAATTATTCTTCGTTCTCTACCCTGTGTACAGCTCAAGGTTTGCTTTCCAAGTTCTCTTTACATTTATTCTCGGTTCCCAGGTGTTAGCCCTTAGCAAGATCCCCACATGTAATGCGAATCCTGTGGTCACAGGCGCATACGTATCCATTCAGATTTTAAAGGTGAGCTATGAAAAGAATGAGGCACAATGGTTGTCCTCAAGGAAGGTGACTCTAGCAGCATAGAGACCTCTCTGATACACCATGGGCCTTCAGCAAAGCTACAGTGTCTCCTTGCAATTACTTATCCAAGAGAGGCATTGGGCCATGTAACAGCCAAAGTATGGAAGCTGTGGTTTGTGAACATGACTTTAAAGACAGGAAGATTTGGGGTTTTGATTTTTTCCTTCTTTCCTCTCTTAAACAGAGTGGGAGGAGGTTACAGACAGAGGAAGCAGCATCCCTACTTCTGCCAGGCGAACACCAGGCCAGCATGCCGCCCCACGGAGCCGGGTGCAGAGGGGAAAGCCCAGGGTGCTGCTGACTAGGGAACCGATGGATCTGAGCTGATGATAGTGGCCAAGTTTGCTTAACTCCCTAGGACCTCCTTTCCCTCTCAGAGTGAAGTCCCACAGGCTTCGGAAGCACCAGTAGTAGGTTCAAATCATGGCTGTGTGTGACCTTGAGGAATTCTGTTGGGGCCGAGGCCCAGCCTGTTTTCTTTCCTATAAGATGGGCAAATAAAATCACAACCTCTCAAGGCTTTTGTTAGGGTTTCAAAACCCACATAAGTTAATAAGCACAGGGCCTGGCATCGTTATATTTCTTTTTACAAATGTGGAAGTGACAACCTTGACTTATGTCCCTCTGGGTGCTGGTGGCTTCCCTCCACTCAACCCAGAGCTGCCAGAAATAGGAGCTGTGGTGAGACTGTATGATACTCCAAAAGAAAAGAGAGTCAAGGGGGCTTGTCTACAACCGACTAGCCAGGCCAAGAGGGCTGCTCAGGACAAACCAGTCTGTACCCAGGAAAACTGGGTAGAGTCCTTCAAGCTGAGAAATCCTCGGGAAAGAGGAGGACTGGGCCATCTGCGGGTTGTAGGGAGGCCTTGGGAGTGTGTGTGTGGGGGGGGGTCCCCGGGTTCACGGTGGGCAAATGGAGAGTCCGATCCCCACACTCCAGAGCCGTGCTCTCCGCGCCGCTGCGCGCCCCCTCCGCCCAGGCGGGGGTCGTGCTCAGGGTCACCCCACCCCAGAGTCCCTACCCCCAGCCCCGCCGACTCCACTCCAGGGTCGCCCGGGCACTAGAAGGCTCGGCCACCCCGGCAGCCGCGCCCAGCCTCGCCCTGCCCGGCCCCGCCCGCTCTCCGCGGGGTCCGGGCGAAGGGAGGGAGGGGCGGTGGCCGGCTTGCGTGGCAGGCGCTCGGCTCGGCTCGGGCTCTGCCTCCCTTCCCGGGAGGCGGGGTCGGCGCCGCGGCGGCGGCGGCGGCGGCGGCGGAGCCAGGCCCCCTCCTCCTTCCGCGGCGGGCCCTCCTTCCTCGCCGCCCCACGCTGCCGGCCGCTCCGACGCCGCCGCGCCCGCGTGCCCCCCGCGCAGCCCCCGCGGGAGCCCGAGCCAGCGTCCCGGGCCGCGCGCTCCGCTCGCCTCGCCGCTCGCCCGTCCCGCCGCGCCGCCTCCGCCTCCGCCATGCCCTCGGCCAAACAAAGGGGCTCCAAGGGCGGCCACGGCGCCGCGAGCCCCTCGGACAAGGGCGCCCACCCGTCGGGCGGCGCGGATGACGTGGCGAAGAAGCCGCCGCCGGCGCCGCAGCAGCAGCAGCAGCCGCCGCCGCCGCCGGCGCCGCCGCAGCACCCGCAGGGTCAGGCGCACCGGGGCGGCCACCGCGGCAGGTCCTCGGCCGCCGCCGCCGCCGCGTCCTCGGCGTCCTGCTCGCGCAGGCTTGGCCGGCTGTTCAACTTTCTCTTCTACCTCGCCCTGGTGGCGGCGGCCGCCTTCTCTGGCTGGTGTGTCCATCACGTCCTGGAGGAGGTCCAGCAGGTCCGGCGCGGCCACCAGGACTTCTCCCGTCAGAGGGACGAGCTGGGCCAGAGCTTGCAGGGCGTCGAGCAGAAGGTGGGTATCCCGGTTTTGGAGGGGTCGGGACCCCACTCCTGCCCTCCGTGAAGGGGATCCTCATCCTTCCCTGCCCAGACTCCGTTGCAAGAGCTGGAACCCCAAGCTCCCTAGTAGCCCGGGTGGTCCCAGACTCTTTGTTAATGGTTGCGGAGGAGAGGAATGGAGCAGGCTGTGAGCGTGGCCAGACCATCCAGGGAACGGGACGGGGAGGGAAGGGGTGTGGAGACGGACAAGGACCTGTCACAGGACATTAGCAGCGACCTGTAAGGAAGCCGGCAGGCTCTACAGAGCCCATTCTGTTTGCATTAGGATCTGCTGAATGGGCAGAGTTGCCTGAAAAGGAGGCTAGAAGGGAAGGCCGCGCATCCCTGGAAGCCTTTGGCCAAGGCCTCACCTCGGCTCTGCCAGTGGGAGTCGTCTGAACCAGTTTTTAATAGATCCAGAGCTTTGGGGGAAGGAAAAGCTACTGAGCTTAGTCATTTGCTAAGTTCAGATGAAACAGTGTCTATCTTTAGGCCCCCTTTCCTTACCTGGACCAATGAGTCCCTCTGGGCTTTTGAAGTAGCCTACTCCAGCGCTAGAGGAAAGCACAAGGCCAAAGGTGTTAGGTCGCAACTCACGTGATTTATTTTCTCATCCATAGAATCAACGTAGAGGGAGGAAGAGAGGACTGACAATTTTGATTCCCTTTTCCAGACCAAAATTTTGAGGTTTAGAGACGTCAAATGAATCTGACAGAGGCCCCAGTTACAGATCGTGTAAGAAAGTCTGGGCCACTGTGTGGTGAAGGATCTCTAGTGAGCTGTTTCAGGAATGGCTGAACCAAACTCCCTAGGCAACATTGCACAGTTTCCACCCTTCCGAGGCAAAGCACCCTTCCCTCCTGCGTCCCTGCATCCTCCCTCATAATCCTTGCTCCACCAAACTCAGTCATTGGACGGAAATAAAAAATCCCGCCACTTCTGAGCCCGGAACTACTGCCTCCTTTTCCCAGCATGCTGCTTGCCCTGCCAAGTCTCTACTTTTGTTTGAGTGTGCAGCACTAGGAATTTCCTCTCAGGACTGGAAGAGCAACTGGAGTGAGTCAGCCTGCAAAGTGGTGCAGGCAAAGGGAGGTGACTTGTCGGAGGGAATCAGGCAGTTCTGCTCTGCCTGCTGCATATCAGATATCCTAAGTGCAGAGACACCCTCCAGGAGTTTAATCACTAGCCCCTGTTTCCTCTCTTCTATCCGCCCACGTGCTAATCAGTCATAATATTTATTGAAGTCTGATAGTTGCATGGCTCTGCGTGGGCCCTGTGGAGGAAATGGAGGAACCAAAAAAAAAAAAAAAAGGCACAAATCAAGCTTCTGAAGTGGCACACTAAGTAGGTGTCAGTGGTGGGTAACTTGTGTACACTTTGGGAAGAAAGAGCTTGTAAAATTTCCCTGGGTCTGTATCTGGGTGGATGAGACTTTGCCAGCCATCAGAACTGCTGGGAGAAGGAGTGTGAAGAGCGTACAGGTAACGGGACAGTCTTGAACATGCCCTCAGAACAGAGGTGGACTAGCCTTCCTGTGACAGAGTGACATTCGGAAAATATGGGGGAAGTTGGAAACCAGCCCAAATTGGGGATGACTTGAATCCAGGTTGAAGAAATGGGGTGTTATTTCCTATGCTGCCTTCCTGTCTCTCCCTCAGTCTCATCCCTTCCCTGTCACAGCTGTATGCAAACCATTTTCCTCTTTGGGCCTTAGTATCTCATTCTCCCAGTGAGCGGCAGGTACCCTCAAGATTTGTTAAGAATTGGGGCTGGGGGAGAGCACATGGGGATGGCCCAGTCAGTAAAGCACGTGCCATGAAAGCATTAGGACCTGTGGTCAGATTCCTAGGACCCATGTGGTGGTCCACACTTGAAATCCCAGTGTTGGGGAGGCACAGACAGGAAGATACCTCTGGAGCTCTAGCCAAATCAGTATGCTCCAGCTCCAGTAAAGAGGCCTTGTGTCAAAAAAAAAAAAAAAGAGAGAGAGAGTAGGGTTAACTTCTGGCCTTCACGTGTAAGTACACCCTCGCCACACAACATGTTCACACAAACACCCATGCATAAACTTTGCGAGAATCCTCATGGCTCCGAAGCTGTTGAAATGGTGACCACCCTTGAAAAGATTCAGTGGCATTATCAAGCTGCTATTTAATGTACCGTGTATATTACCCACTTGACTCTGTGAGTGTCTGTACCACAGGACCACAACCAAGCCCAGGGTTTCAGAACACGTGGGCAGTTTAGCTGTGTGCCCCTAGGTAAGCCCTGGTTGCCCTGGTCCATTCCAAGGCTGTGTGAGGCAGCAGCAATAGCAGCAGAGGGTGGCGGGGACAGCTCGTGAGAGGATCAGCTGTTTGTAGGGAGTGAGTTCTTTGTGAGTTCTAATTTCTCATCTCGGTTTTGTGCAGAGGAGCCATGGCTTGCTTTAGGTGGTAGCAACCCGTTCTGTAGGCATCCTTTGGATGAGTTCAGGTCCTGGAATCAGGCATTCTGGGATTCTGATGCTTGGCTCTACCGCTTACACTCTGTATAGGTATTGGTGCACAGTAAGTGTCCCATTGACTGTCAGCCATCAGTAGCACCCAGCCTGGCCATCTGTACCCTGGCAAGGCTCCTTGGAGGCAAGGATCAAGTTCTAGCCATTATTTTATCTCTGACGTTTTACCCATCACCTACCACACAGTGGAGACCCCACACAACCCAGAAGAACAGACATCCAATGCATATTAAGAACTCTTTGTGTATGGAGATGAGCAGCTCCCAATGCCTTCAGCAGGGGAGACACTGGGTTCCTTTGGGGGTTGGTAATAGTTTCTGATGAAATCACTTCCTAGACAATTTGTAAAGAGCCAACCTGGGATTAAATAGGAGCTAGGCTCGCCCAGGCTTTATCAGACATTGCTCTGAATTCCTTCATTCTTTGGTCCATTGAGAAAACACTGCCAGTGGCCTGCCATGTTGCAGGTGCTGGGCTCACCCACTCATGCTTCTATTTTAAGTGCTATGCTTAGAACAGGAAGGCATTGTGATTTACTAACCTAGTTTTAGAGGTCACCTCTCTCTAGTGCCTTCTCAGAGTATTCTCTAAGTCTCAGGTTGTATTTGGCTGGGCAGGGAAATTGTCTACTTTCTGGAGCCTCCGAGAACCTGCTGTAATCTACCTTAGTCACAGATGGATGAGGATAGAAGAGACTTGAGGGACTCCATTTGCTAATATCCTGGGATTTGGGGAGTGAATATGATCTCAGGTTCCTAGAGCAGTTGTTGGTGGGCATGCACTGCGGCCAGGGTGTCCTGTCTGCATCCCCGGTGTGTTCTCAGTTTCTCCTCTTAGCTTTTGGCATCGAGTGGAAGATGCTGTTAGAGCTGAGGAATCTAGGATAAAGCTAACCGTGAGGAAGACAGTAGCTGCTGTGCCTCGAGCAGCCACCGGGCGTTAGGCACAGTTAAGCACTCTGTGTGTTTGAACTCATTTAGTTCTCACGGTGACAATCCTGTGAGTCAGGTACTATTTTTGTTCCCCCTTGTAGCCGAGGAAACCAAGACACAGACAGAGCGTGCAGCTTGTCTGAGATCAAACCCAGCAAAGCGTTAACCTAAGATTAGTGTGCCTAGTCTAGGGCTCCAGAGCCCTTGTTCTATTGATTTATTTTTGTCACTTTTTTTTTTTTTTTTAAAGATAGGGTTCCCTGTAGCCCAGGCCAGCCTCAGACTCACTGTGTAGCCTGGGGTGACTTTGAACTTCTGATCTTTCTGCTTCTACCCCTTGAGTGTTGAGGTACAGGAATGTGCCAACAGACCCAATTTATTAAGTGCTCGGGCTCAAACCTAGGAACCTCATAAAGTCTAGGGAAGCAGTCTGCCAGCTCAGCTATATTCCCAGTTCCTATAAGAAAAAAATACTTCCCTGATTTTACACTCTCGTACTGTTTTTAATTTGAAAGAATCAATCCCTCCCCCATTTTCCCCCCCCAGACAGGGTTTCTCTGTTATAATTCTGGCTGTCCTGGAGCTTGCTCTGTAGATCAGGCTGGCCTTGAACTCACACCTGTCTCTGCCTTCCTAGTGCTGGGATTAAAGGCGTGTTCCACCCCCCACCCCCCATTTATTTTTATTTATGCATTTGGGTGTTGTACCTGCATGTATGTTTGTGTGCATGCTTGGGGCCTGAGGAAGCCAGAAGAGGACAGAAGGGATTGAGCTATGTCTTCAGATCCTATAGAATAGGGTTACAGACATGGCGACCAGCCGTGTCACCCCTGGAAGAGCAGTTCTCTGTTCTTAGTTCTTTTAACCACTTAGCCATCTCTCCAGCCCCGGAAAACTCTTAAATTTAGTTTACTCTAGAATATGTCTTCTTCCCGTTTTGAAGTACATGTAATTGTTGACTGTCGATGATAGCATTCATTGTATTAGACCCTCTGCACTGGATTTAGCATCTCTTTTACATGTCCCAGAAATGGGTAGCTGGACCTAGGGACTTACAGAATCAGGGCCACGCTCCTGGGCTTCTCATTCTCCTCTCCCTTCCTTCCTTCCTTTCTTTCTTTCCCTCCCCCTTTCTTCTTTTTTTTTGTGTCACATCAAGATAAGGCCTAGGTTTTTGGTTAGCACAGCCTCTCAGTGTATTAAACCAGCTCATTTGGAGTGGTCAAATTGAACCTAGTTCAGAATGGAGTTTATATAGAATGAATGTGTAGCAGCAAGGACTGTCACAGTGTCTGCACGAAAGCCAAGGTGTCCTGAGGAATCATCCGGACCATTGCTTATATTATAAATGAGGACACTGAAGTCCAGGGAGGACAAGAACTTGCCAGAGGCCACAGATCTGCAAGTGATAGGCGCAGACCTGGAGTTAGTTTCTTAACTTTATGCCTAGTGTCTCCATGTGCTTCAGGTTCTTTCCTAAGAAAATTTGTGAGGCTCAGTTGCAAGACCTAGAAAGCCAGTCTAAAAAGGTTGGGGGGGGAGGTGAGTGAGGAAGGAGGGAGGGAGGGAAGGAGAGAGAGAATGAGAGAATGAGAATGCTCTGATTGGAGAGAGAGAGAGAGAGAGAGAGAGAGAGAGAAAGAATGAGAATGCCCTGATTGGACAGAGAGAGAGAGAGAGAGAGAATGAGAATGAGAATGCTCTGATTGGCCCAAACTAGAAAATTCAAGAGTAGACACCCTCAGGTGTGGCTGTATTCAGGTATTGAGTTATGGCTTCAGGATGTGATCTTGCCTTGTTTCCGCTCTGTCTCCCTGTATGTTGTTTTGATTGATGAATGGGTGTTGGTCACGTGCTGGTCTGAGAAGCTCCAGGCCTCCCTCATGTAGCTAGCAATCTCAGTGGGAAAAGGTGCTTCCTACCCCACAGCATCGGCCTGCCTGCCACTTGTCCATCCCCAGCTGGTCACATCGGCTGAGAGGAGGGGGTTGAGAGAGGCAGATGGACCATGCATATTGGTCTGATGTGGGTAATACCTGGAGGGCTGGAGTACCTGGAGGGGCCCTACAGTTGGTTACCACAGCTGCCACATAACTAACTACCTTTGGAAGGATCATGCTGACCTGTCGACTGGGACAGACAATGCAGAAAAGAGCAGTAGCATATACAAACAGGCCCCAAAGAGTCTGTTCTCTGTGGCTAACGTATGGATTTTGGTTGTAGGTACAATCTCTGCAAGCCACGTTTGGGACTTTGGAGTCCATCCTGAGAAGCTCTCAACATAAACAGGATCTCACAGAGAAAGCCGTGAAGCAAGGGGAGAGTGAGATCAACCGTATCAGCGAAGTGCTCCAGAAGCTGCAGAATGAGATTCTCAAAGACCTGTCGGATGGGATCCACGTGGTGAAGGATGCCCGAGAGCGGGACTTCACGTCCCTGGAGAACACGGTGGAGGAGCGCCTGACGGAGCTCACCAAGTCCATCAATGACAACATCGCCATTTTCACCGATGTGCAGAAGAGGAGCCAGAAGGAGATAAATGACGTCAAGGTGAAGGTTGCCTCCTTGGAAAAATCTAAGGGGGATGGAAATCAGGACCTGAAGATTCTGGAGGAGGCTGTGAAGGAGGTACAGGCCTCTTTGGAGTCCAGGGCGAGGGACATCGAGGCCCTGCAGAGTTCGCTTCAGACCATGGAGTCTGATGTCTACACAGAGGTGCGGGAGCTAGTGAGCCTCAAACAGGAACAGCAGGCATTCAAGCAGGCAGCCGACTCAGAGCGCCTGGCTTTGCAGGCCCTCACAGAGAAGCTTCTGCGATCCGAGGAGTCCTCCTCTCGCCTCCCAGAGGACATCAGGAGACTGGAAGGAGAGCTTCAGCAGCTGAAGGCCAAGGCCCATGGGTCAGAGGAGGCCATGGTCTTCAAAGACTCCGAAGCCTTCGATGAGCTCCAGAGGCAGGTCCAGGGCCTAGGTGCCAGGCTCCAGTATGTAGAAGATGGGGTCTACTCTATGCAAGTGGCTTCTGCACGCCATACTGAGAGCCTGGAGTCGCTCCTGTCCAAGAGCCAGGAGTATGAGCAGCGCCTGGCTATGTTGCAGGAGCACCTGGAAAGCCTGGGGTCCTTATCCAACTTAGATGGCACAGTAAAGAGCCTGGGGGAGGCCCAGCTGACGCTGTCCAGCGACTTGAAGGCACTGAAGCAAAGCATGGGTGAGCTCCCCGGCACCGTGGAGTCACTGCAAGAGCAGCTACACTCGCTGCTCAACCAGGACCAAGACCAGGCCTTGGGCCTGCCTCCTCAGGACCTCCTGGATAGACTCTCCTCTGTGGACACCCTGAAATCCTCAGTGAGCCAAGTGGAGTCGGACTTGAAAATGCTCAGGACCGCTGTGGACAGTTTGGTGGCCTACTCCGTCAAAATCGAAACCAACGAGAACAACCTGGAGTCAGCCAAGGGCTTGCTAGACGACCTGAGGAGTGATCTGGACAGGTTGTTTGTGAAAGTTGAAAAGATTCACGAAAAGATCTAAACTGAACTGCATTTGCAGGGTACGAATTTATAGTCCAATTTCTTACGACCAAAAAAATACATATATATTATTTCCTCCCAGGCGCCCTCCCTCCAGCTTCTGCCCCTCACCCGCCCCCTCCCCGCCACCGAAGAGCCGTAGACTCCATCTGAGCACCACCTATGGTGTGCTGTGCCCAGTTAATTTATTTGCAATTATTACCACACACCTTTGGTTTCTTAAATCCTGTTTCTGCTTTTGGCTTGGCTTCCTGAAAGCCCAGCCCTGTACAGAAAAGGTGGCTTTTAAAAGGTATTTGTCTATGGTCAGGAAAATGACAGTAGCTTTAACTGGGGATGAAAAGAAGCAGATTAACCTAAAAAAGAAAAAAAAAGAAAATCATGTCTGGCTGACGGATTTATAGTAGAATACAACAATATGAGGAGGGGCAGTTTTCTTTTTAATTGTCTTCAAAGAAAATTAATTTTACTCTTTTCATACTCCCGGCCAGAGTTTTTATGAGCTGTCTCTTACCTGTTGTCTTCCACTTAGACTGGTAAAAACTCATAGGTGTCAGCTCTGAATGGGAGGAAGAGAAAAGCCTCCCAGAATCTTCTGCTGGAGCGTCACCTCCAGAGGTCTGGTCTCTTTCTGATTCCTGAATCTAGGGGTATCAAAGGTGACTATGCAAATTCAGAACGTTCGAGTGTGAAGACACAGCTCCCTGAGGCCCAGCGCCCTTCCGTTCCTGGTGACCTACCTGCCGTAGTCTCCGCGTTAGGAAGGGTCACCCAGTAAGCTTGGAATCCTAGAAGGGAGGGTTCCAGTTTGTGATGTCAGAGCCGTACTTTCCAGTGAGGATTCCGGCATCCCCGTGGGAGCTGCAGGCCAGATCTTTTTATTTTATCACGGTCTCCCAGAAGCGGTCTCCTGCCCCCTGGCCCCATCTGTCAGCGAGGATCACATGGGCTGCAGTGTTCTCTCCATGCCCTTGCCCCTTGAGCTGTATTGTTTCTAATGGCTGCCTTGCCCTTCCCATCCCCAATCCCTTCCCCCCCGACAAAAAAAGGAAAGAAAAATTAAAAAAAAAAAAAACAGAAAAAGAAAAAGTGGAAAAGAAAAACAAGGTTTGTTAGTTTACTGTGAAATGAACTATATGGCTTATTTACAGTATTTTTAATTCTTAATAAACACTTGAGCTTTGTTATGACTTCCGGAGTCCATGGGTCTGGGGATTTGAAATGTTGGTGTGTTTATTAGCTTGAGGTATTCAGGATTAGAAAATTTATAAGTTTTCTCTTTATAATCTTAAGACTTTTTAAAATGTAAAGTTTAAAAAAAAAAATTGTTCTCTGGGGGAGGTAGTGTGTGTTACGGCACATGTGTGGAGTAGGTCAAGGACCTAACTCGGGCTGTTGGGCTTCGCTCTTGAGCCCCGGGTACATACTTTTTGTAGGTCTATTACAGGTTAGTTCCTAGCTACTGCTTAAGATCTCAACTTGACTAGGATCACCCTTAGGGATTTGGGTGAGGGTCTAAGAGATTGGCACAGCCTTTGAAAGACTCCCTGGCTAGTTCTAGCTTGTAGTTGGGGTGAACCACTGTCCTGAGACCATCCCAGATGGCTGATGAGCATCTGGGCAATTCTGTGCATCCCGGGGCACCCATCCACCATCACCTGTTAACTTAGACACTGCTTGTTTTGTGCCTGTATGCAGGCATGGGTTGAGCAGAGTGTAAGCACCATTCCCCATTCTAGGTGGGCAGCCGGCTAAGAAGCATACATTAGGAAGTCGAAATGAGACGAACCCATTTCCTGCTCTTACTGTGTCCTCCTCTGCCATCTGTCTGGGTAGTGCAGGTGTCAACTGGCCTGCTTCAGAGCCTGAAGAAGCAGGGAAGTCCTCTCCCCAGCTCATGGAGTAGAGCGAGCCAGGGTACTGGTGTACACATGGTTTATATCCTCTTCTAGCTGGCTGCTCATTTAATCACTCGCTCGACATTTATTGAGCCCACAGTCAGACATCTTGCTAAACATTAGTGAAGTAAAGGCCTGGGATATACTCCTGCCCCTGGGTCCTACAGCCCAGGTGAGAGAATTACATAAACTGATGTCAAGTTATTTCATTCTTTGAATATCTATGGGATGCTAAAGAAGCAGATTAAACCACAGATCCACCAATAGGCAGCCTGGTAAGGCTGTCTTCCTGCAGGTGGTGATGGAGATGGGATGCTGTTGGTGGAAAGGATTTCTCACATGGTGGTTGTGAGGGGTAGTGACGTAATAGGCCAGGTTTGCTTAGGATGACATCTGGCACACATATTCAACCAAACCAGAAGTAAAAAGGTTGAAATAAGCTGGACATGGGGGTACACAATGGTGAATCCCAATGCTTTGGAGACCGAGAGAGGAGTGTCATCAGTTCCAAACTAGGTTGGCTGCAGGGTGACTGGTGGGGATGGGGAAATAATATTTAAACATTTCTAGGCATGTGTGTGCATGTGTATGATTTAAACAAGTATCTACATAAGGAGGTGATGAAGTCCAGTGTAATTGACGGGCATGCAGGGCTACAAGTCAGCAGGCGAGGGATCCTTGGTTTGGAGTGCCCAACAGAGTGGAGAAGATGAGAGCAATTCTCAGGGCAGGAACCCAGGGAGCCATGCTGGGCTCAGGACCACCTACTCTTGTCTTGCCTTTCTCCTATCCTGCCATTAGGGGGCACTGTGGACTGGGACTGAGGCTGGAGGATTCTGTCTGGGACACCCTGGAGGTTTATGTGAATCTGGGTCTTATTCTTTGACCATGGGATATCTACAAATGATTTTAGGCAGGGTGAGGAGTTACCATACTGAATTTTCAGCCACACCTCACACTCCCTGCAGGATTGGAGGAGAGCAAGGTGAACGCAGGAAGACATGGAAGACCCAGTGAACTCTACTTGGTCTCCTGAAGGTTCAGACAAGGGGTCTGGAGGAAAGTTGCTGTAGAGAAACTCTGGAACCAAGTCACATGCTAAACACATGGGCTGGGCTGTGGGTGAAGAGGGGCAGGACTTTAAGAATGGCCACCCCTGACAACTGGAGACAGTATGAGGGGCAGCTGACATTCATGTTGCACATACATGCACGTATGAAAGGAAGCCTGGGGAAAACGGTCACAAGCAGTGTGGCAGTGCAGTGAGTCAGTCTGTGTCCCTCCCCAACTAAATTTTACATGTCTGCCTTTGGCTGCATGCACGACCAGACTCATAAGCAGATTTCTGTCTAGCTGGTTCCCACCGTCAGCCTGCTCTCCTGTGATCTCAGCTTGCGGCGGCTTTCCTGCACCTCTTATGATCCTTCAGTGCCTCTGTGTTACCACGGCCTGCATGTCTGCTGTCTTGCTGAAAGGCACCCTCCACCTTTGGGTAGGTCTGTCTTTCATCTCTGTATCTGCAGGCAAGTCACCATGCTTGGTCCCGGGAGTAATACCAAGTAGCTAACACTTCCTGATTACTGATTATGCACAGTCACTTTTCTAAAGGCTTTACAAGAGCCGGAAAGGAAGACACTATGATTAGCACCCCCTTTTGACAGATGAAGAAGGCTCCAAAGTGGTTAAGATATTTGTTCAAAATACTTCCTGGTCATAGTTAAGTGGTAAGCCAAGATCCCCCTCAATGTTTCATTATAAAAATAGAAAGTTGAGAACAATAGTTTAATTCGTTCACCACACATATCAAAAATATGTCTAATTATCCCATCTTAAAAAAAAAACATTTATTTTTACTTAGATGTCTCTGTGTGTCTGTGTGCATATGCCACATGTTCAGGTGCCTTTAGAGGCTAGAAGAAGGTACCAGATTTCCTGGAGTTGGAGTTATGGGTGGTTGTGAGCTGTCCAGTGTGCGGCTAGGAACTGAACCTAGGTCCCCTGCAAGAGCAGCAAGTGCTCTTAATTGCTGAGCCACCTCTCCAGCTCTTAATTGCCTGTTTCTAATCCTTTTTGTATGTGAGAAAAATTTCCTAATTAAAGGTGTGTGTGTGTGTGTGTGTTAGGGGATGTAGGGTCTCTTCCTTTTTTTTTTTTTTTTTCCAGATGAGGAGACAGCAGCAGGGTGAAAGTTGTCAAACCAACCTGTCCAGGAGACAGGGCTTAGTTCCTCCTCCCTGATTACTTGTTTTGGTCCCATCCCAGGCTAAGCAAAAATTGGAAACGCCTGGGAGGGAGCAGAGGATCAGGGCAGCTGAGAAACGTGTCCTTGGTGGGAAAGGTGTGGTACTTCCTTGGGGCTGTGCAGGGTGAGCGTGTTGGTTCTTGACATCCGTGAGCAAGACCTGTTGGGCAATGGGCCTGTGGTGAAAGCCCAGCCACCTGTGCTCAAACACTGGGTAATGTGCTGTGGAAATTCATGTTGCCCATCGGGTGCAGCTTCCCCAGCGTTAGGACTCCTGGTCTCATGGAGTCAGTCTTAGAAACACAGATAGTTAGAACTTCCCCCATCTCTCATGTGCTTGGTTGGCTCTCATGAGGAGGGGCGTTCCCAGGTGGAATTATAAAGGACAGCATGGAGGAAACTGGTCTGCCAGGTTGTGCTGTCCTGGGTGATTCGCTGTCTTTTCTGGGCCTCCACCAGTTTTCCTCTCTGCAATGTAAAGAGAGATAAAATGATGCCTACATTCTCTCTCAACTCCAACTCTCCTTGACTTTATCACCTGCCCTGATTCTTCTGGAGATTCCTGAGGGTAGCAGGAGGACTGGGGAGGAGGGGTGAAGGTCTAGGGAGGAGGGTTGGAGGGGTAGAGATTAGCTTTATCCCTAGGGGGCTGAATAGGCTTTTTTTTCTGAACCAAGTCCCTGTTTTCAAAGATTGACACATAGTACTCAACAGATATCTTCTCACTTATTGGGGTGAAGTGAGGGTAGTTGACTGGGGTGAAGTGTATTCACCTTGAGAGGATGCCTGATACAGCAGTAAAAAATCGAATGCTGCTCAAGCCCTTGAATTGTTTCTGTTGGGGAGTATGTGATTCACATCAGAATGTGCCGCCACCTAGTGTCTGAGCCTGGGATCACAGGCGTGGTATCTTCACATCATTACAGACAGACAGCAGCAAGCCTACTGTTTTAAAAGACCTACAAGTGCACTTTTCTGTGACATAAACCATTTCACCATACCTGTACCTTCCCCCTCACTGGTCCCTTTTGGAAACCTAATGATAAAGGGCTTTGTTCATATGACTCTTTGGGACATTGGCTCTCGGGACCTCTGTCCTTCTTTGTCCTCACATGCTGCTAGTCCAGAAGGGCAGGCGGTGACTCTTAGACCAGGTAAATGAAATGTTGTGAGCTTCAATAATAACGTCCAATAATTGTGACTCTGTATTAAATGCCACACCCTAGGTGGGACATGAGTTGTCTTGCCCAGCCCAGGTGACCACTGGGGAATGGGTAGTCTCTGATAAAATCTGCTTCCCAGGATGCCCAGGATGCAGGCCTGCATGCTTGTACTGTTCATCCTATATTGCTAGTTAAGAAATTGGATTCTGGGCTGGAGAGATGACTCAGTGGTTAAGAGTGCTGACTGCTCTTCCAGAGGTCCTGAGTTCAGTTCCCAGCAACCACACGGTGGCTCACAACCGTCTATAATGGGTCTGGTGCCCTCTGCTGGCATACAGGTGACAGAGCACTCATATACATAAATAAGGGTCTTAGTTCAAACTTCAGCCATAATCCTAGCAAACTGTCATTAGGAAAATTTCTTGTGTTCTGTGCCTCAGTCTGCCCACTTACAAACAGGTGAAGCCTATAACCTACTCACTTCACCTGAAGTAGTTACTAAATATCTTTGCTTAGGACATAATAAAGCACTCGATAAATAGTGCTTAGCAGTTGACCACGGTGCCAGGAGCTGGGGAAGCATCAGAATGACCCGTCAAGGTCAACATGATGCCTGTTTAGGGTTCAGAGTCCGCACCCTTGAGGACTCTGGATTCCCACAGTCCCTGCTGCCCACCCACATCGACTTCTTAACCCCTTAGCTCTCTGGATCCTGAAGGCACATGGAGTTTTTGGTTCTTGCAGTTTCTGAGATGAGTACGTGGAAATTGTTACCCTAAGAAATGGAAGCTTTGAGCTTTGTGGGACTCTTTTAAGGCCTGTGATGTCACAGCTTTGCACATCAAAGATCTTTGGGTTTTCTTGTTGCACTGTGTGGTTTCTCCTGCCAAACTCAGAGGGTCTACTAGCTAAGAGTTCAGGCCCAGTCAGGTCCTCCCTCAGCCCAACCTGGGCTCTGTGTTCTTTCTTACTGGCTTCCACATTATCTTTCCTCCACCCTTCAGAGGGGAAACTGGGGCTCCAGCAGGCAAAAAGGAGTGCAGGCAAGAGTGAAGTCTGAGAAGAGACAGCTTGGAGACAAGTCCTAAGGTCCCCAAGGAAGCCATGCTAGGCGAAACTAAAAATCAAATGCCTCCCAGTGGCTGCTTCCATGTGTCTCCAGGAGAGGGCAGTGTAGGGCCAGGTGGGGCCTAGTGGCTGGCACTGAAGATTCAGACTGTTGGGAGATCTTTGTGACCAGTAAGAAATGGGAGCATGGCCCAGAATTTCCTCATGCTCTTCTAGTGGAGCATTCTATAACCCCGACAGGAGAGAACAAAAGAGAATCGGTCAAAATTCCAAAGAAACAAGGCCAGACACTAATGTAGGCATGGCTGGAAAATTTATTTGTGGGGGCCCACATCTCTTTAAGTGAGCCCAGCGGAGGGAAGAGCCTTAGAAGACCTCTCCCAGAGTCACATGCTCGAGTTAGGAGGCTTATCAAGGGGTCCCAAGTCGTTGAGAGTCCATTATGAGAGGGTGACCTAATCCCAAAGACTCCATTAAAGATTCAAACACTGGTGCTTCCCCATCTCAGCAGTTTGTGTCGTAGGGCTGGTTTTCTTTGGAGATGGAGATTCCTTCCAGAAGCGGCTTGATGCTGAGCCCGTGGTGGCTTGGGGGTGTCCCTTGGCAGAGACGGAAAGTGAAGTCAGCAGTGAAGCCCTTCCAGGCTCAGCCCAGACAGCCACAGACCATGCTTGGCTGTGCTTGGGAAACCCCAGCAAACCCCAGCCTTCTTGCTGACTTGGGATGGGCTCATTCTCCATTGGAGTCACTTTTTTAAAAGAAGACAATTTGCGTTTTTTGTGACCTTGATTAAATTTGTTCTTGAACAATTTCATACATGTATATAATCTGTTCTGATTACCGTTGCCCTTCCCCCCTTCCTATCCTCTTCCCTACTAATCCCTCTCCTACCTTCATGTCTTTTTATTTGGTGACCCACTGACCTTAGCTAGGTGGTCTGTGGCTATATTGAAGCCTAGTGGACTCATTGTTGAATACACACCAAAGACAATGCCCACCTGTCTTAGTTAGGGTTTCTATTGCTGTGAAGAGACACATGACCACCATAACTCTTATAAGGAAAATATTTAGTTTGGGCCTGCCTTACAGGTTTAGAGGTTTAGTTCTTTATCATCACGGTGGGAAGCATGGCAGCACACAGGCAGACGTGGTGCTGGTAGCTGAGAAATCTACGCCTGGATTGGCAGGCAGCAAGAAAAGAGAGAGATAAAGAAAGACACTGGGCCTGGCCTCAGCATTTGAAACCTCAAAGCAAACCCCTAGTGATACCCTTCCTCCATCAAGGCCACACCCTCTAATAGTGCCACTCCCTGGTGACCAAGCATTCAAATCTATAACCCTATGGGTCAAACCACCACACCGCCCTCCCCCCAGGACACTTTAGTAGCCAGTAGCTCAGTAAGTAGGGAGGAGTGGGAGCATACGAGTCCCTTCCCACTTCATGATTGACAGTAAACAGGCCCAGACTTGTGCAGGCCATTGCGGGAAGCTGGCTGCAGCTGCCGTGAGACAATGAATGGCTAAGTCATGCCCGGAAGATAGTTATCTCACAGCCCCACTCCCTTCTGACCCTTACATTCTTCCTGCCTTCTCTTCCTCAGTGCTCTCTGAACTGTGGAGGAGGTGACGTAAGTGCCCTGTTTGGCTGAGCATTCAACATCACGTTTTTATTATTTATTATTATTATTATTAATTAGAGACAGGGTCTCTCCACAGTGACCTTGCTGTCCTGGAACTCACCTTGTAGACAGGCTGACCTGTCCACAAAGATGTGCACAAGTGGGCACATCTTGTGCGTTGGTATTGTAGTTCGTGGGGTTCACAGTTGGGTAAGACCCTGGATTGCCTTGTCTCTCCCAGCCTGTGTAGCACCTTCCAGCACTGTGAAAACTAGCCAGCAGGGAGGAAACTTCCGTTCAGTTCTAGCTTGATTTTTTCCTGTGTATTGCAACCAAAACCTGTGGTGTTTTCAGCAATGAGGTTTGGACAAACAGAGGAACGGCAAGAGCCTGTATTGTTTTGTGAGTCTTTGGGGGCTCCCTGAACCACAGCTCACAAGGAGCTACCCCACATCTGACACTGAGATTTTTGCTCACTACCCATGGAATTCAGAAACAACGTTTTCCAATCCTGCAGGATCTCTCTCCTCTCCTCACCCTTCTCCTCCTCTCCTCCCTTCCCTCCTTCTCCTCCTGTTCCTCTCTCTCCCTCTCTGTCCTTCTCTCTGTCTCTCGCTCTCTCTTGTTTTTAACTTATGTTTTTCATTGCCTACAAAGTAGTAAGTTTCCATATGGATTTTTCATATACTCTTCATTTTGGTTAACCTTCCCTCTCCCTCATCTCCCCTAGGCCCGAATCATGCTTAAACCCCCCACCCCTGGTATTCCCCTCCCTGATTTTTTTTTAATGTAGGGGTGTTTTGCCCGCAAGCATGTCTATGTACTACATGTATGCTCTCTCCCTCTTTTTATGTCACCTATATTCTACCAGCACCTCCAAAATATCCCCCACTACAGTGACCCTTTTCTTCTCTCCTGATGGCTACAGCTACTTAGAATCATTTACGTGACAGGATCAAAATCAGTGTCTTAAAAGAGCATTAAAGGTTTCACTTGTCACTGGGAGTCAAGCAGACGTGGCGGGCAGCTCCTTGTACATGCATCTTCACTGCGTGTTACTTCTAACATTTGTTAGACCTCGTATATCCTCCTACCTGCCTTTAATCTCAGCATGACAAACTCAGGAGGTGCTGGTCTAAAGACTCCACACCACTGTTGAATATATAATACCGATCACCGGGGAGGAGGAGACACCCTGCTCCCTCTTCTTCTTGGCTCTGTTCAACCTGCTTCAAACATATGTATCTTTCTCCCATTGCTGGGAGACAGCATTTTAAATAACCTCCAGTGCCTATCTTAAAGGCACCGCCTCTGCAGGTTTCCTCTTATTCACTCACCAATCCCTTCTGTTCTCAGCTCCCCTCTCTGCTACCAAGATGGTTCCTCCCAGGTCCCCAGTGTTCTCAAAGACCTAGGATCTTCCCATCCTCATCTCTCTTAACCTCTTTGCCTCCTACTCCAGGTGCCCGCCCCCTCCCTGTTTCATCTTCTCCGGCTTGTCTTACTTCCTAGACCATGTCTCCTTGGGAATGTATGCAATCCTCTTCCATCAGACCCGAGGGATTGGTCCTGGCTGTGCACTGACTGGCCTCGATCTCCATTCTCCTTCTGGATGTTCTGTGTAGATTACCACCAAGACTGACTCATGATGCAAGCTTACGAAATTCACTGTGTTCTGTGTGAGCTCATTATTCATTCCACCGAAGCCTTCTCCAGTGAACCGTATTGGAGCAAATAGCTTTCTCATCTGCCAACATCTCATGTCAGAATCCTTCCTCTCCATCACTGTTCACATCCAGTGACCAAATCCTGTTGGCAAGTGTTTCCTGAGAACTGGTTCCTGGTCTCCTGGACCATGAGCCTATTCTCTTGCTTGTGTTCTTGCTCCCTAAACAGTGACTGTGCTTAACCCAGCCTGGCGTACACAGAGAGCCCTGGTGGGTTTTAACAAGGCAAATCTTATTATATCATGCCCTTGCTCAAAACCACAGCGGATCATAGTGTTTACAGCATGTAGGAATAAAGTATTTGACGGCAATCACATAGATGGCAAGAAGGGGGATTTGGAAAGATTCTGCTGTGAGCTTCCAATGTGAAGTAGCATCACATGCTTGAAAGTTCCTGTGAGTTAAAGACATTACTAAGAAGCTGGGTGTGATGGCACACACCTTTAATCCACTAGTCAGGAGGCAGAAATAGTTGGATCTCTGTGAGTCTGGGGCTAGCCTGGTCTACAGAGTGAGTTCCAGGACATCCAAGGTCTACATAGTTAGACTTTGGGTCAAAAAAAAAAAAAAGGAAAAAGAAAGAAAGCAAGGAAGGAAGGGGGAAAAAAGAAAGAAAAAGAAAGAAAAAATATGTTTTTTAGTATTCCTAAGTGTCCACTGAAGTCACAAAACAAAAAGTGATATTATACTTAATAAGCTAAGAGGAGGGGACTTGTGTAGAGGTAAAAAGGATTCCAAGGGCTGTAGCTGTAGCTGTAGCTTAGTGGTAGAATGCTTTCTTTGAACACATGAAACCCTTAGGTTCAATCCCCAGTATGTGTGTGTGTGTGTGTGTGTGTGTGTGTGTGTGTGTGTATATATATATATATATACATATATATACACATATATATACATATATATGCACAAAGAGCACTTTGGGGAGTGATAGGTGGTAGTGGTTGGTGTGATTGTTATGTTGTTGGAGCATGTGCTCATGAGCATATCCATAGGTTAGAACCACCTACGCCATGCACTGTGAACACAGCCCCTTCTACTCCAGCTAGCTGCTTCTCCTTCTCCTTCTTCTCCTTCTTTTTGGTTTTTTTCAAGGCAGGGTTTCTCTGCTGTCCTGGAACTCACTCTGTAGACCAGGCTGGCCTTGAACACACAGAGCTCTGCCTGCCTCTGCATCCTAGCGCTGGGATTAAAGGTGTGCGTCACCATCCGCTGCTAAGATGCTTGTTGATGGTGGGGTTCTGGGTCACTTTCATTGTCATAATCCTTTTCTGTGTCATTTCAGAATAAAAAAGAAAAAACGTCAACACTCCCATTTTTATATAGGCTCTGCAGCATCTAGCTGCTCCCTTTGTGACTCTTTCCCTCTCTGTTGGTTGTTTTCTGTCCCCTTGACTCAGGCTGAGGTCATTTGGGAAGAGGGAAATCTCAGATGAGAAAATGCCCCCACCATATTGGCCTGTGAAAGATTAATTTTGACTAATGACTGATGTGGGAGGGCCCTGCCCACTGTGGGTGGTGCCATCCCTAGCAGGTGGTCCTGGGTTGTATATGAAAGCAGGCCAGAGGCCAGACCAGGCTATGATGGCTCAAGCCTTTAACCCCAGCACCTGGGAGGCAGAGGCAGGAGGATCTCTGTGAGTTCGAGGCCATCCTGGTCTTCAGAGCGAGTTCTAGGACAGCCAGAGTTACAACAGAGAAACCCTGTCTAGAAACAACAACAACAAAACAAACAAACAAACAAAAAAAAACAAGAGAGAGAGAGAGGGAGGGAGGGGAGAGAGAGAGAGAGATAGAGAGAGCAGGCTGAGCAAGCCACTGGGAGTAAGCAGCAAGCGGCACCACTTCATGGCCTCTACATCAGTTCCTGCCCTCAGGTCCCTGTTTCTAGGTTCCTGTTCTGACTTCTCTTCATGATGGTCTACAACTGTAAGCTGAAATAAACTCTTTTCTCACCAAGTGTCTTTTGGTTATGCCATTTTAGACAGCAGTAGAAGCCCTAAGAGGGATGCTGGCTGCGTTCTCTATACCCTTCCTTTCTCTCTCTTTCCTCCTCTCACCAGCTTTAACACTCCAACCACGTTCTTTCCTGCATGTCCTCCTGGCGTCCATCACTTAAAGTGTCGCTGAGGTTCAGTATCTTCCCCTGGGTGTATGACAGTGTTGATGTTTCCACATGTGATCTGCTGAGCCTGTTCTAGGAGGTACAAAATGGTCCTCAGAGGCCCTTCTGGGTCTCCAGCTTTCACCCTTCGCGCCTCTATCCCCCACCCCACCCCCAAGCCTGGGCCACTGCAGGTCCTGCAGAGTAGAAGCACAGAGACAGCTATCTTTTCTCCACTGAGTCTCCCGCCAAACAGGGAGACCGTTTTTTCCTATCTGATGTCTCCAGGGTCTCAGAAAAGAGAAGATGACTTTGAACTACAGTGAGCACACAGAACACTGGCCTCTTGAGATATGCCAGGACTTCGTGCATGCATGTGCGTGTGTGTGTGTGTATGTGTGTGTGTGTTTATTTGTACATGCTCATGTGCATGCGTGTGTGTGTGTGTTTATTTGTACATGCTCATGTGCATGCGTGTGTGTGCATGGACATGTGCGTGCATGTGTGTATGTGTGTGTGTGTGTGTGTGTGTGCATGGACATGTGCGTGCATGTGTGTATGTGTGTGTGTGTGTGTGTGTGCATGGACATGTGTGTGTGTGTATATATCTCTTTCTCTTAGCTACAAGTTTAAAAAGCATATTAGGGCCCGTGATATGGCTCAGAGGGTGCTTCCTGGTCAGCCTGATAACCTATGTTTGATCCTGGAACCTACATGGTAGAAGATGAGAACTTAATGCCAGCTAACTGTCCTCTGATTCCCACAAGCTATAGTCCTTGAGTCTCCCACCAAATAAATAAATAAATAAATAAGTAAATAAGTCAGTAAAATTTTACAAAGAATAATACAATCTGGGTATAGTGGCATACACCTGTAATCTTAGCCCTTGGGAGGCTGAGGCAGGAGGATCTTGGGTCAAGGCCATACTGGCTTATATAGCAAGATCCTGCCTCAAAAGAGCCCCTTTCCCCTAAAACCTCCCCTCCAACTCCCTCCCCCAAACCCCAAGAAAATAGTGAAGCCTCATTTTATCAAGAAAGGCTCCTATCCCCCCACCCTACTCCACCTGTCTCCTCCTTTGTGTTCCTCTTCTTTGTTCTTCAGGACCTACCCCCACTTCTCCCTTCTCTTCACACTGAACCCCCCTTTCTTTGGGGTCACTATGTTTTGGCTTGCGCTTTAACAGTACATCATGGCCTTATGAAGAACCCAGCCACCTAGAGTCCAGGCCCCAAACTGTTTCCAACAGGTGGGTCTCACTAATCCCTGCCTCCTGGCCCTCCTTTCTGCCCTCGTGCTTGCCTGGGCCCACCCCACCGAGCAGCAACTTTGGGTGGGCACAAAAGTCTGCCTGTACCAGATGGGCTTCTGCCCATCCCTATGGCTGCCAGAAATAGTCCTGGTACCAGGAGGGAGCCCCAGTCGTGGCACAATGTATAGGGATCTTTTCCTGTGAAAAATCTGGAGACCAGTGGCTGGAAACTATGGTCCTGTGTTCTGAAAAGTACTTCTTTTGTGCTTTCTTCAAGAGACTTTTATATGTGCAAAGGCAAATTGTACCGTTTGGGGGTAGGGGGGGCCTCAGGGATGCAAAATCCAAGTAACCACCAAGCAAGCACACAGGCTAATTACAGAGGAAGGAGACAGCTGCTGTCAGCTATGAATGGAAGGAGGGTTTTCGTTTTGTTTTTTGTTTGTTTGTTTGTTTTCCTTAGTATTTTTCATGCTGGAGGCAAAATAGCCACAAGGATGCCGTATTCCCGTGGGTGAGCCCTTTTGAGCCAGGTCAGGACAAGGTCTTTTGGTTTTTACTAAGGTGGAAAACACACTGTTGGAAGGATAATAAATTCCTTGACCTTCTTTAGGCTCTAGGTCTCCCAGAAGGAAGCTGTGACTCTCAGCTTCTATGACATATAACTCTGGTCTAATGAAGGTTCAGGACCTCTTGATCCCTGGGTAATGAAGTCCTGTGTTTACAGTTCTCACACAGACTTCCTGCTGACCTGCTCAGTCACCTTAAATGCTAGCGGTGCCCACAAAGCATGTGTGTGTGTGTGTGTGTGTGTGTGTCAGGGGGGTCGCTTGTGCCGCAGGGTGTTGGAAGGATTGACTCAAACATTTCAGAAGCTATACATTCAGCTCTACTTTGTGAAAAAACCGATCAAAGGCTTTGCTTTGCAAAACGATTCCCAGAACACTGTGTAGAAGGACAAGGATGAACTAGGCTAAGGGAGAGGAAATAGTTTACCCATGACAGTAGTCTACGGCTTGCACAATCTGTCTGATTTCAAAGCCTGCCTTCCCAGTGATTGTGGCACAAGAGAAACATTCAGAGTACATGTTTCTATATACTCTAATGGGAGGAGGATTTGCTTAACTGCGAGGTTGGGTTAATAATGCTCTGAGGTTCGAATAGAGATTTATAGAGATATTCTGTGCACAGAGACGTTGAATAACTTATCTAATACCACAGAATCAGACAGCATCCAGGGCAAAGATAGGTTCCTGGATCAAATCAACTGTTGGAACCCTTCAGGAAGAGTCTTGGTCATAAAGGGGTGATGGAAAGGAATGTCCCCTTTTCTATGTAAAGGGTAGAGGTGTCAAACGAACTGTTGATGGTAAAGTCCAGCACCCTCCTTATGGCCACAGGTCCTCATGAGGACCTGGCTCCTGCCTTCACATGTCTCCTCTCCTCTATCTAGGTCTTCTCTGGTCTTTCTCCAATCCCAGGGCCTTTGCATGTATTATGCCCTCTGCCTAGAATGTGCTGTCTGCTTCTTGCCGACAATCTCTTGTCCTTCAGCCCAGACATCCCACACACCATTTCAAGAGGCTTCCCTGACTACCCAACCAAAATCACTCTAGAGCTTCTCATCTGTAATAACTACTCTGTCCCTTAACACTGTGTTTTGTATTTCTTTGTGTCCACAATTTGTTTGTCTTCTCTATTCACTTTTAGTTTCTACCCCTAAGATCCCAGTAATCTTCACCGAGTGCAGGAGGGCCTGGTCTAACTATTGACAGCAATGTCTCCCAGTGCTTAGCATGACCTGAATGAATATTTGTTGAATAAACAAGTAGTTGACTAGGACAAAGTCAACTTTATCAAGTGGAGGGGAGACTCTCTAGGACTCAAAGTGGGATGAAGGGCATCTGTCGAGGCATGAATTTTTGAGAGGACAGGGATTGTGGGATGGTCATCCATGGGGTATAGCTGTGGTGGCAATGGAGACGCAGAGGAAGGTAGGATGGGCTCACATGGGGTCTTCTATGCCCACCTAGAAAATGTGGAGAGAGCCTGTAGAGGATTGCGAGCAGGGGGTGTGTCACTGTTAGACTCTCCTGATTTATGGATCATTTATTTGAATATGAAGAATGAATTAAGCCTTGGATGGGGATGTAACTCAGTTGGTAGTGTGCTTGCCTACCTACAAGAAGCCCTGGGTTCAGTTCCCAACACTGCAGAAACCAGATGTGGTGCCATTATACCCATAATCCAAGTACTCAGAGGAGCAGGCAGGAGGATTAGAAGTTCAAGTCCATCCTTGGCTATACAACAAGTTCAGCGCTAACCCAGAAAACAAGAGACTGTTTCAGATAAAAGAATTAGACCAGGTTTAGGCTGGGCAGAGTAATAGGCTGAAGATGTTACATTATCTGGATAAATGAGCGAGGCCTTGAATAAATTGCTCTTCCTGGGAATGTTGCCCACGATTTAGGTGGCTCTGTAGCTTATGTTTTCATTTCCTTGTTTTGAGACAGGGTCACATACTGTTACCCAGGATGGCTTTGAACTCATTACGTAGCCCAGACTGACCTTGAACCTATAGCTCATACTTACTACTTGATACATATTTACATTAATTCAGCATCACACCTATTTAGCAGTAGACTTTTCTGAGTCATGCCGAAGGCTCCCATCATGGAAATAAACATCTGCAGGTTGGCTGTTAGATGTCAACACCTGGGGACAACATCAGTCAATAGCTGAGAATAATTGTAGAAACCTCCCTATATCTCTGGAGTGGGGAACTCAGGAGCGTATTCTCTGATGTCACCCTGGTGAGCTGGAGTCCCCATCGCTCACAGTGGAAGGCTGATAGTTGAAGAACCTTCCCATGGTGGCTACTTCCCTTGTCTGGTTTCCTTGAGTCCTTCTTAGTGTTCCTGGGATCAACAATCAAATAAATGACTTCCACTAAAATCCTCATCTCAAGGTCTGTTGCTGGGGGGTTGTAACCCTGATATTGCCCCAGCCCATGAAAGCTTCCGGAACAGAATGGCATATCCTAGGAAGCTTGCAAATGCATCATGCACTCTGGGTTAGGACTTTTGTATTGATGTCTGTGACTTGATCTTCCTAGGCTTTCAGAGTTTCACTCTTTCTTCTTGGTGTGTGTGTGTGTGTGTGTGTGTGTGTGTGTGTGTGTGTGTGTGTGTTGCACATATGCAGATACACTTGCCCACATGTATATAAAGGACGGCGGTTGATGTTGGGATGTCTTCCTCAGTTGCTTGTCTGTCCTTTTTCCTCCCCAGACAGGGTCTCACTATGTAGACCAGGCTGGCCTTGAACTCACAGCTATCTGCCTGTTTCTGCCTCTGCCTCTTGGGAGCTGGGATTCGAAGTGTATAACACCATGCTCCACCACCTTATATTTTGAGACAGGACCTTTCACTGAACCTGGGGCTTGATGGTTTGGGTAGACTGGCTGGCCAGCAAGCCCTAGGGTTTGCTCATCTTACTCACTCCACCCAACACTGGGCTTACAGACATATGTGGCCAACTGGCTTTTTTGTGGGTGCTGGGGATTTGAACTCAGGTCTTTACACTTTACTGCTTGAGTCATCTCCCCAGTCCCTGCCTTAGCCCTGCCTTGCCATTTTCTCCTCCTCTTAAAATTCCACTTTATGTTTTTTATTGTACATAGTGCTTTGTTTTCTTTTCTGTTTCACTTCCTGTCTTTTATTTTGAGACAGTCTCATGATGTAGTCCAGGTTGGCCTGGAACTTGCTATGTAGACCAGGCTGCCCTTCAACTAGTAATCTTTCTGAGTCAGCATATTAAGTGTTGGGCTTACAGGAAAATAGCACCATTTAGCCCCTTACTGCTGTTTGGAAGAGTTTGATATGCAGTAGGTACTTAATACATGTATGTGCATGTGTGTGTGTGTGTGTGTGTGTGTGTATTAAATACATGACTATTGGTTCCAGATGTGATGTTCAAAATACTAGAAAGCTAGTCATGGTCCAGCTGGGATATACGCGCACAGAAATGACTGATATAGCTTAGTTGGGCATCCTGCTTGACTGCCTGGGACAGTAAATTGCAGCAATTGAAAATCTGAGTCTTTGCTCAATATCAGATCAAGAGCATTCTGGGAAGAGGTATTGCTAAAGCTAACGTCTCTGCGGGTATTGGTGTAATTTGCAGAAGGAATGGAAAAGTCTCACCTCCAGAGCACTTAATCTTGTGCCAGATCCTGGGATAGGGCCCTTTATAGCTATTATTTAACTTAACATCATGGCCTCTGTTGTTTTATTTCAAAATAAACTCAAATTGCAAGCTCCAAGTCTTTTTCCTCTGGACCCTCCTTTCCCATCTGTGCGCCCACTTTAGCAGTGCACCTGGTGGGGGAAAGGCACTCACGAGACCCCATGGTTGATTCAAACCAGGCTGGGAGAATCGGGTGGACTGCCACATGGTTTCGCTGAGACACGACCTCCGACAAAACCAGAAGGGGTTGGGCTGGCCTCCTTCTCCATCTGGATTCCCACTTCATCTTTCTCAGTCAGGTGACAGTGAAGAGGGTTGCACGGAAGCAGCCAGGTTGGCCCGGGGATTCAGAAATACTGGCCTGGGAAGCTGTTATTCTTGAAACTCATTCTTATTACCTTTTTAATGAGAGTGCTGTCTGCTTTGTGCGAATTTTAAGACCAGGTCTCTGAGCTAGGTCTGGCAAATAACAGTACCATCTGCCTTTGGGAAGGCTGGGAGTGCCTATGAATCTCTTCTCATTGTTGGAGCCATGGGGGCAGCTAACGCTACTATAACTTGCTGCCTACGTGCTAAATGGGAAAGTGAAGGTTATATTTTGGTTATAGGTTGGAGAAAATAAAAGTGTAATATTTTCTTCCTGAGTTCTGACCATCAGTGATTTGGGATGTGTGGGCTGCAGGTGGCCCCGCTGTACAAAGGTGTCCCAAAGCTAAATGGCTTAAACCTCTTAAACCTTACAGACTTGTATATAGGAATCCAGGCTGGGGAGCACAGTGTCCGCTAATGACACCACAGCTGCACATGGTATGGACTAGAATTGCTTGACGGCATCCATCTGACAGCTGGAATCTGCCCCTGGAAATTCCTGGAAGAAGGCTGTGCCTGCAGAGACTGATTGATTGGAACTGCGGTGCTGTGGGGTGGTTGGAATGTTACAGGTCCAGAGGCTGATTGTCTCATCTAGCTTTAGCCCCTGAATGGTCAAATAGCCGTTCCTCACCCACCGCTTTGTCAGAACTAGCATCCCGTGACTAATAGTTAAAAACCTTTTGAAATCTTAACAGACAACTAGCTCTCACCAACACCAAAGCCAAGAATGTCATCAGATAGCATCTGTAGGAGAGATTCCCGCACCCTGCTGTAGCTGGCTCTCTGATCTGAAAAACTGTAAAACGTCATAAACTGCTTCCACATTGGAACATAGAATTTGGGGTTACCTAATTCTGTGTTCATGGGCCGTGGCCACTCAAAATGGCTCCAGAATAAACTATCTCTTTCCCTTTTAAGATGAGATTTTTTTTTTTTCATTAACAGAGTAAACCCAAACCCAGATCCAGAACTGGTACTGTGTCGCTTCTTTCATATCCTGTTAATCAAAACAGTGTTAGACTGCTTGGCTTCCAGGGAGCTAAGTTAAATTACCTGATGATGGGAAGAGTGAAGACTGATTGCCACCTATAATTCATCACATCAGTTTAAGAATTTCCCTCTCTTAAGATGGCTTATTTCTGCCCTTTTATGAAAGAGACATCTTGTGAGCTAACCCCACTGATCTGTTAGACAGCCACATGCAGCAAAACATTGACTGGGATATCCTCAGCCCCACCCCCTTACCTGGGGTGGGTACCCGACACATATGTCTCAGTTAATTACCTTCTTAGAAGTTGATGAAGTCGGTGTAGTTTTTCTCCATTTTTTTCAGGTGGGGAAACTGAGGCTCAGAAATATTAAATAGTTTATCCACAACCACCCAGTAATGATAGGATTGAGATTTGTACCCAGACACTAATTCCAGAGTCTGCATTAGTTATGTTTTATTAGTATTAGTTATTTTTCTTGTTGCTTTGATTAAATACTCAACAAAATCATTTTCAAGGAAGGAAAGGTTTGCTTTGGCTCTGAGCTTGAGAATCTAATCCGTCAGGGTTGGGAAGGCACCATAGTGGCGGGAGTGTGAGGTGGCTGGTCACGTGGTATCTACGGCAAGGAAGGAGAAAGAGATGCTGGTGTGAATCTCACTTTTTTCCTTCCGTTGATCTGGGACCCCAGTGTGTGGAATGATGACATCCACTCTCAGGTCTTCCTTCCTCAGTTTAACCTCTCTGAAAGCACTCTCCCAGACATGCTCAGAGACAGTCTCCTAGGGAATTCTAACCTTGCCATGCTGACAATCAAGATAACGAGCACACCACGCTTTGAGGTATCCTCAATCAGTCATCTGCTGCTGTGTCGTGAATCACTTCCAAATTTGCTAGGCTAAAGACACAGTGGGATTCACGGGCAGCAAAGCTGGGCGCTCAGGGTGCCTCCTCCCGGCTCTGGCTTCTCATAAGGTTGAAGAAGCAGTGCTGGCTGGGACCGTCCTCGTGGTTTGGATGAAATGATACATCTCTTTAGCTGGACCCAGAAACCTGGGTAGCGTATTCGCAGTGAGAAAAGGCGAGAGGAGGGTCCCGCCGGTAGAGCAGTCTCTAACGTGGATGCCTTGCAAGCGTGAGGACCTGAGTTTGATTCCCCCAGAAACTGTGTTAAAAAACAAATAAGCTGCAGGTTGTGGCGCATGCTTGCAAGCAGACAAGCGGATCCCTGGGGCTTGCTGGCCAGCTAGCCTAATCTTTGTGGAAGCTTGGGGACAATGGGAGCACCTACTTGAAAAAAAATAAAACAACAAAACAACAACAGCGAAACAAGATGGACAGCACCTAAGGAATGACAGCTGGGTTGTTCTCCGGCTTCTGCACACACACACACAACTGCACACACGTATAAACTCATACACACACAGATACTTGTCAGTGGGTTAACCCACTGACAGAGCCACGATTGTATGGCATTGTTGGAAAGTTGTAGGAATAGGAGGTGGAGGATGGTTGAAGTATATAATATGAGCAACTTTTTCTACACCCCACCACCCACCATGATGCTCTGCTGCCTCGTCTTAGGTCTAGAGTGACAGGGCCAGGTGACCAACTGAAGCCTCTGAATTCATGAGTCAAATCTTTTCTTGGAAAGGTGATATGCTCAGGAGTTGTGCCAGTTACAGTGATAAAGAGCTGGGCAAGGCGGGTGGCTAAGTGGGTGAAGCGCTTGCAGCGCAAGCCTGAAGAACTGAGTTCCATCCCGGATCCCATGTAAAGATGGAAGGAGAGCACAGACTCCATAACATTGTCCTCTGACCTCCACATGGGCACTGGGTCACATATGGATCTCTCGTACCCCGGACGCACAAAATGATAATAAATAATAAAAATGTAAGGGCTGGGTAAAGGCATTCCACATCTCTAATCGTAATCATCATCCTTCTAGACAGAGCTTGGCCTAACTTCCATGGAAATCTACAATCTGGTCTCTTCCTGCAGAACGCGAGCGGGAACACCTGGATCCCCAGCTAGGAGCCAGACTCCTCTGGGTTATTGGAAAATGGCAGACAAGCCGGACGTGGGAGAAACTGCCAGTTCGATAAAGCCAAGCTAAAGAAAACCGAGACGCGGGAGACGAACATCCTGCTGACCAAAGAGAGTATTGAACAGAAAAAGAGGCGTGAGATTTCCGAAAAGTCTAGACTGGAGGATTTCCCGCCCCACTCCGCCCTGTCGTCTTCGAGACCCCCTCGTGGTGTGGAGAAAGAGCCACCTGCAAGATGGACTTGAGCCACATGCTGCACTGTGAACCTGGACACTCCCCCCCAATGCCCCTGGCCGGCGGGTCTCTGAAGGGGACACCCCCCCCACACACACACACACTAATTGCACTGCCCAATTTCACCAGTTTGCCCTGGGATATTATAGAAAATTATTTATATGACTGATGAAAATAAAACACACCTTGTGTCAAGAAAAAAAAACGAAATGTATTATCTATGATATTTTATTTTATTTTATTTCTGAACAGGAAGGAGAAGCATGAGCTGGTGTTTGCTCCTGGACATTCAGTCTCTACTAAGGCCCCCAAAGACTCTTGATCCTTTACCTGAGGAGGTGAGGAACACTCCCTGTGGAGTCAAGTGGGCTGGCTCCAGATGTCCTCCCAGGAGGCCTCTCACCATTCTAACTTTGTAATTTCTTGGGTTACAGCGTATTGTATTTGACTTTTGGTCAAATTTTGGCAAAGTACACCGAAATTGAGAACAGCTGTCTGGTACATACTAAGACATTGTGAAATGTTTTGTTTTTAAATTCTTAGCTTATTGTCTATAAGGAGGACATATATGGGAAGCCAGGGGACTGACTGGGAAAGATCAGGGAGTGAGTAGTAGTTCTGTTGAGAAGAGGGGCCAGAGTCAGGCATGTTTGCCTTTCCTTCCTCGTGGGGAGGGCTGTGCACTTGCCGATTCTTCCAACTGAGGTGAGCCAGGCCTTGAGAATTCCTGGAACAGAAGGGACTCTGAGGCTGGTGCAGATCTCATTCTGGAGCATCTAAAGGAGAGAAACTGAGATTTCTTACAGCCACCATCTTTCTTTGGCAGACCTGATAAGAGATGATAGGATCGTCCCAGGGATTTAGCCCTAAGCTGTTAGAAAGCATGTTGGTGTTTGATTGAGCCTCTTAATATGAGGTGGGGGGAGAGGGTGTTCGTGTTGAGAGCTTGTAGATTTTGTGGGCCAATTTGTCTGCCTGAGACATGGTTTCCTAGTCCATCTTGAACTGTAACAGAATACTACAGAATGGACAATTTATAATAAACAGAAACTATTTGGCTTACTGTGTAAAGATTTGCAAGTCCAAGATCAGGGTGCCGGCAGGTTTTATGATTAAGATTCTTAGATGAAGATGTTGCATCTTCCTGGGAAGAATGCTCTATTGTCACATGATAGAAGGTGGAAAGGCAAAGGGGCAAGAAGGGGCTGGCACTTACTCTCTCATTATAAGACTAATTCCGTCTGTGAGGGCACAGACCTCATGGTCATATAACCTTAGCACCCTAACACCTACTTTTGGAGGTGGGCACATTCAAACCACAGCAATGGGGTTGAGGCCCAGTTGAGAAAAGGGCTGAGAAGAGTCTCAGAAAGTTTTAACAGAGACGAAACCTTCATCAAGGGACAAGGTGATTGTCCTAGTCACTGTTCTATAAGAGACACCATGACCAAGTCAGCTCTTATACAAGGAATCATTAATTGAGAGTTTGCTTACAGTTTCAGAGGTTAGTCCATTAGCACCATTGTGGATCTTGATCTGTAAGCTGAGAGACAGAGATGGAGAGAAGGAGGGAGGGAGGAAGGGAGGGGAGAGGGATGTCTAGCATGGACTTTTGACACCTCAAAGCCCACACCCCCAGTAGCACACTTCCTCCAACCATGCCACACCTACTATTTAAATCCTTTCAAAGAATTCCACTCCCTGGTGACCAAACTTTCAAACATATGAGCCTATGGGGGCTATTCTTATTCAGACCACTAGAGTGACCTGAACATAGAACGAATAGGAATGACTATTAGAAACAATGGGTTCAGATGTCAGCTGGAGGAGGAATGGAATTATAGGAGAACAGTTCCATTAATACCAGAAGACCATTGAGAGGAAGCCCTCGTGGTGTTATTAATTAGCTGAAGGCCTACTTCTCTATTTCAGTGGAAAATCACATAGCAGACAGGACACCTGTATTTTTTTTAAATGACATCAATTCCAAGCTTGGGGGTCGGGACCTTCCTGCAGTTACAGCTCTCAGCCATCTTTGGCCTTCTCAGTCGCCAGTCACTGTGCCAGGTTTCCTCAGTTCTTATGGTTTGTTCTCTCCTCACAGTCTTGGCTCCCGGCCATTCTACAGATCTCTTTAGCAATCTAGGTGTTCCTAGCTGGCAGCCCAGCAAGTTGTCTGTTCTTCACGTTGCCCGTGTATCATACGTAGACAAAAAAGCACTTAGATGAGGGTACATTATGTCCTAGGCTACAGCACCATGGGGAGGGCAGCGCATAGGAAGGGAGTCTTCTAGTCTGCTCAAGGAGAGAAGGATGAGTGTTATTTACGTAGCCAGTCACACATCCGTCACACATCCGTACTAGCTGCCATGGGCAGGGGAGGTGTTCTTTCCTGACCAGGTTGAGGATAGCTTTGAGGAGGTCTACAGCAGCTGTGTGTGGTTATCTAGAGAAGCTGTAAATAGGATCACTCAAGGGTCATCAAAAGCCACAACAGCCGAAGCAGAGTCTCCAGAAACAGTGGTTTGAAGCATTGTTGGCCACGACAGTTGTGATGGTTCTTGTGAGGAGACAAAAGTCTTCAGGCTATCTTCGGCATTCCCAAGTCTCTTCCAAGTATTGGCAGCCGGATCTGCGTCTCTCTGAGCAGCTGTGAGGTTTCCCGGTCACAACTGTCTATACGAGAGCAGGAGGAACTGCCGAGAAGCAGGCAGTTTTGATTGACTGCTTTGATTGACAACTCTCAGGATGGCAACATCTATGAGAGAGCTTCTAGACGGGGTTTATTGAGGTGGGAAGACTCACCCTAAATTCGGCTGGTGCCGCTTCCATCCTGGAAAGAATAAAAAGAAAAAGCTGAATGTCAGGATCCATTGCTCTCTGCTGACTTGGATGCAACGTGACCAGCTGCCCTGTGCTCTTACCGCCACGCCTTCCCAGCCATGATGGACTGTATCCTCAAACCGTGAGCCAAGATAAATCTTCCATCCCTTATTTGTCTTGGCCAGGTATCTAGTCCGAGCAATAGCTGATTATATTAGGAAAATATGCTAATAAAATGAAAATAACTAATAAGCCGAGGGCCCTGCTGCTGGGATGGGCCTTCGGGAATGGCCCCAGCACTGTTCATAGCCCTGCTCCACTTGGGGATCAAGGAGACAATAGCAGCTGTTCCAGCACAATCTGGCCTTCTGCTAAATACAGCCACCCAGTTAAGTTCCTGGGAAGATGCAGCTTTGGTTAGGTGTGGGGATGAGTCTGACTGCTGTCAGTCAAGCAGGCAGACTGTTCATGTCTGACACCAGTATGAAGAGGTCAGAAATCAAAATTTGTTTCTTCTCTATCATTCTCGCCCCCTTTTTTTTGAGACAGAGGCTCTCTGTGTAGCCTGGGCTGACCTGTAATTCTCTCTATGTAGACCTGGATGGCCTCAAACTCTGAGATCTATCTGCCTCTGTCTCCCAAGTGCTGGCATTAAAGGTGTGTGCCACCACACCCAGATCCCCTTCCCCCAGTATTGCTCATTGAATCTGGAGTTCACTGATTGGCTAGGTTGGCTGACCAATGAGCTTCAGGAATCTACCTGTCTCTGATTGCCCCAGCACTGGGATTGCAGATGCCTGCCACTCCGCTCAGCTTTTATAGGAGGGCTGGAGATCTGAACGCCTGTCCCCATAATTGCACAACTGGTATTTACTGCCCAAGCCATCTCCCCAGCCCCAGGTTTAATTGTTCAACAAAACAAAACAAAACAAAACATTAAGTGGTGCTTGATTCAAAGATCTGGCATGAAACAAACATTCTCCTCCCTCTACCTGGGAACTTTTTCTAACAATGCATAATCCTCAGCCAAACATATACCCTTAGGGAGGATGGGGTTCTGCTGGTCTGTCTCTTGGGAGGAAGCCAGCATTTAGACAACTGGTGTGACTGAGGATTACAAAGCCAGCACACATGATCTTGGCTCTGTAAAATCCTTTCACATTCTTTAACTCTCTTGCTCTTCTTCCTGCTCTTTGGGTCCCTGACCATGGCCTTAGAGGAGCCTAAAGACACACAGTTAGTGGTAGAGAGGACAAAAATGAGAAGCCAAACAAACCCCCTTTCCACTATATTCTGTGATCCTGAAGGAGAAAGAGGACTTTTTAATTGGATAAAGAGATTGCAGGTATAGCTGGATATATATGTGTGTGTATATATATAATATATATATATATATATATATATATAATATATATATATATAATATATATATAATATATATCATGTGTAAGACCTTGGATTTCATCCTTAATACAACACACACACACGAAGTGGGGAGGGAGGGGGGCACTCAGCAGTGACATTTCACTGAATGAGACTGTGTCTGAATAATGAGAGTGGTCACAGGATCATCTATGAGCACTAAGGTTTCCAGGGCTCAGGAAGACAGAGCAGCTTTGAAGAGACGCAGATGAGAAAACAAGATTGTCTTAGCTGATTCCAGTTGATTCAGAAGCTCGGCGACATTTTGCCCAGAACATTCTTCTTTCTGCTAGACGCTGAGTTCTGTAAGAGTAAGAAAACAGGTTAGTCTTGTTCTCTGTGGAGTCCCCAGTGCTAAGCACGGTGTGTAACTCATCGAATGTGCTCAGTAAATCTCGATTTCACCTCACTGATCTGAAGTGAAGGGTCAGGTGAGAGCAGGATAAAGGCATTATAAAGTCTAATGGCGCGGTCAAAGAGACCGGGACTTTGCCCTGCTTGGGATTCCAGTGAGGGATGTATTGCACAATGGTAAGAATGCTTTACTCTACGCCACGGGCTCCAGTGCTGCCTCTGCTACTACTATCCTGCTAGTGTTGTGGAAGTTTCTTTTCAGTTGTGTTTAAAATAATTGTTTTTGTGCACTGTTGGAAAAAGGGATGCATAGGCCTTGCATTTCGTATTGTCTGCAGGCGTTGGATTCCTGTAGGGGAATGTTTGATTGCTAATGGTCTGCATCTGAGTAGTTCTGAATCAATAAAAACACCTGAGCTCAGTAGCTCAATGTTCCACCATGGAGTCTGGCGCTGGCCAGGAGGTTGGGTCCCTCTGCTGAGGTCTGGTGGGGTTTCCACATATGAAAATGCCTCCGAGTCTTCCATACCGAGCCACCGCAGCAGCTTACAACTACAAATGGTGTACCAACTGACATCATGCCAGCTAGTACAACGTGAGGGAAAAGTCAGAAGAGAAAGACACTCGAGACAGCAGAGTCCGGTAAAGTACGCTCACGGCAGATCCTAGAGGACAGAGATTATATATTTGCAAAAATAATGAGTAGGAGTCTCCTGAAGGAAGAGGAGAGAGAGAAAGGAAATAAGCCTCTTGAAGAAAAGACTGAGAAACTAATAAATAAATGAGGAGAAAAGCTCCAAGGTGAGAGCTACAGAATGGAGGCTCTTAGAGATTCAGCTAGGAGCAGGAAAAAGCAAGGTTCTTACTGCTTTTCCTGATCTTGGAGCCAACGCTCCCTCCTGCTACTGGTGGTAGGGCATTGTTCCACAGTTTTCTGATAGCTGCGTTGTATGTGTATGAAATTCAGGGCCTTGTGTTTGAGGTCTATGAAGAAGGGTATTTGTTTCCCCTTAGCACTGGTGAGATCAAACGCCAAAGGACCAGAAAGTTTCAACCCGAGATTGCCCCCACTGGCTCAGGATCCCCTGCTGTTGTGGAAGCTGCAGCTTGGAGTCAAAAAGCTACTTAGTTAAACTAAACGTTTTTTGTTTTTGTTTTTGTTTTTGTTTTTCTGCAAACCTGACAAAGAAAAAGACAAGCTGTCTGGATGTTCGAGATGGTGATGAGAACTCCATCCACGAGGGGACCCTTACTGCAGACAAAGTTACCAGTTATTTTTTCAGCAAACCAGACTCTCTCTTAAAACTCTGGAAAGTGTTTCCTAAGGGTCAGTACACAGAAACTGTCTTCCAGAACCTTCCTGGCCAAGGTCATATCTTCTGCTGGCAGCCGAACTTGGTACTGTGTTACCCAGGTGGTGCTAGTTTTGAAGGCATGAAGGGGTCATGGAAAGCAACTGAGGCTTGGCACTATGAGAGGCCAGGAAAGGGCATTAGTGAAGATGCAGCCTCAGTAGCAGTTAAAGGCCCAGAATGAAGGGATCATACAGAGAAGTTGAGGCTTGGCACCATAAAGAGAGCCCAGGAGAGGCTATTGGTGAAGGTGCAGCCCAGTTGGCAGCAAAAGACCCCACTGTTCTGAACATGCCAGTACCATGGGATGACCACCAAGAACAGCAGCGGAGTGAAGCCAGCCAGAGCCTGGAGGACAAGCTGTGTGTGCTGCAGAGGGCAGAGCCAGATCCAAGCCCTTTGGAGGAGCCCAGAATATCGTGAGTGAATTCTAGATAATTGGAAATTGATGATATTTTTCTGCTACCCAAAAACATTATGAAAAGCTTAATAGATGTTTGGTATCATTTGGTCACGTGCATTAGAAGCCTTATGATTGTTTCTCTTGTAAATGGTTTTGCTGGTGTATTGTTAATTATGTTGTAAAGGTAAAGCAATTTTTTTTAAATACAGAAAAGGGGAGTTGTTGTGGAAGTTTATTTTTAGTTGTGTTTAAAATAATTGTTTTTGTGCATTGTTGGAAAAAGGGATGCATAGGCCTTGCATTTTATATTGTCTGCAGGCGTTGGATTCCTGTGGGCGATGTTTGATTGCTGATGATCTGTACCTGACTAGTTCTGAATCAATGAAAACACCTGAGCTCAGTAGCTCGAGGTTCCACTATGGAGTGTGGCACTGGCCAGGATGGCGTTTCTCTCTGCTGAGGTCTGGCAGGGTTTGCAGTTATAAAATATGTCTCCTTGTTTTCTGTGGTGAACCCCATAGTAGGTGGATTACTACATGTTACCTTGAGCGTGCCACTTGAACTTTTTGGGCTTCAGTATTCTGGTCTGGATGACGAAGAGATAATTAGATTGGTTAAGTGGATTCCACACAAAGTTGTGCATGAAACTCATCTTGGGGAGCATTGAAAACACAAATTGTTGGGCTTGAGGTATCTACAACAGGCTCCAGAATCTGGTTTTTCTAAACTTTTCTTGGATAAATCTTATGTACAAGCATGTTAGTCATTTTCCATCACTGTCACAGAATACCCAAGAAAACAGCTTACAAAGGGGAAAGGCTTACTTTGGCCACAAGTTTAGAGGTTCATTCCATATCAGCTGATGGGTTCAGAGGGTTCAGTCCATGTCAACTGATGGGTTCAGAGGTTCAGTCCACATCGGCTGCATCGTTGCTCTGGGCCACTGGTGAAGAAGAATACCATGGTGGCAGGAGGCTATGGTGAAAGAAATGCTAATCACCTTATTCTGGTCAGGAAGCAGAGTGAGCAGAAAGCAAGCTTGCTAGTGGGTTTTTTGCTTCTCTTGATTCTGTTCCATCTGGGCTCTTGGCCCATTGGATAGTACCACACACATACGGAGAAGTTCTTCTCCATTCAGTTGTGCTTAATGCCAACTGGCTTTGGAGAAGTCCTCACAGACAAAAAAGTGTGCTTTATTATCCCAAGAACGAGACTATATATTTAATGCCTAAGAGTGATCAAAGTAGTTACAGAATCATCTAAGAGCACCAAGATTTCCAGGGACTAGGAAGACAGAGTTATTTCGTTCCTTATCTGAAGATAAAAAGACAGAGGAGGTGTCATCTTAGCCTCTGCCTCATAGGATGAACTGACATGGTACACCAAAAGCTTGAGAGAAGTTTCGGGCTCTTCATATCAGTCATAAAAATAGACATTTGTCACTAGCATAGAACTGTCAACTTTAAAATGAGCTGTAAACCCACAGATAGAATGCCAGGCCTTCTTTGGGTTTTGCTGTTACACATTTCCTACTGAGGCCATGCTCATGTGTTTGTAATTATTTTCTCTTTACACTGTTTTCTTAGCCAATCCCACTGCTTGCAGTGTTTCCCCTTATCCTGGAATCATGGACATTGCTCATTAATTTTCTAGTCCTTGAGGCAACATTTCTCTGGTGCTGCCTCCCGTGTCCCAGAAATGAAGGCTTGGATAGATAGGCACTGGTGTTTAAGGAGAGCTCTCTGTGAGTTGTAGAGCCAGTAATATAAAGACTTAAGGCAGTAGGTCTCTATGCTTCTGTGGTCAAGGCATGGGCAGAGGGATTGCTCTTGTTCTGGGATTGCTGACCTTGGTCATGCTCAGCTTCCTGGCTGGTTTTCATTGCATCTTGACTTGGTCAACGCCAAACAGTTTGTGCTGGGCCAGCAGTTGTGAAATCTCCCACAGATCTGAGTGGTATTGTTTATCTATTTTTAGAAATGTGTCCTTAAGGCTAGTAAGAATGGGGGTGGTATTCCTGTGGTATTTTGCTGCCTCTCCTGGGCCTTGCCGTCAGGGAACTGACCTCATTTTTACTCACCCTCAGTAATTGACTGCAGAGCCATGTCTGACCTTCTCCAGAATCATCTCAGACTTTCTCTCCTACATGCTCCCATGACTGAGCTGCAGACTCACTTGGCTGGCTTCTTACTCAGAAGAAATTGATCCTGGCCACAGACACTGCTCCAGTACATTTCTCTATGGCACAAAGATGGCACAGCGCAAGGTAGCCCAATTCCCTTCAGGTCTTTGCTTCCAACAAGCTGTTAAGTAAGGGTAAAATCCAAACTGGTGAAAGCTGATTCTAATCTGATACAAGGCAACTAGTTGAAAATGTGGCTAATATTACCCACCTCTGTTCCTTTGCACCCCGTTCCCTACCACTATTATGAGACTCTATTGAAACTATTGGTTACATGTGAGCTTGCATTAGTTAGCAGGTTATACAGATCACTATGGCCCAGGAACATGGTGAGAGCATCCATAGCTTGGGTTGAGTGGATTCTGAGTAAGCTCCAGGAGAACTAGGTATTGCTCATATTTTAGTTCCATTTTTGCACAGGATTTGGAGATGGAGTTCCCTAATGTCTGTGAATGAACGAATGAATTTCTGCATCTTTAGCTTTAGAGTCTGGCAGACGTAGTTCCCAGGAGTTTCAGGACAAAGTGGATGGTCCGAACTGATATTTCCTGTCTGAGTCTTACTCTCCTCATCTGGAGAAAAGAAAATATATGGAAATATATACTTCCATGAAGCTATATCCCAGACTTTCAACCAATTCTTTTCAACGGTCAAATCAGACCTTCCTCTTACTGTGTCCTATGCTTTCAACCAGGTTTTTTTTTTTTTTTTTGTCTCAACTAAGCAATTTTGCTTTGTAACATGGTACCAGGCAATAACACAGGCTACTGACTCCTAAAAGTACACCTGCCACTTATATGGGGGTGAGAGGAGATTGACAGGCTCAATGAAGAACATGAGAATACTCATTTAACAACCTCACAGAGAAATGGATCTTAGTTTTCATATGTTTTCTTTTTACACCTCCCCCAAATGTTATGAAATAAAAATCAAAGCTCACCTTGTTCCTGCTTTCAGGACTGGGCCCTTTTGCCTCTAGCCAGTAGGGTAGTGCTCTGTTCAGATTTAATTTGGTGATTTAGTTTCTTATTATATATACCCCCTCTGTTTCACATAATCTGTTGGTTTTTTCCTTCAGAGAAAGGTGATAGGTCTTTAGTTCTAGACATTGGTTTATTGAGGTTGGGCGGTACAGATTATGGGGGTAGACCAGATGTCCTAGCAGGTGGTTCATATGTTCCTTAAGACATTTAAAGCATTGGGAATAAGAGACCTACTTAAAAATATTAGAGGAGTAGATTTCTGGCCTTTTAACAAATCAGCAGGCCTGGTCCTGCTGTGTCCACAGCTGCACCCTCAGGTGCCTGGCTGGTGTTCAGGTGCAGGCTGCTGCGGCTTGCTTGTATTCTGCACAATGTTCACTTCCATGCTTGAACTCTTAGCCTTCCCATTGCTTCTGGAATGAAAGCAGGCATCATTTCCGTGGTTCACAGTCCTGGGCATCGTAACTCATGCCTGCCTCTCTGACTCCATCTTATTTCTTATAGGGATAGCAACTGTACATCTGGTGTTATGCTTGTGTCAGACTCTTTCCTTGGCTTAAACAGGTACTGATTAGAGCAGGTACTGTTATTGCCCCTCTTACAAAGGAAGGAACTGAAGGACAAATAAGTCCCATCACTTGTCTGAGGGCATATGACTAAGATGAATGGGCACAGGGGTTCATACCCAGGCATCCAATCCCTCAGACACGTTGTCCTTCACACTGCCTTCAGGTCCTGAAGTCTTCTCCTACACTGTGTTGCTCCCCACTCCAGAGCTTTCACCCCAGGGTCCCTCATCCTTGAGCTCTGCCTCAAATGCTGCTTCCTCAGGGAGTCCTGCTGGCACTCAGACTTCCAGATCACAGAGTGGGGTGTTCTCTCAAGTAGTACCCTCCAACAGGAGCGTCTGTGACAAAGGGGCACGGCCCTCGTACTGTGCAGCGGGGAGGCTGCCAGTATACTTGTGGTGCTCAGCTTGTGTGAATGGAGAATGGAATCATTCGTTTTGTTTAATTTTAATAAATTAAAGGTTAAATAAGCACAGCTGTGGAGTGTTCCACATGTTTGGAATTATATTCCTGGGGTGCTCCTGTTGGGAGGGTAGACACAGTGGCTGCTGCTGTCCATCTCATCCTTCACCCTTTCCTCTGCCTGGCCCATCCTCAGTGAAAGAGATACTTGTACTTGTCTCCATTAGAGAGCAGTGTGGACCAGGACCATCAGAAACCTAGGACAGCTCCTGATGTACAAGGAGCACAGTCAAGTGTCGGAGCTATGTGTGAATATGCCTCTAGAAGCCAGTTCTGTGGCCCTCAAGGTCCCCACTGGAAAAATGGGAGATTTTCTACCTCAGAGGATTGCTCTGCAGAAGAAATGAGGGCTGAGGTGAGAGCTCAGAAGGTAAAGTGTAGTAGTATGCTCCTGTGGCATTCAGCAAGGACGACAAGAAGACATAATCGTAGATGCCTGCTCTGCCAGACCTCACCAGAGAGACCCACCATCATGGCCAGTGCCATACTCACAGTGGAGCCTCAAGCGTCTGAGCTCCAGTACTTTTATTGATCAGAACTCGTCAGCTATTCTGCTGATAACATATGCAGATCATTACCAATCAACATCCCCCACGTAAAACCAATGCCTGCAGACAATGCAAAACTCGAAGACCTAGGCAGCCCCTCCCCTAACAGTGCACAAAGCAATAGTTTGTACATAACAACAACAGCAAAAAACCTCCACAACGGTAAAGTGCTAGCTTTGCAAACATGAAGACCAGAGTTTGATTCCTATAACAAGAAGAGGCCAGAGGGTGGTAGTGCACTCCTGTAATCCCAGAGCTGGAGGTGGAGACAAGGGGATGCCTGGGGCTGATTGCCCTGCCAACCCAGCTTACTCCCTGAGTTCCAGGCCGGTGAGAGACTCTGTCTTAAAAACAAGGTGGATGGCTTCTGAAGCACAGTAGTGAAGATAGTCATGTGGCTTCTACCATTACACACACACACACACACACACACACGAATGAAAAACTGATAGTCATGATGGTGGGAGCTTCTGAAGAGCTTTCCGTATCTGACAGCAATTTGCCACATACTATTGCATTTAGCCCCCCAATAGGCTGAGAGATGGAGGGGTCAAGGTGTGAGGAAACACAAAGAGCACAGTGAAGAGACCCATCCGAGGTCAGCAGCCTTCTTCCTATGGTTTGCTCTTGGTCCTGTTGTGGGCCGAATCCTAGGCTCAGCAGCTGCTTCTTGCCCTGTCTGCAGTTCCTTTCTGGCCAGATGCAAGGATGAGGTCCATGGTGTGAGGCCCTGTGGGGAACGCTCTGGACAGCCCCAGTGTGGGGCCCAGGGGTCTGAGCCAGTAGAGCAGATAGCTCCCTCCTCCACAGAAAAACAGACACTCAGAAGCCTGGGACAAGCAGTGGTCCAGGTGTCCTGAATGGGCTCTGGTGACCCCACCATGGCCTTCAACCTTTCATGCATTCAGTGGGTCACAGAAGCCCATCCACCTTGGCGAGGTCAGCCTTTCAGCCTTAGTCAGGCAGCCTGCAGTTACACTTCATAAAAATCCCTCTCTGAGAGACTCAGATTCTGAGGCCAGAAGGGAAAGTGAAGAGGAATGGGAGGAGGGAGACAGGAAGAAGCTTCGTGGGTGAGGGGTCATCTCTGTCTGGAATACTAATAATTAACATTTAACAAGTATCATACGCATCTAGGATGTAAATTTAAATGTATTTAAATCACTTCATCATTCAAAATGGCCTTTATGATTTACTCCTATTTGACAGAGAAAGACACTGAAGAAGAGAGAGATCAGGTAAGTTGCTTATCATCACACAGGAAGTAGAAAAGCCAGAATTCCTATCCAGGCTTCCTGACCTCAATCTTCATGAAATGATATGGTCTGACTGTTTTGTTGTGGAAGAACTGCTTGGGAACCTCTGGGCTTAGCCTTCAGGTGTACCCTGCTTCTCTCCTAGCTGACATCTGAAAATTCTAGGAATGGCGAGGATGTGTTCAAGGAGACTCTAGCCGGTAGATAGAAGGATAAGAAAACAGCTCCTTCTCCAGTTGTGGCACTCTGAGGTTCTCATGGCTGCCAGCAAAGCCTCCTGATCAGGATTGCCTACAGTCTGCCTTATGTGTAAGAGGCCTGGAGGGTCCAGGGTCCAGGTAAGGCTGGTAGAGTCTCCATGAAGATTTGCAAACTAAGAGTGAACCCTTCTCCATGTTGGATCCAGTGGTTCTTAGAGGGAGAGACAGGCTGCAGAAGGGGTGAGAGGTGAAGGTCAGGGAGGGAGTAGGGAGTGGGGAAAGGCTGCTGCTTTTAGATTTGGTCAGTCATGGGTCACTGCTGTGTCGCCTGTGTGTGAGGAAGATCTGTCCCTTAGGCCCCTTCTTCCTGAGGATGGAAATGGTTCTTGGACATGCGTGAGCAGACATGGGCTCGCTGAAGCACATAGGGTACCTAGGGTACAAAGTCATCTGAACTAGGGACTGCTGTGAATATTCCTAAAGAAAGAACAGTTCCTGAAGTAAGTTCAGTAAATTAGATTCTCTGGGAGCAAATGAGCCCCGCTTGGCAAAGTCATTTAGAAAAGGCTACCTGAAGCACAGGGATGCGGATTTCGTTCTGCAGGATTTCTCTGCACCTTTAGCTTCTGGGTCATCAAACTCCATCTCCAGGCATGTGCCTTGCCATGTGTTTTAGGATTATCAGTTCTGATCTTTTTAAAGGGAAGATTTAATTTAAAAAAACAAAACAAAACAAAAACTCTCAGTTTCTCCATTAAAAAAAAAAAAATGAAAGAGAAATACCTTCCCCCAGGCTTCTAGAAAGATTACATGAAGATACGAACGGAAAGTTCTTGTAATGTTAAAAGTACACGGTGAAGCAATAAGTGGGCCTTCTTAGTTCAGAGCAGACACCACTATATTCTAGCAGTTTCCCCAGTGCTCAGTCAACGAGACAGCCTAGAGACAGGAGCAGCAAGCAGCTCCAAGCCCTGCCCTCATTAGCTAGGACTTCTATCTGGTGCCCTGTTTTCTTTCACTCATAATTTTTCTGAAAATCTGTCTCCTTGGGGCAACACTTTCCATCACAAAAGGTGATTTGTTTTGGAAATGTTTGAGTAAAAACATCTCTGTAATTCCTGATTTTCAGATCATGGAAAAACACATGCTATTTGGTTGTGTTTTCAATAGACGCTTTAGGAAGCAAGACCGTCACTCATAAATTATTTCTTTTGGTGATCATCCCAAATGTCATCCAATAGCATTTCCAGGAATAACCAGTGAGTGAAAGGTGAATCAAGAAATAGACCAGTTATGTTTGAACCTACACTGCGTGCTTCAGGGTATCATATGATGGGCCAAGCCTGTGAGAAGCTCTGTGAACATGATGGCTGGAGTTCGTGCTATGCCATGTGGATCAGAAAGTCCATTCGCAGGTAGATTTCAGCAGTCATCCAGTAAGATGGGCAAGGAGCTATCCTTATGCTCACTTTACAGTCTAGGTAAGCAGAGTGCTCAGAGATGTGATAACTGGTTGGGCCACTGCCTGGACAGTCACTGTGCCTTCTCTCCGGCTGTGGACTCCATCTGTGATCTTTCTGCAGGGATGCAGGATGACTGGGGCTGAAATACTGATTCCAGTGCCCGTGAGCGAAAGCACCCTTGACCAGAACCCCAGCTACTACAAACCTCCTATCTTCTATATATAGCAGCTAGATGCTCTCGAAAAGACCAGGAAAAAAAACAAAACAAAAACAAAAACAAACCAAAACAAAAAAAAAACCAGGGAGAGGTCCCCAAAGATAAATATCTCAGATCAGGTTCATCACTAAGATGGGTTTAGTGGGAGGCTCATGAGAGTGTGTGGTTTCGCCTTTGCCCTATCTCCTTTTTCCTCCCGTCTCCCGTTTCTCTCTCTCTTCTTCCTTTTTCTTCGTGTGTGTGTACGTGTGTGTGTGTGTGTAAGCACGCACACGCGCGCGTGCCATAGATCAGTGTCAGGTGTACTCCTCTATTTCACCTCACTTTATTTATTTTTGAACACTCTTTCACTCACCCTGGATCTTGCTGATTAGACTAGCCTGGCTGGCCAATGAGCCTCAGGGATCCTCCTGTCTCTGCTTCTCCAGTGGTGAGATTCTACTCATGGGCTTCCCAGCATGGCATGGCGGTCCAGCATGGCATGGGCCGCCCAGCATAGCATGGGTGCTGGGGATTGAACTCCTAATACTTGTGTGCTAAGCACTTTACTGACAGAGCTATCTCCTCACCCCATCTTTCCTCTGTCTGCCCAGCTGCTCCACCCTGGCCCTTTCTTTCCCACATTCCCCCTACGCCCCAAGGCCTCTTGCTGGGGCCTGTCTTTTTTCTTTCCTCTCCTACCCTCAAGACTCCCCCTGCACTCTAGATACAGGATCCAGAAGGGCCACCTTGTATTTTCCCTGCCATTTGGGCTCAAATGGCAATAGTGAGGAACCAGACTTCCAGAGTGTCAACTGCAAATCTGATAAAGAGTGTCTGGCCTAGTTTGGGTTAGGGTTCTTGTATATGGGTCCAGGGTGATGTGGGTTCAGCAGCCAGTGCATGCTTAAGGTGACCTTAAGCCTATGCTATTTCTGTAGGCCAGGTACTGCGGCTACACCCATGGTTTCGTTTCCTCCTCACAGAAACTCTTAAGAGACGATTCAAGAGCCTCCGTTTATTTCCATATGAAATTGGGGCTGAAAAAGATTAAAGCATTTGCCCAAGACACATACATAGGCCGTAGGAGGCAGAGACTAAGACTCGGCACCTGATCCTTCCAGCTCCAGAGCAGTCACGCACAAATACCAGGAGACGCTGCATGCAAGACGCACGTGGCTCATTCAAATGAGAAAGAGGGTACTCTGGCTCCGTCAGGGTGGTGAGAAGTGTGGGAGCCTTCTTAGCTTTCATGGTGATGTGTATGCTCTGACCACATGGTGTTCTTCCCTGGTCCTTGTTTGGAGTAGCTTTCCAGCATTCCTTTGCCCTTAATTTGTTAGCTCCCCGACTTTCCCTATTCAAGGTCCAACACAAGACATCAGAAGTTGCATTCCCAAGCTCTAGTCTGTCTTTGTGCTGTCTTTTGGCCCTCAGTTTGGGGTAACAGAGGAAGTACAACTTTATTAGGACAGAAATTTGTCTTTCTCAGTCCCTGAATGATGGAAGTCTGGGAGAGCTCTCACGACAAGGTAGTCTAAATGAGCTGGGACACGCACAGTGCCAGTTACAGATACTCGTCCATTCCCAGACCCTTAGTAGAGCTTAGCTTAGTCCAGGGAGTCAGGAGGTGGTTGGATACGGCACAATGCGATCCTGTTCCCATCTCTGCTGGCAAGGCCATTTATTTACTAATTTAGGAAGCAGGAGAAGTACACTTTATGTCCAGATTGATCCTGGGGTGAGCAAAGGCAGGTCATGAATGTTAGGTCTCAAACTCACAAGCTGCTGGCTGAGATACCTATTAATATCAAAACGTTCTTGGCTGCCAGGTCCTTCCAGCATTCCTCTGTCCCTGCCTGTCACAGGGTCCTCCTGGCTTGTATACCCCAGCCCCTACCTTGAACTCTCCAGCCTAGAGGGCTGGGCTGCCTTCCCTATATAATTCCAGCCATTTTGGTTTCTCTCTTACTCTCCTGGTCTCTTGGCCACGTCTCCAGGTTCCCCTCTTCCCCTCTTTGTCCTCTCCTTTCCTCCTCTCCTCACATGGCCTAGCAGCTCAGAATGGTCATGTCCACCCTGGACTCCCGCAGATGTCTCTGCCCCTGGCTGTGCTCTCCCTCACATCTACGATGTTCTCCCTCATGTATGCAATAAACTTTCTTCTCCACCATTCCTAGGAGCACTCACGTTCCTTTCCTTTTTATTTCTTTGTTCATTCAGTGAAGTCTTGGGGCTTCTGTGGAGAGCTGAGATGGGAGCTTATGAGCAAGCGTGCCACTAGGGATATGAACACACAGGGAAAGGCCTTTGGCTTTCCTGTGTTTGCTCAGCAATCTCATACGGACTACAAGGGCCACAAAAGCCATTTCATACCTGAGTCCAAAATAGGGCCTGTGCCTGGAATTAGAATTGTCATTGATTCTTGGTAAATGTGTGACCTTGGACACGGAACTTATTAACTGCTGCATCTGACCTCTGACCCTCTCCTCTGTGATGGAGCTGGATCTAAGGGTAAAACGAGACATCGGATCCACATTGCTTGGTACACCACACAGTGCGATACTGTCTCCCCTCTCCCCCCAGGTACACTTGGGGAACGTCTTCTCTGTCCACTGGGTAGCTCCAGAGTCACCTCCCCCAGGAAACCTGACCAGCCACAGGTCAGAGTGAGGACAAATTTCTTCTGTGTTTACCACAGCTCATGTACTATCCTCTTTAAGGGTCCTCTTGGCAAGGGATCCTAAGAGAAGTGTTCATTTTTATGGCAGAACCCTTGCTTTATTCACGATCCCAGCCTTTAGTAATAGAGTTTTCACCCGGGCACATGACTGCCCATGACTGCTCAATCTCCTCTCATGTGACTGCATTATCATGTGGATGGAGATGATGTGGGAAGCTTCTGGACTCTTACAAGAAGATGTTTTCTCCTTTCTCCTTTTCCATGTTGGCCAGTATGCATCTAGAGTAGTTTTCTTGGGGTTTCATAACAAGGCATCACAAAGTTGGGGCTTACATGACAGACATTTATTGCCCTCCAGTTCATGAGGCTGGGACTCAGAGATCAGGGTCCTAGAAGCTCTTCCTCTCCGTCCAGCTTTTATTTCTGCTTGGCTGGTGCTGATCCCAAGGCCAGTCTTCAATAAACTCAAAGTCAATAAATTCATGTTGACTTTCTTAAACACAACACAGAGAACCCAGGGCTGAGAAGAAACCTGTGTACCCAACACCACCAACCAGCATAGGGATTCGAGACTGGGCTATGATATGAGCAAGAAAGAAATTCTGCCTTCCAGCGGCTGCTATTCTCAGACTGTCTCTGCACCAGAGTCCGTACCCCAAGTGCTGCAAGGAGCCTACTAAGGGTAATTTTCCAGATTTCCAGATTCTGTGGACACAGCATAATACAGGCTCCCCTACTTCAAGTCTGTCTGCACACCACTAAAACATACTTGCTTGTGGGTTTTACTCAGAACATTGGGAAACTAGTTGGTTGTGTTCCAGGGCCTGGGCCTGGCATGCAGCTAGCGTTTGGGGTGCACTGGTGCTATGGAACACACTCAACTTTGACTCAGGACCTCAGTTCAGCTCTAAGTCATCTCTTCCCACCACTGGCTTCAATCCTCTAAAACAGCAGTGGATTATCAGAAATTCCCTTGTTCTGTCTGTTTTAGAAAGTTGCATGAGGCTGAATTGAGCCCAGATGAAGACCTTAGAAAGGTCAATAGCGCAGGCCAAGCACACAAGGTGCCATTACCATGATTGCTTTTGACATTAAAAGGCTGTTTTTGGTCACAGGTTGTGTGGAGCTGATGCTTGACAGATGGCACTCCCCAAATGCTCCCAGGGGCCCCTTTATCCCAGGGATTTTCCACTGAATGCAGCTTTCTTTCAAAGTTTTGTTTTGTTTTGAAACCAGAGAGCCAGTGAGGAGCCTGGGCTAATCCTAGATGCAGGGCTGAGCAGCCCAACCAGCAGAGTGCAGGGCAGGCCTTTTATCCTTGCTTGAACTGCTTGAACCTTCCACTGACCTGGGAGGAGGGAGCCCTCAGTCCCTAACACAGCTAGCTAAGACAGACCAAATGCAAGAGACAGGTTTGTTGCATTTCCCAGAATTACCTGGGTTGAGCCGAGCTAATGCCCAATCTTGGTCTTGATATGTCTCTGGGAGGGCAGGTATTGGAGGTGAGGTGGAGGAGAGGGAGAAGTGACTGAGGGAGTCATAGCAAGATTGGTCTTGCAGAAGATCTGTATCTAATCCAAGCTCCCCTATTGCTAATCATGGTACAAGGCCCAGAGAGGTTTAGGAGCTCACCAGTATCACACAGTTCAACTTCAGAGAGAGAGAGAGAGAGAGAGAGCAGAAGACTCCTAACCTCACAGCTTGCAGCTATTGAATGGTTTTTGTCAGAGCTGGGGAGGGGGTAGAAAGGTTGGACCCCAATTTCACACTTGAGAAACAGGGTCTTCCCTCAGGTGTAGCTAGTCTTTGGTAGATGGGCTGTGACCTGGTTGATCCTACTCAGAAGTTAGTTGAAGTCAGTCTTATTGTCAGGGTTAGGGGAGACCTTGGGCCCTGACAGCCCCTAACAAGCCAGCTCTGCTGCCCATCCTCCATAGTCCAATTAAAGACACACAATTACTAATGAAAAGCAGGAAAAGGGAATTATTCAATGCAGCCACATTGAGAAAAGGAACAAAGTGGTCCAGGGAACCCCGCGAAGCCCACCTTCCATGTTCTGAAAGAGGTGTATGTTTAAACAGAAGGTAAGAGGTATGCAAGACTATGAAGATCTGGCCAAGGTGTGGTCTGTCTCACCATCATTGTCCAGGGTCCAGTCTCTCCTGCAAAGGGTCTGAAAGATGCCAGACCTGTGTGAAGTCTCTTCTCAGGAGACAAGTTTCTCCTCTGGCTGGTACCAGGCATCCATTCTTTTCCTTCACCCATCATGAAAGTCCTGGGTGTGGAGGGAACCAGCCTTTCCCACAAATGGGTTCACAGAAACTCTATGCAGGAGGGAGTATGAGCGCAGGAAAAATGAAGAATGACAAACGAACAGGGTAGTTCGTTCTTTTATGGGACCCGAGGAAATGACACGCATGATCGCGCTTTAAAATGACACATGGAACATGCTTTGGAAGTAAAACGCAGGAGCGTTTTTAATAGGGGAATTAACAGCGTACATATTAAGAAAAGAGAGGGGCAAGAGAGAGAGACTGACAATGCAATGCGCCTTGTCAGTGGAATAACCACACCAAGAAGAGAAGGAGGGAGAGACTTACAACATACATTACCAGGGAAAGGGACCACACCAGAAAGAGAGAAAATTGCTCTGGCCAGAGGTTTAAAAAGCCAAGTACAGTTTTTTGGTATGCAGATGTTGCTCAGGCCTTCAGAGGAACCAGTTTCATATGTAGATGTAGTCACGCCCAGCGGGGAGGAGCTGGGTGTCCTTCCTCCTGCAGACTTACAAACTTTGAGGTTATCTTGTTTTGCTAAGAAAGAACATTTGTCTTAATACTGTTAGCTGAATAACATCTCCATCTGCCCCAAACAGAGCAGAGTGCCATGTAGGCAAAGAAGGTTTTAATTTTATAGTTTTTAGCTGTTTGGTGCGTATTTATTTTTTCTCTATCTAGGCCCCTCTTGCTTCTGTCTGTTACTATCAATATGGATGGGTAGCTTTACACATGCCAGGACTTAGAAGCCTGCAAGATATTTTACAAAGACAATTACTTTTGAGGAAAAAATGGCTGCTTCTCCTTCTCAGCTCACACCGGCCAGCTAAGGTATCACTAGGCCATGCAGACATAATGAAAGACTTTTGTCACCATTACAGCAAAGGGGAGGAAGGGGCAGAATGGCTGGTAAGCCGAAGTTCCCCGCTGGGGAGTCTGGAACCTTGTCGACAGACTTCAACCTCATCGCCAGGGTATTAGGGCTCCAGCACCTGGGAAATTCCAATTTGTTGTGATGTATTGCTTCAGCAGTCTGCTAGCTAAAGAGAGGAACACAAGTGTCTCCTTAGAATATCTTCATTCTTGCCAGGATGGTCACAGTCAGCACAGACAGGGAGGACATTCCTCCATAAAAGCCCCACTTTGGGATTGTCTCTCTAGAATCTTCTGGAAAAAAAATCTAAATATTTATGGGAGTATAGCTAAACTCTATAGACAGCTGGTGTTTCTGTAGACCTGACATTGTCAGATGATCTTGGTCTAGTTTCTAACTTGGCCCCTGCAGCCTGGATAGTCCAGACTAGCCTCAAGTCCTACTCTGACTCCTCTTACAGATGAGGGAGTGGGCTGGGGGCTCACCCCACCTAGAGCTGAGATGCTGAGGAGCAAGGGCCCAGGCAGAAGACCTACCTACCTTCTTCAGGCCATTTCTGGAGCACAGAAGATCCCAAGCAGAGTCATGAGTCTGCTGTGTTTGCTGGTTGAGGAGGGTCTTTGCAAAGGGGAGTAGGGGTGGGGGCGGGACTCTGTTCCTGAGGTGGATTCAAGGGAAGGGAGAAGCAGTATCCACTGACCCCTCACTGTGCCCTCAACTGCCTTCTCACCAAGGGACCAGCATGTATTGAAACAAGAACATTAGGACAAAATAAAGCTTATGATAATCATAGAAAATATAGAAATTCCCAAAGAAATTAAAATCAAGCTCCTGGAATCTTGCCCAGAGTTAACTGCTGGAACCACTGAGCATGTGTCCTCCCTGGATTTGATGTTTATGTGCATAAGATCTGACAAAAACAGCCCTCTCTTCTGTGCGATGCATGAGACTCTTGAGATCACAGGCAGGTAGGTCCAAATGGAAAGGATTGATGACTGACATTGTGAAGGCTAAGGACCATGACTAACAACAAAGAATGCAGCCTCCTGTGGGGATATGTTAGGAAAACAACTTCCTTTGGGAGAGACTGGCTACAGGACAGGGTTTATGACTATGGAAGGATCTAGAGACAGCTGGCAAGAGGGTATATATGTGCTTCCCATTGCTGCACCCAGCTTGACACCAGAGGTCAGTGAAGCCCAGGACAGAAGGGAATGCCCACAGGGGACAACCTCTGGAGCAAGAGAAGTGGAGAGAATAGATCAGGGCAGAGAGTGGTATGTGACAAGCCTTTTTTCCTGGAAGAAAGTGAGTCAGAGGGGACCATGGGGACAGCAAGACTATTCTGCAAAGAAGTGAAAGTCAAATGGGAAAAAGCCTTCCAGTCCATTCTAGCTGTGTATCTTTGTAAATGTATGTATGTATCTATCCATCTATCATCTACCTATATCTATTTACTTCCCACCATGATGACAGTGGAATAAACCTCTGAACTATAAACAAGCCCCAATCCTTTATAAGAGTTTCTGTGATCATGGTGTCTCTTCACAGCAATAGAATATTGACCAAGACAGACAGTAGATAGAAAGAAAGAAAGAAAGAAAGAACGAAAGGAAGAAAGAAAGACAGAAAGACAGAAAGACAGAAAGAAAGACAAATAGATGATCGTCTCTAAATCCTAAGACACAATCAGAAGCAGTATAGATTAGTAACTAAGTGCAAGTATAGAACAAGATCAGGAGGGTTGGAGCTGAGTGCTAGGGACCTGTGCAGGTTTGAACTGGTTATTTACTCCCAAGGAGACCTAGACAAGTAAATAATATTAGAAATGCTACCGGGCACATAGCAGGAAGCTATGTCAACAGTCACCTAATGGAGACTGGTGAATATTTGGGTATCACTTTCTGGTAGGAAGAAAGAGCCAGTTACCCCCCTACCCCCTGCTGTGTCTGCTTGTCCCTCACTTCTCATATTGGTTCACCCCTGCTTAGATTTAGTAGCCTCCCTCCCCACGCCTAGGAAGTGGCCCTCCAGAGAGTTTTTGGGGGATTTTCTTTTCCAGTTCAGCCTTTGGAAAGAAAATCCTCCAGGAAAGGAAGGAGTGATTGATTCTCACAGAAGTGCTAAGAATTCACCAGACCCTGGCAGGCAGGCGGGAGCTGTTTACTTTGTCCAGTCCCAGAAGAGAGAAAAAGGGGGAAGGGCTGGAGGAAGGGGAGGAAATAGAGAAAGGGGAGGAGGGGGTCACCAAAGGGTATTAGAGACACAAAGTACAGCTGCCTACCACCTCCACCGCCAGAGCCACCACCACCTCCTCCCTTCCCAGAGAGCCTGCTGTCTGAGTTGCTGTCTGGCTTAGCAGGACCAGTCAAGTCTACCTTAGATCATTCTCTGCCCTACCTGGGTGTGCAGTGGGGTAAGTTAAAAAAAAAAAAAAAGCCAAAAATTTGGAATAACATTCCTCACTTGCTTTTAGCAAATTTAAATGATTAACGTCCCTGTGGGGTTGCTGAGAAGCCTGATGGGAAATGTGGAAGCAGTATATGGCCATAACAAGTCAAACCAAGGAGCCTGGATAGACATTTCTCCACGAATTGCCACATCTATAAGTGGTCAATAAGTGTAGGGCAATAAGCCAGACATAATTAACCACGTGGGGAGCATAACTGTATGTTTTGAAATTTGCATGGCGGAAGGAAGAAAATGCCAGCACGCAACAGAATTCTACAGCAAAGGTTTATTTGGGTGATGATTGGGAGGAGGCCATGAAGAAGGAACAGGAGGGAAGGAGAAAGAAGCAGCAACTGTCTCAGGGAAACAGAAGTAGGGGAGAAGACCGACTGAGAGCCTGAGAGGGAGGGAGGGAGAAAGAGACTGAGAGGGAGAGACAGAGAGAGAGGGAGAGAGGGAAGGAGAGAAGGGAGGGGGGAGAGAGCGCTCGAGGAGCAGCCTGGCATGCCAGTATTATAAGGGTGGGGTGGACGGCCCTTGTAGATGATGCAAGAAATTAATGGGAGTCTCAGGAGGTGGGCACAGAGTGGCCCGGAAGGCTGATTAAGAGGTGGTGCCACAAAGCAGGTAAGGGGCTGTTCCCCAACAAAATGGATTACCATTTCAAATCCATCAGGATAATCATTATCACAACAACAACAATGACAATAATCAGAGAATAAAAGGTGTTAATGAAGACATAGAGGAATCAGACCCTCTGTGCACTGCTGGTGGGATGGTGAAATGGTGTAGCCAATGTAGAAAATAGTATTATGGTCTCAAAAAAAAAATTAAACAGAATTAAAATTTAACTTTAGGGTATGGATGTATTTCAGAAATGACAGCAGGAGCCAGAAGAGGTATTTACACAAACACATGCATAAGCAGCATGGCTCACAATAGCCAAAGCATAGAAATAACCTGAATGCTGGATGGATGGATGGATGGATGGATGGATGGATGGATAAGCAAGATGTGGTTTGCACAAATGCCACTGTTAAGAAGGAAGGGATTCTGAAGGCTGTTATAATGTGGGTGAAACTTGAAGCCATGTTTATTGAAATTAACTAGGCACAAAAGCACATATAGTAACTGAGACCACTTATCTCAGAGACATAGGATAGTCAACTCCACGGAGACAAGAATAGAATGGAGAAGTTGCCGGGGGACCAGGGGGAGAGGGAGGTAGATGGTGATAATGGTTGTCCAACAATTTGAATGAACTCATTGTCCCTGAACTGTGCACTTAAAGAGTGGCTAAGATGGTAAATTTTGCTAGGTAAATTTTATCACCAACCAGGAGAATGCTAACAATGTTACAATGTTATTAACAGCAATTAACTTAAACTTTCTGAATGTAGGTTCTGCTTATGAATGTTCCTGAGCTCAGCTTTATTGTCAGCGTTTTTTTTTTTTTTTTTTGAGACAGGGTTTCTCTATTGTAACTCTGGCTGTCCTGGAACTTACTCTGTAGACCAGGCTGGTCTACCACCTGCTTCTGACTCCACCTGCCTCTGCCTCCCGAGTGCTAGGATTAAAGGTGTGCACTGCTACCATCACCTGACTGTTGTTGACTCTTAGCACATGGAAATTTCAGAACTTAACAAAGACCAACAGCCCAAGAATTCCAAACCCATCACTTAGGAAGGTTCTCTCTCCCCTTGGGAGTCTCTCTTTTTACATCCTGTATCTCTTCATCATTTTATTTTTGGGGGTCTAGCAGTAGGTCAGCTTGCTAGAAGCTTTTCAGAGAATAAATGAGAAATGGGATCCATGAAAAGGTTTGTCTCTTCCCTGCTGACTTGAGGGGCATGTTCCTTAGGGCCACGGACTTGAGCTCTGTGAATACAGACAGCTGTGAAGAGGCAATGAAGAAGCTAATAGGATGTACTGCTTGCTCCTTTTTCTTGGGGGGATCAGTAGTTTCCTTCAGCTTATTGAGGACACCCGTTAGGGACACTGGAAGCTTTGGACAGAGGAATCAGGACTTGGTTTGAGAGGACCGTTGTGGAAATGCCAAGTCCTGATCACTATCAGAAAAGCAGGCACGAGTCCTCTCCTGGGCCCCTGTCACTCAGAGAGACGGGCTTCATTCCTTTTGAATGAAGTCAGGAGCCTTCCTGGCATTTTGTTTTCTTCACTTAACATTCCTTTGCTGTGTTCTAATTCTGGGCTACACAATAGTTACTTCCTGGTAAAACTAGGCCCATCTCAGGTTTGAGGTTTTGTGTTTCAATACTTTTAGAAACTGGAATGAGAGAGAGAGAGGAGTCTTGATCACTTGTGTGGCTTATTTTCAGTGTTGGGGGCCAAAGATGGTCCTTTCCCATCTTAGTGGTCAAGTGACTGGCCTCTAGAGTAAGAACAGAGGGGAAGAGACAGAACTAGGGTCTGTAGCTTCCTTGACAAGGGCAGTAGGCTTCACATCTTTATCTCTGGATAGAGTCTGCCCATCCCCCCTCCCCCCTATTCCCACTATCATGTACCAATCAGGACTGCCTGTGGTATTAGTGAGCCCTGTTGCAAGGGACTTGAAAACATGGTGGCTAAAATCAACAGCCATTCATTTATCTTACGAGACTGTATCATTTATTTCCTCTATCTAGGTGAGGTGGGACTTCTCTCTTCCGGTCTCAAGTATCTGAGATCATGTAACTGGTATCATGTACCCAATGATTGGCTGTAATTCTGACTCATTTGATTTGATTGTCTATTCACATGGCTACCAGGCCAGGGTCATGGAGCACAAATTTAAACAAGGGAGTTAATATTTATGGTTGAAGTAGGAGGTCAAGGTCATTGGGTAACTACCCCCAAATTTACCTGAGGGATATTTTAGAATAGAGGTCTACAGACAGGGCTGGCCAGGACCACAGGTACAACGGTTGAAATGAATTTATTTTTCAAGGGACATAATCTATTTATATATTATTTGTGTATGTGTATGCATGCTAATATATGCGTGTTTGTGTCTGCGTGTGTACACATGCATGCATGTGGAGGCCAGAGGACCTTCTTGGCTGTCTTTCCTCAGGTACTCTGTCCACTTCGGTTTTACGAGACAAGGTCTCTTCACTTGTCTGGGGCTTGCCTGGTAAGGGTAGGCTGGTTTGCCCATGAGCCACTGGGATCTCCCTGTCTCTTCCTCCCCAGCTCTAGGATTATTTATAATTATTATTTATTTCTTATAATATAAATATTATTTTTTATTTTTACTCATTTATTTTTCATTTATCACTATTATTGTTTATAATACATAATTTTAGAAATATTTATAATAAAATAATAATTAATATTTTAATTATTTAAATATTCTTAAATACTTACTATTATTTAATAAAATTGTTATTTAATTACTATTAAGCAGTCCATTATGATGAGAAATAGAGACAACAAAGCCATGGCACCAGAGCCCTGAACTGGGCTGATAGCATGCGCGTTCCCAGCCTTAGGATTTTACCTTCTCCCCACTGTTTATCTAGTCACACAGCTACACAGCTTCAAGGAGGGCCTGGGAAACTAGTCTTCACTCCAGTGAGCACACACAGCTAAAAATCAAGACTTCTAGTAGGACAGAGGAGGGACGGAGCATGGTGGCACACATCTTTAATCCCAGTGTAGAAGAGACAGAGACAGGTAGATCTCTGTGTTGCCCCAGCCTGGTTTACACAGTGAGTTCCAGGACAGCTAGGGCTAGAAGGTGAGACCCTGCCTGTCTCATAGACAACAACCAACAGCATAACACAACACAACACAAAACAAAACAAAGCAAAAAAAAAAAAAAAACTGGTACAGGGGGAAAGTGATATATTTATTTCATGAAAACCTTTTAGAACCTCAGCTTCCTCAAAGGGGGATGGGACACACTTGAGAGTAGTGGCTACCCCAGTGTGTTAAGATCAACTGTGACAAGGGTGCCAAGGAGTTACTATAGTAACTGTCCTGGCAGTGCCCTTCCCTTTTGCTAAGGGACTATTGAAACAATGAGTTCTGAGGAATTAGGAATTCCCCAGGAATCTAGGGGGAAGGGAAAGGCTGAAGCCTAATGCCAGCCCAAGGGGAGCCTGTCTCCCAGGAGGGAATTTCACACACTTCTGACAATTTGTCACACATCTTGCAGGCCAGAGTGGAGTCAAGGCAATATTGGTCAGCGATGGGCAGGGCAACATCTTGAGCAGGACTGCTTAGTGAAATGTAGATCTTGTCCTCTATTTAAAGCTAAGTCTCATGTAAGTACCAGGAAGACAGATTTGGGTGGGTCCCTGAACCTCTTTATTCTTTCCAATGTGGCTGCTGAATAAACTCTCTTTTAATGCTTTTAACCATTTCTCATCTCTTTAATTGGTGTGTTGAAGATAGGAGGCTGGCCTAGCTTGTTAGAATTATAGAGTCCAGGCTCTGGTCCTAAGAGCTCCAGTAGTCCTACAGTAGAGGTGGCAATAGGTATGGGTAGATAAAAGTCCTGTGGGAGCATAACATTTCTTTAATTTTAAAAATTATTATATTTATTTATTTGATTTGTGTGTATGTACTTGTGTGCGCCATGTCCAGATCAAAGAACAATCTGCCAGGATGAGTTCTCTCCTTAGACAGTCTAGGTCCTGGGTATCAAACCCAGCTCAACAGACTTGGTAGCAAGTGCCTTTCCTCGCCGAGCCATTGCACTGGCGCTGGAGCATAACAGTTCTTACAAGCTGTTCTGACATTCCAATGGCTTGGGGCACAAGAAACTCGAAAGCAGACTATAACTGCCCACCTCTGCCCTGGATACGAGCCAGGATTGAGAGCCTTCTCTGGATGGTCCTTAGCTTTTCTTTCCCTGGGATTAGGAGGCTTCCTTTGAACTCATGAAGGGCTTCTACCTTGGAGTGAATAAAAATTAACTTTCTGGATCTCAGTTTCCTCAAAAGAAAAGAAAAAACAAAACAAACAAACAACCCCACAGTGTGCCTGCCCAGTGAAGTTGAGGGATTTACTAGAAAGCTTGTAGATATCAGGTACCCAGCATGCTATTATTTGTTTACGGGTCTCACTGCCTGATCCCTACTCAGCGTCAAACTGAATTTTGATTTCTAACCGGAGCATAACTCCGAGAAACTTTGTTACCTCCCCCGTGGTTGCCCCTCAGCCTTTTACCTCCTTCCCTGTCTTGTACTGTAGGACCAGAGTAAGCCAGATTCCCAGGTCACTTTGCTGGGCAGCTGTGTGGCCAGATTCTGATCAGCGCAGTGTATTGGGGAGTGTTTCTTTGCCCTTGTTCCCCTGGCTGATCTTCAACCCTGCCCTTTAAGCTGACAGGATGAGAGTGTGATATTGGTAGATACCTGTGACCGTGAGGTAATAATCTAAATGCTTGAAAAACAAACTCAACAAAAAACTAAAAAAGCTAAGAGGAATAGGAAGACTCCCATATCCTTGATGTAATTGCGATGTAAATCTAGGCTTCTCCTTCTATGGTAACAGTCATCCACCCTGGTTTAAGGCTTGTTTACCTGCTTGTTCAGTTCCTTGAGAATGAAAACATCTTCCTGTAATCCCTCCCCCTGTGGGAGGAAATCCCTGACGCTGTTCAAACAACATTCTGAACACAAAAATGATTTTACCCAAAGGTCCGTCTCACACACACCCAATCCACCAGCTAGTTTGAACTGGATACGTTGATTTGAGATTTCTGCATTCCGGTGCATTGTTAAACAAAACAAAACAGCAAAACAACCAACCAACCAACCAACCAACCAACCAAAGAAACAAACCAAAAACAGCCTTTAGCTCCCCACTCTTGTTTGTATGTAATTACATTTCTGGCTGGCAACTTAGCTTAGTTCATATTTGCTTTGTACCATTCTGGTCAATGGCTGCCATAGCACCAAGGGGCAGAGAAAAAGATCCAGAGAGGCGGCTTCCGAGAGCTCAGAGTTTAGGAGAAGAACAAGCAGATGAGCTGAGAATCCCAGCAAAATCGGGAAGGGCAGAGGTATGTGGAACTTTGATACAAATCCACGGAGGAAAAAGCATATTTGTTACTCAGGGCTGTATAGATTCTGTAGACATACTACTTTTAACTTTCTCAGGTCCCTAAAATAGCTCAAGTAGAGACTGAGAGAAATGTATGGCCATACAAAGCAGATTATTTTCGCAGAGCACATTCTGGCATGCCAGCGTCAACCAAATACAAACACACAGCGATGACAAAATGTGGGTGCATGGGGGTTTTTAAGTGAAACAGGCAGTCACTAAGGGGGATTTGCCCATTGGTCAGGACCTGAGTACAGGTCCTTACTGGGTTAAATGGCTTGTTACATCTGGCAGGGAGGGTTCGAAGGAAGGTGGGGTGCAAGAGACATGCAGAAAGTTCTAGTTGTCCAGCAGCTGGCTTTGAGACTTGCTGAGAATTACCAGGGATTCCCAAAAAGCCGAAGTCAGTTCCTGCCCACCATGAGGGGGCACCCTGGTGGCCTCCTCAACCTGAAGTCCTGGTTCATCAGCATAAGAAGGTTGCCTGATGCCACATAAGGACCACCGTATCTCTGCAGCCTCAATATTGTAAGATAGCCAGGTTGGACTCTACAAGTCCACCCTCTGAAGACAGTCCTACGATAAATGTGTGGGAGGCAGAAACAGCCTGGGTACTAGACAAGCTATCTAGGAGCAATATAGTAGGGCTTATTTGCATATGACCAATCAGAACAAGGGTGTGAACCAAAGGGAAGCCAATCACAGAAGAGAAAGTCCTCATTAGAAAGCACAGGACCCCATGATAGCAGCCAGCTAGAGAGCAGGGGCAAGGTCTATGGTCACCTCATCTACTTTCCCTTGGAGGCAGAGGCTCTGCTTCTGCTCTGATAAGATCCTAGAGTACAGGGTTCTTACTAGAGCCATCCTAGATATTAATGGACTGATAGAGCCTTTGATCCCAAAGAAACATAGTCAACCCTCAATAGCCATGGGTTGTGCATCTGCAGATTCAACAGACCATAGACTGTAAATGTTTAAAAATGACCTGTCCTGACCAGCTCTCTTGCTATCAGTCTCTAAGCACTGTGGCATAATGACTGTATACATAGTTTGATTAAGCCTCAGTAAGTAATCTAGAGACGACTTCAAGGATCTGGAAGATGGATGTAAACTAAATGCAAACTATGCCTTTTTCATAAGACACTGGAGCATGGTTCAAGGGACTTTGTTCTCTGTAGGGGGTCCTGGAACCCTGGAGAATACCAAGGGACATCTGTGTGTGTGCATATTAATGAGAAGGCTTTATTTAGACATCCTAGGTAATTCTTACATTGGATGATTTTCTAAGTTTAGAAGATTGTGTGTGTGTGTGTGTGTGTGTGTGTGTGTGTGTGTGTGAGATAGAGAGAGACAGAGACAGAGAGAGAGACAGAGAGAGATCTAGAAAGATTTCATTCAATAGATATCAACTTCAGAGCATATCTGATTGTTACACATCTCAAATCCCTGTGGCCTTGACTCAGTGCTTTGTAAAAGGACCATGCCAGATGCTTCTATTAAAATAAGATGGTTTCTGGGGTGTTTAGCACTGTCTCTGCAGTTCCATTGTCAGGAGGTATCACTCCTGAGACCAGAGGCACAGACTAGGACTCTACAAGCCCACCCTCTAAAGACAGGGTGCCTCTGCCTGTGCTACCACATGGCACTTCTGTTCAAAGGGGTGGAGTCTCCTTTCACCCGCTTTGGCTTTTCAAGCTTACCTGGCTAGGTCTCAGTTTTGCATATTTTTTGGTTAAGCCAAATAGGGAATCTACCTGAGTTTTATTAAAATGCAGGGCCAGTGAGATGGCTCAGCAGGTAAAGGTGATTTCTGAGCAATACTGGTGACATTAGTTTGATCCTTGGCACCCACATAAAGGTGGACGGGAAGAACTGACTGCACAAAGTTGTCCTCTGCCATATGTATGTCATGCAGGCATGCTCCCGCACATACATAGTCATGCACACACGTGTACACAAATAATAAATAAGATTAAAGAAATTAAAATAGACCCCACCTGGAGAGTGTGCCTTCACACTGAACCAGGAAATGGGTGTTTTTATACTCTCATTGTGTCATCAGTGCCCCTAACAATGGCAGATAAGCCTGATGATTATACCTGATTACTGAAGGCCTCCAAAGAAACTAAAATGCAAGCCCTTGGCTTGAATTCCAAATTTCCATGGACGATACAAGTTCTCGGGCTTCCACTTTGCTCGCCTGCAAGTTGCACACAATAATGTGTAGTTCTCTTAATGGTGTACTTAGCTCTTTGATTGCTAATTCATCTATCCACCCATCCATCCATGCATGCACTCCTTCATTTACATTTATTAAATGGTTCTTTAAAATACAAGGGGTTACAAGAATGCCTAAAGAGAAATCCCTGCCTCAAATAAACAAATACAAAAACCATAATAAACCCCTTTACTTGAATTTCATATTTTCCCCAAATTATATTAGTTATGATTCCCATTTTAAAATATACACATATATACACATATATGTACATATATGTGTATGTGTATATGTGTGTATGTGTATGTATGTGTATATATATATATATATATATATATATATATATATATATAATTTATTTTTTTGAAATAGGATTTCTCTGTTGTAACCCTGGCTGTCCTGGAACTCACTCTGTAGACCAGGCTGGCCTTGAACTCACAGAGATTTGCCTGCCTCTGCCTCCAAAGTGCTGGGAGTAAAGGTGTGCATCACCATCGCCTGGTGTCAAAAAATATTATTAATATGTATGTTGAGAGCACATGCATGTCATGGTTCCTGTGTGGTCAGAGGACAACCTTCTGTTATCAGTTCTTTCGTACGGGTTTTGGAAGTTGAACTTAGGTCATCAAAGCTTGTACAGCAAGCTCTTTAACCACTAAGCCATCTCACTGGTTCATCATTCCCATTTTGTAGATGTAGAAACTGAGACCCAGTGAAGTTAAATGATTTGTCCAAGGTCCTACAAGTAGACACAAAGGGGTCGGGATTTGATGTAGCTTTCATTCACAGTATTCTGCGGTCTCTCCGACATCAGAATTCCTGTTATTCTTTCAACTTTAGATAGTTGCGGTTGCAGGATCAGGGGCCCGCCCCATGCTCATGTGACGGTCTGAGACGGCCACTAGACTGTAGCAGGATGCTTGGAAAAAGTTTTGCTCTTTTGGCTTCTTTAAAAATACAAAATGGCATGTGGACTAGGTTTCTACTCCCATTCCAGGTGTAGTAGATGATTGATTTGGATTGTTCGTTGCCGGTGGCTATAAAATTTGATTATGTGCAGCTGTTTTTGCCACGTGTAGCTTGTCCATATGATTGCATGCAGCTTAGATTTCCGGGAACTTTTGCTTAGTCTATGTAAGGGTTGAAGTCCTTAGTTGGTCTGTTGTTGGTTTATTGGTTATTGCTTAGAAGAACATCAGTTGGAGAAAATGAGTTCACGGAAAGTGAGCTGAGATGCTAGTCTGGCTCACTGTCAGCTCCTGCTCTCCCAGCTTCGGACAGCCTAAAGAGGCCGTGAAGATTTCTTCTTTCCTCTCCTTCTATCAAGGCCGACTGCAAGAGCAGTGGAAGTTTCTTTCTATCCTTCCTTTCCCTTTCCCTACATTGAAGTTAAAAGATAGTAGCAAACCGCCACAGCTAGACCAATAACCCTGGTATTCAAAATTTTAAATATTAAAAAAAAATCTTATAAGAATATGTTGTGTTGAACATATTTTACCCCTGCTCCATTCCCTCTACATGTCCTTTTCTCACATCGCCCCCTTCCCATTCAGCCCCTTTGTTCCTCTAGGCAACTTTGCTTTTACTTAGAATCTAGACACCCATGGCTTTATGTGACTACGTAAAATCTAGGAACCACAAATGACAGAAGAAGAAAAAAAAAAAGGTATTTGTCTTTCTGAGATTGGCTTAATATGATTGTCTCCATTTGCATCCATTTTCTCTCAAACGACACAATTTCATTTTTTTATGGTTGAAAAAAACCCCACTGTGTACATATTCCACATTTCCAGTTCTCTACACAACATATCATTTAGTCTTTTCTGTATGTGAGTGTGTCCCTGAATGTATGTATGTGCACCATGTGCATGCCTGGTGCCCACAGAGGTCAGAATAAGGCATCCAGAGCCCTTGAAACTGGAGTTACAGATGGTTGTGAGCCACCATGCAGTTGCTGGGAACTGAACCCAGGTCCTCTGCAAAATCAACAAGTGCCCTTAACCACTGAGCCATCCCTCCAGCCTTATACACCACACTCTCTTTACCCATTCCTCTGTGTCTGGACACTAGTTGGTCCCCTAACTTGGCTAATGTGAACAGCACAGCAGTAGCATGGATGTGCAGGTATCTGTGATACATTGACTATGAGTAATTACATAGGTATAGCTGTGGCCGAGGTATGTTAGTGAACCCTTCTGGAACACTAAGGTTAAGGTACTGAAGGATCCAAACTCCAGATCACTGCTGATCTGTGCTGCGGTAAGTGTGAATGGACCGGGCTTCTCAGTCTCCTGCTTCAGCAGCAGCTTCTCATCTCTGCTCCTGGACCACCTGGGGATATGTCTCTTGGTTAGCATGGGGACTCGATTCTTGTGGCTGGAGTCCACTCATTACCTGTTGAGTGTCTGGTGCTGGCTCTGAAGACTGAGTCCAAGTTAACCTGAGAAGGCTTGGGGTAAGGGCTGAGCAAGGAAGAGGGGACTGCTGAGTGGCGATATGGCATGGAAACTTTGACTTCCTTAAGTGCCATTCCAGGAAAGCAAAGTCTCTGAGAATCCAACCAACTCATTTTCAAAAAGAATGGTAAGGTGAACTAACTGCTCTTTTGGCCAAGGCAGGAGCCAGACTGAAGCCAGGGTGAGCCTTCTGTCCTGTCCCTTTTTTTCTGGCTCAGTATTCTAACCTAGAGGCTGAATGCCCATTGTATTCCATTTCACTGTAGACGGGATATTGGAGACCCAAACTAGACCACTTTCACAAGAGCTTATTGCCACCCCTGCTTATAGAAGCAGGGAACTGAAGCACAGAGACACTGGGTTATCGACATGGTAGGAGTCGGCAGGAGATCTAACTGGCTCTGATCGAATAGTGGATGTGGCACAAACAGTCCTGCATGGTTGATGGAATGTTTTGAGTTTATCTAATGTTTTTAACCATCCGCTCAATAGATCTGGTGGTTAGGGCTCTGTCTGATCTTGAAGGTCAGTTAGTGATGGATGTGGCCCCCTCACTTCATATTGTTCTCTCCATCTCAACACTTCTTCCTGGTTCCATGGGTTCTTTGCACCTCTATCACAATATTTGGACATTTCCCCCTTCACTGTGATGGACGCATACTCAGGCTCGGTTGAGTCTACGCCATCCTGCTTCTAGAGCTCAGAAGCACGCACAGATGTTGCTAAATAAATAGACATGGCTGGGTTCCTGAACCTCTTTGTTTCTGCTTCTCAAATCATCAAAGATTGTTCTTATTTGGTTTCTCAGCCACCTAGCAGATAGAACACTCTATTTTAGCACAGTTAGTCAATAAGCCCTGTCAACTGTAAGACTGGGGAGCTAACCTTACCTGTCCCGCCTTGAGGACATCATGCCTCTGGGTTTCCCCCTAAAGTTCCACCCTTTTCTACTCTGCCAACTGCTTTCTGACTATTGTCAATTTTGTACCTAGACTCAGGAGGGGTGAACCAGCTCTCTCCTCCTTGTAATCGGGAATTTGTGGTGTAGAAAGGATCAGCCACTGGGTGGCGCTGTGGGAAGACATTTGTCCTGGTAAAGGCAGCTGAATACTTCTCTGAGAGAATTTAGGTTTGAAGAGGTGGAGACGCTGAATTGGTGCAGGTTGGGGAGATTGTGATGGTGGATTGTGATTGTAGGGGCACGTGTCATTCATCCTAATGTGTGCTTTCAGTGTTTTTGTTCACAGTCTGCTAATTTGGGCTGTCTATGCTCTGAGGTCGAATGTTTCATGAATTTTTTTTTTTTTTTTCTCTCTGTTGTAACTCGGGCTGTCCTGGAACTCACGCTGGAGACCAGGCTGGCCTGGAGCTCACAGATTGCTGCCTGCCTCTGCCTTTCGAGTGCTGGGATTAAAGACACGCGCCACCACCGCCCAGCTGTTTCATGAATCTGCATTGAAGGAAACAGGGACAGCCAGGTGGGTAGGGCTAGAGTCTCCATCCATCACATTTCTAAGTTTCTCAGTTATCCCCATCTGTCCAGGAGGGAACTTTTCTCCTCGCCGTGTATAACCCGAAATTTCTTTCGGAGTCACTGTTATACAGTTCAATGGCCTTATCATCCCGTGAGCTGAATTTTGAACACTTTTTTATGACTGTGAGAGGGATGGTCATATTGAAATGCCATGTGATAGAGTTGAAGTAACTGTTATGAATGAGGAGTCCCGGCTCCTCACTCATAAGCTGCGAGACCTCAGTGTGGCCTCTCAATCTCTCTGTATAGCTGAGAAATGGGGAAGATAAAATATCAAATTCCCAGTTAAATACCATTACAGGTATTCAAAGCTCACCGGCAGTAAGGTGTCCTGTAAACTGCAAAATATAACTCCAATGGATGTGTCAGAAAGCCCTGGAGGGAAGAGACCCATTCTATGCCTTTTTATCCTGGACCTGACACCATGACTATCACCAGGTATGTTGGATGAGTAAAATGCCCCATGCAGCAGGGGACAGACTGGATACACTCCTGGCAAATGAAGGGCTTCAAAGGATGAGGTTAGGAGAGGGAGCAGGAGAAGCAGGCCCTTAAGAAGAATCTGGGGCTTGTGCCTCATCTGCTAGGAAAGCATCTAGCACGTCCCCAGCCAGCTGGCCCCTGGGTAGCCTGGCTCTGCTCAGGCTTGGCTGCCAGGCTCAGGCTATCTGAGGCCTGAGTGACTTCTCTCAGAGCAGGTGGACCTAGAGTTTTTTCATCCATCATGGGCACTCACTCTACTGACCGGCCTGGAATGTCCTCCCTCTCGTGCCCACTTTGAAGGCCTTAGTCCCTGGTGATGGTAAACATTGGAAGCAGGGCCTGACACTGAGACGCCTTGGATCTTGTTGGGTTGAAGCTGTCTCCCATGGTTAACAAATATAAACAAAAACAGCACAGGTAAATAAATACAGGCAAGTGTGGAGGAAATCTATGTCTGAGCCTGTTTTTTTTTTTTTTTCCCTGACAGTTTTTATACACTTCATAGGCATATCTTAATTAGTCCCATAAGGTAATTATGAGCCCTGTAGGATTCTCTCAGGCCACCCCCAGGCATGCTACTATTACCATACTAATTTATGGATAGGAAATTTGAAGTTCAGCCCCTTCCTGGGTCATAAAACTCAAACCATCCATTTGTCCCATTCTTCATTCCACAAATTATTACTGAGCTTGTACTATGCACCAGCCACTCCCTGGTACATATTTGTGTAGAGTAATGCAGGTAAAAATTCCCTGCTCTGTGCAGACAGGATGGCAAATAGACAAAGGGAACGGTGTGGTACATGGTAGGAAGTGCACCGGTGAAGAACAAAGCACTGAAGGGTGGAAGGATGCCGGGATCGTGGGAAGAGAGGATGGGAATGCAGTCCTGGATAGGAAGGAACAGAAAATGGCATCGGGGGAAGGCTGGGTGGCTGAGCTGAGTGGATCAGAGAGCAGAACCTAGCTGCTGATAAACTGTCCCATGGGCCAAATGTACAGACTACAACCCAATGAAGATGTCTATGGATTCATCTTTTCCAGAGTTTTATCTTCACTTCTTTTCTTGGGTTATGCTTTCCCAGGATAGAAAATTGAGTAGTAATTTAGGTAGGAAATGAAATAAATTCACCCACTCTGTCTATCCGTTCATCAACTCCTTCCATCTACCAGTCTATACATCATTCCCATCCATCCGATGTCTGTAAGGTAACCAACTAGTACTAGTCAGATTTATATGGCTAGAAAGAAGAATAAGGTATGTCTGGACTTTGGTGTCTAGTAACCAAAGTTAAGGCTATTGAGTCCTTTAAATGTGGCTATATGACATCAGAACTTAAAATTTTCTGTAATGAGCTAAAATTTTATATAATTTTACATAATGAGCTGAAATTTAAATTAACACACAAACCTAAAATTTTTCTGTTAGACATGATTTAGTTGCTTCGATAGGATCATATCTCAGCTTAACCACTGAAAATTAGCCCTGAAATGAGCTTGGTATACACAATCGATTTTAGAAGACGGCAAAATTTAAAGAATGCAAACTGTTCCATCAGTGAGCCATTTGAATAAATATCGAAGTGATTTTCTTGATATATCTGCTGGCATCGGACACACTGTTACAACTTCTTTCTTTTGTTTTTGATGTGACATCTGGAAAGGCTGGGTTCCTGTATGTAGCTCACACTGAATTTCTATTTCTTCACCACACCTGCTCATTCCAGAGTGGCAAGCAGCTGGGGCCAGTCAGGCAGGCACACGATGGATCACCGGAATGTCATGAGCTAACGGCTATAATAGACTCAGAAACCGAATGCCCTGGGGGGACAGAGAACGAAGCCTTAGTTATGCCCAGTGAAGGGCCAGAGAGGCGATGTCTTCTGCCAGGTCTCTGAGATGAGCAGGAACTTGTCATTGAGAAGACAGGGCAGGGCAGGAGGCATTTCCCAGAACTGAGCGCAGCATGTACAAAGGCCACAAGACCTGGGCCATGGAGAAGTGCCCTAGAATGTGCGGTGCTTTGCGGGGAGGAGTGGTGCGGCTGACATCAGCATTAGCAGTGGCTGTCTGCCTGAGTGAATGAGGTCCAAAGCGCTGATGTCATCCCATAAAGCCCCAGGGATGCCGATCACTGCCCCCTCTCGGGACTGGACTCCTATCGCTTTTCTCTCGTTTCATCCCACCCTAGATCGTGCCAGGATATTTCTGCCTTACGGCCTTTGCTTGTACCAGTTCACTTGCCTTCAGGGCTCTTCCCCTAGATACTGAGATCATCCACTTGCTCATTTCTTTGAGGCTTGTGCTCAAATGTCCTCTCATCAGAAAGCCCTCCCTATTCCATACCATCCTCATCGATTCCCTCTTTCCCCACCTGCCCAGGCCCCTTTACCACAGTAAAACCTCAGACCTCCTTCATTGCAGCTATCTGGGGAAAGGGAAAGACAGAGAGCTTCCAGTCCCTTGCCCCGCCCCCTCCCACATGCACAAGTAACTGATGGCCATGTAAGGAATGTCAACTCTGATGAAGGATGAAGACTGTCAGTGATGGGGAGCCATGTGGGTCATCTGTCCCACTGACTGTCCCCAAACTAAGATGAGCACCCATTTGCTCTTCCCAATGGGCTCCTTTGCTGCTTGACTGCCAAGAACAGAAAGGGGAAGGGAAATGCTGAGTTAGGTTTTGTTGGAACCCTTATATCACCCCGATTCTGTTTTGCAGACTTTCGTACCCCTCAGCGGGATTACTTGGGACCAGGAGTGTTGCAGATTTTTTTATGTTTTAGATTTTGGAATATTTGCATACTCACAACAGGATAGCTTGAGGATGGGACCCAAGCGTAGACATGACATTCATTGTTTTATATAACTTTACACAGACGACCTGATTGTGTAAACATTTAGAAACATTATGCATGGCAAAGAGCATTCTGCTGTGGAATTCTCCACCTGTGCCATTGTGCTAGTGTCCAGAAAGTTTCTGCTTTTGGGTAGGGTTACTCTCTCAGTATCCTCTCCCATCCCCACCTGAGTCCCATGAACAGACCTCATCATTTATGTTTGGGTGTACAAAATACAATTTCAGTGAGAAGACAGCAGGGAATATTAATGTCTGACGTTTATTGCGTGCTATCACCTGGGTCTTGATGTTCTTCTTTTTATTTTTCTGCATTAACTCATAGTTCTTGTAATCTGCTTTCTGTTACTGTAACAAACTCATGAGATTATTAACCTGAAGTTTATTTAGGCTCACAGTCTTGGAGGTTTCATTTCATGACTGATAGACTCTACTGCTTTAGGTCTGTGTCAAGGTAACATACCATTGGTGGGGGGTGTGGTGGGGCAGGAGACTACTCACTCCATGACTAAGAGAGAGGGGGGAAGAAGAGAGACTCACAATTCCTTTCACACCCTCAGTGGCTGGAAAACTTCACTATGGGCCTCACATCTAAAAGAGCCAGTAGTCCCACGCTGGGGATTAAGCTTTTCTACACCACTCTTTTGGGAACACTTGCCAAACTATATGATTATTTCAACCAAAACCAAAACGCCTTTACTTTAAAGATGAGAAAACAGAAATAAAGAGAAGGCAGCTTAGGACCACACAGCTAGAAGGACTTGAACTTGGCTGCTTTTGATTCTGAAGCCTGGGTCCTCAGGTGCCATGGTTACAGGCTCTAAGCCATTTAGCAGGAGAAAAGAAATAGGGCTTGTGGTATCAATTCCTGAGTAACTTTTTGCTTTTATCTATCCCATATTCAAATATGAATTCTCCCAAGTTTTGTGGCTGGAGGTCAGCTGGATGCTGTAACTGTGTTTACTACTCTAGACTGGTACTGGAAGAAGAGGGACCATGCCTTCACTAGTTGGTATTACTTAATGGATTTTTTTTTTATACCATTTCAATAAAACTGTTGAGTATTTACTTCTCTGATTAGATCTCTCATACAAGTAATGCTAAATAAATAAATAAATAAATAAATAAATAAATAAATAAAATCTCACCGCCTGTAGTAAGAAGCAACTTAATGGGGAAATGTGATTTCTTTTAGCTTACAGTTTGAGAGACTCCAGTCCATGGTGGAGGGGAAGGCATGGCAGAGTCACGGCAGTGGGAGTATGTGGCTGGGATTACTCACATCTATGGGGAGCAGGGAGCAGAGATCAACTGGAACAGGACTCATCAGATCCTCCCTGAAGTGACCCACTTCCTCTAGCTGGGCCTAATCTCCAAAAGATTCCACAACCTCTCAAAACAGCCCACCAGCCAGGAAACAAACATTCAAACATGGGAACCTAAATGTGACAGCTCATTCAAAGCATGTATATATATATATATGTATATGTATGTGTATGTGTATATATATATATATATTCCCAGCAGGTAAAGCCCTGAGAGTGGGCAGATTTCTTCTGCCGTAGTGAAGAATAAGCATGTTCTCAAGTGGTTATTTCCAAGGTCGTTGTCCATCAGCTCACAGATCCAAGTTAGAAATGTCATAATCTTAGTAACTTGTCAAACTTCCCCTATCAAATAGACACCAATGATATCAACTCATGTAAGCTGTACTGCAGGCAGCTTGGAGGCTTAGTTAGATGGGTATATTCAAATCCTGACAGAGACAGTTCCTGTTTGGTAATATGCAACTTAGTTAACCTTTGTTGAGATTCATTTTTCTCAACAATGAAATGGGGATCCTAATAATATATATACGATAAATGACAGTTGGTATTACTGTGTTTTCTGAACAAAGCTTTCTTAAGAAAGCAAACGTACACACTTTCTTTTAAGTTGCTTTGAAAACAGCAAATGTAGTAAAGGCCCAGTGATGAACTTCATGCTGCTTGTGAGATGGCGTGGATGCTGTGCTTTCTGAGGACAGATGTTGTAACATCTGTCCAGTATCTAGCACAGAACCAGAAGCTACCAAGCAATATGATGAAACTGCTGATAATTCCTCTGAACTCTGGTAGGAGCCTTGAAAGAAGTACAGTAAGCCTGACAGTAATAGCCATTATCCACTGAGTATGTGCAGAACATACTATTACTACGGGTAGTAGTAACACACAGCTGACCCCATCACCACTGACAGATCAGAGAGTGTGTCAACAAAGAGAGGAGAAAGTAACAGTTCAAGACAGTCATGGTCAATGTCAGGACAGGATTTGAACCTGGTTAGTTTGACTCCAGAGCTCAAACTCTGAATCAAGGAGCACGAGCTCTGGCTAGAGGAGGTATTCTTTCTGTGAAAAAAATAAACCACATATGGGCTGGCAATGGCTCAACAGACAAATGCACTTGCCATCAAGTCTGATGATCAGAGTTTGATCCCTGGGTGCCACATGGAAGGCGAGAGTTGACTTCTGCGCATGTGCACATGACCATACCATGCGCTTTAGTCCGGTCTTGCCGCTTGACTATTTAAGGAGAGGTAGGTAGCCTGGCACTTGTAGAGCAGGGTGGGATAGGATAGGGCAGTAAGTCTTGATGCTGTTGTTTACGAGCTGAGTAATACAAGGCCAAGTTCTAGGCCTTTCTGATAGGATTGCCCCAACTGACTTGCCACTAACTTGTCTCCCTGACTGTTTAAAAGCAGAAGACTGCTTCAGGACGGGGGCAGGGAGTCTTTGAAAGGGCTGGTGGAATGAATAGAGCAGAATAAATATGGCCTTTGCATTTGTCTTATGGGTGTGCTTTTAAGGTAGGCAGGGACAAGCAGAGGGGCTTCAAGAATCAGTAAAATAAGTAAATAGAGTTTGTAGATGACTGTCAAGCGCAGAATGAAGCAGAGGAGTGCAGAGCTGTATGATTACTGTGGTGTATTTCAGGCCATGATTCTAGCAGCGGGAGATGGGGGGGTGAGGAATGGAGAGTGGGGGATGGGTGTGGGTCTCGCGCCGGCGCAGGCAGTCTATTGCCTGGGTCCAGAGTAAGGTGATAAGAAGTAGACAGGAGTGAAGACAGAAGGAATGCGGAGGGAGGGAGGAACCTGAGAGCTGCCGCGGAAGCACCAGCGCAGTCACTGGTTGAAGAGTGAAGACCAGTCGACTTGCAAAACTTCCTGTTCGCTCTTTCCACCCTAATCTGGTACAATGTAATTTACATGAAATTTCTTAAAAAAAAAATCCCAAGCCCCTCCCCCCCTCCAAGCCTTATTTTTCTTTTCTTCATCTTAGGAGAACCAGGGTAGCCTAGATGCAGTTGGGAGGCCTTCCTGCCTGATCCTCATTTGGTGGGGTGAGATCTGGCCTTTCTAGTCAAAGGAAAATTTCCATCGCCTGAGGGGGTCAAGAGGGCTGCAAATGGCCCCGTAGTGGGGCAAGGGATTGCTCAACAGGCCCAGGCCCTGGCCCATCCCAGAGCCATGGTTTGTCCACCTCGGGAAGGGGCCTTCCCACTGGTACTGAGCGGCTCAGGGCGCCCGACTCCATCCAGGCCCCACTTTCCCCCTCTTCAGTGGTTGTCCCTGCTGGACTCCCGGACCTTACGGGGAGACCGGCGCCCCGCCGGGTTTCTCCTTCGAGCCTCCCTTCGTTCCTGACCCGTCCGAGAGAGAGAGGAGAGAGAGGAGGGAGAGGAGAGAGAGGAGAGAGAGAGAGAGAGAGAGAGAGAGAGAGTGCGCGCCAGGTGCAGGGTCCCCGAGCATCTCTCCCGGGGACTTTCCAGGCTCCGCGGTTGCCCCAGGGAGGGCGCTGTCCTGGTCCAGCTCAAGCTGGGGGCCTGCAGGGCCTCGGCGGCGGGAGGGAACCGTGACTCACTGCCGGTAACCCAACACCGCCCGGCCTCCTTTCCCCCGGCTTCCCCCAGCTCCCGCGGGCCTGGCGGCCGCTGCGACACCATAACAAACGTGAACGGTGGCCCGGGAGGGGGCAGCCCTCGGCCACGACGCGCCCACCGGTGGCCACCCGGGCTCCGTGCCTAGTCGCCTCCGCGGCCTCGGGACTCCGCGAGCTTTGTCCGAGGCCGATCGGCCCCGCAGCAGCGGCGGAGGACGAGCGCACCGAGGAGCCCCCGCCCTGCCCGGGACCGAGGACAAAGCGCCCCGGCCGCCGCCCGGGCCTGCGCCGCGCCGCACAAAGGGTGAGCGACGGCGGGCCCCCTCCCCGCCCCCTCCCTGCGCGGTGGCCCGGCGCGGAGGAGGTGGGGACACCCGGGCGCCCGCCCCGCGCTCCCCTCCCCCGGCCCCGCCCCGTCTGCGCGTCCTCCCGGCGCGGGGGCGGGGGGCGCGGCGCCCCACATAACACTCCCCTCCCGCGCGCGGAGCCACCCTCTCCCCTCCCTCCCGCCAGCACCACCGCCTCCCCTGCCACCGCCGCCGCCGCCGCCGCCACCTCGCCGGACGCTCAGCGGATTGCCGCGGCCGGCGGGTGGGCGGTGCGCCGAGCGTGCGCGCCCCGGGGGCGCCAGATGTGCAGTCTCCGCCGCCGCTAGTGACCCGGCGGCAGCCAGAGCCAGGTCCCGGCGTCTCTGCAATGCTGCGGGGGCGATCTTGATCACGTCCCGTTTTCCCTCGGCGGGGACCACCCGAGCCCCCTCCACCGCCCACCCCCCCACCGTGCCGGGTACTGCCCTCTCCCGCCCGGCTTGCCCCGTGCTCGGACATGGAAGGGGCGGCAGTGCCTGCGGCAGGGAATGGCCCTGATGTGGAGACCGGGTTGTCGGGCTCTCCGCGGGAGGCGGTGGCTGGGGCGACTGCAGCCTCAGCCGAGCCCAGGAAGCCGCACGGGGTGAAGCGACATCACCACAAGCACAACTTGAAGCATCGTTACGAGCTGCAAGAGACCTTGGGCAAAGGGACCTACGGCAAAGTCAAGAGAGCCACCGAGAGGTTTTCAGGCCGAGTGGTGAGTAGGGGGAGAACACTGAGGGGTACGGGCTTGCTCTGCAGCGGACCTAGGAGGGTGGTGGTGGTGGTGGTGGTGGTCGGGGCACACTGTACCACCGGGGCTCCTCCACCAGCTGGGCTCCCTTCGGAAGCCCCCAGTCAGACTCCTCACTCTCCTTTCAGCACCCCATGACTCAGGCGTGTATCTCTGGAAACACTTGTTACATCCTGTCTGCACATATTTTGGTGCTCCCCCCTTTTATCCCAGCAAGCAACGTAGTGTTTAGGGTTCGCCAACATTTCACAGCTTTGGGAACAGAGGGTCTCCCCCCTCAGTTACACCTTAAGACCTTGCCTGGGAGTTCCTTATTTGTATGACTCCAGAAAGACCCCCATCTTTAGTCCCTGGACTCTTAAGTCTGTAGTTCCTCCCCCACTTCTTTCCCGTCCACACACAGTCCCACTTCTCTGCATCTTTGCACTGGGATACTTGACCACCCTTAAGCTGCTGTTACTGCAAAATAAGCCTGCAAAAAAAATTAAGGCCGTGTCTGAGGATTTTGACAGTTTGCATTCTGGCCTCTGGCAAAATTGACAAGTCCAGGGCATGGGTGTCCATTCAGACACAGAGCTGACTTACAGCAGGCTTCTTGCCTCCTAGGTCCTGGCTGCTGGGCTACTCAGTTGTTCAAGGGGTCTGGCTAGCTGCTCCTATGACAGCTGAAGCTCTGCTGGGGTGCTGAGGAGTGCTTTGAGTGCCTCGGGGGCTCAGTATTGTCCCAGCTTTGGTTTGATGTTTCTGTTTTCCTTTTTGCAGAACAGGCCCTTGAAATCCACATTGCTTGTGGCTAGAGTTGGGTTCAAAGTGACTGACTGTTGCGGGAAGGGTATGTGGTGTATGACAGAAATGAACGCTGCTCTTTGATTTAAAGCATATCAGATGTATTTTAATTGATTTAGGGCCAAAGTCAGAAACTAACCATGAGACTCATTGCATGCATTTTAGGGGGTACTTGGGGTCCCACTGCTGCTTATGAACCTAACCAGTGGCCTCAGGGAAGGTCAAAGTGAACTGTCAGCAAGATGGTGTTATTTCTTTTATATTTGAACAGAGACAGTTCTGTGGAAAATGATTACAGTCAGCAAGGTTTACCCTTGTGATCCTCACACATGTGACCAGATGGAGAGCCCCCTCACTTCTCAGATTTACTGTCCAGGTTGACACATTATCACTTAAAGTCTGTTATCAATGAATTGGAGATAGGGAATTGTGTTCTTAAAATAAACTGCTCTTCCGTACGTGAATTCCGCAGCAAGTTGTGAAGCATTTGCGCAGATGTCCTTTGCTTATAGGCTGAGAATTCTGAAGAGGGGATGGTTGCAAAGGTGTTCCCTGATGAAGCAAGATTCTGAGAGGTGCACTCCATTCATGCTGTGCTTCTGAGGTGATATTCCCCAGGCTGGATGTTGAATGAGCAAAAACTAAGTGTAGCTCCTTGTTCCTGTTGTCTTAATAGCTGTTGAAGAATCGCACTGGGAAGTTGGAAAGCAGGATAATGAAAAACAGACACGGTTTAAGGTGCAGGTTGAAGATGTGAGAATGTGAAGGGTTCAGTGGGAAGAGCGGGTCTGGGATCTGTGGCCGAGACCCTCACACCCAAGTGCTCTGGAGTCGACTCGGCTGCTTTGAGTTTTTGTGAAATATGCGTGCCTGAGCTCCATTGTGGCTTCCAGTTAGGCATTCCTTTAGCTGTCTGGTCCACAGGCTGCGTCAGGCTTGCATTGGTAGGCAGGCGCCTGCCTTCTTCTTTTGGTGGGTGTCTGGCCCTTTATTTGCACAAAACTGAACATTCTGCCAGGATTTAGCCTCATGGCCACTAGGGGGCGCCCAAAGAACGATGGAGCCTCACTTCTCTGGAAGACCAGTCAGTGGTTATTGTCTTGTTCACCCTCCCATTGTGCTATTAATTTCAGCAAAATCTCTTGTCTTATTAAAAAATTATGTAAAGATCTTGAAGCTAGCAGTCGATACAGGCCCAGGAACTGACAGTTCCCAAACTGCTTCTCTCCTCCATTGGACTGTTCTCTTCTTGGTAGCTAAGGTGAGAATGTTACCAAGGCTCTCTGGTGAACACCTTGCTTTGAACAGATAGGAAACTGAGGTTTAGAGGAGAGAAGTCCTCCTGGGTCCTATAACCTTCGCTGCTGAGTGCACTGTTCACAGATAGAGCTCAAGTGAGAAGTGGGAATTGTCCATTGGAAAGTTCCCCGTGTCTGGATGAATAGAGAATAATACGAGCTACAGAGCGACAACACAGTTGGTCAGCATTGCCCATTCAGTGCCTGGTGACTTAGTTTCAGGAGCAGCAAAAATATTTATGAGATGTAGATGACATCCACAACTTGCCTCAAAGTTTCTGTTGAGGAGGCTTAGGAAACATACTAACTACTGCCTGCTCTGTCTTTGGGTAAATGGGACTGATGCTTTGATCCAGTCCCTTTGAGAGCAACTCTCAGGAGGTGTGAATCAGGTGCTGGGTATTAATGTGAATCAACCAGTCAGAAATGCTTGGGAAATTAGCTTCTCTGCCTGAAGTAGGGGTCCTGCTCACAAAGGAGAGTCACTCTTGTTGCTTAGAACTTCATACCTGGAAGGCCCTTGTAAATGAGACACACCGCAGTGTGACATTACTGCCAATGTCCTGAAGAGAATTAGAGGGCCAGGAGCTTGTAGTCAGCTGGTTCAACCCTCTGCATGGTTCAGGAATCTCCTTTCCTCATCCCCAGATGTAGTCTCACAGCAAGTGCTTAAGCATGCCTGTAAGACAGGAGCTCACAGTGGCTCGAGGTGATAACCCTAACATTGAGGCAGTCTTACAGAAAGGCTCAGAACCCTGGCCATGTTCACACACCCTTGACCAATCCCTTACAGGCGCTTTAGGGAATCTATTTAGCTGTGAAGTGCCAGTTTCCTCAGCTGTAAAGGAGGATGCTGGCAGTACCAATTGGACTTTTGAGGGTTGTATGAAATAACCTATGTATATTCTCAAAGGGGAACATGAAACATTCCAGTTTTCCTTCCTGGTGGATTATCCATCTTATTCTCATTTATGATTTCATTAGATTTTAAGGTGGGCAGAGAGACAGGTTGTATTGGGCAATTAGCCTTGGATCTTGCAGAGAGAGAGAGAGGGAGAGAGAAGGGGAGGCAACTGGAGCCACTCACTTTGCCAGAGTAATTAGATTAATTAGGGAGGTGAAGGCAAAGGAAAGCAAGGCCAGATTCAGATAGGATCTGACTGTCTTTCTACACTGTTGAATTTGGGCTCCATCTATTTCACAATGTTTGGCTGACGCTTTGGGCAGTCTGGGGGATGAACTTCTGGGTCAGCGTGTGGCATGCACTTTTTGTCCTTGGTCCTTTAGGGCATGCAAAGCATTGCCGAAACAAATACAACACAACACAACAAAAAAATGAACCCAAACACTCACAGCTTTTGGAGGAGCATTTGACCGAAGTGAATGTTTCAAGCATAAGCTCTTGCCCAAGGCGATTCCTTCAGCCCAGTGATGGTAAACTGTAGATCTGAGAGCTAAATGAATAAGCCGGCCTGCCAAACTAGGTTTTGTGTGGGCCACCGAATACACAGTGGAGAGGTGCTTGGTAGAGCTCAGGCTCAAGCCCAGTTTCCAGGGTTTCAGAGATCTTGCCCAGTGTGTCACCCCAACCTCTCAGAGATGCTGAGTGACTTTTGGACACCTGAAGTGACTGAGCTCAGGCGAGGAAACCTGGTTCTTGATCAGGAATGTCTGTCCTTTGTTTCAGGATGTGGTCCTCATTCTTTAAGGACTTATAGTCTAGCAATTGGAGTGAAATGCACCTGCAGATATTGAGTGGATCCTGGTAGGTGGTCTGATTTTGTACTGTCTGCCATTCACACTCACCGTGTTTACTGTGGAAGTAGGCATCAGGAAGCCCAAGGAGCTTACGGTCGGCTAGAAGCAACGGAGGAAATAGTTCCTAGGCGAGACAACACACTTCTGTGGAGGCTGGCATCGTTGTAGGGGATGATCAGCATTAGCTTGATGAAGCTTAGTTCATTAACATGAGCTTTATCCTGAGCAGAAGCACCTGTGCCTGCTTTTACAGAAGGTGTGTGCGAATGTAAGCGTGTGCATGTTTATATGTGGATGTATATGTGAATATGTGCATAGGTCCACGTGTATATGTGAATCTACATGTTCATGTGGGTGAACATGTGGGGACCAGAGGAAAACCTTGGCTGTCGTTCCTTTGGTGCTGTTCACTTTGTTGTCTGGGATAGTGACTCTCATTGGCATGGAGCTGGCAGAATAGTGCATTGGTTGGCCAGCAAGCCCCAGGGACTCACCTGTCTCTACCTCCCCTGTGCTGGAATTACAAGAGTGTGTTAACCATGTCCAGCATTTTTATGTGGGTTCTGGGGATCAAACTCAGGTCCTCTTGCTCGCACAAGTCATTTACCAACTGAGCCACCTCCTAGCCAGCACCAGCTGACATTTTTGAAGTTGTGAGATGCGTCATGCTGAGCTTGGAACTGTATAGGCATGCTCCTCATGTAACCCTCGCCTCTAAGGTGTTCACTCTAGTTGGATCCACTTTACAGATAGAATAACACGTCGGTGGGTAAAGAGGGTGGCAACTCTACAGTGTCCCAGAAACTTGTCTGTTTGGAAAGACATTGCTGCGAGAGAAATCAAGAACGTCACACAGCTAGTGACTCTGGACATTCCACTTTGCCTGCGGTACCAAGTCAGCCGTGGGCTAATTGTTTCTGAGGTGGCTTCTTGCTGTAGTTCAGGAAGTGAATATAGAGGCAGGGCCACCACAGCTAAGGTTTGTGGGATGACTTGGAGGCAAATTCACAGAGCAAAGGACTATCATGGAGGGGTAGAGATACGGATTACTCTCCATGATCTCCCAAAACATTGGAATTTGTTGTCATCGGAAGGAAGGCATGGGCTGGTAACAAGTGAATGGAAGCAGAATGTCTGCAGGAAGGCAGACCTGCACTGTTCAAGGGGAGGGGAGGCCAAGTACTGCTGAAGCTCTTCCTGGGTCTGGTTCTCAGAAGCCTGGAACCTGGGGCATCACAGGGGGCAAGTGAGCAGGTTAGGTGCTGTGGATTTGATGCTGGAGTGTAGTGGGGTGCGAGGTTGACCAGGCGGATGGAGGGCAATAATAATTGATAATAGAAGTTAATCCCTAGTGTTGTGGGCGTGCCGGGTACACACTGATGCACTGAAGTCTCCTAAATGTCTCATCATCCCATTTTCCAGAAGAAGGAACTGAGGCCTAGTTAGGTTATCCAGCTTGCTTAAGGTCACATTCGGCAGCAAAGCCAGTGTTTGGGCCCAGAGACCTTGACCATAACTCTTTTGGAAGTGAGCTGAGCCGGATGAAGGTCACAGAGAGGTTCTGCCCCTGGAGGCTTGGAGTACTAGTTTGGAGCAGGGAGGGTTTCACAAGAGTTGAGGTGTGAAAAGATAAGAATCGGAAGCATCTTGGGAGAGAGATGGGCTGAGGATGGTGAGGTGTTGCTTCTTGGATCTAAAGCACATTTTAATGACTCAGACCAAGGAGCTCTTCACCTGGACACACACTGCATTCTTTGTTTTCCAAATAGCCTGCTCCTGAATGCCTGGGGGCCTCCATGGGTGAACAAGTTCACTTTCTTAGCCTGTAGTGAAAAAAAAAAAAAGCGCCCATATTGTGCCAGGATTTCTTGATCGCCTTCCTCTTAGGATGTGGCAAGCGATAAGCAGCTCTGTCGAGTTTTCTCGTCTATGTTATACCCTGTCTAACTGTCTTGAACCAATCTCACCATCTTGAACCGCTGCCCACCACAGACGCTTTGCTGAGTGCCAAGCGTAAGGTAGGCCCCCAACCAAGACTTGTAGGATGGAACTGAGAAAAATAAATCCAACAAAGGAATATTGGGAGAGGTGTAACCACTGAAGCTTATCTTCCCCGACCCCGAGGAACATTTGCATTAGTTGGCAAGGAAACACAAGACTGGAGATGAATGGATGAGCACAGCAAAGTCTGCAAACACAGGCAAACCCTTCCCTGCACAAATTCCTTTGCTGTTACATTTGCTTATGCATTCGTCAGGGAGAGATGTATATCCAGGGCTTGTCGGCTTCCTGGCTACGGCTTCCTGTCCTCAGTGGCTCCAGAGTCAGACAGCAGAATTCTCATTCGTCTTTCCCACATGAAAGTCTTGGAGCATCTGTAAGTTATGATTTGTGAAGTATCTGCTTTAAAGCGGAATGCATTTATCATCGTGCGGGTCCAGACGACACTGGCAAGTGCAATAGTGAGAAGATCCCGGGCCCCAGGAGAGGAGGGGCTGGGCCAGATGACCCACCGATGAGCGAGTCTGGCTGGATTGATAAAATTCCCTGGAAACAGCCCAGGAGCAGCCAGATGTTGGCTTCATGGCGAGATTCTTCAGTAAACTTTTAACTGTATGCAAAAGAAACTAGAGCTAGGCAATTTCACTCCTAGGTCTACCCAGGAGAAATATAAACACATGTCTGTATAGAAACACGTTAACAGAGGTTTGGGATAGCGTTGTTCATCAAGTTCCCTAAGTGGAAGGCACACGAAGGCTCGCCTCCCTAGGAATGGTTACGTGAAATATAGTGTATTCACTATATATTCTCACGATCTCTTGCATATTTTTATTTATTGGGTATTTGTGGAATATTATTCAGCAACAAAAAGAAGCAAAGGGCTCCATACTCTCTGCAACACGGAGCAACCTTGAGAAGTAAAAGAAGTCAGTTACGAGAGACCACCATGCAACGTAGGATTCTAGGCCTGTGAAATGTCCAACGTGGGCCAGGCCGTAGAGACAGCAGGATTAGTGATTGTTTGGGCTGACGATGGAGTTGGCAGGGAAAGGAAAGTAGCTGCTAACCGGAATGTTTAATTTGGGGGGTCATGAAAATATTTTACAGTTGTGGCGATGATTGCACAACTTTGAGAGTAGACTAAAACCCCTTGAGCTGGGTACTTTAAAATGAGCGAACCGAAGGACACACGGATCGTATTCCAGGAAAATTGTTATTTGAAAAGTGTGGGGCTTTGGGGCAGGGAGTGGTGATGACTGGGGAAGGCCATGTCTGTCAAGCCTCCAAGATGTCAAACCTGCAGTCCCACAAGACTCGCATTTTATGTAAGAAGTGGAAGGTGGTGCCCTGTCTTGGAACACACACACACACACACACACACACACACACACACTCTCACACTCTCACACTCACATTTTGGAGTATCTTTGTATCCGTATCTCCTCCCAGTCCTCGACAGCAAGGCGATCTTGGGTAGGTTACTACATCTTAGCTTCTGCTTCCCTCTTTCTTACCAGGACCTCATGATGCATCTGATCTGATTGGATGGTTTGTTGAGAGGATTCAATGAGATAATCTAGCTAAACCTACTGCCTAGTATAGTAACTGCGCAGTCCCTTCAGCTAGGGTCACCGCTGGTCTAAAAGATACCCTCTGTTCACTTGCCTGGCGTCTTGTGCCTGCAGGGCATGCACAGCTCTACTCGTCCGACCCGGGTCGTAGCTGTAGCTGTTCTCCACTCTTCTCAGCTGGCGTACATCCCTGCTCTGGCTGACCTAGAACTCACGTGCCTTTCTTCCTTTCTACGTAGCAGTCACCTGGAGTGTTTCGCGTGGGCTGAAAATGGGCCGAACGCTGTGGGGACATTTCGGAGAAGACGGTGATCTCATGCCATTGTAGACTTTTCCTTGAATTTAGAAGGATAGCAAGTAATTCATCAGAAGTAACCAGGATACAAAGTCAAGGAATTGTGGAAGAAATCCCAGCAGGATAGTAGATGGACCTAGGTCTACATGCCACCTGCTTCTCAGTAGCTGCAGGCTCCTGGGAAAGCTGCATGTTTTCTTGGTTAGCAAAAGCATCTCTCAGCATCTTATTATTTGGAATCCACACTAGAAGTAGGATTTGGAAACTTCCAATGGAGCCCTGCTGCATAGTAGGATCTTAAACACAGTAGCTCTCAATTTTATTGCTGATAAGGTCTGGATTAACCTTTCATCAAAAATCTAATCTAATCCTGTCACTTTCATCAAAATCTAATCCTGTCACGTTCGACAGTAGGATCTTGAATGTGTTATTACTTGAGAGAGACTGTTGTGGAGACCCTGATGTCCTTGGCTTGGCCCCTGGCTCTGTTAAAATCCTTCCCTGGGTTCACAGGGACTCAGTTCTGCATGTGCAGTTGCTATGCCCATCAAGACTCCTTCCTTGTTCTCCTTTGTCCCAGCTCAGCATTGGTTTCCTCCCAGCATGCAGGTTGGGTTTTTGTGTGTCCAACGAAGCAAGGTGCTGTCTGACTGGTGTCGTGCACGTGGTAGGGACTCAGTGAGAATGAATGAATGAGCAGGAATAGTGTATCAACCGTCCTGACAAGGGAAAGTCTGAGAAGGCCAGAGACAGCAGGAAGTTCCCCTGGGAGCCTTGTCACCCTTCTTCTCACCACCATGCACAGGGCAGATCATCCAGGACTGCAAACATGGCTCTCCACTATGCCTCTTTATGACCAGAGAGAGGAGGAGGCTGAATTGTCCACAGCCCGCTTCCTTGGCACTTGGTACTCACTTCTCGGGAGCTCTGCATCCTCCTTTCCTGGGCCACTCCTGTATGCTTGTCAAGCTTCCTCTGGAGGTCCCAGACATCTCCCTCCCCCCCCCCCGACCTCCCCCCCCAAATCTGAGAAGCCCTGCTGATCAGCTCTGCAGAGTGTACAGGCTCGAGATGCAGAAGTCATCTTTGAGGTTTCCAGAACATTCTCCCCGGCTTGTAAATCAAGCACTTTAGGAACTGTAAACCAGCTGGACTGTGGAGTTAATGTATGTCTGGAAAAAATGCCATCATGATCTGCCTTTTCTGCTAGAGAGAAGAATTCCACTCCATTTACTTTCATTAGTGACGTTGAGACTTCTATCAGGAAGGCACTGAGAAGTGGCTGTGGTAGATTTTATTAGCTCCTTTCCTGAAGGGGCTGAGGTTGGGACTCAGTAGCTCAACTTCCATCCCTTTGCATGGCAGTTTAGAAAAGGACTTAGTGTCTTCAAGGGTCTTCTTTCCCAACATGCTTGTGCCAGGCTCTGACCAACAACGTGGCCCAAGGACCACAAGGGCCTTTAAAAACTTTTTTAAAGATTTATTTACTCTTTTAGTAAATTTATTTTTTAAATTTTATGTGTGTGTGCATTTTGCATCAATATATGTCTGTGTGTTACCTGGATGCAGTGCCAACAGAGGCCGGAAGAGAGCACTGAATCAGATCCCCTGGAACTAGACCTACAGACAGTTGTGAGCCCCCACGTGGATGATGGGAACTAAACCCTGATCTTCTGGAAGAGTAGCCAGTGCTCTTAACTGCTAAACCACTGGCCCAGCTCCCAAGAGGCCTTTGACTGTAGCAGTCTAGAATTATCTCCTTGCTGGTTGTCATTGCACTATGCTTTGGGACCAGCTTGATGAATCAAAGGACACTCACATCCCGGTCTTCTCTGGATGGTGACAGGGAGGCAGACGATCCCATTTGTGAATAAGAAATACTTGTGACTTGCAGATAGTCAGGATGCAGTTTCTTCGCCTGTGAAGTGGGAATAGCTATGAAAGTCAAGGAGAGGAGTGTGGGATTCTAAGGGAAATCTGTGGCCCATGTAGAGCGGCTGGTGGTGTTCCTGGGTGAGATGTTCTCAGGAATGCAAAATAAGGTCCAGGGGCCTCTACATTTTTGGCAGCCTGCGCATAGTAGGTGCTCTAATGCCCAGTGCCTTTGCCTCACTTGTAAATCGAGGTGCAGAGACCGAATGACTTTAAAGGTATCTCCTACTCTTGGGAGGAGAATCAGTGTAGGATTCCATGAATGTGATTGGTGAAATGTAGACGTCATGTCCTGTGGCTGAGCTGCTGGCAGGAGCTCTTCTTGCTGAAGAAAGGAAGAGTAGCTTCTCTCCCAATACAAAGTCCACAGAACCTCCATTTCTCACTGCCCTGTGATCTGGTTCTGCCCCACAGCAGCCCCAGATTCCTTAGTAGGTCTAGACTGAGGTCTGGGGAATGTTTCTCCTTCACCTCCCTCAGTGTAATGAGACGGCAGCAGGGGACTCACCTCCTCTGTTGTCAGAAGAATTCGTGACAGAACGTTTGCTGAGGCTGCTGCCCAACTCGTACGTATGAACTGTGATTCTTAGGGGTTCCGAGGGGGCACGTTCATATTCCACTAAGGTGCCTGGAAAGTCTCTTGTTTATATTGTTAGAGTTCAAAGGATCTTTGGTTTGAGCTCAGTGAGGCTGGAGGCTGGTGCTCTGCCCTTGGCTTTGCATTTGGGTGTGTAGACAGTGTGTTCTCCTTAGACTTTACCAGGGATTCGGGGTGGGAGACATTCAGAGAGCTTGGCTTCTTGATCTCTGGTTACAGATAGGAAAGGAGGTGAGGTACTCAGGGCTGAAGGAGCCGTCCTTTCTCCAGAGCAAGGGGTGTTTCTGTCCATCTTGAAGACTTCCCAAATAGGTTGCTTCTGTTTCACCCTGAGAAGCGAGCAGATGACACCCATCATTGCTGCCCATTTCTTCTTTGCCAGGCCCTGTTACCACACATTCAGAATGATCCTGAGAGACAGGTGTTACCCCTGACCCCATTTGGCCACTAAGGGAGCTGAGACTCAGGGCCACACCGTTTATCACTTGGATGTAGGGAGAGAATACATCTTATGTCCATCTGAGCTCCAAATGGTGAGCTTCCGATACTTCCCAAGAAGGATGAGGAATGTCTCTGTTTTTTTTTTCCTTGTGGCAAGTGCTTCCTCTCTCTCTTCCAGATAGCAGCTTAAAAAATGTTTATTCAAATGTTTGTTGAGCCCTTTTGTGTGGTAGGTCCCTCTACTGGGCACTGGGAAGGCAGCAGGTAGGGAGCAAGACAGACCCAAAATAGCTCACCAAATCTCCTGATTCTAGAATGTGTATCTAACCCTTACCGTTTCTAGATCCATATCTTTATGCTCTACCCTAATCTCTCCTTGCTAGTCCATTTAAGAAGACTGGCTGGGCAGTGGTGGCACATGCCTTTAATCCCAGCATTTGGGAGATAGAGGCCACAGTGCTCTGTGAGTTCAAGGGCAGCCTGGTCTACAGAGTGAGTTCCAGGACAGCCGGAGTTACAACACAGAAACCCTGTCTCGAAAACAAAAAAACAAACAAAAAAACCAAACAAATGAAACAAAAAACAACAAAAAAAGAAGAAGACTGATTCCCTGCCTTTAAAATTTTTTTTTTAATCTCTCAGAATCTCGTCACTACCTGTGAAATATCCATTATGTAGCCTTGGCTTTCTCAGTGTTGGTGAAAAGAGATGCTAGCAAACTGAAAAGCTCACAGAAGACGTCTAAGCAACACAATTTCCTCATGTGCTTCTCACAGACTTGCAAGTAAAGAAACTGTCTTCAACTAGCAGAGTGGTGGGCAGAAGAGCCTAACAGCAGTTGGTTTATCTGGGGAGTTCTGAGCCCAGCACATGGATATCTCCACCCCCGCAATTGCGCTTCACCCACACTGGGAAGAGCCCACTCTGCATCTTAGCAACATAGATCATTTTCCAGGCAGATTCAAGTGGATCACTCAGGGATTGGTAGGCAACTGGTGGCAGAGAGTCTGGAGATGAGGGGAATTAAGTGGAAATCTAACTGAATGATAGCCATGTTCCTGGATGCATAGGTAGGTTCAGGGCAGAGGGAGAGATCCTGGTGGCAGGAAACTCTATTGAGTGACAAGCCTATGCCAGTCACACAAATTGCCTCTCCCCTCCCATCCTTTTTCCCTCCCTCCCTCTTTCCCTCCCTCCCTCCTTTTCTCCCTCTTTCTCTCCCTCCCTCCTTCTCTCCCTCCCTCCCTCCTTCCCTCCCTCCCTCCTTCTCTCCTTCCCGCCCTCCCTCCCTCCCTTCCTTCCAGTATCTGTGCAGCAGGGGGAGGTTGCTGGGGATATGACCCAGGGCCTGTGCAGGCTAAGCTAGCTCTTTACCACTGAACATCCCAGCCCTCGACTTATCTGATCTTGCTTTCTTGCCTTTGAGCCTGTGCGATTATTATAGTCATCCTGCAAACAAGGATGTGAAGGCTTAGAGGGAGTGACCAACAACTCTCCCAAAATCAGAGCTGGAATTCTAAGTTGAAGCCATCTGCTCTTGTGAAAGACCCGCAGCATCAGACACTGTCCCCAGCTACAGTGGTACAATGATGATGCGGATGGATTTCTGCTTCCGCGCAGCTTACCTTTTTCACGGGCTGCATGCTGTGGGTCTTTCATCGTGTTCACATATTATATCAAAGCTGCAGGAGCCAGAGTGCCTTCTGCTCATCCTCCTCCACCATAAGATACAGTCCACTACTCTGGAGCTCTCAACAACCTTATTTTCTGATGCACCCCATAAGGCTAAGAAATATGGGCAACCCGCGTGTACGAGTGACCGCAGTATCCATTTTGCTTATGAAAACTCAAAGCCAGGCCTGGTGGAGCTGGCCTGTTTGGCATCACCAGCTATCTGGGAGACCAGGCGGGAGGATTGTAAATTCAAGGCCTACCTGGGAAAATCAGTGTGGCCTTGTCACAAAATAAAGACTACAAGAAAAGGCTAGGGTTGTGGCTCAGTGCTAGATCACTTACTAGCATGTGCAGAGCCCAGAGTTCAATCCCCAGCACCGGAAAAAAAAAATCCCAGAGTATAAATATTCTGGAGTTAAGTGAAGCCTAAGAAGAAAAGAATGAAGCTGCGCAAACCCCATTTTCTAGGAAAACACCATTTTCAAAAGTTTTTTTAAAAAATTACTTTTATTTATTTTGAGAACCACTGCTATTACAAATCAAGATGCAGCGTAGAAACTGGGGTTTGTTTCCCCTGCAGCTGAAGGAGGGGGGCAGGCAGGACTTCTTACTGCTTCAGCTGGTGATGCCATTTGCAAACCACAAACAAAACAAAAACACAATTTAACCCTCCCCCTTTTGCTTCAAGTAGAAAAAGCAATTGCTTCTTAAAACAGCTCATGAAGGAAAAAATTATAACAAATATTTAGCATCTCTCTGGTGGCAGCACAGTCTGACATTCCTTTCAGCCCCACAACAAGTTCTAATTTTATGAAATGTTTGGATCGGCCACCAATTTTCCGGTGGAATTTAGGAGGCTTGTATTTGTGCTTACTCTTAATGCGAAGAGATGGCTTAAAATCTGCCCAGTATCCTGGGCCCAGTGGATATGCTCGCCAAGGACAAAATGACCATCCGTAGACTACTGACAGGGGAGAAAGAGATCTCTGTCAGCTTTGGCCGACAGTAGTGTGTTCTCAGCTTCAGTCCCTGGGGCTTGGCGGGGCTGCGTACCACTTCCAACTGCTCATGGGCTATTAAAACTCCAGCCCGAGCACAATGCCCCACACCTGACTTTGTTTTTGTCAGTATTCCCCAGCCAGGGCACATTAGGGCATCCAGTAATTGGGTGAGAGGCATTTGATAACACATGGCGTGCTGTACGCCCCTTAACAGTGCATGCTGCCTGTGTTTTTCTCCCTAGGTTTTATTTCTCATCTGCCTCAGACCAGCACTGTCAAGTAGGGATACCTGTGGTTATTGCAATTAATTACTATGAAATCAATGAAAGATCCAGTTTCTTGGTTGCATAAGCCACATTTTAAGCCCTGTATGGCTTGAGTCTGGATAGTGCGAGACAGATCAATTCCACCAACCTAGGATGTTCTGTTTGGCAGAACTCGATGCTCGGTAGTTGCTGAGTTTAATGAGGCAGGGGCAGGCTGCACCCCTCGCCCCAGCTCCCGGGACGGCCTCTTAAGCATCTCTTTCACTGTTTTGCTGTATCCCCCGTGTCTAGATGGGAACCTTGAGAACAGCATATACTTAGTGTGCTTTAAGGTGAATGAGATGTCTGTGTCAGCGTTGTTCGGTATGTTCACGGCGCCTCCCAACATATTGAATAAAACTTCCAGGGTTGCCGTTGTCTGGAATTATCTGATATTTTTGACTATGCCCTGTGTGCCATGTGCAGGCCTCTGGAGGTACAGTGATGAGCTGACAGATGAGGCTTCTCTAGTTAGGGTACTTACCTAATCCAGTGATTTTAAATTTGGAGGGGCAAGCCAATCTACAGGATACAGTTTCGGATGTAACTGACATCCCTCTCCACCCCCACGACCCCTGACACCAAGAATCTGATTAGCAGGATTAGGGTAGCCCCTGGGACATTCAGTAGCCTTTGCATGCTAACCAGGATACTCCTGGTGAATGAAGGGGAAGGGAGCTGACTACAGTTGGCACTTCAACAAACAGCTCTTGCCAGTGTAGTAGTGTCTGGCGACACACCACACCGGTTTCTTCTGTCTATGTTTTGTAACAGGCAGACTGTGCTGAGTCCCTTGGTTCTGATCTTGGACTAGAAGCTTGCTATCACATCCTCCTGTGATGTGATATTAGCAGCAGCTACATAAGAGCAATTGCATGTCAGAGACATTGCAAACGCATCACAGCGTTGACCCGCATTCATCCTCATGGGTACCTTAAGAGACGCACACCACGGTTACTCCTATTTGACAGAGGGGCAGGCTGAGGCACACTTAACACTGCTTGTAAATGGATCTGAATCCCAAACTGTGATACCGCCACTCTCTGCCTCTGTACTTACCCAAACTCTTTGGAATGCCAAATGTGCGCTTTCTACCGGTTGCTTAGGGACAAGTTCAGGTATATTTAGGAAGTGCTTCTTTAGATAACACATGTGGACATTATGATCTACAGTGCCCACCTCTGTACTTATGGAGCATTCATATAATTCATTCAGAGGGTATTCCTATAGGCTTACTGTGTGCCAGCCCTGTTTAACGCACAAGACATATAACTTATACCCAGCTTGATAAAGACTGCCTGAGCAATGTGACCCCCAGGTCATTGTGCCATGCTGGGGTAGAGAGCACCAGTTGTAGCAGGGGCAATCACAGAGACTAAGGGGTCTGCACTCCTGAAGATGTCCCCATTCAGGCCTGGTCACACTGGGTCCTTGCCCCTAGCAGGATAAGCCTTCCATTTTTGTCCCTGTTGTGCTTTTCTCCATAGGGACCTGGTTGTCCAAGCCATCCCACAAGGCCTGGGCTGGGACCTTTTGCCCTGTTGCATCATAGGCTGCCTATAACTCGGCAGCTGGCTTGTTTTCTTTCTAGGCCCCAGTTGTAGTGACCTTTGCCTGTCTGTTTATTTCAGGGAAATAATTCCATCCGGCAAGTATTGATTCCCCGGGGGCTGCAGAAGCATGTCTGCAGGGACTTCTTTTAGTGGGGTGGCCTGAAATGGCCTTTTGAAAGAGGTGACAGCTGCTTCCTTTCTCTCAGCCCCTTGTCGCTTTGCCCTCTGACATCTTTCTCCAAGGCTTAGTGTTTGAAGCCTTACGGTAATGTTCTTAGACATATGTCTGCATAGCTCTGTTTGTTAGCAACATTGATAAGAATAACCATAAGCATGCTTGGAACATATACAGTGCTGTATGTATGCGGGCCTGGACATTTTCTATAGCTTAGCTCACTGTGCTTTGCTTGTTCTTTAGCAGTGGTGGTGGGTGGTAACCATTAGTCTAAACTCAGCTTTTTAGCCTTACAAGGGGGACGTTGTGATTGCGCAACAGTTTCCTGGCCTTAGAGGATGCTGTGTTTCATGATACGGACACTGCGGTGCTGGAGTCTCTATTGAGACTCCAGCCGTTGACCGGGCTGAATGGTAACGGAGCAGAAGTGAGTGAGAAGAGCAGAGCAGCCTTACAGCCCCTGAGCGTTCAACCTGTCCTGAGCTGCAGGACCTGGCGGATTGGATGTTTAATGTGGACATAGTAATGAGCTATAATAGAGAGCTCTGGATGCATGTGTGTTTTTCCAGGTGGCTGAAGCCCATCTTCTTTGTCAGTTCTTATTCCTTTTTTTGTGACGTGCTCGAAAGATGAAATTCTCCTTTTCCTGTAGCAAAAGGAATGCCTACTCAATCCTGAATGTTCACGAGATGGGGAAGTTAAAGATGAAAAGTAAAATTAGTTGACGTGTCCTAAAAAGTGTACGTGTATGTTTTTCTGTGTGTGCACACATATGCGGGTGCACCTGTATGTGCACGTGGAGGCAAAAGGTGATGTTAGGTGCATTCCTATGTGTGTATAAGTATGTGCATGTGAGTGCAGGTGCCCAAGGAGGCATTCAGTCCCCTGGCATTGGAGTTACGTGTGGTTGTGAGTCATGTGACATCGGTGCTGGGATCAGAACTCGTATCCTCTGCAAAAGCGACATATGCTCTTGACTGCTGAGCTGCCTTTCCAGCCCCGTCCTCCTTATTTTTTTGAGACAGTGTCTCTTGCTGAACCTAGATCTCATGGACTAGGCTCTCTGGTCAACAAACCTCAACAAGACTGCCTCCATCTCCACAGTCCTGGGGTTACAGACCCAAGCTTGGCCCAGCTTTTTATGTAGGTGCTGGGATCTGAACTCGGGTTTTCACACTTGTGTGGCGGTGACTCTATTTATTGAGCATCTCCCCATTCCTGTAGCTGCCATGCCTGGATTTTGTCGCAGAGGCCATTTCTGATTCTGCTTGTCCAGCATTTCTACATGTTTGCTGTGATGAGACTTTTTGGAATTATGTTAACAGGAAAACTCTGAGTGGCTGTCTGCAGGGGCCCAGTACGTGGATTCTGGGGTATTTTGGGGGTGGCTTTTCTGGGGGTTATGTTCCATTCTATATAGACTTCAGAGCTGTATTAGTCCTGAAGTGAATCTAATGAAATCTGGTGTTTTTGAATCACTTGGGTGAGCCAACTTATGGGGAAAATGGCTCCTGGAGTCGTCACCTGGTTAATATGTGGCTGGCCTGGGCCTCATCACTCAAGGTCACGTGCATTTCCTATTTCCTACCTGTTACTTGTGACTTAGGTTATGGGTTAAGGGATAACTGGTTTGGGAATGAGGAATCCATGACTGTTGGGAAAATTGAAAAATAGCCCTTCCCTTAGTTCAGTCATTTCGGTTGCTCAAGTGACAGAATTTTGAACTGCTGTTGTTTTGAGGGAGCAAGAAGCAGAATTTGGCCTCTTTAGCATGCCAGACCAGTCTCTGTTGGAACAACAGTCTTAGATTAATTCTGAGATGGACTCAGAAGCACACTTGAAAGCAACTCGCATTATTATCTGTACATAGCTTACATTTTATGGCCAGCTTAGAGCCTAGGTCTTGGGAAGGACTGTCTTATTTACGTCTTCGTCTTCTCTGCAGATGGGGTGCACACATCAGAGACGGGCAGGCTTTAGATGTCTGCTCCAGATGTTTTAGCTGAACTGTATGAGTCCATTAAACAAATGTAAGAGTTTGAGGGAAGAGGAGAGCTGTGTCTCAAACCAAATGTTTTACATGGAGAACATCTGGGGAACATTGGTATTTGTGTGTATGGTACATCAGAAAGCAGCTTGGTGGGGCTCTGTTGGGATGTCTCTGGCCCCTGGTGGCTGGGTTTGCCAGTCCTGCTGTGAGGGGCTGGTTCTTCTGTCGTACTGCCACGAAGGCAGTGCTTGGGGAGGAGTGTCTCTGTGTAACCACATGCTCCGAAATATTCTGATTAGCTCCCTGACCAGATCACCACAACGTATGGACATTTTGATAGCTGAGTTTTCCTCTGAGCCCTAGTCTTCAGAAAGAAGAAGTGTTATATGATGTCGACACCTACTTTACCAGGGGGCTCTGTCGACTGGACAAAAAGAGAGAGACACATGTGACCTAGTGAGAGCAACACTGGCCACAGAATCCAGGGATCTGGGTTGAAATTGGAGTGTGGACTTATGACCTGTGGGATCATAAGGTGATCCTCCTTTAGATCGGAGATATATATATATATATATATATGTATATATATATATTTACTCTAGATATATAGCCTATCTCATGAAAAGGTTGTAAAATACGATGGGATGATGTGCCCTTGAGAGGGCTGTTTATGCAACATGGCCCTGAATAGGTTTATGGCCCTGACCACAAGTACAAAAGCAGTCGATGATGTCTGCAGTGGGAGCTGGGAAGACCGACTCCAGCAACTTGTAGTTAGTTATTGGACCAGGTTGGTGACAGCGGGTTTGAGCTGGAAAGGATTAATCCTTGTGAAAATGAAGCTTTAGGATATTCATCCTATCTGATTCATTATGACTTATTTGTTGATAGAAAGTTCCAGACTCTTTCATAGCTTTTGGGGACACAGGAGCACACTGTCTTGTAGTTTGCGTGCTATGCCTACGTATTGACTATGAATATCCCCTCTTTGTCAGATTGTATTTTAACTGTGGTTTGGGTAGCATAGATGGGACTGGTAGGTATCTGTAGGGTGTGAACAAGATTTGGTAGAAAATGTGGAATCTTGCACCTTCATGCAAAGCATGTCAAGATGGTCTTCTCTGATCTTCCTCCCCCAGGGAAATCCCACAGCAGATTACTATGAATTATCATGTCCCTGAGAGGTACAGCATGAGAGGAAGCTTGAAGAATCCTGATGGGTTCCAAAGGTGGTACTTTGACCAGTGCTGGACAAGTAAAACCATCATAGCCCGTTTCAACGGAGCCTGGTCTGGCATCCTAAAGAGGGTGAGCACGTCTAAGCTGCCTGCAGGGAAGTCTAGGCCCTGCTGTATTGAAGTGGATCAAGGCTTTGTCTAGAGCAGTCTTTACACAGTGCTTGCTGAGGGAGTGGATTGATTGCCACAGTTCTGTAGAGACAAAACTCCCGGGCCTCTCTTTCTGATTGTCCCTGTGCCCTTCTGCCTTCGCTGACCATATGGACAGTGGAAAGGGATACTCATGGATGTAGATTTTAAGGTGGAAGGGGCTTAAATATGAGCTGGGAAAAAGTCTTCAGGTGGGTCTATCTTCATGCCAGAGATTCTGACTGAGCCCACTTACCATCCACCTAGTAGTTGCCAGGAATTGTGCCAGTCACAATCACAATCAATCAACAAAAAGGGTTTAAGAATAAGGCCCCTGGGCTTAGCAAGATACATTTCTGCTCCTGACCAGTTGCTCATAATTGTACCAGCAGTTCCCTAACCTCCCTCAGACTTCGTTTATGTTCACTGGGAAAGCATAGTAATGTTGTTGCAAGACCTTAACAAGTAAGAAGCTGAGAGGTTTAGCAGGAGTGGTACTCGGGGCCAAGCATAAACTAACTGCTTGATAACTGGTAATTATCATGATCATTGTTAGCAATTACTGTGAGTCACCCTGAACCTTCCCCGGGTGTGCTCTCCTCTCCTCTCCATTGGAAAGAGGGGAAGTTCACAGTCAAGTAATTTGGGAACAACTGGGGTTTCAGTGCCTCAGAGACTCTCAGTGGCGGGTGGCTGCGGTTCCGGTTGGTAGAATGAGGTGACCCACTGTGGTTTTGTATGTTTTAACATGTCTTTTAAAATTCTTCGAGTACACCTTAGCAGTAACTCTTGGTATGGACTATGCATTGGGTACTTGCTCCATCCTGGATGTGTTATAATTTGGTTTGGATATGCTGTAGAGGTGGCTTCAATGTGAATAGAGCTTATGATTATTGGTGAGGGAGGTGATGGGAGGGGACCCAGGTGTCCAACATGGACATGTGTCTGGATGGGTTCAGAGTACTGGGCAAGGTGAGAGACACAATCTCACTCTCACATCCGGGCCATTTCTAGAGACCCTTGGATGATCACAGATCCCTTTCTCAATTTTCTCAGGGGTGGGAAACCAAGGATGTAGTGCTGGCTAAGTCTCAACTGAGTGAGGCTTCAGGAGTCAGGTTGTCACTGCTCGGGACTGCCTGTTTGTAGCCAGAAGGGCTGCTGTTGCAGGATCCTTGGGTAGGCCTGTGGAGTGCTAACTAGGGAGCCAAGGAATCTGAAGAGCCTCCTGTAAGGGGCAGGAGCTGGGATCAGCCTATTCTTTCTGAATAATGAGCAGCAAGGGCTTCCCTCGCAGGGAGCACAGGTTTTGATGCTAGTAGAGTGATTCGGGCAGAGGGTGAGGCTAAGGAGGCAGACTGAAGTCTGTGACATCTTCACTCCGGGTCTCCTGTGGCTGTGCACGCTCTGTTATTCATAACCTTTCCAAATGCCAGGAATTCTGTTATAAAAATAACAGCCGACGAATCTTTCCTTTACTCGCCAGTAAGCTCATCTATGATGAAGATAGAAAATAAAGCTTTACTGGAAGGAGTGGCTTCGTGTTCCTGGAAACCTTCACCTGTCCTGTTCTCCACTGGGATCCCCCTACATTTCAGCATTTGCCGCTAACTCTCTCAGCTGGATGAGTCCTCTTCGTCCATCCTACGATGCGACCCGTGCTCTGCGGTATCCCCGTGGCACACACATCCCCTTGTATCAGGCCCTCTGCTTCTGCTTGTTGTGTTTCACCATCTTAGGGATCTAATGATTTTGTTCAGACCCTCAGACGAGGTGAACTCAATAGACTAATTCCCTTTCTCTTTGGAAGCTGAACTCGGCCTCTTAGGTCTTTTGTGCCCTTTGCCCATTGTTTCCAAGGTCAGTCATCCAGTGTTAGTCTGAAGTTAATATTTGAAAGTAGCATTTGCAGTGAATTAAGCAAGTGACGGGACCACCCCCTTACTATGCTTCATGTGTGATAGCCAATCAGGCTTCAGAAATCGGAGCAAGGTTTGCACCCAGCTACGATTAAAAGCAACATCACTTCCCCAGCTCTGAGGACATTGCCCTGGTGTTAGAGGTAGGTTAAAAATCCTGCACCAGGCTGTAAAACAATTCCTAGTTGACTGATGTGCTTAGAAACGGCTATCATTTCTGTTTTTAATTTATTAATAATTCAAGAGTTCTGCCACGGGAGCCTGCCTCACCTGTAAATGTTCATAAACCTTTGTGTGCCAGTTTGTAAGGTAGGGCTCCTTCTCAGACTGCTGGTCCCTCTCTTGTTGCATGTTAAGTGTGGGAGCCTGTAACTACCTTGAGACTCAGTTTCCTCACCCATCTAGCAGGGAGGTAGGCATGGAACATTCTACCATCCCTATAGCTTCAATGTCTGCAGCTGATGTTGTGGTTACTCTTCCTTTCTCCCTGCTCCATCCTGTCCACAACCTGATACGGTCCCCATAGTGGCCTCCTGAGGTTAGACCTGAGGTCAGCCTAATTTTCAGATACGGAAACAGAACATGCGACTTGATCACTCAAGGACCTCTCCAGAAAGTTCCTGGAAGCACTCACAGGCCCAAGTACTGATGCTGGCTTCTCAGCAGTTTCAGCTCAACTTTCCTGAGTTCAGAAGTCCATAAATACGTGTTTGTATTTACCAGCTTTGATTTATCGAGGCCCTGCTATAGACAGTAGCAGGGGAGTCAGAGATTGAGATGGAGGTCATCCAGCTTATAGACTCACTGAGCCTCAGGCTCATCCTTCTACCCTCTTCTCAGGACAGTTGTTACCCAGGAGAAAACTACCTACACTTCATAGGCTGGACATCAATTAGTGGGTATGAAAGTGTTTGCTGTGCAAGCATGAGAAACTGAGTTTGGACCTCCAGTACCCATATGCAGGGCTGCGTGGGTGTGTTGGTCCACCTGTCATGCCAACATACAGCAGGCAGAGATGGGATCTTCAGGGTGAGCAAACTAGACTAGCCAATGCCACAGGCTCAGTTCAACTGAGAGAGCCTGCCTCAGTATAGATTATGGAGAGTGACTGAGAAAGTAAGGACAATCTCTGGCCTCCACATGCATGTACATACACATACACAGGTACTCTCCTGTGTGCCCACTCCATAAGCATGCCTACACACACACACACACATGCACACATGCATACACGCTCAAATAAAAAAATCGTACTGCAGAATTGTGCTCTGTTGTGTTTGGCTTTCAGAAATGTGCACAGCTAAAAATAAACAGCAGTGTGGTGATTCTAGGCACAGCTCCCAGCCTTGCATTTTGAGTGCTTTTGTATATCTGACAACATCTGAGTTAGCATCTCTGATGTTACCAGCAGATTTTTAATGCCCCAGGCCACATGCAGATTGTGAAGTCACCCATCAGCTTTGACTTCTGTAGCCTTGCGTCATCCACAGGCTTACCTTGAGCCAAGACAAGGGAAATGTTTGCTGGAAGCAAAGTTTCCATATGCCAGGGGTAAATTTTCTGGGCCACTGGCTTCTTGCAGGAAGCAGCTCACCTTTAATTGCTCTCTGTATACATGGGCAGCTTATTACTTCTATTAATCTAGTGTGTTTGGCTGTGTCATATAGAAGCTACAGAATAATAAGAGCCAGCAGGGTCAGTAACTCTGGTTTAAGATGACAATCCTCAAACCTCAGCATGTAGTAAACTCACTTGAGATATAAAGTCTTTGCTATCGTAGGTTCCAGGCCAGCCAAAGCTATATAGTTAGACCTTGTCTCAAAACAAACAACAGCCTCCCCCTTCAACTCCCCCTACCAAACCCTCAAAAAAAAAAAAACCCAACAAAATCCTGTGATACCAGGTCTCCCCAGCCCCACCCCTGCTTACCGTATTTTAACATTGCTTTCCTCTCACTGAGCTGGGCATCTGCTGCCCATCCCTTGACAGATCACTGGTTCAGAGAACCCGCCTGCCCCTCTTGGCCAACGCATTAATCACTGTCGGTATGATCACCTAAAACACCTTTCCATGAGCTTTCTCTTCTTTGCCAGGGCAGTCATGGCGCTAGCTTGTGTTTATAAACCCTGACACAGTATAGGGAGGCAGTGGACATCTGCCCTGAGGATTTTTAGCCCTCAGTTCCCCTTCTTGCAACATGGAGAGGGCAATGTGGGCATTCTTGGAACAGTCCTCGAAGGGGGGAAAGGTGGTTGGGGGTGGGCACAGAAGAGTGAGGGATGACTTGAATCGAAAAAGACTTCCCTGACCATTGCTCTGAGTTGGCCCAGGCCAGATGGACCAAACCCTTGCTGTTTAAATTTGGAGCCAGAGCACATTGTTTTTCGTAGTAGAAGAAAAATGAAAGTCATCTGAGGAATCATTCTGCTTCTCGTGGGAGTTTTAGGAAATTCGGGGTTGAGGACAAGTTACCGAGGACTGCATTTTCTTAGGGCACACCGTTACATTTCTTGGCTTTCCCCCACCCCTTGTCTGCAAGGCACCCATGTAGAAATGTGAATAAACAGGGAAGGAGGTGGAGGAGCCACCTGCCCCGAGGCAGAGCTGGCGCAGGCCCTGTGTGGCCTGTTGAATCTTGGCAGCTTCTTGCTCTACACAGAGCGGAGGGCCACTGAATTGATTAGGGTTTGGGTTGCAACATAGGCTTCTGGGTGGCAGTATCATGATCCTGGCAGAGTCTTTCTGAATAAAGGCCCTCTGGTGATCCAGGGAATCTTGGGTGTGTGTGGCCCATATGGAGCAGGACTTTGTGGAGCTCCTGGGTGAGAGTCCCAGACACTGACTGTGCTTCAGGGCTGCTTGCTCCCCTGCTGTGGACCCTGGACCCCTTGGTAAGCAGGGAAGACCATGCTCCCTCCATTGCCTCTGATTCAGTATTCTGCGAGTCCTTTAGTGGCACATGGAACTGGAGCATGGCAGGTGTGAGATCACACCTCATGAGTGGCAGAAGGGGTGCCAGCTGGCGCTGCTGGGATTGGATGCTCTCTTGCTCTATGTGATGTTTATGCCATGGTCTCTGGTCTCTTCCTGTGAGGCTCACTCCCCCAGGCCTCCTGCCTACAGTATATCACTTCATAGCACTTCACCATCATTTCCAAGGAGACCCATCTTACTGGCATTTGGAGACTCTGGGATTCTTCACATTGCCACTTGCATGGCAGTGGTTTTTTTTGTTTTTGTTTTTTTCCGTTTGTTTGCTTGCTTATTTGTTGGTTTGGTTTGGTCTGGTCTCTATATTTCTTATATTTCTCACTTTGTATCCCTGGCTGACCTGGAATTCGCTCACTCACCATGTAGATCAGGCTGGCCTTGAACTCACAGGAGCTCTCCTGCCTCTGCCTCTGCCTCTGGAAATGCTGGGATTAAAGGCACACACACCACCATATCTGCCCCTTGTCAGTGTTCACGCTGCCTGTATCCGCAGCCTCTGCAGTCAATGGTTTTCAGACTGAGTGTCTGGCTATAAAAATGATGTTATAGTTAGGGCCAGATGAAATAGGGTCTGTGAACTCTCAGTAAACACACGCCCGTTATTGCTCTTACTAGGAACGCCATCAAGAGTTTAGCCTGGCTCATAGGCCAGTGTTCTAGCCACTCAGGAGGTTGGGGTAGGTTGGGGATCACACATTTAAGGTTTGAGCTATAGACTTATTTCTAGGCCAATCTGGACAACTCAGGGAGACCCTGCATCTAAATGAATAAATAAAATAGATGGGGGTGTGTGGCTGAAGGAGAGTGCTGACCTAGTATGTATGAGACCCTGGATTTAGTCTCCAGTACTTCAAAAAAATTAATGTCAGGTATATTATAAATGTTGATATGTGAGGACCAAAATCAAGTGGTGAGAGCTGGCTCCTGAACACGTGGTCCCTTGAATAGCATTACTGCCTCACTGAGAAGCTTGCTGTAAATGCAGAATCCCAGGCCCTACGCCATGCTTCTGGATTCAGAATTTATGTTTCAACAAGATATCCAGGCATGTCTTGTTTGAGAGGTACCATTTTAGAATATCACCTGCAGGCCAATATAGGGCAGTGCATGCGGAGACTGGAGACTAAAGAGGACTGTCATTACCTTGGTTAGAGCACAACGTCTCCCTCATGCCCCACCCAGAGCAGTGTCTACTGTACACTGATCCCTTTCCCTGGCCTCTCTGGAAATGTATTTAAATTTCAACCTGTGTTTGCCACTGTATAAGGGGAGAGGAGGATGAGAGGGCGTGCGGGGAACAGCCTGTGTTATGTCTTACTGTGGTTAATGATTCCTTGAGCATGATTCGGGACCCTGCATTCCTGTATCCCTCAGCCAGGCTTTGCTTGCAAACACTACCATTCAGTGTATGGGTGTGGGGGTTCTTTAACCCATTTACAGATGAGGACACTGAGATCTGTGAGGTCTGGGATTGCCCAAAGCCAACCAGCCAGGGGAAGGTCTGAGCAGACTGGTCTCTGCCCTTCTTTCTCCTGTCCTTTCTCTGCTTGTCACCAGCTCTCAGCATTGAGCAGCCACCTTGGAAGAGGATGTGCTGGCCCCAAAGAGAAGACTGAGCCTGTTATATTTAACAGGAGATGGGAATTGGCTGGGCTGAGTGTGTGCCTCTGACAGCAGTCAGCACAGGGCAGAATTCACAACTCCATGGCCAAGACCTGCTGCTACTGCATAAGGTTTCTACATTAAACCATAGGGTGGCCTTATTTAAAAGCAGACTGTTTTATAAGGCACATGGTGCTGTCTAGACCGGGGAACATTTATGAACATGGCTGTGGTGTGTCAGACACACACACCCGAGCCTCTTGCCCCTAGCTCTCCCTCTGCCTTGTGCCGGAAAGAAGTGGTCTGGAGTGTGTGTGTGTCGGGGGGGGGGGTGTTTGATTTAAGACATCTGGTCGTCAATCATAAGCAACTCTCCATAGTAATCTGTAGGTGTGAAAGTTGAAAAACTGGAGAGAGGAGCTGTCCTCTGTAATGTCACACGCGGCCCCAAGAGGAGTGACGTCATTTTTGTTGTGATGTTTGTTCATTGCCTGTCTCCATCACCCCTTGCCTTGAGGACACAGTGGACATGGCTCCCTGCTTGTGTATCCTACTTGGGGGCAGGTGCTCAGAAAGAAAAGAAGAGTCAGAAGTTACGAAGGCTGGAGTCGCCAGCATAGACATTGCATTTCCTAGTCTAGCTGATGGGCACATGGAAGAAGGAGACTGGGGTGATCCCGAAGTTGGTTCCCTTCCTGCCTGGTCTGAATCTAACGATGCAGGTACCATCGTGAGCGGTGATACTGTACTGACAGCAGTGGCTTCGGCTCTTTTGAGCTTACCATTTTAGGTGACAAGACCAGGATGCTGCTGTCTAGTCCTGTCTATATTTTGGGGAAAACAGATGTGATCTCCATGTCTAGGACCTCCCCACTTGCTGTGTCTTGAGGAACCAAGAGTGTTCGAGTTTGCTTTGAGGAAGAAAGGCAGGTTCTACTTATGGGATGCTGACTCTTAGTAAAAGTACTGACATTCACTGAGCAGCTACCTGGTCCAAGCACGGTCTTCAGCATCTGGCGTGCAGTGTTTGCAGGGCCCTTTGAGCAGGTTCTGTGAGTCCCTTACTAACAGGCATGGAGAGGTGATGTGACCTGCTCAGGGCCACACACCTGGAGAATGTTTTTAGCCAAGTCATGTTTCTAACTTTTACCCCATAATATCTTTGCCCTGGGTCAGTTTACCCTTCAGCTTCTTGAGGCAGATACTCATTTAGGGGCTGTGGTTATGGGTCTCTGCTCTCAACAGTCTTTTAAAAGTGTCCTTTTGGGCTGTCTGGGTCCTACACCAACAGGCCTAATGTGCAGCAGACAAGAAGAAAGAGGTCGTCAGTTGTTACCTAGCAACTACCTATCAAGAACGTGGAGTTCTAGCAAGAACGTGGAGTGGGAAGGGCAGAGAGCGAGTGATCGGCTGTAGCACTTGGGGGGGTGGTGGAGGCTTGAAGTAGAAACTGACATGAGAAGGATGTCAGGATTCACCCAGAGCTCTTCACAGTATCTGTCTTGTATGTTAGATCTCAGTGAACGCTGATTATCGTGGCTGTTTTCTTGGTTTGCCGTGAACTGCCTGGCTGGCCCTGGAAGGGTCGTCTCCACAGTGGAACTCGGCATCTGCTTTGGCCGTTGCACTGCATTCAGTGGCTTCTCGCTTTTGTTTCCCTCTGACTTTCCCACAACCCCTTTGACATGGGAGCAGAGACGGGCCCCTGGCATCTTCATCGGAAGATACACTACAGCCCCCAAGAAGCTTTTGTTGGAGGGACAGTCGCCCTGGTTATTAAGGATTGTGGAGCCCTTTTGAGTTTCTGCAGTACTGAGTGGGGCTTGGTTAGAATGTAGACACTTTCCTTTCGTGCCTAGCTGGGTGCATTGCCTTGGCAGTGGTACCATGAGACTCTTGGCCTGTCACTGAACTCTTGCAGAGAACGGACAGTGGGCTCATTTTCTTACCCGTTAGAATGTCCTTACCTCTCTGACCCTGGATGATGAAGGAATGGATTAATTACTATTATAATTTGACAATGGGGCTTCCCGAGGCCAATCTCAGCTTGCTGCATAACCAGAGGGTTGGTTTCTGTCCTTGGCCGTCTTTAGTTTTTGAAGGAATGAAGAAGTTGACCCAGCAGCCACCCACATCCTCCAGGGTCTGTATGTGTTCACCGTCTGCTTCATCCAGGAATCAGCTCCCAGGATATAGGCCTCACTCAGCCAAGATAAATCTTTCCAGCCATGGTACTCTATCTGACGTAAGCAGAGGGTGCTTGCTGAATACTGAATGGGGCTGTCATGACAGTCTGGGTAGCTCTGAGCCTGGTACTGTGGTTACAAGAGGTCTTGAATCTAGAAGACTCATTCATCTCTGTGCAGTTTCCTTTAAGCAGCCCCAGGGTCCACCCCATGATCTAAGGGAGGTAGTACCTCTATTGGGTCCCCAGCCGTGCATTTTATGTGTTACACCTGCTCTATTGAAACAAGTTGTCTCATGGAAACAAGTTGTCAGAGAGATCAGAGATCATCTTCCTCACGTGCTTATATGGGCAGTATCATTTAGCTCATGTGCACCCCCCTTTTAAATAAAGAGTTTTATTTATTCACTTAGTGTATGTGTGTGTGTGTGTGTGTGTGTATGTGTGTGTGTGTGTGCGCATGCATTCATTCATGTGCATCACAGTGCATATGTGATGGTCAGAGACAACTTTTCAGGAACTGCTTTTTACCATCCATCTTGTTTTTTGAGACAGCTGCCTGGTTTCTGCCACTGTTCTGTGTGTTCCAGGCTACCTGGCTGCAACCTTTCTGGCAGGTGATTTTCCTTGCATTTACTCCCATGTCACCATAGCTGGGCTGGCCAATATGAGCCACTGTATTTGGTTCACTTTTCCTTCCTCCCTCCCTCTTTCTTTCCCTCCCCCCCTCTTTCTCTCCCTTCCCTCCCTGCCTACCTACCTGCCTGCCTACCTGCCTGCCTGCCTGCCTTAACTTAAGTTACAGGAATCAAACTCCCATTGCCAGGCTTTGCTGCAAGTGCTTTTAACTGCTAATGCATCTCAAAGGTCCTGACTTCTCTTTTGCCCCAGTTTTACCACTACTTCTTTGGTTTGGGGCCTGTCTAATAGTACCCCTTCCATGCTCTTCTTTCTTTTTCTCCTTTCTCGTCTTTGCTTTTCTTTTTACCTGATGCCTGCCTTTGCTGAATTCAGACCTATCATGTACCAAGCATGGGGATTAAGGACTGGAGACACCGCAGTGTGAAGGTAGAGGGCTGTAAACGTGCAGATCCTGGAGAGGAATAGAGTGCAAGGAGAAACACTTGCTGTTGTGTCATCTTAACCAACCCTAGGAGGCTAGCAGGTGGCAAAACCAGTAACAGTGGCCCTCAGATCTTGGTGAATCTCAGGTAGAAGTGCTTTCATTAAAGTATTCTATTAATAGTTGGTGGTAGCTGGGCAGGGCAGGAGCTGCAGGAGCTTAGGGAATGTGTGTCCATTCCTGCTGTGGTAGGCTGGGGGCCACCCTGTGATATCGCTTACCTGTGACAGTCAAGGTATGTTGGTTGTAGACTGCATCTCATGTGGACTTGTACTTTTGCAGAAAACTCCAGACTTTATCACCTAGAGGGATGGGCTAGCTGCCTTTTACCTAGGAAAGGATGAGCATGTGAGCATGGGAGGCCAGTGAGGACACATTTGGGATCTGAGCAGGCTTACAGCCATGGCAGCTTGTTATTTGGTTGGTTGATTGGTTGGTAGGCTCCCTGTTTTTGTCTCTTGCCAACTTGTTTGTGAGCAGAGACAGATCCATTGGCAAAAGTGCTTTTCCTTATTAGACTCCTGTTGCATCTGATGTCTTTTTATATGTCTGTGTCGTCTGTGTACTGGCCCTGGCCGTTCTCTACAGATCTGGGTTCACAGACACTGGCAGGGAACTTTTGGAAGTGACAGGGCTAGACACAGAGAGAAGCTGCCACTCCCTTTGCTTTGTCCTGGTTTGTCTCTGCAAGAGTCTGTCTGTCATACCCTTTGTATTAGAATGTGCTTGGAAGGGAGAAGGATGCAGGAAGGATTTAAAGTCTAAACAAATGTGTAAGAGCAGCCAAGGATGGAGTCTTCAGAATGAGAATTGGGATTGGCCACACAGTGAATTCTGTTTGCTTGTTTTCCAAGTCATTGCCACAGCTTCACAGCGAACTAAATGCTCAGAATTTCACCTCCCATAATCATGATTGTCCCAAAAAGACTCCCCACCTTTGTCCCTTCTTTTCTCCCCCAAAGGAGCAGGATTCCTAGAATAAATGAATCATTCACACCTGGTTAAACAGCCTTAATGAAGAAGGCTTAATGCTTAATGAAGAAGAAGAAAACCCAAACCCTAGGCTGTTTATAAATGAAAGGCACGACACGGATTGCTTTGGAGCTCTGTTTTGGTGGTTGTTGATTTGGCCAACAAGCAACATCTGTATTTATTTTCCACCCCCCAACCCAACAATGGCTGATTTGCGTCTGTTTAGTTCTCTGAGTAACATTTCATTTCCTGACTTTATAGGTTGCTATAAAATCCATCCGTAAGGACAAAATTAAGGACGAACTAGACATGGTTCACATCAGACGAGAGATTGAGATCATGTCATCCCTCAACCATCCTCATATCATCAGTATTTATGAAGGTCAGTGACTCTTTTTCCCTCTCGCTTCTGTGTTAGTTACCATTTCACATACCACAGGGGCCTTGCCAACACTTTGAGGTAATTGCCCTTCTGGGCAGGAGCCAAATAGTTTGCTCTATGATATAAAAATAGCCAAGCATTATCTCTTATTTAGTTACCTTGAATGCAACCAGATACATGTAGGGCGGCTCATCTGACTCATAAACCATCTCTGGCTGCCACCTTCTTCCTTCTTCCCAGTTCCTTGGCTTTGGCTGTGGCTAAGTAACTGGTCTTATTGGAAGCAAGTATTCCAGAAAGCCAGATTTCGTTGGGTGATCAGTAACAGTGGGTACATCATCAGCCTCATTCCTCAAGCCTGATGCCATGCTGGGATGAAGAGATCTTCCAGGTAATTCTTTTTGAGCTGGAAATAAATGCAAAACAAGTCCAGGAGGCACTAAGAACGGAGGCTGCTGAGGTTTCCCCAATGGAGCTCAACTTGTATATTTATAAAGTACAGGGTAGAGAAAAGCTTATAAAAAATGCTAAAGCTTCAGTTTAGCTTTGGTCCTTTACAGGAAGAAATAGAATGTCTTAGTCTCCCACAACTAGTAATTTAAAAAAAAAATATTCTGTAAATTACGTGAGCTGTGATTATTTATTACAGCAGAAACTGAAATCCAGACATCAAAGCTAATGAACAATTTCTCTTCTCTCTGTTTGACAAATAATTTTTTTAAAACCTATTTCTCTCTACATAGATGGTTTTTATTCGTATATTCATTTTACTCATATTTTTATTAATATTTTATTCAATTTATTTATATTAACTGTTCAGGTGGCTCTTTTGCTTGTTTTTTTTTTTTTATCATTTTATACCATGTACCTCTGTGTCAATAAAGACGTTACCATAGAAATATTTTACAGGGCTTTATAATATTTCATTTAGGGGTAAACTGTAGTTTATTAAGTCTTAATTTCTTTTGCCAGATGTTACTGTTACTCCAGATTTCTGGTTGTTATAGACAGGGTTTTATTGAACTCCATTTATATATTTATTTCTGATTATTATCTTATGAAAAATTACTGTTTTTCTTTAACTTATTGAGTTCAAATGTTTTCCCAATATATGCAAATATGTAAGTGTATATATATATAGAGAGAGAGGGGGGGGAGGGGGAGGGGGGAGGGGGAGGGGGAGAGAGAGGGAGAGAGAGAGGGAGAGAGAGAGAGGGAGAGGGAGAGGGAGAGAGGGGAGGGCTCATTATATAGCCTTGTTTGGAGCTCATAGAAATCCTCTTGCCAGAATATTTTTAAATATGTGTTTAAGTCAGAAAAATGAATTTCTTTAAAAAATGAACTTCCTTTTCATTTCTGTTCCATAAAAATGTATCAGGTGAAGGAAACAAGATGGTGGCCCTAAGTTTTTAGCTGTCTTTCATCGGCCTCCCTGATTTTTTTCTCCCGTTGCTTCTTCTCTAGGAGTCAACGTTGGTAATACCTTCACGAGTTTCCTCAGCCTCGGTTTTTCTGAATCTCCTCTGGGATGGGGTTCAAAAACATTTTAATTTTGATTTGTAATTACGTGACTGTTACTTGTGTGGGTACATACACGTGAAAGCTGTGCCCAAGGAGGGCAAAGGAGGGTGTCAGATCCCCTGAAGTCGGAGTTAGAGGTGATGGTGAGCCACCTGACATGGGCGCTGGGAAAAGACTTGGGTCCTCCACGGAAACGGTACGCTTGCTTGACCGCCGAGCCAACTCTAATGCCTGTGGATGGGATTTTTTCTTTTTTAGGGACATTTTCACTCATTCAACCACCTATTTATTTTACAAACACCTCTTGCAGTGGCGCTTGAAGTACAGCGACTGGTCAGCAGCCTCAGCACGGTTTAGAGATGATTAGCAACGAGTCCTCCTCTGGGACCACAGAGTGGGAAACGCTGGGGTGGGGCAGGTGGTCTGTAGCTCAGCAAGCTTGGGGACCACTGGCTTCTTGTTATGTACTGACATAAGTGCGACTGCATATGTAGCAATGGAGAAGACATGCGTCATAATCAAGAAACTTCAAGGCCACGTAAACAAAGTATTGTGTGGGGCCCGGGGTGCAGCTCAGGGGTGGAGTGCTTGTCTGATGTGTGAGACAATGGGTTTGATTTTTTTTTTTTTAAAGTATGTAGACAGGTAAGCAGCATATCAGACCACAGAGGCAAGATGTTAGAAGTTTTTCTTGCAAATGTAAGATATCCTGGCCAATCTTTAAGGATTTTTGGAAGGGAAAGTTAGAAAAAGCAGAAATCCACTTTTTAAAAAACACATCTAAACTTGCCTGGTGAACGAGGGGTTTCCGGATGTTAGGAGTGAGTAGATACACAAATGCAGGGAGAGTGGATGAATTGAGTTTTGAGGGATTTGCTCTATGTGGGCCTGTTACCGTAGAAACCTGAAGGCCAAGGTGGAGGATGACCTGGGAGTGTGGACCAGGAGGAGGCCTGTGGGGTGTGAACGCTGCTGCATTTCTGGGTTGTGTGGCCTAACACAGACTGAGCAGAGTCTGAGCCCAGCATGGAGTTCTTGGGCTTGTTATTGAGAAGGCCACCTGCAGCAAATGACATCTGGTATAGAGAAACTGTCTTTCAGAGCATCATTAGGGCCCAGGATGGGAACCAGACAGGATCCGTGGGGAACAGGAAACCATTGTCCTCCCCAGAGGGAAGGTAAGAGACGGAAAAACCCTCACGGAAGAATATCCTACTGCCAAGGTTGTGTTGGTCACGGTCTATCCTCTCCTGGAGGATTCTGGAAGAAGAGAAACTTTAAAAATACCAATGTGAACTAAAGTTCTTTTGGCGACTAGGACTGCTGTCTCCCAGGGCCTCAGGAGGGAGCTTGGGCACCCACCATTCGTGATCTCTTGAGAGAAGGTTTTAGGCTTGAATTTATAGGTCAGACAATCTTGGGGTACAGTCCTAAATCCTCCATTGTGGCCTAGATATGAGACTTTGGGAAAGATGATGGGTCTCAACGACATACCTATCAAACGGGGGTGACAGGTGGGAAGATAGCTCTTGATAGAGTACTCGCCTAGCATACATGAGGCCCTCCAGTTCCGTAAAAAGGACAGTGGCCACTCTCTCTCTCTCACAGGGCTCTTGTTAGGATTAAATGGCATAGCATACACAGGAACTCAAAACAGGTAATTATAATGAGGAAGTACAGTCATCCCATCCCATTAGGGACCACACGCAGCTAGTGGCTACCATACAGGACAGTATTATCTAGAACATTCTCATCACTCCAGAAGGTTCTTTTGGACAATTTTGGCATGTATTGTTTATGTACCACATGGTACATAACCATTTATGGGTTTGCTTTTTATTTTATTCCTGAAGATAGGTCACATTGATTCTCTGAGGGATTCCTGCCTGTAAATAAGTTAAATGGGTTAAAGAAAGCCCGTTACCTTCCAGTGTTTCTGGACCTGCAAATGCTGTGAAAATAAAATCCCCGGGGACTTCAATGTGATTTTTTTAAAAAAATCTTTATTTCTTAGAGTTCTCAGCTTTTGAGTCTGTTCTCCCGCAAAGGCTTTGTTTCTGTCACATCCGCTGGGGATGAGGGCAGCTTCCCATTTCTGTGGGGGCTAGGAGCAAGTTTGCTGAGACTATTCCAGCCCTCACACCTTTGACTATGACTCTACTTTCCTTGGTCCCATGACATTTTTTTGCCTTTCTGCCTAGCATCCCAGGGTCTAGTTCTGTGGGTGGTGTTGGACATCCTAGATTCCTCTGTAGAGCCCTTCGTGGCTCACAGAGGTCTCCTTGGATCCCTACTGCAAATCTGTGAGGTGGGCGGGTCAGGTGTTCCCATTTTGTAGTTGTGGACACAGAGGCCCCTGGGAGTAACAGCGACTTGCTGGGTGTACTCGTTTGCTAGGGCTGTCATAATGCAGCACCACAAGCTGGCAGCTTCAAAAACAGCAACCTGTTTACTTTCAGTTCTAATGGCTGGAAGTCCAAGTTCAAGGTGATGGCAGTGAGGTTCCTTATCAGGGCTCACAGGAAAGGAGCTTTTCTCCTTTCTTCCGTCTTTCATCAAGTCTTCAAACCATCTTCCCCATATCCAGGTCCAAGTGCTCTCTACCTGGGTCATACTGGATTAGGGTCCATGCTAATGGCTCATTTAAACTTAGTTATCTCTGTGAGGACATTTAGGTAGAGTCATCTCTTGATGTACAGAGCACGTTAGGGCTTCAACCTGAGTCGTGAGCAGAGGACACAGTTTAGCTGTCACACAGCTGGCTGGTGGCCCTAACACTCAGGCCTCCTGACCGCATAGCTTTTTTCTGCCACAGTGACTCCTCTCTGCTTTCTAACCTTGTGCCTTGCCCTGCTGGCTCTGTAGTCACCTGACTTGGCTTTTCCTTCCTGACCTTGCTGACTATTTAGGACTGAACTTTGGCAGGGAGGAGTAGTGACAGCAGGGGAGTAGAGGAGAGGGAGTACATGTCTGAGAGATTGTGTGCCCATTTCCTGCCACTCACAGAGTGAGAGAGAATCTTCTGGAAACTGAAGGATGACAGGCCAACTAGGAGCCTGTGCTGAGTGTGGACATGGTTCATTTGCTTAGTGGATCACCTAAGTGACCATTTGGACATTAGCCAAGAAAATAGGCTCTAGGAAAGCACTTTGCAGATTCTTCTTCAATAAGGACCTTTAGAATCACTCCATACACACTTTTGCATGTGTGTTTGTGTTTGTGTACATGCATACACACACACAGACACACACACACACAGACACACACATGATACATATATGTACACAGACAAACACGTAGAGATGCACACTGGCTTCAGCATGATAAAAAAAAAATCTTGTGCCTAACCCTGCGTGTTTAGTGATGTGGGATTCTCATGAGGGAAAGGAACATCTTGTTTGACACTAGTGGTTATGTTAGAGCTTTATAGTCCACCCCAGAGGAAAATGGTACGATTAAATGCCCGCTGTGTCCAAGGCCCCATCAGACCCTTACAATACAAGAGCAAAGGAACAAACTCCACTCTTTCTTAGAGCTGACATGTAAGACAGGAAATATGCAAGGTGAACAGATAGGCCTGTCTGGCTGACTTTTGAGCTGAGTGAATTTTGACCATCCAAGTTTTGAGATGAGTCCTGCATGAAGCAGGGTCTAGGTCCCTGGGAGAGCTGGGCTTCCAGGCAAAGGAAACAGCACATGCAGATGCTCAGAGAAGGGAAGGGTTCCATTGGTAGGCTGACAGAGGGTAAGCAGAGGAGTAGAAGAAAGCTCAAGTCAGGATCGCACAGGCTAAAGGAGGTAGCGTGGCTCCCATACCAGGAACAGGACGCTACTGGAAGGTTCTGAGGAAGATGTAGTTTTTTTTCTTATTCTTTCAAATTTGTGTGTGTGTGTGTGTGTTGCATATGGAGGTTAGAGGACAACCTGGGTATTGTTCTTCAGGTGCCTCCTACCTTTTGTTTGAGAGAGGGTCTCAATTGGCCTGGAACTTCACAGAGTATGCTAGACTAGCTGGTCAGTGAGCCCCAGGAATCTGCCTGTCTCTGCCTCCTGTCTGGCTACCTCTAGGATTTGCAAGTATGCTCTATGCTATCTGGCTTTTTAATGTGGGTTCTAGGGACTCACACTGAGGTCTTTAAGCTTGTGAATCAAGCCCTTTACCAACTGAACCATCTCCCCAACCCCATAAGAAAATGCATTATATTTATCAAATTATTGATATTTTATAAATATACATGTACAATACAGTGATAGGTAGGGTGCAGTGGTGTGTGCCCTGTGGTAGGAGATGTGCATATATTATTACCTCGTTCAGCCCTTGCATCTGTGAAATACAAATCGTAAGCACACCTTCCATGAAAAAATTGGCTTAGAGACAAAATTAATTTTTTAAAGTTGTACCACTTAGTGAGTAGGAACCCAGCCAGTGGCAATGATCTGATGTGGGCTTATGGTGTTCTTCGGGGACACTCACTGAGGGATAGTGTTGACCCTCTGCGATACAGAGAATCCTGGCTTCCCAGAGGCTGTCTTCTACATCTGAGAGCACTAACACCAGCTGTGTAGTGAGTTAGATGATCTTCCTGCCCACATCTCGAGAAGAAGCTTGTGGTCCACGCCTGCCAGCTAACAGGTCAAGTGCCTTCTAAGCTATAATATCCTCAGGCCTGGGAAGTGACTTTGCTGCATCGGTGGTTCTGTTATTTACAGATCTCAAACTTAATTCCTTTTAATCATGTCTTCCTGGAAACAGAGTCTGGGGTGAACTGTCCTGTTGACCCTCTGATGAGAGACATTTACCCTCAAATTTGTCAACTCTGTGCAGACACAAACCATCACTGGTTTCTACTGCTAAGTCAATAAGAGAAGAGGCATGCACTTCTAGTGTGTGATGCTGGGTAACTTAATCAGGAGCAAAGAGAGAAATCTTAGGCAGCATCTCAGGGTGAACCCCTGGTTCCCACTCAAAGGAATTCTATTCTGTCAGCAGGGAGGCAATTGACAATATGGAAAAAGAGCAGAAAAAAGGAAGCACAGGAGTTTTAACTTGCTCGCCTAGAATGAAAGAGATAAAAACGGATTTTGTCCGATTCTGATTTCAGGACTGAGTCCAGATATCAAAGATAGCCCCACTTCCCCTTTGAAAGCCTAGGAAACCCCATCCACAGACCCTCTGGAGACTAGCATCTTTACTGCACCACACATGGCTCGGGGATTCCAGCATCCCATCTGGTAGTAGTATCTTAGTATTTGAAAGCTAAAGGGAGGCTGTGCAGGAGATGCAGCCTGGGCCTTCACTGTGTGCCCTCTGTTTGCAGTTCTGGAAATCTCTCTTCCTGGCCATGTCTGATTACATCTCCTTAATGGCTCTTTGTAATGCCGTGTGCTGGGGAGGGGAGACCTTTTCATTCCTTTTACCTAAGGTGAGGGGAATCTTGGCTTCCTGCCACACACAGAATTATTTTGCTGTTCATTACTTATTATAATTTTTTTATTATTAAGAGTTTTTAAAAATATGATCTTTTAACCTTAAAAAAGGTAAGCATGTCCATCTCGAAAATCCTCCTTGAATTCTCTTCTTAGGTGATTCTACATTGTGCCAAGTTGACTGTAACAGCATTTCTCTCTCTCTCTCCCTCCTCTCTGTCTATATCTTTCTCTCTCTGTCCCTCTCTGTACCTCCCCCCTCCCTGGGGGGGTGTTTGTGCACTCAAGTGTGTGTGTACCCATGGCTGTGTGCAGGTAAATGCTGGTTGTTGATGTATATAGTTCTTTCTCATCGCTTATGGTTTGAGGAAGGTCTCTCACTGAACCCTGAGCTCACTGATTTAGTTAGACTGACTGGCCACAAACTCCAGGGATTCTCTTCTCCACCACCACACTGATATGCTGAGATTTTAGGGACTACAGACTGTAGTCTCAGTGGCCGAGACAGCCACATGAGATTTTGGTAGATCCTGTCAGAATGGAATAGCTCTTTTGCTTCCTGTTGAAAAATCTCTGTTCCAGAAATCCAAATCAGCAGAGGAGAAATGAAAAGACAGAGTCTATAGAGAAGGCCATAGCCCATATTGTGCACCACAGACACCCCCCCCCATCTAAGGCCAGGGCCAGGGGTATTGTGTAAGATGACCCACAGAATCCAGCAGAGGTCTAGGGGTCCGAGAAGGTTACTGTCCATCCCCAGACAAGTGAAGGTAGTTCCTTGGAATATGACAAGACCTCGGTGAACTGCCTGATCACACATTTGAGTGGTGATCTCAAAGGGTAGTCTAGAACTAGCAAAATCAGCATCAGCTGGGCCCAACCCAATCAATCCCCTGAGTCAAAACTCTGGAGCCTGCTGGGCCATGTGTTTAAAAGCGGCTGTCAGGTGTCTGATGTGCCCTCAAGTGTGAGAACCACTGTTGTGAAGAGAATCCCTCCATAGCATGTCAGAGGCAGAAACAGGACTGGAATTTGAGTTTCTTGTGTTTGTGTGTGTGTGTGTTTGTATGTGTGTGTAGGCCCAAAGTTAATGTTGGTCTCCCTTGATTGCTCTCTACCTTATATATTGGGGTGGGGTCTCTCACTTGAACTCAGAACCCCCTGAGTTGGCTAGTCTCTTAAGCCAACCTGCTCTGGAAGATCCTATTTCTGTCTTGCGTGCTGGGATTATAGACGGGACCCATGCCCAGTTGTTTATATGGGTCCTGGGGATTCAAACTCCAGTCCTCACACTTGGGCGGTAGGCACGTCACCTGGCAAGCTGTCTCTTCGTCCTGATTATTACGGATGTGATGACTGTGGCTAAGTGAGATGTCCTGATTGGAGCAGAGACTTACTAGGATGGGTGTTGGGTAGCACGGTAGGCTGAGGTCATATTACCCAGGTCTGTGATTGTGCATGTCAGGTGCACATGGACATTCCTGTGACATCTGTGACACTAATGCCTGCTCCTCAGCCCTAAGGCTTCTGACTGAACTGGTCAGGCTGCGACATGTGGAGCCACTCCTGTGGCCAAGAGGGTGATAAGCATTGCTTTTGAAACCTCTCTTGGTCTAATCACCTGTCGTCAGTGAGTCAGAGAACGTATTCTGGACTCAAACAAAGAGCAGCAAGTGACACCGTTGGCCTTGGGTTGACTTCGAATGCCATCCCCCTTAGGGACCTCAGGGCTCCATGAAACCATTTGTTGACCTTGGCAGAGTGGTGGGTTACGCTTAGGTTCACTGTTTGGAACCCAGTGCAAACTGCTGGGTATTGATTTCATGCCCTCTCTGCTGCCAGCCTCACACGCTCCTGGTGAAATCCTGCAGACCAGACCCAAGTGCACGGCCCACCTCTGTCCACAGGCCTCCTAGGGCTCTCCTCATTTTGACTATAGGAGTGAGCTCCTCAGCTGTGTGTCTGTGCAGCCGCATTGTAAATGAGTTTCCTGTAACGTTGGTTATTTGACCTTCAAGTGCATTACTTTCATTTGATTGCACTCAAGTCATTTTTCTAGAGGCCAGAGATTAGAAATAAAACAAACAGAAAACTAATGTTTCTCCCTGCTTGTCTCGCCTCACCTTCCTGAGTTTCCTGGAACTCAGTATTTTCTAGTGCTTTAAATAATGCCACTTGTACTTGAAGCTACTTTTAAAAAAGAATAAGTGAAACTATATTGTGTCTAGTACAGGGCCTTCTGAGATGAACTGGGGGAGGGCTAATCATTCGCATAGACTGTTAAGAGCATGCATTTAAGAACGGAGGCTCACAGAACCCCTAAGAGTGGCCTTGTATGTGGCTACCAAAGAAAGACTGGGTGACCTATAACTTCTTCCCTGCAGAGTCTGGGCTTTTTGGACTGGGGGATTTGTGCTTCTCTCCACCCCACCTCCATGAATTCTGACAGAAGGCACACTCAGTTACTTCTTATTTGTGGTATCAGTCTCACTGGACTCTGACACTGATGGCTGTACTTTGAGTGTCACTGGGGACTGAAACAGGGACCCTGGTTAAAAGAGCTGGGCTTGGGGATCGAGAGATGGCTCAGTGGTTAAGATATTTACCACTCTCACCGAGAACCTGAGTTTGGTTCCCAGCACCCACATCAAGTAGCTCATAACCTTCTATAACTCCAACGCCAGGGGATCCACCACCCTTTTCTCATGTCAGCAAGTACCTGAACTCACAAGTGTGCCCCCCCCTCTCTCTCTCACACACACACACACACACACACACACCACTGCAGAAATATGTTCCTATGGATGGATTCTGCCTATGCAGCAGATCCGTGGCTCTCACCCAGGCTCATGTCCATTTCTTCCTACACCACAAGACTTGCTGCCCATTGTAGCAGCTGGCACGTCTTCCTATTCTGGCAGGTGTATGCTGTCATAATCTTTACAATGAGGCTCTGACTGAGAGTGACAAGGTGCTCTGCAGAATGGCTCAGTGGTATACAGTGGTGGGTCCCTCATTGGCTACATCAGAGGGATCAGAGGCTGGGCGGTAAGTACTGTCAGGCCTTCCTTGGCTAGGTGGTTGGGGGTGAGCCAAGCCCCCATGGCAGAGCTTCCTGTTGAGGTTTGTGGAAGAGGAACCAAGGCTGTCTGCACATCCCTGTCACTGCTGGAGTCACCATAGCATGCTTGTTTAAAGAAATTGGCTATGTCGATCTAGAGCCCTTGCTTCTAGCTGGGCTGGTTGTAAGAGTTCAGATCAGAGATCGGCCAGAGATGATAGACCGACACTTACTCTCTCATAGTGACTGATGCTCTCTTACCCCGCCGCCCCTTTTCTGGTGTGTGTGTGTGTGTGTGTGTGTGTGTGTGTGTGTGTGTGAGGCTGCTATGACAGAGCAGTAGAGGAAGTGACCAATATGATGAGTTTCTGGTGGTACCAATGGAATCCATTCTACCTTAGAGCCCTGCTGAGTTGCCATGGAGATTCAACCCCCTCCCCTCCCCGCAGGTGTGGTTGTAGGAGGCTGGAGTCCAGTGGCTAGTCCAGGCTGGTGCCCTTGAGAGCCATCTTGTCTGTATCCTAGCCTTGTTGTCTGCCTTTCTAGAATTTGGTTTTGAGCCTTCCACAGCATTTATAACTCTTGACATAAGGACAAAATTCTTAGTGAACCTCTTTCCCAAATACTGCCCATACCTTGCTTTTTTTTCTAGTTGTTTGATTTTTTGAGACTAAGTCTCTGTAACTCCAACTGGCCTCCTTTTCCAGCCGGGATTACAGGCATAAACCACCACACCCAGCTATATCCTTTCTCTTAGGAGTTCCTGAAGTCTGCCTCTGGCAGTGGGTGGTCAGACTGGGTATGGGTCTCCTCAAGCATTCCAGCTAACATCCAGAAGGAGTGTTGTTGTATTGTAAAACGTGTGAACCAAAAAGCCTCCCATTGTCCAAACTGGGCCGTGCCTGCCTGTGATTCAGCTCTGACCACCCCATTGACAATGGGAGCCATTAGTCCAGCTGAATTTTCTCACCCTCACTGCAGGGGGCTTCCAGGCATCAGAGGACTATTTTCTGAAGCCATGAGCCCCTGAGGTATTTGCAGTTTAGTTCTTGGGAATATACTTTTGAAGAATTAATCCCGTAATGACTCAATGACTAATTAGGTGGCAGCTAACTCTTTCAAGAAAAGATTCTTGTGTTTTTGAAATAAAAAACAGGCTAGGGGTTTTCATGAGAATCTTCTTTGTTTTTAATAAAAATGGTTCCCCAGGAGTGGAAAGGTACTTCTGTCAGTTTGAGGACATCAGTAAGACACTGTTGCTGTCTGCTGTAGTACAGTAGAGACATCCTAGATAGAATCCAAACCATGCAGAGAACTCTGGCCAGCCCCTTGTTCCTTCTGTTTAAAACCAACAGACTCATCTTTCTCCTCAAGAGTCCATGTGGCTCAATTCCTCCATTTCCACAGGAAGAAGACTTCCATTTTCCAGAACCATCTGCTCCACTCAAAGCATCCTGTAAATTGATCCCCACTTCACTCTCCTGCTAAAAGGCCTCATGTGTTTGGCTCAAAACAGCCAATAAATGGTTAATCATCCCAGGGTCTCCTCACTCATCATGGGGACTGGAATACCGCTTTTATGTTACACACTTTCTCCAACTACACAAATTGTATTATTAGCGTCGGGGCAACAGAAGGGAATCATTAGGAGCCTTGTAACTAGTGCAGCTGTGAAAGCCAGACACTCAGAAGTCAGAAGTGAACTCGGAGTGAACATTGGATAAAATTCAGATTTCATGTGGAGAAGCAGCTGTTGCTATAGCAACCAACCCCCCCACCCCACCCCGAAATAGAAAATAAACAGAAAACAAGAAAAATAATGCAAGTTGGCTTCTGGGAAGAAGCAAGTTGCTGCTAAAAGAAAGGGGGAAGTGTCATGAATATCCTGTGGTAAGCCAAAACAATAGCAGTAGTACCTAATTAAAGCAAATCCCTATTCATTTGGCCTGTTGGGTTCCATGCCTGTTTTCTCTAGGATTCTTTATAGACTCATTCCGATTTATATCACTGGTCCTTTTCTCTGGTCCTCTAGACCAGAGTCTGAGCCATACAGTGTGGCTCATAGATTATTTGGTAGGCCACACTCCTTGAAGGTGAAGACTGTGCCTTACGTTGTTTTATTAGCTTCAACACACGGCAGAATGCTCAGACGGAGACTTCCAAGGCTGATTGATTAGTTAAGGGTGTTCAGAAGAATCTTGAGTTGGACTCCATCAAGGAGAAACTTTGCTGAGCACAGTTCAGGAAGAGTGAATGAATGGGAGACTCATAGTAAAACCATGTACTTTTTTAGTCACACAAATTTGGATCCAAAGCCTTATTGGGTATCTGTCTAACAACAGTGCATCCAGACGTGCATCAAAAGATGTGTGGTATGCAAGCTGTTCCCAGTTGGTCTGGAGAGACAGCTCAGTAGTTAAGTATACTTGTTCTTGAAGGCTCCATTCCCAGCACCTACATGGTGGCTTATATCCATTCATAACTCCAGTTTCTGGGAAGCTGATGTCTTCTTTTCACTTCTCAGGGCACCGGGCACAAACCTGGTGCGCATACACACATCCAGGCAAACTAATCATACACATAAAAATATAAAATTAATAAATATAACAACAACAATAAATGTTCCCAGCATCTCTACTTATAAGGATCCTCAACTGGAAACAGTTCAGTGTTTATCTGCAGTAGAATGGGTAAACTACCACAATACCCCTGTACGATAGAGAATTCATAGCAGCAAGATGAAGACTCTTCAGCAACATAGAACAACGTGAATTATTCTCACTGACATTATTCGAGGTTAGTGAAGTCACACAAAAGAAAGTATCTTATCTGAGCCATCGTTTAAGAACTTCAAAAGAAGCAAAACTCATCCAACTGATGGGCTTACAGTCAACATATTGTGATATTGGCTTATTTTATGACCCCAGGGAGATGGTTAGTGGCAGAGAGGACTGAGTGGGGTGGCTGAAGATTGCCGGCAGTGTTGCTCCATGGTGGGAGTGATGGGTCTCCGATTGTTAAGTGGAATCATGTTGATACAGGCTGATCATCCTTGATCCAAAAATCTGAAGTCTGAGATGCTCCAGCATGCTAAATGTTTTGAGCGCCAAGGTGATAGACCACACACGGAAAAAATCCCACACCATGAGATTTGTTTCATGCCCGCAGTTATTAAAAATATTGCTGTTTTCACTTGGGATTTAACAAGAAAATGCCCCACAGATAGACTCACTGACCAATATGATGGACCAGTTGCTCAACTGAGGGTCCCTCTCTGAAGTCTCTTGAGTTGTGCCAACTAACCAGCACAATGATGTGTGTATTTGTCTAAGATGTATAGGAAATATAAGTGAATTTCATGTTTAGAGTGGGGTCCCCCAAGGCCCCCCATTATGTATATACAGATATTCTAAAATCCAAGGAAGCTACACCCTTGGTACCAAACTCCTGGTTCCCGCACAGGTTTCAAGGGATCATTGTGATCAGTCCGTGCTGAATGCACGGCATGAAGTTGAGCAGCATGCAGGCACTGCTGACGAGAAATTAACACATTGTGAGGGAAGGAGAGGTCACTGTCTGGGAGGAAGTGAGCTCTAAGCTGTTCCAAAGGTCCAGGATCTCAAATGCTACTCTAGCCTTCATTTCCCTCTTCTCTGTTGTCTTGGCAATGCTCACTCCCTGCTTGGCTGCCCCGGAGATGCCCTGCATCTCATGGGTGTTCACTGTCTCAGTATCTCCTTCATAGCTCTCTTCTTGCTTCTTGTTCCCTGGGACCTGCCAGAGGCTGGAAACACTCCTGCTTGTTGCTTTTCTCATGCTGTTTCTTCCAGCCACCCTGTTGTCTCTCCCTCTCTCGACTTGGTAACACCTTTAATTGTCTCCAATGGCATCCACATAGTAGGTGCTTTTTGCTGCTTTGTTGCCTTAATAAAACCCAGGCTGGGCAGCACAGGATCCTGGCACAGTCCTGTGGGCTGACTCAAGCTGACCTAAGTTTCTATTCAGGGCCTGCAGTTTCCTGGTAGGCCTGGCATGTCAAGGACCACAGTTTTCCTTACCATCATGGAGCCGCCGGGCTTCTGGGTAAAACTGCCTGGCCAAGAGACACAGGCTTTCATTTTTCAGAAAGGAAACCCTTCCCAACTGATGGAAAATAAGCTTTTGCTTAGTGACTAATAACATAAACACAGACAAGATTTCTGGACTTATAAATAACTGGTTGTAAACGTGCCCAAGGGGGAACGGGCTGTTTTGTGAGAAGGTTGGTCAGGAGTATCTCTACCACCTCTCCAATAGTGACCTTAATCATGGGTCAGGAGCCTCAGGTCCAGGGAATGGAAGTCACTCTTCAGTGTTTAGTCTAAAGACCTTACCCTTAGCCATTTTGAATATGGGTTCCTTCCTGTTTGGAGACCTGAGAGTCTGTGGCAACCATGACATGTTACGAAGAACCGTGTTAGCAAGGAAAGTGTTAGGGTTTTTGTCTTGGAAGAGCTGCCCAAGAGACAGGTGGGAAAATCCTTCCAGGGGGACTGAAGTCAGCTCACTGATCATGTCCCCCAAGCTCTGAGAGCCAGGCCAGCGGGATTGGTATATATGGATGCTAACAGAGGCTGAGCCTAGATCCTGCAGGTCCATTTCTCAGTCCTGTCCCGGCCCTATTTGAGCTCTCTGTAGTCATGGTGACTATTCTGAGTTTTGCTTTACCAGGTGTTCTCCTTAATAAAATAAGAAGGCTTAAAGGGCCATACCCATATGACATCATCCACACAAAATGCCTCTTAGCACAGGGCTGGCACATACTAGGTCTACAGTAATTAATTGGCGCTGCTGTTAAGAAAGAACTCAAGAGGCTTCAGCAACCTCCCTGATGCTCTCCGAATGCAGAATTCTCCTTGGCATTTAGCTCATCTAAGGTGATTATTAGAGCCTTGGCAATGAACCTGGGCTGCCTCCTCTAGAGGGTGCAGATGGTGTTCCATAGCCAGGCCTGGTCACATAGAGAGTTCTGTGGCCCTACTGACTGCCCATGACAAGAAGGGGGTGGTCTTATTCAGACACCATTATACGCATCCAGTGTTTCCTGTACTTCCTCTGGATGTGAGTAGAACGTGGAGATGCCCTGGTTTACCTGCAGAACCTGAGATAAGGAACCTACTGTCCCAGGGCAGCCAAGTCCAGGTATGAGCATTTTCCAAATATTTTATCTGTTTAGTCACCAAGTCTTTTTCCCAGAACACTTTGCAGAATCTGTGCTCCAGGAAGCAGAGCCATGTAGCTGTTCTTCTTTGGCATTTGGCTGTGGGGTGACAGAGAAGCATTAGAAGCCAGTGAGGATGGAGTTCTGGTGGGCTGACGCAGGTATCTTTTGGAAGCCAGACCATCAAGCTGTGCTAGCAGAAGTTACTTAGTGGAATATCTACCACAGTGAGCTGCATGAAGGCGTGCTGTTGAAAAGTCAGGGGCCAGTCCCTGGGGTAGTCCTGTCTATGCGAGATAGGCCACCTGATCTTCAGATGACAGTCTCCATCTCCTTGAAGGATGCTGCAGACTCTGGGCTGTGAGGTCCTGGTTTAGTTTTGGTGTCAAAGCACTTTCCTTTTTTCCTCCCGTCTCCTCGCCTTTAGGAAAACACAGAAAGCCTGTTGCTTCCTCAGGGCACATCCCTCCTTCATTTGTGCAGCTTGAGCCATACATCCTGAGGCTGCTTTCCCACTTCCCGGAGCTGAGAGTTAATGAAAAACGCACACCAGGCTGAAATACTAGCAGGAGCCAAAGTGGCTGGGTACAGAGAGGCGCCAGCAGACGCCCAGGCAGCCAGTTTTATCTGCCTGTCCCCTTTCCTCCTCCTGCCTCTCTACCTCCTTCCCCTTCATTTTATCAGAGAGAGTTGGCTGGACTGGAAGGAGCCAAAAAGGAACTGGGAGGAGGGTGACCTTCCAGCAGCCAGTCACAAGGTGTGGGAGGACAGGGACCCAGGCCTCAGGCAGGTTCCAGTTCAACTCAGTTGCTCATTGAATGTGTGTGTTTGTCTTGGTGCCAGGCCCTGGGGTGGGGATGGGGGTCCATTAATATTAAAATAAACAATACCAGCCAGTATTATTGAATGTTGTACGTACAGGCTTTTTTAAGTAGCTACCATCCTGTTATCAATACGTTCTCCCAACAGTTATAAGAAATGCTTTCTAAATTTCATTCACACTTTACATTTGATGGAACAGAAGCACAGAGAAAGTAAGCAATTTCCTAGAGTCACACAGCCATCCAGGACAGAAAATCCTAGGTGTTAGTTCTTTTGGCCCAAGCACAGAGTCCAGGCAGAGGAAACTGGAGATGTAACCAGGAAACACGTTGCACCGGGCGAGGGTGTAAGAGGCGGAAGGTATGAACGGAGAGGCTCCATTGATGAATCCCTGACCAGGGTAGGTAGCGGTGGGGCAAGAAGATGAAAACAGCAGCATGTGTGTAAATGACTGACAGTTCTGTGTTGTGGACATTGAGGTGGGCGGAGGGAGGCTCTGGGGTACCCTCTGTGTCCTCTGGGAAGGATGTACTTCAAGACAGTTAGTACTTAATCATGTCTTCACTCTAAAGACATCTTACATGAAAGCCCAAAGTAAGAGCCCAGCGGCAGGGGACTGGCTCCACCGACGGGGTGCTGAGGACCCCTGTGCTGGCCGTGGGTGTCTATCTGGAACCCTGAGTTTGGCCGTAACAGCTGGAGAACATTGAAAGACGTTGTGGAAAAGGATACCTGTGGTAGGCGGAGGTTGGGTTGAAGGGACTGAGTCTGGAGGCATGGACACCCGAGGACTGCAGGGTCCTGACTTCATTCCAGGTTTGGTTCTGTGACTCCCTAGCCATGCCAGGAGCCAGAGCTGAGTTGGTTCTGGTCAGCTCTTTAAGAAGCTACCTCCTTGAGTGATATGCACTTGATCTTGGAAGCACTGCCTGGATGCTGGTTCTGCATAGCTTTCAACCTCCACAGGCCTCAGCAGCATCTTCCTGTTTTCAAATGATAAACTCTCAAATGTTCCCTGGTGGTGCTTTGTAAGTTTTTAGTGAGTGAACCAGGTCTAAGCAGGGCCCCGCAGGATTGTGTAGGATGTGGTGAGACACATCAAGGCTTGTAAGAAAAGTGGGAATCCCAAATGATTTTGAGCAAAGAGATAACAGGTACCTGGTCTGCATCAGATGGTTGATGACCGGTTGTGTGTGTTTGTGTACATGTGAGCCATGGTGGATGTGGAGGTCAGAGGACAATCTCAGGCGATGGCTCTCACTTTCCATCTTGTCTTCAACAGCCTCTTATTTGGTGCTGTGTAAGCCAGCATGGCCTGTGGAGCTTCCAGGGACTCTCCCGTCTCCACCTCCTGTTCCCTGAATAGGAGCATTGGGATCACAGACACGCCATGCTGTTGCCTTGGCTTCTCTTGGTTTCTAGGGATCTGAATTTGGGTCCTCACATCAGGGTATGGAGTGGTTTACCTCCAGAGCCTCCACAACCTGCACTCGTATTTGTTAATTCTTCTCATCCTCTCTATGGAGAACTAAGCAGGCATGGGAAAGGGGCCGGCATGAGAAATGGTCTTGGTAATGAGAGTGTGGTCTGTGGAAAAGACCTGCGCGTGTGTCTCTCAACTGTACAAGGCACGTCCAGGGATGGAGTGAAGCTACCATTGTCCCAAGTCCTCCTAATGTTGAATGCACAGATTAGTAACCTGTTTCCTTGGCTCCCCACCCCCATCTGGCTCAGTGACATCTCCATGGTCTTCCTTGCTCCTCTCTGCGATCATAATTAATCCTGTTGGATAACAGAGTATGTGTTTATTTCTCTCCCCACCCCCTGCAGTGTTTGAGAACAAAGATAAGATTGTGATCATCATGGAATACGCCAGCAAAGGAGAGCTGTATGATTACATCAGCGAGCGGAGACGTCTCAGCGAGAGGGAGACCAGACACTTCTTCCGGCAGATCGTGTCTGCTGTACACTATTGTCACAAGGTATGGCCAGGCCTGCAACTTTGGCTGTCGATGGTCTTCTGGCACCTCATGATGCTTTTAGTATTATAAAAGCTTTGTTAGTTGTTTGTGACACGTGTGGAGAATTTACAGACCAGGAAGAGAAAAATCCCCCTATTCAAATCCTGTGCGCTTGGGTATTGTGCGCAGGTGTGTTCATTTGTGTGCGCGTGCGTAGAGGCTAGAGGTCAGTGTCAGGGGTCCTCAGTCACTTCCCACCTCAGTTTTAGAGACAAGGTCTCTCATTGAACCTGGAGCTCACCACTTCCACTAGACTGGCTTAACAGTGAGCCCCCAGCTCTGCCTGTCCCTGTACGTCAGTGCTGGGGTTATAGATATGCACCCTACAATCTCTGTTTGACTTTTTTGTGGACAGGAGAGACACTCATGATCAGACCATACGGTATTCTGTAACTTATCTTCATGTAAGACTGGAAAGCACCGCAGACTGTACTTCCATTATTTGAAGTGTGTGAATAAGTGGATTGTATATGAATGGGACTTTCTTAGACTCCTTCCATCTTCTTATGACAGCCAGGAATGTGACTGGGTGAATCAAACATCTCCTGGTATTTAATTTAAAACCAAACAGAACCAGCTTCCTTGTTCCCCGTCTCTCTTCTCCAGGAGGCTTGCCTTTGCGCATTTCTGAATCCAGGACACCACCTGAGAGCTTGGATCAGCAAAACAGTAGTACAAATACTTGTCATTTCTCTCCGCTCAGTGATGGTAGAGATATTAGAAACTGTCAACCGGAAAGGAAAACAAACTACAAAGAACCGACTATAAACATGTCCGTCAGTTTGCATAGCAGCTTCCTCCACAGAAACACTTCTGCGGAGCGATGTTGGGAATCCACTCCCTAATGCATCTCCACACAGCCCCTGGGGCAACTCTTTCAGCCCTGCCCACCCAGAAGAGACTTGAGCAGGCCAGGGGTCACTGCTGGTTAGAACTCTCACTCCCAGCCCATTCGTGCCCTCTTCCCCTTAAGCTGGCTGGCTGCTGTGAAGCTCAGCCTCCAGACTGGCCAGAGTTTGCCTGAATGGAAAGGTCACACAATGTGACGGTCCCCAGTGACTCTGGTCTCACAGGCCTGCAACCACATCTCTCTTTTCATTCAGCCCTAAGTCCTGCAGAATGGGGAAGGACTTTCAAGTCTTTCCAGCTGGCTGCTTTAGGAAGTATCTGAGACAAAGCTTAGGAGACTGGGTCAGGCCTCTTTCCAGCATGAGGGATGCAGGCAGGCAGTCAGACAGACAGACAGACAGACATGCAGGCAGACTATCCCTGGAGCCCTATGCCCCACATCCCCAGCTGAGATGTCTGCTACTTCCCTGGAACCCCATCTCAGACAGGGTCTGCACTGCCTGCCATTATATTGCTCCTCACACAGTGGAATTACATTCCCACAAAGAATCCTCCTGCTGGTTTACAGGATCTGGGGGGGAGTGGATTCCAGTCATTTTTCCTTTAACCACACAGCAAATGACTAATGCTCTCCTGTCGCTGGATGCTGTCTGGGGAGCATCCTGACAGCAAGAGCAGGCCTGAAGGATGGAGGTGAAGACCACCGGGGCTGGTGTATTTCTTTCATCTATCAGACTGTTCCCTGTACAACCCCTCCCACCCCCCCTCACCCTCCCAGCTCTCTCGCTGTCTCTCATCTCACTGGCTCCTGTTCAGTTCTTTCCCGTTTTCTCGTTGCAGAATGGCGTGGTCCACCGGGACTTGAAGCTGGAGAATATACTGCTTGATGACAATTGCAATATTAAGGTAAAGCATCGGCCGGAGCCTGGGTGGGTGTGGCAGGTGGGTGTAGCCCTCCGTAGGCTTGGATCTGGGGTAGCCACTGCCTCTGCTAGCAGGCAGGCTCTGGCAAAGACTCCCAGCAATCAGCTCATTCCAACAGTTTAATCCAACAGGCATTAAGGAATCCCCTACAACCTGCCAGACCCTTGTCTCTGCTACTGACACATAGTCCCTACCTGCAGGAAGCTCACAAGCTAGAATTCTCAACACAGAAGTAACATACACATTTTGCATGTATTTCAGTTCTTATTTGATTAATGCTTTCAGACAACATATGAGATTATCTTATAACTCACATATTCGTAGGGAAATTGATGTACAAACAAATCAAATAACTCATCCAGGATAACAGTTTGGGATACCCCACCAGTCCAAGTTCACATCACTATGCAGAATGTGCTAGAAGGGCCCCAAGTTATTTTAAACCTAGCACTCTCCCCATATATTGTCTTTTAGGGTAGGGCCTTATGTAGCTCAGACTGGTTTCAAACTTGCTACGTAGCTGAGGATGGCCTTGAACTGATGGTCCTCCTCCCTCTACTTCCCAAGTGCTAAGGCTAAGGGCCAATAACTCACCCTGTCACCTCTCTGTGACTTCCCTCCACACATCTCTGCTCCTTCCTCCTCACCCTCTCACACAAGCTATGGAACTGGGAGCTGGATAAAATGATGACAATATCTATTCAGAAAGGGTAAGCTGGGGGCCGGAGAGATGGCCCAGCAACTGAGAACATTTGCTGCTCTTCCAGAGAACCTCCGTTTAGTTCATAGCACTCACATTGGGTTGCTCACAAACACCTGTACCTCCAGCTCCAGGGGATCTTGCACCCTCTTCTGGCCTCTGTGGAGGCCTACACTCTCACATGTGCGCATGTCTGCGTACCGGCCACACATACACACACAAAATTAGAAATAAAAATCAATCTTTAAAAAAAAGGAGGGGTGACTGATGGAATTCACTTTTATTTCTGGCTATTGCTGGAGCTGGAGCTGGACAAAGCTCCACAGGGTTCAAGGGCCTCCTGGGGAGCACTCTGAATGTTCTTTAAACCATGGCTGCAAAATAAACAAACACCATTTCAAAATAAGTGGAGCTCACTACATGTGCTTCATTATGACATGGTCTCAGTACTTCCAGCACGGCAGCAGCCTCCAGCTGGACACTTGTGATGTGTGGCTTATCTCTGGTTCCCAGACAAGGTGTCAAGGCATAGGGACAATCTCAGACCTTTCTGTCTCCCTTCCTTCCTTCCTTCCTTTCTTCCTTCCTTCCTTCCTTCCTTCCTTCCTTCCTCCCTCCCTCCCTCCCTCCCTCCTCCTTCCTTCCTTCCTTCCTTCCTTCCTTCCTTCCTTCCTTCCTTCCTTCCTTCCTCCCTCTCTCCCTCCCTCCCTCCCTCCTTCCTTCCTCTCTCCCTCCCTCCCTCCTTCCTTCCTCTCTCCCTCCCTCCCTCCTTCCTTCCTCCCTCCCTCCCTCCCTCCCTCCTTCCTTCTTCACTCCCTCCCTCTTCCTTCCTTCCTTCCTCCTTCCTCCCTCCCTCCCTCCTTCCTTCCTTCCTTCCTTCTTCCTCCCTCCCTCCCTCCTTCCTTCCTTCTTCACTCCCTCCCTCTTCCTTCCTTCCTTCCTCCTTCCTCCCTCCCTCCTTCCTTCCTTCTTTCCTTCCTTCCTTCTTCCTCCCTCCCTCCTTCCTTCCTTCCTTCCTTCCTTCTTCTTCCCTCCCTCCCTCCTTCCCTTCCTTCCTTCCTTCTTCCTCCCTCCCTCCCTCCTTCCTTCCTTCTTCACTCCCTCCCTTTTCCTTCCTTCCTTCCTCCTTCCTCCCTCCCTCCCTCCCTCCTTCCTTCCTTCTTCCTCCCTCCCTCCCTCCCTCCTTCCTTCCTTCCTTCCTTCCTTCTTCCTCCCTCCCTCCCTCCTTCCTTCCTTCTTCACTCCCTCCCTCTTCCTTCCTTCCTTCCTCCTTCCTCCCTCCCTCCTTCCTTCCTTCTTTCCTTCCTTCCTTCTTCCTCCCTCCCTCCTTCCTTCCTTCCTTCCTTCCTTCTTCTTCCCTCCCTCCCTCCTTCCCTTCCTTCCTTCCTTCTTCCTCCCTCCCTCCCTCCTTCCTTCCTTCTTCACTCCCTCCCTTTTCCTTCCTTCCTTCCTCCTTCCTCCCTCCCTCCCTCCTTCCTTCCTTCTTCCTCCCTCCCTCCCTCCCTCCTTCCTTCCTTCCTTCCTTCCTTCTTCCTCCCTCCCTCCCTCCCTCCCTCCCTCCTTCCTTCCTTCTTCACTCCCTCCCTCTTCCTTCCTTCCTTCCTCCTCCCTCCCTCCCTCCCTCCTTCCTTCCTTCCTTCCTTCTTCCTTCCTCCCTCCCTCCCTCCCTCCTTCCTTCCTTCCTTCCTTCCTTCCTTCCTCCCTCCCTCCCTCCCTCCTTCCTTTTTTCCTTCCTTCTTCCTCCCTCCTTCCCTCCTTCCTTCCTTCCTTCCTTCCTTCTTCCTCCCTCCCTCCCTCCCTTCCTCCTTCCTTCCTTCTTTCCTTCCTTCCTCCCTCTCTCCCTCCCTCCCACCCTCCTTCCTTCCTCTCTCCCTCCCTCCCTCCCTCCTTCCTTCCTTCCTCCCTCCCTCCCTCCCTCCTTCCTTCCTTCTTCACTCCCTCCCTCTTCCTTCCTTCCTCCTTCCTCCCTCCCTCCCTCCCTCCCTCCCTCCCTCCTTCCTTCCTTCCTTCTTCCTCCCTCCCTCCCTCCCTCCTCCCTCCTTCCTTCCTTCCTTCCTTCCTTCCTTCCTTCCTTCCTCCTTCCTCCCTCCCTCCTCCCTCCTTCCTTCCTTCCTTCCTTCCTTCCTTCCTTCCTTCCTTCCTTCCTTCCTTCCTTTTTCCTTCCTTCTTCCTCCCTCCCTCCCTCCCTCCGTCGTTGTTGCTGTCCGTTGATGGGTGTGTCATGGGACCACATCCTCGCTTGGAAAGATGGATCTGTTTTAGGGTTTGGACTCCGTTTATAGAATGTGACAATCAACCATCAGTCACAAACATCCTTTGGGCAGTGCCTGCAAGACAGGTGCCCATGACCTCCCACTCAGAGAATAGTTGGTCTCAGCTATGTATTTTTGTGCAGTGCTTAGGGTCTGGTGAAAATAATTGCTCGAGGCAGTTCTTCCTCAGAACCGGAAGTGAGAACTCAAGGTCTCTTCCGCTGGATTATTTTAGAAGGAACACTGTCAAGTTAAAAATTATGGACTGAGCATATATTTCATCGCCGGAGCACTTCCTTAACATGTATGAAGCCCTGCAGCTTATGAGCTGTGGGGCTTCCTGTCTCCTTGACATTGGAAAGCCACATAACCGAGTTTCTTCAGTTACAGAACAGGGAATAGTGACAGACACAGACTTGCAAGGTACCCTATATGTTCAGACCTAAACCGTCGAAATCACAGTGTACAAAGGAGTCCAGCCGGGAGGAGGGGCTCTGCAGTTGGATAGCCTTGGTGTATGCCACAGCTCTGCCTCTTATTGATGGCAGGGATTTGGATACATTTCTCACCCATTGAACTTAGTTTCCCCCCTTAAGCAGGGGGACTAGCTCTGTGTCTAGGGTTTATTCATTTTCTCTGTTCAGTTTTTCCTGGGAGTTTCTGTGGGTAATCTCCAGTTCTAGGCATCGGTAACAAATATGAAAAGTTGTGGCTGAAAATATGGTCAAAGGAGACAAGACTTAACTGTGTCCATCCCAAGAGCTTGCCTAAGTGGCTGGTCCCCAAAGGAGGAACTGAATGGAAAGGCAGCTGCTGGGAAAGTGAGTTCTGGGGAGTGGTAGTGAGGCTCTGCTGCAAAATTGGACCCTTGCCTTCTAAGGGTTTTTATACCATCCATTGATCTCAGTATTTCTCTGTCCAGATTCTTCCTGCCACCTGTTGCCCAGAGCCCTCAGAACTAAATGTAGTCTTTACAAGGTCTGGAATGTGAGCCTCTCGCCTGGGGATTGGGCTCTGTGGTGCAGTGTGACCTCTTGGTCCCATGGTGTAGTCCCAGAAGTGATAAAGCACATAGCTTCCTGTGGAGTCATATAATTCCCTAAGGCTGGAGAAGAATGACTAGAATTCAGAAAGTAATTGTATAGGGGACAATGGGCAGCAGCCCGGAAGAATGGCTCATTTACAAATGCAGTGGAGTGGTGACTTTAGAGCAAGCTGCTCTTGGGGACTGGCTTCCAACTAGGATCCTATGTTTTTGTAGCCAAGCAGCACACACAGTACTTTACAAAATTCAAGTTTGGCCCTTTATTTCTTTTTGTTCTTTTTTCTTAGGAATTGCTGCTCCTGCTCTTGGCATTTCCCAGAATGGGAAACACACACACACACACCCTAAATCAGAACTTTCCTTTTTAAAAGTCATTATTTACTGTTTTCTCTGTTGTTTCAGAGTTCGATTAAGACATGATATTCTATATGAAAGAACTACTTAAGAGTCGTTTTCCAACCCAGAAGGTCTATAGGATGTGCCTGAGATCTCGCCATGAATCAGTAGTTTGTTGTGTCTTTGTTTCTCCAGAGTTTCCCATGGTGCCTAGCACATGTAGGCATTTAGAACTGTTTGATTTGGGGGCAAAGGAAAGGAGTGCCGAGCCAGGATTAGAACCCACATGTTTGACTTACAGGCAAACTCTTTTCATCATCTCACACCCACTTCCAAAGTTTTTAAAAATGTGTTTCAGCTGGTGTTGATCTGTCTTCCGGCTGTACGGGCTCCACTCTTCCTGACTCAGCATTTTGCAGAAGCAGATTTAGAAAGGACAGTTGCTGACAGAAGCAGTCAGACACATGGCCACAAGCTGGCCTCTGCAAACGAGAGGCCATCACTGCCTGGGCCTAGGGGTACGGATGTGCTACCACTCAGCCACATATGAGTGGCAGTGTCTTCATAAGAGCAAAGGGGGGGTGGCTCACGTTGTGGGTCACTTCTCCTGTGTTTAAAGGGAGCAGGATGGTGGCCTAGGAAACCTCTAAAGATGCTTCCGGCTTCGAGTTGTTAGGTGTTGTTGCTGCAGTTTTGGTGTGAGCTGCGGGGCTAGTTCCTCTTCCCTTCTCTGCCTGATGCTGATTTGCAAAGAGCACATCTGGTTTTGGAAATTATTTATCTGGCCACGGCAAGAGGGTGCGGTTTCTAAAAATATCCACACAGTCCAAAGGCAGAAGGAATGAGTGCGATGTGCTGCTTCAGATTGCATTCCATCCTCTGTGGAAGCAAGGACTAAAATAGCACCCAGCCTAGCATTAATTTGCAATTAATAAAAACAGGGCCAGATTCACATCCCACTCTCTGGGAGAATGGAATGCTGACAATTCCCATAGAAGGCTCCCGTAAAAGTGCCTCTCCAGAAGAGGGCCAGGCACCCAGGTCAGCTGACCTCCTCCAAGAGAGCTGGGAATCTGCTGAGCTCTCAGAGCATAGGGTAGATTAGCAGCAGGGAGATGGTCTGCTGCCCACTGTGACCATGCAAGCACGGCTGCTGTGGATAACAAAAGAAGCGTTGAAAGGCTAGGGACAAGATGAGATAGAAATCTTGGCAGCTTAGCAAGACTGAAGCTTGGGATCCTGGGCCTCCGGGCTTTGATTAGATGAGTGTGAGAACTTTTATTCTTGTATTAACTAGTTGGTTTGTTCATTTACCCGTCGTGTGTACACATGTGTATATGTGGTGCATGTTTATATCAAAGTATACCTGTTCTTGCCTGCAGTCATTCGTCTTTTCTTTCAGGAGCTGAATATCTTCTATAGGCGATATATATACATATATACATATATATATATATGTATATATATATATATATATATATATATAAAATTTTTATTTTGATCATGAAATACTTATCAAGTGTCAAATACTATGTCTTTAGTCCTGTGCTGGATATCGGAAAACTTAACACACAGTCGGACGGCCAGAGCTCTCTTGTCTCAGAGCTCAGAGTCTGGCAATTGTTCAGCTAGTAGTGATAATGAGCTACCAGATGTTGAGAAGGCAAAGAAGATAAGGTTCTTCCCCCTGAGTGGACTTGGAATTTCGGCTGTGGCTGAGAGCATTAAACAAAGAAATGCGTGATGCAGCTGTCCAGTAAAGGCAATCAAATCAGGTCAGGGTGGGGGTGGAGCCTGGCGGTGCTGTTTCGGTGAGGTTGGTCCAGGAAGACTCCCTTGTATCGCACTTGGACTCCTCAAATCGATACAGCTCTCTCTGGCTTTCTTACCTCGGAGCGTGTGGTTCTCTCTGTCTGGAATGCCCTTTCCATTCCTCTTTGTCTGTCTGTCCTTTAGGGCTCTTCCTCCAGAAAGTTTTTCTTATCCCTTGGCAGGCCAGATGCCTCCGTGCCATGTGTTCTGGATGTGCTAAGCAGGAAGAGGCGGGTCTGTCTAGCCAGATGGAGCAGAAAGCCTTTGTAGAGGAAGTGGTGACAGATCTGAGTTCTGAAGGCTGGGAAGGGTCTGATGGAAAGGGATACGATAATGACCTTGCAGAGGGAAGGAAGCCAGAAGAGGAGAGCATATTTACTGAACCCCTGCTGAAAGCCAGAGCCTGGGCCAGACCTTTCATGTGTCATTTCATTTGGTCTTTAGAATATCTTTACCAGGGTGGGACTGATTGCCCTCTGTCTGACGGAAGGTCATCTGAGGCTCCTCTTACCTTGAATGCTGTTGATTGCAGACAGCTGTCCCTGAGAATCTCCAAGTGCTGATGGTGACCAGTGACCAGGCTGAGCAAGTCACTGTGAGCAGAGCATCTATACAGGGCACTGGAGATGTGTATACAGCTTAGTGGCACTGGCTATACATTAGCATCCTTTGCAAGGTGGCCCTTGTCATGGCCTCTGTTAAGAGTTTCCCAGATTGCTCCCTGTCTGGTCTCAAGACCATGTGAGCTTAGATCTTCCGAAGATGAAAGCCAGCCCACGCCCTTCTGCTCATTGCTCCACTTGCTGCCTTCCTTCCGACTGCACAGGATGGTGGCTGTCCTGCACTGTCCTGGGTAAAGCCACGGTAATTAACCCTAAAGCCAGAAGAGAGTGATGGAGTATGTCTCCCTGCAGGAAATTGTGATCTTCCTGGAGTCACAGAAAGTCCATTTCCTGTGAACAATAATTCCTCTTGACATGGAATTTAACAGCCAGAATGGCTCTGCACAAACTCTGGTCGAGCTACTTGCCTCAGTTTCTGTATCTGCCAAGAGGGAATGATAATGAGACCTTTTTCCTAGGGCTGTTCTTGTGAGAACTGTCTGCAGGTTTATGTAGAGCTCCTAGACAATGCCTGGCACATAGCGATGCTGCTGTGATCATGGCAAGTTCTTAACCCACTGAGTTTGGTTTTCACAGTGCTATTGAAGATCCGTTTCCTAGCAGAGACTCAGAGATGCAGAACTGTGACAGCTGTGTTCCTGAAGGCTGTTATATGGTAGGCATGGGGTTTGCTTGCTGTGTGTCTGTTAATTTCATTTCTCCAGCAGCCCTTGTTAGTAGACCAGGGTGTCACCGTCAGCCACATTTTAGAGATAAAAGAATCTTAGGCTCAGTGGGGCTGAAGTTCAGGTGAAACCCTTGGGATTTTTGTTATAATGCAACTTCTCATTCGTCAGGACTGGGGTGGGGCCTGAGAGCATGTTTTCTAAGATGCTCTGAGCTGATGCAGGTGATGCTGGCACAAGGACCAGGTAGGGGTAGCACTAGACTGACTGACATGTCTCAGAACTGGAGAGGGCGCTAGGATTGGAACTCAGTACTTAAGCTCTGCCTGCCTTGTTTTTTTTCCACCCTGTGATGTAACCACTCCTATCGGACCTGCCTTTATCACGAGTGGAGATCATATCTCTTGGCTCTGTAGTGGGTAGTCGCTCCTAGGGCTTTCCTTTCTGAGCTGGCCTCTCGGTGTTAATGGGGAGAGCTATAATGTGTAGAGTCTTCAGTCCTTTGAATAACTTTATAGACAAGAGTTCTGAGTCCATTTAGCAGATAGACAAATTGAGTGGCTTGGTGGTACCCACCAATTATTAGCAAGTAGTAACAAGGTCAAAGTTCAACCCCAATTCTTGAGACTCCTAAGCCTCTAATCGCTGAATGCAGGACATTTCCTTTTAGACGCTGCAAGGGACGGGCAGATGTTCCTAATTGTCTTCGTTATCAGCTTCCTGTTAGCAGTTAAAATCAAGGAGATACCAGCTTTGGTGCCTCCTTTTCCATCAAATGAGCTTGTTATTCATCGTGACCTTGAGTCTAATTCTTTTTGATGGTGGCAGAATGTGAATGATGCAACTTAAAACCTACCGTACTTGGGTGTCTAGCACCGAGGCCGGAAGTAGCCTCCGTACGCAGTCCCGTGGAGCCTTCTCAGCACCAGCTGTGGACCGCAGCCCGTCCGCACCTGGCTCTCCATACCCGTTAAGTTCTGGATCCTTGCTTCTCTTTCTCTCAGCCCCTGGCAATCACTGCCGTTTTACTTTCTGTTTCTATGAATTTGTCTTCTCTAGGGACTGTGTATAAATAGAACCAGACAATGAGTGTCTTATTGTGCCTGGCTTATTTCATATTGCACTTGTCTTCGGGGTTCGCCTGGGTCGAAGTGGGGTTAATCCCTCTGACATGTGAATGATTTCCCCCGCCCACCACCAATGTATTGTTTTCACTCCCGTTTTCTCTTACAGGGCACACCTCTTGAGAGAATGGATAGTCACCAAGACGATCCAAATTAAACTAGTGAGCCTTACCTTCTCTGATGCCTTTCAGGCTGAGCTGTAGGATGTAGTGTGGGATCAGAGAGTGGTTCTGATCCAGTATGGGGCAGGGCAACAGTTTAGCACCAGCCAGAGGGAGAGAGGCTGGGTTGGACAGGAGACCCCTTTCTCCAAAGCTTAACAATCTGTCAGCAAAGAGCTACTCTAAAGGGCCCGGGGCAGGGCTTTAGAGTCTCTTAGAATCTCAGGTGCTATGAAGTGATGCTGATGATGCTGGCTCTAGGACCAGATAGGAGTAGGGCTAGACTGATTGGCATGTCTCCGTTAGAACTATTAAGAGACGGAACTGACCGATGGAAAGGTCTTCCTACAGAGCTGGGCAGCTAGGGAGACCCCGTATATCTTGTTGCCTTTCTTCACGATCCTCAGCAAATCCTTTTAGGATTCTGACCTTTAGCGACTCCATTTCCTGAGCAAAAGGTGGGGTTCCCACCATTCAGGTCTCTTCCGCGTTGGAGATTGAGTTCTAAGATGTGATGATTTCTGCACGGTTATGTTTAAGTTTAACCCGTGATCACGTATTTCAGTTTTTCCTGCACTCTTGTGCGTTTTGCTTTTTCTTGAGCAGCTAGTGTTTGTTTTTGGTTTGCGTCTCTTTGTATAGTGGTTGGTATTTATTTAGAAAGGATGCTGTAAATGATGGCATTTGATGGAAAACTAATACTTCGAACCAAAGAAAAGCTCAAGAATGAATATAATAGAAACCAAAGAGCAGTGTTACATTTTTGCTGGATGCTGGCTGCTGCCACCGGCTGGTGGTTCTCCCTGTGAATGTGGAGACGCTTTAATTAGGCCCACGTGACTCACCATCTTCCTGACTCATGCCAAAGAAGAGAATGACTTCTTCATTTTGTGATTCAAACTGATTCACTTGCATGACCACTTGGCACCTTGAACTTCGATTCCTTCCCTATTTACAGTCCCTAGTGTTATAGTAATTGCTGTCTCATGTGTCCTAAAATCAATTACCTAGCAGGATTTAAAGACACATGTGTCATTGCTGTTGTACATACTTTATATATACTTTATGCCATTTAATTCTCATGACACCGCAGGAGCAGGAGTGGATTCTTAACCCCCAATTTACAGATGAGAAAGCTGAGGTTTCCGAGTAGATTCATATCCATCAGTTTCTTCCACTTAGCAATAGTTAATGTAAGCTCTATGTGACATTAAAAATTCTAGAGCTGAGCGGCCCAGGGTCTGAGAACATTGCAAGTGTGTTGATTAATTTTTTTTACATTCAAGTGCCAAGAACACGGGCTAATCTAGATTTCTATTAATCTTGTGTCCGAGGCAATGACAGTTTTACTGGGAGGCTGATAAGCATCAGTCTGCAAGGACGGGAGTGGGCTGAGACATAAACAGTTCTCCAGAGTGCCTGCATAACAAACAGAGATGCCCAGCCTGTGTGAAAGTGCCTGGGGCAGGTGGCTGTGTGCACGTGCAGTGGTATACACACACACACACACACACACACACACACACACACACACACACAGGCACACAGGCACACACACACAGACAGTAGGGTACTGCTGAGTGTGTTGCCCTGCTGTGGCTGAGCAGAGCTGCAGCTGTAGCCAGAGGGAGGCTCCATAGCCGCAGCCCGCCCATTCTTTTGATTGACAGGACACACTTAAAAAACTTCCCACCAACTTGCTGCAAGCCAGTCAGGAGCTTTGATAAGCAAGTGGAATTCAGAGCACTTCCGTGCAGTCTGAGCCCCAAGAAAGCCTTTCTGAGAGTGGCTGTGCACAGCTGTTTTGAATGACATTCCAACATCCAAGGATGACTTTTTTATTTTAAAGGATGACTTAAAAAATTTGGCTTATTTGAGAGGGCTTCATTTAAAATAGCTTCTGTGGCATTTAGCCTCAGACTCCCTGGGCATGTGGATCACCCAGCCTGTTACTAACACTCAAGTGAAACCAGGCTGGGGTGGTGGGACACACGAGGGGCTCAGCTTGCAAGGCTGAGACAGACAGGATGCACGCTCCTAGGCTGTTGTGGTTCCAGGGCTTGAAGTGTGATTGGTGCACATGTGCACGGCTGCCCAGAGCTTGAGTAACTCCAACTCCCTGAACTACTTGTTTCCTTGTTTGTTAAGTGGAGTTCTTAAAATATTGTGATAAAATTGCCATAACACAAAAATGACCATTTTTGAGCATTAATAAATTTAAATCTATTTTTATTCATCATTACAAAGTATTAGGTGGCTTTATGACATCTGGCATAAAGTATATTCATATTTCTTATAAATACAGTTTTTGATAGAACCAGATGAGAGAATGCAATAGTGCTAGATAATTGGGAGTTTCCAATAAGTAGTAATTGGGATTATTATTGCTACATGCAACGTAATTCCTTATGCATTTCACAATACAATGTCTGTTTCGGTGGTAAATGTCTTTTGGCTAGGGGTAAAGGAGAGGGTGGTACAAAAATGTGGAACCTGCCACATGGAGCTCAGAGTCTGGAAGAGAAGGCAGACATGCACGTATGTATAGTATGTACAGATGTGTACATGTTTATATGTGTGCACATATACTACATTCATACAGATGTAACAGCATTGATATAAAGCAGTGGTTCTCAACCTTCCTGATGCTGCGACCCTTTAATACAGCTCCTTATGTTGTGGTGACCCCCAACCATAAAATTATTTTCGTTGCTACTTCTTAACTGTAATTTTGCTACTGTTATGAATCATGATGTAAATATCTGATATGTAGAAGTTCCAGGGTACCCCTGTGAAAGGGTCGTTAGGCGCCCTAAAGAATTGCGACCCACAGATCGAGAACCACTGTTGTAAAGGACATTCCATGAAACCCTTAAACACAAAACTAAAGATAGTAAATGCACTACTATGGAAGTGAGGCTGAGATCAAACATTTATCCTGAACATGCATGCTAGGGAAGGCTTTGTGTGCTCTCTCTCCTCTCAATCGATGGTTTTCTTCTTACTCTCATAATACAGCTGTGAGAAAGGACAGGTCGAGATCCTGGCTTCTGTTTCCTAGAGGCATGCTAGGCTCAGAGCTGTTTCAGTGAGAGTGTAGGCTGAATGTAATGATTCAAAATTCCGTGCTCTTTGCGTTTCGTCTCCAGTCACGTACATATGAAATGCAGAAAAAGTGGTGGTGTCAATCGCGTATGTCAGAATTTTCCACGGTGAGACACGCATACCACTGTGCATGTGGTGAAATGAATAGCTACTCACTAGTTTCCCCATGGTCAGGACTGGTGGCACACCTGTAGTCGAGTGTAGACATAAACACCCCCGTAGACTGCTGGCACACCAGCAAGTCTAAAGGCTAAGGCAGTAGAGTCATGATATCCAGTTCTACCTGGGCTGCGGAGCTAGTTCAAGGCCATTCTGAGAAACTTACTGAGATCCTGTCTGTAACTACTAACAATGAAAGGACTAAGGTCCCATGTTGAGTGCCTAGTGCTACAGAAAGGGATGAGGTGAGGGTTGGAGAACATAGCTCAGTGGTAGAGTGCTTGCCGATCATACCCAGTGTCCTAGGTTTTGTCCTTAATATAACAAAGAGAAACGATTTAAAAATTCTCCTTCCTCTTACCTGAGATTTCACTTCCATGGCTTTAATTACCCACCACGAACCAAAAATATTGTATGAAACATTCCAGAAGCAATTTATATGCTTTAAATTGTATGCCATTCTGAGTGGTCTGGCATAGTCTTATGCCATCTGTCCGGAAGGGAAGTGAATCATCTGTTTGTCCAGAGTATCCACATTGTATATCCTACCCTCCCAATTGTCACTTGCTAGTTGTCCCATATATAAAATTGACTGTTGCAGTACCTGTGTTCAAGTGGCCTTATTTTACTTAATCAAGGCTCAAAGTGTGGGGACAATGATGTCGCCTACTAATTTTTTTGCAGTACATTGTTATAATCGTTTGATTTTACTATTGTATGTTGTTGCTAAACTCTTAGCAATAATAAATTTGGTTTACAAATTTATAAATCTATTTTGATTTATAAATTATCCTAGACATGCATGTACAGCAAAAAACCATAGCAGATACAGGGGAGAGTATTCTTGAAAATTTTAAGTGTTCCTTTGCCACTTTGGAACATACTCCATAGGTAAGGTCTAAAGTGCAGGGTAATGCTTATTAGGAAAAGTGGTGATATTTGTGAAGTTGTGTTATTGGGATGTTGTGGTTTACATGTGAAGTGTTCCCCAAAGGCTCATCTGTTTAAACACTTGGTCCCTAGCTGGTGTTTTTTTTTTGGAGGGGGGAGTGGGTCATTAAGGACCATAAAGTTTTATAGTTTAGCCATACTGCTATTGAGTGTTATTGACAACAGGGAGAATCACTGGTTGTTTGATGCAGACTCAGGACTAGGGAGACAGTGGCGGCCCAGGTGTCTTCCTTTGCCCTGGGTAGTTCGCAGACACTAGTGACTTCACTCTTAACAGATCTCTGTGGGTCTTTCTTCTCTTTGCAGATTGCTGACTTTGGGCTTTCCAACCTATACCAGAAAGACAAGTTCTTGCAAACATTTTGTGGGAGCCCACTCTATGCATCTCCTGAGATTGTCAATGGGAGGCCTTACCGAGGGCCAGAGGTGAGCAGACTGCTGGGATGGGGGTAGGGGGGGAGAGTCAGAGAGCTGGAGGGAGAGGGAGGAGGGAGGCAAGAACTGGATCTTGGAAGGTTCTTAAAACCCCCAAAGACCAAACAAGGAAAACTTGCCCTCCTTTGATTTATAGGAACATTAATATACAGGCCCTGGAGAAGATGTGGGAAGCCTTAGAGAAGCCAAGATGCCGGTTTCTACTATTCATACTGTGAAAAATCTACTATTCATACTGTGACACACACACACACACACACACACACACACACACTTGCCTTTTGTTAATCTATAATTATGTCATGATATGTCCAAATTTGTTTTTAACATGATTTGTAATGACAATGTAATATCTTGCTTTATGCTATTTATACTATTTATTTATTATATTTATACTAGTATATATTTAGTAATTTCCCTGGCTTTAGACACTTAATTTTCCCCATTGTATCAAAATAAACAGAATAAAGAAAATTCTTATCAGTGCATGTCTCTTTTTCCCATATTTGTGGTAGTATGTATATTTAAGGAAATAATGGCATCTTTTCTTGAGAAATGTATTTCTCTAGGTGCCTTAGGGAGTTTTCACAGTCACTGTAAGCTATACATCTGTCCTGGTTTGTTTTATATTGCTGTGATTAGCACCAAGACCGAAGGCAGCTTGCTGGAGGAAAGGACAGACTACAGCTTATAGTCTATCCGGAAGAGAAGTCAGGGGAAGGACTCCAGGCAGGAACTGAAACAGAGACCAGAGGGGAACACTGTTTACTGGATTGCTCCTCGTGGCTCACTTAGCCTGTCCTATATAAGGACCACCTTCCTAGGGTTGGCACTGTCCCCAGTAGTCTGGCCCTTCCATGTCAACAATTAGCCAAGAAAATGCCCACGGATTGGTCTATAGGCCAATCTGATGAAGGCCTTTTTCTCAATTGAGATCCCATTTTCCCAGGCGACCCTAGCTTGTGTCAAATTGACAAAAAGTCAGCATCTATGGAACTATGAGTTAATAGTTTTTCTCTTATAAGAAAGTGAACCTTCCATTCTAGAAGTTCATCTATGCTTTACCCTTTAAATAGCATCTGCTTGGTGGGTAGACATTTTTTCTTTCAAATATTTATCCATCTGAGAGTGTTTTGGTGGCAGGGCCAGACAAAGGGAAGAATGCCAAGAATCCCTAACAATTAAAGAGAAGGGACTTAAAAAATAAAATATAAGGAATGAGCATAGGGTTCCATTTGGGAAAATGTTAAAAACCCGGCCCTGTAAATTTATTGTCAATTGCTTTGGTCTTTGGTGGTTTTGTCTGAGGTTACAGGCTGGCACTCAGGTCTGGTCAGAAAACATGCTTTATTTGGCCACATTCATTCCGATTTTAAAAATTGAGCAAGCAAGCATTTAATAGCTGAGCGATTCCAAAGAAAAGTCACATTTCTGACTTCTGTGTAAAACACTCTTGGCAGCACGGGGCCTACATTGGTACACGGTAGTACAAGCCATGAGGAAACTGCCTGCCTACGGTCACTGAATGCATTCTACAGTCTGTTCCCAGCTCTCCCCATTGACACCCCAAATTCTTTCTTGCTTTGTTTTTGCATTTGTTGTCTGCCTAGCTCCAGTAGGATTTGATTGGGAACCCTTGAGTCTCTGAGGAGGCAAGGGAGGAACTTATTCTTCTGTTAGGCACAGAGGACCCTGCGCCCCAGGTTTACCTTCATTACCTGGAAGGGACTTTTCTGGGGGAAAAAAAATGGTCTGGTGCCTCTTTTATTCTATTTTCATTTTTCAAACTGACCTGGAAGTGATCTAGACTCTACCTGCCTTGTGGAATCATGAGCACCAGTGACAGTAACCTACTTCAGAGTACTCTTAAACAGGATGGGCTTGTGTTGTCCGTTGTCGGGCTGTGATGGGAACATGCTTTTTTTGTGCTAAATTCAGTTCCTGGGGTGCTAGGGGTGGCTGTTCACACAGCAATTCCAGTGGTTTAGAAGACATCTAGCTCCTGTGTGTCCCATCTCTCTACTCCAGGTGGACAGCTGGGCCCTGGGTGTCTTGCTTTACACTCTCATTTATGGAACGATGCCCTTCGACGGCTTTGATCACAAAAACCTCATTCGACAGATCAGCAGTGGAGAGTACCGGGAGCCTACGCAGCCCTCAGGTGTGTGTCCCGTGGAGGTCGGGTTGAGGGGAGAGTGCTTGCTACCTCAGCTCACATACTCTTTCTAGATTTATAATGTGTCTCCTGCTATTCCCCATTCTTTCATAACGGCTCTTCCAAACCATCCAGAGCAGATGTAGGGTAGCCCCAGAGTCCTATATAAAATGTGGCAAGTCAGTTCTCCCCTATAAATTAAAGCTTCGGAAAGCTTTCTGTACCCTGAAGTCCCTCACAGTCCATGTAGACATAAATCCTCCTTACATAATGGCAAGGGCCAGGAGGGTACCCTCTGTGCTGATGTGCTCACCACGGTGCCCCCTGCCTGGGCTCTGACTTATGCACACTGTTATGTCATTTCTTCTTGCATAGCAACCATGCTATACGCTAAAACAAGCTCAAGCAATCACCATAGGCTCTCATCTGCCAGTCCTTTGGGTGGGGTAGTATGCTTCTGGCCTCACTAGGGGTCTCTTTTCAGTGATTCAAGAGTTGGGGTTGCTGCCGGGGTCCCCTGTATGTGTGGGCTCTGGCTCTCTGAGGTGCCTCCCTATGGCTGATCATTCCAGAACAGAGCCTGTATCTTCTACTTGGGAACTAGGGGCTGTGAAGAGGGAGAAAGTGTCAGACATTCCTGTTGATTGTGCTGAGCAACTGGACTGTGTTACCACTGGGATGCTTTCTTGGTCAGAGCAACCAAGGTCAAAAGTTCTCTCTCTTCATGGGAAAGCACCGGGTATGTGCAAGAGCATGAGCAGGCGGCTAGCATAGAATGCAGCTAATATTTGCATACCTTCCTTTTAATGCACACGCAGTTGATTTTTTTTTCTCATTATTCACAGTTGTTTTATAAAATTATTGCAAACACAAAATGAGTGAATCTTGAACCATTCGTTATCGCTAAGGGGCCATAGAGGCTTAGCTTTGAGGCTCTGAGCGCGATCTTTTTGTCTTTATGAACATGAAACTTTTTTTGTATATTTATATTTAAGGACACCTTATTTAGTATGCGTTTTTTGATCTGTTGACCTCAGACTCAGTGGCCGATGGCACTTCTACTCGTGTCTAAGTGGGATGCATCTGATGCACACGTTTTCTCCGAAGGGTCCATTGTAGTCTTGCACTTGAGGACAAGACGGAATTCCTGCCTTGAGTTTGGAGCCTTTTTCAATGGCAAATTTCTAGCAGGAAGAACAAAAATGTGTGGAACACAGCAGTAAGCAGGCAGGGAAAGGGCTGCTTATTTTCAGCCTGAGAGCGGCAGCCAGCCCGCCAGACACGCCTGCTTTAAAGCCCTAGGACTCCACTGCTCTGTGTACACAGGATGCCTGCAAAAGAGCTGTGGGGGTGGACTTGGGACTTACAAACAAGTTTAGGTAAATTTGCCAATGTAGAAAGATGAGGACTAACATGGGTGGAGAGGTAGGTAGTTGGTAGGTTGATGATAGACAGACAGACAGGTGTGACTTCTGTGGTGGTGGTCCTTAACTCACTAACTGGTGCCAGTAAAATTCCTGGAGCACTGTGAGTTCAGGAAATCCGAGTGATCGATCATCCTGTTCCTTCTCAGGAGTGCGTATCACCCAGTCCCCATTGCTAGGCCTCTGCCAGCCTTCTATGGTCTTCGTAAGTGGCTGAGGGGAGGAAGCAGCCTCCCAGGGTATAACTTAACGCCAGGAGAGGCACAGAGCACAGTTTGGTCCTGAAAGTCAGTTTATCAGCTGTGAGATTGACTCCTTTGGTTTCCTTGGCATCCTTGGGGCCTTTCCCTTGGATCTCTGGCAGCAAAATTTACAAAGGAGTCCTCCCTTCCTCCCTCTCTTCCTTCCCCCTTTATGTTCTTTCTTTCTTTCTCTTTCTCTTTCTCTTTCTCTTTCTCTTTCTCTTTCTCTTTCTCTTTCTCTTTCTCTTTCTCTTTCTCTTTCTCTTTCTCTTTCTCTTTTACATAGAGGCTGTGGCCACCTGGGTAGCAGACACAGCTCAGCTGTCAGTTTGGTGGATACCAATAGGGCTTATGTCAGACAGCCACAGGAGGTGAGCTCACTGGGTGTGGCTCTCAGATCCCGGCTAAGACCTGGGAATGAGGCCAGCCATGGGTATGGATGTTCTCCTGTCCCCGGGGTATCAGGTAAGAGCTACCCCTGGCACAGGAGAGCGTCTCTTCATCCTCTGCCTCCAGCACCTTTCCCAGGTGCCTGAGGACTGTGTGTTTATATGAACCTACCTTTGGAAGGCTACTGATGAGCACCTGCTTTTTGTTTTGGTTAAGAATGGTATTGACCAAAGCAGTGATGAGATTGAGTTTAAATTCTTTCTCAATTACCTGGCTTCTTGTACTCGATGCAGATCAGGGATGACGGAGAGGACATTTCTTTACTTGTGGAAAAGCAGATCATGGCTAGGGAGACAGCACAGGTGATGAGTGCTTGCCTCGTAGGCACGAAAACATGAGTGTGACCCTAATACTCACCCCAAACTCCTGGCATGCTAACGCACGGTTATGATCTCATTCCTGCTGAGTTATAGATGAGTGGGTCCCCGAGGTTTGCTGGCCAATCGGCCATGCCTACTCACTGAGGTCTAGGCCCGTGGAAGACTCTGTCTTAAAAGGGATGATGGGCTTGAGGAAGGATTCCTGAAGTTGTCCTGTGGTTTCCACATACACATAGATGTGCACGTGCATGCACCAGCACACACACATGTGCCCTTGCATACATACGAAGATGCACCGAAGCAAGCCAGGATGGAACAGCTCTCTGTCTTGTGATTCTGAGCCTTGATTAGGTTTTTTGTTATATAGTCTAAAGACTCTGGCTTCCTGATTCAGCCCGAGGTTAGAAAGTTCCAAATGGATTTTTTTTTTTCTTTTTTGCCTAAAGTATGTCTCTTTAGCCATTCACGAAAAGCCACCCTGACAAAAGCTCCCATGGATTGCCTGATTCTTTTTGTCTCTCCACCCCTTAGATGCTCGGGGGCTCATTCGGTGGATGCTGATGGTGAACCCCGATCGCCGGGCCACCATTGAGGACATCGCCAACCACTGGTGGGTGAACTGGGGCTACAAGAGCAGCGTCTGTGACTGTGATGCCCTCCCCGACTCTGAGTCTCCTCTCTTGGCACGGATCATCGATTGGCACCACCGTTCCACTGGGCTGCAGGCTGAGGCTGAAGCCAAGATGAAGGGTCTGGCTAAACCCGGGACCTCTGAGGTTGTGCTGGAGCGGCAGCGGTCACTGAAGAAGTCCAAGAAAGAGAACGACTTTCCCCAGTCTGGTCAGGACTCCGTACCCGAAAGCCCATCCAAACTGAGCTCCAAGAGGCCCAAGGGCATCCTGAAGAAACGGAGCAACAGTGAGCACCGCTCCCACAGCACTGGCTTCATCGAAGGCATTGTGGGCCCAACCTTACCTTCTCCTTTCAAAATGGAACAAGATTTGTGCCGGACCGGTATCCCCCTCCCCAGCTCCCCTGAGGCAGATATGTCAGGGAAGCTCAGCCTCAAACAGTCAGCCACGATGCCCAAGAAAGGCATCTTGAAAAAGACCCAGCAGAGAGAATCTGGTTACTATTCATCTCCAGAGCGCAGTGAGTCTTCAGAGCTGCTGGACAGTAATGATGTGATCGTCGGCAGTGGCCTCCCTTCCCCTAGCCCCCCAGACCCAACCAGAGGAACTTCCCACACCCTGTCCTGCCGCAGGAAGGGCATCTTGAAACACAGCAGCAGATACTCAGATGGTGCCACAGACTCTGCCCTAGCCGGCCCTGAAATGCCCACACTGGAATCCTTGTCAGCTCCCGGTGTGCCCTCTGATGGCATCTCCCGGAGCTACAGCCGCCCATCCAGTGTCATCAGCGATGACAGTGTCCTATCCAGCGACTCATTTGATTTGTTAGATCTGCAGGAGAATCGCCCAGTCCGCCAGCGCATCCGCAGCTGTGTCTCTGCTGAAAACTTCCTCCAGCTTCAGGACTTTGAGACACCGCCCAGCCGGCCCAGGTCCCAGTACCTGAAAAGGTACCGGAACCGGCTGGCAGACAGTAGCTTCTCTCTCCTCACTGATATGGACGATGTGACTCAGGTGTACAAGAAAGCGCTGGAGATCTGCAGCAAGCTCAACTAACCCTTCAGGACACAGAGGATGGGGTGGGATGGGATGGGTGGGTGGGTGGGTCCCAGGGAGGAGGGGAGCAGAATTCAGCTTGCAGGACTGGTAAAGGATTAGTAACATTAGGCTTGACCAGCTTTCAAAGCCTTGAGTCTGCACCTAAAAGAGATGAGATGGTTCTTTACCAGTTCTGCCAGTTGTCACTCAGAATGTGGGTCCTAACTGGCATTCCCATGTGACATCTCATAGGATTGGCCCTCCTGGGAAGGTGGCATTGGCTAGCATGAAGTAGGAGGGGGCGTTACAGGGAAAGAGGTGTTTCCCTAGAAGTCATCTAGACATTTCTGGAGGAGGGGCAGGAAGACTGAGACCATAATGGATGAATACATTAACAAGCCTGGTCTGACTATATAGAGTCTAGCAAGATTCAGCAACCAGAGCGTGAATTGGTGATTGATTGATAATGTCTCTACTGTGTGCTGATTTGAGTAGCCTAGACACAGCAAAGAACGCTGTGATTGAGTACCAATAACTGCCATGGAATCAGGAGGCAACAGCATACCTGTAGTGTAGCTGGCATCCTTGACATGACTAAGCCCTGGGAGTTAGGTTAAAGCACCCCGTGGTGCCTGTTAATTCATGGCACAGCATAACATGTGTTAATTTGCTACTGGAGCTTGAGTAGAAGAGAGAGGGACTTGCTTAGAGACCAGATGTTTTGAACTCTGCTAAGGAAATGGGCTGTGATGAGTTTGACTTCCCAGGATCTGCCTCCTCTTTCCTGCCTTGTTCTTTAGCATAACCTTCTGAAGGTGGCCAAGGAAAACGATGGTAGTGTGAGAGGCCAGGGCACTGTGTGCAGAGCAAGGAGCTGCTGTGGTCTTTGCACAGTTGGATGGGAGGTGAGGCACGCCAGCAAGGGGCAACTCATGCCTTTCTTAAATGTCTCAATGTTAACTGGAACACTGCCTCTTGGCTTCTCACCTGCATGAATGCTTTAACTGGATGTGATGCTGTCTAGAGTCTCCAGAGGATTACTGGCTTTGCTCTTGGCCCCATCCATCCACAAGTGTGGAACCTTAACAGTAGTTGAGTTGTTTCTAAGGACCTAGTGTGGAGGTAAAATATGTGGACGGGGAAAGTCCAGTTTGACAGAAGATTCTTGTCTCCTCAAACCTAAGTATTCTGTCTCATGGTTTTGATCTCCTGCATTTTGGGGAGAAAACAAGTTTCATTCATCCATGGAGCAAGATGTTGAAAGAGCAGAGTGTTGTGGGGAAGCCTGGGGACATTTCTTTAGGAGTCATCCAGATGGCTCTGGGGGAGGCAGAAAAGAGGTGCGACAGGATGCTTAAAAATGTTCAAGCTGTTATCTAATCTCTAAACATTCAGATCACAGGTGATGTCATTCCCGCAGTGGGGACTGGGGGTTGAAATGGTCTTTCAGGGCAGATCTCAGAATCCACTGGCTTAGGCAGGTTGGAATCCTTATTCTAAGGTGGCTGTTTTCCGATAGCCTCTTGTTGGAGGGGGAGCGCACATCTTGAGAAGTCATTGGAAAAACAGGATCTGTCACAGCACTGAGACCGGTTGTTAGAAAGATGCTGCCCTGCATTTCAGGAACCCGTTCTGCATCTCTGTGTGCCACCCACTCTGGTGTTTAGGCTTGTGCCTACCTTTGTGTTGAGCTGAGCAGGATATTGTGGGAAGCTGCTTAGTTTCAACTTCTTCCTGAACTCTGGTAGGGGCTAAAAGGGAGAAAAAAATTTGGTTTGGAGGTTTGGGGGTGCATAGAAGGCAGCATGCAACCTTCATTCTGATCCCCCATCTCCTTCCCTCCTTTTATGAATAGCCCCTGCTGCTACACTGCTGGCCCCTGAGCAGGCATCTGGCCTCGGGTATACCAGCCATTACTGATCGAAGGGGATTTTCCCTTTGCCGGGTGATTGTGTCTGCTTAGTGTTTCCCATCATTCTGATGACTCCATTAGGAAAACCATCTTCTTCCCCTTTTTCTCCTCCCAGTCACCAGTATGTTCTCTTTTGTCAGTGCACTCAAAGACAATGGATTGCAAAAGGAAAAAAAAAAATGTTTCTCACCTAGAACAGAGGCCCTGATTTGTCCTCTATTCCAAGGCAGACAGTCTGAATCAAGTCCGGGTCTGCATTTTGATCTGATGGTCTCAGGCACCTGCAGTGCTGTGAGAGCTGCTCCTCCAACTGTGGAGGCTGGAGAAGTGGGTGAGTGGCCTCTCAAGGCCCTGCTCAGCGCTGACATTCTACTGACATCTTCTCCTAGATGAGACTCTGTCCCTTCAAGGAAAAAAGTCAGAATAGATAGTAAAGCAGCTTCCCGACTAAGTCCTGTTCTCCTTACCAGCCAATCCCCAGCCAGAGAAGGTATGCTTGATTCATTTCCATGGAGTCACCAGTGAGTGACACTTTGATGACCCAATGGGTGGAATGGAAGAGTCGCTGCCAGCTCTCCTGGTCCTTCCTTTGCTTCTGGGGCCCATTCGTTGTCTTTGTTTACACGTCTGCCAAAGGGGTGGAACTGTACTTTGTTTTACAGGTAAATTTCAAGGCACAGTCAGTTTTTAGGAAAGTGCTTCGAGACCCTAGGCGGCAGGACAATACTAAATTCCCTCCGAGTTTCGGTCTCTGTTATCGGACGCTCTTTACCCAGTGAGCGCTCTGCAGGGTGAAATTCAGGTGAGTTTTGCCCTGGCCTGGTGTCTTGAGTACAAATGTGAAATGACGGACTCACTGCTTGTTGCCAAACTGGAAATGTTCTGTAGGGGTTTACTGGCATGGTATCATTCCTAGGAAGAAGAAGAAGAAGAATTTAAAAAAAAAAAAAGAAAAAGAAAAAGGAGAACGAGAGAAACTTGACTGCACATTTTTTTTTTTTTTAAAATCCATGTTGTGACTTTTATTTAATTTCTATATATTTTTTTTTTTTGGTAATAAAAAGTTGACTTTTTAATTTGAATTTGTCTTTTTTTTTATTTATTGGTCTGAAAGGCATTTCAAAGGTATTATAATAATATATTGGTGTAATTTAATTGGTGCAGCATGCTTTATGGCTCCAGTCAAATTGGTTTTCACCTGTTTGATTGCTTTGAGAACAGCCTACAGGGAAGAGACAAGAAAAGCTGGCTAATTACCCAAAGTGTTCATTTTTCAATGGAAACTGATTTCTGTCATTTTTGTCTCTGTTTTTATTTTTAAATTAAAATAAATTGCAATGAACTGAACTGGGCTGGTTTTTTTTCTTTTTCTTCTTCTTCTTTTGTTGGTTGTTTTTCCTTAGTCAAGTAACACGATGGACACAGATGCCAGAAGCCCACTGGCACTGGTCTAAGAACCAGGGAACACTGGTTGTCGCTGCATTGGAACGAAGACCCGCAGGTGGGATCTGACATAACTGTTTTTCTGTATCAAGATGGCTTGCTTTTCTGTGTCTCCTTGCAGTGTGTGTGTGTGTGTCCCCGGAGGACAGCCTCCGCTGCTGTTCCTAAGAGCCACCTACCTTGCTCTTTTGAACCAGGGGCTCCCACTGGCCTAGGGAGGGCTCTGAGCTTCGCAGTTACCATGAGATCCAATCGAGAAAAGGGACTTTGCAGAGAAACTGCTGTTGCACTTTCTCCTGATGCACTGGAGGAATTCAGGTGAGGCCGTCACCTTTGTAATTCTCCTCCCTTACTGTGCAGCCACCTTGCCGGGGCCCACAGTCTCCAAATCCACATCTTAGTAGTAGTTTCTAAAAGAGACCGATGACCAAGCTGCTTCTGCCTGGGATGGAGATGTCACCAAGGGCTAACAGCTCTGCTACTCCCTCTCTGAGCCGCAGCTTTCCAAGGTACTCCTCCCCCACCCCCTTCTCACACAAAGGGCTAATCCAGTTGCTCAGGGTCAAGGTCAAAGGGCTGCTGGTTTCTAATGGGATAGGCTACTGCCCTGCCTATGGTATCTGCTGATTTCTGTTTTGTCATGGCATCTCCCATGAACAAACATCACCCCTGTGCCCTTACCTGACAGCTCTTGGAAAGAGAGATCAATAATGGAGTAAAATCGAGGAGTTTCTAGATCCTGCCCATAATACCAAGTCCTATCGAGTCAGTATAGAACATCCGAGAGCCCAAGAGCAGTGTTGGGGGATCACTACATGAAAAGTCTGACTTTCCAGAGGAATGAGAACTTGTATTCATTTCTGACCAGAGAGACCCTCAACTAGAGCAGTGTCACACTCGGCAGACAGAGCAGGATGCCCAGTTAAACTAGAACTCCAGATAAACATCAGGGTAAATTTTAGGTTATGAACTGTGTGGTATTTGGGTCATGTTTATATCCCTAAAAATACATTGTCTGAAATGCAAGTTTAGCTGAGCGCCCTGTATTTTATTGGACGAGACTTGATTGGCTAAACTGACTGGGTGTTGGTTATTATAAAGTTGGGTGGATGGATGCTTCTAGCCTGTCAGATTTTGAATGTACTGTTGCCTCTTGCCTACCTTACTTTTCTAACGCTTTGATGAAACATGGTGACCAAGGTAGTTTATTTAATTTATGTAACTGAGGGCTTGCTTAAAATTTCAGAGGGTCAGTCCATGTGGTGGCAGACAGGCAGGCGTGGTCCTGGAACAGTAGCAGATCACTCACATCTGATCTGGTTTCAAGTAGAGAGCAAGACTGGGCCCTGTGTGGGCTTTTGAAACCTTAAAGTCCACCCCCAGTGATATACCTCCTCCAATAAGGCCATACATCCAAATCCTTCCCAAACAGTTCCACAAACTGGGGACCAAGCATTCAAACATACAAGCCTTATAGGAACCATTCTCATCCAAACCACCACACCTCTCAAGTTGGGCTGCTGAGGAAAGACTTCCAGTTCCTGTCTGGACTTGATTATTGTTAACTGAGTCAAACTGCTACCATTTTTTGGGCCTCATTTTTCTCAACTTTCTAGTACAGTAGTTCTCAAACTTCCTAATACTGTGGCCCTTTAATACAGTTCTTCATATTTGTGGTGACTCCACCATAGAATTATTGCTATTCGTTGCTACTTCATAACTACAATTGCTGTTGAGCAGTGTCTCAGTTCTTAAGACCATAGGAAACAGGTGTTTTCTGATGGTTGTGACTCACAGGTTGAGAACCACTGGTAATGGCTTTGTTTTTACGTATGCATGTATGTGCTTATTTATCTATTCGGTGTGTGCTTGTACATATGTGTGCACATGTTTGTGTATATGTGTGAAAGCCAGAGGAAAATCTTGGGTGTCATGTTTCAAGCACCACACACCTCAGTTTCTAGAGACAAAACGCCTCTCACTGGCCTGAGCCGCTCTAGTTAGACTGAGCTGCTGACCAGTGAGCCCCAGGGATCCTCCCTTCTCCACCTTCCCAGTGCTGGGATTACAAACATATCACAAGATAAGCACTATATCATCTGAGCCATTTCCCCAGTCTCTAGTGGCTTTAACGATAGCATTCTTGCATATCTCCGACAGCTGTAAAAGAAAAGAGGGAGAGACTTCTTATGAAGTTATATTGAATATGAAACTCTGTGGGAAACAACAGCCCCTTCCTTATGAAGCAGTATTCGTTGGCTTTTATTTGTCTTTTTTTGTTTGTTTAAGATATTTTTTAGTGATCCTGGAGATATTTTAGCAGTACCTAAGGCATGATGAGTATGAAGGGTGGGAATGTAGATGACTGCTTCATAAACCGTTGGTTAATAGTAGCTGCTCTACACCCCAGCCCTTCAGTGAGTTTTCAAATAGGACATTTTAAGGCAGTGTATTTGCCCTGCTGATTCTTGGTTCTTGCTGCAGTCCCTGCCTCCATTAACAAGTGGCAGACATCGCAGAGGAAGGGACTAAGCTGAAATTTACTTAAAAGTGGGAACTTCTGGAAATACCTAAGTCTGTACCCACATAGAAGGAATGCCATGTGCATGGCTTGGAGGCTGGAACATATGTGACATGAACAAGCTGGTGCAAGGTGACCACAGCGAAACAGCAGCTGTTGTGGGTTACATAAAACCCTGCAGAAGAAAAAAAGAGCTGGCCGTTGGAAGTGTGAACATTCATATTTATTCCAGACAGGGGGACAATAGGTGGTGCAAAAGCCCTGGGGTCTTCAAAAACAATAATGGGTTGATTTCTGGCCCATCAGCATAGGGCAGTCATGGGGCTAGGGAGTGTAATATTTGTTTAAACATGTGTGTCCACATTCTAACAAGGACTGGCTGTGATCATTTATGACTTTGTATTTCCGTAATTACAAATGACTGCATCCTTCAACAGGTGGTCCCCAGACATGACACATGCTGTGATGTGCAATTTTAAATGAGAATGTTTCTGCTGCAGAAATCGACTGCCACTTATTGACATTTATGGAAAAGATGTTTTTAATCCACAGGATCATGCAACACTCTGGACATGGAAATGGAATGGCTGTGATTCTACATGTGAAGACCAGGGTCTGCACACTCGGGTTTTCTTGTTACTAGACCTGCCCCATGCCAGCACAGCTGTCTGGTTCCAACAAAAAAACAGTGATGCAAGAACTTAGTAATAATTTGTGCTTTAAGCATCCAACAGTTTCTTTCCTCTTGAGGAAAAGGTACATTGCTCACTTATATTAGCCTTCCTCAGTGGCCACCCGATCCCTGGCAGAAGAATTTAAGAGGGGAATTGTGTATTTTAGGTCAAAGTTCCAGTCAGTCACAGTAGAGAGTGTTGACTTCTGGCAGACAGGAAGCAGAGAGGAGAAGAAGGGACCAGGAACTGTAGATAATCTTCAAAGGCACGCCTCCCGTTGACCTACTTCCTCTTGGGTAGGCCCACCTCCCAAAGTTTCACCCCTACCCAATAGTCCTCCAGCTGGGGGACAATCAGCACAAGGCTGCATGGGGTGGGAAACATTTTATATTCAAACTATATCAGCATCTCTCTCTGACTAGGAATAGTCATTGTATCTTGGCTAATTCCTTGGTCCACTCTGCTGGTTTTTGTTTCTGAATTATTCTGGATAAGCTATGTTATCCTGAAATAACAAGGAACCTCTGGCCTGTCAGTGGCTCAGTGCAATAAGCTATTGGATCTCCCTCTCTGGCCAGCACAGGTTGGACAGTTTCACGCCATCTCAAAGCTAAGATTCTTGCATACTGTGGCTTTGACATCCCAGGGTTCTTCGCTCCTGAAGATACAAATAAGGGAAAGAGCAGAGGTGAGACCCTGTAAATATCAGGTCTGGGTACAGTGTATGTGTTTTGGGCCCTCATCCCTTTGGTCGGAACTCAGTCACCTGACCCCAACTTGACAATGCGGATAGTCTTTGAGTGCCTAATGGCTTGAAAGAAGAAAGTAAAATGGGGTCAGATGAACTCTTGGCAACATTTCCATCACAACTTATTTCTGCTTCCTATGAGGAGTCCCCAACGAGAAGAAAAAGAATTACGACTAATATTAACCAAGAAATTGTGAAGTAGTCTACGTTCTCATCCTTCATATCTATCATCGTTTGATGCTTCTCATGCTCGCTCATCTCCGTTATCACAGAGGGAGAAACTGTTTTGGAAAAAGATGCAATGACTTGCCTAAGTCATCCAACTGTGAAATATGAAGCTGGGCTCAAATGCGGGCCTGGCCACCCGGACTCTGCGCTCACTCCAGTTACTCTGTTGATCACTTATAATGATCCTTCTGAAACTCAGACTCCTCACCATCTTATTCTGTACACAGTAGTTCCCTGCCGAAGCCCAATAGATATCATCAGGAAGGAAGACACCAGCCAAAGTTGGTGTGCTGTTCAAACAACTATGAAGAAGTGAGCAACCCTCCCAGTTACCCATTGATGTCAAGTTCTAGAATATCCAGTCTCAACAGATGGAAAACATAGGTTAAATCGTGTGCCTACATCTTCTAGTGTGGAATGGGGTAGAAGGATTCACTTTTTTTCTGTGCTGAGTTGGTCAGAACTCCAGAGAGGAGACAGGAGGCCTTCAGTGGCCAGGTGTAATTCACAGCTGTCAGCACACGAATGCTGATAGGGTTCCATGGACTGCTTCCTGTGCTGCTGGGCCTCAGGGGGATCCTGGGGCTTTCTAGAAGTCCCGGAGCTCACCACAAGCTGCCTCAAAATTGTGTAGAAACCCAGAATGTGGATCATGCTTCACACACCTGCCTGAGGTCAAGGACTGCAAAAGTAACTTCCGTCATTCTGACATCAGGACAGAGTAATGTCTTCAAAGCTCTGGGGTGGAATTGGAGGCTGCACAAGCATTCCCTCAAGTTATATCTCACTGTCAGATGAAACTGGACCTGGAGGACACTGCATTTTAGAGGCAGCTAAAGAAAAAAAGGGGGGGGGGCTTAAAAATAACTACCCCTAAAATGTTCTTCACATTGGAATTTGTGAATCACTGAAGCTGAAAAACATCTGATTCAGCAATGCCTAGGGCATTCCAGAAGCTTCAGCCATCAGGCTTTGGAGTCCAGACAAAGCATGTGTGCAAAGCTGGGAGCCAGATGCAGACTTCAGAGTAAGCCAGCTGATTTTTCCAAAGAGGTTCTGGTTGTGGGTTCAATCCCTGTGAAATACAGATGGCCTCGGGAAGTGGGCCCAGCCCAAACTGGCTTCTCAGACAAAGAGGTGGGAAATTAACTCTTCTTCTAGAGAGGCAACCGACAAGCATACACCCAGGTGCTTTGGGTATTCAGAACCGTGGATTATGTCACCCATGAGGCTGAGTTGGCTTCTTACAGAAAAAATGATTCCAGAGTGAACAGATCAAAGAGCCAAGTCAACTTCTGAGGGTCAAATGCATTGGGGTTACACTGGAGGTCTTACATGCCTTGAATTTCCATTCTGGCTGATTTCCCAGGGTCCTGCTTCATACTCATTGCCAACCATAATGCTCACAGCCAGCATCTAGAACCCCAGTGCTCCCCTCCTTCCCACTCGCCAGCCGTCAAACCATTTCTGCCTTCCTTTGGGCTTGCTTTTGGCTTGAGCTTCATGTCCATTCATTGAATGTCATCACTGTGTGGCTTCCTTAGCACGAGCCTTGGAGAAGCAATCTCCGTCCTCTGTCGGCACTGGACAACGTTGTCTGATGTCTCATTTGAGAATTAGCCTTTGAAATTCAAAGAAGTCATAGTGCATGATCCAACATGGACACTCATGCTGAAATAGGAGTCAAGTGCTCTTAATCTACTGTTTGTGACCTTAATCTTTTATTGACTTCATTTTCTCAGGTGCAAAGAGAGCAGCTGTGCTGTAACAGTGATGAACTTAACATGAATCAAAAAGAAGAAACCTTTGAAGAAAACTGTGGAGTTCACCAATTTCTGTGATAAAAATCCCCTCACCACAGCCCATTTCAATATGACACCAAACAGGTGCGCAAGGTTCTGGAGATCTAAAAGTGAACTGTTGCCTTCGAGCCTCCTCTACTACTGTGCTGTTCTCCTCAAATGCCAGGTGCATGGGTTAGGGGGACAGTATTAGTGGCTGAGTACTTGCCTAGCACGTGTGGAGCCCTGGGTTTAACTCTTAACACCCCAAAAAATATAAAGTTAGTTTTCCAAGTGATGCAAACACACAGAGAGAAATGCTGTTTGGGTTTCGACTGCTTAGATATATATTGGTTATGTTTCTCTATTGCTTCTGGCATCAGAAACATTCTTGATGGGAAACACATCTTGCTCCACTCTGTTAGTTGATCCAGTTAATGAAGATGAGTGCTCATTGCACGCTCTGTGATGGATGTAGAAGATGAGACAGCAAATAAAGTGGTCAAGTCAGCTCTAAAATGGGTTTGACATTGACATTGGGCCAAATGCCTTTAACTATTTCTAAACTAGAGGGATAGCACTCAGACTTCTGTTATTAAGTCTGTTAGTGCTACGTGCCTTCCGTTAGACTGAGCATGTTCCTTTAACTCCCTAGACTGCCGATTGGTTCTTGTTATAATTTGTTTACAATTTCAGCATATATTTTTCTTGAGCCTATTAATCTAATTATGATGTTCTCCTTTAATCTGTTACTATGGTGACCACCTTGTTTGATTTTTAAATACTAAACCAATCTTGCATTCCTGACATAATTTGTACCTTATCTATGTTATATTGTTCTTTCTTTATATTCATGAATTTTGATTTCCTGAAACATTTAAAAGAAAATTTCCTACTGTTTCTCTCCTCCCTCTGTCTTTCCTACTTCCCCCTCACGGCTCCTTTTTCTTCCTTCCTTCCTGCCTTCCTTCCTTCCTGCCTTCCTGCCTTCCTGCCTTCCTGCCTTCCTTCCTTCTCTCCTTCCTTCCTTCTTATCCTTTCTCTGTATGTCTTCATTTGGTTTTATTATTCAAGTAACATTGATCTTAAAATATGTTGGGGCACAGTCTTCTCATTTTGAATATCTATAAGTTTTGTGTAAGACAGTTATTATTTCTTTATTAAATATTTGACTCAGTTCACCAGTTATGCTAGTTAATATTGATTTATAGGTGGAAATCAAGTGGGTTCAATAAAGAACAGAGACTATTCTCGGAGATCCAAGCATGAATGGCCTAGGCAAAGGCTCCCACCTCTCTCATGAGCCAACCCAGAGCATATGGCCTCCAGGTAATTTATTGAGGAAAGGCACCACCCACTGATACAAAGTTCTCGATTGCGTAATGAATAGAACTTCCATAGTACATCAATCCTCAACTTTAGCTGGCTGACTTGACACCATTTTACATGCAAAGTCAAGACCCCAGGCAAAGTATTTCCTGTCTGATACTTGAGATGGGGGAGGAGACCATGGGAGGCTCCTCCATTATCAATAATACAATCCCATGCCTTTATCACAAAGATCTTAATGGGCAAGGTAAATTTGAAAATAGATTTGTTCCATTTAAGGATACTGAGGAGACAATTACTAATACTCCACACTAGCATTCTTTCTGCATTTAAGACAGCTGCAGCCCATCCACACCCAGAAAACTGGTTCTAACAGCTAAAAAAGGTAACCTTCTGGCAGCAGCTCTACCTGCCAGATATAGCAGATGCTTAAGGTTCGTATTACTGCACAGAAGTGCATGTAGCTTTACAGTATTAGAGAATATGTTTAGATATTCCACTCCATGGATTGATAAGAAAATCACAAAGGAGGCAGAGCTCCAGGCTTGTTTGTGAGGGATCGCATAGATGAGGCTAGTCTCTGAGAATAACTATGAGAGATTTTTCTAGATTAGGGAAGATCCACCTGTAACTGGAATGAATAACAAGAAAAGTAAGCTGAGCACCAGCATCCTTTGTTTCCCAACTGTGACTACAACGTGACTGGTCACTTCCAGCACCTGCCACCACAGGGTCCTTTCCATGATCGATTACGTCCCCTTAACTGTGAGCCAAAATAACCCTTCCAGCATAAAGCTGCTTTGGTCAGGTTTTGTGTTTTGGTCATAGCAATGAGACAAATAGCTGACATACCAGTCAGCTATACATACATACATACATACTTGAACTTGGAGTTTCCTTTGTATAGAAGAGTTTCAAATTAAGAATTTAATTTCTTCACCCAACACAGGGATATTTAGATAGTTATCTCTTTAAAGTTAGTTCATAGCATCTAGGTTTGCTTTTTTTTTTTTTTTTGATATGCTATTTGTTCCTAATAGCTCATTGTTTTTCTTTCTAAATTTTATAGAACTTCTAGCAGTGATCCTTCTTTTAGTCTTAATTTGTGTATCTTCTTATTCTCCTCCTCTTTCCCTCTCCCTGTCTGTTTCCTTAATAGTTCATCAATTTTATTTAATTTTTCTTCAAAAAATAAAGTTTTGGAAACACTTGTCTTTAAATTCTGTTTTGTGGTTTTGTTTTTGCTTTTCTTTTAGGGGAGGGTGATAGCTGATTTTGGTCATTTCCCCCACTTACTTTAGGTTTGATTAGTCTTTTTTGCCTCAAAGTTTTCGAAGCTTAAGTCATGACTTTTGATTCTTTATTCTCTTCACATATTAACAATGAAAGCCGTGTATTTTGATATGATAACTGCGCATGCTTCATTTCACAAATTTTGATATGATGTCTCTTTATTTCCCATTGGCTAAACTTCTTAATACTCTCCTTTACTGGGTTATTTATAATTATTTGGCCTAATTAAAAAAATATGTAGTGTTTTTTTCCCAGATAACTTTGTTTCTAATTTTAGACTCAATCTGATTACAGTCATAGAACACACATGTTTTATTTTCAATCCTTCTAGTTTCATGGAAACTACTTTAATGCTTAATGTCTGGCCTAGGTTGGTAAACATTCCATGTACAGTAGAAACTACTCCTGTAGCTTTGTATTGCTTGCTCTACTTAGTGTTGATGCAGTCAAGCTGGCTGATAGCATTGTTTAGGTCTCCTATATGTTTACAAATTTTGGCCTATTCTATCAACACAAAGAAAACTTTTGGAAGCACTTGTTCCTATGGACTTGGCCACTTCTACTTCTGTTGAATCAGAATTTTCCTTATGTATTCTGAAGCTCATTTTTAGGTGAATAATTTCATCATGTTCATGTTGCCTTGTTGACATAAGAAATTCAACATTATACAGTATCCTTCTTTCCCCTAATAATGTTACTTAGAATGAAATAAAATAATAATAAAACCATTCAAGTACTTATGGTTAGTGTTGCATTAACTTTTTTGTTATTTTATTTATATTTGAAACAGGCTTCTATAGATAGTATCTACTTGGGTATTGGTGTTGTTTTTTATCCATCTGAAAATTTGATCAAATCATTTGAAAAAGGTAATACTGGAGGTAATACTGGAGATTGAAGGTTTGAGCATGAATAGGGGGAGGAGAGAAGGACATGGGAAAACGGGGGAGTAGGTTAACCAAAACTAAGAATGTATGAAGAACACTCAGAGACTATACTTTGTAAACTAATTAGCATATATCATAAGAGAGGAGTTTGAACACAAGTATACTGCATGGGCAGACAATGCTTCCTCCAGAAGAAATGGATTATGAAATGCTAGATCTCACCAAGTTGACAGTTGTGATGAACAAGATGACCACAGGCAGAGCCACTTGCATTCCTGTCAGCAGAGAATAAGAATGGAAATCCAGGCAACTTTTTAGGAAATGGTGATGGAAGGGATGCCGGGAGAAGGAGGGTCATGAGTTCCAGTCCCGTGGCTGGTAAGCACACAGCTTGAATTTGAACTTGGGCCTCGTAAACCTCAGAGTTTCTGGTCCTAATTCTACTTTGTCATCCAAGCATTCGAAGTTGCTTGCTATGACCAAATGGTTTTTGTCTTCATTACCACTGCCATCAATTAAGCATTCGGCATGTGCAACCCCTCCACAGAGCACAGAGCCTTTGTGTCCAAGGCCGTCTGGACTCTTCACATGCCATCCAGATGTTTGCTGCCAACTTTGGGAATTATTTCTTCTCCATTGTGATTGGTTGATTGGAATGGAAGTCAGGGCAGCTACTGCCCAGAAGACCAAGAAATGACGAACATAAAGACATGGAAGATGCTCTCCTAAAATTCTGAACGACATCTGGGAACCAAACTGGAAAGAAAGGGCTTTCAAGGAGAAGCAGGGATCAGATGGTGGTCTGTTGTGAGGTTTCTTTCTTCTGGAATGAGCAGGCCTGGAATTAGTGCTAGATGGCTTAATGAAATCATGGCATTTCCTGAGTTTCTACGGTTTTATTTCCAAGGCTGAAACTATATAATAATTTGATAAAGCTGAAATGGCAGGAATGTCTGGCAGATTTTTAAAAATTTTTTGGAATAGTATTCTTGGCTCATTAGGGTGGTTCAGTTTCAGGATTGGGGTAGGGTGCGAATGAAAGGCCAGCATCAGCAGGCATGTATCCTCTCGTGCAGCCCCTACCACCTCAGCACAGCCTGCCTCTCTCACCTTTATTCACACTGCTGTAAGAGAACTTACTGACAGCTTCCTGAAGCAAAAGTCCTATTTGAGAATGGTAAGGTTTTTGCTCTCTGTCCATTGAGGTCTGCATAATACAATGAGGAAGTTCACACCCCAGTTAGTGGTGTCTCTTTTCCTCTGGATGTAATAAGAAACTTTATCTCTTTCCTTTGAGAATCACTGGGATTAATGCTGATGGCAATTGCCTTGGTTAGGGTCCCAAGTCCCTTTTGATACTCTTCCTGGTAAACCTGAGCGTGGATATACAAAACAGGCAGGGAAGTGGGCTTCAAAGCAGCAGAACTTCAGTCTCCATTCTAATAGTGCTTACTTATTGGATAAGTTATGTCCTCGTTTAGCTCTGTGGTGTCAGAGATGTGTTGGCTGTTTTAAATATATATATATATATATATATATATATATTTTTTTTTTTTTTTTGCAGTTATGTGTGATGTCTACAGCTGTATTGTTCTTCCCAATGCAATGCGATGCTTGGAGGTAGGGGGCATCACCTGGCCACATGACCTTCTATACTCCAGCAGAGCAGCCTTCACCATTCTTACCTCTTGAATTTCTCCTTCTCCTGGATTCACAATTGGCCCAAGAGTTCATTAATGCCAAGACCCAAACAGGGATGACCAGTGTCATTTGATTGAAGTAGGAGTGCTAGGGGGGGAGATTTACAGTGCTCACCATCCTTTTCTCTCTCTCCTTCCCTTTCTTTTTTTCTCTCCTTTCTTCCCTCCTTCCTTACCCCTTCTTTCTTTCATTTTATCCTCTAAATCACTTCTGGTGGCAGATTTTATCCTTGAGCACCAAAGGAGATGAATTGGACACCAAGTCAAAGAGGGAGCGAGCCGAGAGTAAGGCCAGAGGGCAGAGTGAGGAGCAGCATCACTGTATCTCTGAGTCCCTCCACCCCTAAGGCAAGCACTGAGGCTTCCTGGTGCAGAAGGACATTCCCATATTTGGATCCAGTGTGTTGGATTTGTTTCTCTGTCCCCTCGAAACTGAAGGATTCTTGACATATGATTCTTGACAGCATGAGATTAAGGCAGGAAACTCAGTGGTGATCAAGGCAAGCTTGGCTTCCGCTCTCATCCTGTTCGTGGTTCAAGAGGGACATCACTTCATTGGCTGTACCAGTTAAAATTCTTAGCTTCAAATACTAGGAGAAAGTTTTGGGTCCTTTCAACAGAGATGGGAAATTATTAGTCTCATTAAACACAGAGCCTGCAGCAGGACATGTCATTAAGATTGTGCGCATAAAAGCAAAACTCAGCTGCAGGACTGATCAGGTAGAGACCTTGGGGATAGCACGAATGGTCCCAGACTTTCCCCATGCATGGCCGATGTGTGAAAGGGTGGTGTCGAGAACTGAACATTAATGATGCACATTTCTCAGGGCTGACTCTGAATATCAACCTTTCTAGAACGACTTCATATAGGATCTGAATTTGTGTCAAAGTTGGGCAAGGGTTTGTCTAATTGGAGTAGGTCTGGGCATGTGTCTGTACTCCTGTGACAAGGTTTCCATAGTAACCTCTGCCTCTGTAGTAAGCATCCTACTATGGGAACTTCTTTAGACATAGGAAAGGCATTCAAAGGGCACAGCTACATAGGATGAAAGACACAATGTTGAACATATTAGGGAAGGTCAAGGTTAAGACCAAATGTCACAAACAAGGGCATGACATATTGGGGACACAACTTGGGTAAGAGTTATCAAGAAGGTTCATGCAGCCTGTTTTCCCAGGAGACCAGGCAACCAAATAAAAGCTTACTTTCAGGCAAGGTGTAATAAACCTATGTTCAGACTTGGGTCCTCTCCCCAAAGATAGCTCACTACATTTCCAAGAATACTGCAGAATCTGCAAAAGTCTACAATCCAAAATGTTTCTAGTCTCAAACATTTTGAGTGAGGGACATCGTGTTTGTGCCTTATTTTTATAGATGAGGAAAACAGGGCTCAAAGAAGCCACGTGAATAAATAGCCTAGAACCACACAATTAAGTGGCAAAGCCAGGCAGCAACTCTCTCCTCTTGACTGACACTGTACCCTTCTCCCCCAACTTTGGCCAGATTCGTTAGATTCTGAAAAGATTTCTGCAGGTCTGTGTGCCCAAACCAATGCCAACGTGGCTTTTACTTCATGTCACTGAATTAGGCATTTTCCGCACAACAGGACGACTGGTGTACTATTTCATATTCGTTTTGAACGTAATGAAGTATTCGGAACTTCAGAGAAGCCAAGTAACTGGCTGAGGTCTATGGAGGTTCCACAGCCCATGATCTTTTCAGGATATACTAGGGCAGAGGCCTGAGGAGGGAGTGGAACTGTGTGCTGAGGAAGAGGAAGAAAGAGGTTGCGGTGGGGGGTGTGTCTGGAGATCTAGGCAGAATCAGAGAAAACTCCAGGTGGCGGTGCCCTTCTTGAGCTGGGAAGCATAAGGCATGTGGGCAGGAAGCCCAGCGTGCCATCTGGAGGCTCATAATGTCACTGAGATGCTTTATCGCTGCGAAATGAGGACAGCAGGCCAGTGCGGGGCTGCAGACTCACAAGGATGCATCCAGCCTGCGCTTTGGAAGTTAAAGCTGGGGCTGATGATTACACGGCAGATGGGAACTTGGGATCACGTGCTCGGCACAGAGGCAGCCGGACTCTGACTCCCGGTGCAGGCTGTCAGCGGGGATGCTCCTCCTTCCATTTGCTCCGTATGGGTACTTGCCTCTCTCTGGCTTCCTTTTCCTCCTCTCTCCTTTGCTTTCCCTTTGAACTTAAGCTTTCATTTTCTCAAATTTCCTCTTCCTCTTTGCTGGGCTTGGGGACGAAGCTATATTCCAATGATCTGTAGGTGTCCCAAGTTCAATGTATTGAGATCAACGTCACTCTCCCTCCACCCAGCAAACCTATCTCTCCTCCCTGGTTTCTCATTCCGTTTGCTTCTGGCCTCATTGCCAGTCCTTCCTTCCATCTCCAGCTATCTTCCCCAAAGCTTCCCACAGCACCTGTCACTTGAAATCAAAGACCTTCCAAGTTGAGTTCCCTCTGTGCCATGCCTCTCCTCCCCTCCCTCTGGCACATTCTGGTAGATTGGACTTTAAGAACATTTACTAGGCAATGCCATCAGACTTCGCAACAGGAGAAAAATCAAGTCATTTGGAGTGCCTTTGGGAAGGAAAGGGTGGTGGCTGATTTGCAATCCATCCAAGTCACCAGCCTGTTCAGCCTACCATCGTTATTTTCATTGTCAACTTGACTGTATTCGATATCACCTAGGAGACATCTGAGTGCATGAGTGAGGATGTTCCAGAACGGTTCAGTGAAGGAGGAGGGAAGTCCAACCCTGAATGTGGGTGGCACCATCCCGCCCCACAGGTGGAACTTCTGGACTGAATAAAAATAAAAAAGGAGAAAGGGAGCTGGGCACTAGCGCTCATCTCCCTCTGCTTCCTGACCGTGGTTACAATGTGATTAGCCCTTAAACTTACGGTTATGCCTTCCTCATCATGGTGGACTGTACCCTCAAACCACGACTCAGGTAAACTCTTCCTTCCTTAAGATGCTTTTTGTCCCTGTTCAGGGACGGTCTTGCCTACTCCCTGGCATGCATCAGTCTCCTCTGGAAACACCCCCATAATCACACGCATGTGTGGTTCACCTGTCCTAAGCACCTGTTAATGCGGTCAAGTTGACAGCTCGCACCAACCAACACAGGGGCCAAAGCTAAGAAATTGGGGGCCTCCAGCCCTACAGCCTCAGGAAATGAATTCTGCCAATAACTCAATGGGCTCAGGATTGAGTTTGACCCCAGAGCTTCCAGAAGTGAATGTAACTGTGTGCTGGTTAGTTTTTTGTCAGCTTGACATAGGCTAGCGTCATCTGAGAAGAGGAGATGTCAGCTGAGGAATAAATTGTCTCCATCAGATTGGCCTGTGTGCACGTCTGTGGGACATTTTCTTAATTGAGATTGATATGGGAGTGTCCAGTCCATTGGCCAAGTGGTCCTGGAGTGTGCAATGCAGGTAGACGAGCAAGCTATGAGGGGTAAACCAATAAGCAGCTCTCCTCCAGGGCCTCTGCTTCTGTGCCTGTCTCCAGGTTCTCAGCCTGAGTTCCTTCCCTCCGTGGTTCTTCATGATGGACTGTAAGTTATAAGATGAAATAAACTCGTTCCTGTCTGAGTTGCTTTAGGTCATGCACGGTGCTTATCACAGCAATAGGAAGCAGTTAGAACGAGCTGTTACCACATCTTGAGTTGGGCCTTAAGAGGTACAGAACAGAGGATTTAGTCGTACTGGGTTAGATTTAAGAGCTACAGAGCTATGAAGTATCAAATGTGCGTGTGTGTGTGCTTGTGCGTGTGTGTGCGCGTGTGTGTGTGTGTGTGTGTGTACGTGTGTGTGTGTGCATGTGTGCGTGCATGTGTGTGTGTGTGTGTGTGTGTGTGTACGTGCATACCATGGCACACGTGTGGAAGTCAGAGGACAACTTTTGAGAGCCAGTTGTCTCCTTCCATTGTGGGTTCTAAGGATCACATTTAGTCATCAGGCCCATGCACACAGCAGGTGTGTTCACTCACTGACCCATCTCACTGGCTCAAATGTGTGGTATTTTAAAGCCCATGAGCTTGAAGCACTTTGTTCTGGCAGCCTCATGGCTTTTTAAAATGCAAATAGAAGACTAACAGGGAAGGACATTAGCACTGCTGCTGCTCAGACACTAGAAGTCCATCAGACTATTCCACCCAGCATGGCTCTGAAGCGTGTCAACATGAAGCAACTTTTAATTACCTAAGCAGAAAAGAAATGCAAAGGAAATGAGGTGTGGTCTCTCCCACCTGGGATCCTACTTGGATCTACAAGACGTCAGAGCTGTGGGGAGCCAGGGTACCTACCTAGTACCCTTGCTTCCTGGTTCATTAGCATCCTTGACCCACCTCCCTTCTCATTTCATCTCTCTTCCCAGTTTTGAGCCAGGCGAGAAAGCAAGAGCAAAAATAAGCCCCAGTTTGGAACTTATTCCTGAGCCAGACTTCCAGAGACAATCGAGTCCAGGCCAATAAGGAAAGGAGAAGGGAGTTAGCAGACTAGGGTGAGGGTTAAGCTATAGTAAGGAAACCCCAATTACAAAGTATCTGGGGGATGAGCCTCAGTAGATGCCATCTGTGAGCGTGAGCTAGAAGCAAACATTATGCGTGAAAACATGCAGGGTACAGATTCTGCAGAGACATTCATCATCCAATTATAGAAACTGAATGGTCAATATGTAAATATTCAGCATTTGCTGCACACACCTAGGGCTATGTAGTAGAGTATAAGATTGAACACATAGATTGCTACACACCTACTATCTGGTTGGTATCTGACACACATGATGTGTGTTTGTGTATATGCATGTGTGGATGCATGCCATGGCGTGGAGGAGGAAGTCAGAGGACAACCTTAGATATTGGTTCTTGCCTTCTACTTCCTTTGAGTCAAGGCCTCTTCTTGTTCTCTGCTATGCACCCCAGGCTACTGGCCCCTGAACTTCCAGAGATTCTCCTGACTTGGACTCCCATCTCACCAGAAGAGTGCCAGCATTATAGATGCATGCTACCCCTCCAGCTTTATGTGGGCTTCGGGGATCCGAAGGTAAGTCCTCACGCTTGTGTAGCAAGTGCTTTACCCGCTGAACCATCTGCTCAGCCTTCTCTAACCTCTGAGGTGGGTAGCACTGTGAATACATCTGAAATTTTAGAGTTGGAAAATGAGGACTGAAAGCAGAGACAGGATGAGAGAGACTGTTTTCATACATTACAGATGTGACGATCACAATGTCTGCCGTTAGGAATCCTAATTTGTACTGATAACGACGGAAGTAGAATGAATGAATGGTAACACATTTCATCTGAGCCACACCTTTATCTGAACCCAATTTCCATATAGAATATGATATCTCTACAGGCTCAGGTTAGGGCTTCTGGGAAGTGGTTAGACTCTGAGGATTCTGAGGTAACCCGCACATTAATATCCCTTGAGGAATCCATCACTATTGAATGGTGGTAGAAGGCAGAAGTTGGGTGCTAGCCAAACAGATAAGGTTATTGAGGGTATATATCCTTGGTGGACATACCCCGCACTCACACTATGAAGTGAACACTGGGCTGCCATGTGCTTTCACCACCATGGTCTTCTGACTCACCATGGGCATGGAGTCAGGTGGTCACAGACTGAAATATCTTAAACTTTGAGTCAAATAAATAACTCGCCCTTTAAGCTGTCTTTCTCAGGTTATTTGTTTGCAAGGATGATAAACTGGCTAGCACATTAGATCTTTTAAGACATATTAAATCCTGGGCAAGATAGTTTGTTCACACAACTCATCTGATTCTAGCAATGGCCCTAAGAGACGGAAGTTACTGTTGTCCTCCTGTTACCCTGGGAGAAACTGAAACATAGCCAGAGACCAAGAACGTTCAAAGTCATGTGGCTGGGAATTTGCATGCATGTGGGAAGTTACACTCTAGACTTGGTCCTACTTCCTGAGTCTTAAAGCTTGGGGAAAGTGCCCTTAAAGGGAGAGGGACAAACTCTTCTTTCTTCTTTTTGGTTTTTCACATTTACTCTGTATGTAGCTTAGGCTAGATTAGAACTCACAGCCCCCCAAGTGCCCGGTAATCCTAGCATTTACATGCGATCCATGCATCACCACGCACCACCACAAGACTTTTTTGTTTGGTGTTTTATTTTATTTTTTGGTAAGAAAAATCAGTTTGGCTAGAAATAATTTGTGAGTAATAATCACATGCAATTTATAGCATTGAATGCTAAGTAAGCATTCAATGAGAACCAATCATAGAAACAGAGATTGTACTGTATCTGGAAAAAAGAAGCTCAGCCTTTGTTATTCTCAAGCTTTATTTAAAACTTAAGCGTTAGGTGGAACATTAGCAATTACTCAAATATATTTATTTTATATTTATTGTCCATCCGATTTCTTTCTCAAACTGGGAAGCAAAACAAATCCTCCCCCCTATAAGTTGTTCCTGTTAGAAAAGTAGCGAATAGGGGCTGTGTCATTTGCACCCTCTTGGTGATGGTTGAGATGTATTTTTATCCATTTTTGCCACCCATGGAAGAACAGTCATATTGTTAGCAATCCATCAAGCAATAATAAGTATCTTGGCATAGGTCTCACTGGTGATCTTGTTAGGAATGCTGATTTGTGATGTGCGTGAGTGCTGTGCATTTTAAGTTCTATCCTCAGGGCTCTGTGTGTGTGTCTACTTCTCCCCTCACTTATGTGGTGCTGCATTCCACAGGCTGCATATGTTAGGTTTAACTTTGTTATTTCCCCAGCATTTCCCATTACCATAAGCCACCAGGAGAGAGAATTTCTCCAGCATGCACAACCAGGAGGACGCGTGCACATTTCGTTCACTGATAGATTTCTTGACATGTCTGTATCTGTATTTCCACCAGCATGGCATGGGATAAGATTTCTTGCTTTGAATTTACTTATTTTACAGATAAGGGAATGATGAGGTCACACAGTGAGGCACTGAGAGCCAGGATTCAAACCCCGGTCCATCTTAATCCCTTTAACCAGCATTAAATAATGTTTTATTGTATAAAATTTATCAAGTCATAGTGCGATCACTATATGGAAAGATGGGCCCTGGGGAGGCAATAAAGAGCTCAACGTATTGAAGTGTGAAGCTGAGGGCATCAGTACATATAGCAATGGTCAGGTCTTCCTTTTGCTTCCACTTGGAAGTATGTACGTGTCACATAGGCTGTGCGCTCTGGTCAAGTCTGTCCTTCCCACTAAGCCCGACTCGGAACAGTGAGTGAGCTTGTGGCTTGTTCTTTAGCAAGCTCCAGATTTCTGTACTGGTCACAAGCTCACTTTTATGAGTCTTGGTGGGAGTGTTTCTAAATCTGGAAATGTTAGGCAACCATCTGTTCTTCTAAGTTGCTCTCTGCAAAACTCAGTCCACACAGAGTCAGTATAAACCAGCACATCTTCCTCAGATGCTGTCCTCAGGGCTATTTCTGATGAGCATTGAGGGAAATGGAGTTGTTCTTTTTATAGCTGTGTTCAGCTTGTCTCCCACACTTGTCTGCCTTTATTGAAAGCAACTAGGCTGGACTGGAGCAAGGCCACACACTTCTCAGTTTATTACTTCTTTTCTATCCTCCATGTTTTCAGACATGGTCTTTTGAATAAAGTATTTGTCAACTAATATTTTTTTCATGCTAAGTGTGATTCAGATATATAAATATTTTATTACATAACAAAGTCCTATTTTAGGGATTTTTTTTTTAATGGTTCTGATAGCCAATTACAGATTCTATTCTGCAAATGGTACAAGCAGGGCTGGGATAGTTGGTGCTCAGGATCAGAGCCAAAGACCTCACCAATATTGAAAAACTTCTCAGAACCCATAATTCTGATTTGCTATATATACTCCTACTAAGACCCTCCGGAGATATCCAAATCTGCAGTCGCTCAGGTCTCACATGTATAAAATGGCCCTAGTTAGATCCCTAGAACACAAGTCAAGGACATCAGCTATGATAGCATACACTTGTAATTCAGGGTTGGGGCGGGGAGGTGGAGACTCCTTCTCTGGGGCTCGCAGACCAGCCAGACTAGCCTACTTAGTGACTACCAGGGCCAGTGAAAGACCATGCCTAAAAATCAAGCTGGGTGACACCTGAGAAATGACATGGGAGGTTGTTCTCTGGCTTCTACATTCATGTGCAAACATGTCCATGTGCACCCCACACACACATGTATCCACATGAACGCACGTACACACCGACATAAAATAAAATGCAAATACAATCATATTCCTAAAGGCAACCTGCTCAGGCTTGTGTAACATTACTTGTGTGTATGTTTTCAGGACCAGCCATTTGGTACTGGATAAGCAACTGGTGTGCTTTTTCAAGGGGAGGACTTTCTCCCACTCTCAGCATTCTTACTTGCCTGTAGTTCTTTGTGGAGGGTTGGGATCTTGTAGACTTTCTCTCTCTACTTTAGCACATTTAATGCTGTCCTTGTCCAGCTGGTGTTCAGACAGTCGAGTTGGTGAAACTTTATATGACAATCTCAAAAAATAAAAGGCATAACAATTTTTTTTTAAAAAAATGACAGACTAACCATTAAGAAATGAATTGGCATAGTATTTACATTTAATCTATGACTCATTCTTCCATTCATTTTAAAACACCATTAGATTATTTATAATACCCAATTCCATGTAAATACCATGCAAATAGTTATTCAAAATTTAATGCTTTTTAGGTAGCAAGGGGAAAAGAAAAAGCCAGAACTTCCTCAGTAAGAACACAATCTTATTTTTTTAAAAATATTTTTCCTACACTCCAACTTTTTTCCCCCATAAATCTCTTTACTATACCATATGAATTTTATCTAACAAAGCTTCAGTGAACAGAAATACAGTCTTAGAACATGTCCCTTTTCATGTACAAAATGTCAGCTATTATATCCACCTTGTGGGGCTACCACAGGGACAAAAAATCACTGTCTGTAAAATGCCTAGGACTGATAGGTGACAAATGACAGCTATGCAAACTCCCGTGTCCTCAACAGTCCCTAAGTCCTGTGTGTCCTGGCCTGTCCTGCCCTCCTAGCCCATCTCTCCTGCTCTCCCTCAGCACAGCACAGAGGCCCCTCTGCTTCCCCACCTACTCCCCCTTCAGGGCTCTGAGGGTGCTGCTACCTCTGCCCTGAAAACCTTCTTCCTCTGTAGTTGGTCTCAGGGCACCTTCTTGATGCTTGACTCTCACACCTCTGGGGATGTTTCCCTTCATTTTCCATTAGTTAGGGTTACATCTTATCTCTTTTGTATCAGACACAATCATATGATTTAAAATAAAGCAACAACAAAAGAAACAAGATGTGACTATGACTACAAACTCACAATCCTCCTACCTCCACCTCCTGAACGCTGGGATCACAGCGTTATGACTTGAAATTGTTAAACAGTCTTTTCCCGGGAAGGTCCCAAAAGGGCAGAAGCCTCTTCCGTGTGGCTCATGCTGTGTTCCCGTGCCTGGTACCTTGCGGATGCTTGACATTTCCCAGAGGAGAGTGGTGCTGGTGCTGGTGGCGTCAGAGATGAAGAGTTCATTGATCGCCTTCTTCTCAGGCTTCAGAATTATTTCCTTTTCTAGCTTGCCTCAGCTCCAAAGCTTTCCCCTCCCCCTGGCCACGCAGGAGTCTGAGAAATAGCATGCTGGGCAAAGCACCCAGCCATCCGTCAAACTCGTAGAGAGCCTGCTCAGTCTCCTAGAAGATAGGGGCCCGTGGGAGATGGTGACATGCAGTTACTTTGGCCTGAGGCCCAAGACTCTGGGCAAAGTTATGGAATGCTGTGCAGCCAGGATCTTTTACAACCTCTTTTTTATCAAGTTTGCCAAGAACTTCACAAATTCTTTTTCATTAGCCATTCATCAGTAACCTGGCAGGATCACACACCTGCGTCAGAAAAGGGGAACACTTGCGTTTTGTGGGGCTGAAATGCTTTGCGTTCTCGCATGTCCGGCTTCATGTGCTTAGCTGGGTGTATAAACATCAAAGACAAAAATGTCAGCATAACCTTGGCCCCTTCCATGGGCTAGGAGAGTAAAAAGGGTTATATGAGGGGCATATGGTCTCCAGATCAATCCAGCAGGCTCAGAATTCTTGAGGAGAGGTGCTTTCTCTGGAGTCTTATTGCTTAAACAGCTGGTAGTATCACTGAGCATGTGCAGATGTGTCAACTCATTTAGCATTGTGCTCGGAGCTTTTTGAAAAGATTTGTGCAGCATTTATACTGTTACAAGTCCTCTAAAGGTGATTGGAAGTTTTGGAAACATGGGAGCAAGTTACGTGGAAACCTTGAAAGAGGAGTTTGACACCTTCAGGTGTCAAGGTTGATCGGACATTTTGTCCGTTGTTATTCATAACAGCTGACAAAGGAGATGAAGCAAGATATCCAAGAACAGGTAGTGTCCAGTCTCACACAATGAAGACAGTTTTTTCTTTTATTTAATTTTTATTTATTCTTTGAAAAACTTCATACATGTATATAATGTATCTTAGAATATTTATTTTTATTTTTAACTTATGTATGTGTCTGTGTGAGTGAATGTTATGTGTGTACGGATGCTCAAAGAGGCCAAAAGAGGACTTCCAATATCTCCTAGCTGGAGTTACAAGCAGTTGTGAGCTGCCCGATGTGGATGTTGGGAACTGGATTTGGATCCTCTGGAACAGCAGCAAATGTTCTCAACTCTTGAGTCATTCTCCGGTCCTTACAAAGTATCTTGAACATATTCACCCCTCATTTTTTTGATAAAAGTATATCCCTGCCAGGTTACTAGTAAATTTAACCCACCCCACCCGGCACAAATACTTATGCAAGACTACATTTGGTTTTTTTAATGAACATATAAGTGTAAAGGTTATAAGCAAATGTGTCACTAAGACCTTGGTTAGACACAGATCACACAATGACAGCTGTAGAGGAATAGGCCTGTATGACAGCCAGGAAAGGTCTATATTCCAGGGGTCTATATGAAGGAATTGCATGCACTCACCCTATGTGAGATAGGTGTTAAATACCTGGGCTGCCCAAAACAGAATTATCCCACAAGACTCGAGAGATTTGGTGACAGCTATACTAGAATCTGGTCTTCAGCTGTAATGGCTGACATGGTGGAGAGAAGAAGTAGCAGTTACAGAAAATCATAATAGATCTAAAGATGTTAATATCATTAAAGATCATTTATTAGGTGAGGGTCAATATACTGTTGTATGAATTCAGAAGCAATTTGATGACTGTTATAGCACAGTGTTGTGTGGTAGCTTTAAGTGCCTGGGATAAGGTTAGGGAGCCAGGAAAAAGGTCTATGTCATTTACAAAGATTATGCAAGGCTCAGGAGAAGCCTTCACTGGCTTTTTGCAAATATTAACTTCAACTGTGAACAGGAAAATGCAAATGCAGAGTGGAAAACAGTTATTAGACCTGTAAAAGCACAATCAGCATCTATAGATGAATGAATCAGAATTACTACTGATATTGACCCTAAGGCTTATGTAGTTGGACAAGCAATGGCTAAAGATCATAGATTTCAGAATGTTCTTTGTTTTAACTGTGAGAGACAAGGTCGTTGGCAAAGGGATTATAGGCTGGACATTCCTAAAGCTAAAGCTAATCCAGAAAGAAGGCCTCAGCCTACCAGGATTTGTTGAAGGTGTGGTAATGCCACTGGACTAATGAATGTAGATCATCAAGAGATATACGAGATAATTCCTTACTGATGGGAAAATCCCTAATGGGGCTTGCTTTGGCCCCAGCAACAGAAAACATGAGCCAGTCATTTCCTGTCAGCAATGATATAGTTCACCTACAGAACAACTAGAGGAACCTAAACTTGGTATTGGAGATTAAACAGGAAATATTGGAGGTGATGGCTATTATGGGGATACCTTTACAAATTAAAACTAAATGCCTCTGTCTATGTTTCCAATGAATTTTATTTTGCCTGTTATAACAGAAAACATATTACAGGCATATCATACAATCCAACAGGTCAAGCAGTTATAGAAAGATCTAATTGTACCTTAAAGGAGATGCTTAATAAACAGAAAGGGGGAACAAGAATTAAGGACTCCTAGAGATAGATTTCATAATGTTTATTACCTTTAAATATTTTGAATGGCAATAAGGCAGGAACAACAGCTGCCAAAGACACTGGACTGTAGAAAAACTGCTGAATTAAATCAGCCTGTATACTATAAGGACATGCTAGCATCAGAATGGAAATCAGGGGATATGTTACATTGGGAAAGAGGTTTTGCCTTTATTTCCACAGAAGACAAAAAATTGTGGGTTCCATCAAAATTGAGAAACTTCCTAGATACCAACTTCTAATATGAAAGGCACAACTTATGGAAGGAAGAGATACAGAAAGACATCTCAAGAAACTGGCTGAAGAAAGAGAGACAATAGTTTATCAGACAGGAAAATCTTGATGCTGAAATGAACATTTGCTGAAGGAAGTTTGAAGAGAAGCTGGACAGATGATAAGGACTGAAGGTTGCTACAGATATGGAAGATCTTCACATGGATGGCTGATATAGATCTTCAAAAGGGCATTCAAACTATTAAGTTTATTGTATTCATAATTGTTCCTATTCTAATAGTTAAACTATGTAAAAGTTATTCTCATAGCAAAATTTATATTGTAAACAGAAAGGGAGAATTTGTAGAGGATTAGACCTGTGTGAAAGCTATGAAGGGTCTATATTCCAGGAGTCTATATGAAACAATCACATTCAAAGGCCTGAATGTGTGGTCCACTTGAAATGCAGAAAGAATATAAAGAATGTAGGTACACACCTTTAACCCCAGTATTCAGAAGGCAGTGGTGGTCCATGCCTTTAATCCCTAAGACAGAAACAGAGTGTAGAGGCAGACACAGGAATCAGAACTCAGAAAGAGTCAGCATCACACAAGAAGTGACATCTGAGATGAGTCAGTGAAAGACAGGCAAAGTGACTAATCAGAGGAAGAGTTAGTAGAGTGAGTCAGAGTGAGGACAGACTCTCAGATAGAAAAGCAAGCTCTTAGTTCAGAGAATCAAGCAGTCAGTTACAGCAGACAGTATGAGATAAGCAGTCTGAAGTAGGCAGTAGGAGGACAAGACACAGAGACAATGAAGCAGTCTGACTGAGGCAGTATGGAGCAACGAGAGCTCAGAGAGAGACACAGAGACACAGAGGCAGCTAGACAGAAGAAATCAGTGTCAGATGGGGAGAATGAATCAGTCTGAAGCCAAGCAGAGCAGTTCAGTCTGAGGCAGTCAGAGAATCAGCCAGAGTAAGCCAGAGTCAAAAGAGTTTGGTCAGAAACTGTAAGTTAGTCAGAAGATCAGTTTGAATCAGCAGCTTGGAGAAGTTTGAGCCAGAACAAAAGTGAGCTGAACCTGAAGAGGTAGAGTTCAGAAAGAGCTAGTCAGAGTGGCTCAGTCAGCAGTAAGTCTCAAAGGTTGATTAGATTGTACAGAGATTTAAACATTTTAGATTTTATGGAGGCTGAGGCTAAAGCCTTCCAGTTATCAGTTAAGATTATTAGACTGTATGGAGGCAGAAACACCTTGGGGCTCCAGGACTAGGGACTGATTGTTGAATTAGGCAAAGACTGAAAAGCCTTTTGCCCAGAATCAACAGCAACAGATAGCCACTGCTTGGCTCAGCCACTGACAGGGGCTAGCTCTTACTCTGCCTAAATCCTGCAAATGCAAACTTGCCAGTGTCATTAGCAAGTAAGTCTGAATCCAAGTCCTGGAATGAGAATGTTCTTTTGTTAGTTGGCTGCCAATCAACTCCTTATAGACCAATGTGTTGCAAGACAGTTATAAGGGTGTCAAAAGATGCAATATTTCTAACATAGCAACAACGCTTAAAAACTTATTAAGTAAGTAACACAGGGCCCTCATGAAGTAGCTCATGAATATAGACAAAAGGAAAAAATAGAAGACCATTTGTGATACCACTACCCAGAATGAATCATGGTAATTTTCTAGGACTTTTGTGTTTACACACACATACACACACACACAGGCACACACACACACACAATGTATAGACACATATACATACAATACACACCAATATATACTGACAACCATTGTATCAAGCTGCTGCTATTTGCAATATTTACAGTTACAGGGCCTTCCTCATGCATGCATTATTCTAATGCTTTTATATGTTGTAGCTCTCTTGAGCTTCATTATAACCCTAGGCGATTTAGGAATAAGGGTTAGTTACAAGATAGGAGTTACTATTATTATCCCTCAATTTAGAGGTGAAGACACTGTCTCAGACAGGCTAAATTAGGTGATATAGCAGTAACAGAATGAGTACTTGCACTTAGTCAGTTTGACTCCAAACTTCTTTTAAAGTAGTAGACAAGCAAATCCTGTTTTATTTTTCTATAGTGGGAGGCACCTGGTTTTCATTGTCCTATAGTGCTTTTACACCAAGATCGCAAATGGCCACATCAGATTAGTGCCTATCATAGCAATTGAATTAAAACTTGATTATCTTTGTGAAGATCATCCCTAAACCATGCCTCACGCTAAGTTCCATGGTGTTTGGCTTGCAGTAGAAATTTTTAGGGTAGAAAACACACAATTCAATTCATAACCATTCATAACCAACACTGAGAAGACATTGGTTCATATGATTTAGTTTTTATCTGCAGTGATAGAGGTACTGGTATTTTTATTTTTGTGGTTGTAGCCTACTGCACAAAACAAACCCGATGATATCACTAAGGGATTCCAACATTGGTTAATATATCAGAAAGATAATCTAGTGAAATATGGTATTCCTTCTTATTAAAATATGCTTTTGTCATTCCCCTCCATTCTCTTTTCTTCTTCCAACTCTTCTCATGTCCCCCCACTTAAACTCCTCTTCTTTAATTGTTGTTGTTTTACACACATGCACACGCATATGCACATGCACACATACATACATACATAAATATGACCTGCTATGTCTGGACAGTGTTACTTGTATGTCTATGACTTCAGAGCTGACTACTTGGTATTAGATAACCAAATAAGGGGCTCCTTCTTAGAAAAAGACTGCTTCTCCTGCTCTTAGAATCCCTTAGTTGTCTATAGGTTTTGTCTAGGGGTGAGGCCCCATGAGATTTTCTCCTTCCACGATAACATGTCTATTGATGTTGTTCTTGCTTAGGCAGCCATATTGTTGAGGTATCATGGGGAAAGCGTCCCTATCATTTCTAGAAGATACTCTCATAGAAGACTTACTGGTTCCCTTGGTTTTCCAATCTTTCTGCCCCCTCTTTTGCAATGTTCCTTGAGCCTTAGGTGTAGTCTTGTGTTCTAGATATATTAGTTGGGGTAGGGTATTCCATGATCAATTATTCTCTGATTCTCTATATTTTGACTGGTTGTTGTTTTCTGTAATCGTCTCTGTCTGTTGCAAAGAGAAATGTCTTTGATGAAGGGTGAGAACTACACTTATCTGTGGATATAAGGATAAGTATTTAGAATGCAGTTAGACATTATGCTGTTTTAGTAAAGTGGTGGTAGTAGGTTCTCCTCTAAGATACACGACCTCACTAGCCTGGGGTAGTTGGCTAACTTTCCAATACCGAGTATGTTTCTCCCCACCTCCGTTGAGTGGACATTAAGCTCACTAAGAGAGCTGTTGGTTACTGCCCAGATTTGATTGCCACTATTGCATCTTTAGGGACATCTTGCCATGCTGGGTGTTGCAGATCATAGGCTTCATAGCTGGGTAAGACTATTGGCTGTTTCCTTCCCTTGTCAACTTACATGGAACCTCTCGAGACTCCCTAGGGAGACTCTACTAGGGAAGAGGCTTTCATGTCACATCCATCTTGGATCTTCTGAGTCCTGTGTCCAAAGTGATGGTGTCTTCAGCAATAGGACTTAGCTTCAATAGTCTGGGAGGCAACCACAGGCAACGGTAGCCTATATTAGCTTGGAAGTTTCTTGGACTTGTCCGGCCAACAATTCAGGAGGGGGTTTCTCATGCCTGGCATGGGATTTTTTGTTAGGCAGTCAAGGGCTGTTGGGGGGAAACATTGTCAGCCAAAGTGGCTTAACTTCACTTAAATGTTATATGTATATTTATACATATACACTTACATGTAATTTGGAGTAAGCAAAAGTAAAAACAAAAACTATATTCCTTATTTTAAAGGAATACTGGAAATAAGGCTTTTTCAAACATCCTTAGTGTTATTTTCCCTTCCTTCTTCCACCTCCTTCTGCATTGAACTCCTTCTCCCCTCCCTAATTAAATCTCCTGTTTTTCCCATTTCCCCTTTATATCATTGATACCCTGCTATTCCCTTCTCTAGTACCCTGCCCCCACAGTCCTATGTCCCCCCTTAAAGTTCCCTTTTACTTCCTATTTCTATGGTTACTCCAGGCTATGTATTCACGGTTGAAGATTTTGTGCTAGGAACCACAGATGAGACAGAACATGCGGCATTTGCCTTTCTGGGTCTGGATTGTTGCACTCCATATAATATTTTCTAGTTTCACCTATTTACCTGCTATTTGCATGATTTCATTAGCGCTGAATCATATTTCATTGTGGACGTGTGCCACATTTCCCTTATCCGTACTTCAGTAGAAGGACATCTAGGCTGTTTCTATTTCCTAGCTATTATGAACAGAGGAGCAGTGCGTGTGGCCGAGTGCATGTCTGGGGAGTGGGATGTCAAGTCGGTCTCTGATATTTGTCGCCAAATGCTCTTCAGGAAAGCTGAGCTGAGTTTTCAGTCAGGGGGGCGGTATTTATTGAGTCTAGGGTTATACTTTACCATTGTTGCTCATTATGATGTGGCTGGCTCCTATTAGGGGTGCAATACACATTTCAGCATGAAATACATTTTCTCATTATACTTCATTTTAAAAAAGTACAAGTTATATGTGAAATATTGTTTGGGATATACTTAAATTGGAAAAAAAAATCTGTTTGTTTGAAATTCCAATTTAGGTAGGCATCTCATATTGCATTTTTGTTTCCACAGCAGAACAACCTACATGTATCTGAACCACAAGAATGAAAATAGTCCCTCTCGTGACTCCAGTGCAATTACTACAGTCTCTTCGGACTGTCACTAGCTAGAAACTTGGTATGGAGTGAGTCTTTTCTCAAGGAAACCTAAACCGTCCTTTAATTCTGTCTACACCTGCAGTTTCAGGCAGCTACCATTTGTCTGAACACTTACAAAATCTGAGGCAGTTCACTGACATCATCCCTAACCCCCTCAACCAAGGAGGCTGAAAAAAATCTCAATTTATAGCTAAGGTTATTTAGATTCGACAGGTAATTTACCATCCTAGGTTACACGGAAGTGAGATTGGACTCTGGGCTAGTTGGTTTCAAAACTTGCTCCCGGCTCCTGCTCTAGGCTGCCCTGGAAGCTGGGAGAGGGTTGAGGTGGGAGCAACTCTGGGGCCATTGTTTTCTGTCTATCATTTCTTTATGGAATGCCTACTCTGTGCTCTGATGGGGAACAATACCAACTTCCTATACTTCTGATGTTTGCGTTTAACAGGCAGAGCTGTTGGGGAAGAGACTCTGCTGCTGAAGTTCTTTCCCAGGGGAGACATAGACCCCTTCTACTCCTTCTCCTAAGGTCCCAGACACGAACTAAGGCATGAGTGCACCAAAGATCATTCTGGGGAATCAGAATTATTGGGCTTTCTCTCTCTATATATATTTTTTTTCTTCCTTTCTTTCTTTTAAATTTTTTAAAATTTAATTTTGATTTTTAAATTTATTCTTCTCTCATACAATACATCTGACCACATTTTCTCCTCCCTCCACACTTCCCAGTCCTCCCCACTCCAAGCTCCCCTGTCCACAGGATCCACACCTCCTCTGTTTCCCTTTAGAAAAGAGCAGGGCTCCCAGGGATATCAATCAAACACAGCACAACAAGATACAACAAGAATAGGTACAAACCCTCCCATCAAGGCTGGATGAGGCGACCCCATCAGAGGAAAAGGGTCCCAAGAGTAGGCAAAAGAGTCACAGACAGCCCCACTACCACTGTTATGGGTTCCACAAACTAACAGCCATAACATATACACAAAGGACCTAGCACAGACCCATGCGAGCTCTGTGACTGCCGCCTCAGTCTCTGTGAGCCCCAACGAGTCCTGCTTTGTTGATTCTGCGGGCCATATTCTTCTGTTGTCCTGACCCCTCTGGCTCCTACAATCCTTCCTCCCTCTCTTTGGCAGGGTTCCCTAAGCTCCATCTGATGTTTGGCTCTAGGCCTATGCATCTGCTCCCATCAGCTGCTGGAGGAATCTTTCTATGATGTTTATGCTGGGCACCGACACACAGCAGAATATCATTAGGGATGATTTACTTATTTTTTATTTTTTGTCCAGTCTTGTTGGTTCTACCCTAGGTCTCTGGGCTATCTAGCCTCTGGATCCTGGTCATCCAGGCAGTGTTGGACAGGGGCTCCTTTTCGTGGCACGGGTCTCAAATTAGGCCAGTTAATTGGTTGGCCACACCCATAAGTTCTGCTCCCCCATTGCCCCAGCACATCTTGCAGGCAGGACAAACTGTAGGTTGAAGGTTCTGTGGCTGGACTGCGACACAGTTCCACCACTTGAAGCCTTGCCTGGTTATAGAACATGGCAACTTCAGGCTTCACATCCTACATTACCACAAGTCCTTGCTAGGTCACCCTCTTAGATTCCAGAGAGTTTCCACTGCACTAGCTTTCCCATCATCACCAAAATGCCCTCGATTCCAGCCATCTCTCTCCATGCTCTCTTGTTGAGGGGCATCTAGGCTGTTTCCAGTTTCTGGCTACTATGAATAAAGCCGCTATGAACACGGTTGAGCAAATGCCCTTGTGGTAGGGTGGAGCATCTTTTGGGTATATGCCCAGGAGTGGCATAGCTGGGTCTTGAGGTAGATCGATTTCCAATTTTTTGAGGAACCATCATATTGATTTCCATAATGACTGTACAAGTTTGCACTCCCACCAGCAATGGAGGAGTGTTCCCCTGGCTCCACGTGACCACGAGCTGCTGCTTGTGTTAGTGATCTTAGCCATTCTGACAGGTATAGGGTGGGATCTCAGTGATGCTTTGATTTGTATTTCCCCGATGGCTAAGGATGTCGGACATTTCTTTGTTTCTCAGTCATCTCAGGTTCCTCTATTGAGAATCTGTATGCCATTTTTTAATTGGGTTATTTGGTTTGTTAATGTCTAGTTTCTTGTGTTCTTTATATATTTTGTATATTAGCCCTTTATCAAATCAACGTCTTTTCCCATCTGTAGGCTGCCACTCTGTTGTATTGAAAGTGTCCTTTGCCTTACAGAAGCTTTTCAGTTTCATGAGACCCTATTTATTAATTGTTGATCTTAGTGCCTGGGCTATTGGTGTTTTGTTCAGAGAATTGTCTCCTGTCCCAATGCATTCCAGGCTATTCCCCACTTTCTCTTCTATCAGGTTCAGTGTATCTAGTTTTATGCTGAGGTCTTCGATCCACTTGGACTTGAGTTTTGTGAGGGGTGATACATGTGGATCTGTTTGCATTCTTCAACACTCAGACATCCAGTTAAACCAGCATCATTTGTTGAAGATGCTTTCTTTTTCCCATTGTGTATTTTTGGCTTCTTTATCAAAAAACAGGTGTCCAGAGGTGTGTGGATTTATTTCTGGGTTTTCAACTCAATAACAGTGATCAATGTGTCTGTTTTTATGCCAATACCATACTGTTTCTGGTACTATATCTCTGGAGAACAGCTTGAAATCAGGGATGGTAAGACCTCCAGAAGTTCTTTATTGTTCAGGATTGTTTTAGCTATTCTGGGTTTTTTGTTTTTCCATAGGAAGTTGAGCATTTTTCTTTCAATGTCTGTGTAGAATTGTGCTGGGATTGATTGCTTTTGGTAAGATGGCCACCTTTACTGTGCCAATCCTACCAATCCATGAGCATGGATGATCTTTCCATCTTCTGATATCTTCTTCAATTTCTTTCTTCAAAGATACGAAGTTTTTGTCATACCAGTCTTTTGCTTGCTTGATTAGAGTCACCCCCAAATATTTTATATTATCTGTGGCTATTATGAAGGGTGTGGATTCCCTGATTTCTTTTTTAGTCCATTTGTCATTTGTATATAGAAGGGCTACTTATGTTTGTATGTATGTATATATGTATGTATGTATGTATTTAATCTTGTATCTAGCCACTACACTGAAGGTGTTTATCAGCTGTAGGAGTTCCTTGGTAGAATTTTTGGAGTTGCTTATGTATACTATCATATGTTTGATTCTTCCTTTCCCATTTGTATCCCCTCGATCTCCTTCTGTCATCTTATTGCTCTAATCAGAGCTTCAAGTACTATAAAGAATAGGTATGAAGAGAGTGGATTGATTCCTGATTCTACTGGAACTGCTTTGAGTTTCTCTCCCTTTAATTTGGTGTTGGCTATACCCTTCCTGTAAATTGTCTTTATTATTTTTAGGGGTGTCCCCTGTCTCCCTAATGTCTCCAACACTCTTATCATGTAGGGATCTGGGATTTTGTCAAAGGCTTTTTCGGCATCTAATGAGATAATCATGTGGTTTTTTTCTTTCAGTTTGTTTATATGGTGGAAAAGATTGATGGATTTTTGTATCTCGAACCATCCCTACATCTCTGGCAAGCCTGCTTGATCATGGTTGGATGATCTATTTGATGTGTTCTTGGATTCAGTTCGCAAGTATTTTATTGAGTATTTTTGTATCTATTTTCATAAGGGAAATTGGTCATAAATTCTCTTTGTTGAATCTTTGTTAGGTTTGAGTATCAGGGTCACTGTGGCCTCATAAAATGAATTTGGCAATGTTTTTTCTGTTTCTATTTTGTGTAATAATTTGAGGACTGTTGGCATTAACTTTTCTTTGAAACTGTCTGGCCTTGACTTTTATTGGTTGGGAGACTTTTAGTGACTGCTTCTATTCCCTTAGGAGTTATAGGTCTATTAAAATTGTTTATCTGATATTGATTTAACTTTAATAAGTAGTATCTATGGAGAAAATTATCCATTTCTTTTAGATTTTCCAATTTAAGTGGAGTAGAGGTTTTTAAAGCATGTCCTAATGATTCTTTGGATTTCCTTGGTGTCTTATGTCTACCTTTTCATTTCTGATTTTGTTAATTTGGATATTCTCTCTCCACCTTTTAGTTAATTTGGATAAGGGTTCGTCTATCTTGTTGATTTTCTCAAAGAACCAACTCTGTTTCATTGCTTCTTTGTATTGTTCTCTTTGCTTCTATTTTATTGATTTTGGCGCTCAGTTTATTTCCTGACATCTACTCCTCAGGGGTGCGGCAACAGGTAGATGGGGGAGGGGGTTGTGGAGGACTGAGTCTGCGAGGACCAAGAGAGTGGAGAAGTTCCATGGGCAAGAGACCTATTGTTCTGGTCAGTATGGCCTACCATTGGGCTTTCTTAAGGAGCACAGGTACGGGGTTATCTAGAAGGATGTGAATTTACCCAGCAATATAGATGGAGCTCCCATTCCCGTGTTGTCATTCCTTTCCACCTATATACTGTAGCCCCACCCCCAAATCCACATGCAATGAAGGCAGAGTTGTGTACAATAGGTGGTATGTTGTAGAAGTTTATTTTTAGTTATGTATAAAATAATTGTTTTCTGCACTGTTGGGTGAGGGGCTGTCTAGGTGTTGGCATTTTGTATTGCCTGCAGGTGTTGGATTTATGTGGGGGATGTTTGATTGCTTATGATCTGCACATCAGTAGAACACCTGAGGCGTTCTCTATCAATAAAAACACCTGAGATCAGATATTGGGGTTCCACTGTCCAGTATGGTGCTGGCTAAGTTAGTAGTTCCCCCTGGTGAGGTCTGGCAGGGTTTATATATATGATTATGCCTCCTTGTCCTCTCTTCTCTGCTAAGCTGCCACAGCAGCATAAAACTATAAATGGTGTACCAACATTGGGCAGGACATCATACCAGCTAATCCAACTTGGAGATGGGGAAGAAGAAAAAAGAAACTCCAGACTTCACAGGGTCCATTTTGTTTTGTTTTGTTTTGTGCAAACCTGTCCAGATACTGGTTAGGTGAGGCAGTCTTGACAAGACACATCTGCCATGGTGATGAGAACTCCACACCATGAGGAAACCCTTCTCAAAGACAAGGTAACACATTGTTTTTGCTGCAAACCAGACTCCATCTTAAAATCTGCAAAGTGTTTTCTTAGGGTCAGCACACAGAATCTGTCTTCCAGAACTGGCTGAGGTTATATCTCATGCTGGCAGGCTTGGTATTGTAACACTTACCCAGGTGGTGCTAGTTTTGAAGGCATGAAGGGGTCATGGAGAGCAGCTGAGGCTTGGCACTATAAATGGCCAGGAGAAGCCATTAGTGAAGGTGCAGTCAAAGTAGCAGTTAAAGGCCCAGATTGAAGGGGTCATGTAAAGAAGTTGAGGCTTGGGAGAGACCAGGGAAGGCTATTGGTGAAAGTGTAGCCCAGCTGGAGCAAGAGACCCCAGCATTCTGAAGATGCCAGTGCTGTGGGACGACTACCAAGAAGAGCAGCAGCAGTGGAGTGAAGGACAGAGCCTGAAGGACAAGCTGTGTGTGCTGCAGAGGGCAGAACCAGAGAAGTGACCCAAGCCCTTTGGAGAGCCCAGAATATCGTGAGTGAATTCCAGATAATTGGCCATTGATGTTTTTCTGCTCTCCAAAGACACTTCGAAAAACTTGCTAGATGTTTGGTTTCATTTGGTCCTGTGCATTAGCAACCCTTGTGATTGTTCCTTTTGGAAATAATTTTGCTGGTGTAGTGTTTAAATAGTGTTGTAGAGATAAAGCAAATGTTTTGTTTTATACAGAAAGGGGGAAATGTTATGGAAATTTATTTTTGGTTATGTATAAAATAATTGTCTTGTGCACAGTTGGGTGAGGGGCTGCCGAGGTGTTGGTGTTTTGTATTATCTGCAGGTGTTGGATTTATGTGGGGGATGTTGATTGCTAATGATGTGCATGTGCTATCAGTAGAACACCTGAGGACTTCTGGATCAATAAAACACCTGAACTCAGATGCTTGGGGTTCCACTGTCCAGTATGTTATTTGCCATGACAGTGGTTCCCTCTGCTGAGGTCTGGCAGGGCTTCCACTTATGAATATGCCCCTTGTTGTCCTCGATGAATCATACCATAGGTGAACTACTACACCATTGTCTCCTTGGATAAACTTTTGCCTTCATCTCATGACCTTTCTCCACATGAACGTTCATCTTTCTCTGCTTCCTGGATGTGTGTGCAACATGACCATGCCTCAGGCTACTGCTGCTGTGTCACATCTTCCCCTCCATGATGATCTGCACCTCAAATTGTGAGCTAAGATAAACCTACCCTTACGTTGTTGTTTTTCTGAAGTTATTTTGTCACATCAATAAGAAAGGTAACTCATATATCTTCCTTGGAGCAGGAAAGGAAAAGTAGAAGAAGGTGAGGAAGGGAGAGAAAGACAGGAAGGAGGAGGAGAAGAAATCAGAGAAGAAGGGGAGTCCGGCTGCTGGCTGGGCACACTGTTGAGGTTACTCAAGTTCTCCAGGGCTCCTAGATTAAGAGGTTCCTGGCAGCAGTGGGCTTCCCGATCCCATATGTGTTGTGTTGTGGAGTAGCCAGAGAGATCCTTCTTGTTATTGATACTAGATAGTGGGGAAAATTGTAGCTAAAATTACAAACCTTTTCCTTTAAAGGAGGTGGGGTATGGTTAACTGGACTAATGGAGAAAGGTATGTAAAGACTGGTAACTCCACCCAGTGCCAGCTCCACGGGACGTTTGTGTGAGCCAGTTCTGAGAGGAGACCTCAGTCAGCACAGAACATTGGCTCTTATCAGTGTGTGGCGATGTAGGTAGAAATCTTTACTCAGCCTTGATTGGTTGGAAGCTTTGATCCGAAAGGACTTTCAAAGAAACTTCTGTGGTTTTCCTGTTTAGATGAAGAAAATGGGAGATGTTTTGTACCACTTTTCGGTAGGCAAATGTGTTTGAGAGTAATATACTTCACATATTTTGCCCATTGAATTATTCCTCAAGAGATGAGGAAAGCCTGACTCGATTGGCTAAATTTGGGAGAAAGACCTGAGCGTGTGCGTTCATCCCGCCTCTCTCCTTTCGCGATGGGCTGTCTCCAGGATGCAGGATTTCTCAGGACCCCCGTAACAGAGTTGCTCTTGCTGTGGACTGCTGCACCGCAGAGCTCCACACCTTGACCTGAAACCCCTAAAGCCATGAGCCAGATATAGTCTTCCTCTTTTAAGTTGTTTATGTCACATATTTCGCCACAGCAACAACAACAACAAAAATTAACCCTTTCATAGCACTTCTATTAGACAACTCTGGGGCTGGAGTCTTAGGAATCCATCCAGCTGGGGTAGAAATCTATCTAGCTGGGGTAGGAATCCATCCAGCTGGGGTACTTATCTTCTCCAATTAGGCAACGCCAACGTTACAGCTGATAGCTTATCCCCCAACTGACCTCTGTATTGTTAGTTCTCCCCTTGCTTTTCCCCTGGGGACAGTGAAGCAGAGGGGAGCTCAATCCCTTACATCCCTTCACCAAGAAAGGACAAGGGCATAGCAGGCTCAGACCTTGAAAGCTCAGCACAGATTAGGACCGATCCCTCCAAGAGCTCTGCGGAAGCGGGATGGAGCCCGTCAGAATCACAGCCCAAGCCACAGCTTCCAAACACTCAGATCCAGGGAAGACTGGCTTGAAACTCATTCCATCTCCCAAGCAACCCGTGTCTGCTAGATTTGCGAGTTCTTTTTGAAAAATGTTGTTATTTGATGGTGCTGGGAATCAACCCCAGGGCCTAGAGTATAGTAAACAGACACTACTACTGAAGTGTATCATCACAGGCTCAGGTTTCTCTGAGTGTTCTTGATATTTCCAAGATCATTTTATAAGAGCCTTAGAGACTGATTTTGCTGGAAAAATAGAAACAAAATCCCCAAACCACTTGTTGGGCTCATAAGGTAACTAAAAGCAGACTGAAAGCCTGGCACCTCTGCCTTCCCTTCTGTGTCTAACTTCTTCATTTGGGTCAGACTCCTGCTTACCTCTTCATAGTTAATAACCAAGGAGAGTCCAACCTTCCTCAGTCCCTATAAGGCTAAAAGAACAAAGATAAACAGTTATTCCAAACCTGTAGTCCTCTTGGATTCCAGGCACAGCAAAGCCTCACAGGGCAGAACCCATCCCCAGACCCTTCATCTTGCTCCCTATCCCCCTACCCACCCTCCCCTCCCCTCCACCCCTGCCCCTGCAATGCTGCACTTATCCACGATGATTGAGACTGCACCCTGGAGAAGAGAAATCACTTTTTTTTAGGAACCAGAGTGATGCCCTCCAGTCATGACAGGGATAATGACTTCTCCCTCAGACCACCTCTCAGAACCGGAGCAGAGACCAGAGACAGATCAACCAGACCATCCCATGGCCAGGACTGTTGAACTCTGCAGACTCTTTTGCTTCTTCTGCCATTCTTCCTTGGCCTACATCTGAAGCTTGTGTCAGCACCTCGAAGACACGCTGGGTCCCTTTGTCTTGTTCTCTTCTCTACCATTGCGTGTCTCTTTAATCAGCATATGCTGGGATGGGTGCTGGAGCTGGGGGATTTTACCCTAAAACTCCAGTTAGAATGGCTCACTTGAGGGTAGCCTCCTAGAACCGCTTCTTACTCCACCTCTATCTGCATGTGCCTTCCTTCCCTCGGCCCTGAATGGGAGGCAATGCAGAGCAGGGATGGCGAGCAGGGCCTTTGAGGTCAGACTTGTCTGATCTGCCAGTTACTAGTTTTGAGACCAGGGCCACTGAGCTAACTTCTCTCTGTACCTCAGTTTCCTCACCTGGAAAATTAGGACCATTATTAATTTATTGTAAGGATTAAATGGGCTTATTTGTGGAAATTCCTAACATCTCCCGGCACGTAGTAAGTCTGGGCTAGCTAGCATTTGTATGTGTTTGAGGTTTTACTAAAAGTCTGAGTTCTCCGAGAGAAATCAGACGACTATACTTACTGCTACAAACAAGTCAAAATATCCAGTGTGCCATTCAGTGTCTGTTCAGCTTTTGGCACTGAGTTTCAGTGAGCCCTACTGTGTAGGGTACTTGTCTATCTTCTTCCTCCCCCATTCCTTGGCTAGGGTCTCCAGAGTTGGGGCTCCAGCTGGCTGTGTGGACCGGAGGGCTTTCCAATGCAAGTCCCTTGCTGATTGCTCAAAATTTTCAATTTTCGTTTTTGTTTTTTAAATCATTCTAGATTTATTTCTCTTGTGATCTGTTTCACAGCAGTGGGAGACAGAAACGTCTCAGGATTGCCTGTGAGCAATCAGGGCTATTCAGTAAGTCTTGGCCCCCATTCTGTAAAATCGAGGCTCAGAATGTGTTCTGGGGCATTCTGTAGGCCCAGGGTAGACATCACCGCTCTTACAAAGCAAAGGAAGCTCTGTGGCCAACATGACATGAACATGAGGGTAGAAGAGGTCCCGTTGCATGTCCTCTCTGCTCGCAGCAGCTCTGTGACGTTGGGTTAGTGACTTCATCTCTCTGGGTCTCAGTTTCTTTATACGCAAAGCGTGACCCTATGCGAGAGACAGTTGCCTTCATTAGGCTGCAGCTCACTTTAGTGTGAAGGTGTACTTAAAGATAATCATATGTCTTCAAGGCCTGGTTATACTGTGGATGCTTAAAGGTAGTTACACCTTACTCAACTCGGTGCTGTCATTATGATTGAGGTAGGTATTATCGTCCTCTGTGTGTGTGCGTGTTCACGCGCGAGGGTACGCATATACCACGAAAGCATTCAGAGGTTAAGGGGTAAACTCATGGATCTGTCCTCACCTTCCAGCTTGTCTAAGGCAGGATTTTTCTTGTCTGCCCCTGTGTTATGTGTCTCAGGCTAGTTAACCCACACGTTTCCAGAGAGTTTTCCTATCTCTGCCTTCTGGCTCACTGTGACAGTGATGTGTTGACACGTGCCACCAGGTCTTACTTTTTATGTAGGTTCTGGGGATTCAAATTCAGGTTGTCGGGCTGTGCAGCAAGTACCTCTACCCACTGAGCAGCCTCTCTGGTCCTCGTCTTGTGTTTTGAGACATGTTGTCTCATTGGCTTAATAGTCGCCAAGTAGGCCAGGTTGACTGAACAGCAAGCCCGGGAGATCCGCCTGTCTCCTCCTCCATGCTGGAGACACAGGACTACGTCATCATGTGCAGCTTTCTGTTTGTTTGTTTGTTTGTTTAATATGCGCCCTGGGGCTTGAACTCAGGTCCTTATGGTTGCAAGGCAAGCACTTTGCCACCTGAGTCATCTTCTCATCCCTACCACCCAACTGTCTGATCGTGATAAGTTATGTAATCAAGATCGTGGATGACTACCCTCCTGGAAAACGTTTGGGATGTCTGTGGCGCTTTACCATTTCATTCCTTGAGTTAGTTTTAATTTGATAGGGTTTGCTTGTCAATTCTCCCTCCTCTGGTTCCTGAGTTTTGTAGACTGCTGTGGAAAACATTCTTTCTTTCTTAAGGCTTTTTTAGGACTGCAAAATCTTACTATTCTGCTATAATTGAGGACTAGAACAGGCACAGTCAGTTACAGTGGATGGTGTCACCCGCTGCTAAGGGGTACAGCCGCCATCACCCACTAGCCATGCTGCTGCTGAAGTGCCTATGTGGAGTGTTAGTTTTGGTTTTTATGTTGAACTGTAGTGCATCAGGCTTAGTGTTTTAAATGGCATCAAGTATAAATTAATTAATTTTGCTATTACAAATGAATAATTTTATCAATACCATGTATTGATGCGCCTTTTGTTGCCTCTTCTTGTTGGGAGCATTAACTTTTAATGGTTGAGCCATCTCTCCAGCCCTTTCCATTCTTCTTTTAATGGGAATAAGCACCTTTATCATGAAGCCTACCCCTATTTATAGCCCTATTGTTGAACTCCCCTTCCGTGCAGATATTTGCAGGCTTAATTGAATCATATACCTCTCTGTTCTATTGCTCCTTACTTGAGCTAGCTCTATATTGGCAAAGAGTGAGTGTTCAAATAACACAATAAATATTTCCAAATGAGTTAATGCAGTGAATTGCAGCATGCCTACCTCATGATTCTGGTATTTCTTTAATATACCACTAAGTCTGATCTATTCTTGCTTTCTTGAGGTTTTGCATTTAGCATAGGGAAGGTAGGTGGAAGAAGGCATTTAAATTTGTGAGCTTTCCTGGTTCACTTGTGGGAACACTGAGCAAGTTCCAATGTCTTTCCACTAGATCATGTGTTAGTGTAGATATGTAGATGTCAGTGACAGATTTTATTCCAGATGTTAACCTCCTAGCATCAACATAGGTTATAAACCAAAGAGAAACAAAAATCTGGATCTGGTTCATGGAAGAAACTTCTGGAATCTGAGAGTTGTAGGGATCAGGAGTTGGCACTGGGTGGCACAGCTCAGTGGAGGCATGTAGGCATTCATTCATATTGTTCAGTTGAGAGTGTCTGGACCTAAAGTTCGTAGTACACGAATGTGGGTTATGTGTCTTTACACAAGGCATCTGCATGTGTATGTCCAAGAGTGTAGTTCATATGTACATGCATGTAACCTGTGAGTTTGTGTATATATGTATGAATCACTATGTGTTGGGTGAGGGATGCTGTGTACGTACTGAAGACATTTCTGTCTCCTTACAGAACTGGTCAGAATACTGTAGTGATCACTTCAGCCTTCCTGAGTGTGGTGGTTTGAACAAGAATGCCCTCCCCATAGGCTCATATGTCTGAATACTTGGTCCCCAGCTGATGGAACTGTTTGGGAAGGGTTAGGGGGTATGCTTTGTTGGAGGAGGTGTGCCACTGGAGCAGGCTTTGAAGTTTCAAAGGACTCATGTGATTCTTAGTGCTCTCACTCCCTCTGTCTCTCTTTCTTCCTCCTCCTCATGGCTTTGAATCCAGATTCCAGCTGTTGTCACTTTGCCGTCACGAACTCTAACCCTCCGAAACCGTAAGTTAAACTAAATGCTTTTTTAAATAAGTCATCTTGGCCACAAGATGCTTTATTACAGCAATAGAAAAATGACTAAGACATAAATTGGTACCAGCGAGTGGGCTATTACTGTGCCAGGGCTGGCCATGCTGCTTCATAGAAGGATATGGAAGACTTTGAAACTTTGGGCTAGGAAAGTGGTTGAACGCTGTAAGCAGGGTTTAACGGGCCATTCCAACAGGAACTCAGAAGACGATGGTGCTGAAAGCAATGTGGACTATGGAGACCCAGCTCAAGAGGTTTCAGAGGGAAACACCATCAACAAATGGACTAGAGACTACTCTTGTGATATTTTGGTAAAGAATGGCACTGCTTTCTGACCTGCCTAAGAATCTACCTGAGATTAAATTGAGGAGTAATTTCCTTGGCAGAGGAGACTTTAAGGTGGCCTAATATTGACTCTGTCATGTAGTTATTAGTAATCACTCTTATGCAGGTCTACAATGAAAAGGAGCACTGTATGGCAGGCAAGGCTCTGCATGAAAACCCTGAGAGGGCAAGAGGCCCTGAAAGGCTGCTGCATGAAGCTATGAGAGGAAAGCCTGGATTGTGTTGGAGACCCTAAGATGTTAGAGCTGCCGGAGCTGTGGGTAATCTGCCAAGGAGAGCTGTATACAAGGAGTGGATCCAATTCAAGAGAGAGAAGTGTATTGTAGGCAACAAGACTGGAAGGGCGGAGCCATCTAAGCCCTTAATACCAGACCTAGAGCTACAGGATTTGGAGTTTGTCCTGCTGGGTTTCAGTCTTACTTGGGTCCAGTGTTCCCTCTCTAGGCCCCCATTCCTTCATTTAGAATGGTAATGTATATTTTGTGTCATTGCATACTGGAAGTGTGTAATTTGATTTTACAGGGGTTACAATTAAGAGATTGCCGTGAGTCTTAGAAGAGACTTTGAACAATGTTGAGATGGACCGAGTACGGGGACTTTTGAAGCTGAACTAAGTGGCTTTTGCACTGTGATGTGGTATGGGGGCGGGGAGTAGAGTATGGTGGTCCTAATGGAAATGCCTCCACAGGCTTATGTATTTGAATACTTCGGTGCCAGTTGGTGGAACTGTTTGGGAAGGATTGGGAGGTGTGGACTTCTTGAAGGAGGTGTGTCGCTGGGGGCAGGCTTTGAGGCTTCAAAAGACTCATGAGATTCCTAGTGCTCTCTTTCTGCCTGGAGGTTGAAGGACAAGATGGGAGTTTTCAGCTGTTTCTCACTCCGCCATCCTGGGCTCGAACCTCTGAAATTGCAAGCCAAATTAAATGCTTTCTTTTATAAGATGATTTGGTCCTGGTGTTTTAATCACAGCAAAAGAAAGGAATTAAGCCTTTTGGCAGCATGTGGACAGAAGGCCAAGATGAGATATAATTGAGAAAGCCTGAAGCACATAAGGCAAGGCCCAGATCTGACAGTGTGGTTTTGAGAAAGTGACTCATCTCAAAATCTCTCTTGTCTCAGTTCCTCCAGATAAAAGAACGTGGAAAAATCAGTCCTGTCCTGTCCCCTTCTCTTACTCTCAGGATTCATGTTCAGGTCTGTGAAAGCTCTGCAGATGAAAACTGAAGGGAATGCCATCCAACTCTTGCTTCTTGCTTCCAAACTGTGTAGATACCACAGACAGAGTTGTGGTGGCTTAACTTCATTTGCTCTGGGATTTTAAGCAACATATGGGAATGTGTTTTCCCCTGGAGCTGTGGTCATTGTCACAAGTGGCAGGGTTTAGACACTCTTTAGACCCAAGCAGAAGTCATTCCATGGAGTCTGTACATGTAGGTGATAGTTCCTTCCACCTTAACCTTCTGTTGGTGTGATGGCAGCCAAGGCAGATGAAGCGCATCCCTCTCTGGAGCCAGCACTGCTGGGATAGGCAGTACTAGCCTAGGGAGTTGCAATCAGACTTCAGTTATTCTCTCTTGCTGAAGTCATTCTGCAGCGTCTACCAGTGTTCCCTCTGATAATTATTTTCAGTTTGAAAAGTGCTTCGACTGCACACAGCAAAGCTGCCTTAACTGCTTCTTCAATAGGTGGTCAGGTATGGGTGACATACTGTACAAGTCAGTAGGAGAGATGCCACACATTCTGCCGAGCAGCTGAGACCTGGAGAGCCGGGAGATGAAGGCGGCAAGAAAGCCCTTCTGGAGCCTGGCGTGGTGGTGCATGCCTTTAATCCCAGCACTCAGGAGGCAGCAGAGACAGGCAGATTTTTGAATTTAAGGTTGCTTGGTTTACAGAGTGAGTTCCAGGACAGCCAGAGCTACACAGAGAAATTCTGTCTCAAAAAAGAAAAGGAGAGAGAGAGAGAGAGAGAGAGAGTGAGAGAGAGAGAGAGAGAGACAGATGGACTTTCTGGGCATTGTTTCTTCACACAGCAGAAAGAGATCAAGGGAACATTGGTGCCTCTTATAAGGACTCCTATTTCATTGGAGCAGCCTCCCCACACTATTTTTTAATTATTTATTTGTATGTAAAGTGGCATTTTGCACATTTTGCACACAGTGTGTATGTGTGAGGGTAGAGCCCCCTTAAAACCTAGATACCTCCCACTGAGTTCCTCCTTCTGACACTGCAGTACCGGGGCTGGATCATGGGGACACACTTAAACCACAGCAGTGACAGCAGGGGTCTTTATATGAACAGTGTTATTTTATTTTTCCTCAGAGAGGAACCCCCAGATCTGATGAGCTTCAGACCTCCCTTCTTTACTGATCCGGCGATACAGGATATGCTCTCTAAGCATCTGAGTATGAGCAATCAGTAAGACAAGATTCTGATGGCTCTTCCTTCATGTCACCCTGGGGATCCCTTTTGGCTTTAAACACAAATCCAGCAGCCCAGAGTGACAGCCTGACCTGGGTGCCTCTCGGGATTGAGTCTATTATCCATTAACGAGCCTGGTTATTTTATGGACCAATTATCCAGGGAGGCCATGGAGGGGAAATTCTGACATTGTAAAAGTCCACCTCTCTCTGTCCACATCCCTCTGCTCTCCCCACTATCCGCTGGGACTCTGCCACCGTTTAACACATAAGCCAATTTGGCTCGTCCAACACCTGCAGTTTGATCATTTGACTATTGCCTGGCTCTTGGTCAAACCACAGGGGAGTCCACTAGCCAGTGATTAAATCTGGGCCACGATTATAATGGTTTTATGTGAGTTTGGGCCTCTGTTTATGGCCCCACTGCTCTTAGAGTACAGTGGTACTGTAAGGAGGTATAAGCCTCATAGACATAATCATGAGAATCAGGTAGGATGAGAAATGTTAGGCTAATGGGGTTGGATATTTGGCTCATGCATCGCTTCTTGATCATCCATAATGTTGTGAAAGAGAGTGTGGGAAGGGAGGTGAATGAAGGGGCTCTTGCTGAGCAGGTCTTAGGTACATCTGCCTATTAGCCACTGTATCTTGAAGAGATCTCAAAGGCAATATTGTTGGAACATGGAACACAGTGAAGTGAAGAAAATGGCTCTTGGCCACACAAGGGTACCGTGAATGCTGTGTCTGCTGGAGAGACGCTTGGCATACTACTAAATACTTAGTATTTAGACAAAGACTTCTAGATTCTGTGGGGCTTTTTGTTTTGTTTTGCTTTGCTTTGTTTTATTCCAGAGACCTACTATGGGAACTGTTCCCAGGTGGCTCTCCTTGACAGGAGGAACCTCTGGGGGATGAGGCTTCAGGATACATCCTTTGAGTGGGTAATCAGTAAGACTGTGTTTTAGGGCAGGGAGAGGTGATGGCTCAGTTGGTAAAGTGCTTGCAGTAACAGCATAAGGACCTGAGTTTGGACCCCCAGGACCCACATAAAGCTGGGTGCAGTGGTGTGTGCCTGTAACTAAGGCACTGGAGGAATAGACAGGTCGACTACAGGAGCCTACTGGCCGGCCAGTCTAGCCAACTGATGAGCCTTGGGTTTCGTGAGAGATCCTGTCTCAAAAAATAAGATAAATGGCAACAGAGGAAAACACTCAACATCCACCACACACATACACATTACCCCCACTCCCCATGTTCATGTCCACACACAGAGAGATTGTCTGGGGGAGAGGGAACTACGCTTGTGATCCTCTTACTCCGGTTTCTGTTGCTCGTCACAGAATACTGGAGATTGGGCATTTCCACGAAAGGAGTCTACTTAGTCTTCGATCCGGAGCCTGGGAAGTCCAAGAGCACAGCATCTATTATCAGATTCTGATGCGGTTCTTGTGTCGCTTTGACTCAGAGCAGTGAAGGGAAATCAGGAAGCGTGAAAGAGGCAAAATGCTAGAGACGACTTGGCTGCAGGCGAAGCAGCCCACTCTAGTAGGAACTGGGCCAGTTCAGGCAGACCTAAAGCTCACTCACTCTGAAGAGATGGTGTTGGTCCCTTCCTGAGGGTAGAGCCCTGCACCCAGTACCCCCCACCGAGTCCTGCCTCCTTCCTGACTCTGCAGTACTGCGGTTACACATGGATTATGCGGACACACTCAAACCACAGTGCTGCGCTCTCCTGAGAGCAGGGCATCATTCTGGTTGTGCGTTGACTTCTCCGCCTTGCTTCTGTCTACTCAGCTCCCAGCCTACTCTACAGTAGTATTGCTTGCTGCTTTCTATCTTCTGCATACCCAGCCTCACATAATATAAGTTGTTTATTTGGAAAAGGAAATGAAAAGAACATGAGACAGGAGGGGAAGATGCTAATGAAGTGTGAATTAGTATGATCACCCACGGGCAACTAGAGTTTAGGCTACTTTGAACTCTGGAATCAAGTACAGCACTCTAGGGTTATCCTATCCCAGGCCATAGTGGCCTTCTTCCTGTGACTTTGGTGAAAACATCCAAAGGATTATAAATCTGGAAGTTGGAAGTCTGGTGCCCAAGAAGACATAGGACTGTCACTGTAAGAATCTAGGGTTAGATCCGGTCTCCGCTCAGGCCCTTCTCACGTAGACCAAGACATGTCTGTGAGTCCCTAACTAACAGAAACCAGGGGCCAGGATTACTCACCTGAAGAGAGTTTGCATCAAAGTGAATGTTGGCATAACATATTCTGTTCCCACTCCCTTTCTTAACTCTTGTCTGGGCATTGAGAGCCTGGCTGTGGCTCTTGCTGCGAAATGGTCCCCATGCCCAGACCAGATTCCTACTTCTGTCACTTGGGTTCTGAATTCTCTCTTCAGAGACCAGGCCATGCCGTCCTGGAACTAGGACCAGAGCTCTCCTCAGAGCCCCATGACCATTATGTCATCTGTCTGTAGCTCTCTCTCCAGGGCGTTAATAGCTCTCCTAATAAACTCCTTACTCTACCCATAATCCATTTCAGTAGGAGCACTTTGCCCTGCGTGTGCCATCAGAGCACACAGCACCAGCCAACGCCGCCCGCAACACCTCTGCTCAGATTGGAGATGCTTTATATTACGCATTATAATGTCTATTCTGTACACACATTTTTTTTTTTCCCATTTGGAGAAATGAATGGCTTAGTTGTGGAAAACAAAGAGTTTCAGTACTCTCTACCGTTCCTCCTTCGTGTGTGACCATCAAATCAGTATATCTTCAGACCGTGTTGTGGTAGAAGGTTTGATTTTAAAAACTGCTGTTTGAGTTGCTGACTTGAGTTTCATAAAAAAAAAAAAAAAATCATTTAGTGAAGTTTAACTTGACAGTAGGACTCAGTTTCTGAAATGGCCTTCAACATTCTTCTGCCATTTTGTACTCTCTATTTATATGAAGTGATATTCTCAGCATTGATGATTACAAAATAAAAATAAGAATACATTCTGAAAAACATGGGAGATACTTGGCATCCTACTGTATTGAATATTCAGAAAAGATTAAAATTTATGCAAAACTAAAAAGCAGGTCCATCTCATTAGCATGTAAATATCCCTTCGTGTTTAATGAATGGTAAGCATATGCATACATAATAATTGGTTTAAGATTAATTTTGTTACGGTGTTTCATTGTATACGCATACACTGGGTCATCTAAGAATCTTTCTGGCAAAAGTGGATCACAAGTAGAAGATGTCTGAGAAGCCCTGGCTTAAACCACAGAAGTGGGGCTGTTTGTTATCTGCAGCTAAGGAATCCTTAAGGACAAGCTCTCAGCATGTTAGTTTGCCATGCCCTTTCCCTCCCATGCCCCCTCTCATCCTGCCAGCAGACAGTGCTGGTGGGAGGGGCCTCTGCCCACCTAGTCAGCGGCACAATCTCTTCTGTTCTTGGAACACAGGTCTTCCCAAATTCAGACAAGACTGAATCTATTTGATTTTTTTTTTTTTTTTTTTTTTTCTGAGCCAGGGTTTCTCAGGCTGACCTGGAACTCACAGAGATCTGCCTGCCTCTGCCTGGGATTAAAGGCATGTGCCACCTTGCCCTGCTTTTTAAAAAAAAAATTATTTTTATCTTATGTGCACTAGTGTGAGGGTGTCAGATCTCCTGGAGCCAGAGTTACAGACAGTTGTGAGCTGCCATGTGGGTGCTGGAAATGGAACCCGGGTCCTCTGCTAGTGCAGCCAGTGCTCTTAATTGCTGAACCATCTCTCCAGCCCCCATCTATTTGATTTTTTTTTTTAATGATTAGATTCATCTAGTGTTCAGCCAAGCAATCAAAAGCTCCTAAATACTTACTGTCTGCTTCCATGTTGAACTGTCAGGAAGCAGGAGGCCATTGGATCAGCCCCAGTTCACAAACTGCAGCCTAACTTAATAGGAGATAAATAGAAACAAAGAGTGTAACTTTTAAGAATAGCTAGATTCCAGCCAATTTCCAACAGCTGAGCTTCAGCCAGCGACAGGACGTCAACCCATCCAAAGGCGAACAGCTTGCTGTAACCTGTGCTGTTCGTTTCTATCAGCTGTCTGCCTATGCTGCAAAGTAGAGCTCTTTTATTTTCTGGGTGCCGTGCCCTCATGAATCAGTCTTGGCTTAAATAAAGCCTGTTAAATGTATTCTACCTAACAGGGCCTGTAACTGCATTAAAAAGCACCCAATAATTTCCTGGCTTAAAAAATGATCTTATTATTTCCTCTCGTTCTCTTTGGATGGATAATTTGGGAAGGGCTATGCTGGCGAGCTCTGGTTTGGTACCTTTCATGTGGTTATAGCCTAAATATTGAAGGGCTAGGTGGGCATCCCTCGGTGGGCATCCCTCTTTCTCTCTGAGGTCACGGGGTCATTCATGTTGGTCTCTGGGTAGAGGCTAGCTTCAGATTTCTTCCAGCAAGACGACCTGGGGACGTTAACTGCTTGCGTGCAGCCTAGAGATGCCAAGTATCACAGTGGGTGAGGTGTTTTTTGAACTGCCTTTTAGGAACTGCTCTCAGAAATCATGCGGTTTTCCTTCTGTATGCTCCGTTCCTTGAAACAGTCAGGAATGTGAACCTATATTTAGGAAAGAGGAATACATTCCCACTGCTCGGAGTCATGGCGACATTCCTGAAACGCACTTAAGATGGGAAGTAATCGTAGCCATTTGTTTTTTTTTTTTTTGAGTGTTGAATCTCCTTCCTGTCTCTGGGAAACTTGTATAGACAGGTCAAGAGGGTACAGAGTGAAGGCAGAGTGTGTTGGTATAAGTTCACCTTTGTGAAAAGTGGAGTAGATTATACTTTAAAAGCAGAAAGAAGATGAGGGTCTGGTTTGGTTTATGCCTCTCTAAGCCTACTACCTGGGAGGCCAAAGTAGGAAGATCTAGAGTTTGGGGTAGCCTGGGCTACATAGTGGTTTCCAGACTAGCCTAGGCTCTCGAGTTAGACTCCATATAAAGAACAAAATAAAACAAAACATAAACAAGAACTTACTAGTAAATTATTACGAGTAAATGAGGAATCCAAAAGCAGGTGGAATAGACACGTTTCAAAGATTCCTGGCTGTGGTGTTGGGTGGATAGTAGGCTAGAGAATGTAGGAAGAGGAACAAAGGAAAAGGAGGAATCCATTTCTGGGTTGGCATTTGGTTCATTGCTGAATTAATTAATGTCCTCCAATAGCAGTATGGAATCACAGTGGAAAGCAGCGGCGTCTAGCTGCGCAGAACCTCTGCATGGGAACGTTCCATGTAAGATGCTCTGAAGCCGGGACAGCAGCCCAGGGCTGGGTTCTAGGGCAGGGTAATGATAACCTGAGTCAGGAGGCTGGTAGGGGAGGCTCAGTATCTGCCAAGCCTGCCTGAGTCTCATAATCACCTGGAGCACTGGGTAGACACACATCCGCAGGACCCGCCTCAATGCTCAGGTGTATGATGATCAGGAAGGCTGGAAAGTGATGACAGGACTCTGCATCACCCAACACTAAGAGTCTCATTCACACACCCAGGAAGAGGAACACTGGCATCATGCTGAGCTGTCACCCTGGATTAAGAGCTCATACTCTGCAGTGAAGCAAATCCGTGTGGATTTGGGCTCCTCTACTTTCTACTATGTGACCTCGGGAATATGCAACTTCTGTCAACCTAGGTTCTCGTTCCGTAAAATTGGGATATTTATTGTCTTATAAAGACACCACTGTACATGTACGAACACATTTTTAAAGCCAGCATCCCCACAACTGACGTCAACTTTGACACTGTAATGATTTAAATCTAATCTATCTCCACAGGGGATCATGTCTTTCAGATGCCTTGGAAGCCGTAGGAGATGGAGCCTGGGGGGGGGGGGGGGAGAAGCAGATCACTTGGGATAGGGCTTTGAGGGCTACAGCCCATCCTCCGGTTCCAGTGTCCTTTCTGCTTCCTCGTCTGCCACCATGTAGACAGTTGCTACTCACAGTACTGCCATCCTGGGCTGAGTCACCTTGCCATGCGATCTCTCAGCTGTGGTGATTGCAAGCTTCCCTTATGTTGTCTCTGTTGGTCATGATGACACAAAACAACTAATCTAGAACATTGGTAACGGAGAACTGATTGGTAATGAGCTCAAACCTGTCCGTGTGGTCTGGGAACCTTCGGAACTGGTTTGTAGGAAAAATATGGAAGAACTTGGAGACGTGGGCTGGAGAAGCCTCAGAGTGCTTGATGCTTGATGATGTTCTCTCTGCTTGATGATGGCTCTGGTGGACATATGGAAGGCTAGAATGAATGCTGAAAGAACTATAGATAGCGAAGGTTTCAGAAGGGAGTAAGGACTCTCTAGGGAATCAGATGTGCAACATTCCATCACAGAACGTACTATATTTTCTCTATCTTTTGAAATCTGAGTGAGGCTGGGTTAAAAAGTAGTAGGATAATTTATGTAAGTGGGGGAGCCTCATGACATCATAGTGTCAGCTGGTAGCATGGTTATTGCTGGCTTTTTCTTGCCAGGGGGAGTCAGAATCCAGAGCTAAAAGCTGAACAGAAAGATCTAGAAATACGCAATCTGTGTGTGCGAGTGAATTTAAACCTGTGCACAGAGCAAGTGCAGGCAAAGTAGCCTCAGCTGTTCAAGAGATTAACAGTGTTGTAAGGAATCAGACCACTTTACGTGGGACGATAGGAAAGACGCCTGGAGGACAAGGCTCCAGGGTGTAAAAATGCAGTCTTCGTGGAAAAACTTTCATTTAGGAAGAACTGCAAGGATGTTTCACGTGAATAGGGATGTCCAGGGGACTGTTTTCCAGGTTCAGTCACGCAGGCATTCAGAGACTGCCACGGTCTAAGGTGGCCTGGCTACTTCTCTAACTGGCAGCAAAATGTGTGCCATCCACGTGGTGCTGAGTTTTCAGACATGCAGCTATGGAAGTTATCCTCAAGGTTTTGGGGAAAAAGTCTGCGAGGTCAGGCAGTGTGTAGCAGGATTGGGTTGCTGGAGGAGAGTCCTTCAGCAGGATCTATGTGAAGCTGGGTGTCTAACCTGCACTACAGTGGAGACACCACAATGTTGGAGATGCCAGACACGTGGGATATCTGCAGGGGAAAGCTTTAGGCGCCAAGTAGAGTTGGTCTCAAAGAAAGACCACATGGGCTGCAGGTAGCAGGGCTGTAGGGTGGGGCTGCCCAAGCCTGTTAGAACTCACGTCATGACACCGTGTGCCCCAGATGCTAGACATGGAGCTACAGGATTTGGTGTTTTCTCTGCTGGGGTGTAGTCTTGCTCTGGTCCAATCTTTCCTTGTGATTCTCCTGTTTTTCCTTTCTGGACTGTGTCATTGTATGTTAGACTTAAATTCCAATTGTATGTTGGATTTTACTGGGGCTCATAGTTAAGAGTTTGTCTTGAGTCTCAAGAGATACTTTGAACTTTGGACTTCTGAAGCATTAGGACTCTTAAGGGGATGAGAATTCTTGAAGTTTGATTGAATGCATTTTGCATTATGAAACACTGATGAGCTTTTAGAGAACGGAATGTTTTTGGTCTTAATAAAAAAATAGTCCCCAAAGGCTCATGTTTCGAATATTTATCTTCCAACTGGTAGTGCTGTTTGGGGGTGCTGTGAAACCTTTTGGAGGTGGGGCCTGGCTTAAAGACAGAAACTCCAGGGATAGGCCTTTGAAGGTTTTAGCCAAGTACCACATTCTGATGGCCAGTCTGCTTCCTGGGTCACTACCATGTGAGCTACTACCCCTGTATATTACCACCGTCACATCTTCCCCTCTGTGATGAGCGGAAGCCCTTTCATACCTGAGCCAAAGAAAATCTTTCCTCATTAAGTTTTTTTTTTTTTTTCAGCCAGGCATTTTGGTCACAGACATGTGAATGTGACTGACAGGGACACCAGCTATAAATGCTTGGAGTCAGGTAACAACAACCTGGAACAAATTTTTAGAGTCCACAGTGAAAGGAAAATGTTCTCAACAGCGCCCTTGGTAGCTGCAATCAGGGTCACCAGACTTCTTGCACTTTTGTCCAACTTTGGTGCAAATGCATAGGCTTCCGCGACGGCCACTCCCTCCAGGTTTGTTAATTAGCCAGAGTATTTTTAGTGTCCATATTTATTATTATTATTATTAAATTATATTATACTACATAGTACAAGGTCTGGAGGACTCTTAGGCACAGAAGCCCCATAAAGTCAGGGTATATGTTCACAAACCAGGAAGCCCCAGCAGCTGCACTGCTCAAAGTTTCTGCTAAGGTATCATGGCTGAAGCATGATTGATTAACTCACCGGCCCGTGACTGGGTCCAATCTCCATGGCCCTGTCCTGTCTTCAGGTTGAGGAAGAGGATGCTAGAGGTCCAAGCCTCTCGTTATTCGACACGGTTTAGATTTCCCGACGTCAAGCTCTAGACACGGAACAATGATGGGAACTGTCAGGAGCCCCTCCTCAGCATCAGAAAGACAGTCATCACTTAGAAAATCCCGAGATGTTTCATATGCCAGGAGCTGGGTCTAATGGTTCCTATGTGCAAATATATAATTTTTCATCATACCACAGACGTGTCGTTTGCCACGTGCGAGTTCAGTTGTGGTCAGCAATGCTGGTGGAAGACATGAACCTAGCACACCGGAGGTGGAGGCAGGCTGGATAGCCAGACTAACTGAAAGGTGAGCTCTGGGTTCAGCGAGAGAACCTGCCTCAAAGTATAACGTGGAGAGTGAGTGAGGAAGACACCCGATATCAACCTCAGGTCTCCACATGCTGTACACACATGTGTACCAGCTCATACGTGTGTGCCTACGTACACGAGAAAATGCAAGCACACATATATGTACATACATACACAACAAGAAAGAGAGATGGAATGGAATCTTTTCTGTTTCTGTCCTACGTCCTGTAATGGGGCAGATGTATTAGAACAGCCACCCAGGGGGCAGGGAGGAAGCCAGCCAAGCAGAACAGCGAGTACACACAGCAAGGACAGAGCCCTGGAAAGGGTCCCTGCAGACACTGGTGTGTCCGGAACTGCTGGTAATTTTGCTTGGGTGCTTTAGCTACACTGTCCTATGGAGGAAGGTGGAAAGGCAATGGAGGGATAAGAAACCCTGGGGCAAATCCCACTCTAAAGAGAATGAACTCACTCTCAAGAGAGCTGCACTTGTCCGCTAACGTTGGCAGAGCCCTCGGGGCTTTACCTTTTGAAGACCTCAGCTCTGCTGTGTTAGCGACTGGGTTTCCAGAATGTGGGTTTGGGGATGAACAGTGAGACCACTGTAGCCGTGCTGTGTGTTGTGGATATTTAGCTATAACCTTGCCCTTCACCCACCTCGATCTGGTGTGACAACCAGAACTGTCTCCTGACATTGCTGAGTGACCCCAAGAAGGGGGAGAGAGGCAACATTGCCCCTGTGTCCCTTTCCTCAGGCTAATGAAGAGGCAAGAGTGGTTCCTAGACACACATGCAGGCTATGCTACGAGGCTCACAGGCTGCAGGCCTCCAGTGGTTTGCCTCTGAGCACACGTGGAGCAGACGCATGGGGTGCTCGGATGTCTTAGGAGCTCCGGGGATTGTTTCAAGAGTCTGGCCTGGGGAAGTATGAAGATGGGTAGCCGGCTGGAGAGGCATGTCAGGACTGCAGAGTGAGGACCACAGAGGCTGGGAAGGGATGGAAGATCCCTGCAAGGTTACCCTGGAATGAGCCATCCTTCCTGCGGAAACTTGAAGAGCAGGAAGGGAATGTAGGGAGGGACAGGCACCATCAGCTGCAGGTGGATTGGCTTTGCCACAGCTAAGTATCCATGGTCAGAGTCTAACAGCCACTGGAGTGTCTCCATCCAGCAGTGCCAGCTACAGTGGTGCCGAACGGATGCAAACTCTCTCTGCCCCTGCCCTGGAGGGACCAAAAACAAACTGAGAAAGTAACAGAGGCTGGAACAGAGAGCAGGGAGATACCTGTGCTCCCTCTGCCCTGGAGCTGCCTCACCTGAGTAAGGCTGAACTGGGTTTGCAGGAGGGGCCCAGAGATCAGGAAGGAGCTTTGTCTTAGATACCGTTCTATGGCTGTGAAGAGACACCACGACCAACGTGGCACTTATAAAAACAAAAGCATTTAATGGGGGGCTGGCTTACAGTTTCGGAGGGTTAGCCTGTTATCATCATGGTTTGGGGCTTAGAAGCAGGAAACTGTTAGGAGCATTTGAAAGACTAAATGTATTTCTGGCAGGCAAATCTCTGTAAGTTTGAGGCCAGCCTGGTCTACACAGTGGGTTTCAGGCCAGCCAAGGTTGCTTGTCTAAAAAAATGTGTTTTGGGCTTAGCACGTAAGCATATTGGTATGTTTTATAACTATGAACAAGGCATGTTTAGTAAACTACTTGCATAAGTGTGTCTTGGTTCTTTATTGCTGAAGTTAGTTTTCTTTTACTTGGAATCAAGTCAGACACAGTCTAACAGGGCATTTAGTTATGCAGCCAATGTCATGACCATCCTCTATATCAGGGAAATTCCTGTTTTACCTGACATGGATTACTTAGGTATGGGTAGAAACTTAATGTTCATTAAAAAAAACAAAACTAATATAATAATAAAAAAAAACCCCAAACCCCACATAGTATGAAATTTACCATTTAAATCACTTTTTAAAAATTGGTGTATGTGTGTGCGCACGTGTGTGTGTGTGTGTGTGTGTGCGCACGCGCGTGTGCGTGTGCATGCGCCTGAGAGGCCAGAAGAGTGTTTGACCTTCTGTAGCTGGAGTTACAGGCAGTTGTGAGCCACTCAACATGGGGACTGGGACCCACACTTAGGTCGTCTGGAAGAACAGCGAATGGAGTGTTCTTTAAGCCATTTCTCCTGCTCCATCTTCATCTATTTTTAAATGCCCGGGTTAATACTCTTACGGTCAGTCCACACTGCTGTGAAGTCCTTTCTTTTAAAGGCTCCACATCTCAACACTGTTGTGTCAGGGTTAACTTCTAAGCACATGGGCTTTGGGGGACTCCGTCTTAGCCTAGCGCTGTTCTCTGCATAGTGGGACGATGAGGATCATCTCTGCCCCTCAACCCCCTAAACTCCCAGACCTTTTCCATCTTGTAGAGCTGAAAGTCTGCATCTGTTAAGTCATACTCCCAGTTTCTCCCTTTCTCTGAGTCTAGCAGGCATGGCTGTACTTCATTCCCTATGACTTTGACTCTTCTGGGTGCCCCGAGGAAGCAGATTATACAACGCCGGTCTTTTTATGACCAACTCACTTTATTTGGTATGATGTCCTCAGGGTTCATTCCGGATGTAGTGCGTGGCAGGGGTTTCTGCTCTATGTGGCTGACAGTATAGCATTGCATGGATGGGTTCACTTTTTGTCCTCCAGTCGCGCATCACAGACACCTGGGTGGCTTCTACCTTTTGGCCCTGTGAGTCATGTTGCTATAAACATGTTGCTATGAAAATCTGCCCAAGAGTCTGCTTTCAATTCTTTTGTTTCTATCCAGGAGTGGATCTGCTGGGTCCTATTTTTAGTTTTCTAAAGAGCATCCATTCTGTTTCCGTAGCTGTTGTACCTCTTGCAATCCCGCCAACAGTGCTGTTTTGCTGTTTTTCTAAAGAAAATAAGGATGTTTATTTTAATGAGTGAGAAGAATTCTCTTTTCTTCCCCCTCTCTGACTTCCTTCGACCTAACCAACAATGAGGACGTCATCTAGGTTAAGGTTTTCCTTGACCCCTACAGAGTAAACCAGCTTCCCATGGTCATGGCCCCCACCACCCATCACGATTTCCAGGCTTCACTGACATCTTTTGCCTGTCTTCCCCAGGGTACATGTGAGGGAAGAGCAGGGTTTACTCCCTTCCCTGTCGGTTCTCTCGTCCGGTTGCCTGGTGCATAGTAGGTACTGACTAAGTAAATCCCTGCTGGTGAGAGAGGCTGCAAGACCCCACTTCTGTTCCTTCCCTTGCTCTCCACTTACGCTGTTAAGCAGCCTATGGGGGAAAAGGGCACGGATGATGGCAACGCGGAAGGAAGCAGGGAGTTGAAGAATTTTGTGCAAATGAACCACATTCAGAAACAGCAAATTCACCACATTCTTTAGGAGCCTGTGAAAATCCAGCAGACAAAAAAGGAGTCTGTGAGTGGGTGTCTGAGGATGACTGTAGCCATGGGTGGACATTTGTTTTTAAGAGAGGGGAAAGAGGTGAGGGGTGGCTACGTCCTCTTGGACAAGACGTTAGTTTTCCGATTCTGAAGCGTTTCTCTTTTCCTATAAAAGGCTTAATTGATTGGCTGGGAGGATTTTTCTCCTGGAAAAGAAAATTCCACTGTGCTGACCTGACAACCAAGTTGTCTCTGAGATGAAGCAGCAGCTTGTAAGTAAAACCCCACCATTCAGGCCCATACCTCATAAGATCAGAGGATTCCTGGACAGTGGGAAGACAGAGTCTTCTGTGAACCTCTTTTCAAGATGTATTTATTTTGAAGTTGTAGATCTGTAGGAAAGATGTCACAGAGTGCAAAGGTTTCCTGAATATTCTTCACCCACTTTCCCCACAGGCCAGCCTTTCGCTGTACCTACTAACCTTTCTGTGTACATGCCATCATGTCTTTCTGAGCTGCTTGAGAAGAAACATGCCCCCTTTACCACTGAACACATCAGTGCAGAGGCAGAGGTGATGCTCAGTTGGCAAAGGAATTGTCTTGAAAGCCTAAACACCTGAGCTTGATGCCCAGAATCCAGGAAAAAAGTTTGGTATGGTGATGTGAGCTTGCAATCTCAGAACTGGGGAGGAAGACACATTAAGTCAGTAAAGCTTGATGGCTGGCCGGCCCAACATAACTAGTGAGCTCCAGGGCCCAGTGAGAGAGATTCTGCCACTCCTACAACAGGGTGAGTGGCATGTAAGGAATGTTACTTAAAGTTGATGTCTGGTCTCCATCCACACATGAATAAACACACATTTACACACACACACACACACACACACACATACACACACTCACACACAAATGAATACTTCAGTGTACATTTTCCCAAGAACCATGCATCCTCTTCTAATGATCAAAGTTAGGTGATTTATGCCAGGATAAATCATCTAGCTCACAGATATTAGTCACAATTTGATAGCAACTTAACAAACATGAGCAAGAAAGCATCCTCTGGGTTCTGGATGTGCCCAGGACCACATGTTGGGCTTACTGTGACATCTCTCCAGTTTCTTTCCATATGGAATTGTCCTCAGACTTTGTGGTCATGACCTTGACTTTTTCCAGAGCATGTGACAGTGTTTTTTTACAGAATAGCTTCCAATTTGGATTTCTCCAATGTTTTCTTGTGGTTTTTCGTGGGTGCAGGGTTCCCTGAGGTGATGGATAGCACAGAGTCACTAGCCCAAGAAGCTCAGACTCTGGAGAAATGCCTCCATGGTGCAGATCCAGTTTATTGTGGCAGGAATGGGCTTTTATGAAGGAAACAGGGCATTGCTGGAGAGAGCGAGCCAATAGCTTTGGCCTATGCTTACTAGATACTTCAATCAGCCTATCTAAGGCTCGTTGTAGCAAGGGATGGTGGGCCATGAGCCTGAGGTACCGGCCTAGCGCAGGCGCTGATGTCCTCCTCTCTCTCCTACCATTGGGATCCAGTTGTTACCAACATTTTCTTAAACAGTTATGTGTCCCTTAGTGACAGTATTTTTTTTTTCAATACATGGCTTGTGGCTGTGTATGGATATCGTAGGGTAAAATGACACAGATTGAGGTGCCAATGTATACTAGAAACGTAGGCTGTGGACTGAAGCTTATTTACATCTCCATTTGTTTTCTTTCTTATTTTTAAACTTATTTTTGTTTAAAAAAAAACAAAACAAAGATGTCTGAGGAGACAGCTCAGGACTTGCCGCTCAACATAGCTGTTTTTGTACGTGCAGCTTGTTTACACTTGTACCGCCGAGATACCAGAGAGTAATGCATTGCTGATTAGCAGTGTCTGAATGTCATCAGGTGCCTTTTTAGCTCTTATAATCCGGGAGAACTTCCATTGTTGACCAGCTATTCTGTTAGGAGGCCCAGATGTGTTGATTTGAATGAAAATGACCCCCACTGGCTCACAGGGAGTAGCACTATTAGGAGGTGTGGCCTCACTGGAGGAAGTATGTCACTGGGGGAGGGCTTTGAGGTTTTAGAAGCTCACGCTAGACTTGGTGACTCTCTCTCTTGATGCTGAATGCTGATCCAGATGTAGAGCACTCAGCTCCTTCTCCACTACCATGTCTGCCTGCTTGTTGCTACGCTTCCTGCCATGCTGACAATGAATTAAACCTCTGAACTGTAAGGCAATCCCAATTAAATGAGTCACCATGATCATGGTGTCTCTCCAAAGCAATAAAACCCTAACTAAGACATCAGAACTTGGCTGTGTTTAAGTTCAGGGAACATAATTAAAACACTGCACTGATGAAAGATCATCATTTCAAAGAGCTTAATAGTAGAGAGTAGTTGGCAACACGACAGGGTAGGCAGGAGCCCAGACTTTGGGATTTCTAGATGTGCAATTCAAGGGCATGGTCTTGGGAGAATCATCACCTCTCTGAGACTCTGCTTCTGTGTGGGTTTCCTGTTGCTGTAACACAATGTCCAACAGAGCAGGAAGGATTGACTTGGCTCACAGTTTCAGAGGTTGGAAGCCATAGTCTTGATTCCATCAATTCTGAGTCCATTATGAGAGAACATGACAGCGGAAGGGTGTGGCCAAGGCTTCTCATGTCACGGTGGGCAGGAAGCAGAGCGTGAGGAAGGGATCCGGGTTTGGTTAAAACCATCGAAGATACATCCTTACTTCCTCCTATGGGGCCCTTCTTCCTAATCTTCCAGAATCTCACAAATAGATCCACCACCAGGGGACCAAGTACATAGTACACAGCAGTTAATCTTTAGTAAAATGTACAGATGAAGAAACTTAGATGCAGGGAGGTTAAATAGTACCTCAGAGTCACACAGATGTTGTGTGATAGGGATAAGTGTTGAACCCAGTGGCTGTCTCTCAACTTTCAGGTTATCACCACACCAGGCCAGCTCCTTGAAGTTACAGCCTGGGAAGTTCATGAAGACAACAGGATATATAAAGACAAGTACACAGTAAACAAGTAAATGATAATTGATCTTACCTTCTGTTTTCTGATAGTTTCTTATTTGAGAGATCAAGACGGTTTGACTAGATATGGAAATGATCAGGAACACAGGCTGCCCATGGTCCAGCTGACATTTATGAGTCCCTGGGACTTGTGAGAGATGAAGTCAACCTTGGGCTATGTGGAGGGGTGAGGGGAATACGGAGGGAAGGCAGCTCAACATGTGCACTTGGCCAATAGCTTCTCAGGTTCTCAAGTCTTCACAGATGCCCAGCTGCAGTGTGGCCTGTCCCGTGAAACCTGGTGAAGAGACTCCGAAGCCATTTGTACTGGGTTTGGAAGGGCCTTCATGGGAAGTGCCTGCCCATCTTCGGATCATTTAAAAGGTATTCTTGTTTCATGAGTTCCCACTAACTGAGAAGACACAGGAGAGCAGGAAAATCAGATCCCGAAGGGTAGGTAGGAGTATGGGTGTTTTGAGGTGTTCTGAGAATTTGCAATGTTGGAAAGGATGCAAGAGGTGGTTGTGAATGAGCTGAAGTCATCAAGTATTTTCCAGGGATAATAGCACTCCAGAATCATGTCCCCCAAACTAGATGACAAGTATGGAATGAGGTGCATATTCTTTGTGTTAAGGCAGCATTTGTGAACCAAGATCGGGGGACTCTGTGAACCCCTTGAGCTGTGTAAGCAGTATTGAAACAGAACATGTGTATGTTTACATATGTTTTCTGAAGGAGAAATTCTCAGCTTTGATCAAGCCCTCAAAATGTTCTGTTACTTAAAACAGAAAAAAAAAGATCCTTGAGGGCAAGGGAGAGGAGGTGAGAGAGAAAGGGAAGAGGCAGAGCTGGAGAGAGAATATTTGTCTCAGAGAAGTTACACATGGAGTTGCTAGGAAACCATTCACTGACCCTTTGAACTATAAACATTTTCTTCTTAACCCCAAATAACTAAATCTTGTATTAGTCTAATGATGAGAACACAGTTGTTTGAATGTTGGGAAGGCATGGGGCTCGGTGGTGTGTGTGTGTGTGTGTTTGTGTGTATGGAAGGGGGTGGCAGTAGCTGGGCTTTCCAGGGATGGTAGAGATTTGGAATGTGGGCAGCTGCACATGCAGATTAATGATGATAATTTATAATAAAATAACAAATAAAGCATACTGTAATAAAAATGCCAGCATCTTTACTCTTGAGCTTTGGGCTATTGTTAACTAAAATAAAGCTTACTTGAATCCAAGCAGTATGAAACCATAAAAATAGATCCTATAATCAAGATGGCTATTAACTGATGAGCAGGTAGATAGTATATACAGCATGGATATACTGGTCAGAGGAAAATTCATATCTCAGGACGAATGGAAAGGAGTAGTGTAAGATTTCTTACACTTTCTTCAAATTACTTAGAATGAGACACTACTTAAAACATATGAACATAAAACATACTTCTTTTGTTTCCTATTTCACATTTCTGGACTGTGACAGGTAAGAGAAATTATGCAAGGTGAACCAACAGTCACAGGTGGGGCAATTGTTTAAGATTCTTTGTGTGTGTGTGAGAGAAGGGGGGGGGGAGAGGGAGAAGGAGAGGGAAAGAGAGAGGAGAGAGAGGGTGTATGTATGCATGCGCTAAAGGGTAATCTAACCTCTTTTGAGACAGAGCCTCTCACTTGCCTAGAACTTACTGAAAAGGCTAAGCTTTCTGGATCTGCCTGTCCTACCATGTGTCCTACCATGTCTGTCTTTTTTTCAATGTGAGTTCTGGAAATTGAACCGGGCTTGTGTGGCAAGAACTTCATGGACTGAGCTAGCTCCTTCTAAGAGTCCCAGGGTCTAACTGGGGTCTGATTGCATTTAAAAATCCTGTTCTGGCTTTAGTGGGCACAGTGGGTTAGAGAGAACAAGGAAGGAGGCAGGGAGGCTAACTAATAATAAAACTAATAGGAACGTGAGTGACTAAGATATGCAGCAGCCGCCACTTGCCTTCTGAATCTGTCTGCTTTGGGTGTTTTGTCACCGGGTCCATAAAAATTACGTGTGTCATTCTAATGAAGTTTACTTTGTATTAATTTAAAACGACCACAGGTAAGTGGAGGGTGTATCAAATTAAAAATCTTCTTTATAACAAAAGAAATAATTATGAATCAAGAGAGAGCCTACAGGATAGACAAAATTCCTGCCAACTATGGATTTAGAATATATTAATCTAGAATGTATTGGAAAAAAACTAAAAAAAAAAACCACCAAAAGATTGTAACATTCAATCAATAAATAGTTAAACGAACTAACTCGACACTTTTCAAATGAAGATGTAAAATGGGGGGCAGAAGTATCTCAGCAGGTAGAGATGCTTGCCAAGCAAGCCTAGAAAACTGTCCACTCTCTCCCACATGCACACTGTAGCATGCACACTTCAAAAAAATTAAATTTAAAATTAAGAGAAGTTCGAGTGGCCTACAAATGCACGAAAGAGTACTCAAAATTCTTAGCCATCAGGGAAATGCAAATCAAAACTACACAGAAATTTCATCTTGCCAGCCAGAATGGCTATCATCAAGAAACCAAAGCGAGACAAAATAACTGACTCTGAGCGAAGGTAAAAAACTCTTCTTCACGGCTGCTAGGAATGTGGACTGGGGAAGCCACCATGGACATCAGTGCGGAGGGCCCTCAAGGAGCTGAAATACAGAACGTCCTCATGATGCAGCTCTACTGTTCCTGGGTCTGTACCTGAAGGAATCAGTCAACACACACTAAGGATGCCCTCACATCCATGTTAACAGCGGCACAACAGCCAACTTGCAGAGTCAGCCTGGGCTTCCATCCCTGGATAAGTGTGCCAGCTGCAGGCAGAAGTGGATGCCACCACACCTATTGGGGCGTTTCTTTTAGTGTTGGAGGATCTCTGTGATTGGACGTCTTGCTCTCTTCTCTTGTTCCTTACAGGTAAGAAAGATTCCATTTTTGACTGATTTGGGAAAAAGAATTGGGAACAAGGAAATTCACTCCCCCTTTTCCTCTGGTATTTGCAGGAAACACATTCTACATGGCTTCTACACGAATTGAGTCAATCCCCAGTGGAGCTGATGGTCAAATGCTGTCTCCGGTTGACCAGGTGGGTTTAGGATGGAGAGAGACCCGAAGTCACTTTGACCAGGATCAGCTTCTTATGAAAATTTCATCTCTCAGTTGGTTCAGGCGAAAAGGACACCATGAACTGGGTGTTCAAACCTAAGTAAGATTGAGCACACCCAAGAAAAAAATCCATAGCCTGAAATGTTCTAAAACTTACAACATAACACTAAAAGTAGAAAATCCTACAAATGACGTCATGTCATCATCAAAATACAGTCACACTATGAATAGCACATAAAATAACCTTCAGCCCATGTATATAGGGTACATATAAAACAGCACTGAGTTATATGGTTAACTTGGGTTCTGTCTCTCAAGACACCTTATTATATGTATGAAAATATTTCAGAAATCTGAATCACTTTTGGTCCCAATCATTCTGGACAAAGAACAGATAACCCATGGTATTAAAAGTAAAATTTTGGGTCTAAAGAGATGCTCGGTGGTTAACAGCACTGGGTGCTCTTCCAGAGGACCCAGGTTTAGTTCCCAGAACCTACATGGTGGTTCACAACCTTCTTTAACTCCAGTTTCAGGAGATCTGATGCCCTCTTCTGAGTTCTGTATGCACTAGGGATCCATATGATGCATATACACACCTGTAGGCAAAACTCCCCCACATATAAAATAAAAATAAATCTTACAAAGATTATAACTATAAATGGATGGATCTCCTCATCTGTTCTCTTGGAGTGTGTTTCTCCAGTTCCTTTCACTACCCTGGTCACCCTCCTGTAATAGCTCACCCTTGGGAGTGCCTCTGACCATGCAGTCTGTGCTTTGCACAAAGGTATTTAGCCTGAGGAGTGTGAACGAGATCTAGAACACAGCCAGGGATTCACTCGCTGGTCTCTGGCTTAGCTGTGTTGCCTGGGACAGACACATCAGCTCAGAGGAAAAGGGAGACATAAGCTTGTAATTTGCATGAGAGATGCCAGCAAAGCTCTGTATCCTTGTATCTGATAAATCAAACGTTGCTTGTCCTTAATGGGCAACTCTGTGACATCATACAACGTCACCATCCAGGAGGAGGAAGCGCAGTCATCTAGCCACTTCTCTATCATGCTTTCTAAAATATAGGTAGTTAAAACATAAGCTCTAACCTAGGCAAGACTATGGAGGAGAGAACAGGCCTCTCTTCAGTTTCATCATTATTGTTATGGTTTGCATAGGTTGTACATTAAATTGAACTCACAAATACTAGAATCTGAACCCTATTTTTCTTATCTCTAACTAGACACCCTGTGGATCTCCATGAGTCGTGGCAAGAATATTTATAACAAAAGTACCTCACAGCATAAACCTCTGCAGATGGTAGAAGTTATTATCATCATTCCTGATTGCTTAAACTCTCCCCCTGAGCGCTGGCCAGCTCAGTCAATGTGTAAGCCCCACTCTGACAATGTTGATGCTGATGATAATAGTGTCACATGATTATTTCTGGAAAACACCTAGAGCCATTTCTTTGAATTATTCATTTCCTGACTGGTTTTCTGAGTTTTGTAACATAATTCCATGGGGATCTAAACTTACACGCCAAAGGGCGTTCTGTTCAGC